>CM050221.1:57500-1375000 GCA_027475355.1 Coilia nasus
CTTGTGACCTCTGTCTGTGAAAATTGCTGGACAAATAAATTTTACTTGTTTTTTTACTTTATATGCATACAGCTTTCTGACAATGTAACTACATTTCACTACTTTTAATAAATATACTATACTGTTCTCTTTTTTGAAGTTGATTTATTGTTTCAAAACAACAAATTGGGGTGAGGATAAGTAAAACAACCCCCTTTCATAGGTGTGGATGGTTAAAACTAGAATAGAGCACATTCTTCACACCTTTACAAAAACATAATTCCTACCAAAATGAAACATTTGAAAATGTAAGGCAACAGGTTTTAGTACTCCAGTACTAAGTAACATTTACACACTGTCTTAGGTTACTATGTCTGCTTTAGAAGACTGCTTGTGTGAAACTACACAAAAACAGGCAGTGGTACAGTGAAAAAACCACTTATGCAAAGAACAGTCAACTCTGACTTGTTTAAAAAAAAAACCAAATGAATAAAATAAAATGCAGTGCCATCACACTGCACACTATGCACATCTTACAAAAACATTCGGAAACATATTTTAAAATGAAAAGATAAAAAATTCAAAGAAACAGGTTTAGTACTAAGTGTAACATTTACACTTTACAGTTCTCAGCCATTATATCTATCTGTTTTAGAGAACTACTGTGTGAATTCACAAGAAAGACAGTGGAACAGTGCATTCCTAAATGCTAAAAAACACCTAGACAGTGCAAAAAAAGAAAAAAAGGTAAAGCAACAGGTTTTAGCAAGTTTTTCTAGACTGAGAAACAATCTTGTTTCTGACGTAATACTTAACCGCCCTCCAGTCTCTGTTCACTAGAGCACCAGAACAGCTTCTGATGCACTCCTCGCACTCCTCCTTTCCAGGGGTGTTGCCCAGTCTGATGTGCCTTAGAATAGGATAAAGACAGGATTGGATTAACTTTAATATTCCGCCAAAAGTGTTAAACACAAGTGCTACCATGGACATACAGGCAAAGACACAAACATTTAGTAAGCCATGCAGCAGTGGCCTAGTGGTTCGACTCCCGTTCCAGTAGGAAGAATGTGGGTGGAGGAGTGAATAACTAGTCCTTGAGCAAGGCACCTAACCCCACATTGTTCCAGGGACTGTAACTGAAATCCTGTACCTAAATAACTGTAAGTCGCTCTGGAGAAGAGTGTCAGCTAAATGTAGAAGTATACATACTACAAAGGCACCTTTGAAGTCCTCTTTATCTGTAACTATTCGAACATATGTTCGAATTAAGAATATTCGTCAACAGCCCTACTCAATACCTTCCCAACTTTGACTCCACAGCAGCAACTTCCTGCTCACTCCATCTTCTTTTTGCTGCACGATCTGGAAGACACATGACACACTCTTTTATTTGTATCCTCGAGTGCCTCAAGTCCTACTACTGAGTCACTCATTTACAAAGGTTTCTGCTTTGGACGTGCGTCGTACCTGATAATGTGTGCAGGTGGCCAAATCAGAAAACTTTGTGATTGACTGACGTCAGTCAGCAGTAGGACTTGATTCGTCCCATCAGGTCAACCTAACTTTAAGTAGTTGTGTTGAGTTTTGTTTTCCTGTACCATTACCTAATCACAACCTAATGAAGGTCCATAACCGAAAGATCTGAACAAAACACATTTTGCCTGCAAAGTGGACAGTGTGTGGGAGTTCTTGTTTCCCATTGTGTCTTCCCCAAAATACCTTTGCTGCCTGATGACACTGATGAAGGTATGGAAACTGCTGGTCGTTTTGGGGTGGAGCAGCCCTGCAGTCCCACTGATGAGTCTAGAGGATAGACAAACAAGACAAAATGAAAAGAACAGAAATCATAGAAAATGTTTAAGATTCTTTCAAGAAACAATTCAGTATGTATACTTGAGTTCTTCTATGTTACTTTCCTCCCTGGAAGACCAACTGAAAAACATTGAGGAAATTAGGTTTTTGAAGACAATACCTGAGTCAGGGTGTAGCACTGCCTCAGAACATGAGCTTGATTCTGACATACAAAAAAGTAGAATAGAATAACACATGTATCAATTATACACACCCTCCCCTCACACTAGTTAATATACAGCCAATAACATTAACTACTTAATAATTATTTAACAACATGTTAAATACAGTTGTCCAAAACAATTCTTAAGGTTGCATTCCAACTTGAGTATAAGATTTAACATACATTTGATCAGAAATGTTTTCCTGTACATCCTTTACCTGAAATATCCGCGTGTCTCCCCGGAATCCCTGGAACTGATGAGCCTAGAGGAAATGCAAATTTTTCAAAATACCCTGAAATGTTGTAAATCTTGTGAAAAGATCTGAGCAGAAAAAAAAAATTGTTTCTAACTACATACCAGAATCTTCTGGAATGGTCATACAACCTGCAGAGGAGCTGGATCCTGAAAACACAAGATGGTATCATGTCAATCTACAGTTAAGGCCAAAATTATGAGCCCCCCTCATGAAACTGGACAAAACTGTTTAAATTCTCTATGAGAATATCAATATCATAATCAATTTAGTGGACATTTTGTCTTTGTCAATTTGGAAACAAATACATTGTAAAGTTGTAAAGTTGTTAATGGTCATTTCCATGGAGAAATCAAGCCTAATTTTATGAGGGGGGCTAATGATTTTGGCCTCATCTGTACATACACTCATTTAGACAATACTGGCATTTCATACTGTCTCTTCTTTTTCTGTTTCAATAAAGACCTCTTCCTGTCCACTACAGATGGTCACATTATTTACAGTTAAATATAAATTCCTTACCACTGGCCTCAGTGGACATCTCTTCCAGACTCTCTTCAACATCATCCAACTTGTCTGCCTCAACAGTTTCTGGAAACAATCAAAAAAATTGCTAAAATTACCACAATGCATGGACATTTACCAAAAACATATTTACCCTACCCCCTCAATCTCCTTACCATTGGGCTCAATAGAGATCTCCTCCAGACTCTTTCCTTTGAACTCAGCCAGCCTTCCTTGTTCACATGCCATCAGTATTTTACTAATTTTTGCCAACTGTAAAGTTCCTTCTGGCAAGCGATAGTATTGTCTATGGATGCGAACATCGTGGCCTAAAAAATCAGCCAGTTGGTCAAGCTCTGTATCGTTTAGGTTGAGCACCTTTGACAGGGTAGATACTTGTTTCCGTAGTTTGGTAGATGAGAGGGTATGAGGTTGCTTGGCTCCACATTCCCTGGCGAAAAGACGAATGCAGTCAGACCCCTTCAAATATGTTGTACTCCCAGGCCTGGCAAAAATGTACATGTTCTCTGGTAGCACTCCACAAGCTGATCTCTCCTTTGCAAGCAATTCTAATGCTTTAACCATAGCGGGTGTTAACAGCACAGGCACTTTTCGGCCCCTTTTCCCCCGAATCTCCATGCGCGTAAAGTATTTGCAGAGCATTTGTTCTACTTCTGTCAAAGCATGCGCTACATCATCGTGAAGAGGGGTCGACGATCTGGACAAGAAGGTTGATAACAGCATTCTTGAAACTTCTCCTTGTCGACGGCGATTAAACAGGACCACTTTGGTCAGTGTCACCTTTGCAAGATTTGTCCAGTTTTTTGAGCTCTGGTCAGTAGAGAGGATGTCGTAGAACTCGTTTTGCTTCTGATCAAGATGGAGGTGCATTTGTTTTACATCTTCCGTAAACGGAATGAGCTGCGGGGCATTCCACTTCGCTTCATGTAATGTTCGGTAAGCTGCAGCAGAAATGAACTCGTTCCATCTTGTTTTGTAGATTTCTCTGAAGTTATCGATGAGTTGTGCTTTCTTTTGATTTCCTGATACCAGGGCTTCACATGCGACTAAATCGGCAATCTTCTTTAAGCTATGTCCAAGTTTTAATGCCAGAGATGACTTTTTAACGGTGTTGGTGTCCTCATCAAAGCCTGTGACTTCTTTCACTGCTCTCCCTACATGATGAAAATTGGATGGCATGACATACTGCTCAATATTCTTTAGAGGAGTGACCTCCTGTCCAGCCACCACTAATCTGCCAAGCTCTCTTAGTGTTGTGCGGATATGCTCATCCTGTGCCGCACCCTTCTTGTTAAGCATCTGTTCTGCCAGAGCAATTATGCATCTGTCGTTTTTAACTGCCTGTGCAATGTTGTCCTGACACATGTTGTTGATCATCTTCCATACTTTGGTGCTCACACCGGCAGGGACTGGCTGAGCATTTGCACACAGAGACTGAACTCGCGTTCTTCCTGGCTTAGCTTTACCACATTTCTGCACTAGTGCACACCGTTTCATATGCTTCCAAAGAAACCTCCTTTTGAAAAGCCCTTGACAGTTGGCACAGTGCATGTAGTCTCTGGCGTCTACACTGGCACTACTGGATTGCTTGCAAGGCACCACCACTCCTTTCCCTTCTTTCATTGCCTCTATATTATGTGCTCGGTTCCCCTTTTTACGTAGGTAGTCTAACTGCAACCTTCTTTGCTTTGTTTTTTTCGGACATGCCAGCGCTCTGGCCACGTCTTGCTCACTGGAATGCTTCTGTTCAAGATGGCGCGCTATCTTCGCATAAGACTTATCACAAAAAAGGCAGTAGTTTCTTTTCTGATGATATTTTTTTGACCCATCCCCCAATTTCTTCACATTCATAACTGTCAAAGAAGCACTCTGGCTCTCTCTCTCCTCTGGCTGTTATCTGACTTTCTTGTAAGTTTTCTGGGGTGGAGTCTTGAAATCAATTCTGCAAGAACAGAAGGAAACTGTTAATAATGTATGCACATGTGACAAGACCACACAGACGCATCTACAAGTCTTAGATTCTAGAGTTCAGATTCTGCTAAAAAGAAATACAAGAGCAGACTATAACAGTGTACCTTCAGAAGGTAAGACATTCAAGGATTTTACAGATGACACATTTAAAAGGAAGTCACCTGCACTTGTTTTTCCATAGGCCCTTCATCAGAGGATTCATCTGATTCGTCAGATGTTTCAGGAACATACTCCTTGTCTTCGTCACTGACACTTTCACTTTCACTACTGGAGGACTCAGCAATGTTGAGCATCTTCTTTGTTAACTAAATTGATATGAAAACACTTTAGATAATAATAAAAGAAAAAAAAAACATCTTTTCAACTATAAATAACTTGCTAACATCTCAGATTAACCTATAACTTTGTGTCACAAACCTTCTGACAGTAGTTGTAGGACGTAGTACATTTTAAATAGAATACCAAGAACCATTCTGTTACAACCTTTCGCAAACCTTCTGTACTACTAAACTGTTGATGCTAATACATCAATTAAAGGGATAAGGCTACATTATCAGTTATTTTAAACTTCAAAGAATTCAACCATGATACTTACAAATACGCTGTCTGTCCTTTGAAGTGGAGGTGGCTCTGGCTCTTCCTAGATGGATGGATAGAAGAACAGATAGACAGGCAGGCAGCTTTACACACACACTCTCAATGCTATAATGTAAAAAATTAAAAAAATTGGATTGTTTATCCACCAGATTTCAAACGCAGTGATGTTTTAAAGGAGATATTTGGTGTAAAATGAAAATTGGCATGTTAAAACATCGTACCGGTATGTTTGCTGAGGAGCAAAATTGAGTCAGCCTGTTGCATTCAGAACTTAACTATTTTTTTACTGTTTGTCACAGAAGGCTAACAATGGAAGTGGTAGGCGCCCTTAGACGAAGCATGAAGATTATGCTATTATTAAACCATTGAAACAGCTCGAAGAAACTCCACACTCCATCGGTAGTGCAACAAAGGCCCTGGCATTCAAAACGAGGCACTGAGAACTTTGTAAGTGTACACAATAAAACAGGATAAAACAGTTAATAAAACAGTTCTGACAAGCAGTACCTTGCTGTAGTTTCTCGTCGCCGCCATTATGAAAGTCCAAACAAGTCAATTGTTCTACCTCTCCTCCTATTCTTCCCGCTGGTTCGTGTTCGTCAATGGACTTGTGTGGAGCTTCATCATGGCGCCGACGAGAAACTACAGCAAGGTACTGCCTTTTAAAACTGTTATTAATAAATGTTGTGTACACTTACAAAATTCTCAGTGCCTTGTTTTGAATGCCAGGGTCTTTGTTGTATACTGATGGAGTGTGGAGTTTTTTCGAGCTGTTTTAATGGTGAAATAATAGCGTAATCTTCATGCTTCATCTAAGGGCACCTACCACTTCCATCTGGGACAAATGGTAAAAAACAGAAAGTTCTGAATGCAACAGGCTAACTCAGTTTTGCTCCTCAGCAAACATACCAACTCGGTATGATGTTTTAACATGCCAATTTTCATTTTACACCGAATTTCTCCTTTAAGCTCAGGTGGCTGTAAGTGCAATAAGATGTTCTATGAAAGAATGTGTATTCACAGGGATTCACCACAGTAGAGCAAAATACAAGAATGTAAAAGAGCAAGAATAGAGCAGTCCAAAGTGACGACTAGTGGCAGAGCATAATAACTGACCAAAAAAAGTAAAAGGTATTAAATCACTTCACAAAATTAAACATGGTGATTCTCAAAAGTCATTTTCAAATACTAGACATCAAAATACTCAACACAAACAAAGAATTTTGTGCCTAGGGCAATCGCTAGTCACGATGGCACACTAGGGTATGTCATTGTATGATATTGTATAGCATTGACAAAGGCAGTCTAATGCCCTTTTTTTACAGCCAATGTAAGAATACATTTACATAAGCACGTAAGTGGATAATAAACTGTTCTAGGTTATTTAAAAAGAAACCAGAAATACTTACATGTATGCTTTCAAACAAAGTATGTCTTGCTGCACACTCATTATGCTGCTGGCGATATCGGTTTACACGCCGTCTAAACCTATCTGTAGTCTACAATTGAAAACATTCAGTGTCAGTCACACTCGACGTGATCACTCACTCAATACCATACTACAACACCAAACAACTTAAACAAGACAACTACAGAATACCTCAGCTGATACTGTGTAGGGCTTTCTGAGACTTTGGCTAGGCTTGCCTCTGACGAGTAACTATGGATTTTAAAAAGCAGTTAACATTAGCACAACACAGTCATGCTTCAGGAAGAAAAGGTTTACTCTTAGCAAGCTATAATACTGAACAGTAAGCAGTTAATTAAAGGAAAAACTGGCTGTGGTCAGTGCTGCTAGCAGTCAGCTTTGTAGACTTTAGGTGAATGAAAGTGCAAAAAAAAACACTACTCCTACTAGTAGTCACTTAGCGACTTATGTACTGCTCTGTTAAATTCAATATGTACACAATAGAAGTATGCATAAGCACATATATCAGCACACCAAGACAAATTCAAGTAAACTGCTGTTGAAATGGTTACATTAACAGCTTTCATTATACCTTTCAAAATGTTTACATCATTTCATACATGCTGCCTGACTTACATTTTGATTATTTTTCACTAGTTATGTATGGTTTGGAAGAAGTTACATTACAATACATTGTTAATAAATGAAATGGGAACAGTCAGGATACCCACCTCTTCAGATTCTTCAGTTGTTTTGCCTAATATGTCTGGAGATGAATCACTGTCTCTCAACTGAAAAAATATAAATCAATCGGTTCATCTAAGCACTACTACTGTCATCCTGCATTTGAGCTAATAAAAACCATTGAAATACTAAATGTTAGCCTACAACCCCAATTCCGATGAAGTTCGGATGGTGTGTTAAATGTAAATAAAAAAGAAATGTTATATTTCTCAAGTCATACAAGCAATATATGTTTTTGAGACTAGTCCAAAGACAACATATCAGTTATTGAAACTGGATTTTTTTTGTTGTTGTATGGGATAATTATGGTCATTTTAAATTTTAGTGTCTCAAAAAATGTCAATAAAAGGCAGAAAAAGATGAACAAGTCTAAAGACAAAAACAATGGAGGACACTTCACAGTTAATTATGTTAACTGACATGATGATTTTGTATAAAAAATGGCTTTCTTTCTTGTCCTTGACATGATTTCAGCAGCCCAACTGGTAGGTGTCGTCTTCATCATGTTTTCCTTTTTATTATGCTTAAAATGTGACAGATCTGGACAGCACGTCGGCCATTTTAGAACATGGTTGCCCTTATGATGGAGCCACACTGTTGGAATTTTGTATAGAATGCAGTTTGACCTCATTATCTGGCAATATTTAAGCTCTACCCTCAAAATATAATGTGTGAGTGCCATCTTGTGCAGTTCAAAACGTATATATGTATCAATCAACATTAATTCAATCACACCATAACCAAGACACTACAGCACCCCCATACCATCATAGATGCTGTCTTTTGAACTTACCATTAAAACAAGAAGGATGATTTTTCTCCTCTATGTCTTGGAACATGCAAGACTTCATTATTTCAAAATGAATGACAAATTTGTATCACAGGACAGTTTTCCATGTCCTCTGGGTCCATCTCAAATTACAAAAGTTGAAAATTTGTCATTCATTTTACAATAATGGAGGCTTGCATCTTACAAGCTACAGAGGAGACAAATATCCTTCTTGTTTTAGTGGCAAGTTCAAAAGACAGCATCTATGATGGTATAAGGGTGCAGTAGTGCCTTGGTTATGGTGTGCTTATTTATCTGGAGAGTTAAAATTAATGCTGAATGATATATATATAAGTTTTCAACTGCACAAGATGGCACTCACACATTATATTTTGAGGGTAGACCTTAAATATTACCAGATAATGAGGTCAAACTGCATTCTATACAAACTTCCAACAGTGTGGCTCCATCATAAGGGCAATCAGACGCTAAAATGGCCGGCGTGCTGCTCAGATCTGTCACATTTTAAGCATAATAAAAAGAAAAACATCATGAAGACGACACCTACCAGTTGGGCTGCTGAAATCATGTCAAGGACAAGTAAGGAAGTCCTTTTATATACAAAAATCATCTTGTCAGTTAAAATAATTAATTGTGAAGTGTCCTCCGTTGTTTTTTCTTTAGTCTTACTAAACTTTTCCTGCCTTTTATAACTGATATGTTGTCCTTGGACTATTTTCAAAAACATATATTGCTTGTATGATTTGAGAATTATAGCATTTCTTTTTTATTTACATTTAACAAAACGTCCCAACTTCATCGAAATTGGGGTTGTAAATTCCAGTCCATTAAACCAATGCATCCACAGAAACCAGTTTGATAACATGATTAAAACTGTATAAATGCCATTACAGTAAGATACATACCTTCTCAGCACACTGCAGTGGAATCTTAGTGCTGTCAGGTGACACCTGTTTGCCATCTGAAGTTGACTATAACAACAAAATCAACACCAAAAGCCAGCTTTCATTATAAACAGTAAAGTGACAAAACAAGTTGACTATGCAGTGAATCCAACAACTGCATCAAGCTTATTTCAGAGATCTATATAAAGTGCAGTTTAAAAGGGAATAGAATATACCTGCTGAGAGTCCTCATTTGCTGGCTCCATTACTTCTATAACAAAAACGGGCAAACAACATAGACTACAAGTTCAGCTATAACAGAACTCATACAACCGGGTTTACAAGTCTTAAGCACAAAACCAAGTTTAGAGTCTAAGGGCTCATTTCCACCGACTTGAGCCTGTACAGAACAGAAAACGAGCACGCGCTGTACACGGAGAGTGTTTGGTGGAAATTAGCCCTTAAGCATCCCTTTTTTAAAAAACAATGATACCACGTTAACATGCAAATAGGCAAAGCCATCAAAATCGCGCTTGCAAGATGTAATACTATTTCAAATAATGTATTTCATATGAGTGAATGTTCTCAGAATGCAAAAAGCAAGTTGAAGAAACCGAGGATTACCGAGTGATTTCGTATCTTTCCCATTAACTAGCTGCTGAATCGCGTGTGTACAGCTATATTAGCATAACGCTAGTTGTTTGCCATGAAGTGACAACTGACTACCGTTTCAATGACTGAAATCTAACTAATAAGCGGTTTCAAAAGCATGACACATCCAGTTCACTTAAATAGTCATATCAGATAAAATACAAACGTGTGAGAAAAGCAGCGAGGCTTTGTCTGACAGAAATCTTAGCCGATTACCTTTTCAGTTACACTGACTAGCCTACCTAAATGTTTAAGTTCTACTCGCATAAAACAATGCTTTATGCATTACACAAAGTACACATTATAGTAAAACAGCTGTAGAGAGTTATACAGAAAAAGCTCTCGTGAAAATTTTTCTTACCTTTCTCGAGGTTTGCTCCAGTATTCTTTTGAATGCATGCATCATGTACGTCCATGTCTCAACTGGCTTGACACTGAAGTTATCCGAACTCGTAGGTTAGGGGAGGGGTGTCAATTAAATATTTCAAATCCCGCGTTAAGTGGGGGAGGGGTATACTACAGTATATCTTAGGACCATACGCCAGTTTGTGTTTTAGTAAAGGCGCGAACTGCCATCATATGTTAGATGAGTGGGGGATGGGTTTTCTGCGCTATGGTCTATCTTAAGACCATACACCGGTTTGTGTGTGACTATAGGCGCGAACTACCATCATACCTTAAAGGAGTGGGGGATGGGTTTTCTGCGCTATGGTCTATCTTAGGACCATACACCAGTTTGTGTATTTCTGAAGGCAAAATTTACAAGCGATTTAAGGGCTTGGTTGAATCACTCTGACAGGATGGAATAGCAAAATTATTGTATAAGCCATTGTCAAATGTTTCTCATTTCCCATTCACCCAACACTATAAAAGTTAAGTTGTTAATATTAAGTGTGGTAAAATGCTTAACATTGTCAGTGTTTCCTTTGTTGCACTGATATTAATGTAGACTAGTAGATAAGAATAATCAGTCAGTATTTTGGTTTCCTAAGGGCTAAGGAACTGCTTGTGGCATATTATTACCAGATTTGATATTTCAGTCGTGGTAATGTCTACATGAACCATGTATGACATTGTAAATCAATGAATCATGCTACTGTGCTTAGCAGGAAAGCCAAACATCACGTTTTATACAACACTGTTCCATTATATGCATAGTTATTTTAGATTCATTATGTGCCAGCCTGGTTAAATAAGCTAATGACATAAACTTGGTTAGAATGGGATCAAATATGACTGACACTGAATATTGCCATGTAACTGATCATCATCCTAATAACCAAATAATTATCTCTCATCTCTCTTTTCTGTATCAACATCACATGCTGGGCTTCTCTTAAAGTCTATAATAATTGCTTTTTAAGACTATTTACTGATGGGATGCATACAATGGGGGAGTTGTGGGCTTGCAGGTAAGGAGTCGGACTTGCAGCCGAAGCGTCAGAGGTTCAGTTACCCACAAAACCAGGTTGGTTAGGGGAGTGAATGACTAACGCTCTCCCCCATCTTCCTTCATGACTGAGGTGTCCTGAGCATGGTACCGTCCCCACACACTGCTCCCCAGGCGTCAAATGCAGAGGCAGTGTGGTGACCAATGGCTGACTGATGGTTGTCTCTTAACTTTCATGTAGCTTATGGTCAGTCAGTCTGTTGTGGTCCATGTAATTGTCCACAAGTGTGTGGAGTGTGAAAATTCACTTAATTGGTTAATTTCTGTTAAATTGGTTAACGTCTATTAGCTTTGTTCACCCTGCAAGGTGTGTGGTTTAGTGTAGTGGTCACAGACAGAATTAAGAAGCGTACATTTATCATAGATATTTGTCTGTGGACATTCTTATAATGTCTTTTGATGTCAGTGTGTAATAGGCCTAACAGCCCTACACTTTTACAGGGCTTCTATCCATGTTTAAGAAGTACAGGACAGCTGGGGATCACATGGGTGTCTCTCTTCTTCTTCTCTCTTCTTCGTGACTATTAAACAACACAATTGTCCACAAACATACCATAAAAGACAATAGTAGACTTCTGTGTAACTTGAAAGGTGTCATATTTCTATGAGTAAAAGTATATGAGTCACACATTTGCAAGGCTGTCATTGCAATGAGAAAAGCCTAGGACAACATAAAAAGGAGTAAGAGCTTAGCTGTTATAACTGAATTAAAAAGTCCCAGAATTGTATGTTGTGTAAGGGTTTCTTGCCCCCAGAGAAGACACTTCCTCAGATGAACTACTGTAAATGGGAGTGGCATGGACTGTAGGCGTGGAATGGGTGTGGTTTCATAATTTCATACACACGGCAGTACCACTATATGACCAGTAGGGGTCCTCACTTTGGAACGCAACTCTGCGAGTCAACCCCCCACACACACACTTTTGCAAAAACACAAGATTTTGAAGACTTCTACAATTTCATTACCTATTGACTATAGGCTTATAAGCATGTAATTACCCACCTCTCCAAGGCTTTTCCATATTAGGACTATGGTCTAGGTACTAACTTTGTCTTCAAGTCCTAATATGGAAGGTATTTTTACAACCGTAAGTCCTAATATGATTATAAAAACCAACACACACACACACACACACTCACACACACACACACACACACACACACACACACACACACACACACACACACACACACACACAGGAGGTAGCCAACATGGGGGTAGAGAGTAAAAGAGGTAATGGCAGAGAGTGTGAGAGGCAGAAACTGAGAGAGGAGAGGAAGCAAAAATGAGATAACGAGAAATGTAGAGAGCATCACCTTTAGTGACACTATTTCTGACTTTGCCTCCTGTTACAAGGCACAAGGTGTGAGTGTGTGTGTATGTGTGTGTGTGTGTGTGTGTGTATGTGTGTGTGTGTGTGTGTGTATATCTGTGTGTGTGTGTGTGTGTGTGTGTGTGTATCTGTGTGTGTGTGTGTGTGTGTGTGTGTGTTAGAGAAAGCTAAATAGATAGAAAAAAATAAGTGCATGGTTGAGAGAGAGAGAAGAAGATAGAGAAAGATAGAGACAGAGAGACAGAGACAGAGAGAGAGAGAGAGAGAGAGAGAGAGAGAGAGAGAGAGAGAGAGAGTGTATGTCTGGCTGGCTGTGCTTGTGTGTCTATGTGTGTGTTTGTCTGTGTGTGTAAATGACATGCCCTTCCATTTTTAAGGCCTTCTTAACAATGTTACAAAAACAGCATTACACAAAAATGACAGCACTGATGGACTGACAAGTTGATGCCATGCTGAGCTGACGTCGGAGCCATTCCTCTGGCTGACTGACAGCGTGTCTGCACAGGGATGGGAATTCAGTGGGAAAAAAAAACATGACAGAAGACAAGAAAATCAAAAGAAAGTAAAATAGCAAGAATTTGACTCTAATGTTCTTTTACATTTGAATCAAAAGCAAAGTTGTTAATTGAAGTTTCTGCATGGGAGCATTTAATACAGCGTGCAGATCCTTCTTTTGGTTTCTGCCTTCAGCCTTAGGTTTGATGCGCAGTAGCACCTGTGAAGGTTGTTAACCCTTTGACTCAGCAGCGCCCCCTCCGGTCGCGCCGCCGCGATTATGCTACTTGGAAGAACAAAGAATCTAAATGAAATAAACCTCATCAAAAAAATTGTAATCTTTCAATTTTTGCCATCTAAAATCATTTTATATCCAAAAGATTAAATTACTCGACGGGGACATTCAACCTTTTGCATTTTTATATGTTTTGAGCTTATTGAAGTTATGACGAATAATGGCTATTCCTTTCCATTGGAAATGAAGGTGATCCTTCCGATCTCGTAGCGATTAACAAAAAACGTTAAATCTCAAATCCATTGATACACAAGAAAAGCCTTATATGTCCTTTACATGTCCAAACTTGTTTTGCTCACTCAATTTCATTATTTTCCACGTTTGAGCGTCGTTTTGATGTGCAGCACGCACACCAGAGTCACTTCCGTGTTTGGGGCAAGCAGGCAAAATGTGGTGAATCTTTCAAACCAGTCGTATTGATGTGATTGACACCTTTTTGGTCCAATAGTAGACACTCTTAGGTTTAAAACGGTATATGGGTTGCCCTACTTTGAAGTAACCAGAGACGTGATTGGTTCATGCGTTTCCAGTCTGCACGGGGGGCATGTTTTCGTGCGTCACGCATTTACCATCACTACGCACTAACACGTGTTGCCGGCTAATTGGTATTGTCGCGTAAGTGTCAAAATAGAGCGATTTACCTGTTCTAAAGTGCTTGAGTTGCTCTTTGACCCTGATTTCACGGCGGCAGAGGAGGAAATCTTGTCAAATAGCGATGGCTATCCAGCAAGTATAGATTCTTATGAGGAGGAGGCATTTGAGGAAAGGCTGGACTGTGTCTATGTCTAAAGCGCCTCCCTGAGGGGAAAAAAGCTCAAATGTACAGTGTAGTGGGTGAAAGGGATCATTTATGCTTATCTACATACTTTGTATTTGACTTACACAGCCTGATGTAAAGATGCAAATGCCTAGTAATCTGATACTGTATGAGGACATTGGTACATAGTAGTTCCTTGAAATTAACTTAGCATGGTTGGTTGTTGTTCAGAAGGGAAGAAAAAAGTAAATATACTTCACATTTAGTAATAAACATTTTGTTTTGCTTATTTGGAAAGGTTTCGGGTGCAATTTGGAGAGAGTATAGGCCACCACTAAAATTATTCCAAGAAAATACATAGTAGCTCCTTGAAAATAACTCAGCATGGTTGACTGTTGGTCAGAAGGTAAGAAAAAAGTAAATATACTTCATATTTAGTAATAAGCATTTTGTTTTGTATTTGGTGATTTTGGATAGGTTAAAAGACATATTTGGAAACGCCTATGTACACCAAATGTATTTTGTGTATAAAACTTGTAAACCTTTGCCTATCTGCTTCAAATTTTGTACACTTGTTACCATGATGTGGGTGAACCATACAAAGCTTTTTTTTAGGTTCCTGTGACACTTATAACCATTTCCACACTGCAAATTCAACAAATATTTTAGGCGTTTTTTAATTTTATTACATTTTTTTCTGTCTTTCCAACTGCACAAATGAATCAATAATGACTTTAATAAAACACTTGAATGTCTGAATTGATGGCCCAAGTGTCTTCTTCATTTTAAGTCATGGGTCATCATTATGGAATGTGTAGAACCAGAGATATTAGAGCCTGAAGTTCAAGGTCAAATATAGGCGGAAATTACCCAAAATGCCCCACTGCATCAAGGGGTTAAAATAAGGTGCATAAAAACTAAAATATTTGATAAGCACCTGAGTTTCCCATCTCTTCTAGCCTCTTTTTTGTCTCTTTCTCTCTCTCTTTTGCTCTTTTTAAAGTGTCATTACCATCCAGACACACTTGATGGCAGTGCAGCTCGTCTACCATTCAAGACTCTCTTAGATACCCCCCTCCTTTATTATGCCCTCCCTTTCACTTTTCCTCCCACCCTCCCCCCTCCCTTGTTTTACAGTTTTTTTACCTGACACACCCCTCCTGTAGCCACTCCCATGACTTTTGGTCGAATTTCATTGGTTTAGAGTGTTTGTAGGCTGTCAAGCCACTCACCCAATTAACCTATGGGAAACCTGTATGTAACATCACATGTACATTTTGGAGGGAAAACTGTATGCAACTTGTTTTAAATACTCCTTGTTTTGTCACACTCGCTTGGGCTCTCTGATGAAGCAGATATGTGAAACGCGTAAGACCCAAGCTCTTTTAATTGTATGTTTGGCCAATTTTTTGAATGACGAAAGATTTTAATTTGTTTTTCTCACAAGTGTTTGTTTTAACGTGTTAGAAATGGCTGTGGAACAATTCCTTTTTTTAAACAGCACCTTTAATGTTTTAAAGTGACTTTTACAACAACTTTAAAGGATTTCTACACGTTTTAGCATTGACTTTTATATACAACCCCCTCGTTTCTTGTTTTATATTTTGATGGTTTTTCATATTTACAATTTTTACTGAAAAAGGCTACATACCCTGCCTGAAACCAGCCAAAGAAGAACAAAAAGTGGTTTTATCAGTTCCTTCCCCACACCGTCCCATCCCCCGTGTCCCCTCTGCTCCATCACGTCCTCCATCCTTGATCTGCTTCCATCCAAAGGAACCTGGTTTACAATCCCCGTTCATGTGGAATACCTAAAAAGGATTATCAATCAACAAAACACACCAAAAAGGATTTTACTCACCTGGCCTTCATTCCATGCCCTGCGTTCCTCCCCTCTCTTCCTGCTGGCCCCCTCAAGGATTCTGATCCCATCTCCATTGCTTCCCAACGCACTCACCCTCCCATATCCAGTGTGCATAGTGCACAATGCACACTGGATTTTAAAATCTTTTAAACTTGGGAAAAGGTAAAGAGCTTACTATGATTCTTTTAATGCTGGTTTTATGACTTGAGTATGTGACACAAAAAAAGTGATTGTACAAATTGATAACACTGTGTTTTTATCCCAATTGTGAAAGTGCTGAAGCTTCTTGTAACATTGGGAGTGTTTATCTATCTTTTTATTATTTTATGAAATTCCATCCCTGTTGCCCCTTCTTGCCTTCATGTCCCTTTAGTATTTAGCTTATTCCCAATCACTCACAGTTTACTTTTAAATACCCAAATAATTTCCCTGTCCCTGGCCTGCCCTCATAGTTTTAAGAATTACTTTGTGGTTATCTCCTTCTTATATATATCCCTCTCTCCCTTCTTTTCTTCTTACATTACACATAGGATTCTCTATTGCCATATAATTGTTTATTTTATAACTTTGCACAGGTACACATATATTTATTTATTTATTTAAATATCAACGTGTATATTTAAGCACCTGTAGCATTACTTATTGTCAACTCTCTCTCCTAGTGTGACTCCATAGCCCGTACAGCATGACTCTCCATCTCAGGAATCGCTTCACAGTCCTAGACTCAGATAGGAGAGAAGGCACAGGACAAGGAGATAAGCAAATAGAAAATGAAGTCAACTTGACAAAGGCTTATTTTCAACTACTCCAAACTATCCACCATCTTGAAATTATTGAGGAGTGCATAGCTAAGAACACCTGCCCTCCGGGGATGGCCAAGAAGGTTGATAAGTTAGCTAATTTTATTAAGCCAGCAGCGCCCAATGAGGCCATACGTGAGCACATAGCTCAAATAACTGAAAGCTGGCTACGTCATAACATGGTAGCTCTGAGTGATCATTACTTACGGATCTCAGACTCCATTAGGAAAAGCCTTGGCCCCTTCCAACCTGCCTCCTTGGAGAAAGCCCTCAGGTGGGCAAAAGCGAGGTATGGGAGAAAACTGACTAAAACATCAATAAATAAACTTAATGATTTTCTATATGCCACCTATCCGCCACCTATAGAGCGACGAACCACAGTGCCGAGATCTCCTACTCCAATGCCTGTGCCTCCGCCTCCTCCTTCGTCACCTGCCCGTAGCCCCTCTCCCTCCCCCACACATCCCCAACCTCCCCCACTGCTTACTACCCCCTCACCTGCAGTACAGCAAAATGCCACAGTAACATTTCTCAGCTCACTTAATCCACAGGATTGGCCCCCCTTGGCCCCTATTCAGGAACCAAAGCCGCAGAGAGTAAAGAAGTCTCACCCTACAAAGAGGGAGGAGAATAATAACAGAGAAACAACTCTGACTCCTCCTAGTTTTAATCTTAAACTGAGTGATGACACCACACGTTCCTCTACACCAGTGGCGGCTGGTAGTCTTTCAAACAGGGGAGGCTGGTCAGTTAGGCACATAGAAAAAAATGTCAATTATGGCCCACACCCTTGCCTCTGAGTCGCCCCACTTTTGGCTGGGTCTCCAGTTCAGAAATGGCCCCACACACACCTGAGTGTCACCTGTGTTCCTGGCCCACCTACTGTGAAATTACACATTGGTTCTTTTGGCCCAGTACTAAGTATTGGCCAACACACTGAAATGACTTGATGGTTCTATTGGCCAAGGACTGGCCCAGCAAGCCCACAAATTGTGAAGTGACTTATTATTTTTTTTGGCCCAGTACTGGCCAATATACTATGACAAAATTATTTAGTCTATTTCTGTTAATATTTTGTATGTAGGATATATTTTAAACTGTTAATAATAAGGCCTATGTTGCTTTATGCAGAAGAACCACCACCACAGCAATATTATGTATAAGAAAATACTGCCCTCCTTTCTTTTTTTCTAAAAATTTGTCTGTTACCATGTCATACCAGCTGGACATCTTCTCTAGGGACTCTCGATGGCAAGTAGACCAGGTTGCTAAGTTAGCTTTAGCCCATTGTGCTACAGCTGCACCTGCAGTTAGCCAGTTGACCTTGTCATACTAGGAGAGCTGAAAACAACGATGATTTCCCCCTACCTTTTTAACTAAATCAATGTTAGGCGTTGGTCTGTCCTGCTGTTTAATTCAGATTTTCTCTTTGTAAGGAAGACTATCAAATTTGTTCGCTTAAATCAAATAAAAAATGCTAGCCGCCATAATGCACAGCTTTCTTGCTAGCTGGCTAGTTTCCCCCCTCTACAGGCTATAATAAACGAACTTTTCAAACTGAATTGAAAACAGGTATCAAACTTAATAACACCATATTTACACTTTATTTACAAAATTATGTACAAAGACACTAGTGAATGGTAGTCAAAACGAGATTTCTCACCACTTCCCTATTTATGGTACTGACTGACTGAGCAGCATGAAATCGACCGCTATACCTGTCGATATTTTTTAAGAAGCTGTCAATGAATAAAAATCCTCCCGGCTTAACAGTTCCTCCAATCACCACACAGAGCCTCAGCCTCCTCTAGGAAGCAGTTTAGCCCGCCCTCTCCATTCACTCCCAGTGAGTCCGAGCCTCCCTGGAAGTGACGATTTTTCAGCGTTTGTCCAATAAACGTCTAGGTTTTCGCACTGAAAGAGAGCATACTGCAAGTGCCATTGAAGTCCAGTGAGGCTGGACTGGGTCACGTTGTCAAAAAAAACAAAAAACGGACGCACTGTGGAAACTAATTGTTGAACGACTTTGTCTTGAACACATTATACAATACTGGAGATGAAATACCAATGTAAATACAGTATAGTAAATATAGTACAACATAGTAGTAGTAAACTACTTTCTCCATGATTTTTAGAGGAGGCTGAGCCTCCCTTGTTGTCTTAGAGCAATCGCCTCTGCTCTACACCCATGAGGAATGGAAACTCCAGTGGGGAGGCCTTAAGCACTTCTCTATCTCTACGCTGCCCCACTCTCAGACTGAGCCGCTCGAGACGCTCAAAAGCCCCTAGCGAGCTCCAGAGCATAGAAGAGTCCTCAATCTTGGACTTCAGCCCTGTGAGTAATAGCAAACTCTCTGCGGCTTTGAATACTGCAAATCACCCGGTTACTTTCTTATCACCCCCCTCAATGGAACTGTCCCCTCTATTTCCCTCTAACACTCCACCCATGTTTCACTCATCTCTGTTGAGAACGGTAGAAACACCTCCCATGAACAATAGCATTTTAGACAACAGCAAATCCACTAAGAACAGAAACCCCACAATAGACACACACTCACCTGTTTCAGTTGAACCGTCGACCACCTCGCGGGGACTGACGTCCACCACTCCCCGCGCAGAGGCCCAGACTTCCGTACCTGTACACAAACAAACAGTCATTAACACCATGGTCATCCCCCCTGTTGCCCCTAGGAGTACTGCAGGTGTAAACTTCACTCCCCACCGCTCATCTCCATCTGTCCCTCTCCCCCTCCCTCCCCCTCCCCCTCCCTTTCCCTCTTCCCCCTCACTTACCTCACCTGTAGCTGCCGCACCTCCACTCTTCAGCCCGCAACAGGTGGAAGCGCTGAGGGCTACTGCCATGCAGAAACGAGCCTCGGCAAGTCCACCTGTTACTAGGATCAGGAAACACAGATTACAGACTGTTTCACCCAGGGAGGGCCGCCCAGGTGACGGTAGACAGCAGGAGCCTGTGAGACATCCCCACACTGCCCGAAAAAATTTCACATGGGCTTTAAAAGTAGTCAAACCGAACCTGATAATAGGGGACTCCAACCTAAGCCGGATCCCTGCTTTTACAAATAACAAAATCCAAATAGACAGCTACCCGGGGGCACAGATTGATCACCTGGTGGAATTAATTAGAAAATTAAATAAGCCCCATCCTAGTGTTCAGAAGGTGGTTCTCTCCATAGGCATTAACAACTGCTTGAGAGAAAATAAAGAAGCCACCCTTAGGAAAGCTCTCCAGAGACTGCTGAGAGTCACAGCAGATACCTTCCCGTGTGCCATGGTATATGTGCCACTTTTAAATTACTCTGAGGAATTAGAAATAGGACAGATAGAGTCGTTAAAGACCCTAAATAGTGTCATATCAGAAAGATGCCATTGCCTGGCCCGTCTCAACGAGGCCAATTTTAAAGTGTCTAATGATCATATACATTGGACACCTGACACGGCGCAGGCGATACTAGACTCTTGGCTGCAGGAGTTAAACTGGTGAGAGGGGCGGAGGGTGATTGCACCGAGCCCCGTTTGTCGAATGTCACTAACCTCTGTTCCACTTTCCGCCTGTCTTTGGCACAGCGCGAGGTCTTGGAGAGAGGACTCACGTTCATCCCTACCCCCTTGAGAACATGCAAAATGTCCCTGAGACGCGATATACACTTGTATCATAGGAGGCTCAAAATCCTCGACCATTTCGAGTACGAGGACGAATATGAGCGCGAACCCTTCGTGGAACCGTCTCGGTGGGAGCCGAAGGCCCACGCGGCCTCGGCCCACATTAAGGCCTTGCTGGAGGGGGACTGGGTGGCGTTGGAGGACTTCTCTCCTGGTGCAGAGGACATAAGCAACATCACTCCTGGGGCCTCATTTATAAAACGTTCTTACGCACAGATTTGATCTTAGAGTGTTCGTACGAACGAATTCACGTCAAAGTACAGATTTATAAAAAACACCTTTGACGTGGAAAAGTACTTATTTCCACGTCAGGTTCCAGCTTGGCGTACGACCATTTCCTTTTGGTTATGCCTGGTATTGCAGATAGTTGCCGATGCACGGGCTAGGAATTTCATTAAAAAAGACAATCTCGCCTCTTTCTCTGTAATATGATTAGGAATAGGCTGATATAAGCAGAAGTACCCTACCAATACTTTAAAAATATATATATTTTAAATGTTTCATCATCATCATCATCATCATCATGATCATCATCATCAATTACACAATCAAATCAATACAATTAAATTAATTAAATGACAGGCTATAGCTGATTCAAATGAAGGTATGATAAGTGTGCATTTAATTCCACACGTGTAGAACATTTGGTAGGCTATAAAAACTGTCATAGTGTGTTGGTTTTTAGTAAGAGATGGCTGCATTGGCCCTGTTAGAGGATATTGCCAACCATGCAATAAGGAGAGAACGAGTTTTTCGTGACCGCGCAGACTTTTTGGCACATGATGACACATGGCTGATAAGCAGGTACCGCTTGCCGAGAACGGCTTTGTTAGAGCTTTGTGCCCAAATGGGCCCTCATCTAGAGAGACACACCAGACGCAACCAGACCATACCCGTTCAGGTACAGGTTTTGTCTGTTCTTGGGTTCCTCGCGACAGGAACGTTCCAGCGAGAAATTGGAGTCCGGTCGGGAATATCCCAATCAACATTCAGCAGAATATTGCCAGATGTTCTTCGCGGAATTATTCGCCTATGCCCGCGATTAATTCGATTCCCATACAATGCCCAGGAACAGCAAGAAGTGATGGAGGATTTCCTGCGTAAAACAGGGTTCCCAAATGTGATCGGTGCGATAGACTGCACCCACGTTGCCATACGAGCTCCACACGTGAACGAGTACATGTATGTCAACAGGAAAAACTTCCACTCCATAAATGTGCAGCTCATTTTTGATGCTCGTATGGCAATCTTGAATGCTGTTGCGCGCTGGCCAGGGTCAATGCACGATTCCTTCATTGTGCGTAATTGTACTGTTGGAAATCGACTGGAGGCGGGAGCGGGCAGAGACGGCTGGCTTCTAGGTAAACCCTTTAAAATGTCGCCCAAATTATTTGCTTTTTTAGAAGGAACATGGGGTTATTTGGGGTTCATTTCTGTCAACAGGAGACCGAGGTTATCCCTTGAAGACATGGCTGCTCACCCCGATTGCGCACACGGAGACCACTTTAACACTGCACATGCCCGTGCGCGGTCGGTGGTGGAGCGCAGCATCGGCATGCTGAAGGGAAGGTGGCGATGTTTGGATGCATCTGGAGGGAGACTGCTATATGATCCCGAAAAGGTTTGCCAGATAATCCTAGCCTGCTGTGTGCTACACAACTTGTGCTTAAACAATGGCATAGAGCTACGCGAAGAGGAAATGCGCATGGACCTAGATGATCACCCTCCCCTCCCCGCTGACCGGAACGCGCATATCACTGCGCTGAGAAGAAGACGGGAAGTGATTCACCAATTATACCAACAGGTAAATAATTTTGATGAGAATAAACACACACATGTTCACATTTGTACAGAATGTTTTATTTAGGCAATTTGTTCAAAGTACCCGCAATTGCGGACAGAGTTTGATTCATTTGCACCAGCGCATGCCGGACATGCCGAAGTTCAGTAACTACCTCACTAACAGACTGGTTTATATCCCTCTGTGTCTGTAGGACGGCCTCGGATAACACCCTACCACGGGTGGAAGATGAGATTGAGGGTCGGAGGCGCGCACGATGGGTTGGAGATGAAGCGGTTGGTGGTCGCCAAGGCCTTGGTTGTGAGGGAGATGGGGCCTCTGGTACGGAGATTGCAGGTGCAGCTGGTACCTGGGAGGCAGTCCGACTGCAGGGTCCAGTTCGTCTTTGTATAGGCTCTTCCTCTGATTGAATAAACGTGTTGAATTATAACAATGTTTGAAGATTCATTATTCAATTAAGGCACTTCATTTGAACCAAACACATACCTTCTGCAGACAAAAGGTCTGTGTCGCCCTCCTCATATACTCCCTTTACGGCACCCTCTCCAATGATGGAGCATATTCTCTCATCCTCCGGACTTAGTTTGGATGTGGCTCCACCACCCCCAGTAAGCCTCACTTTAGCCATGTGCGCCGCGATGCGTTTCTTGGAGTGTAATTTTAAATCAGCCCATTTCCTCTTCACCTCTGGCAGGGTCCTTTGATTTCCCCCAACCTCATTTACAGCCTGGGTAACGGCTTGCCAGGCCACATACTTTAATTTGGTAGTCACGCCAGCAGACAGGCTTCCAAATATCACGTTCCCCCGCATCTGCAGCTCCGTCAACAAAACGTCAATTTCAGCCTCACTATAATTTTGTTTCTTGCGTTCCTTTTTAGCTGCCATTGTCACAGAGAGTTTTTGCTTTGAGAATGAGCTCATTTTATATGTGAATTCATTAATCAGGGGCGTTTTGAGGGCGGAGCATTCAGCTGCACACAATTCCACGATCATTTGTGATTTATAACCGAATGATTGGCTTACGCATGGATTTCGTGCGTACGTTCGTTTTCTCTGAATCGCACTTACGATCAAATCAGAAAAGTTCTTAGATAAAATCAAGGAAGGTTTCTACGCAAGTCTTTATAAATGAGGCCCCTGAACAGAGGCAGGCAATAAAAAGTTTGTCCGGCAACCAACAGCTAGTTATCAAACCCGCCGATAAAGGTGGCCAAATTGTCTTGCAGGACAGGTGTTTTTACTTACAGGAGGCATATACACAATTAAGTGATACCACTTATTATACACCATTGTCGGAGCCCCTGCAACCGTCCACTTAAATTGAGATCAGGAATTGCATCAACGATATGTATAACAGAAAAATTATTAGCAGCAAACAGCGGTTTTATTTGTATGGCCCTGAAGAGCCTCGTATGAGACAGTTTTACCTTTTACCTAAGATCCACAAGCCTCCCGACACCTGGACGGTCCCCCATGTTCTCCCCAAGGGCAGGCCCATCGTCAGCGACTGCGGCTCTGAATCATACAGGATAGCAGAATTCATAGACTTTCAGATCAACCCACTATCACAACGACACCCTAGCTATGTTAAGGACACATACTCCTTTGTGGATGAGGTGTCTGCCCTGACCGTACCACGGGGCAGTTTCTTGTTTACAGTTGACGTGGACTCCCTTTACACAAACATAGACACAGCACTGGGTTCACAGGCACTGAAAGACGCCTTTGCACTTTATCCTGATCCACTTCGCCCTGACTCTTTTATTTTAAAACTTTTAGAAATTACTCTTACTAAGAATGATTTTGAATTTAATGGCAAATTTTATTTACAGACGTGTGGTTGTGCCATGGGAAGAAAATACTCTCCCTCCTATGCAGACATTTATCTGGCTAGGTGGGAAGAGCAGGCTTTTAGACAGTGCGAAAAAACTCCTCTTATTTATAAGCGCTACTTGGACGATCTTTTTGGGATCTGGACGCACTCAGAGGAGGATTTTAACCATTTTATTCAAATTTTAAACAGCCAGCACCCAAAAATAAAATTAAAACAGAATCTACAGCCCATCAGTGTGGAATTTTTAGACACGGTGGTCTTCCAAATTTCGACACCAGAGGGCGCCAGTAAACTGGCCACCCGAGTCTACTTCAAAGACACCGATAGACACGCACTGTTGCACAGACGTAGCTTCCACCCTCGTCACACTTTTAGAGGCCTAATCAAAGCGCAACTAATCCGATTTCACCGCATATGTACATATAAAAAACATGTCGATGAGGCGACGGCGATCCTCTTTGAGGCCCTCTACCCCAGAGGCTACTCGAAGAGGTTCCTGCGTACCATCAAAGCCGATGTTGCACTGACGTTCGCTCGTGACCCCAGCGAGTACAGGGTACGGCGTGACGTGGGGCAGTCACAAATAATTCCACTGGTGATAACCTATGCGACGGATATCATGCGTTTTAAGAAACGTATTGTGGCGAATTTTAACAAGGCCACGTTAGAGTATCCCGACTTGGGGAAATATAGATTAATTACGGCCCTTAAACGCAACCCGAATCTACAGGACATTCTGGTACACACCAAAATGCGCCCTGAGACGACGGGGAAAATCCCTGAAAACGACAAGGGTAACGGCCACCCACAATATAGACACCTTAACTATATTTTTAATATACATAGCGGCTTGGGCAAACCCATTAGCCAGAGAATTGGGCCGGACACAGTTAATTTAATTTACTGTTTAACGTGCCGTCAGTGCCGCAGACTATACGTGGGGGAGACAGGTGGGCCTTTAAAGACCCGTGCCAAACAGCATGTGTACCACATAGCGAAAAGCGATGTGCAAAGTGTGTCTTACAATCATTTCCGAACCTGTACCCATAAAAACGTTTTCTTTACTGGGTTAGAGACTTCCCCTTGTTGGTCCACGGCATATAGACGACGCATGGAACAAACTTGGATTAATGCCCTACGCACGGCTACTCCTTGGGGGCTAAATGATGCAGCGGAAACGCCTGATTCATAAAATGCATTGTCTAATTGCTATTGATTTTAATGACTAGCACCTGACGCCAATCTTCCCCTGTCACATCCACACCATTTTATCTATTTATCTCCCTATCTTTTTACCCTTCTATCCCCCACAACATGCATACGTCTCTTATACATCCTTTCTATCCTTATTACATACCTTTATTGATACTCTCTGATACTTTTTATCTGCTGGTAGTTCTACTCACATGCACCAACATCACGCGCCCATCAGTCGGCTGAAGCTACTGTGTAGCGACGTATGTTTAGCAGCGGATGCTACAAACTTTTACAGTAGCCTAGAAGGAACACATCCTTTTTTTCTCTCTCCCGTTCCCACTGTCTTTGCATACACTTTCTAGGGTCGAATTGCTTTTTATCCCATAGCCCAGCATGGAGGATTTTTGTACATACCTTTCATGAGTCTCTGTCTCTTTCTGTCTTTTAATATGTATCTATAAGTTTTAAATTGGGAGACATAATTCTAGGATTAGGCCTCTTAACTATCCTTTTCATGAAAAAAATACTTTAATCTCCCATTCTATCTATTTATTTGTTTAGTTTTTAATTATTTTTACCCATTTTATCTGGTTATCGGTCTTTTAGAAGCTCCTAGAATACTAAAACTGCACCTTTGTTTTTTGCACTGTACATACTAGCACTTTTAACATCTTATAATGAGAAGGAAGAGTTTTGAGACTTCCCGGACTGCCTTTGAGGGCAAAAAATAAAGACACGTATTGTATTGATGAACATGTGTGATTTATATCTTTTAGCTCTTATGGTTGATGTGGAGTGTAGTGAATTCTTTTGTATATACATTTCTAATCTTCTTTATGTGTGATGCTTATTTTAGGGCCCAATAGGTTTTATGGTTTTAGTAATCTTTGGATTCTTCTAGTTATTTATTGGTTTTAAAGTAGTAGAGTGTACCCACCTTTCCTGCACCACCCTCTCATTTTTAACCTTCTTTAGGATTCCTTATACACACCTCCTAGAATATAAACACAAGAACACACAACACAATAAAATATAGGTATATACAGTCCATTATACACATATAACAATACTTACCAGTAGTTAACCCCCCTTAATAATAGTTTTTCTCCCCCCGCCTTTCTTTCTGCCCGTTAAATTACTTTAGCCTTTAATTGTTTTCTCTCCCAAAAAAAAAAAAAAAAAAAAAAATTGTGGATTGTAATTGTACAACTTTTATGAGCCTCTAGAAGGACATATTACAATATAAGCTCTAAGCCTAACCTTCCCTTTCTTTTCCTCTGTCTGTTAGGCCCTCCCCTTCTCCTTTTCCTTCTAGCTCTGAGCTTCTATCCACAGTTTAAATATTATATCCCCTACCCCATACCTTTACTCTAATCTTAATCCTGGTCCCTTTACTTTGTTTAGTTTGAGACCCCAACCTCAAACTTATCCCTCATCCTAACCCCAGCCTTTTATTATTTTTTTCTTTATTTCATTACCTTCATCCCAATACTTACCATTATACGTACCCTTTCCTTTGAAATACACATAAGGCCCCATCATGTCTTTCCCTTAAGCTGCCTTCCTGAAAAATTAAAAAAAGAAAATAATACACACATCTTATCTCTCTTTCTCTTCTCCTCTCCCCTCCTCTGCTCCTCTTATGGACACTTTTAAATAAACTGATCTCTTCTTTTTCTTTTTTGTGGATATTTTCTTACCAAACAGCATACGATGAAAGTAGGAAAAGAAATTTAGAATTGGAGCTGCGCCAATGCACCCAGCCACAATGGGGTGTAACTACCTAAAAAAAACAGTTTCCCATTTTATGTGGCTTACCTTTTACGCCAAAACCTAACCCTAACCCTAACCCTAGATCCTACTGCCAGATCTGGAGAATGGATTGAAGAAAATGAATTAAAAAAAAAAATCTATATTGGTCAACCACTCCAAAAGGTTTGGTTTGAAAAAGGAGTTACAGAAGTCTGTGACTGTGTGACGTCTTCGGTCACAAAAAATGCTGTCTCTCTCTTCTTTATAAAAGCTATCTTTCAGTTTTGCTCTTTCGCTCTACTGTCAGTATCTTCAGGTAATAAATATCCCTGTTCCTGCCTCATGTTACTGGTCTTGGTATCCTGCTGTGACTCTGAGAAACACACAAGTATTGAGGCCAAATAAGGCTGCAAAGGAGTATGTGTGAGTTTTTGCTACAGGTGTAAAACTCGATTCCCCTTTAAAGGTGTCGTTCTGCAAGAAACCGGTTAGTACTTCCTCATTTTGAAATAGGATAGGTCATTCTGAGTTGCATATGCATGCTGCACATGAAAATGTTCCTTTGCCCTGATTTCCACCATTAGTCAATGAAAGAAAATAGGCGGAAAAACGGGCAAATAAGAAAAAGGCAAACAAGTTTGTTAATTAGAAAAAAGCCTGCAATTGTGATTACTGGAGGAGTCTCATCAAACATTCACCTAGCAAAATATAGGTAAGTAGGTGTGTTTGTTCTGAACGTTTAAATGTTCTGTTTAGTGCTGTCAAAATAGCGCGTTATTTTCGCGTTAACGCGAGCTCATAGTTAATGGCGAGAATTTTTTTAACGCAAGATTAATGCTGTGATTATTGTTTCTCATAAGCACTGCGCACTGGCTGTAATACCACGCCCGTGCATATCGTGGCGGAACGGAGGATACGATTTCAAATATCACACAAACAAGAACCCAACTACTAGAGCGAGAGCAAAGAGTTTCTATGGTTACTATGGTTACCGTATGCCACTTTCTTTGGCGCGCAGTGGGTCCACGGTCATGGAAGCAGGAGGGACGCTTCTGAACGGAAAGTTTAAATTTAAGATAGGAAAGGATGGCTCGGTTGACAAAAATAAAGTTATTTGCACTTACTGCCAATGTGAACTTAGCTACCATCGGAGCTCATCTAGTTTAAAATACCATTTGATGGCCAAACACACCGCCGATGTCGATTCGCCTCCTCCGCCTCACAACCAAACGCAAACACGTTTGGATAGCTTCCGACAGCGGCCTATGGATCCTGCTACCAAAATGAAGCTAACCGTTGCCATAGCTAAGTGGGTGGCTACGGCCTGCAGGCCCACTAGTGTTGTGGAGGATGAAGGTCTGCAGAATATCATTCGCATCGCATCTAACGACTGGACGTACGAAACTCCCTCCAGAGGTACCATCACACACCGTGTAGAGACGTTGTTTCAAACTGAGAAGTCCCAGTTGCAACTGGCTTTGGGGCAGACAGACACAATCGCCCTAACGGGAGATTACTGGACATCACTTGGCAATGACAACTATCTCGGGGTCACGGCACATTATTTCACCCCCCAGTGGGAACTTCAGTCCCATGCGTTGACTGTTATGAAGACAGAAGACAGGCACTTCGCTGAAAATGTTGCAGAGCACTTTATGAGTGTAGTCAGAGAGTGGGGCATCGAAAAAAAAGTTGTTTCACTGACTACAGATAGTGCACGCAATATGGTGGCTGCAGCCAGAGAGCTCCCCTTTGAGCACCTGCCGTGCATCGCACACAGCGTGCACCGAGCAGTCACGGTTTCTCTGCACAATAGCCCATTCGACAGCGCATTGGCAAAATGCCGAAAACTTGTGGGACACTTTAAACACAGTCCAGCAAATGCCCTGGAACTCGAGCGGCAGCAAGTGGCACTCAACCAGAGAAAAGAAGAGCTCACGCAGGAGGTAGCAACAAGATGGAACAGTACCCTTGAAATGATAAAGCGTGTCAACCGGAATGTTGAACCTCTGAGAGCTGCACTGGCCCTACACTCAACCAAAGTCGCCATGCCAACAGCAACGGAGCTAGAGAAAACAAAGAAGCTCGAAGCCGTGTTGGAACATTGCAGGTAATTATGTCGTGCAGTACTATATCTGGTTCTTTAACGATGTAGATCTGTGTCACCCAACGTAGAATACCATCTTATGGCATGTTGTAGATGTAAACACAGGCCCTAATGTCTGTCTGTCGGTATCACCACTCCCTTCTATGGTGTGTGTGTTTGTCCCACACAGTAGGCCTACTGTAAAGTGTGTGTGTGTGTGTGTGTGAGTGCGCACGTGATCCCTCATATCCCCTCCCATCACTGTAACTGTAGGTTATCTATCAGGTATTCTTATGTGTGACAGAGTTATATGAATGACTTTTAAGAGCTTAGCTTTTGTACTGTATATTGTTGCAGATATGTGACAGATCTTCTGGGAGGAGAGAAGTTTGTTTCTTGCTCTGTGGTGATGCCAGCATTATGCCACCTGTCCCGAGTAATGGAAATCACTGAGGACGACCCAGCGTACTTGATCAAGTTCAAGCAAACCTTTTCAGCGGATATGGAAGGTCGCAAAGACAAGTTGAACATCGCATGGCTCAGGGTTGCTACAGCACTCGACCCAAGGTAAGATATTCATTCTACATTCATTCTACATCTACTCAGTATTTTGTTTGTCTT
Organism: Coilia nasus; assembly: GCA_027475355.1. Lineage (NCBI taxonomy): Eukaryota > Metazoa > Chordata > Actinopteri > Clupeiformes > Engraulidae > Coilia > Coilia nasus. Next base: position 87,286 of record CM050221.1, read on the forward strand.
AAGCACAACTTTGTTTTGTGGGTTGGTTTAATATCCACTTGTTTGGAATAGATTAGGTCAAAGTTTTGTTGTATTAGTGCCTTTGTTTGCATGGCAATAAAATTGATATTTTATATCATTTCATTTCAAGGTTTAAGGACCTCAAGTGTCTGAGCAGACCTGACCGGGTTGTAGTGTGGGATTTCATCCGTGACTTACTCCGGCAGCAGGAGACAGAGAGACCAGCAGCACTGGATGACCAAAGCATGCCTGAGCCAGAGAAGAAGAAGCCAGCTCTCATGTTTGCACAAGACTCTTCCTCAGATGAAGAGGAGGACACCGTGGATCAGTGCATTGAGCGCTACAAGGCAGAACCTATGATTGGCATTGAGGACTCTCCACAGGAATGGTGGTCCACACATAAAGCGTCACACAATGAGATGGCCTCTCTTGCAAGCAAATACTTAGCAACGCCTGCCACATCAGTACCATGTGAACGGTTGTTTTCACTGTCTGGGCATGTCGTTCAGAAAAAAAGAGCTTCCCTGTTGCCTGAAAATGTCAATAGGCTTGTCTGTTTGAGTAACTGGCTCAAAGACAAAAAGTAGGCCTTTAGGTTGACTTGTGTTAGCAGTTACATTATGTTCATGTTCATGTTGCAGTTGGACACAGTTAATGGACTGCACTACTAGTTGAACACAGTTATTGGACTGCACTACGTCTCTCAGGGACACTCTGCACTTAATTTGTGTGTTTCAAGGGTGGGGAGTGGGTGATAAAGAGGAGGAGGAAGAGTTGTACATTAAGCAGGGAAGTTTCAGTTTGAGTCTGCAACAAGCAAGCAAGCTCCTCTCCTCTCCTCCCCTCTGCTCTCCATCTCTCTCCTGCTCTCCTCTCCTCCTCTTCTCCTTTCTTTCCTCTACTCTCCTCTCCTCTTTTTTCCCCTCCTCCGCTCACTCATCACCTCTCCTCTCCTCTCCTCACATCCACACTTCTCTCATCTCCTCTCCTCTCCTCTCCATCTCTCTCCTCTCATCTCCTCTACTCTCCTCTCCTCCTCTTCTCCCTCCTCCTTCCTTACCTCTCCTCTCCTGTCCTGTCCTCTCCTCTCCTCTCCTCACATCCACTCTCCTCTCATCTCCTCTCTTCTCTTCTCCTCTTCTCTCCTCTCCTCTCCTCTCATCTCCTCTAAAAGTAGGCCTTTAGGTTGACTTGTGTTATGTGTATGGGTTGGGTTTAAAAGTTAAAAGTTTAAAACGGCTGCAGTTGGACACAGTTAATGGACTGCACTACGTCTCTCAGGGACATTCTGCACTTAATTTTTTTTTTTTTTTAATTGTATGTATCTTTTTTGTTGCAGATAACAGTGGCAGGGTTACAAAAAAAACTTTTTAAAAAATTAAGAGTAATATGTCCTGTTAAGTTGTCGTTCTAATATGAAATATATGGATGCTTTGCATTAATAATAATTAAAAAAAAACTTTTGTACAAAGCAAGCCTACTCACTTTTTGCGCTGTTAAGAGAATTACAATGGTTTTTCATGTGACAAAAATATGTAACTAAAATGCGATTAATCATGAGTTAACTAGGACGTTCATGCGATTAATTGTGATTAAATATTTTAATCGCTTGACAGCACTAGTTCTGTTTGGTGTGCTATGACCAAATAAGCTTTGAATGATTGTAGGCTGTAACTAGCATAGCTGCGAACCTGTCATTCACACTTGTGTGGTGAATTCATGGTGTAGTTGGACTCAGATTTGTGTCTCATGAGTTAAGTCTGTGTGTACTGGGGGGAAATAATAATGAATTCCAGATCTTATGCCATGTGAGAGGAATGGAAGAGAGCTAGAAAGGTGTGTAAGTGTGCATGTGGTGTGTGTATCAAAGTGTCAGCTCAGGGCATAATGTTTTTTATTATTATTTATTACCCACAAACTCACATCAATTGTATTTTATTGTTTAAAGTGCAAAATTACCAAATCTGTGAACTTAGTTTCAAAGACAATTGTGATTGGTAAATAATAATTAGAAAACATGACTCATAGAGAGGAAAAGAGAAATGACAACAAAAACAGTAGTAAAACTGGTAAAAAATAACAATATTATTTCAAGGTTTTACTAATAGCTATGCTTCTAGTTATATATGAAAGTACTACTAAAGTAAGTACTTTTAAAGTCTAAGTTTTTAGTCTTGATTTTAAAAAAAAATGTACAGAGCCTCCTTCTCTAACGTCAGATGGAAGGCCATTTCATAAGTAGATAGATAGACAGACAGACAGACAGACAGACAGACTTCAGTCAACCAAAGGTAAATTCCAGTGTTAGAGCAGCCTTCAAAAATCAAGTGAAACACAAACAAAACACAATATCTGAGGTAGGTGTCAAGACACACTCATTTGTTGTGTTCATGGTAAATAAAACATTGCAATACATTAATTAACATTTTTAACACATTTCACATATTGCAGATATACTGCCTCTTAAATGTAACATTAAAATGATGGGGTCTTTTTCTTAACCTAGTGGATTTGTTAGGAGACTTACATTCTTAAAGTTTCAAACTCCCTCTGGTGGCTATTTGTTATAAAGCAATTGGCTTCTTCAGGTTATTTTGTTACAAAGTTCACAAGAATGTTACTCACACTCCCTGGTGCGCCCTCTTGTGGTTTTGTCTAATGTGGCAGGCTAATTTTTGGTTTATTTCTGGCTCCTGTTTCCATGTTGTGTTCAAAACCATCAACTAAATTTTTATTTTCAAGTGTATGTAAAGGTCTGAAGTTCACCTGTTCCAAATTACACTTTTTTTTGACATGCAGCCCATGTCTTTGACTTTAAATTTTAAAGAGATGCTGGGATGTTGTATTTCAAATGGCTCTTAACCAATAAGTAATTTTAAACTGTATTGTGCTTGTTTTTTTTTTTCACTGTAACTCATTTTGCTTTAATTTTATGATTTTTCCACATAATGCATAGCTCAAACATGGTTATGAAGTCTGTAATTGGTTTGATTGCAAACAATGATGAAACAGCCTACAGAAGTGAGATTAACAACTTAATGCAGTGGTGTCAGGAGAACAACCTGTCTCTCAACGTGGCAAAGACCAAAGAGCTCATTGTAACCTTCAGGCGTAAAAAACATCAGTTTGAGGCCATTACAATGAATGGTGAGGCTGTGGAAGGGGTCAAAGACTTCAGGTCCCAGACGACAGCGTGTCTTCCACCTCAGACAGCTGAAGAAGTTTGGTATGCGACCCAGGATCCTGATGTCCTTTTACAGAGGCACTACAGAGAGCATCTTGACTGGAGGCATTAATGCATGGTACGGAAGTGGCTCTATAAACAAAAGAAAAGCACTGCAGAGAGTGGTGCGTACAGCACAGGGCTGCCCTCCATCCAGGACTTGTATGACAGGTAATGCATCAGCAAGGTCAGAAAAATCTTTGACGAGCGATATATGACTGATGACTGAACACAATCTAAAAAAAGGATTTGCACTACAACACTTTTCTTTTTTTTTCCTCCCCCTTCTCTCTTTCTCTCTCCCTCTCTCTCTGTTTGACCACAGTGTCTTCCTGCACGTTGTCTGACTCCACCTCTTTGTTGATCAAGAACCCATGTTCAACTGCAGCTTGGCCATGGGAAAGGATGAGCAGCTTCTTTCAGAAGCCCACAGCTCGGGATAAGGCTCCATGCAACTGCTCAGGAAGATGTCCAGCCTCTTCTGCATTGGAGCAGATGAGAGGAAGTCCTGACTCCGGCTTTCTAAGGACAAAAGACGGTCAAACTGCTGCAGTATGACATCTCTATGACAAAACCAATGAGAACATTGATAAATAATTTGCCATTAACCTCCAGTCAGATTGATGACAAAAGCATGTGTAGCCTATAATTTACCTGTCCTATTCCTACCTGCAGAAGTATCAGTTGGCTGTTTGTCCTGGAGAAACCTCTGAACCAGCCTTCATGCGATTTCTGCATCAGAGGACCATCACCCTCCCAAATGTGTGACCACTTGTCGTTCTCCTGCCCTGCCCAATTAGCATAGTTAATAGCATAGCTAAAAATGACCCGCGAACGGATCTGTCCTGCTCCAAAACCAGAAAATACAGAAAGGAATTCCTTGATCATGGTTTCACGTACATTATTATAAATCAGCTACAACACCCTCATTGTGTTGTGTGCTCTGAAGTCCTTGCACACGAGAATCTTACACTGGTGAAATTAGGTATATGAGGAGTTCATTTCCAAAACGCTATAAATCCATTTCAATAGTTTTCAGGAAAATTACTTTTTTAAACCTGAACACAGAACATATATGACATCAGGGACTCTATACTGTGCATGAACATAAATCAAATAAGTAAAAAGATACAAGGATACAAGTATATTTGTCACATGCATAGACATACTGGGTAGTAGGACATGCAGTGAAACTGTTGATTTTGAGTCTAGACTGTGCATGGGGAGTGGGGAGTAAAGTGTGTAGAATGCAGTTGGGGGGATGACTACCATATGAAGGGCAGAGGTAGAAAAGGTGATGGGGGGTGGGATAAAGTGCAGTTATGGTTGGGAGAGAGGGCTGGTCGTGGTGGCAGATGAAGGGCTGTGTGTGGGGTAGGGGGTGGCACTGCGTGTGCAGATGACAGCGCTGAGGTGGGGGTTGGACAAACGTGTGTGGAGAGGGCTGAGGGCAGCATGGAGCAAGATATGTGCTGTGTGCGTGTGGGGGGGTGGCTTGAGCTGTGAGGGCTGTGTCCTATGTGCTGTGTGTGTAGGGGGTGGAGGGAGGTGGCATGAGGCAGGGAGCAAGGCTATATGCTGTGTGCTGTGTGTGGGAGGGGTGGGGGGGACTGTGTGTAGGGGGGGGCAGTGAGGGCGACGCAAGCGCCGTGTGTGGTGGGTGGGGACTTGAGCCGCAAGGGCTGTGTCCTGTGTGTGTGTGGGGGGTAGGGGGATGAAGCGAGGAGCAAGGCTATGAGCTGCGTGCTGTGTGTGAGGGAAGGTGATGAGGGGGCATGAGTCAGGGGGTGCAAGGGCTGTGTGCATAATACAAGGAGCAAGGCTATATACTGCATGCTGTGTGGGGGGGGGCTGTGTGTGAGGAGAGGAGGGTGAGGGGGCATATGGGAGCTGTTTCCTGTGTGTGTGTGTGGGGGGGGGCTTCAGGCGGACAGCGAGGCTATATGCTGAATATTGTGTGTGGGAGGGAATGCGAGGGCTGTGTCATGCATGCTGTTTTGGGGGGAAGGGTAGGGGTGGGGTGACAGCTTTGGGCTGCATGTTGTGTGTGGGTGGGAGGGGGCATGAGGCAGGGAGCAAGGCTGTCTGCTACTTGCTGTGTGAGTTTGTGTGTTTGATGAGGTCTGTGCCTAGGGGGGTTGGCATGAGACAGGCTATATACTGCATACTCTGTGTGTGTCTGGGGGAGGATGTGAGGGCTGTGTGTGTGTGTCTGGGGGGGGGACTTTGCCTGCACTTTGACTTTGACTTGGTGGGGGTGGGGCAACTGTGTGTGAGGAAAAGGGGTGAGGGGGCATGAGGTGCTGTGGAGGCAGTGGAGAATGGAGAATGGCGGGGCTCCGACGACATCGTGTGTGTGTGTGTGTGTGTGTGTGTGTGTGTGTGTGTGTTTGTATGTGTGTGTGTGTGTTTGTATGTGTGTGTGTGTGTGTGGCGTAAAGTTAGGTTGTGTGTGCTGGGTTGTGGATGTGTGCAAAGTCGTTATAGTGTGTGTTCAGGGTTTTTGTGACCTGTGGATAGAAACTCCTCCTGAGTCTTTCAGTCCTAGCCATGTGGTTCCGTAGGTGTCTTCCAGACCTCAGTGGTTTAAGCAGTTAATTTCCAGGATGAGAGGAGTCCTTCAAAATCTTTTGGGCCCTTGAAAGTACATTTCTGGAATAGATGACTTGCAGAGCAGGGAGTGGAGTTCTGATGGTGTGTTCAGCTAAACATACTACTCTCTGCAGAGTACTGCAATCTCTGGCTGTGGAGTTCCCATACCAGGTGATGATGCTACCTGTTAGTACACTCTCTATGGCTGAAGTGTAGAAGGCCTTCAGGACAGATGAAGAAACCTTGAATATCCTTAGTTGACGAAGGAAGAAGAGTCATTGTCTGGACTTCTTCAGTACATATTGTGTGTTAACAGTCCATGTAAGATCTTCAGTGATGTGGACACCAAGGTGTTTAAAACTTGGGACTCTCTCTACAGTTTGCCTGCTGATCATTAGTGGAGTATAGCTGCTACCCCGCTGCCTCCTATAATCCGCCACAATTTTCTTTGTTTTACTGACATTCAGTGTCAAGCTGTTAGACTGGCACCACTGTGCCACCTCTTCAACTTGATCAAAGTAGGCCTGCTCGTTGTTGTTGCTGATGAAGCCCATGACTACAGTGTCATCAGCAAACTTGATAATGGAGGTGTGACTGCTGCTGGCTTTGCAGTCATGAGTGTAGATGTTGTACAGCAGAGGACTCAAAACGCAGGCTTGGGGAGCTCCAGTATTAATGGTTAATGTGTCAGATGTCAGACCACCTACTCTAACCACTTGTGAACGGTTAGCGAGAAAGTCCAATATCCAGTGACATAGTGTGGTGTTCAGTCCCAAGGCCTTCATCTTTGTGACCAACTTGAGGGGTTAATATGGTGTTAAAGGCTGAACTAAAGTTAATGAATAGCATCCTCACATAATTCCAGGTGAGTTTAGGGTGCTGTGCAGGAGGTTGGAGATGGCATCCTCTCTGGACCTGTTGGTTCTATAGGCAAATTGGAAGGGGTCAAAGGAGCTTGGCAGGGATGAGAAAATCATGTTTTTCACAAGCCTCGCGAAACACTTGATGACTCTAGACGTTAAGGCCACTGGTCGATAGTCATTTAGACATGATGGAGTTTTGTTTTTCAGCACGGGTCCAATAATAGTCAGCTTGAAGCAAATTGGAACTGTCTCTTGGGCCAATGATGTTTTGAAGATAAGTAAGTAAACACAAAAGCTAGCTGAACAGCACAGGATTTCAGAACTCCGGTAGACACACCATCTGGTCCAGAAGCCTTTCTACAATTAACCTTGCTTAAGACTAGGGCTGGGTATTGCCAACAACCTCACGATACAATATGTATCACGATACAGGGGTCACGATACGATACGTATTGCGATACATGTTTATCCCAATACATGACCTTCAAGGCAATGCATATCCCAATATTTTACATTACTTTACATACATTTTTTAAGAAACCAGCCATATGTATACCAAAATGATTTTTTTTATTATGCTGGATAGCAAAAATGCCAGACTGCAGTGCAGTTACAATGTAATGCTGCCTTTGAACTCATAAACAGTGGCAATAACAACAACAGTTGATCTACATGATCTGGTTTTAAAACACTTCTCTCAGCTGTAAATGTAAATGTAGGACAAAGAAATGTAAAAAGGAGAGAAAATAAATAAATATGAATGCTGAATGATGAATAAATGTGAAATATCGATACTGACCCCTCCATAACGATACGTGTATTGTGAAGAGGCCCGCAACGATATATTGCCATATCGATATTTTGAACACACCGCTACTTAAGACATTCCTCACATCGATCTCAGTGACACAAAAGGGTGTGTTCCCACTAGCATCACAGTTCACGGCAGCTTGTACAAGATCTACTGTATCTTAAGCATCAAATGAGCATAAAAAGCATTTAGCTCACTTGGTAGAGATTTACTGACAGCCGTCAAAGAAATGGAAGGCTTCCACACGCGTGCTGGGTCACCCGCTATGACATCAGCTTCAACTCTGTCCCGATAGCGCCGTTTTGTGTCTTTGATAGTTTAATAAATAAATGCACATTAATGAAATAAATTAATTGCAGCCAAATAAGAAATAGTGAAATAAACAAAATAGTTAAATACAATAAATAGCACACGTACACCTGATATAGTGCATCCTAATAAAAAGCCCTCAACACATCAGATACACCTATTGCTCCCAACAGCGCCAGCACATCATGTTTCTTTGCGGCCTTCACAGAGGTCTGCTTGGGAAGTACGTCAGGTTTAAGGTTAGCCCACCGCTTGCCCCGCTTTAACACTCTATGGAAGCAATATTCCCCATTGTAAGTGGTCTTCAACCCAACCTTGTTAGTACTCAAATCAAGCATGCGTGCTTCAATGATTTTAAAGCCCTTCTGAGCCTTCACAAACTCTTCTGCGGCTGACTGTAATCAAATGCTTCCCAGTCCTTCTCATACACATGATGATGACCGAATTGATAATGTTGTGTTAGACAAATTGTGTCCACTTTTCTGATTTTCTGCTCAATTCTACCAAACCACTGATTTTTGATGCGTCAACAAGCTCAAAAATGTCAAAACGTCACAAACTGTCTGGTGCCCAGGAGAGGAAAAAAAGAAAAGAATTGGAGGAAAAACGTGACGAAGACAGAGATAATGTTACAGTAAAGATGATGTCATAATATTATTTTTCTGTTGCTGAACGATGATTGATAACGTCATAACATAGTTACACAACATAGTTAGCTAATCAATAAATAGCCAGCGCAAACTGTTAGTTTTAACATCAGTTTATGTTATGGAAGGTTATGTTAAGCCGTTATTGAAAATAGTAATGTAACTTCCACCTTACCCTCTACAGGTAAGATGTGTAAATATTTGATTTATTAAGCAGGTGTTATAATGTTAAATGTATTTACATTTTGACATCTGTTTAGATACTGGATATACTGCAGTTTACTGATTCTTTTCATTCTACTAATTAGCATTTCACTGTAATGACAATAAAAATGATATCATTGCTTTATGATTTACTAATATAATTTGCATAATTAGAAAAAATGCATTGTATAATATACGGTACAGTTTAGTATCATGCATGTATTTCTTAGGTTTTCCATTTATATTATTTCATTTTATTTTATTCTTGAAATCATGTATTTATTATTTGACAGGTGTTACTCCTCTCTTCAGATGTGTTGCAAAGGAAATGCAGAACTTCCCACCATTGCTGTCAAAGAATATGACAAACATGGAACTTTGACCTTCCTGCATGAGAAGAAGCTGGCAGAAATGTACCTCAACATGTGCGTTGCTTTGAGAATCTCTGCCACTCTTCCTGTTACAGTGACTGCAGCTAAAAGAAGCTTCTCTAAGCTCAAACTGATTAAAACTTATCTGAGATCTACTATGATGCAAAAACGTCTCAGTGGGCTTGCCATTATAAGCATGAACCATGCAGTCTCAAATCAGTTGTCATATGATGATGTTTTAGATGACTTTGCTGCAAGAAAGACCTGGAGAGGAAAGCTGTAGCAGGTTATGTGAGATTGAGGAGGTGGTGGTGTAATTTTTACATAGTTTAAGCTAAGGCAGTACCAAAAAAAACCCAACTAGAGGTCTTTGTAAGATCACCTTTTTATATATTTTATTTAAATCCTTGTTTGTTTGTGCACACTGGTTTATTTAATATCTTTTTTGTGTAGTGCCTTATTTATATTGTATTTATAAGTTAATTTGGCACTTTTTTACACTTTTTATTTTGGGAGTATTTTAATCTAATACTTTATGTGCGCTATTTATATTATATTTCATATATTCAGTTAATTTTTTTGTATTTGTTTCTTTAATTCTTTTGAATGTGCAAATTATTTAATGAAATAAAACAATGTCTAAGACAAATCTATTCAGTTTCTTTGAGTATATGTACACTAGCAGTGAAAAATACTGCCATGCAAGGGGGGCGCCACCTAAAATCTTGCCTAGGGCGCCACATTGGTTAGGGCTGGGCCTGAGCATGGATTCCATCATCATGTTTTGACCAAAGCAAAAGTCATTAAACAGCTGAAGGCCCCTGGATCTGCAGACTTTCCGAACCCTCACGCAGTCACTCAGCACAGAAGCAATTATGTTGCTCTCTTTGCTACCCTCATTTTCTTGACACACAGAGGTGGACATCATGTTTGGTTTGGTGACTGTTCTTACCATAGTGCACAACAACACCAAACAGGTATAAAAACATTTGTCGAGAGTAATAGGCCTGTCTTATTGGGATTGGAAGGACCATGCTGTGCATCATGTCACATAACCTTCATCACACAACACACAGGCTCTACGACGACGCAAGAGGAAAGATGCAGACTCCATCCTCTTCTCTGTGTCAGTGAGGTTTGGGTCTGTAATCCTAATCTTGTACTTGGCAAAATCAGCACATGCATCTGAAGCTGGGTGACAGAAGCCAAGATTAAATTCCTTGGAAAAAACAGAATAATAGACAGAGTAGCTGGTTTGTGCATGGTTCTGAGCCTCAAAAAGTTTAAGCATCTTGTGCACATTCAGGTCAGTGGGAAGATACTTGCAGCCTTGTGCTCCTCTCCACCTATAATGGCTGGCGTGGCAGGTGAATGGCAAGTTTGTCATCGCCGCCATGATGAAAGTCCAAACAAGTCAATTGTACCACCTCTCCTCCTATTCTTCCTGCTGGTTCGTGTTCGTCAATCGACTGGTGCGGACGTTCATCATGGCGGCGACGAGAAACTACAGCAAGGTACTGCTTGTCAAAACTGTTTTATTAATAAATGTGTGTACACTTACAAAGTTCTCAGTGCCTCGTTTTTAATTTCAGGGCCTTTGTTGTACTACCGATGGAGTGTAGAGTTTCTTCGAGCTGTTTTAATGGTTTAAAAATAATGTAGTCATCGCGCTTCGTCTATGGCACCTACCACTTCCATTGTTAGCCTTCTGGGACAAATGATAAAAAATAGTTAAACTCCGAATGCAACAGGCTAAATCAATTTTGCTCCTCAGTACACATACCAACTCGGTATGATGTTTTAACATGCCAATTTTCATTTTACACCGAAGTTCTCCTTTAACATTAACAACAACACCAGCACCCTGTGATTAGAGACCCCTTCCTCACACAACTGTCTATTGCATATTCATCACCACTTGATACACCCATTTTCTGTACAAAGGATTTAAGTTCTAGAATATCCACTGTTTCCTCAGTCTTGTATTGTGTTGTCCTTGTTTTGTCCTGTCCTGTCTGTCGTGTCTTTCTTTAGTCTTGTGTCATCTTGTCCGTTGCTGTATTGTTAAGAATAAACCTTTTTCTTGATTTTCAACCAGAATGCTGACCAAGACTCCAAATTTACCAAAAGTAATTTATTTACTTTTAAATACACAGTATTCACTTAGCTATGCACCACAATCAGGTAGCAAGTGCACTTCACCAGTAAAGCACTGTAACTAAATGGACTACACACTGCATCAGGATTACGGTCTATCGTGTAAGGATCCACTTTCTCAGACCAACGACGGAGCTGAGTGTGGACGAAGGTTATCGCATGTTCTAGACTTATGGGATGGAATAATGATAGACATGTGCATGGCAAACATTAGAGTAACACTTATATGACCCGTTTATCTGACTCCATGAAATAATAAAGTTACCTCCAATATCACCATACAGCTTAAGAGCTAATAGCACAGTAATGGCATGGCACACGAAGAGATGTATATGAATGGTAAATGAATGAGCAGTTTATTAACCAAATAAAAGTTAACCTTTACAATTAACACAGAGATTCACTGTAATGACCAACTCAACCAGAGATATAAAGAAATGAAACTAAACTCCAAATAAAAGATAGAGAGAAAGAGAGAGGGAGACAGAGATACACACAGCGTGTGGGAGCGTCGTAGGTGAAAGACAGCTCTATGAGTTTTTCACTAGCATTGCCTTAAGTAGCCAACCTGATGCCAGTTGTTCAGCACACAATGAGGTGTTATCTTGGGGGCAGGGGCGTTGGAGACAGCCCACTGCCTCACACTATTCAGTAACCTTAGGATCTGAGATCTTTATTAGAATAAGCCGAGTCTGCTTCAGAATTGAGACCAGTATATCACTCACAATGAGACCATCAGAATGAAACCAAGCATGACATGTACATCTCATAGCATTATTCACAATACAATATACCCGTAAGTGTCATGTCCTATGGATGACCTGAGTAGGTCTCCACACCAAATGTTGGCAGACCACAGATAAGATCAGATAAGATGGGGTGTGACACCTAACTAAACACAAGAGCATGCAGCGGGGGAGCTACTCTGGAGCACCCTTTATTGTGATAACGCAAAGCTCCTTTGTTGTGCTCATTCAGAGTAGTCATCCTTGAATCCAGATCCTTACAATCGCTTACGGTTTGAACTGTCTGATTCACCCACTAGAGAGGTTGGCCTAACTGAGCTTGGTGACTTGGAGGACCCATATTCCTTTGTGGAGTACATCGTAGCAGGTTTTTGCATCGTAATATTGAAAAGATTTGTCATTGAAAAAAAGATTAGTGACATTGTTGAATATAAATAGTGGAGCCCTACTGATATATCAGTGTGCTGATATTAGCCTGATCACAAATATATTGCTGTCAGTGTTGTCCAGTACTGATACATTTTTCATTGTTTTTACAGAATATAATGCATTTCAAATTTATTTTTAGTTTGTAAAATACAATGGTCATTTCAAGTGTCAGGTAAAGTGATAACTGTATTTGAAGAATCATTATAATACAAAATTATGTGTGTAGCTTTGGCGTCAAACATTAAGTATCAGTCAGGTTCCACTAAATAGTCTAGGTGTTGGATATCTGGCTCTTGTAAAATCTGAAAAGTATTTTATTTGCATTTAATATATAATGCTAATGTATTCTTTTCTTGTTGTATCAGGACAAAAGGTGTTAGATAATGGAAATCCAGCTGTTCAACAGGTCATCTTTGGAGAGGGATCTGACTACAGAAAATTGCACCTGGTTTCTGTTATTCCAGAAACAGTAGACGAATTGCATCATGAAGACAAACTTTCAATTACACAAGGACTTTCATTTGCAGTACATTCTGACCTTATTGAGTTCATGAATCTAACCTCAGTGTCTGAAATCCAAAATAAGGGCACACTCAAAGTAATATGCACGCAACCTGTGCATATTACTTTGCAGTGAGTTTGACACAAATGGAAAATAGTTCAACCCTGGTCCAAAGCTAAAAGGGGCCATCCTTGAGGGCCTTGCTCAAGTAATGATGAAATACACCAAATACCCAAAAGACTATCAATGTGAGGAAGTAGCAGCAGCCTTGACAAGGACCCATGTTCGGGACAGCTAGGACTCAAGACAGGATTTTTTGGATGGAAACAGTCACTAAAATATAAAATGCAAAATTACCAAACAAAGCTTGGGAGACTTGGTCATCCCGAAATCCGTGTAAACTCCTCCAAACACAAACGTGAAAGCCAAGGCAAAGCTGCAGCTCAAATCAAAAAGCCTGGAAAGGCTGAAGAGAGCTACATTCCTCTGCATCCAAAAGGTGAAACTGCAGAGAACTTGGAGAATGAGAGAACTGCTTTATTGTCAGAACTGAAAAAGCGTGACAACAAAGTTGTGATAAAAGCCAAAATGGAGAAAACCTTCTCTCACAGACACTGTGAGGTTGTGGCACAGAGCCTATGATAGAAGACTTCAAAAACAGATGGCCTGGACTGTTTGAGCAGAGTGAAGTGAGTAAATGTTTGTGTCTTGTCAGGTTTTGATACTGTCCATGGGGATTAATGGCTGCAATTTGTATTTTGCAATAACCCTGCTTTCACAAATGACAGTACAGGTCTGCACCCTAAGGCCTGATTCACACCAATTTGACTGTATACTAGGGTGACCATATTTTCATTGGTGAAAACCACGACACCCAGGCGGTGGAGGGGGGGGGGGGGTGTTGTTAAGTAAAGTGCTTTACAATTTATCTTATGAATGCACACAATGAAAGAAATAATAACAACTTCTCTCAGTATTAGACATAATACATAACAGTTAACAATAACTCTCAACAACACTGATACTCAGTTAGCCTCAATTTCAGTCATACAATGCCTGTTGTAGGCTATTGGAAAAGAAGGTTAACAATTGTCTTCTAAAAAAATAAATTAAATAACTATGGTGGTGTTTCACAGTGTGAAATGACCAGGTAGCCTCCGCTGCATTCACAGCATCCTCGTTACCTGGTCTCACGAAATACATGCTGATGGAACTGGCGCTGCTCTCGCCTCGAACAGCCTTTTTATGTTTTTCGGTGTTCAGGTGGAATTTTAGGTCCCTGGCACCACCACTGGACAGCGAGACATAAGTGCCTGCTTTGCACACTGTGCACAAGGCTTCCCATTTGTCTCGCCCCGGTCTGAATGCAGGGAATTTCTTCTGTAATTCGTCTGTAAACATGCATGGTGCTGCCGAGTGACGACCACGGACGACCATGCTGCCTGCCTTCTGATACATAGACATACTATACTGTATAGTATGTCTATGTTCTGATAGACGAGGGCTGCCTGCACTGACGCACCAAGTGGCTCAGGGGTGATGTCACATATAGTGCTGTGCGCAGTGCCCTAGTGCCTGTCATTTTACTGGTCCAATGAAAGCAAAGCCGTGTAAGAAAGGAACTGAATGAAAGGTAATTTTAAAAACCCGGACATTTCCTAATTTTCTAAAAAAAAAACAGGACACACCGGACAGGACGTAAAATACGGACATGTCCGGGGAAAACCGGACGGTTGGTCACCCTACCGTATACAGCATGTAACCGTGTACAGCGTGTGAGCGTATTGTGAGTGCATTTGCATTCACACTGGACGTGTCTGCGTATACAGTGCGTGAGCGGGAATTGAGCTGCCCAGCCATCTTGGCCAGTGCACATAGCCATGTTTTCCATTGATCTCATTGTAATAAATACAATATGTGTTTCTTTGTTTTTATTTCCTTATTTTAAACATTGTTTAGAAAGCATGACTGCACTTAGTAAAACTTGATCACTTTGATAAGGCCAACAGATTGGTATTGGTTTGGTACTGGTATGACTGATAGCTTTTCAGCGTTTGTTTTATGCTGTTGTAAGCGATTGGTAATGTTTTGCAGAGAGTCGCGAGGTGTTTGTATCCCTCTGTGAATACATGTATTGCTGGCACAGTTGACATGAAATGTATTGTTGTGCCATAGTTTTATATGGGATTTTGGCTGAATACGCTCACATCATGCACAGAAAAATAGACTTGGTTTCTATTTTTTAGCTGCAGCCCATATTCTGAACATATTTCACACTCAGATCACGCGTGCGGTGTTAATAGTATAATTTGTTAACATGCATTCTAAACAAATATGTAGAGAAAAGGGGCATGCGCTGCATACGCAGAGTTTTTGGTGTGAATCAGCCCTAAGAAGCCTTATTGTCTGTGAAGACCCAGATGTGTTTTTTGGTCTTGATTAGTAAGTGTATTACAGTTCTTTCTCATGTACTGTAGATATAACCCATATCTATAACTTCTGTAAACATCCAACATAAAAATGTCTTGTGTGATTTTCTGTTTATTGATTCTGTTATTCTGTTTACCCGGCTGTTGTTTTTTCTATTGCTTGTGGCCCGCTTTCTCTACTGCTTGTGTGCATGAAATGCTTTTGATACTTTTGCTATTGTAATAAAAGGGATTCTATTTTTGATTATATCTTGTTGAAGTGATTTTAATGCAAGTTTGTTTTTTTAAATGCCCAGTCACTGGAATACAAGTCTCTGTCCATTTTTGGCTCATACAACTGTACCTGCGTGTGGGATTCTTAGTATTGGTTATAAGTCTTAAAGGGCAGGGCCTTTTGACCCCTAATAGTATTTTGGGTTACACACACTTTCAGATCAGATCTGAGCAGAGTGTCCATCCAAGTGAAGATCTCTGACATTAAAGCAATCAGAATTCTATACAATCAGGGAAGTGTCCATCCTCCTTTTCATAACTTGTCAGAACACAAGCCACAGTGTAAAACTGATTCATTGCTCCCAAAAAAACGGAAGGGAATGACCAAGTCGAAAAACTTACGATTCATGGGGCATCGCTTCATTGTAACATTGCGTTATTGCATCACACAATAGCCCGCGTTAACGGGGCATTGTGTTATTGTGTTATTGTGTTCGGCCACTCCAGCGCCATTGGACTGCAAGAAATGTTGTCTTGTGTTGTTCTTGCCAAACTGTTAAGCACTTTGCCCTGCATCTTGTATGAATTGTGCTATACAAGTAAAGATTATTATTATTATTATTATTATTATTGTTGTTCTTTGACTCGGCAAATGGAGCATTCCACATGCACCCTTAGACATGCTATGGCCTGGGTCTCCCTTACCTCAGATGCAGACATTTGAGGCCTGCCAGAGAGAAAGGTGGTCTGTAAACCTTGCAGGGCACAATTTCATCAATAAAGAAACCTCTGTCTACCATGACAGCCATCCCAGGTTTGAGGAGCTTGAGGACATCAGAGTCAACGGTGATCTGTTTGTCACTGATAGATCCAGCATACAATTCAGAGACAAATGTCACTGGCAAGGCAATGTTTAAAACAAAAGCCTTGAAACTGACAAAAAAGGCATTTTTCAGCCTGTAAGAAGATACGTAATCCCGATTTCAAAGTAACACAAAAAGCAATTGATGAAAATTCATTAAATGAACAACACAGTCCCTGGAGCAGCGTGGGGTTTGATGCTCAAGGGCATCTCAACCATGGGTAGGGCAGGATTTGAACCCGCAACCTTCTGATTGTGAGACCAACTCCCTAACCACTAGACCACAGCTGCCCTGTATTTCATTGGCCTATGTGTGAAGACAATAAGGTAAGTAATCAAACAAAGTCCTGACTCCCCCTGTCAGCGATTGGGAGGGCTTTGGAGTCCTCTAGTGGTTGTTTTATGTTACTGCAGTTATAATTACTAATAATTACTAATTACTAATTAATGTTCAAGCAGTATACAAATACCCCTCCACAGACAGTTAGGTGTTTTTGAAGTGGAACCAACAGTAAGTTTTAAATATTATCGTTTATGTTAGTTGTTTTATGGCATTATGATTTTAATGTGGTGTACCAGACACTTGATGTAAGCTACTAAACTGTGCTAAAAAATAGTGCTAATCGCGATGCTAATCGTTAACAAATATGCTAGTTCAACTGCTTCTTTATGTTACTTACCTGTGTGAGTAGGCTACTGTGAAAAGATGCACGTACAGGATTTCAGTAAAAGGTCAACCTGGAATCAAGCCTACTGGGTTTTTTTGTTAGCTATCTGTCTGAAAATACAGCTCACGAACCAGGACACAATAGTTTAACTTAACCAAACTGTGAGAAGGTGATTTTCCCCCCTTCTCCCCTTACGCGACGTCTTAGCAACGTTGCTGGGAGGGTGGTGCTGCAACGTACTCAAAACCCGCTGCCGCAACGTTGCGTCGTGGTCGCTGTTTAAAGTTGCCATTTGGTAGCCTCGGTTTCCGCCACATTGCGGTATGGTAACCTGACAACGTCGCCACTTGCTATCGGTACAAATCCACTTGCTCCATCTGGTCCGTCATGAAAACGTACTGCATCCCCTTGTGTTGCCGGATAGGGACTGCATGTACATTTTCAAAATGTTTGGGCATAGGCGTGTCTTTGGAATCTACAATGCTATCTGTCTACCTGTATCTATCAATATAGCAAGCTAGCAAACCATAATAACTGACGACTGTGCCCTTACCAAACTTTGCACATGTTTTTTTACATGCACACACACAAAAAAAACACCAGATGATAACTGTAACAAGATAAATACACCTTCACGAGAACCGCGGGTGTCATGGGATATCCCCGTGTGCTCTACTTTTATTTGATAACGCAGACGTGTCCGCCGGATACATGTGCATAAAGTTGAGCAGAGCCCAAATTCTTGACGTGCCAGAGCTATCCAAACGGCTGTGTCGCATTCCCGACAAGCTTTGCGGGAGCAGCCGTGAGGACATGCCGGACTCAACGGAAAATGAATGCGTGCAGCACGGTGAACGTGACGGAGCAAGTGGATCACCACTGTATCAGCACTTGCGAAATTATTCATGTAATACTTGGTTATATTTTCCTAATTGCAGGTACATAGTAGGGTCTCTAACATTGGACTGTGATAAACAGTCAGTTATAAATATTAAAAACTGAGGCATATAAAGCTAATGAGAATATATCTGCTCAAAACTACTGCAACTGCAACAAGTTTCATGTTTTGCCTCACAACTTGAGATATTCACCCATTTTCTAATTTGAAAGCACTGCAGTAAGTGGTCCAAGGACACTAAAGCATTTTCAACTTTCACCATCTCTTTTACTGTTTGCAGGAAATTTTCAGACTTAAAAGAACTGCAGTTGTCTGAAAGATGCTTCATCTTTACTAATGTTCACTACTGAGTACCAGTCTTATATTGCAATGCAGTCATCTGCAAAGTATACATCAATATGTCATGTGATGCAACTTGTCCCAACTTCCTTGACCACACGAACTATGCATAGTCCTGGTTTTGTAATGTAGTTTAATGGAATGACTTTAAATTGAGGCTGGAACACAGTGAATCCCAACATTTTCACTTATAACATTCAAATTCAAATTCAGCATGGACTCACGTTTAATTGTCATGCACAACACTGTACCAATCAGCGTCAGCTATCCCTTATTCCTCTGGAGACTGTACGCAGACCAGACAAGATTGGTTGCCATGGCCCACATAGCCCGGTGAACACACTCCCCAAGGTTGGTGCTGTGTTATGGTCAACATAACGTTACAATTTTGAATCTACAAAGTATTCTAGATATATGGTTTGAGGACACTATAGTGGTGTAGACATACAACATTCTTGCGGTACTCAATGTCCTTTAGGGTCCTCAAGGTCCTGAAGTTCAACTTGAGTTTGGGCCACTTCTAGTGTCAGTACAGGTCATTCTAAGGAGTTGAAATGCCTCTGTCTTATCAGAATCTACAATCTACAAAACAGGAGGCTACTTATTCTTCAACTACACAACTCTTCCACTTTTGCCTAAAAACCCTCTGATCAGACATCAGACATTTTGTATGTTTGAACATATACCACTGTTCCAAGGCAGCTTACCCTTTGTACCCAGGATGCTGGGTTGGAGCCTCTTAGAAGACCAAAGTAGGATATCTGAGTAAATTAGTCTTACCAACAGGTTAAACATGTTACAATGTAATGATCTGCAAAGTATAGTTAATGTCATGTTATGCAGTTTAAGGCCACTTATGTAATATAGACATACAACTTTCTTGCAGAAGTTGGAGACTTTCAGGCACTACCCCTCAAGGTCTACAAGATCATTTTTTGTTCTAGTTCCATCACTGAAGCCTCTCTCCTTTCAGCACAGACTCCTAAGAAGTCGAATGGCTTCTCTTATCCAAATCTACAATACAATTTAGATTATCATTCAGCAGTTTCACTGCATGTCTTACTCTACCCAGTATGTCTATGTATGTGACAAATATTCTTGTATCTTTTATGCCGTTACTTAATCTTTTTTTATACAACTTGTGTCTGTCCAGGCATCAGACGTTTTGTCTGATTAATTATACACCGCTGTGTCAAGGACCAAAGACCAAAATGGGATACCTGAGTAAACTAAACAAATCTCATTCATTCAAAGCTCTCATTTGTGCCAAATAGTGCCAGCTTCCCTTTCTTCAGTGAGTAGAGCAACAATAACGTCACCAACTAACAATTCCCGAAATCAACCAGGACGAACCAGGACCCCCAACACCCAACAACCCCCCCCCCCCCCCCCCCCCCCATCAGATGATGTTCCATAATTTCCTCAGGGATAAATAAAGCCTGTCTATCTGTCTGTCTAAGCAAAGCCTCATCACACCTGGGTGTGCCTTGTGCATGTAGTCCACAGGGAGGGACCAAATCATGTTAATGGGTAGATTGACTAACGGAGAGCTATGCCTCACTCTGCCTCTGCCGTCGTAAAGATTCGTCAGTTCATCCCACTTAACTTTTGTTTACATCTGTCACATCCGTAGTACCCGTTGCAAAGCTTGACATTTTTGAAAGACTTTATTTGTCCCTTGTACATACAATGCACAAGATGTTGAATGTCACTGTCCAACCCTGAGTAGCCATTTTGAAATGGTGCTGATAAAGGAATTTTTCCAAGACTTCCCAATGTTTTTCCACAGAATTGGCAAGAGTGTTTTTTTTCTTTGGGTAACATGGGTTTTGGTGTCAGTCTCTGCAGGCTGAAACATGTTCATATGCTATGCTTTCCAAGATGTGTCTGCTCTACAAGATGGCTGGTAAGTGCATCTTATGTGTCCGTCATGTCTGTTGCCCTTCGAGATAGCCATTCTCTGGGACAGTTTTGTGTGTCTCCGTCTTATATGCTCTCTGTGAGAGCCGCTGTAAGACTTCCATGTAGCTCTCTACGGGAGCTGATCTGTTCATCTTACGTGTCTGTCATGTGTGTTGCCCTCAGAGATAGCCGTTCTCTGGGGCAATTTTGTGTGTCTCCGTCTCATATGCTCTCTTGTGAGAGCCACTGTAAGACTGCTATGTAGCTCTCTATAAGGGCTTATCTGTTCATCTTATGTCTGTCATGTGTGTTGCCCTCAGAGATAGCCGTTCTCTGGGGCAATTTTGTGTGTCTCCGTCTCATATGCTCTCTTGTGAGAGCCACTGTAAGACTGCTATGTAGCTCTCTATAAGGGCTGATCTGTTCGTCTTACATGTCTGTCATGTGTGTTGCCTCCAGTGATAGCTGTTCTCTGGGGCAGCTTCGTGTGTCTTCGTTTTCATATCTGTGAAATACGCGTTTGTCATAAGTGCCAGTGCTGATTTGTTTGAAGTGTTTTTCTGCTAACCATTTTCTTCTCTGCTCCAGGTGGGTTCCGGTCATCACTTCACGGTGGGTCTAGTGTCTTTCTGCTTCACTGTTCTCGTCTTTGGGGGTAAGTTTTAATCCATACGGCGAGTATTAAAACCCATAAATGCTATATCTTGTTTTTGGGGGAAAATTCTGGGTTCTGCTGAACGGCAACAGCTGGTTCTGCCGGATCCAACAATGCAAGACCCAGGCTGATGACCGGACCTACGCCAAAGAATATCTACTTTCTAATTAATGTTCAGTTGTTTATTCTGACCATATTAAAATGCTTTAATTGAAACTCTTATTCTCTGAGTCTTTCTGGCCGAAATGAAAGCCTGCGAAAGTTCTGCCAGGAAGACGACAATGGCTGGGACGGGCGCTGTCTCCGTCCAACCAGCGGCCGCCACCTGCTTTACAATGACTTGTCTAACTTACTTTTTCCGCTGCTTCAGGTGCCGACGTTTCGACGCATCATCCTTCCTCCCCACCACCACCAGTTTGGTCCCTGTCCATCCGCCTGGGAAAAATTCTGGGTTCTGCTAAATTGGAAACGGCTGGTTCTGCCGGATCCAACGATGCAAGACCCAGGCTGATGACAGGACATACGCCAAAGAATATCTACTTTCTAATTAATATTCAGTTGTTTATTCTGACCATACTAAAATGCTTTAATTGAAACTCTTATTCTCTGAGTCTTTCTGGCCGAAATTACATTTTCACCAACCCAGACACATAGTGAGGTACCCACTACTGTGTCTCACATTTACACCCTTTTCCTTCGTTAAATCCCTGCCTAGCCAAGTACAAGACGCCATACTCACCGGTCTGCTTCAGCTCCACTGCCCTCCGCGGAAGCGCGCCCGCTGTGGGAGCAGTGGTTTTACACCTTGCCTCGGAGCTGTGGTAGCGGGCATTGTGAACGGTGTGGGGTAATGTGTGTGGTATTCTGCAATATGATTGTTTATTTCATTTTGGTGATGGGTTATTATGATTATGAAATATTTTTGAGGGGCTATGGATGTTGTAAATACTTCATTTAAAGAGTTGACCTATTTTGGAAATGGTATGGTCCAATCTAAAGTCCCTTTTCCACTGCCTAGTACCAGCTCAACTCATCTCGGCTCAACTCGGTTTTAGTACCGGGTGTATTGTTTTCCACTGGCATAAAAAGCATCCGTTAATGTATCTGGGTGCTATAGCAACTACACTAGCGTCATTAACGCCTCCTGATATACCCTCTCATTTCTTGTTGCCCTGTCTAACTCCCGCTGTGTTTTATCCTCCCCGATAGATAGATAATAAGGTGGAAACCTCTTCCACTGACCACGGTATAGATTTGCGGTCTGACATTTCAATATATAGCCTAATTTTGTAACGACAAGTAAACTTGAGCTAAGCTTGCCAAGGTATTTAAAAGTGCCGGGCTTGTTGTCAATGACAACATGACGCAACGTCCTTGTTTAATATCGCTTCAACACGCTTGGAACCTCTACAGAAGTGATACCAAAAGTAGTACCATTTACCAGGGACCGTATACCATTTTTTGGCAGTCGAAATGTAAAAAAAACGAGTTGAGCCGAGATGAGTTGAGCTGGTACTTGGCAGTGAAAAAGGGACTTAAGGGTACTGGCCCTCATTCTGCCTTCAGTGCTAGTAGCTTTTCTTTTTGCTGGACATTTAAAGACCTTGCCCTGTTTATTTTTATTGCGTTTACAATCATTGCTGGTTTTTAATAAAATACGTTTTTTTGGAACATCTTGCTTGCTGCCTGCTTCCGTTAACCCTCATCGGTCCAGTTTTGCCTCACCCGTACCTGGGGTGACCACTCGCCGCCTCACATTTGGTGTCCGAAGTGTTGGGTGTTAGGCCTTTGTGGAGAAAGCTGGACAAAAGAGGGGGGAGACGGGGTGCATACAGTGGAGGCAGCATGAGCTGTAGCTGCACCTGGATAAGGATGGAGGGGCAGAGGCTGACCCGAGAGGACCTCGATGACATGGAGGAGGAGGAGGAGGAGTTCCTGGACGAGGAGCAGCAGACTCCAGTCGGCGTCACGGAGTCAGAGATGGCTGCCCCATGAGGACGTGGAGGCTGAGCGCAGACCATCACCGACACCACCCCAAGGTCCACCTTTAGAGGCAGCTCCAGTTCCAGGGCATGGGCATGGACCAGGCCATGGATTATACATGTGTGAAGGAGGCCATACTCCTCAAGTACGAAATCAGTAAGGAAGTGTACCAGAGGCACTTCCGGGAACCTGACGTACGGCCAGGAGAGACCCCCGTGAGCTGTACACCCGCCTCAGAGACCTCTTTCAAAAGTGGATTAGACCGTCAGGTAAGACGGTTGAAGAAGTCTCTAATGTGCTCATTCTGGAGCAGTTCCTCCTCACCCTGGACCCAGACATCAGAGTCTGGGTGAAGGACCGTAATCCCCAGGACGGCCAGGGGGTGGCGGAGCTGGTGGAGAACTACCTGTCATTTCAGCGGGGAGTCAAGACCTTCCACCAGGAGGCCTACACACGACCAGCAGCCCGAGGTAAGTCTGAGGGGTTTGGTTAAGGGGTGCCCAGAAAGATGCCGGTCCGTACCTCTGTCCGAGGCCAGCCCAGACATGACCCTGAGGAAAGACCTGGCAGCCCCATAGTCTGTTACCACTGCAAACAGGAAGGTCACATCAAGCCCGATTGCCCCCATAGAAAGCCCAAATACTCCAGCCATAGCTGCATCCCGAGACCAGGAGAGGGCAGTGCAGGTTTTATGGGTAGGCTCCAAACTTTGATGGTGACTGTAAATGGTAACAGAGCTACTGCCCTTTTAGACTCTGGCAGCACACAAACTCTTGTTCAGCCCCACCTAGTGGAGAAGAGGGATTACATACAGGGGAGGAGGCTAAAGGTTTTGTGTGTCAATGGGGACGAGCATGACTATCCTGTAGCCGATGTCTACTTGGAAGTCAAAGGTCAAACCTACCAGGTGACTGTTGGTGTGGTGGAGAGGCTTAGCCACCCTGTAGTCATTGGGCAAGATATTGTAGTGCTACCTGAATTGCTGCAGACTGTTTAGCCAGTCAACTTGGTTATGACAAGGGCACAGTGTAAAACTCAGGCCCAGGAGAAAAATGATGACAACACAAATGCCATAGACATACATGAGCTAGCCTTTGCCCAGGCTGATATTACTCCCCCAGCCCGAGTAAAAACCAGGAAGACTCGTAGGCAGCGTAGGCAGGCTAAACTCGTTGGCAGTGTTGAAAACGATTTGCCTTTTGTTTCATCAGAGGATGATTGGGGTGAGGTCACCAACAACTTTGAGCAGCTACAGAGGGAGGATGATGCACTGAAGGTAGCGTTTGAGCGAGCCACACATTATGGTGCAATGGCACCTATTGCTACTGATTTGTCTGGGGAATATTACGTGGTCAGAGAGGGTCTTTTGTACCATCAGCCAGCAGAGGGCAGACCAGAGCAGTTGGTGGTGCCTACAAAGCTCAGGGGGAGGGTGTTAGAAATGGGGCATGAAATCCCATGGTCTGGACACCTGAGTCTCTCTAAAACGTATGAGAGAATAGCGGCTAGGTTTTATTGGCTAGGGCTCTACACAGACGTCCAGAGGTTCTGTAAGAGTTGCCCAACCTGCCAGCTAACTAGTAACAGGAGGACAACGCCTTATCCCCTGCAGCCACTGCCTGTTATAGAGACCCCCTTTAGCCACATCACGATGGACCTAGTAGGCCCCCTAGAAATGACCCAGACAGGCCATAAATACATCTTAGTCATCTGTGACTATGCCACCCGCTATCCTACCCTCTCCATAAAATAGCTGCTCGACCCATAGCCCCAAGCCCTACTCCATCTATTTTCTAGAGTAGGTATCCCTCAGGAAGTGCTCACTGACCAGGGACCAGCCTTCCTGTCGAGGACTATGAAGCAGGTTTACAACCTGGTTGGCATCAAGGGCATCAGGACTACCCCATACCACCCTCAGACTGATGGCCTTGTTGAGCGCTACAACCAAACGCTCAAGGCCATGTTGCGTAAGTTTATGGTAGTCAATGGCAAGGACTGGGGCCGTTGGCTGCCCTACTTACTTTTCGCTTACAGAGAGGTGCCCCAGGCCTCAACCAGCTTCTCACCATTCGAGCTGCTTTATGGCACGCAGGTGAGGGACCCGTTGGATGTCCTGAGAGAGACCTGGGAGGGACCATCTACACCACAGACCCGCAGTGTTTTGGCCCACATCCTTCAGATGAGGGACAAGATGGAGGAGAGGACTGACCATAGAAGAAAAAATTAATAGTCAGTCTAACTGTAAAAGATGTGACGCAAATACAGATTCAGTGTGCAACCATGAGCCATGTAAGAAGAGTGCGTACCCCAAGTAGATTTTAGCCTGCCTCCATATCTTTCTGACCATGATATTAAAGTCAATAGAAGTTGAGGCTGGGCACTGACAACATAATTTACAGCAAGAAAACCTCAAAAGCAATGCATTACATTACATTACACTTAGCAGACGCTTTTATCCAAAGCAACTTACAAAAGGAGGACATAATTGCTAACAGATGTGTAGAGAACACTGAAGGTACCTATGTAAAGAGATGGTTAGTAGAAATTAGTTTTGTTAGGAAGGAAAGCAGTCTCGGAAGAGAAGGGTCTTCACAAGCTTTTTGAAGGTCGGGAGGAATATTGCTGCTCTTGTAGCGACTGGTAGGTTGTTCCACCACTGAGGGACAACAACCGAGAAAAGCTTGGAGTGACCTCGCTTTGTCTTAGCAGAGGGTACGGCCAGGCGGTTCGTATTGGAGGATCGCAGCGCTCTGGACGGGATGTAAGCATTTAGTATGACGTTTAGATAGGTGATGGCAGATCCGGAAGTGACTTTGTAGGCTAGAGTCAAAGCTTTGTGTTGAATTCTGGCAGCCACCGGGAGCCAGTGCAGGTTGATGAAAAGTGGAGTGACATGCGTCCTTTTGGGTTGATTGAAAACCAGTTGTGCTGTTGCATTCTGGACCATTTGCAATGGTTTGATTGCACAAGCAGGAAGGCCAACCAGGAGGGCGTTGCAATAGTCGAGGCGAGAGATGACCATAGCCTGTACCAGGAGCTGGGTAGCATATTGGCTCAGGTATTGTCTGATTTTTCTAATGTTATACAGCGCATAACGGCATGACCGCTCTACGGAGGCAATGTGGTCAGAAAAAGATAGCCGGTCATCAATCATGACGCCCAGGTTTTTAGCAACCTTGTTCGGAGCTGATATCATGGTGGATTGACTCCTAGGCTGGGAACACCAGGAGTTCAGTCTTAGGCAGATTGAGCTGGAGGTGGTGTTCCTTCATCCATGAGGAGAGTGCGGAGAGACAGGCAGAGATGCGTGTGGAGACCGTGGTGTCATCTGGTCGGAATGACAGGTACAGCTGTGTATCATCAGCATAGCAATGATAGGAGAAGCCGTGTGAGCGGATGACACAGCCCAGCGAGGTGGTGTAGATGGCAAAGAGAAGGGGGCCCAGCACCGACCCTTGGGGAACCCCTGTGGAGAGGGTGTGAGTTGATGACAGTTGTCCTTGCCATGACACTTTAAAGGAGCGTCCAGTGAGGTAGGATTTAAACCAGGAGTGTGCTATGCCTGTGATGCCTATGTTTGAGAGTGTAGTTAGCAGTTTGCTGTGGTTGACTGTATTGAAGGCCGCCAATAAGTCGAGTAGGATAAGTACTGATGATTGTCTTTTAGTTCTGGCGGCTACTCTTAGGGCTTCTGTGACGGAAAGCGGAGCTGTTTCAGTGGAGTGGCCGCTTCTTAAGCCAGACTGCTTCGGGTCAAGTAGGTCGTTCTGGGTGAGGAAATTAACAACTTGTTTAGAGACCGACCTCTCGATGGCTTTCGAAAGGAAGGGAAGCAGTGAGACCGGCCGATAGTTCTCCACCTGGGCGGGGTTGAGTAGTCATTTTGTGCAGTGGTGTGACCCTAACCTGTTTAAAGGCTGTTGGAACTATACCTGATGATAGCGAAGCATTCATCACGGAAATAATCGATTGCACTACTGTTGAGGCGATGGCTTGCAGCAGATTCGAGGGGACAGGGTCTAGTGGGCATGTAGTAGGACGGCTGCCAGTGATGAGTTTGAGGACATCGCTTTCGGAGAGAGGGGTGAATGAGGAGAGTGTTGCATCGTAGACTGGAGGAGGAAGCAGGTTGAGGCCGGGTGGATTGCAGAATTGATTGCTGATAGACACAAATTTTTCTGTGAAGAAGGAGGCAAAAATATTAGCAGTTAACCTGTTGGCGAGTACGGTCACAAATATGTGATGAGCCGCGGCTGGTCTCCCAGGAGTACGATCACAAATATGTGATTGGAACGCCTCCCGGAACGAGAGTTCGGTCTATGACGCGACAATAACCTGGGGGGATATTTCTGCTGTGAAGCAGCTCGGAAATATTAGACTACAAGTTTCTAGCGACAAATATTATAATTGTTAACCACGTTTTTATGAGGGATAATTATTAAAAACTTTTGCAGGCATTAATACACACTTAGCCTTACAATCTAATCCATCAGTCGCACGTTATGTTACCGATGACGGCAACATTAGGCTAAAGCTATGCTGCTAACTATCTGTTCAGTCTAAAATCATATACAACAGTTTGTACGACTCACCTCAAACGTTTCCAGTCAGTGGTGTCAGTCGAGTGATGATTTGTAAGTGCAAATACCCAATACATTACCAATCTGTGCAAACATGCTAAAGCTGCTTTGTACAGAGCAATCTTTGTAATTCATTTGACAACGACAGACTGATTCAGGGGGACGCCATATTGTATACATCTCGATGTAAACAAAGATGGCTGCGCCCATGTCCAGTTGTAGAAAAAAAGCCGGTAACAACAAAGATGTTTCTTGTGTATTTATTGTATTACAAAGACATATTTTGGCACTTTTTATGTCTATAAAAACCGGAATACATGTACTTTTAATGCATGAAGTTGTATAAAGAATAATACACAAATAAAGCTATCACCAGCACAATAATCTTGTGTATTTCCTGATGCAATCGTTAGCCTGGCAAGATAGCAACATTTTACCTCAGGTTTGATACAATGACAAAACAGCCATTCACTTCGCGATTTCATTTTGCTGTGTGGAGACAACTGCTTGTCTTTGTGTGTAGACATATTAATAGTTAAGTTAATTGAGGAAAAATGGCAAGAAGAGGGATAACAGTTGAGGAAGTGGTGAATATGATGTTCGATGATGAAGTCCCGATTCTGGATTTTAGTTCAGAGAGTGAGTCAGACTCAGATGATGACTTGATACCCCAACTTGTGGAGGAAGTCCTGGTACCTATCCCTCAGGATGAGGTGCCTCCAGTCAATGAACTTGGCTGGCAATTTGCCAACTCTGACCACAGGCCCTGTGATTTTGTTTTTGAGGCCTCAGGGAGTGGTGTTCAACCAGAGCTGCCATCTACGGTCACTGAATATGACTGTTTTAAACTGTTCATTTCGGACGAGCTAGTTGGCCATGTTGTGGAGGAGACCAATACCTTTGCTGAGGAGCTAAAGCAGAGGTCAGAGGCGGGGAAAATGGAGAGGTGGGTGGGAACAACTGTGGCTGAGTTTTTCACCTTCATCGCCACCGTCCTCATCATGGCAGTTGTGAGAAAGAAGTCACTGAAGGAGTACTGGACGACAAACTGCATGTATCAGACCCCCTTTTTCAAAACCCTGTTCTCCTAAGACCGATTCCTTTTGATCATGCGGGCCCTGCACTTCATTAACAACACCACGATGAATAGGCTTGACCCCTTAGCGAAAATTAGACCCATCCTGTCTAGCCTGACATTGAAATTTCGTGAAGTCTTTGTGCCTTTTAAAAACCTGTGCATTGATGAGTCGCTACTGTTGTGGAAGGGTAGGCTTGCATTTCGTCAGTACATACCATCCAAACGGCACAGATTTGGGATAAAGTTTTTCATATTGTGTGATGTGCTGACTGGCTATGTTCAAGACCTCGTGATATATACTGGCTCTACAACAGACATTGTAAACATTGATGGCCTGGGTGTATCTGGCTCTGTGGTGGTAAATATGCTGAAGCCCTACCTTGAAAAAGGACACGCTCTGTTTACAGATAATTGGTATAGTAGTCCCACCTTGTTCCTTTACCTGATGAAACACAGAACAGGAGCCTGTGGCACTGTGAGGGCAAAGAGGAAAGGAATGCCAGAGTTCAGAAAAAAGATGAAAAAAGATGAAGTAGAGATGAAGTGTGCTGGGCCCCTCTTGGCAGTGAAGTGGCATGATAAGCGCGATGTCCATGTCCTGTCCACAATCAGCAGTGCATCGATGGCGGATTCTGGAAAGGTTGACTTTAACACTGGAGAACACAAAATGAAGCCCTCTTGTGTCCTGGACTATAATAAAAACATGGGAGCAGTAGACCGGTTCGACATGAGAAACAGCTTTGTGGAGTGCACTAGAAAAACTATGAAATGGTACAAGAAGATCTTCTTTCACTTGGTTGACTGTGCCATTCATAATGCATACATTGTTCACCAACAAGTCACTGGCCAGGTCATCCGTCCGCAGGCGTTCAGGGAGAACCTTGTCCGGCAACTTTTGGAGCACCACCACACTCCAAGGAATGCCCCCACTGGCGGCCGACCATCACTGGACACTCCTCTCCGTCTCAAAGCGCGCCATTTTCCCTCAGAGGTCCCACAGACAGCTGCTCAAGGGAACAGCACACGAAGGCACTGTAGAGTGTGCCTTCACAGCTCGCGAAGACCCCGGCAGAGGAAGCTCACGCGTTTCTTCTGTGCTCCCTGTGACACAGCATTGTGTGCAGTGCCATGCTTTGAAGAGTTTCACACCCTGAAAAATTATTAAACACAGGCTAGTGAAAATAATTATATAGGCCCATATAATCATTTTACTTTCATTCTTTCAGCCTGATCATATTACAACTTTTAAGTGTTCAATCAAAATGAAGAACTCGAATGGCTTTTTCTCTTCATATCACTCAGTGTTCAAGTTTCATGTCCATGTTTGTCACTTGTTCATCACTCAGTACTCAAGTTTCCTGTTCATACTAATGAATTACATTTTTTCAGTTTAACCTGGCATAATTGTCAAATACGAGTGTGTGTGTGTGTGTGTCTCTTCATATTTCTACACTGAATGAACGATAACACCAGCTAAAATGTAGCCTAGGTGCAACAGGCTTCCGCTGCCAAAACAGCTATAAACATTAATATAAAATATAATATAGCCTAATGTCAGTGTATGTTATCATGTCAATAATTTACAACAGATATTAACAATGCTATCGTGTAAAAAAAATACTTACCATCAAGTGTTGGTTTAGATCGTAATCTTGACGGTAACGTGTCCATGTGGCCAATTCGACTCGTCAACTCTAAACTGAATCAGCTGTTGAGTGCTATCAGCTGATCATGTAAAACAATTACGTAGCCTAAATGTAGGCTGCCACAAATTTTCAAACACTGACTTTTCACTAGGTCTACTAAAAAACGATCAACCATCCGACTGAGATACGAATTAGCCGAAAGGTGCTCGGTAAAAAAGTTGAGGTAAAATCATCAGCTGTTGCACTCAGAGTGCATGCGCAAAACGTGAACAACGTCACAGGAAGTTGTTTCTCACGGGATTGACCTGACCTCGACAACACATTATTACATTTTATAGGTAAAAGGAATATTTTTTTAAACAATTGGATTCATACATTCTTAATTTAACATGCTGATATCCAGTGTTCAAATTTTAAAAAAAGTTGAAAGTTTATGAGGCCTAACCATTTTATTTATAGGATCTCGCGAGACTTCCCATACCCTCGCAAGACCTTCCAAGTGGTCTTCTGCCTGTCTGAATGGTTTTCCGGCTGGTTCGTGATGTTGCTGACAGATTTTGCAGCAGTTTTTGGAAAATTGACAAAGCCTTTGCAGCAAAGATTGGGTTTTTTTAATAAATGGAATATTGAGATTATAGAACGTTCGAGTAGAATTCTAGAAGGATACAGTAAAATAACTTACTCCCTGGGGCAAGAGCATTGTTAAAAGAACTTACTCCTCAACAGGTTAAATTGGTGGCAGGAGGCGGGGGAGGGGGGTTGAGCAGCGATTTGAAGGCAAAGAAGAGTTTCCGTGTGTCAGTAGTGTTGCTGATTTTATTGTTGTAGTAAGCCATTTTAGCAGTCGTAACAGAGGAGGAGAATGATGCTAGAAGAGATTGGAAGGTCTCTAGGTTGGCTGGATCGCTGGATTTGTGCCATTTTCGTTCCGCAGTTCTGAGGGTGGTGCGCAAGGAACGGATGGTATCCGTCAGCCATGGGCGGGGCTGGGTAGAGCGTGCGGGTTTGGTGGAAAGGGGAAACAGGTTATCCAGGCAGGAGGTCAGTGTGGAGCAGAGGGATTCTGTGGCAGCATCGACCTCTAGGGGAGAGAATGTGTTGTGAAGGTGTCTGCTGGCAACAACAGAGGCAAAGTGAGTAGTAGACAAGTTGCGAAGGTTGCGACGGAAGGTGACCATGGGTGGGGGAGTGGGTGGTAATTCCAGGAGGGAAACCATGAAGCGGATGAAGAAGTGGTCTGATGTATGTGAGGGTGTGACCATAACGTCATCAGCCTTGCAGTTTTTAGTCAGAATTAAGTCCAGTTGATTACCATTTTTGTGAGTCGGAGAGCTGCTAACCAGCTGTAGGTTAAGCGAGTTGATGAGGGATTAAAAAGTCTGTAGCACATACCTTGTCAAGGTGGATGTTGAAATCACCGAGGACTAGTAGCGGGCAGTCGAGATCAGGGATGGAGGACAGTAGTGTGTCTAGCTCAGTGACGAAGTCACCCAGAGGTCCTGATGGACGGTAGATGACAACCACTGAGATTTTAAATGGATTTTCAATGCAATTCTGATGGCTCCCTCATTTCTGGTATCACCTAACAACAACAATTATACATTATATTTATGTAGTGCTTTTCACAGTGCCTAAAGACACTTCACGGAACAGAGAATATAGTAAAAAAAGCAACCTCAATATTCTCAAAGACTAACGGGTAAAAAAGCAAGATAATAAAATGAAACCTTCCCTGTTCCTTGTGATGGAATCACTAGTCCGCCGTTGTTCTTCAGGGTCAGAAGGTGGAAGTTTTCATGAACTGAAGCTGGCACAGCATCTCTGACCAAGCTCCAATGACACACATTACACGACAGCTTTCCAAAAATCCGCCTGACAACAAATCCTACAATGTACACAAGCGCATTGTGTGGGGAGGTAACTGTGCTCAGACACAATGGCCGGAATGTTAGCAAATGGACATGGGTGCTCTTCAACAGCTTCAACAGAGGACATCTCCACAGCAGACAGGGACATGATATTATCTAGGGCTGTCACATTGCCTGTTTCACTAGCTGAGACACCACACCGAACCATAAGACAACGGAAGATGTCCTAGCACTGATGAGCTGTGGGATTGTTATTACATCCACCTTGTATGGAAAACAGGCACAGAATACATACATTATTTACAAGACATGACAAAGATATTTAGGCATATTTTAACAATGTATTGCAATTGAAAGAACATCAACCCTACCTGATGCTCTGATGGAATTAAAAAGAAGCTCCAAGTGATCCTGGTTGAACCTGTAGGTGAGCACATATCGCTGAACCTGGAGCAGTTCCGGAATCATCACCATCATTGTGTCGATTTTGATGACAAATCCCATTACTGACAAGTACCTGCAATTGAAAAAAGGTTGTATTATTCTGATCATGGCAAAACAAGACAGCCCCTGAACTCGATGCATACAGAACAACGGAGTATCTTCTGAACGCAATGCATAACAGAACAACAGAGCATCTGTGGTGGAAAACCCATCCAGTCTGCCAATTTAAAGTCATTTTAGTACAAAAACAGTTGAACTTGGTTGTTGACAAAGACTTTATTCACTAAGTTTGCCTAGAAGCATGTAGACTATTGTCAATACAATACAACCACTGCATAACAAAGTGAACCCACCATAACAGCTGCCGAGTCTCAAGAGACAATAGAGTTGATCAACCCGGAGAGTGATCTAAGAAGCATCCCAGAAGAATCTCCCAGGTGTGCCTCCCAAATGAGTCTCAACTAACAGCCCTGCGCTCTGGCCCTTTATTCTCTCCTAGCCCCACTTCTCCTTTCCACTGCAGAGAGCCTTCAGTCAATCAGAACTAAGTTCCTCTTTCCAATGCAGAGAGCTCTCAGCCAATCAGAACCCTCCATGACATTTAATATTGGTGGTTTTTCATGCTAGTAGTGACATTAAAAATAATGGCTTTCTCCCCATAGTTACCTTAGCCTGATTGGCGCTCTCTGTTAGGGGCCCAGCATTAATGTAGTGTAACTGGTGTTTTCCTACAATGGCTTTGGGACCGAACATAGGTCTTAAAGGAAAATTGGCATGTTAAAACATCATACCAAGTTGGTATGTGTACGGAGGAGCAAAATTGATTTAGCCTGTTGCATTCAGAGTTTAACTATTTTTTATCGTTTGTCCCAGAAGGCTAACAATGGAAGTGGTAGGTGCCCTTAGACGAAGTGGTTCGTTTTGAATGCCAGAGCCTTTGTTGTACTACCAATGGAATGTGGAGTTTCTTCGAGCTGTTTTAATGGTTTAAAAATAGCGTAGTCGTCATGCTTCATCTAAGGGCACCTATCACTTCCAATGTTAGCCTTCTGGGTCAAACTATAAAAAATAGTTAAACTCTGAATGCAACAGGTTAAATCAATTTTGCTCCCCAGTACACATACCACCTCGGTATGATGTTTTAACATGCCAATTTTCATTTTACACCGAAGTTCTCCTTTAATGGTCCTTAATGTTTTTTCTGCAGCTCTATGTCATATGTTGGTTTTCATTCTGTTTACTTCCTCTATTTTCTCTACACATCTTCTGAACTCGATGCATAACAGAACAATGTAGCATGTTCTAAATGCGATGGATAACAGAACAACGGAGCATCTTCTGAACTCGATGCATATCAGAAAAGCGGAGAATCTTAGGAACGTGATGCATAAGGGAACAACAGAGCATCTTAGGAACTTGATGCATACACCATTTTAACTGACCTCTTAGAACGGTGAAGGGGTGTTCCATCTTTGGTCACCAAAGGAAGCAGATACTCCCTAGCTCTTGAAAGAAATGCTTTCCGCTCCATCCAATTAAAAGCACCTAGGGAAGCTTTGTATTCTTTGGCATGAGGATTGCGACCATTCATTGTTTCAAACAGCCTGTCAACAACCTCTAGAGATATATCGGTTTGTGAATGACAAAGAGAGCTACATGCATATGAATAAACAGAACGATAGTCATAGGCTATTATGAAATGAAACCAGAGATGTCAGAGGTAAAGGAAATAAAAACCCCAGTCAAGAGAGAGAGAAAGACGGAGAGAGAGACAGACACACAGTGTGTCGGAGCGTCGTAGGTTCCTTCTTTTAATAGGTCTCCGTTAGTTAAAATACAAAGAAAATAAACAGATACAGGTTCTATTTCTTAAAAAATTGACAAACTTAACGCGTCTGTGAATTTGATTGGTGCGCTGCTTGTCTCAACCGAGGCTAACCTGCTCGAGCAAACTAACAAAGTTGCAGCCCAAAAGTTGACAATTAACTCATTCGATGCCAATGACGCGAAAACGCATCTTTTACGATAGTAACGCCCAGTGCCAATGACGCATTATCGAGTCAATTTCGTTTTTTTACAGGGGAGGTGGGGTAATCATCTGATCTAGCTTGTGTAAAAAAATCAAAGTTGTAATCACAAGGGAACCCATTCTGTGGGTAGTACCAGTATCAGTGTGGATATGTGATCATCTAACATTGTCTCAAAGAAGAGACACTGGACCTGGCTTGCTCAATTGCTCGCAGTTTTGCACACTGCTAGCTTGATCAAAATAAATCCTGTCAGCACGTATGTTGAAGCTACTGTTTTCCTAGCAACATCTCACGTTTAGCTTCTGCAAGCCACCAATAGATTAATTTCACTTTAGGTAATGCATAATGAGCAGCCTGTCATGCTGTTTCATAGATAGCTACACCTGCACTTGACTGACCCGTCTACGCCGACAGCAAGTCACTGACAACCCAGCTCTCTACATTTGGTAAAGCGCATGGATTCACTGCACTCTCCCAACATCATAATTTCCTGTGCTATCATTCTCATGTGTTAATCTAGTTGTTCTGTGTGCGGATCCTGTGGAATAGGATGTTATTTTGCTCTGAAGGCGTTGTATATTTAGTTCGGTTTCGATTTGCCTATCCCCTCTCTGAGCCAAGTTCCCACACTAAAATGTTACAATGTTTTATATCGTGTTTGGTGACGTTCAGAAATATTACATTTACAAGCATGGAGCAGTAGTCTAATTGCATAGCTTACTCCGATACTAGATGTATGGACCGGTATTTTAGATCGTGTTTATAGGTCTTCTCTGCTGTACACACACATGCATACACACACGCGCACACACAGGGGGAGAGCTAGAAGCACTACAGTTACAGTATAACATAGTGTGCTGTACATAAATAGCTGCTAGAAAGTCTAATTTTTGCCTTTGAAATGTTTACGCACAAAGTGTTTCCCATGAAGTGTTGCTTTTAGCTGTGCTTCAAAGAATCTATGAAATGTGCCTACATGGTTTTATAAATAAATTTGTATTTTTTTAATTTATAAATAATGTTGCCAGCGTTATTTTTGGTGCAGTATACAATGGGATCACTTTTCATAATGTTTGAGATGTCTCTGAAGCAAAAACAATTGTAATCAAAGACATTTTCTGCTTGAAATGTTGCTCGTTACAAAAAGCCATTTTTCTCAGTATTTTGGTCAGAAATCAGCATTTTTAGTTACACCCACCCATGTTCTCCAGACAATTGCTAAGGAATGGAAAGCGGTACAAACAAAAAAAAAATTCTGATGATAAAGGAAAGTCTGGAGTTTCTTTTGGTATGTTTTTTGTTGACACAGACATAGAACTCAATTTTCTGTGGGTCTTGAAAAAACACTGAAATGTTCAAAAAAACCTGGCACTGGGACGTGACCAACTTTGAAAATGGCTGGCACTCAATGAGTTAAAGCCCTGGGTCATAAACTACAAGAGGCTATAGACGTAATTGACAATCTTGAAAACCCAGGAGAAGGAATCTCCGTTTGCTGAACCTGCCAAAAGATACCAAGAACTGTTTCCTCATGTGCAGCTTCTACCCAAGCATCATTACTTGGAGCATTATCCTGTACTCATCAGGAAGTTTGGTCCTCTTGTTAGTCTCTGGACCATGCGATTTGAGGCGAAGCACAGTTTCTTTAAACAGGTCATATGACATTCACACTGCTTCAGAAATGTGCCCCTCACACTAGCTGTCAAGCACCAGCTCATGATATCGTATCACATGAGAGCATCCAGTTTTGAAAAACCTACTTTTGAGATCACAGGTGTCTCAACTGTTCCTGTTGATGTTCTAAAAAAGAAATAGTGGAGAACATTGAATAGATGTTTCCTGGCACAAGAGAGGTACACATGACTAAATCTGTGTCAGCCAATGGTGTACGTTTCAGAAAGGGCATGATTATAGCTTATGGGTCTACAAGTTGGCTACCTGAGTTCAGACAGATTGATCACATTTTTGTCATACAAGAGAGACTGGTTTTTGTGGTCAAGAGACTTTCTGGGTTGTATAGTGAGCACCACAGAGATTTTGAGCTCATGGCATCTCCAACCAATGAGACAGATCTGATTGAGTTTAGTAATCTGGCAGATGACTACCCTCTGGCAGACTACTATGTTGGATCTCTGAGAATGGTGACCCTCAAAAGACACATAAGTATTTAAGGTGTGTTAACATAAAAATGTACATATCAACTAGATGTACCGCATAGCGGTACATGGGATGACCGCCGCAGTGTGCTGAAATTTGGGAAGTGTTGGTATGATGAGTGTGTGGTAGAGCCATTGACTGTATACAGGAAAGACGAACCGTCAACCGTCATAAATGAAGCAACCGGGAGCGTGCTCGCCCCCTGGTGGACAGCTGCAGTACAACTTTTCAGCCCTCCCATTCCCATGTATCTCTATGGGAAAGTGCCACATTTTCCGTTTCACTTTTCCCCCATACAAATGTCCTTGAGTCGAACCCATATTATTTGAGAAGTAGTTTACCTAGTCCTTCAAATAATTTTTTTTTTTTTCGCCCAGCACCTCATTTTTAGAATGTTATTCCAATGTTTCATTGGCCAATGGCCAACGAGATTGGGCTTGATTGACACCTCTGATTGACAGCTGCTAGAGAGAGGCTGCACCGACAGCGCTGACAACCTATCACGTTAGCTGTCATTAGTCTTACGTTGGCAGCTACAGTGAAGTTCTTCAGGCAGGCAGCTTGTCTAACTTGTTTTCGTAACATACTGTTATGAACAAATCTATACTCACAATTATATGCAATTTTGCCGTTGGATGTACTACCAGATGACCTTCAGTGGGAAGATTCTGTGGAATTTTGCCGGTAAGTAAAAAAGTATAACGTTCATATAAGGTAGCTAGCATTAGCTAACCGTTAACTTAGTTCACCTCATAATTTATCATCTACTTGAGCCTTCCCGATATCACCACAAAGATTGTCATAATATGTTAGATATTTATGGAGATGATAAGTAATACAGCTAGTGAGACATTTTATTTTAAAAAGACTTGAAACGACAGAAGTTCAACCATAGAAATGTTAACTGTTACTGTGAGGCATATAGTTAGCTAGCGAACAAGTCAATGTCTAACAGTCGGTACTGTGTTAGCATTTTACAAAGATCCAGAGATGGGTTGACAATAAACACTACGTGAATTTTAGTGCTGTCCACATGAATACTTAAGGGAAGGAAAATCAGTTTTAGCCGTTGCTGGGTAAAGTGTTTTAAAAACCGTACAGTGTATGCCAGGCTTTAGGGATGTCAGCTAGGGTTTTTGCTGTAGCTGTTGGGTCGAGATGGACTCGGCAGGACATTTGATGTGTTGTTAATTTACCATTAAGGATTTGCTAAGCATGCAGTTTTTCAGCACCCAGTTTCTTACAATCTTTTCTTGTCAGCACGTAGATCCGAGTTCAGATAGAGGCGTAAAAACTCAAGCACAGATGTATGTGAGTGGTGACATTTTGTTTTTTACTCTGTTGTAGATTCAAGCATTTCACCATGAAGCACCGAGCTAGACCAGCAGGTACTGTACCTTAGTCATGATGCTCCTATACAAATACATGTGATTTTAAATAAAGATTTTCAAATACTTTGATACTCTTCCTGATTCACATGACAGATAAAAAGTATCAGTTGAAAATACCTGAGACCTATTCCATTGTTAATCTGGTATTCTCATATTCTCAGCACAGCACATCAGCAACTGGGCTTTTTAAAGGGCTGCGCACACAGATTGTGTAGTTTTTAACCATGTATGTCTTAACAATGGCATGTCCACATTTGTAGGAAAGGATATTCAGTGGTGCTGAATCAAGCATAGTTGGCCTGGTTTATTGTTAGATGATTGGGCCCAATGTAACAGACATGACATTTTCATCACAAACCTGCAAGGGTGGTTTAAGAGAGCCCTTCTAAATTCCAAATATATGAGTTATGTAAATATTACTTTAAGTATCTGAATTACTGGTTTTATATTTAGGTGGTGGTGGCTGAAATGTGGTCCTGTTCTCAATTTCCTTTCATGTACCATTACTCACAACTTCACAGCTGAAGATCTACACTCCAGATTGCACCACTGCTGCATCCGCCACCAACTTCACAGCTGAGGCACAACACTCCAGCCTGCATCATCACGTGCCACCAACCATTGTTTTCACATAAAGCCAATGATGATGTTATGAAACAGAAACGTAATAAACAGAAAAGAATGAAAGGCTGGCAAAGCCCATGTTTTTTTAGTTTAAAAATTAAATGCACACTGTATTATATGTATAATTGAAAAGTGTTACAAGCATAACATCTTAAAAAAAAAAGCGCATGCTCAACTGATACAACACAGCTGGGTGTTAGAATGTAGGCATGTTAACATGATTATGATAAAATTAAACAGTAGTTAATATTTTTATTTTAACATTTTGGTGTCACATCACTGGTTTTAATGGTTAAATGTTTATTAATAGTTATTAACAGTTAATGGCTAAATGGATTTTAAATACTTAGGAATAAAATCCACAGTTCCTTTTTCATGTTATACAAACTTGAAAACGGTAAACACTTTAAACATACTAGTGAGTTGGGAGAGATTTCACTTTAATCTGAATTTCAAGGGCAAGCTGAAAAATGTTTAGCTGTGAATCCTGTTACAAGTACATTGAAAACACAAAGCATGGGCATGATATCTTGTTGGAGTTACGTCGCGTCTATCTTCACTTTTGGTTACTTTGACTAGAGGCAAAAGGACCGATGCTGTCTTCTACCACAACCTCCTCTAGCCAATGCCCCCGCAGGTTTGTTCAGGCGGCATCTGTCCAAAAATAAAAGATTAAGTCTTGTGAGCAATTTTGTTTATAGTTGCCATTTGCTGGAATCTCATTCGAGATGTCTAAACAGTCTTCAGCACAAACACCACTAATTTGACATAGGCTAGCATATGCATACTAGTCTGCAAGTAAACATTCATCACATTTCTTAAAGGCAACTATTAATATAGTACGCCCCACACCCTAAACAAGCACATTACGACAGCTTTGACATGACAAAAAATCACGGATGAGTGAAGATTACATTTAACCCCTCTGTGAAAGTAGCGAGATGATGTGTAAAACGATTAGCTTTCAAACAGGAGTATTGGTAAAACTTGCTGTTGTAGTATTTAGCAGACGCTTTTCTCCAAAGCGACGTACAGAACAGCAATAGGAAAATACTGCATGATATCGCCTTTTCTGATACAAGGATACAAGGAGTTTTATTTGTCACGTACATAGACATACTGGGTAGTAGGACATGCAGTGAAACTGATGATAGGGCTGTCAATTGTACACGTCTGTTATTAAATTACCTAAATGTAGCCTATACAGTCATTTGGATTACCCAGGCTAATATAGCAACTGTCTAATGCTAACAGGCGACCTTGCCTACCCTACGAGTTGTTCTCGTTTTCCCGTTTGATTAATTTGACATTAATATACACTAGACTAAACAATCATCGTCTTCATTCATAAACTGTCTACATATTTCTTTGGTAGGCAATGATTTTACCGGTGACACATACCTGACAGAAGAAATAATAAGACCGTAGGATTTCCATAGACAGTAAGGGTGGTTTCAGAGCACGGTACAGGTGTAGGCGGGACATCACATCGACTGGACATTTCTGATTGGGCAGCTGTTCCTCCTTGTACGCATGCTCAACCGTTGCCAAGCAGGAAGTAAGTGGCCCTGGCTCCAAAATTGACGGTTGCGGTTGCTTCATTTTTATAGAATGGAACTGAATGGGCCCGTTATGTCCATTCCTATATACAGTCAATGGGTAGAGCTGTGTTGTGAGGTGAGAATTTGTGTGGAAATGATTTCCTGAAAGAAAGCATGAATGTGGGTTTTGAAAGAATGACATTGTGTATGTTTGTGTAGTGTGTAGGAGTGATTTGTGACAGGAATAGGCAAAATGAGATTTTGTACAATTACAGCACCCCCTCTGGACCAAATTTTATGGCATGTGCTGTGGTTTTAGAGGTCTTTGTGCTGATCGTGCATGACGTATTTTGTGCAGAATGTTGCACAAACACCAATATGACCATCATAATGAACATAACGTATGTGTGTGTGTATACATACATACACACACACACACACTGTCATTCTTTCAAAAACCACATTCATGCTTTCTTTCAGGAAATCATTTCCACACAAATTCTCACCTCACAACACTGCTCTACCACACACTCATCATACCAACACTTCCCAAATTTCATGTTCATTGATATGTAAATTTTTGACTGGTAGTGTGTTTATATAATATTCATATTTATGTCTGTTTCAATTGCATAATTACAAAGTAATTGCTGATTTTCCCATATTTAATGACTGATGCATTAAGTGTTTTATTTTTTATTTTTTTTTGTATTTTCAGAGTGGTGTGAAATGGCTGCTTCAGTAAAGCTCAGAATTATACTTGGGGAAAACGATTCCCAAAGACTGATCTTACCAGATGGGCTTCCAGTGACTGTTGCTGAACTTGTTGAACACATTAAGAGGCAGTGTGGAGTCCAGTCTGACTTCAGGCTTCAATTCATGGATGTTGAGTTTGGCAATGAATTTACTAATCTGACTTCTGTATCAGACATCGAGGCAAAAGTACCATAAAGCTAATCTTTGATTCTGGCCTGCCTGGCACTCCACACCATCCTCACTCAACTTCTACCTACCCATCAGGTGAATCTGCAAACTTGCTTGAAAAGATGAGGGAGACACTTATTTCGGAAGCTAAGAAAAAGGACAATGAGGACACAGTGGCAGCAATGATGACCAAGACCTTTGCTCATAGAAGGCAAGAAGATGCACCCATGATTGCAGTTTTTAAAACCAGATGGCCAGCTCTCTTCAGTGTGCGTGAGGTAAATAATTAGAGTATGTTGTTATTTAAAATTCAAAAAATATTTTGGAAACATTTTTCTTGTGGTTATTTGTCCTTTGTAATAACACTAATTGCTGTTGTATCATATCGTTTCACGCCTTTTTTGTCACCTTTGCCACAAGACATAATTTATAAGTATTGTGCTTCTATTTATTGAGCAATACAGTTAAATGTGTCGCACCCAAAAATGTTTCCAAACAAATTTTCCAAGATTTGGTGGAAAATTGTGATTAAAATAAAACTTTGATATTTCTCTGTACACATTTTCAAGTTACGTGCTGAGTTCAAGAGGATAATGATGGTTGGTTTGCTGCCGAAGTTCTTCTCTGAGCTGGATGCTCAGTCATCAAAACTGCTCCAGGTCTTTGGCAAGAAGGGTGGTGCTCAGGGAAAAAAGATAAAGAGGATCCAGATACCCATGACACAGGTAAGACAAAGGGGGGACACTGCCAAATGCATTACTGTAATGCTGACATTTTAAGAGGAAATGAGGGGAGGGGGAGAGATGGGGAAAATAGGGAAATTTTTTCATAATAAGAATGATTTGATTATAATTCTGACTTTTCATAGATTTGACAAAGTGAACTTCACAATCTGAAACACTTCACAATCCAGGCTGTGCCACTTATGCCGTTTTTCCACTACACATTCACGGCATGGTACAGCATGGCACGGCTCTGTAGAGGTGCTTTAGTGTCACTTTAACTCATTTGGAACCAGGGCTGAGCAGGTACCAAAACAGTACCAGGTACTAAGGGCTAGTGGAAAAGTGTCAAAGCCTGTTGGTTAAAATGGTTTTCCTCTGTTTTTGTTTCCTGCCATACAATGGCCCTCATTTATCAAACTATCGTACGATGGAAAACGGTCGTAAAATGAGCGTACGTTCATTCCTGCGCAAAGTTTGGCATTTATCAATTTCATCATGAGCGCTGGGTAAGATGAAATCGCTACGACAGGTCTGAGGTCGTGTACGCAGTTTTCGATTTCAACTTGAGGTGACTGCGAGAGCATACATGAACAGCAGTGTCGCTGATGCGCGCCTCATGAGTCGCAACAAATTGTTATTTTGAAAATTACAGTCTAATCACTTCAAAAAATACCAGTTTGTTATGTGACTTTTTTAAAAAAGATAAACAATTACAATCCCGTAATTGTGATGTGACGTGACTCATTCAACTGCCTATTTAAAAGGTCAAAGAAAGGAGAACAACGATTTCGTGTCATCCTTTATTTATTTTGTGTTTTCAATGTTTCATTGATGTCTTAAGGCTGTTGTCGATGGACTGCAAAGTAATGTTTATCAACATCATCCACTTCACAATTTTCGTCTTTCTGTGTAGGACGTCGGCAGTTAAAACCGCTGGTCGGTGTGGTGCTGCAGACAGGGAGGCAGAGACGGACGCTTCAGCTGCTGACTGGGCATTTTTGGCGTCTTCATCACAGGGGTCCGGTTGCCCTCTGGACGACATGGACACCATTTCAGATTCATCTGACACAATAAAATTGAGTTTGATTAATGAACCTCATGTGTGATCATTTGTGTTGAATGTTAAAGCAACTGATTTTTTTAAGCTTCTTGGGGACGCGGTCATACCATTCTCAAATTCGGGCATGGGCGCATCGGTGTCTGTTCCCCCTGGAACACCCGAGATGGACGAAGACCCGATCAGGCCAGCCACCCTCCCCTCCATCGCACTTAGCGTCAGACCTGGATCTGAGCTGCCCCCACCAGTCTTGGACATGCTGTGGCCAGTTTTAGGTCAGACCATTTCTTCCTGACCTTACTGAAAATAAATAACGTTTCTTGAAAATAATAATACTATAAATAAGTAATATAATGACAGTGAAAAAAAATTTTTTTTTTTTATTTTAACTTTTAATGTATCTAATGTTTTATCAAATGTTTCAATGACCATCACAGAAAGGGGGAAAACATACCTCGTCTGGTGTCCGATTAACTTCGGCAACGCTGCTAACTGCCGCTGTGATTTCTTTCCAAACCTTTTTGTTTTGGGTACTTTTAATGCCAGATTTTAGACTGCCAAAGAGCACCAGGCGGTGTGTTTCCACCTGGGCCATAAGCGTGTCTATTTCGGCCTCTGTGAAATTTCTTTTTTTTTTTTTTGCCGCTTTCCGCTTCTCCATGTCGTAAATTCTAGAGGTGCGGCCTCTAAGCCCCCTTTTATAGAAGGCATGATTAGGCTAATTACGACGGATTTCAGCCGCAGAATTTATCAACAGTTGCTCGTTCTTACGATGGGATTGGTGCGATATGTATGTTTAATAAATCTCACGTGAGCCCTGTCGTACGATGATTTCTCCGCTCATATTTGCACTGGTTTCTACGCTAGCTTGATAAATGAGGGCCATTGTGCGGCCCACATACTCAGACTGACAACATTGATGTGAAAAGAGAATGCATCCTCAAGGCCGTATCGGTCTACCTGAATGAAGAGCCGGACAAAGTGGTGAAAGAACGCCTGGTATATAATTTACCTTTAATTATCTAGCTCTTATCTTATAGATCACACATTATGTTGATTAAATGGATGCTTTGTATTAGCC
Source organism: Coilia nasus (assembly GCA_027475355.1). NCBI lineage: Eukaryota > Metazoa > Chordata > Actinopteri > Clupeiformes > Engraulidae > Coilia > Coilia nasus. Next base: position 131,235 of record CM050221.1, read on the forward strand.
ATGTGCCCCATTGTTTAATCTGCATGATATTTATGGTTTTATTTACTTTTTTCAGGCAACAATCTGACAACAGTCAAACTGAAATGGAGACAGTCTTTGAAGGTCCAGAGCTTGATGATGGTCCAGAAGATGTTATCATCATTTTGAAGGGGGTAGAAGTCCTCAACGAGCTCGGTAATGTACAAATGGCAATTGCAATGCTGTTCGCTTTAGTTTATGCGCTCAATCTCAGCTACCCTCCAGAATGAAAATACACTTTCAAAGCTCTGCAGAAACTCATCATGGGGCTTGATGGACAGAGATTGTCTAAGAAACTGCAGGTGCTGAAAACCCAACTTGGACGTTAATATTTTGTAGGATAACTTACATACAGTTACATGCCCTCAGATATAAAAAGTTACACTACATTACATGCCAACAGTTTTTTTTTTTTTGCTGTAAGATTTGTTTTATTGCTGCATTGTGTCATTTTTTATGCTGCCTGTTAACAAAAGTTCCATTCATAAATATGAGCTTATTGATAAGTGTTTACCTCCATCAACAAGTGTCCCTGATAAATTTGAAATTACATACAGTTAGCTTAGTGGTGGATGCTATGCCATTTTGAGACTGTATAGGCACCGTCAGGGGCAAACACTAGGAAAATATAGCTTTTGGTATGTATGGTACACTACATTACATACTGTTGTTTTTTTTTTATTGCTGTAAGATTTGTTTTATTGCTGTTTCCATGTTAAAACAGTTGCTTTGAATGCAGCATTGGCTTTTTCCAGCTGCAGCTCACAATTTCTTTTCCATGTTAAATGTGTTATCTAACAGTTATTAAAAGTATTTTTACCCACGTTACAACATCTTTGCAGAGTATCTTTGCCTACTTAATATGTGTAATAAAAAATAAAGGCAAATGATGCTTCCATTTATAGTGAACAGCTTTACTTGTAGCTGCTCCCACTGAAGCCACAATGGACCCGACTTAAGACAAACGTGTGTATGGCTGCATCAGAAGACTTGCTTGAATTTGTGCAGTGATGAAAGGGAATTCAATGCCCCAAAAAACATATGATTGAACACATCAAAGACATAAAGCAAGTTTTCATCAGCAACATTTTATTGAATAACAAAACAAGGGTCTCTGGAAGGGTTGTAAGTCTGGCAGAAAAGCAGTAAACTTTTATACGTCATTTACACAAAAATTCGAGTTGGGTTGCGCCACTAAATAACAGTCCTACAGCAATGCATTTATTCAAGAATTGGTGAAAGCTGCCCTGAAAGACTTTTTAGAGTGCAGTTTGATGAATTCTTTTACCTTAGGAACAGTACAGTCAGAAATGGTAACATGCAGTGGTAGACAGTGTTGTATAAAGTACTGGAAAATTACACTCAAGTAAAAGTATAGGTACCCCTTCAAAAAATGACTTTGGTAAAAGTCAAAGTCACTGACTGAAATGTTACTTGAGTTAAAGTCTTAACCCTCTAGGCGCCATTGTCGACTTAAGTCGACAAGATGCCGCACTGAATAAAACGGTCGATTTTGTCAAATAGGGTGTCAAATTTGGTTTGAACTCCCTTCCACTAGGTGGTAGACATGTCATACTATGTCCCTGACTCAGAATTACGTTATGTTTCTATACAAAATAGTCAAGCTAGAGCATGTTGAATCAGTGTGAGCAAAAGCGAAGCTAGTTTGCGTGCAAGCCATATAATTAGAGCGATATTGTCAACGTCAGCGAGTGTTTGCCTTTGTTTTTCGTCTAATGGCATCAAAGAAGTTTATCTGCAATGAAGTGTTGGGTCTTCTATTCGCAGACCCTTATTCTGAAGGCGAATATCTGATGAAGATGGCGGTGATGCGTTTAGCGACGACGCTTCAGATGCGTCTCTGCCTTGCAGTGATGCAGCTGGACAAAGTGATTATTTAGCCCTACACCAAGCACAATCTTTGGATCATTTGGCCAAAGTAGATACTCATTCGCTCAATGTCAGCGATGGGAACAGTGTTTCATGGGGTGGGAATGTTTATCAGGGAGTAAGCAGGCGTGTTAGTAGTGTGGGGAACGAGGCTGGAAGTGAAGTCGGGGTCCAGTGTTTTTACTGCGCTAGCCATGTAGCTAATTTGTTTTCCGACTGTGCCTTTCCCTAATCGCGGAGACAGTAACGTGGTGGAGACTTTGTCTAATGCCACTGGGTATGTTACACGAGGTCAAAGTGTTTCTAGGAGAGCTAGGGGACAACGTAGAAGCAGGTTGAGGAGACGCAGTGAGAGTCCTACCCATGAAAATTCTCTCCACTCAGCACAAGTGCGCAGCAGATCTGCGCGTGCTGCTCCCAGCAGGAACAGAGGCGGTGTGGCACGGGGCAGAGGAGCTAATATGCTCGTTAGTTTATCTAGGCAAGATGATGGGAATGCCGGTGTATTGTCGCACCTGCTTTGAGTTGATCAATGAGGAGGGGTATCAAAATTGTCTCACGCCCTTTGATCAGCCAATTGGATATCTCCAATGCCAATTCGCCCCTAGATTTTCTGTCACTCTTTCTCTGATGATTTCTGGAATGTTCTTAAAAATCTTTCAAATGTTACAAATGAGACAAATCGCTTTTCCCATCAGTTTTTAGCCTTTGTCAGCTCAAAAAAAAAAACCCAACCAAAAAAACAAACAAACCTAAAAAAAAAATAAAAAAAACTACTAACATTGTCTCTCGTGTCATCTTGTCATCTCACTCATGAGATTTTAAACTAAACAAGTCTTATGATATATATATAGAATAACATATAAATGCCCCATATATGGAATCTGAGTGCCTCTGTAATAAATGGAAAATCTCAACAGCAAAAGGTCAGCCTACTGCTACATGCATTCGGTTTGGTTCTGCCATTTATTAGTAAAGATTTACACTGTTTGGTTGCTATTTACTATTTATCTGAGCATTCAGTATTGTGCAATATAGCATACACAAGGTACATACACAGTTTTTTGGGGGAGGGAGTACTGCATTTTATCTTTCAAACGTGACAATTTATAAAAATTCTATAATCCAAGATGGCCGCCGCCGTGTGACGTCATAATATGCAAATTAGATGGGTAAATTTAATCCCTACATAAACTTTGGATCAGTCTTAATATTTCTCTAATTTACAGTAAGTCTCTATCTCTTATCAGTTTTAAGTTATAGCCTTTTGAAATTAAGATGTCAAAATCGAATGTTTTAGGAAAAAACCTCTGGCGCCTAAAGGGTTAAAGTATCAGAAATTTCTAGTACTTAAGTATGACAAGTAATGTAAAAATAAATGTACTCAAGTAATGTAATTAAAAGTACAAGTAAAAGTTAATAACAGGCAAAGGCAGTCTGAATTTGTGATATTTTTTTATATTTTGGTTAACTGTGAAGGTCATTTAGCAACTATTCTTAATCTTAAATGAGAAGCAATTACACTGCTGAAAATGCACACGCATGACCAATTGCTGTCATTATAAACAAAAGTGGAGAGAAAACTGAATGTTATCTGGCATCTGAAGATGGAGACCACAGTTTGAATCCTTTTTTTCGTAAACCTTTGTTTTTAAAATAAGATTAAGTCAGTGCTGAAAATGAGGCGTACATCACCCCATCAAGAAAAAAAATCATAAAACACTGCTGTGTCCATCTTCTCTTCCATCAGGACTGAGTGCAAAGCTAGCTTACTGCGTGAACCCAACAGGTGTAGCCTACTGGTTGTCATGTGCAAGTGGCAATTGCGAAAAAGCCAGGCACGTCCTGACTTCATTGCATTCAGTTTTTTTTTTTTTGGTAACGAGTAACTAAACTGCGCATCAGGGGCGACTCGTAATGGAAGCCAGGGGAATCCCGGCTTCCTCGGAATTAGAAACATACTGATGATAATAAACAAATCAATATTCATTGATAAAATACTACAGCTAAGCATTCTATGTCCTATATAGATATGTGCATCTTGTACATTGTATTTTACATACAATGGGACTGATCAAAATCACAGTTCTAACGTTAAATTTCTGCCGCATTTTCTCGTGTACAAGCTTGCGCTTGGGGAATAGCATAGAATAGCCATAGGTAACGTAGGCTACTGCTGTGACGTCGCCAAGGGAAGCCAGGTTTAGTTAACGCCCATTTGGCTTCCACGCTTGCTTTTTCTAGTGAGAAAACAGTTAGGAGAATCAGCCAATCAGATTTGGCTACCATACTGGGCTCTGTACAATGCAGCAAACATAAAACTTCCTGTGGGTGTGTAAGGGAATCTGGCGAAAGCCGGCTTCCACGAAATTTCACTCTAAATCGCGAGTGGGCGGGTCTAATAAACCCGCCCAAAGTTGTTGTTCACCAATCAGTATCAGATATGCAGATGTAAGTTTTCAGACGAGAAAGCTCGTACTCTCGCCCAAGGCTTCAGTCAGTCATTTAAGAATCCCGCTGTGCAGTGGCAGTGGTAGGAGTTATTACAATGGATAACAACGTTGATTTGTTTTGCTAAACGATTTCACGAAGTTGCCATTTGAGCAACAACTTCAGGTAAAGGATATGATGTTGTAATTGTCCAAAAAACACCAATAAAGGCAGAACATTTAACGACAGTTTATTAAAACCGAGTGGTTGACTGCTAGCACGACTACAGCAATGTTGCTAATGTAACTAATGCATGTTTGCTGTTTGAGAGGGCAGCATAGCTGGCAGTCCCTGAGTTTCATGAGGTTATTCTGATTTGATCAGTTTGGGAAAGGCAATTGAGAGACGCGAGAAATCTAAATCACACATAGTTGCAACCATGAAACTGAAGGTGTTTGGTAAGGTTAGGACAGATCAGGCCCTCAGTCAAGCAGCTACACTTGATGTTCAGCAGCACAACAGTCAGAACTGCGACTACTTTTGTGAGCTACTCGATAATCACGCTGTGTCTCATGTCCAAAGGGCAGTGCTGTGAGCGCTGATTTCAAGTGGAATTACCGCAAAGAATGACGATAAAGACGCACCTCAACGTCTTATTAATTATATTTACTACACACTCCGTTACTGTAAAACTATTGGCAATGGGCTTCCCTACCGAAAATGCTCACGCACCGCTACTGCGGCGCATTGAAAATGTATCAGAGTAAAAGTATGCAATTTGGTTCGTAAATATAGTGAAGTAGAAGTAAAAGTTATCAAAATTTAAAAAACTCAAGTAAGTACAAATTCTTCCAAAATGCACTTAAGTACAGTAGTGAAGTATTATTACTTCGTTACTATACAACACTGGTGGTAGATGACCAAGCCTTGAGTTGTTTTTTTTTCTAATATATCAACTGAAATGAACTAGGATCAAAAGTGTCTTGTCTGATCAGCACTATTAACACTAGAAGTCCCAGCATTTTTCTGTCTACCTAGAAGACCCACATAGGGGCCATTTGGCCCGACCGCTTTTCCCGAATACACTAATCACTCATTTTGTTATGGTAATGAGGCTGTTAGTGGCAGTGTGTGGGTTGAGGGGGTCACACCAGGGGCGTCACTAGACCTATTACTGTACTGGGGCACAGAGAATTAATGCGAGTACACAAGCAAAACATTTTTTAGCAGTTATTTATCATAAAAAACATAAATAGTGCTTCAAACTATACAATCATATCAGATTATGTTGATATGCTCATCAAACATCGTAGATGTAAGATAGCAGTCTCCAGAAATGTGTGGGAGCTCAGTTACATGAATCAACAAGGATAAATTGATTTAGCCTGTTGCATTCAGAGTTTAACTATTTTTTATCGTTTGTCCCAGAAGGCTAACAATGGAAGTGGTAGGTGCCCTTAGACGAAGCATAACGGCTACGCTATTTTTAAACCATTAAAACAGTTCGAAGAAACTCCACACTCCATCGGTATTACAACAAAGGCCCTGAAATTACTGAGAACTTTATAAGTGCACACAACATTTATTAATAAAACAGTTTTGACAAGCAGTACCTTGCTGTAGTTTCCCGTCGCCGCCATGATGAAAGTCTGCACAAATCGATTGACGAACACGAACCAGCAGGAAGAATAGGAGGAGAGGTAGTACAATCAACTTGTTTGGACTTTCATCATGGCGGCAACGAGAAACAACTGCAAACGACTGCATGTAAGAACAGCTTTTTAAATAAACGTTGTGTACATTTACAATATTCTCAGTGGTTCGTTTTGAATGCCAGAGCCTTTGTTGTACTACCAATGGAATGTGGAGTTTCTTCGAGCTGTTTTAATGGTTTAAAAATAGCTTAGTCGTCATGCTTCGTCTAAGGGCACCTACCATTTCCATTGTTAGCCTTTTGGGTCAAACTATAAAAAATAGTTAAACTCTGAATGCAACAGGCTAAATCAATTTTGCTCCTCAGTACACATACCAACTCAGTATGATGTTTTAACATGCCAATTTTCATTTTACACCGAAGTTCTCCTTTAATTAGTTGTGTTGGACACTCAAAATCATTGTTGGGTGAACATAAAAAAAATTATGAAAAGTATTTTGAAATATCCAATTATAATATGCTAATTTAGCAAGAAATTGTTTTGTTGAGTATCATTTTAAATATAGTTGTACCTACCCCATTAAATTAGGTCACCCTGACTTAAATCAAACATGTTGAACTAACATGTCAAAGTTATGATGGATTAACCCTTTCTAATTAAGTTGAAATAATTACAAGGGGTAAATCCAACATTACTTTATTTATTTCACAGTAACACAAACACATTATGTCGACCCAGCATATTTACATTTATGTCACTCAACAAAACAATTTCTTGCTAAATTAGTGTGTTACAATTGGATGGAAATACTTTCCATATTTTTTTTATGTTAACAAATTATTTTTTTCAGTGTAGCTTGTGAGTGGAATGGAACCAAAAAGATGGTAAAGTCAGTTTGCTCTCTCTGACTCTGACAAACACTGTGAAAATAAAACTTAATGTGATAAAAAGTATCAGGTATGGTATTTAAGTGTCTTGAGGTTTTACGTGCAAACATAACTACTAGGACAACACATTATAATCCGTCACATTTAGGTTGTAGCCTAGCCCTTAATATCCCACTGATGCGAAATACAACAATATCCTGTACTTATAAAATCAAAACGCTAAATTTACATGGGTTTGTTTTATATCATTGTCATGACCAGGATCATGATACTGAAGTAACGTTGCAGCTTAAACTCCCACATAAAATGTTGTCTAAATAGTACTGTTTTTTTTTCACGTAACAACCCATAAAACTTTAACATATCATGGTCGTGCGCGAGCGATAACGCCCAGTAATGAATACATTTATGATAACCCCGCCAATGGAAACTCAAAATCTCAGAAACCCCTGCACATTTACCCCTGAATCTTTATTTTCATTCTTATTCAAGCATGTCAAGTTTTAATTGTATTCATTTCATTGTCAATAAATTATATTATGGTCACACTCTTGTGTGTTAACTTAGTGTTATCTGGCTACGATTTCTATTTGCTCCTTCTCAACTCTCAGGTCATATAGGCTAATAATATAGTACGATAATGTTAATTCTTACTTGTGAAAAGTAATCCCCAGTCTGGTTTGGACTGTTCGCTGGTTTGAGCAGGAATATGTTGTGCACCAGTCCGGCATTCTGTCTCTTCACTTGGTTCCTAGTTTTAAAATTTGCTGTATTACTCCGACTGCTCCGACTGCTCTGACTGTCTGCCTCCCCGTTCCAAGATGGCGGCCGTATTTCCCGTGTCCCAGCAACCAATGCTCCGTCTATATATAGGATGTCTCTCAGCGGTGATCCACTTGCTCCGTCACGTTCACCGTGCTGCATGCATTCAAATCATTAGGCGCGTTTTACTTGACCTAGACGTTTGCATCCGTTTGCATCCGTTTGCATCCGTTTGCAGTCTGACGCTGAGAATGTTGCATTGTGGTTAGAAATTGTGTCCGACATGCCCGAAATGTGTGAGGTTGTCACGAGTTGTCACAACAATGCGACCATGACACATGACCCGAAAACTCGCGGGAGCATGACGCTTACAGACAAATCGTACAGACCTTTGCAGTTGCCTCCACACAACTGCAAGCGGCTAGCTAACGCCTCTTCGGTGACGCTACTTTGCCGTGGTTGGTTAAAAGTTCACTGACGTCTGTGCAGGTGCATTGTCCGGTGCTCCCCGACTGAACTTGTCATCTAAAGTGTACGTTATTTTACTCCAATTTGAAGATATATCTCTTCTCTCTATTTTTACCTTGTTCTGATGGTTTATCTGACGCTGTCAAGCCCGGCCCATTATTTATTTAATTATTAATCCCATTTCTATTTCATTGTCCGTGTTATATACCTACCTATGGTCTTTGTTTTATGGTTTTGCTGTCTTAGTTTTCATGTTTGTGTTGTGGAGCACTTTGGGGCAACTCGTTTTGTTCCAATGTTAATCTAAACAATAAGAAAGACTGGACTTGAATTAACTCTCAGTGCACCCCTACACTACAACCATAGACTTAAGAGGACTACAACACCCGCCCTCCCTTTCCACACATGACATGTGTGTCATCTGCTACAATGATCGGGGAGGCGCGAGCTCAGTCTCGTTAGGATTTGTGTTCGACTTTATTTTCCTCATTTAATGCCCACCCCTGCTGTGACCAGCAATTCTCGTTGACGTATGCAGCCAGGTGCAGACGGGCGGACTGGAATCTAAAACACGGCTATTTTCAATTGAGTCAGGCACGTCCTCACGGCTGCTCCCGCAAAGCTTGTCGGGAATGCGACACGGCCGTTTGGATAGCTCCGGCACGTCAAGAAGTTGGGCTCTGCTCAACTTTATGCAAACTTTAACGCGTCTGCATTATCCAATGAAAGTAGACCACACGGGGATATCCCATGAAAGTTTAATTTCTCAGTTAGCCCTGCTGTTAGCCAAGTCCATGGGGCTTTGCGAGAACCCTGTTGTTGTGGTCATTTCGTGACTCTCATGTTCACCTCACAAGTCCGACAAAAATCATTTAACGCCATTTCTATATGACTACAGGCTACTACTACTTTTTGTTTGGATCAAGCATTTTCCTTCGCTGCGTATACGTCAGAGGACAGAGGGGTGTGATTAGTTGAAGCTTCGTCCAGTAGAAAACAGAGGCATTTGAAAGAGCACATTTGAAGAGAACACAGCTTGGCCAGACCAATGCTTGCAGAGTCCAGATATTTGAGGCACATAAATGATGATTAAAGTTGACTTGCAACGTTCATGTTTTATTAAATGTGCTCAAAATAAGCAGGTGTGCCGTCGACTCTTCTCCCGTTAACGTCTATAGTTCCCGTCACCGCTGAAGATTTATCCCTGAAACGTCACTATTTCTGCTCGCTTTATATAACCAATGAAAATGCTTAAAAAAAACAAAAGCTCACGATTGGTGGGAAGCCACGTTTTACCTGACCGGCGCACAAGATTGGTCCAGCCATCCTGCTGTCAGACTAGCAAGTGTTGGTGCTTAGTCTAAACAATCTCCTCAAAAAAATCATCGTCAATATTGATATTATATATGTATTATTTATTATGTAATGTAGTATAGTGTAGTGTAGTGTGTTGCTCTGTGTTTGTGTAAACATGTCAATAAAAGAAAGTCAAGTTGCGAAAGCTTCGAACTCACTTCAGTCATCCAACTTGAGCTCTGCTGCTGGACAGCAAGAATGGCTAATATTTGTGACAGATTTTTTTGGAGATGACTTGTCATCGCCTGAAGAAGACAACAGCAGCGATATCGAAGATTCTTTAGATGTGGTGGAAATGGACGAATTCCCCTGTCAAGTGGAAGGAAATGAAAAGGAAAACATTGAGCAGCAGCCTGTGCTGTGACTGACGTGGATGAGGTGAACAGGGCTATGTCGAGCTGTGAAGCAGTGTGTGTTTGGACTGTTAGCAGTGATCGAGAAGAAGAGTTAGCCAAAATCTGTGCGTTTCATTGCCCTCGTTGTAAACTCCACAATGGAGACTGTTTTCTGTCCTTCAGTGAAGATAATGTATATCACCGCTGTATGCCCATGGCATCTTTAACTGAATACGAAAGAGACCTCGTCCTTTCGGTAAAATCAGCTTCTCAAAAACAAGAAGATAACCAGAATTTCGAAGAAAGAGCAGCGAGAGCGTTAACACTAAAGAACAGAACACTACGTGAATGGCATACCAGTCTGTCGAGAGGCATTCAAGATTCTTCATTGGTAATTAGCTTTGAAACAATGTTTTATTCAGTAACAGTTGTTGGGCAAATTACTTTCAAAATGCAGTGCATTATACATTTGTTTCTAGTTGTCAGTAGTACTAACTGTGTATTGTGAAATTGGCTGCATGTTCAAAGTTGACCGCTTTACTTAAAGGAGAACTTCAGTGTAAAATGAAAATTGGCATGTTAAAACATCATACCGAGTTGGTTTGTGTACTGAGGAGCAAAATGTTTTAGCCTGTTGCGTTCAGAGTTTAACTATTTTTTATCATTTGTCCCAGAAGGCTAACAATGAAAGTAGAGGAAGCATGACGACTAGGCTATTTTTAAACCATTAAAACAGCTCGAAGAAACTTCACACTCCATCAGTAGTACAACAAAGACTCTGGCATTCAAAACAAAGCACTGAGAATATTGTACCTTTAAGCATTACAAGGAGCATGGCATGAACGTCATAAGGAGTCCGGTGATCATCAGAAATCAGACAAGCGCCTGCTCACACATGATGGCACCTGTCGCGCTGTATCCTTCATCGTCATCCTTCATGGAGCTTCACAGATTGTTTCTTCCTGGTCACGTCCCTGGCTACAAACGTTTTGATATGAAGTTGCTGCCCTGTCATTACACCAAGGCCGCAGTGTTTTGTGCCTATGAACATGCACTTAAGTCAGAAGGTAGGTATTCTTTATTAACCCTTAGAACTCGAGCGGCACGCTAACGTCACATAGGACACCGACGCGATTTTAAAAAAAACAACGCCTTACATGGATTTCCTACCTGTTTGTATCGCTAGGGGACACTTCAGACATCAATTTGATAGCATGGATGTTTCAGTATGTGCTGTACAACTAAAGTTGTCATTATTTTTAAAAGATGTAAATTTTACCGCGACCGGAATGCTGCTAGAATGTTGAGACATTGTAGGCGCGGCAAAAAAACTCCGAGAGCTTGTTTAAATGTTATTATATCTCCGTCAAAATGACATGAAACAGGAAGCAACCAAAAGGAAACAAAACATAGTTTGTATCTACGTCATCTACGAAATCACTGATCTCTAAAGTATACTGTTACTACATCTACGTTAGCCAGGAAGTGGTCAATCAACCGGAAATAGTTTTGATATCAGTGGAAGTGGTAGTGACTCGTGAAAAGTAGTGGGCGTTGTTAGTATTGTGTTTACAGTGGTCCTGAGGTAAAAAATAAAAAACAAAGATGAATCGTCGTCTCAAAATGTTCTGTGTGGATGAGGTATTGGCAATGTGGGATGAAGTCGATGTGGAGAATGAAGAACACGGTGGAGGCGTTTCTGACATCGAAACTGAAAGTTCCAGTGAAGACGACGAAAACCAGGAGAACATCCCCCCGCCAGCTGCTGCTCCTGCGTCTGAACTAAAGTAAGTTGTTTATAAGTTTGTCGGTGTAAAACTGTTTTGACATTCATTATAATGCAGATACCCTACGTTTCCCGTGACCTCCGTGAGTCTCCCGCATTTGAAAAGTGACTACCGGACGTCTGCAAGAAATACACAATCTCCCGCAACTCACGCAAATTTTGTTAGGTAATTAGGACAAGTAACAGATGAAGTGTGTAACAGGGAGACATAGTGAGTGTGACAGGGAGACAGACAGTCCCGTGTAGTATTTTTTTAGACATAATAGAGTACCTCCGTGTCACTCATTAGGCTATTTAGTTTTGACAAACAATACTTTTATTCTACGTGTGTCTTAGTGGAGGTGGCGGTGTTAGTGTTGCTGACCTCCCTGAAATGATTTTCTCAGGTTGGAATGTCTGGTAATGTCGTTGTAATGTGTATTTCTTAGTGATTTCTTGAACTGAATGTAGGCTAAAATGTGAGTAATTTTTTTTTGAATACCATAGGTTTGTGGAGTCAGCTGTCCTGGAAGCAGGAGCAGAACCCGACGCAGAACCCGCGTATGTATACATGTTTGTACTGTCTCATTTCTCTGCATGGTTTGATACAATATTTGCATCTTGTAATGTTTATACTTTTGATTCCAAATCTAAAGTTGTATCATTTCTATATGGTTATGAACAGTGTTGGGCAGCCAGCCGTGCGGCGCTCAAAACGCACAGCCAGCAAGGAGAGGCGTGTGTATGTGGAGGATGACCCAGTAGGGTAAGTTGGTTGGCTAATTTTACACACTTGGTAAACTGTTTTGGATGTAAGGGAATTTACTAAATGTTTATCTGTGTTATAGAGATGAGCATTCAGAAGCCCAGCACCCACCCATGCCACCGAAGAGGGGAACAAAAAGGGCTCCTGTCTCTGAGCAACCATCTCTGCCAGCTGAGTGGAAAACAGAGTGTGACTTAGACTCCACACCGCCACCTCTGAGATTTCGTCCATTGAGAGCCCCCGGTGTACAGCTGGACACCACTCTAAAACACACTCCCCTCGACCTGTTCAAGCTGTTCTTTACTCCAACTGTGGTTCGAGAATTATGCAACACCACCAACAAGTATGCCGCAGAGAACACAGTGGGCAAAAGTTACACTTGGTCAGATGTTGATATGCAGGAGTTCTACCATTTTCTGGGGATGCTGCAGTATGCCTCCTTGGTGAAGCTTCCTAGTGTCCAGGACTACTGGACACGTGACTGTGTCATGCGTCAGGCCATTCCTCCATCCATCATGACCCGGACTCGTTTCCAGTCACTGATGTGGAACCTCCACCTCAGCATTCCAGAGGAGGACGAGGAAAATGATCTCCACAAGGGCACACCTCACCATAACCGACTGTTCCGGGTACAGTCACTCTTTGATCACATGCGAGCTGCGTGCAAATCCTCATACCATCCGAGGAGGGAGTTGGCTGTGGATGAACGGATGGTTGCCACCAAGGCCAAAACTGGGTTTACCCAGTACATAAGGAACAAGCCAACAAAATGGGGAATTAAGTTGTATGTGATGGCAGACTCCAGCAATGGATACACTGTTGACTTTAGTATATACACGGGGAAAAACTTTGATAGCTCCCCACAAGGCTTGTCCTATGATGCAGTCATGGATCTGGTCCAGCCAGTGTTCTTGGGCACTGGGTACCATATTTATGTAGACAATTTCTACACTAGCCCAAAGTTGTTTGGTGCCCTGGCCGACCTAAAGTTTGGAGCGTGTGGCACATACAGGGAGGGGAGGAAGGGGTGTCCTTCCAGTCAGGGTGTCCTGACGAAGAAATCCCCACGTGGCACGGTGCGCTGGCTGAGGCAGGACCCCGTGGTGTTTGTGAAGTGGATGGACACAAGGGAGGTGTCGATGTGTTCCACCATCCATCCTGCCTATGCTGGTGACACAGTGAGGAAAAAGGTGAAGAGCTGGGATGGGAAATACAGTGTGGTGGAGGTCCCTTGCCCTGCTCCAGTGCTTGAGTACAACAAGTACATGGGTGGTGTTGATCGATCTGATCAACTCATACAGTACTACTCAACACGGAGGAGGGTAAGCCGTTCCTATCGCACCCTGTTTCTTCACTTTTTGGACATAGCAAACACAAATGCCTACATCATGCATTTGGAGCTTGCTAAAATCAGCCAACAGAAGAGCTTGACCCACAAGGCTTTCCTGTCACAGCTGGTGAGAGAGCTTTTCGGGGTGGAGAAAACAGGAGTTCCTGTGAAGAGGCAAACAAGTCATCTTCCTGTGGGATGTGCCAAAGACTTCACCAGCTCCAACAGAGCCACGGCCGGGCGCAGGCGATGCCAGCATTGTTCTGCAAAAGGGGTTCGCAACACCACGCCCTGGAAATGTCAGGTCTGTGATGTTCCCCTTTGTCTGCTGCTTGACCGGAACTGTTTTGCGGAGTGGCATGCATAGTGACAGGCACACACACACACACACACACACACACACACACACACAGCCAGCGATGGCAAAAAAGCCAAGCAATCAGTTCCTTGTTCCTTGATTATATTTGTTATATATTGCTGTTTGATGACAATATTTGTTATATATTGCTGTTCCATGACTGTTCCATTGATTTTAAAGTTTATATTACACAATTCAATGTGATTTGCTTGAAACAATAATTAGTTATCCTTTCAATCTGTAAATAACCTTGAACTTATGTGTTTGGGTGTGTGACAGCAATCATACCTCACGAGTTACATATCACAGATTATAAAAATGCCTAAAATATTGCTGCTATATGACAGTATTTGTTTGTTTTGAAGATTATATTGCACATTTCAGTGAGATTTGTTCAAATAAGTGTTTATTTATCTTTTAAGTCTGTAAATAACCTTGAACTTATGTGTTAGGGTGTGTGACAGCCATCCTACCTCATGGGTTACTGATGACCCATTCTAAAAACGCCTAAAAATATTGCTGCCATATGACAGTATTTGTTTGTTTTTGAAGATTATATTGCACATTTCAGTGAGATTTGTTCAAATAAGTGTTTATTTATCTTTTAAGTCTGTAAATAACCTTAAACTTATGTGTTAGGATGTGTGACAGCCATCCTACCTTATGGGTTACCGATGACCCATTCTAAAAACGCCTGTAACAGACTGCTGCTAAATGACAGTATTTGTTTGTTTTTGACAATTATATTGCACATTTCAGTGAGATTTGTTCAAATAAGTGTTTATTTATCTTTTAAATCTGTAAATAACCTTGAACTTATGTGTTAGGATGTGTGACAGCCATCCTACCTTATGGGTTACTGATGACCCATTATAAAAACGCCTGTAACAGATTGCTTCTATATGACAATGTATATTTTTTTATGAGATTTATTTCAAGAACTGTGACTGAATTTGTTTAAGAACAGTTGTGTTTACAGTTTTAGCCAATAAAAAAGCTTTAATCTGCATGTTTGACCTTGTCTACACTCATTTATTTAAAAAAATCTGAATCGGATTTTACATTTTTTTCATAATTATTGCTCTGTCATGTTTACATAATAGGTTAAAATAAAATCAGCTCCATTTTATCATGTTGCCTAGGTTCTGCTGAGAAAAATGATATAAGATACTTAATAGTGCACCTCCCTGAAGCTCTCGTACATGTATTCAAAGACCGATATGCAAAAAATCCAAAAAAACGCTCAGAGTTCTAAGGGTTAATGACCGTTTTTGTGCAGAATGGATGCTGATAAGCCTATTTTGTTATGTTGTTGTTTTGTTGAGCATTAAACAATAATCACACAGGTAATCACCACACACCAATTTAGACAGTATAACACACTGATAAAATAACTCGGGTTACACACAATGAATGCACACTAGGGATGTAAATTATCGATTAATTTATTAATCATTAGTTGACTGACCTTGTCGATCGATTAACGATTAATTGATTAGTGGCGATTTTCCCTGAATTTCAGATTTTCAAGAGTCTACAAGAATATAAGATAAACACAGTTAACATATTGAATTCAAAACATTTTATATTCCTTAATGAAGGATTTATTGCACCATTAGGTACAACACAGAGGTACACACAGTGCAGACAAATGCATTAAGGTTGTATAACAAAGTGCATTCTTTAGAGAAATTATGGCTACTCTGACATGAAAATAAATTGTGGACTAACTCCTTTGTTGCATTTGTTGTTGTTAAAAACTTCAGCATTTATCTCCCTTAATCTGTAAAATTAAAAAAATAAAATTATGGAAACTTAATACACTTAAGGCACACTGAACAATATAAAACATCTGTGAAGAAAATTACAGGGCCTCTCTTAGAACCATCAAATTAGGATATGTTACCCGTTCCTGTCTGAATGTGTTTATGTACCTTATAGCATATGTGGACCTAGACCCATATATTTTTGTTCAGGAATATAAGCATATTAACATGGTCAGGAGTAAGGCGTGTACGCAGTCTGTTTACAGTGAGGTCAGCTGCTGAGAATATGCATTCAGATGGGACTGATGTGCCTGGTATGCACAAATACTGGTGTGCTAGATTTGCCAGCCTTGGAAACCTTCCTTCATTGACTTTCCACCATTCTGTGGGATTAGAGTGAAGAAGTGCAGGGGGGTCCTTTAGAAGCATGTCCACTTCGTTCTCCATGTCACTGTTGCTGGAAGTGGCATAGGTTTCACTCAGGAGTAGAGTCATAGAAGAAGTGTGTCTTTGGAGTGCAGCTCCCTGGCCTGGCACATCAGTGCTCCCCTCATCTCCTGTGGTGGCTTCATCTTTGATGTGCAGCTCACATGTTCTGCTGCAGCCAGTTCAAGCAGTTTGGAATGAGCTGAAATCCTGGCTGCTGGAAGTAGAAATCCCAGGTGTTTATGTCGAGGGTCCAGCATTGATGTGATCATTGGTGTTGTTGATGTGAGCTCATCAGACTGAATCTGTTTAAGGTAAACATTTATTTAAAATATAAATAAGCTAGCATTTCATTCAATAAAGTTTGGCATGAAATGGCAACAGTGTAAAAGCACATTTAGCCTCCACAGTGTCTCCTGGAAGTTGTCAGTAATTATACAGAACAGGCCCATATTCCATTATGTAATTTAGAGAAATCAAAATAGTAAGTTTAGCTGTCAACATTTATGGAGTTGTGTGTGTATTTCTTTTGATTGATTTTGTATATTTTATATTTTTATTTTCTATATTGACACAATTAACATGCTGCATATTTATTATTATGTCTTTGCGTGCTGATTGGCTTAGTTAATTGGACGTAACGTCATGCGGGTTGGGTTTCACATGGAGGGTTTTAACGTTGCACACTCTGACCAAGTTGAAGGAGAGAAGCTGTCTTGTGGCAGTAATGCCGGCAGGCCGCTGAGTTCAAGGTTTATTGTTTGCTCCTTTTGTACTCATTCCTCTCAGTCGATATGCAGCCAGCGAGGTATGTGTGTTTATTATGTTTCATTTATTCGATTTATTTAGTCCTTTGTTTGTGTGATTGAATTGTCTAGTTATTGTGTTAATTTGCTGCTTTTAAACAGTTCGACGGTGGATTGATGAATTAAAGGAAGAAAATAAATCCATCAGTATTATTGAAGAACTTGTCTTGCGTGTTTCCTGGAGGGGCGTGATAGTCGAACTCAGAGCTGAAGTCAACATCGCCCCGTGGACTAACGCCTGCAACACGGAAGATTCGTTTGCTGGCAAGTTGAAGTTGTTTCTGGGATTGAAGCAAACTTTTCAGACTTTTTTGCCGCGTCCTTTGCTGAAGCCAGTGACTTGGACTCGTTGTCGAGGGTGACTTTGTGCCTGGAACGAATTTGGATCTAACGTTATGACTGTTGAAGTAGTTGGACATCTCCGCGATTGTGGACAAACGGCATGAAACAGATAAGCGCTAATAGCGTTTTTTTTCTCTCTCTTTCTTTGTCTTTGCTAAGACTTTAATCAATTAATGAACCTTTATAATGCGTGTTTGTGATTAGCCTTAAAGTTTACTCGTCACATTTTAAGGAGGACATTTTTATGAACATTAACTCATTCGATGCCAATGACGCGAAAACGCGTCTTTTATGATAGTAACGCCCAGTGCCAATGACGCGTTATCGAGTCAATTGCGTTTTTTTACAGGGGAGGTGGGGTAATCATCTGATCTAGCTTGTGTACAAAAATCAAAGTTGTAATCACAAGGGAACCCATTCTGTGGGTAGTACCAGTATCAGTGTGGATATGTGATCATCTAACATTGTCTCAAAGAAGAGACACTGGACCTGGCTTGCTCAATTGCTCGCTGTTTTGCACACTGCTAGCTTGATCAAAATAAATCCTGTCAGCACGTATGTTGAAGCTACTGTTTTCCTAGCAACATCTCACGTTTAGCTTCTGCAAGCCACCAATAGATTAATTTCACTTTAGGTAATGCATAATGAGCAGCCTGTCGCGCTGTTTCATAGATAGCTACACCTGCACTTGACTAACCCGTCTGCGCCGACAGCAAGTCACTGACGACCCAGCTCTCTACATTTGGTAAAGCGCACGGATTCACTGCACTCTCCCAACATCATAATTTTCTGTGCTATCATTCTCATGTGTTAATCTAGTTGTTCTGTGTGCGGATCCTGTGGAATACGATGTTATTTTGCTCTGAAGGCGTTGTATATTTGGTTCGGTTTCGGTTTGCCTATCCCCTCTCTGAGCCAAGTTCCCACACTAAAATGTTACAATGTTTTATATCGTGTTTGGTGACGTTCAGAAATATTACATTTATTACCGATACTAAATGTATGGACCGGTATTTTAGATCGTGTTTATAGGTCTTCTCTGCTGTACACACACATGCATACACACGCACGCACACACAGGGGGAGAGCTAGAGGCACTACAGTTACAGTATAACATAGTGTGCTGTACATAAATAGCTGCTAAATAATGTTGCCAGTGTTATTTTTGGTGCAGTATACAATGGGATCACTTTTCATAATGTTTGAGATGTCTCTGAAGCAAAAACAATTGTAATCAAAGACATTTTCTGCTTGAAATGTTGCTCGTTACAAAAAGCCGTTTTTCTCAGTATTTTGGTCAGAAATCAGCATTTTTAGTTACACGCACCCATGTTCTCCAGACAATTGCTAAGGAATGGAAAGAGGTACAAACAATTTTTTTTTCTGATGATAAAGGAAAGTCTGGAGTTTCTTTTGGTATGTTTTTTGTTGACACAGACATAGAACTCAATTTTCTGTGGGTCTTGAAAAAACACTGAAATGTTCAAAAAATCCTGGCACTGGGACGTGACCAACTTTGAAAATGGCTGGCACTGAATGACTTAATCATCGCCATTTTTTCAAGTGTCCTAATTGTATTGTTGGCCTTGTGTTTGCAGTACCTCAGGCAGCCCTACAGTGGTCGAGGAATTGCCAGGACCGTCTGCTGTACGGTTGTCTCCACAGCCTTCATCTGGTGATTATAGAGAATGCTGACAGATGTACGTAGTTCCAAAATTAATTTGAAAATCCTGTGCAACAACTATTTTAATTGTATTTCTATCCAGCATGGATAACTGAACTCGATCCCCAGAAAGCATGTCAGCTGTTTCGAGAAGAAATACTGGACAGAAACTCCAACAATCCACATCTCTCTCTTTCACTTGACATGTTTGAGGAAACAGAGGAACAGGACAGTGTCTTGATTCCCTTCTACAAACTGAACAGTGTTAATTGGGCAGCTCCATTCAAGTGCAAGCTGAAAGGTATTACTGAATTTTCCCCCTTAATTTTAATCAGCTCTGCAATTGCGTACTAATTTGAGTGGGATCACAAAGCCAAACTAATTTTGAATAATTTAAGATCAGTTATGTAATTCTGTCACTGACCTTTTTTCCCTCAAGGAGATGCAGCTGTTGGTGTAGGGGTGAAACGACATGTTTTGTCAGTGGTCATGCAAAAACTAAAAACAGGCTTCAGCTTGAATTTAGGTTTGTAGCAAAGTTTGTATATGTTATATTCTGTGGTAGTGCTATAACAAATCATAAATGAATAATGTTTCTATTTTATTGATTTTGATTTTTTGAAAGGCTCTTCAGGCCCTACACCCCTTTTTGAAGGGGAAAAGGAACAGCACGTACCCTCTGCAAGTGCTTTATTACGTGAGAGCAAACTGTTTGAAATGGCAGGTCGAATGATTGGCCACTCATTCCTGCATGGGGTGCCTGGTCTCACAGGACTCAGTTTGTCTGTGGTGACACTTGTGACTGGGGGGAGCCGAGATGCAGCAGCATCAGCTCTGACTCTGCTGGACTGCCCTGACCTGGACCACCGAGAAACTATTGGTTTTGTATGTATTTGTATTTCTAAATTGGTGTGTTATAGACTGTGCATATACATGCCTTTATATGGTCACCTGGACGTTGTGACACTGTCATCTATCAACTGGATTTGTTGTGATACCTGTTCTATAATTGTCTCATTTCCTGCTCTGTGACTTTGTATGACTGTCTTACTGTTCTAGCTCCAGAAAGCAACAATGTCTGAAGAAGAAAAGACCAGTTTGATTGATCTTTGCCTGTCCTGGGACCTCCCTGTTCCTACACCTGCTAATCGCGATTGGCTGTACCAAGAACTGCTTACACATGCGGTAATCATTTTATACAAAGTTGGCAATTCAGACATGGCCGTTCGATCATTTGTGATCATTCTAAAAGAGGTTGATAGTGGGATAGATTCCAAATGTGTGCCTGTGCCTTCGTATCTGTCATTTCAAACTGCAGGTACTCAATCGTGTTATGCAGCCCATTAAGCAAATCAGAAAAGGACTGAAAAATACAGGCATTTGGCCACTCCTGTTAGAAAGGCCAGATGTTGGTCCTATAATCTTCCCACGGGAATCGGACAATATGATTGACGCACAGGTAAGCAAAAATATATCATGTTATTTCTAATCAATTCCAGGGTAGACAGCAAGAAATAATTCTATGCCTGGATTTACCAAATGTTTCATAGCTATTTTGACTACTAGTAAATGTTAAATTTAGCCTACTGTCCATGAGATATTTCAGCTCTGTAATTCTGATGCAGATGGATGCTGTGTGTTCATGTATTTAAACTGCAGACTGTGATCCAGAGCATTTCCTGGCCCAATCCCAGATGTGACAGTGATGATGATGAGGATGACTTTGTCCCAGTCGAGACAGTGACGCGCATAGTGGGATTTTTACGGCAGTTCATTGAAGAAGGTAGTATGTCTGTCATGTCCTTGTAGAAGAGTTAAATTTCCATATCCAAACTAGTTTTGCAATTCCCAGGAATTACACAGTGCATGCAAAGCAAATCTTCACAAATTTGGTTTCTGCATCATTACCATATCATACACCACTTATGACATGCACCCCGCATTTTGATTTTTGTTTAAATTTGTACAGTATCTTTTTAAAATGCTGTTTACACATACTTTGATGTACCATCATGCTTGATCTCCTTGAGAAGGTCATGCATAGTACCTCTCTGACTGTCTAAACAACTCTCCTCTTTATTCTACATGTTTTCTTTAATATTGTCAATTTGTAAGTGCACTTATTTTAAATGTTTGCTTTGCATGCACTATGTAGTTCCTGGGAATTGCAAATCTAGTTGAATCTAAATGAACTTATAACATGTTATATGGAACATTGAGATGTCATACTTGCCATGTTAATTTTTTATAGCATCAACAGAAGAGCTTCGTTGTCTCATGAAGTTCTGGGTTGGGTGGGAGCAGCCGCCAAACCACCTTGTTGTTGAAGTTGTGGATAGGCCTACATCATACCCAGTGGCTCAAACATGTTTAGCGACCTTGAGACTTCCCAGCCACTACAAAACGTACCACAGGTTCCACCAGGATCTGATTATCTGTCTCAAGTCCGTAAACAGTGGCTTTGGGCTTGTGTAGCTTTTGTTTGTGTTTTGGTGCATTTTCAGTTTTTTGTCAGATGGAGTGAAATGTTGACGCTCAGGTTTTGCAAAAAAAGGTTTTGTTACAGCTGTTCAGCTATTGCAGCCATAGCACTTAACCACCCCTTAAAAGAGTTGTGATGAGTAACAGTTTGCTTGTCAATAAATGTTTTTCAGACATTAGTGTTTTCTGATTGACTATCGAACACTACTACACTGAAGCAGATCCGAGTGAAATGTTAAGAACCAGTGTTTTCTTCAGTACGTAATAGCTGACAGCCACCTTGACATCTCCCAGTAGTAAACTAAAAGTTAGACTTGGGGTTGAAATTTGGTAATAAACTTTTACAAATATGTATGACACTTTTTCTCAACTACAACCCTGCACCTGCCCAGACAACCACCACTGTAAATAACAATTCCCTACATGAAACAGAGAATTTGTCAGTAACTGAATGTTTTATTGATGACATCCCCGTTTTTACTGCAATGAAAAGTTAAGACTAGTTAATTTTCTATATTTTAAAAGCAACACATAAAGGAAACAAAGATAAGTAAATATTTATTTATCATTCTATCTGGCCAGAAGCAAGTTTTGAACAAACTCCACAGTGTTCACATAAATGTCCACTCCAAAGTTGTCTGATATTTGCACTGAATTAATGGTGTCACTAAGTTGTGCCATCTCTGCATCAGAGAGTGGGTTCTCTAGTGCTGGGACATTGACCCCTGAGTGTGGCTCACTTGAGTAAGTGCTCTCCCATTCAACTTTTGGGTCAAACGCACCCTGGCAGACATAAAAAGTAAAAATACTATAAATGTGGAATGTATATATAAACTGAAACAAGCATAAACATCAAATAGTGATAACATTTTACATTTATAATATCCACAAACATAACATGCATTTACCTCAGGAATAGGATCTGCAACAGGATTTAAGACCTGGCCCACCTGCCACAACTGATTTGGTGTCAGGTTTTGCTCGGTTCTAATAGGATGGTTATCCCATGCTTCACGAAAGACATCAAGGCTGGTCTGAATGCGTGGCAAGAAAACATAGTTGCAGCAGAACATGTGCAGTGCACTGCTGATGTCCAGCAAGTGTTCATCCTCCAACCTGTGCAAGGTAGTGTAGTACACACCTGAACACGTCTCGCCAAAGGCGCTCGATTCTATAATTGGGAAGAAAAGCTTTTCATTCAAATACTTCAGCAGAATATGTTGATCAAAAATATTTGTAGTGTCGGTGCTGCTGCCATAATAAAATGGGTCACGACATGAAATCCAACTAATGGAGTCATTCGGAGTTTCTTAAAGTACCAGTGTTTAAGCTGACTGTAAAACGTATTTGTCAATGTCTTGAATGAACTGCACATTGTTTATTTTAGCTCTCCTTGTGCCCCCCTTTTCATATTTGCAAAAGAAAGAGCAGGGGCTTCCAGAACACACCACCAGACGTGGACAACCCAATTTGAGAAAGTAAAAGTCCTGCCATGTATTCCTTCTGCCTTTGCAGCTCATCTACCTAGCTGACAAGATCTGTTAATTAAGATTTCAGCTAGAAATATGAGGCAGGACTTCTACTTCCTGAACCAGGATGTCTGCCTCAGCACACCACAAAGAAGTTACTTAAAATAACTGAACTGTTTTTTTGACAAAGTGGTCCTAATTTAATTGTGTTTAGCTCACCGCTGGTTATGTATGCTTTCCCCGGCAATGAAGCTGTTGGTTTCAGTCCCACGAACTGAAAACATGAGTTCTGCAACTCCCACATTTTCTCCCCCATGATCGACTCTCACTCTGAAAGTACATAAAAGTTTTTGCACACTAGGATTGCAACTGACAAGCAAGCAAATATTGAAATGGGTATGTGTATGCCACGATGATAACTGAACTTATGCTGCTATTCTGCTGTTCATGCATATGTACACTAATAAATATTACATTTTCAGTTAGAGTACCTTAGAGGAAAGCCATGCTCACTCACAGCTTCACTGAAAAAGGCCAGGTGGGTGTCAGAGCGATTATTATCAGCAACCTTCAGATACATAATCTAGAAGTACAACCACAAACACTTTTAAACAGGCATTATTTCTATCTAAATTAAGCACAAACAAAGGAATTACAATCACCCATTCCTACTTCAAAGGAAGCATTTTCACCATTTTGCTACTGTTATTCAAAAATTCTTACCTTCCTTGAGTAGCCATCTATTCCACCAAAGATGACAAAGTTATACCTATATTAAAATAAATTATACATATGAACAAGTAAATTTTAATAGACCTACAATTTGTTTATAGAACAACGTGAAGTCAATGTTACAATATGTAGTTACTATGGACAAACTGACACAACACTGCATTTATTATATTCAGGGGTGTAGTGGTAAAAAAGAGGTGGGTAAACCACAAATTCTGTGATCAGGGGGACCACGACGCAGTAAAGGTCGATAATAATTTGGCATACAGATAACAAGTACCTGATGAGCTTGTGGTTCGTGTCAATGTGCATCATGGCCTTCAGATGAGGAACACTTGTACGTTCTCCTCACCACACATCTCATGCCAGCAATCCTGGAAAGCACACCAACACTATCGACACGATGCATGGATGCCTGCAACCTGTCTCACTGAACTTTATGCCCTTGTGCTAGTAAGGCACCGCGCACAACACGATACCCAGCATCTGGCATTGTGTTTTTAATTTTTGTGATCAATGTGTCCAGTTCATCATCACTGCAGCTACTGTATAAGGCCCTTACAGACACATTATTGTCTTTCATCCGTCTGCATACGGTTGATCGAGAGACACCTAGAAGCTGGGCAATGTTATGCGAAGACAGGCCAAGTTCAGTGAGGTGTGTGAGTGTGTCTACTGCAACGTTAACTCTTGGACGGCCAGGTCCACAACCTCTTGCAAAATCTAAAGTCACAAATGATTGCAGACTTTCTCTGTCTTGCTGGATAGCAAGATTAAGGTTAGCAAGTGCAGACAGTATGTCCTCAGGCACGTCTATGATGTTTGATAATGTTCTCAACATTAAAACCTCCTGATGGCAGGCGAATTCCAGTCCATCTAGGTGCAGGGGCTGGCGATCCAGAATCCAGACAACTCTACTCATTAGTCTCTGCAGGACGAAGTGCAGCAATGAATCCTACAGATGGTTAGCTTTCCCGATTCTCAGTTCTCAGAAGGAATCTCGTGAGGTTCTCGTGAGATTTAGTCAGCCTATTTTTTCAGGAACGGCAATGTACCCAAACAACCACCAGGTGGCACTTGGGAGCGCTGCCTTTATTACACAACAAATGGTATAGTGGCCTACTGTATTTGAACCACTGGTTGACACCACTCTAAAAATAATTCAGGAGGTTAGTATTACTTAAAACATGAGCTTTTACAGATGGAAAAACATAATTTGTTACATGTCCATTATTTTAATAAGTTGATAACTTATTTCAAGAAGTTGATCAAAATTAAAATTAAAGAAAGCTATCTTAACTCAGAAACACATTGGGAGCTCTGCCTTTAAAACACAATGCTGCGGAGAACAACGTTAGGATGTCAAAACAAAGTTATGGATTTATAAGAATATAATTTCCTCTACATGCATCATCTTTGCCATATGGTCATGTTTTCACATGTTACTTTGTTTTACCAGAGACCATATTCAAGCAACAGTGAAGGAGAATGGCACAATTTTTATCAGTCAAATATGAGCTAGGTCATCTATATTGCATTACTTTTGTTTAACGATGGCAAAGGTTGCTAAAGGAAGAAAAGTCTTGTTTTAAACCAACAGTACTACTAACTTCAGCCCAAATGGTCGGAAATAACAAATAGGCTATATTTGAATTTGACAGAAAATCAAGTGATTTTGACCTATTGGCTTGACACACGTTTAGAACAGTTTACTGCCAAGTCACCGCGGAGAACACCGTTACGAAGCACAAGGCAAGTTAAGGAGACACTGAGAAGTGTTGATTTCATGTCGGCAGCTGCACATTTCAGCACTGCGAAACTCCATAAAAAGTATCCTCAAATGACACAGGGCAATGCTATATGCCTAGTCATTTGTTTGTTTCAAATCATTTGACAAGGGGTTATTTAATCCAGAGCATCTCGGTGGGCAATTTAAATGTCACCAGACATACAAGACATACAGAGAATGTAGAATTTAGTTCGCTTGAGTAAAACAATTCAGATTAATTTAATTGGTGTGTTAAACCATGACTTTTTTACACATAGTTTTTTATACTTCTTGCGAATTTGCTGGGTTGTTTACTGAATGCACTGACTGGTCGTGCAGAAGGGAGTTAGTAAATACATGTGCAGTGTCGAGACTGAATGGAGTTATGTTATGTCAATCTAAAATGTGCGTGGCCTCTCAAGCACATTGGCGTGGATTTATATTGCTGTACTCTGTAGTTTAGGTGAATATTAAACGACTGCATTTAGGAGGATTGCTTATTCTATTGGTATAACAGGTCAGTAATCCGGCCACCGTTACTCGGCTGAAATTGGTTTTACCACAGACCATCAAACAACAAGTTTATTTGGTTGCGCACACACAACGGAAACAATTCTCGTCCTTTCATTTCCTTCTCGGGTGCTGGAGCAGCTGGCAGTTGGCTAGTTGGCGTCCACAGCAAAAGGAAATACTTTCAGTAGCACAATACACACGAGTCAACTAAAGCCCCGAGACATGCAGGGCGGCTATGAGTGCGGGTGCCGTCGCCATATAAATATGGTTAGAGTTAAAGAAACTAGTTCAAAAGGACATAACCTGCGCTATGTTTTATCACTTATAAACGGTACTCGTAGCTTATTTATATGCAGTGACCTTAGCTGTCGACCGACCCCCGCAACCATTGTCGCTCAAGCATTCTTGATCTCTTTCGCGCTCTCTCTGTCTCTCTCTCCCTCCCCCGCTTTAATAATGTGGGTGTTTTACGCTGCTGTCCTAGGCTACTGTTTTAAGGCAGTAGAGCAAAAAAAAAAAAAGTTTTACTCGTAACATGACTGTTTTTTTCCTCAAATTATGTAACACATAACTGTTTCTTCTTTCTGACGAACTACAGGCTGTTTTTTTGTATATCGCCAGTTCAGCCCTAAGAGTTCCGTATAGTATGTTATGCTTATTAAAGGTCAACTGTCACTGCATCTGACCCATGTACATTTTCTTTTAAAACTGCAGACCATCGCCAATGCAAGACCTTAAATTAAAGGCTACTTCACACTTTCATATGAGCATGTATGGTTCTGTTGCTTCTGACTGTTGAATATAAGGATGGTATAACCACATCCAATATTACTTTAATAGTTATTTAAATTTAAATGAAACATATTAATGTCGAACATAAGGCAAAAATGAAACTGGCTTTGATCTGGTACACGGATTCGCCCAGCGTCTGTAAACACGGATCTGGATCTTGAACACGGAGATTCTTCGCTTGAATGCCGAGACTGTTCGCCTGTTTGTGTGTGTGAAGGGGGATGGGCTTCATCAGTACATCAGTAGTTTCACACACACAGGCATGGTGTGGATGGATTCTCTTTAAAAGCCAGCTGCGCTTTGTCCATGGCTTGTTGCTATTACGATGGCGTGTTTCCCATCAGGAGCGTTTTTCTTTGAAGACCGATCTGCTCGTGCACGAGCAGTTAATCTTCCGGGATGGATATTTAAGTCTGTTTTTTACACTTACTGTTTCCCTTTGGTTATGAACAATGTGTGTATGTTTATTTAAAAAAAAACTGATTGCTCAATAAATGTGCATTATTGCAAAATATATATCAGTGTTTTTGTCGTTGCACTTAGTAAATAATCAGATTCGTAGTCGTATGCAATTGGACATCTTTTTGGAGCT
The DNA here is from genome assembly GCA_027475355.1 of Coilia nasus. Lineage (NCBI taxonomy): Eukaryota > Metazoa > Chordata > Actinopteri > Clupeiformes > Engraulidae > Coilia > Coilia nasus. The sequence continues at coordinate 158,605 of CM050221.1, forward strand.
TGAAGACGTTTTAAGCCCTGTTGTTGGCATGATGTATGTGTTAATAACCTTTAATGCCTTTAGTGGATAGCTATCGTCCCCTAACAGCGACTCATCAAGAGTGGGATCCCTCTCGTTATATCCCAAAGCGTTGTGCGCCCATAAAATTGCTTTCCAGCAATGCGCAACTGACGACAGACCAGGGTTTTGTTGGCCACTGGCGGATTTAATTTTTGCGTCCTTATAATAGCATCTAGCACGCTTTGCGCCAGACCACACCTCTTCTTTTCGCTGACACACCCGTGATGGCGCAGTGTCATCTGCTATCTAGACCACGGGCGTCGCCAGACATATTTTACTGGGGCACATGCCCCAGTATTGGTCTGTAGAGCCCCAGTATAAATTTCACCAGTAAAAAATAACTTTAGACCTTTGGGTCTACATGGCATAATCTACAGAATGCGCATACAGCTACTCAATATGGCAACTCATAAAACTTAAAAAAAGAAAAAAAAAGAAAAAAGAAAACAACAGGGTTTGCAGAAACGAAATCAAGAAGCGGCACAGCAAGTTGGACACTCAGCGAACAACACAGCAAATTCGCGAGAAGTATTAAAAAAACTATGGCTAAAAAACTCATGGTTTAACAAAACAATTCCCCTTCCCCACATTAAATAAAACTGTTGTTTTTACTCACGCAAGCTTAATTCTACATTCTCTGTATGTCTCGTATTTGGCTGGTACTGCCCACGGTAATGCTGTGGATTAAATAACTCCTTGTCAAATTAACTGAAACAAACAAATGACTACACACATAACATTGCCTTGTCATTTTAGGCTTTTATGTAGTTTCGCAGCGCTGAAGTGTGCAGCTGCCGACATCAAATTAAAACTTTCCAGTGTATCTCCAACTTGTCTTGTGCATTGTTCTCCGCGGTCACTTCGCAGTTCACTTTTTTAGACGTTTGTGTGAAGCCAATAGGTCAAAATCACTTGGTTTTGTATCAAATTCATATTTGCTATTTCCGACCGTTTGAGCTAAAGTTAGTAGTACCTTTGGTTTAAAACAGGACTTTTCTTCCTGTATCAACCTCGCAATCGGTAAACAAAAGTAATGCAATATTGCTATTGTTACTTTATTCACTCCATACACAATGCACACATGGCTACTTAATATGGAAATTTATTCAAGCGACTTTAGCTGTGACATAACGTCTAACAACGGTGTCTGAGTTTGTTTTCACCTCTGTGTCGCCATTTCCATGTGGATTTAAATGTTACAACTTTACTTTTTACGTTTAATGTAGCCTATGAGGCAGCTGTCATGCAAACTAGTTCTGGCTGTAAATTGAAGTAGCCTACTGGAGACGTTATCTGTTGTCTTTTAGCTGACTGGCATATGCCTATTTCCATTGTTAATTTATGTAACGGCCTGGCACTGTGAGCTCCCACACTCGGTTTCTGGAGATTGCTATCTTATATCTACGGTGTTTGATGCTTTGCACGCTCGCATTAACTGTCTGTGCCCCAGCTGTGCCCCAGTACAGTAATAGGATTAGTGACGCCCCTGATCCAGACAACGTGATTTTATGCCTGAAAAAATGAACGGTGCGCTGGCACAGAATAGTAATGACACCATGCGCACGTCGCGAATGCACAGTGCGCCGCGGCATGATAGGGCCCTCTGTGTGTTCAGCGCGTGGCAGTATTCTGTCCGTATTCGTTTAGGATGCGCGTTAACAGACTAGACCACTTCCACCACAAGCGTGTTCTGAGCGTATTCTGTCAAACCCAGAGCCATAGAAAGATGGCTCTGGTCAAACCTATTGTATACGCCCACACGCTGAACACGGCTACGCGCTGAACAAGGCGGTGGAAATGAGCCCAGTCTGGTCCTCACACGGTTCTTGCTAAAGTTCAAAAGTGAAAATGTCTGCTCGGACAGGTACGGTATGTCGAACGAAATAAGCTCAGCATTTTCTTGGCAAATATCCGAATCTCTTGGATATTATGCAGAAATTTGCAGTAATTGCAAAACTGTATGATACATGTTTTGACAGAGAAATGCACGATAGAAGTATGTTTTAACATGAACTAAAGATCAACTCCTTAGCCACGAGACCACGTCTGAATAGGCTTTCACCGATATCAGTACCTCTTGTGTCTGTCACAAACCAAACATTCCCCGTGGTAAATGTTCCAGTTCATGGCCAACTTGCAAATATATTACAGTTGTGCTGTCCAAACTCAGGGAAAACTCAATCGGTTTGTAGAAATGACGATAATACTGCTGTTTAAATTGTTAAACTTTGAAGTCATGGCATACGGTTTTAACAAGGAAAACAAGATGACGTGACTTTGCTTTTTAAACGTTTTGACAGCTGTATTGTCACTATTTCTGCACATCGATTTAATTTCACTGCAACTGAACCGCAGGATTACGAGATAATGGCACTTTTACAGTCAACTAAATACTGCAAGTCTTGCTGTGGGTGGGTCAACCTCGGAAGTGAGATCTTTACTTCAGCGTAAACCTTTGTGGTCCTATGCTGTCCCTAGCGGCGGCAGTGGTAAAATACTTCTCGCCACTGCAGGAATCTCGCCTTGTGAGAATTAAATGAGCATCGGGAAAGCTTGCCATCTGTAGAAGAAAGACGAAGTGACTTAATTTTAGTAGGGGTGTGATTGTTTTAGTGTATTTGTGTCTAGGCAAAACTGTTTGTCTCTAGCAGAACCACTTAGGCCGTCTTTGTCTTTGGCCGTCTAGGGACATTTAATTTCAGGTACCCCCTTGCCACAACAGGAACAATCTATCATTCCATCTGGGGATGAACCAAGGTGTGGCTCTTGGGGCAGTACGACTAATCCCAGGCAGGTGACAGTAAAGTCTTTATGTTTTGTTGCTGCATGTTCAGCATAGCACTGTCTTGCAACAGCCTCCATGTTTTTGCCCCAACGCACAGACGGAACCTCAAGTAGTGTATTATTGTAATGCATAATGTCCTTGAGAAATTCAACGCTAATTTTCTCAGTGGTGCACACACGGTGGAATTTTGTGCTTGTGATGCGACCTGCTCTGTATGTGAACCATACTTTGGATTGTGATTGTTGTCGAGTAATTCATTCTAATTTTTGATACTGAATTGGCTGCAAAATTGTTTGTAATTGTTTGTAAACCTCTTTGCCTCTAATCTGAATTTCACGTGGGCATAGCTGTCGCAGGCTTGAATCATACAATGCAGTCAATGGGTCTGGCAAACTCAGTTCTTCCACTGTGTCAGTGTCACTTCCAGATGATGCTGTATCTGTGTCACTGTTTTCAAGGCTAGTTAGGGCTGCAGCATGGGGAGCAATTTTATGGAGCTCCATGATGTCCTCATCCGTTAGTACATACATTCTATCAGGGGTTTCATAATAAGAACCTATTAGGTCAAGAATATCTAGATTCATTGTTTTATCTCACTGCCCTGCCCAGGCACCCAGTGCAGGAAGAGGGGAACTGAGAATACATATTGTCAGTGTAAGCTATAAGTGAATGTGTGGATTACTGCAGTAAATGCAATATATTGGACTTGAAAAAACTACAAAAATAAGAAAATATTGCAATACTGCCGAAAAAATGCAGTTTTCCTATTATACATAGGACCCCATTTTTCATAGGGACTTGATAGACTTCTTAGTGTTGATCCAATTTGCCAACTAATGATTATATGAGAAATATTTTTAGGTCAATTGCATTGAATGACTAAAATAATAATTACAAAAAATGGCCACTAGAGTGCAGTAAGATAATTTGTTATCAAATTAGCCTGTGCAAAACGTTCTTCGAGAGTAGCAAATTATAATGTCGTGACGTAATTTAGTGCTTAGTGCAAGGCATGCGAAGACGTGAGAAGATATGAAAAGTTTAATGGAAATAGCGAAAGCAAAAGGTATGAAGATAATATGCGCTATCAACGAGAATAATGGAAATTTGTGGAATACAGTTCCCAGGAAATGAGTCGGAGTGAGAGAAATCCAACTAACTACGGTAAATAGATATTTTTTTCTTTATGCTGCCGCCGAGCAGTTAGCTTTCATGCGTCGTGTGGCAGGCTAAAGGGATGCTTTTGCTAACTATGCTGTGAAGTTGGTAACCTCGCAGTGCTGTTGGGTCATGGTGAGGTAGTGTGGTTTGTGTATGGGCACTTCCCTGCAGGCAGGTGCCAAGCCAGTTTGCAACAGTTGGCAAGTTAAGGTTGATTTTAACATAGGCTACAACTGCACTGTAGGCTACCCAGATTACAAGCACACGTTGGCCCGACGTCGGCATTGGTTGGCTACTGGTTGGAAAGGTCGGCGGTGGAATTTCAACGTTGGGCCGACCTCACACCAACGTCGGTCCCGCAACATCGACCGAACGCAAACGTTGGGTTAAGGTTGGCTTCAGACCAAAAGCCGACGTTGAGAATCCACAGTTGTTACGACGTTGGTTCGACGTCATCGATAACACGGTACAATTTTTGTACGAATAGTCGTTAGAAAACCCGTGTAAATTACGGTGTTTAAACAAATAGTCTGCCTTAAGTGTTGTATATGCACAACTAAAACATTTTCATACCATGGACTTCCAACGTCGAACCATTGCCGTGCCAACGTTGATCCAACGTACAGCCTATGACCATGATAGACATTTTCACTGTACATTAAACTCATTTTGAATGCATAGGTAAAATTTCCTTGTGAGTCGTCTTTACTATGTGACATGGCTAAACAGGAATCAGTTTCACTTAACACTGTTCAGATCTTTTGATTTACCTGGTATATTTTTGTGTACTTACTGTTCATCACTGCAGGTCTGGCTATAGGATGACTTATGTAGAACAGAAAATCATATCATAACAAGCAAGTCTTACTGACAGTTTTACTAAAATCAGAGGCTTCACAGCAAAGTCATAGGCTGTTCAATTTCTATACATTTTAATCTTAAATAAGCACAGTAAATGATGTTGGTTCTAGGTTGGGCCAATGATGGTATTGCTACAGATCTGAGTCATTTTTATTGTTTTAAAGAGCCTTTTAATATCTTTTTGCATAACTCAAAACCACCAGAAGTGGACCCAAATGCACACAAACTACAAATACTCAAAAGATGAGAAACCAACTCAAAGTAGCATGAAGTGGGCTTCACTGGACTTTGTGCTCCCACTGACACCACCAATCATAACAAGGTGATAGGCACCGACATGACAAAGTGATGGGCAAGGGGTCTCTAACCAAGTAGAAATACCACTTTGGTTTGAGATACACAACACAAAACATCTTTTTGTATTACAAGTATCATTTATTTTTCTCCAATCCTGCAAAATACACCAAAGTAATTAAATATACAGTGTGGCATAAAATTACAGCATTAATTAGTGCATATTCCAAGATACATTGTTTCGATAAGCTGCAATGTCACAAGATTCCATCTAGTATTGCATTTATCTTTCACCCAGGTGGTATGTGCTGTGTATATATATATATATATATAGATAGATAGATAGTTTATATAGGTCATGACCAGAGCATGTGAGCGGAGCCTAGCGGCCAGAATTTCAGCTCCTCGCTCACGCGAGTGTTCGCTCCCTCGCTCCATCGCTCAAAGTTGAACCAGACAGCTCCGCTCTAACACCGCTCTCTGCTCACCTAAAATTTCATTCCGCTCCGGTGAAATCGCTCCACGCTCGCTCAAAAGAGAGAGCAATGCCTAACATTTTCCACCGAATTGCATCTGGGACACGCTGCCTGATGTGGCCTGAACTAACGCGCAGCGTCTTTGTTTGCGTCTTTGCCTGTTGATTGAAACCCTTTAAACTTCGTTTCCAAAAATCATGTAACAGATACAAATAATTTCATTGTGTGATCAACTCACATGTGTATCCTCTTAATTAACCCTGTCATTTAGTTTTTTGTTTTTTTTTACTTTGAGCGTAAGCAGTATTACGTTTTTTACGTTACCGTTTTAATGAAACACATGGAAGAGCACGAATATACTCCTTAATTATCATAATATAACTAGGCAAAAACTACAAAATGTGACATGTCAGACATGTATTTTGAGGAAATGTAGCCTATCCTATAATATAAAGAAGTCCCAGCAACCGCAGTATCAATCAAAAAATAGAACGTATTTATTTGAAACCAACACAAGTGTGAACATCCACGTTTTGAACCAAACTCCATCTCTCAACGATCTCTGTAGGCTAACCTTTGAAGGCACACGCGAGTCTGTGTAGACACGTCCCAGACTCGTGATGAGAGCGGTATCGGAGCGGAACTGGAGCGAAACAGAACCACCGCTCGGGCCTTTGGATTAAAACCCGCTCCGTGCTCCGACTATATTTCGCACGCTCCGCTTCCCGCTCGCTCCGTGCTCCGCTCACATGCTCTGGTTATGACAATTCTCTCTGCTTTTTTAGTTAGAGAAGGTAATGGAACAGTCAGACTAGCTGTTTCAGTAGGCCTATTTAAAAGTGTATTATTTGTTAAAGTGTTATGTGTATTATTTAAGTTATTATATTGAAAAAATGGGTACCACAACATATACTGACATGGTGAATGTGTGTTAACAGATACCTTGCAAGCTGAGGTAGAGGGGGCAGGTGAGGGAGAGGGGGCAGGTGAGGGAGAGGGGGTGGATGCAGGAGGGGGGAGGGCAGGCCATCGGGGATGAGGGATGTTAGAGGTTGTTGGCCTGCCCTCCAGGAATGGGGCCAGGAACCCCATGATGCCCATGTACTTTCACCTCTTCTTGGGTGAGGCCCCAGCCCCATTCCTCTTACTTTCCTTCTCTTGCCTCCTCTTCCTAATATAAACATCCCTCAGGGACTTCCACCTGTCCCTGCACTTTTGTTCTGTTCAAACATAAACATAAAAGAAAAATGTATGGCGCAAACAGCTATGAAGTGACTGCCTACTACAAATTACTAGTATGAACACTGGTGTGCATTGAACGTGTACAATTTTCTATGAACTGTGGGCTAAACTTAACACATGTAAAAAAAACTTTAATTTATTTGATTATGAAACACTCTTTAGTTCCAGGAAAAATCTTCTATTATAGAATTATTGCTTCAATTGTAGTGAATATAACAGGTATAGTGATGAATCTCTACTGGACGGTAAATGGCTACCTTTGCACAAGCTCTGCACGTAAGTCCAGTTCATTTTACATGCCAATTGCACATAACCGAGAGGACTCCCTATACACATATCATTATCTTGCTACCTATTCTCTACACTATGCCTTCAACAGTAAAGAGGTGAAGCTATTATGAAAGCTTTTATGAAGGCTTATTAAGAACTTTGACTTGATTCAGACTTACCCCGCAAGCTTCCAGTCACGGCTCTGCACATGGACTACTTCAGGGCGAAGAACGACTGGTCATTGATGTCCAATCTCCCTGCCTTCATCTACGGTCAAGCACAGATCAGGTAAGTGTGAGAAACAGGCGTCACTTATGAACTCTATTGCGCAAGTTTAGAATACCATTATTTTACGCGAGTAACGTATTTCCAGACAGACAACGAAATTTTAAGACGTCCTCACTGATATCCACCACGTTAACTTTATAAAAAATTTATAAGAAGTCCACACTGAGCCAAGGTAAGACCCACCTTGTATTGTAGAGACGACTGACAACTGACTTAAAAAGCGGATTCAGTCATTCAATTGTCGTATAGTGCTAGGCTATGAACCCAACGACAGCTAACTGGCCAAGAGCTAGCCATAGTCTGGACCATAAACTCACTCCGCGGCCTCTCGTTGCTTATCGATTAGATTAAGAATGGCCGACTGCAAACAAATATTATCCAAACGGTCGTTACGACGGCACGTTAAAAAAAACACAGATGCCGCAATAGCAGAGTTTACTAACCGAATAACTTCCCTCGAAACCACTGCCACCGAGTTGTCTCCACTAAGTGTTGTTCTGTCAACTTTTGAGAGTGACGTAGAAGACAAAGTAGAGGAGGAGGATTGCTTAATAACACCCAACTCAGATATAAGCGCCACCTCTGGCGAGGAAGACTTTGACGATATTATTTATAATTACAGCACAGATGAAGGGGACAGCAACACTGATGTGGGCCCAGTTAATAACAGTGACTTGCGAAATGATTTGAGAGCCTGGGCAGTTACAACAAATACACCAATCAGTCATCTGTCTAGCCTTCTTTCTGTACTCCGTGAACACTTCCCAAATTCCAATCTTCCCAAGGATGGCCGCACACTTTTGTCAACCCCAACTTGTACAGAGGTGCAGCATAAGGCTGGGGGGCATATGCACTACTTTGGCGTTGCTAATGAGGTCATGCAGCGATTGAATGAAAATGCTATGCTTCAAAAGACGCAATCTCTTCATTTGCAAATTAATGCAGACGGCTTACCTCTTTTTAACCCTCTAGGCGCCACTGTCGACTTAAGTCGACAAGATGCCGCACTGAATAAAACGGTCGATTTTGTCAAATAGGGTGTCAAATTTGGTTTGAACTCCCTTCCACTAGGTGGTAGACATGTCATACTACGTCCCTGACTCAGAATTACGTTATGTTTCTATACAAAATAGTCGAGCTAGAGCATGTTGAATCAGTGTGAGCAAAAGCGAAGCTAGTTTGCGTGCGAGCCATATAATTAGAGCGATATTGTCAACGTCAGCGAGTGTTTGCCTTCGTTTTTCGTCTAATGGCATCAAAGAAGTTTATCTGCAATGAAGTGTTGGGTCTTCTATTCGCAGACCCTTATTCTGAAGGCGAATATCTGCCTCCAGAAGATGACGGTGATGCATTTAGCGACGACGCTTCAGATGCGTCCCTGCCTTGCAGTGATGCAGCTGGACAAAGTGATTATTTAGCCTTACACCAAGCACAATCTTTGGATCATTTGGCCAAAGTAGATACTCATTTGCTCAATGCCAGTGATGGGAACAGTGTTTCATGGGGTGGGAATGTTTATCAGGGAGTAAGCAAGCGTGTTAGTAATGTGGGGAACGAGGCTGGAAGTGAAGTCGGGGTCCAGTGTTTTTACTGCGCTAGCCATGTAGCTAATTTGTTTTCCGACTGTGCCTTTCCCTAATCGCGGAGACAGTAACGTGGTGGAGACTTTGTCTAATGCCACTGGGTATGTTAGACGAGGTCAAAGTGTTTCTAGGAGAGCTAGGGACAACGTAGAAGCAGGGTGAGGAGACGCAGTGAGAGTCCTACCCATGAAAATTCTCTCCACTCGGCACAAGTGCGCAGCAGATCTGCGCGTGCTGCTCGCAGCAGGAACAGAGGCGGTGTGGCACGGGGCAGAGGAGCTAATATGCTTGTTAGTTTATCTAGGCAAGATGATGGGAATGCCGGTGTATTGTCGCACCTGCTTTGAGTTGATCAATGAGGAGGGGTATCAAAATTGTCTCACGCCCTTTGATCAGCCAATTGGATATCTCCAATGCCAATTCGCCCCTAGATTTTCTGTCACTCTTTCTCTAATGTTTTCTGGAATGTTCTTACAAATCTTTCAAATGTTACAAATGAGACAAATCAATTTGCCCATCAGTTTTTAGCCTTTGTCAGCTCAAAAAAAAGCCCAAACAAAAAAACAAACAAACCTAAAAAAAAAAAAAACTACTAACATTGTCTCTCGTCTCATCTTGTCATCTCACTCATGAGATTTTAAACTAAACAAGTCTTATGATATATATATAGAATAACATATAAATGCCCCATATATGGAATCTGAGTGCCTCTGTAATAAATGGAAAATCTCTACAGCAAAAGGTCAGCCTACTGCTACATGCATTCGGTTCGGTTCTGCCATTTATTAGTAAAGATTTACACTGTTTGGTTGCTATTTACTATTTATCTGAGCATTCAGTATTGTGCAATATAGCATACACAAGGTACAAACACAATTTTTTTGGGGAGGGAGTACTGCATTTTATCTTTCAAACGTGACAATTTATAAAAATTCTATAATCCAAGATGGCCGCCGCCATGTGACGTCATAATATGCAAATTAGATGGGTAAATGTAATCCCTACATAAACTTTGGATCATACTTAATATTTCTCTAATTTACAGTAAGTCTCTATCTCTTGTCATTTTTAAGTTATAGCCTTTTGAAATTAAGATGTCAAAATCGAATGTTTTAGGAAAAAACCTCTGGCGCCTAAAGGGTTAAGAGCAGCAGCCAACAATTCTGGCCTATACTAGGTCTAATTGAAGAGGACGCCACCCAAACTCCTTTTCTAATTGCCCTTTACTGTGGATATTCCAAACCATCAGATGCAAATGAGTACCTCTCTGACTTTGTTGCAGAGATGGGAAATCTTGCATCTGTTGGCTTGGAGTATCAGTCATCTATATATAAAGTCGAAATTTCATGTTTTGTGTGTGACGCACCCGCAAGAGCCTTTCTCAAAAACATTAAAGCCCACAACTCCCACTATGGATGTGAGCGATGTGTTGAGGAAGGCATTTGGGTAAACCACCGCCTTAACTACCAGGACACAGAGTCTACTCTACGAACAGATGAGAGCTTTAGAGACCAGATAAACCCAGCACATCACAAGGGTGAGAGTGCTCTTCTCCAAATTAACATAGGTCTCACGACAAGAATTGGAAACCAAGCCATAATGGTCATATCAGACACCCTGATAAAGTTGGGAAAGAGACTGCCAAAGGAGTTTGGCAGAAAGGGTAGGTCGTTAAGGGAGGTTGATCGGTGGAAAGCCACTGAATTTAGAACATTTCTGCTCTACACTGGCCCAGTTGCTTTAAAAAAACATTGGCGAAGCATATGTATGAGCATTTCCTCTTGCTGCATGTCGGCATATCTATATTATGTTCTCCTCGTCTGCACAAGCACTACTGTGATTATGCAGAAAATGTCCTTAAGGTGTTTGTGCAGAATTTCTCAGTTATTTATGGTGATTTTGTCATTTACAACGTCCATGGTTTAATTCACCTGGCAAGTGACGCAAGAAAATGTGGCCCATTGCCCCGAATTTCTGCCTTCCCTTTTGAAAATTTTCTGTACAAACTGAAAAGACAACTAAGAAAGCCGAACCAGTCATTGCAGCAGACTGTCAGAAGACTTGCTGAACAAAAAAATATCAACAGGGTCCGTCTGCTCTCTAGTCCTCCAGTCCCACTGTCTCACTGTCTCACTACACCTGTGGCAAATTCGCACTGTCACTTCAAGAAGGCAACAACATAGTGTCATGTCGAAACGTCACTTTCAAAATTGAGGCAATTTATAGAACACTTGGCGGTACCTCTTTTGTAGTCCGACAATATTTACAACAGCTGCCACTTTTCAACTACCCGGTTAATTCCCTTGAGCTTGGAACTGCTGTGGTAGAAGAAATGTCAAGAGAGACAACAATAATATCCGAAAAGGACATAGACTAAAAGATGGTGGCACTACAACATAAAAAGAGACTGATCACATACCCTCTCAATCACTTATAATTCCATATTTCTATTCAGCTATTCAATCAGTTTAATCCCACTTTTTCAATCGTTTTTTTCCAACCATGTAGATGTATGCAGTTGTTTTATTTACTGAGTCGAATAAGGTGGAGGTTATACCAACAAGCTGGCTGAGTGTGGACCGAAAGATTGCCTTCTGGCCACCATATAAAAGCACCCAGAAAGCCAAGACTGCAGTGATCACTGAAGCAGAGCCAGACGAGACTTGGGGAGAATTTTTCGTCCAAGTCATGAAAATGTATGGTAGGAAATATATAGAGAAAAAAAGAACTTGATTTTCCACCTTTGACTTAAAGATGAAGTTTGATGTGAATCGATTAATAGCCTTATTTGAGGCAGAGACAGGCAGACACACGTCAGTGGTTGAATCTGATTATAATTCTATTTACTTGTTACACATGCTGCAACATGCTGTCTTTGTTTAATTAAAATGGAATATAATGTGAAAAATCATGTACTTTCAATAGCATTTGTGTGTTAAAATGAATTATCTCCCTTCATAATGCATTTTGCATATTGCATTGTGAAGGGAGATACTTTAATACTATATATATACTATATACTTTAAATGCAGATTGTTATGAAGCGGCCAGGAACAAATTAGTGAGAGCTACCTACAAAGACACACTCACTTCGGAAGAAGAAAGTGCAAAAAGGCAGAGGATGTAAGTATTGTTCTGTACTTTCACAAGACCTGCTCAGGTTCACTGTTGTTTACATCTGTATTATTGTCCTGTCATGACACTTCAGGCCCTCTGCCAAATTCATGGACCAGTCAGAGGCTCGGCCACCTCAGCCACCACCAAAAAAACCACGAACCCCCTCCAAGAATCTTGAGTGTGTTCTCCAGCCACCACCACCATTTCTACCTGTGCTAGGTCCTACTGCCTCTCACTTCCAGTCTGGGACAGCATTACTGGGTAAAACAAAAGAAAAGATTTTTGAACAATTTTGTTTTTCATATTGGTGTTCCAATAGACAAATGCATCAACAATCTCAATTATTTATGTACATTTTTGTTCATACCTGCAGAGCGAGATCAAATGATTTTAAGGGCTTTGGAGGAGATCAAGGCTCAGGTCAGACAAAACACCCTCCTCCTCCAGGCACTGGCTAAAAAACAGCCAGTGCAGAGAGGAGCTCTGTCTGATGAATACAACTTCCCCATGAAAAATGAAGAGGACCTCAAAAGAGTAGAGGACATGTTGAGGGAAAAAGAACAGGAGAAAGCCCTGGTATGGTTAATTGTTCTTGTTCTGTATGTCTTTCTTAAAACTTGCATGCTGTCCTTCTGTATAACGGGCATCTCCATTTTGATTTGTAGACATCTTACCTTTCCACATTTGGAGGTAGCAGCACTGGCGACACCATAAGGCGCATTATGCGACACATCATTTCGAACCAGTTTGCTGCCCAGTTCAACTGGCTTGGCCGTGGCAACAAAAGGGCTTTTGTGGCCCTTAAACAGGCGTCTATAATAAGAGGTATTTCAATAAGTTATTACATTACTGCATGCAGATGAGCACAAATGTTTGTAACCCTGTTGTGTTGAAAGTCAATTTTTCTATAATTCTGTTTGCCATTTTAATTTAAAGGGTACACTGTGTAATATTTTCCTTCCCTTCTTCACACTTGCCAGGGCTGACAAGTGACAGTGCGATGCCCATAGCTGTTGTGAGTTTATCATGTCAAAAAAATTAGAAATTCTGAACCGTGCATGTCCCTGATTAGCCAGGACATTATTGACCATTATTTACCAGCTAGCCCGGTTTGTGGCGAAGTTGGGAAAGCCAAACATTAGAGCTAACCTTGTTGTCGTGCCCCCCTTGCTTGGACAAGTTTGTGAACGGGTAACACAAATTTTGATAATTAACACCTAAAAATATTACACACTGTACCTTCAAGAACATAGTTACACCCAGAGCCATAGAAAGAGAGAGTTGCGACAACTTCATTGAGGCCAATGTTCTACTTTTTTTCCAACAATGGCGGTTCGTGGAGCCTCTCAATAGTTCCCGGAAGTTGGCATAGAACACAGATGGTGCGGTTATGGGTAAAGCCAAGCAAGCTTGTGTTACGCTTTGTGGTAAGAAAGTTGAAAGAAATATCGTGAAAGTCATGATATATAATGATATGATGCCAGCACATTCGAGTACCTGTTCGACACGAGGACCGAAATATGTATCTAACCGTCTTTTTTACAAACTTTGATTAGATGACCGTTGACGTAGAAGTAGACACATGGGCATACCTCGCGGGAGAAAACCACAACATGGATAAAGTGAGTAAAAATAATTGTAAATAGATTGAAGTTGTAATGGATTTACACAGTCTGTCAAAATAATAGTCAATGATAACAATATTAATAGACATTTCACTCCATGCTAGTAGCATATAGGACAGTAGCTAACGTGAAGCTAAGCAAATGTGTTACCTCAGAGTATAGCCTATTGATAGCAGTAAAATGGCTTATGTTCGTATTATCAGTGGCTCATATTTTGCTCGTTTTTGCATTTAATGACAGTTGGCAAAAATGGCATGGGGATCTCCCACTTTCAATGTTATTAGCCTTTATTATAGTGACATTACCATGTAGATACAGACTCGAGACAAAGTTCTGACCGTTTTGACCAAATGAACAGTTTATTGAGAGCATTTTAACAACACAGGCTCAGCCGTGAGCTTAGTAACTGAATTCACATGACGAACTCCTGGAAAAACCTATCAATGTAACATTTTTAGACAGACAAAACAACATAGTTCTAGCAACATACAGGTTTCTGTATTATTTATTATCAGCCTATAATATTAGCCTTTCTCTCATAGGTGGGGCTGGGGATGCAGCTTTGCAAGAGGATCCTCACTTCACGTACGTGATACAACAGTAAGTTGGTTAATGTCATGGTAATGAATTAGTTGAATGAAGTTGGTTAAGGAACGCCACTTGTCACAGGAAAATATGAACCTAATGTGTTCTAGGAGTAATCTAAAGAAACAGTCATACCATGTCCTTATACTAGTTGGTTTTCCAATCTCATTATATTCTGTGTGCACTGATTTTGCACTTAATGTTTGATTTCTTGTCATATCATTACATCACATTACATCACATGAAGGGTGCATAAAACACCTGGAGCCATACATGCTGCTGGCCACTCTGGTCACTGCATAACTAAGTTCAAGGCAAGTGTAGGTGACATCATTGCAATGTTTGTGTGTTTTTTTTTAATCTTACAATCAATCTTACAATCAATACTTGTTTGCCTTGCCTGGATCTGTAGTCAAGTCAGCTTTATCAATTCTTTACATGTGATAGACATACAAGAAATCTAAATTACGTTTCTTACTATCCCATGCATAGACAAGACAGAACAAACATTAGACATTAAAGTGCAAGACAGGACAATCTGGAGTACTGTAAGGTATTTGTGTTCTTACCTATCCTGAAGGTAACATGTAACATTATCACAATAAGTAACATTTTGCCTGACCGCTGCAGTTATCTGAAATCAATAAATTAGCTAATTATAAATAAAAGCTAATACAAATAAATAGTAAGGGGGTAAGTAAGAGGGAACACACAATAGGAGAATCAGCCTTGAGAGGTTGCCCAGGCTCGGACACATCAGACTACAACACTCTTCTTGCTATGTGCAAAAGCACAATGTGAGAAGGCAATATACATAAGGTCATGACAGTAGACAAATATTCAGAAATGGGTTTGAAGGGTAATCTGAGCAGACTGTGAAATTAATAATTTATCAAGTTGGTGCAAATATGTTAATTGAAGAATGCAACAAAAATGATTGTAGCAAGAATGGAATTATTGATATATTTAATACTGTATTAAAGGAGCTGAGGTGGAGGATAGCTGCTAGGTGTTGGGTGGAGCTGAGGTGGAGGATAGCTGCCAGGCGGTGTTACAGGAGCTGAGGTGGAGGATAGCTGCCAGGTGTTGGGTGGAGCTGAGGTGAGGATAGCTGCCAGGTGGTGTTACAGGAGCTGAGGTGGAGGATAGCTGCCAGGTGTTGGGTGGAGCTGAGGGGAGGATAGCTGCCAGGTGGTGTTACAGGAGCTGAGGTGGAGGATAGCTGCCAGGTGGTGTTACAGGAGCTGAGGTGGAGGATAGCTGCCAGGTGTTGGGTGGAGCTGATGTGGAGGATAGCTGCCAGGCGGTGTTAAAGGAGCTGAGGTGGAGGATAGCTGCCAGGCGGTGTTACAGGAGCTGATGTGGAGGATAGCTGCCAGGTGGTGTTACAGGAGCTGAGGTGGAGGATAGCTGCCAGGCGGTGTTACAGGAGCTGAGGTGGAGGATAGCTGCCAGGTGGTGTTACAGGAGCTGAGGTGGAGGATAGCTGCCAGGCGGTGTTACAGGAGCTGAGGTGGAGGATAGCTGCCAGGTGTTGGGTGGAGCTGATGTGGAGGATAGCTGCCAGGTGGTGTTACAGGAGCTGAGGTGGAGGATAGCTGCCAGGTGTTGGGTGGAGCTGAGGTGAGGATAGCTGCCAGGTGGTGTTACAGGAGCTGAGGTGGAGGATAGCTGCCAGGTGTTGGGTGGAGCTGAGGGGAGGATAGCTGCCAGGTGGTGTTACAGGAGCTGAGGTGGAGGATAGCTGCCAGGTGGTGTTACAGGAGCTGAGGTGGAGGATAGCTGCCAGGTGTTGGGTGGAGCTGATGTGGAGGATAGCTGCCAGGCGGTGTTAAAGGAGCTGAGGTGGAGGATAGCTGCCAGGCGGTGTTACAGGAGCTGATGTGGAGGATAGCTGCCAGGTGGTGTTACAGGAGCTGAGGTGGAGGATAGCTGCCAGGCGGTGTTACAGGAGCTGAGGTGGAGGATAGCTGCCAGGTGGTGTTACAGGAGCTGAGGTGGAGGATAGCTGCCAGGCGGTGTTACAGGAGCTGAGGTGGAGGATAGCTGCCAGGTGTTGGGTGGAGCTGATGTGGAGGATAGCTGCCAGGTGGTGTTACAGGAGCTGAGGTGGAGGATAGCTGCCAGGTGTTGGG
Source organism: Coilia nasus (assembly GCA_027475355.1). NCBI lineage: Eukaryota > Metazoa > Chordata > Actinopteri > Clupeiformes > Engraulidae > Coilia > Coilia nasus. Next base: position 175,087 of record CM050221.1, read on the forward strand.
TGGAGCTGAGGGGAGGATAGCTGCCAGGTGGTGTTACAGGAGCTGAGGTGGAGGATAGCTGCCAGGTGTTGGGTGGAGCTGATGTGGAGGATAGCTGCCAAGTGGTGCTACAGGAGCTGAGGAGTTACCAGTGAAGTGGTATGCCACCACTTGCTTCCACCTTGTTGTAGCTCCTGCTAGCATGAAAACACAGGCATGGGTGGCCTGTCCTGTGTGGCCAGGCAAGGTGACATTGCCATAGAGTTTGCCGGTTATGACATTGAGCTCTACACCAGGGGTGATCACCATCTCATCCAGCGTCAGCACACACACTCTCTCGAGGTCTGTGAGATCTAATGCTTGTAATCTTAGCAGCTCAAACACCTCCTCCAGCACACCAGGTTTAAATTTAATGTTCTGCATTCTTCTCTGCAGGGTTCTCAGCCCTGGCAGAGGGAACTGCATTTCCTGCAGTCATTGCTCCACTTCAGGCCCTTAGTCGAATGTTTGCCTAATGCTTTTATTTGATCCCTTCCAAATATTGTTTTTAATTTCATATTTGTAATTTGGGCTGCTTTCCTCAGGGCAGAATTCTCTTTCCTTAATGTTCTGATTGTTGCTCTTGCCTTGTTGATAATTTTTTGTTGTTTTTTTATTTTTTTATGTAGGTCGAACACACTGGCTCATGACTCCTGTTGGCTTCCTGCATCCTCTCTGTCCTCATCTGTCATTTCCTCTCTTTCTGTGTCCTCCCTTTCCCTCCCAGTCTCCTCATCGCTGTTGTTACTTCTTAAGTCCTCTCTTTCTGTACCCTCACTTTCCCTCTCATTCTCCACATCTGTTCTATCCTCATTGCTAAGTGCTAATAGAAATAGAAGATATAGTATGTAAGTACTTAGAGGACCTGCCACTGTTTAATTAAAATCCTACAGTGTATTTGTAAACAGTACACTACTGCTCAAAAGTTTTCTGTCATTATCCTGTTGTAGGATGACATTGGACCAAACAAGTGCTGTCAAAGAGTGTGCCATGGCTTTGCAAAACTTGAAAATAACTTTTCATCACACAAATCTACTCCTAACTGATGCGGCCATATTAGTTCCATTTACATTTGCCCTCATCAGTTAGCATTACCTCCAAATGTTGGAGGTATGTTGTATCAAAATGCTGTCATTTTTATTGACAGCACTCTGCAGCCTCAAAGAATAGGGATATGGGCTGACTGACTCTGGAGTATTCCCTAAAGCACTGTCCTTAATTTCCAAGTGACCCCAAAGTTTTGAGCGGTAGCAGTGTGTGTATATCACTTCAAGCTAAATAATACTACTATTAATGTTACTGTTTATCACCTTTCTTACTGTAGCTGTGGTCAATAGCTATGGCCTTCACATTTACAGCTGCAGGGCTGCGTGGTGCAGGGGCCTTCCTCTTCTTTACCATGGGGCGATGTGCAAAGATGGTAGGTATGGCATCAGCTGCCAGTCTTATCTTGCCACTTTTGGTCCTGGCAAACTGGTCTGCCTCAAAATGTGCCTACAGAGTAAAAGCTACTATTTTACTACTGTATGTAGTGGTTTATAAAAGTGTACACATCTTATAGCAAAAAATGTTTAGCTTTACAAATCTACAGCTCTGTTCCTAATCAGTGTTTCTACTGTCTAACCCTTCTGCTGTTCTTCTCTACTGTCCTTCCTCATGTCCCATTCAGAAGACCATTTCTCATTTTGGCCAGATTCTTCTTTTGTAAGCCCCATTTTTAACAAACCAAACATTATGAAATCCAAACAGTGCCCTGTGACAAGTGCAAATTACATTTCATTACTTGAATACCTCACATAATTTTGTGTTGTTGCAACTCTTTTTGATAGTTAGGTTGCTCCGGCGGACTTTTGCCAACCATTTCTTCCTCCTCGTAGGGTCACTGGGGAATCCATACATATGTACTCCCTTTTCTGAACGATTGCAGCACCCCCAAGCAACGCAGGAAACCATGGCAAGACTATACAAGGACAGCATGGAAAGAAGTTCATAGACAAACTGTTTTGACAGGCTGTACATTTCTAAGTTTACTGATTTATAGCAGTACAATTCATGTATAATAAAATTGGTTGTGGGTAAGGTTCAAGGTTCAAGATTTTAATTTGAGATTTGTGCACAAGCTTACAGTCCGGGCACATTGGAATTGTTGTGCAGAGTCCTCTCAGTCAACAGTTTAGCAGAAGGAAAAGACAGTATAATAAAAAATAGAACAATACAATAAAATATACAAGAATATGTCAAATATAAAAGCTCTATACAGAAAGGTGGAATGTGTACACAATTGAAAATACAAGGAACCTCCGTATTTAAGCTCATTGTTGCCACCAGCTACTTCAGAAAGAATGAATAATCTTTGGTTACAAATGCAAAAAGACAAGACGTGCATCTTTTGGGAGCTTCAATTGTGTACTTATCGTGAGAAGCATGGACTGTAGTGATAGGGTCTGCTGGGAACTACGTTACGTTTGTAATGTGTAGGCTAGCCTTTGATCCAACACCACAAGGCTACATGCATTGGACCAGAGACTTTTTAACACTTAAAATGAAATTGTGCTGAGTGAGGTAGGTACACTAATCATGCTACTCTCTGAACTGTATGTGTATAGGCTAGCTTAAATTGTGCTTCTGTAAGGCCCATCACTTAATTTTTGAATGGGCATTGGGCTGCTTCCAAATAACAGGCTACATGATGCTAACTGAAACGGTCCCGTAAGACATCCCGCACACAACAAGAGATTTACATTTGTTTCAATTTGATTCCAATTTGTGCTTGTAGTCAGACCATATTTTAACAGGTTTTCGGAAATCAACACGAAAATACACTAGATAATACACTATAGGCTAAAGCCTGTAAACAGTTTTAATGATCTCAAACGGCTATTTTTAAAACGGCCTGCAAAGTGCAGATCTTTCCAAAATGTATCTATTCCAAAATGGATGCGTGTAAGTACAATTTAAAAATAAAGGATAAAATATCCATTTCTAAAAATATCTAGATATGTGTAACCTAATCTAATATGTGTAATCTGTAGCCTAAAGCTGTAGTCGTTAGAAACTGGAATTCATTAACCGTTACAGTGTATCTATCACTGTTTGAAGTTACGTGAGCTCCATAACAGCTGTTCACCGATATGGATCCTCAAATAGCCCATCTTACACATTTTTACTTAAAATATTAATTGCGTTGTAGCTACACTGTCAGTGAGTTGTATATTTGGAGAATTCATAGGTGTATTTGCAACTAATAATTACCAAAAATGTAGTTGAGTCTAGTTGATCTATCTAGCTTGTTGTTTTTCAATGTATTCTAATGAACGGCCATTCACTTCCGGGAACTATTCGAAGTATACATGAACCACGTGACCAACCGACGTTTTGGACCACAGTTGTCGCAACTCTCTCTTTCTATGGCTCTGGTTACACCTAGCTTTAGTTGTCAAATATTACATACTTAATTATAAATTATGTTCTCAGGTGCAGCAGCGCAGCATGACATCACAGCCAGTGCATGCGAAAGCCACATCAAAAATTGGCTTAAGTACAGCACCTGAAAAACAGCAGAAAGGTAGTGAAGTGTGCATAGGACATACAGTGCCTGACAAGTCTTGTCGCTTATCTAAGTTGTGCACCCCTGTTTACTCTCAGCATGTACAATTGCTGCTATTCCCTTGTGCACTCATTTTTAAATTACATTAATGTAAAAAATAACTCAAATAATGGGCTACTTGAAATGTCTTTGTAAAATTCATTTATTTTAGGGAACATTGGCTGTACTAACTCTATATACTGTAACTTAATTATTCTCCTTAGTCCTTATATATATATAGTTTTATAGATGACAAATTCAATTTTCCCACCAAAAAACGTATGGACTAAAAAGCAAGCCGCAGCTGAAATCCTGTGCATTTTGTTCTACTACATAGACGACTAATTCAAAATCAAAATTCAAAGTATTTTGCGGCACCCAGTTTGAGAATCTCTGCCTGCCTCTAAAGTGGTACAGACCAAATTTGGGGCAGGCTACATTTCCCATACCCTACTCCCACAACACACAATACCCACCATTGCCCTCAAAGACAAACACAGAAAATATTCGTTAACTGATACCTTGATAATAGTTTTTCCTTCAAACTTCAAATAACTGTCTTTTGTTACCTCTGTTAAAGTTCAAAACCTCCGGTAAAGTACAAGTCACCCTGCACACAGTCTGTTCAGCCTCCTGCCCTCCAGAAAGAGGTACCCCGCACCACCAGACTCACGAACAGCTTCATCCACCAGGCCGTGAGACTGCTGAACTCTCTCCCCTCCTCACCCTTACCCTCACCCTCAGCCCCAGACTGCTGAACTCTCTCCCCTCCTCACCCTCACCGTCACCCTCACCCTTAGCCCCAGCCAGAAGAAACACCAGGCTGGCAGGAGAAGTCTAGGGATTGGACCATTGGACTCTCATTGGACTCTTTATTTATTATTTGCAATAACTTAGCTCAGGATTTGTCTTGTCTTGTGCACTTGCACTTTACTGTTGTTGTTGTTGTTGTTGTTGTTGTCTATGTAAACGCATAGGATAGTGAGAAACGTAATTTCGATTCCTTTGTATGTCAAGCACATGTGAAGAAATTGACAAATAAAACTGACTTTGACTTTGACTTTGACTTTAGGAGGCTTCCCCAGAAGCGTCGATAAATTACATTAAAATCTAAATAATCCAACAACCACTGACTGAATATATTTACAGATATTAAAGGCTATACAACTCCAGACTACAATATTTTTTCTACCTGTTAGATATTTTCTCAGCAAGAACAAGTGGCATTACCTTATTTCAAAGGTGAACTGGTAGCATTATCCTGTGATCCCCAGCACCAAACACGAGGCTCATGCGGGCACCACGTGCATTTGAACTAGAGCTACATGGACTAGCTGAAAACAATGGGCTGAATTCGTTTTTAAAAGGTAAAAGTTTAAAGTAAGCAGTTTTTAACCATAAGCTAAACACCCTTACCTTAGTTTACTGAGGTCGAACAGACGCAGTTGTAGGCTAGCTTAGCAGGATGGGAATCGCTTACCAAATGAGCTGTGGGCCTCTCGTGCGCACTAGTCTAGCAATATGAAAATAATGGGAAGAATATGACGCTTGGCTAGACCTATGCACGTATTTTGCAGTTGCAACGTGGAAATGCATGTCTGCAAATGGAATGCATGCAATGAACTGATATAGGCTTAGGCTTATGTAAACTGATATAGGCAATGATCACCATGTTCGTGCAATCCGTGAAAATAAAGACAGTTACAAATGCAGTATAATGCACAAATATGACTTCATTACCTGTCTTCCAGCCATAGTAATTTGTCCAATAATCCTCTTCTGACGATTATCACTTTGCGCAGTGGGTTTATACTTGTCTCCTTTTGTCCACAGATCAATTTTCGTCCAGCGAGTTGGATTCCGATTCAGAGTAAGTAGCCAATTAAGATTTTTTTGTTGGCACAGACACAAGTGTGCCTTTCGTTGTTAGACAATGGATCTATGAACTTATCAAGTTTTTTATTTGTTTTTGCAGGATGGGAGCCTGAACATCGCTTTTTATTACTTTCTTTTTTCTCATATATTTGTTTATTTTGCTATATCAAAAAATTATTGTATTTGATTTTGTGTGACCCACTTTGATTAATTGGTTGAGACATATAGGTTGTACAATTTAGTAGGCAATAAGGCTATAATTTCCTGCATGCTCCAGGAATTGATTTTGGACATGTATGTGATAATATGATACAATGTAAACCAAAACATTTATCATTAGTGTAGCATACGGACACAAAAAAAACGTCGGCAATTGGGTATAAGCCGACGTCTTACCAACCTCTTACCAACAGCAAGCAGAGGGAACAGTTCCATTGTGACGTACTTCAGTTAGGTCGATATCCGACGTGGTTACAACGTTTCCCCAGCGGCCAAAATGTCGTTGGCCCACCGTCAGTAAACAACGTCAGGCCAACGTGTTGCACGCCGTTGTGCCAACGTCGGGCCAACGTATGCTTGCTATCTGGGTACCTTTTGTGAGTCTCGGGGACTTCAACTTTGGTCCAGCTTTCTGTTTGCGCAGTTGGCTGCCTGGTCTTTTGGGGTTTTGGAAACATATCACTCAGTTTAACTGGCCTGACCTCCTTTCTGCAGTCTCTCCAGAGACAAGGTCCAGATGTTATGGATGTTTCTGTTGTGCCCACTCTGATGCAAATTTCAATTTTGAACAGGACTGCTGCTGCATGACTACAGCATGAGCCTAGCCTGTAAATTAAATAATACATCCAACCAATCTTTTACTCAACATTGTGTAAAGCTTAAATGGCTGGTTTGTTAGCTAGCATTAGCTAGTCCCTTATCCAGCCATGCAGGTGCAGTTAGCTGTCAGTACCCAGCTGTCTGCCTTATGTACGATTGCCCAAGCCTCACACATGTCTTTCGCACTTTGTCGTTGACTCGGTAATACCTCTGCCTTTACTACACAAAACTCAGTGTTATTATAATCATGATAATACACCTCCTGAACATGTCCTGATAAAACATAGTTATATGCTTCAAGAGATTTGTATGAACGTAATTTTTCTTGTGTATACACGCCAGAGATGTTCACAAGTCATTTTTTCCAAGTCCAAGTCAAGTCTCGAGTCTTTGTAGTCAAGTCCAAGTCAAGTCTCAAGTCTTTTGAGGGCAAAGCCAAGTCAAGTCTCGAGTCTTTTGTCCCAAGTCTAAGTCAAGTCTCAAGTCTCAAATGACTGAAATGAACAAAATACTATATGTGTGAGTAACTTGACAAAAAAACCCTGTTGATTGAAGAGTTTACCGATGGCCACTAGGTGGCCACCTTCCCTTTAAGTTCACTTCTTAACCCTTAGATGCATAAGTGGGGTCAAAATGGACCCCAGTGGTCGTTTTTTTCGCAATATCTTTGTCATTTTAATGTTTTATCATTTAATCCTCCATGTATTCCTCAAATGGGTTGTCTTTCACATGAGACTATTTGGATTTGTATGTAATTTTTATTTTCTTTGAGTTGTTTCATTTTTTGTATCAGTACCACACTTTTCCATACACGGGGTCCAAAATGACCCCAAGCATTTTCTATGGAATTTCAATGGGCAATCCCAGGAACCTTTGATTTTTGTCAACTGTGACTGTCAGGTATACATTTATTGTCGAGCTACACATCCAATGTCAACAGTCTCACAACACTGAACAACACTAACAACTACTTTGTTAAACTAGCTAACTAAGCTAACTACGCTAACACTAGGTAGCCAAGCTAGCATACATCACTGTAAGCCTATTTGTTGTGTAGAGAAAGAGTAGACTCTATACAGACTAATAGAGACAGACTAGAGTAGACTCTATACTCTAGAGTAGACTCTAAACAGACTTATACAGACTATTTGTAACATCCTGTAATAAAATGAAAGCATGAATAGGTTTGCAAATGTGAGTTCAAATGAAAGATCATAAGAAATTAATACATGAAATATGAAATTATTCTCTGGTGTAATGTGCTTCAGCGTGTATAAAATAATTATTGTTCATAGTAAGAAGAGAGGTAAAATGAAAGCATGAATTGCAAGTTGTGTTCAAATGAAAGATAAAAAATTAACATGTAAAATATGAAATCATTCTTTGGTGAAATGTGCTTGAGCATGTATAAAGTTAAAATGAAAGCATGAATAGGGTTGAAAATGTGAGTTCAAATGAAAAATCATAAGAAATTAATAAATAAAATATGAAACTATTCTCTGGTGTAATGTGCTTCAGCGTATATAAAATATTTACTGTTCATAGTGAGAAAAGAGGTAAAATGAAAGCATGAATTGCAAGTTGTGTTCAAAATGAAAGATAAAAAATTTACATGTAAAATATGAAATCATTCTTTGGTAAAATGTGCTTGAGCATGTATAAAACAGCTGTTCACAATGAGAAGGCATGGCTGACAATGGCATGGCTGTTCACAATGAGAAGTGTTGAAATTAAAGCATGAATAGGCTTGCAAGTTTGTGTTCATTAATACGTAAAATTAATACGTACATTAATACGTAAAATATGAAATCATTCTCTGATGTAATGTCATTTAGCCTGTATAATACTATGGCTGTTCACAGTAAGAAGTATAAGTAAGAATACAGTATTACACTATAAACTAGTGATGTTATGTCATTGCTGTCTCTCATCACAGGAGAATATGTTATCATCTTAATGCTCCTATAAAGAGGAGCCCATACACACTCACTTACACTACTCATTTGTACACGCGCACACATACAAACACACAAACATGGGCAAATTCACACATAAATACACACAGGCACACACACAAAGTGATGAAAGAACAACATTTTGTTGATCAAAATGTAGTAAAAATCCCCAATTAAGCAAAATGAAAGCAATTTCCATTCTAAAATGCATTAATTATAATTGGGGTCATTTTTGACCCCACTCATGGAAGAGTGTAGGTATTGATGGGTCATGCATCTAAGGGTTAACAAAGATTCTACAGCACTACGGGTGGCTCAGTTGCTATAGCGACCAGCCATGTCATTGTTTACTTGAGAACTACGTTCGTGACAGTTGGATTGTAAGCTGCAGTCTTAATTCTTGTAAGCAGTGCCCTTTATTAATGTCTGCTGGTTTATTATGATTATTATTACTATTATTATTGTTAAGCTAGTTAAGGCCCTGCCTTTACATGTTGTGTAAGTATGAATTACAGGTTTCTGCACATATTGATCCTGTTTGTATTGCCACAGGGCTTCTTCATCTTTGTAATTAAAACACATAACTGACATCGAGGTGTGTATTTCTTCATTGATATTTATGTTAACTACATTGTTGCAATATTTTTAGACCACATTGCATTTTTGCAGTCAAATCTAGTAGGATGATACTGCCAAAATATGACATTTACTGCAGCAGCCTAATATTAGAGCAATATTATCAGTGATATTGCAGTGGAATGGCCTGCAGTATTTTTGTGATAGACCTTCTGAAAGAAATTCTTCTTCACTGATTTTACATTTTAATTTAATATTTTTTCTTGAATAAACACTTGGGCCGTTGAACGGAATTTTACTGGTGCACTGATATCATAGGTTACCTAAGTAGGAATTCCTATGGCTATGTCGCCTAGATACTATTTAAGTGTTGTAATATCGTTCCAGACACCCCAACCTGCAGAAACTCATTTCAGTAAAGTCAACAACACCCCCGAGGTCGCGGGAGACTTAAGATGTTTGTTGTTCCCCAAATGCAAGAAGTGTACTTGTGCCCGTATACGTTAGGTAGCTAGTTAGTTACCTATTTGTTAACTAACTCGGTTAGCTCAAAACGTCGACTGCCTCATAGTCTGCTACCAATGGATCTAGATAAACAACAAATAAATGACTCATAATTAATCAAATGAAATTGTAACGTCGGGTGTGGAACAATAAAGCTGTCATTCAGCATGCATAACCTAAAACTGTGGTTCGGTTGCTAGCGATCTGTCCATACGGGCCAAGTTTTCCCTATGTGATAAAGTGTTAGACTGACCTATCCTTGTGGGTTTTGAGGTGCCTGATGAAATTTGATGTAGTTGAGCCAGCATCATGGATGGTGATCCCACACACTTTACACGAGGCTGTCCGTTTGTTGCCTGCCTGTACGAAGTCTTTAAAACCAAATGAAATAACAAATGGGACAGCCCCACTGCCGCCATGGTCTGTCTGTCTGTATTTCAAATCTTTGATTCCCCTGCACGCATGCGTTGCGCGTATGAAGGGAGGTAAATATTCAGTCTGTCTCCGATTATCACACCTTGTAAATATTTCAGTTAAATGAAATAAATAATTTAATGAATGAAGATTGTTCACGAGTCACAACACACAAGTCCGAGTCAAGTCTGAAGTCATTGAGGGCAAGTCTAAGTCAAGTCCGAAGTCTTTTTTTTGTTCGACTTAAGTGCGACTCGAGTCCAAGTCGCTACACTCAAGTCCCCATCTCTGATACACGCTTGGCGTCTCAATTAAGTAGCTGTAAATGTTGGGCCATAGAATATTAGGCCACCTGCCAGTGTCCTGCACCCAGTAATGCCATAGGGGTCTTCAAGAGTTTTTCCATTAAGTAGAGTCAGCTTGTCATCATATCTCTGTCGGTCCAGAGCAGAAAGTTGCTGATAATATTTTGACATTTTCGCCGGTAACTACTTTGAGTAGCCATGGATACATTAGATTAGATTACATTAGATTCAACTTTATTGTCATTACACATGTATAAATACAGGTAACGAAATGTCGTTTAGCATCTAATCAGAAGTGCAAGAGCAGCAAGTGCGATATGTACAGTATATACAATATAGACAGTAGTGAATTATGTACAATAAGTAGGGCAATATGAACATGTGGGAGTACTTTGTTGTTAAACTTTGTGGGGGATATAAACAGATGTGCTATAAACAACTATACAGTAGAGCTATTAATATATATGATGGGCTATGGACAAGTATACAGTTGTTCTATAAATATATAAGTTAGTAAATATGATATGTATGAACAATATGTACAAGATATATACCGGATGAACTATAACACAGAGGTATACCAGATGTACTATAACACAGAGATATACAGGAGATATACAGTATTGACAATATACATTTTTGTTTTGGGGTGGAGTGCCAATGGATGTGGGGATTGGGTAAAGTTCACTGACATTGGGAGAGATGGAGAGATGAAGAGGGACGGGGCGTGGAGGTAGTGGTAGTGGTGTCATGGTAGGGGGAGAGAGTTGTGGCGTAGTAGGGGGACATGGAGGTTTAGCGGGGGGTAGAGTTTAGGGGGTGTGAGTGGTGGCATGCAGGGGGGGGCATGGTAGGTGGCAAGAGCATCCTGACCAACTGCGCCACAGCGCAGCGGCGTAATGTGAGGACATGGAGGTTCAGCGGGGGGTAGAGTTCAGGAGGGAAACAGCTGTAGGAAAGAAACTGTTCCTAAACCTGCTGGTTTTAGTCCGAAGGCTCCTGAAGCGCCTTCTGGAGGGGAGGAGCTGGAAAAGTCTATGATTGGGGTGCGAGGGGTCCTTCAGGATGCTACGAGCCCTGCGTAGGCACCACTTTCTCTGGACATCCTCGATGGCAGGTAGTGGGGTCCCTGTGATGCGTTGGGCGGTTTTCACCACCCGCTGTAGTGCTTTCCGGTCAGCGACAGAGCAGTTCCCATACCACACTGGGATACAGTTGGTCAGGATGCTCTCAATCGCACAGCGGTAGAAGTTGCCCAGGATATCGGCAGACAGGTGGTTCTTCCTCAGTGTCCTCAGGAAGAAGAGCCGTTGGTGAGCCTTCTTGACCAGGCTGGAGGTGCTAGTTGTCCATGATAGGTTCTCTGAGATGTGAGTTCCCAGGAACTTGAAGCTGGAGACACGTTCAACAGCCATTCCATTGATGTGGATAGGAGTGTGTGTGTCTCCCTTCTCCTTCCTGTAATCCACAATGAGCTCCTTGGTTTTACTGGTTTTGAGGAGCAGGTTATTGTGCGCGCACCAGGCAGCTAAGTGCTGAACCTCTGCTCTGTACTCTGACTCATCGTTGTTAGTAATGAGTCCGATCACCGTGGTGTCATCTGCAAACTTGACGATGGAGTTGGATCCATACATAGGCCTGCAGTCATGGGTGAAGAGGGAGTACAGGAACGAGCTCAGCACGCAGCCCTGTGGCACGCCAGTGTTCAGTGTGATGGTGGTAGAGAGGTTGTGGCCAGACTTAACATGTTGGGGTCTGTTGGTTAGAAAGTCCATGATCCAGTTGCAGAGGGGGCCACTGATTCCAAGATCCTCAAGTTTGGTGATTAACTTGGAGGGGATGACAGTGTTGAATGCTGAGCTGAAGTCAACAAACAGCATTCGTGCGTATGTGTTCTTGTTGTCCAGGTGGGAGAGCACACAGTGGAAACAGCATCCTCTGTGCTCCTATTGCTCCGGTAGGCAAATTGGTGGGGGTCCAGTGAGGGGGGCAGGCAGTTCTTGAGGTGTGCCAGGACCAACCGCTCAAAGCACTTCATAACAATGGGTGTTAGTGCTACAGGGCGGTAGTCATTCAGGCACGACGGAGAGGAGTTTTTTGGCACGGGTACTATGGAGGTGGTCTTGAAGCATGCTGGTACAACTGCTTGGGCCAGGGACAGATTGAAGATGTCAGTAAAGACCCCAGCGAGCTGCTCAGCACACGCTCTGAGCATGTGCAGAACTATGATAATTTTCCCATCTAACTCTTTAAATGTCAGCTAAAGTTCAGCCTAATCAATTAAAACACTCGTAGTTAAGTTGTTTTCTGACACGACTTACGTAGGTAACCAAGATAAAGAAGTTATACTTACAGTTGATGAACCGCCATTCCCAGCCATTTTCGCCTGGCGTTGACTGAGGTAACATGAACATTGTCTCTGGACGATCCAACGCACCTCTCCGAGAGACTACTCCAAATGCGCAAATGTTGTCAACCGTAAACCATACTCTCGAAGTTGAAAAAAAAAAACCACATTTGTGCATCGAGCGCTGCCAGGGAAGTCTCAGAAATCCACAAATAAATGCAGGGGTATTCACAAATATGTACGGTGGATTGTAAATGCAGGTTTATCGGTTTGTGAATAAATGTAACTGCAATGACATTTGTGCATCGCATAACATTTTTTTTAATTTGAGAAATGCATTTGTGAATGGTGTCACATTTATTTGTAAGTCATGAATTATATTTGTGAATCGCGTTCGATTTGTTTCTGGATCTAGAAATATATTTGTGAATGGTGTGATATTTATTTGATAATTTTGAGACAAAACTATCTCCATATGGGAGTAGCAGGGGCAAGGGAGATGCACGCCTCCCCCTGGACAAAAACTAGCTGGACGCCATTTACAGTATGTTTTATCTCTTTAATTGATATATTACCAATAATCTCTGCTTTTGTGTATGTCGCTCTATCAGACTACGACACTCCATTTTTGCATTGTGTTTGTATGTTTGTTCCTATACTGTAGATGCAACTCTTGAGAGGTGGATTGGGACCCAGCTATCTAGCATTGGAACGACAATAAATGCAAAGATCACAGAGCTCCGCTCAAAAGCCAAGAGTCTCACAACCTGATTAAAATTTTCATTTTTGTGTAGCATGTTTGCATTTTGAAAATTTGGCAGCTCTGCCTTTATGCCCCCAGTTCTAGGGCCTAGAGTGTTATTGTGTTTTTATTTTATATAATTGTAAATGAGAGTCTGTTCGCTGTAAAGTCTGTATAGCACAGCAGAGAGAGTAAGAGACTACTTTATGTCAAAATGATGGATGGCCATGAATTATTCATGAGTTGGCGTGTCCTCCCCCTCCCCTCCCCGCCCATGGGCGTGTCCTCCCTGGTGGGCGTGTCTTTCCCTGAGGGGCGGAGCGTCCTTCCTGTAGGCGGAGTTTGTCTGTGTGACGCACGGGGGTGTGGTGTATGCAAATGAGGGGTGAGTGTGACGTGGTCCAATGGTGTGTGGTGTCTTGGTCTGATGCAACGTGGGTGTAATGGGTGGTGGGTGTGTGGTGTGTGGGTGTGGCTGTGTCGCGACCGTTGTTTACGACCGCCTTCAAGGCGGTGTGTGTGAAGCCTGGGTGAAAAATGGAGCCGGAGGGAGCTGTGTCAGCAAGGCTGAGCTGATCAGAGACGAAGCTGACGTCTGAGGCGGAGTGGGGAAAGAAAAAAAAAAAAAGACGGCGCAGGAGGCGGAGCAGGAGGTGGAGCAGGAGGGAAGTGTGAGGGAAGAGGTGAAATCCCACCCCCCATACCATCTCCTTCATATACCCCACTGTTTGAGGAGATAAAAAAGTCAGAAAGAGAGTAGGAGAGGTTATGGAAGAGCTGTGTCGTCCTCAGCCTCTTTCTACTCATACTCCTCCTCCTCCTCCTCCTCCGAACTCACCCTGCCGAGAGAAGTCACCGGTACGTTCGTTTGATTTATTGTTGGACGCGGTGAAGGCTGTGGTGCTCACTTTGTTGGACCGTCAAATCCGTAAGCACTTGGCCTCTCATTGCGAGGGGTGTGCTTTATCACTCTTGAGTCAGCGCCACCACGCGTGTGTAAAGGACTCTGACATTTTTTTTTTGTTCTACCATTTTGACGAGGTCACTAAAGTATTCCGCACCCCGTGCTTTATCCCCACTCTGCAGAGGTTGTTGAGACGGCACAGCATGCGTGAGTCATCGAAGAAGCTTTTGAGAGGGGTGGTGGAAAGTTTTTTGTACAATTTGCGCCACGAGCCTTACGCCGACAGAGCCATCCGAGACGGTTTGGATAACCTGGGTTGTTGCGGGGGTCTGGATCGTCAACCTTCCTTCCCTGTCCAACTGCTTAGCGCTACCCTCACCAGCTTTGCCCCTCCTCTCGTTGATTCCCCGCCTGTAGACTCAGAGCGTTCTTTAAACAATAAGGCACAACAACAACAACAACAACAACAAGGGGAAATTGAGGCCGACAATGACCAATTTTTGCTGTGTTTAGAGGGAGATCTGTCGTGTTCTCCGCCTCCTGCTCCACCTTCTGGTCCGTTCACTCAACCTCCTGACTTCCCCTGAGTATACTAGTTATTGTTGATTTGTTTTTATTCTGTATTCTTGAAAAAAAAAAAAAAATGCCGGCAGTCAGAAGCAGTCTGCATGAAAGTAAAGAAACTTTAAAGATGATGGTGAAATCAGTTCTGAATGAAGTGCACAATTATATCAGGGAACAGTATGAGTCGACGTGGGACGAGAGAGTCGGTTTCCTAAAAAGTAGCGGTGTAGAACAAGTGGAAGAGTCTATCCGAGGTGTTATGGCGACGATGCTAGCCTTCCGCCTGGATCCGTGGCCTGTATCGTATGTTTTCTGTCTGTACACATTGATCATAGATGTAGGGAGCCATTATCTGCGACTCGGGGCTAACCCTGACGTGGATAAGTGGGTTGATGCTGTACACGATGCTGTCCAGGCCAACCGTGGTCCTGACTTTATTATCGACACGCAATTTCATTTCAAGACCTGTTATACAACCAGCGGGGCTCTGTCTGAATTTCTTTGATATGGCGAGTTGAAGAGCAAACATGTTGCTAACCTGTATGTGTGTGTGTGTGTGTGTGTGTGTGTGTGTGTGTATTCATGTATCCTTCCTATGTAACCCATGTATTCTTCCTATGTAATCGCGTATTCACGGTGTGTGTATCATTCCTATGTAAATCCATGTATTCTTCCTATGTAATCGCGTATTCAGGGTGTGTGTATCATTCCTATGTAATCCATGTATCATTCCTATGTAACCATGTATTCTTCCTATGTAATCTCACGGTGTGTAAGCAAATTAAAAGGCAAATTAAAAAAAAAAAATTCCCTTACAATAAAACCCTCAGTTCATCCCCAGCCCGACTCTTTGTTGTCCGTCTGTCTCAGGGTGCGTGTGTTATAAGGGTGTTGTCATAAGGGTGAGATGGCTAGAAAAAGAAAAAGAAATGACAAAGAGGGGGAAAAAAGCAAAAAAAACAAACAAAAACAAAACAAAAAAAAAAGGCCGCAGAGGATAAAAAGATGTTGGAGAGCATATACTACACTCCGTCTCACCCAGGGTCGCTGGGGGGTAAAGAACGTTTCCTGAAGGCGGTGAAGGAGGAATCGGGGGGTAAGATAGATAGTCTGAAAGCCAAAGAGTGGTTGCTGGAGCAAGACGCTTACACTTTACACAAACCGGCTCGATTGAGGTACCCTAGAAACAGGGTGTTTGCTCCCAGGCCTCTGTACCAGTTCCAAGCGGACCTGTGCGACATGCAGATGCTCTCGGACGCGAACGACGGGGCTAAATATCTGCTGACCTTGATCGACGTGTTTTCCAAAAAGGCTTACGCTCGAGCTTTGAAAAGCAAAACGGGCAGGGAGGTGGCGAGAGCCTTGGAGTCCGTCCTGTCCGAGTCGGGCGTGCCCGAAAAGCTGCAGACCGACAGGGGGCTAGAGTTTTACAACAAGCACGTGAAAGCGCTGCTGAAGGCCCGAGGGGTGACGCACTTTTCCAGTCACAGCGATCTGAAAGCGTCCGTGGTGGAGAGGTTTAACAAAACTCTAAAATCTCGCATGTACAGGCATTTCACGGCCCGAAACACGCGTAGGTACGTGGACGCTTTGGACAACTTGCTCAGAGGCTATAACGACAGTTATCACAAGAGCATAGGCATGAAGCCGTCAGAGGTGCATCAGGGCAACGCGTTGGAAGTGTTTTTCCGCCTGTACGGGGGCCCTCGGGGTCCTCCGCCGTCCGTCGGGAAGCGCATCCGTTTCGGGTTCCGCCCCGGCGATCTGGTGAGACTGTCCAAAGTGAGAGGGGTGTTTGCGAAAGGCTACGAGCAGACGCACACGGACGAAGTGTACCGAGTAGAGTCTTGGCTGCCCCGTCAGCCTCCTGCCTACACGCTGACGGACCTCCAGGGCGAGGTCATTAAAGGCAGTTTCTACGAGCCGGAGCTGCAGAAGGTGAGGGCACCCGAGGACAAGACGTACTACGTGGAGAAGATTTTGGGCAGAAAGAGGGGAAAAAACGGACGAGAGCAAGTGCTGGTAAAGTGGAGGAACTGGCCCGATAAATTCAACAGTTGGATTCCCGCCGATCGAGTGACGGACGCCGAGAGCATCCTCGGCGGTCGACCGCCGGCCTGTCCGAGCGCCTGACAGACCAACCAACAGCGTCATGGCGGGAGGAGGCGGCGGTGGTGGTGGTGGTGGTGAGGAACGGGAGGGGTTCTACGTGACTTTACCCTCCAACAGCAGTTTGGAATATTTCCGCGACAATCGCAGCTGCGATTTTAGGGTGCAGTTTCTTCACCCTCTGGTTTTACAGGGGGCCTGGGAAGTGGGTTTGATTGAAATCAGCTATCCGGTCACCTGGAGGACGGTGGAGCCGGGGCAAAACGCTTTTCACATAGCGGTGTGGGAAAACGTCGAGGAGGATAAAGCGACTTTAGGAGGAGGGATAAAAAGACCTTGTGAGGCTACGGATCAAGACAGAGACCGAGACCAACAACAACAACAACAACAACAACAGAGGCGTAAGCCGAGAGCGATCAAGGCAGACTCTGACGAAGGAGGAACAGGAGGGGGAGGAGGAGGAGGAGGAGGAGAAGGCGGCAAATTCGTACCTGTACCAGCAACAGCAGCAGAGGCAGCAGCAGCAGAGGCAGCAGCAGCAGCGGCTGCAGCAGCGGCTGCAGCAGAGGCGACAGAAGCAGAAGCGGCTGTACCCGTACAGCGCGTACCACCCGCACAGTCAGTGCTGAAACCCAGACCCAGAGCTTGTGTCCCGTGGGGCTACTATTCCAGCGTGGTGTTTTTACTGGGCGAGGTCAACGTCGCGCTGCAGGATGCGGGGTTGGATCTGAGGCTGGAGTACGACACGGTACGCAACAGGGTCAAGGATGTGGGAGACGAGAGAGTGGCCCTGAGGTTCGATCCTCCTTTGCAGTACGCTTTGGGTACGCGGCGTAACCAGTACTGGAGGTGCGTGGAGGATTACGCCCCTCACCCCACGGACATAAGAGTGGGCTTCGATCACCTGTACGTGTACACGGACGTGGTGAGCCATCAACGGGTGGGCGGTGCCAGCGTCCCTCTGCTACGCGCAGTGCCCTTGAAAGGGAACCACGGCTCGGTCACCACGGTCTCCTACGACAAGCCTCACTACGTGACAGTGATCCGTTCGCACATCAACTCGATCAAGATCGAAATTAAATCGGACCAGGATAAATACATCAATTTCACTTACGGCAAGGTCATTGTCAAGTTGCACTTTCGCCTGGTCAAACCGACTTTGCCGCTTCTCTGAGGGGGAAAAAAAAAAACAAGAAAAAAGACGAGGAGGCAGCAACTTTGACCACCACCACCACCACGAGATTGGTAGGCATCATCGCGCCCGACCCTCACCGCTTCATCCATTACTATCAAAGTCAAGCGGGAGGCGGTTTAGCGGGGTTCAGAGGGGCTCCGGTGCTGTACGGCAGAGGGATAGGATCAGTGTTTAGACGTCTGTTTAGATTCATCCTACCCATAGCCAAACAAGGTTTTAACGTGGCCAAACCTCATTTTAAAGACGCCACCAAAGCCGTCGTGTCGGAGGCGGGGCAAGCGGTCGTCAGGAAAATATTGTCCGCGGGAGAGCAGGGGAAGCAAGAGGGCAGCGGACTGGCGGCTCTCTCCAGAGCCGGCTGGCCTATTGGACCCCCGGGGCTCCGTCGTCGAGTCGTCGATAGAGGACAGCGTGTACGCGGAGTACCTTCCTTTGGCCGCCATCTCTCGAGAAGGGCCTTTGGAGTTTTACATCCCGTCGCACTCCGACAGCTACCTGGACCTCTCCTCGGTGCTGCTCTACTTGCGTTTGAAAATCACCAACGCCGAGGACGAAAATTTGGCAGCCACCGATCTGTGCGGCACCATCAATTACCCTCTCAACACCATTTTTAGCCAATGCGACGTGACGTTGGGGGACCGCTTGATCAGCCAGGCCACGAGCATGCACACCTACAGATCCATGATCGATTGTCTGCTCAACTACTCTGCACCCACCCTGGAGACCCAGTTCACCTCGGGCATGTTTCACCTGGACACGGCCGGCCAGATGGACGCCGTGACGGCGGACGCAAACGTCGGGCTGAAGACCAGACGCAAGTACTCGGAAACGTCTAAGGAATTCGAGTTGTTGGGGCCGTTGCATTCGGACATTTTCTTTTGCGATCGGTTGCTGCTCAACGGAGTGGACCTGAAAGTGAAAATGGTCAGGGCCAGAGACGAATTTTGCCTCATGGCGGCCCAAGACTCTACTTTCAAACTGCACGTGCTGGGGGCGTCCTTGTTTGTGAAAAAAGTCCAAGTGTCGCGACCGTGAGATTGGGCCACGAGGCCGCCCTGGCCTCCAGCAATGCTCTCTACCCCATACAGAGAGTGGTGATGAAAAGCTACGCGATTCCTCAGAGGTCGCGCGTTTACACGCAAGAGAACTTATTCCAGGGAAACCTGCCCTCCACCATTGTGCTGTCCCTGGTCGATTCGCGAGCGTACTCGGGAACTCCCGAATTAAACCCCCTCAATTTCCTGCACGCCAACTGTAATTTCCTGAGCCTCTACGTGGACGGAAAGGCCCTGCCCACGGCCCCTTTCAAGCCGCGCTACCCCGACGGCCTTTACACCCGGGAATATTACAATTTGTTTGTGGCCGGCGGCCGTCACCTGAAAGACTCCAGCCTGGCCATCACCAAAGATATGTTCGGTAAGGGCTACACCCTTTACCATTTTAACCTCAACAGGGACGACGAAAACGACGGGGCCCTCTCCCCCTCCAGACAGGGGTGCCTGAGGTTGGAGATGAGATTCAAAGTGCCTCTGTCAGGAACCCTCACTCTGATTGTGTACGCCGTGCACGATTCTGTGTTGGAAATCGACACCAGGAGGCAAATCTTGTTGGATTTTTAATAATAAAAAAATAAAATAAAATAAAAAAATAAAAAAAACTCCCGATCGGAACCCCAGGGCAGGCGACATGAACACTCTGGAACTGAACGCGTTGCTCGGCGCGCTGCTGGCGACAAAAAACGTGGACTTTGGAGGAGTGTGGCCCTCGGACCGTTTGCCTTCGCCGCCGTCCGTGTCTAGGCACGGGCCCAGGCCCGTGGCCTACGTGGTCAACACCCATCCTCACTACAGACCGGGAGAACACTGGCTGGCTTTGAAGTCAGCTATCAGACCCGAGCCCTGCAGCACCCGTCTTCCTCCACCTGTGGACACCACTGCATCTTTTACCTGTGCCAGAGAGCCAGGGGACTGTCCATGGAGCAGGTCCTCTCTCTGTATTCTGCTCGTCATCTTCTCCGAAACGATCGGGCTGTGAGAGGTTTCGTGCGCGAAGCTAAAAAGTGTTTCTCCCTTCGTGAGTTTTCGACGGACGGCTGAGGCTTATTATTATTATTATTATTGTTGTTATTGTTGTTCCTATTATTATTATTATTATTATTATTATTATTATGAACATTAACATTAGAATAAAGAATAGTAATCCTAATTTAAAAAAAAAAGAATCGTGGACATGTTTTGAATTGTATTCCATGTATTTGTTTTTATTCAAACAATAAAAACAACATGATTCTATACAACGGTTGTCCTGCATGGTTTGTTTGATACAATTGTTTTGATCAATGAATACACAATGTACAGAAAAGAAAAAATACACACACACACACACACACACACACATATTCTCATCCTAAAAAACAAAAAACAAAAAAAAACATCATCACACATTATCATCATCATCATCATCATCTGGCTGGCTGACTGACTGGCTACGCCCGTTACAGTATCTCACCCCAAGGACACCCAGGAGGCGTTTCTCTGCCACAAGAACCGCCGAGGCGTACCGAGAGGGGTGGAGGTGACGAGGGGGTATTGTCTCAAAGATTGTATCTTTTCTCTGGCCTGCCGGTTAGAGACGGAGGTCAGGGGAACGGGGCGTTCGGCCACTTCCCTCAGGAAAGCGTCAAAGCCGGGAGGCCTCGATCGGTACGCGACGTTGTAGGGAGCCAGCAAGTTCTTTAGTAAATCAACGGCGTGAGGTCCTCGAACGGGGACTCCTCGCCAAATAAATTCTCCCTTTTCGGTCCACAGCGGTTCTGAGGCGCGAGCCTCTTGCAACGTTTTTAAAACGGCCAAGGCTTTTTGCTTTTGCCTAGCCGGGAGGTGAACTAAAATGTCTCGGGTCATGCGATCCGTCAAACACGTGACTTTAATTTTTTAGCAAACGTTTGACAAAAAACGTTTTACCGCAAGAACTGGGACCCGCCACCATGGCGCTAAAGGGTAATTGAAATCTCACGTCGTAGACGGTAGTCGTCATCGTCGTCGTGGGGCCCCCGAAGCTTTCTTCATTTTCTTCTTTTTCTTCTTCGAACATCTCTCTCTCTCTCTCTCTCTCTAGTAACCAAAAGGTAAGGTGGTGCCGTCGTCAAAGAGCCTTCTCTTATCGTACACGGCCGAGATGTTTTTATCCAGGCGACGCGTGTACAAGGTCAACCGTTTTCTATCTCTTAAAATGTGCGTCTTGGAAGTCGGGAGGAGGAGGAACGCCTCGGTCTTCGCAGCCTCTGCTACTGATGAGGAGGACGGCGAACGACGATCGCTTTTTAAATAATCCTCCACCAGGCCCAGAAAGGAATCGAAATTCACCGTTTGACAATTGTCGTAGGTTTGAGTGAGGCCTTTGACTTTCAGCACCACTCGGCCCAGCGCCGTTTTGTAAGCGTACGATTTAGGTCCGGACGCCGCAAATTCCACGATGTGATCCCCGGGCTCCAGCTCGTCGGACAAACCTCCTAGATAGGGAGAGTAATCTAGCTCGTCGCGATCGCGATCCTCCTCCCTTTCCACGTACACGACGCTGTCCGTGTCGTGGTACAGCACGCGAGGGCCCAGCTTCTCCATCGTTTCGTACAGCTTCAGACGGCCATAGGCCGTGATGAAAGCTGCCGTCACGGCGTTGGTCTTGCCGGGCCTGCAGCTGGGGTCGAGCGTGATTCCACTTGACCAGGCAGACGTCTTCTTCTTCGTTCAAGAAGGTAAACTCTTTGACCACGGTGCTTCGGGAAAACAAGACGTCGAAAAACTCCCCCAGACGAGTGGCGATCAGCGTTTTGTCGTGACTAAATTTTTGACACAGCTTGCCGTACAGGGCGTTGAGCATGAGCTTGGAGATCTGCCTCCTGGCTGGGTTGGGACGGATGTTGTCCGCGTCCAAGGCCACCCCCTGCTTCTCGTAAAACTCGGCGCGGTAGCGTTGTCGGTCCTCGGGCGTTTCCGCCCAGGACGGATACCCGCTCGCCTCTTGCTTCCCTTTTAAGAAGAAACGCACGTAGTCTCGAAAGAGTCCCGAGCTGCTTTCCGCGTAATGCCAGACCCTGTACACTTTTCCCAACCTGTAGCCTAGCCGCAAGGCTTTCTTTAGCTCCTCGCTCACCCAAACCGAGGTCAGAGCCCTCTCTTCCTCAGAGTGCCTACAGGCCTCGTTTTTCTGATTTGTCTCGGCGCAAGTGCGACACAGGGTAAACACCAGCTTGCCTCCTCTTCCACCTCCTCCTCCTCCTTTGCCTGTCTTGTAAGGGAGCAGGGGGAAAAACAGCCCTCGCGGAGGGTACACTTTGGCCTGCACCAGGCCGAAATACGCCGCGATCGGATCCTCAGAGGCGACGTCGAACCCTGAATACAACACGACGGGCGGCCCCGTCGGAAAGAGGTTTTTTTCATCAGCCATGCAGTCGGGGTAGAGGCTGTTGAAATCGGCGTAGCGCACCCGCTCTCCCCCCTCCGCCGGAGCACTGTGGCGCAGGCGGATGGCCGAGGTGCGACCTCCGTACAGAGCGTCGTGGTGGTGAAACGGAGGCGGGGGCTCCTCGTACGAGGCCATGAAGGCCGCGACGGAGGGGTCCCCCCCTTCCCCTCGTTTCAGAGCGTTCCACCGGTGATCCCACATGGTCTCCACACGACACCCATTCACTGCATGTCATCAGTTTCACTGCATGTCCTACTACCCAGTATGTCTATGTCCTTGTATCCTTGTACACCCGTACACGGTCCTCAGACGGGCGAGTTTCTCGCAGGTCTTTTGAAATTTTGTCTCGAACGTAGCGCCCGTCAGAGGGCACACGTCTCGGGCCCTGAAGCACTCGGGGCAGCCGTGGAAACAGCCCAGGTATTCGAACACCATTCCCCCACTCGACCCTCCTTCTCCCCCGTCGGCGTAGCCGTCCACCACGTAAGGCTTGAAGCGGGTCACCTTGCCCCCTTTCAGAGCGTGACGGATGGACAGACCCGGGTTTTTGGCCTCCAAGTAACTCATCCACTCCACGGAGCCGTGGCTCCACGACCTGAATTGCCTTTCGTAGCCGAAGGGGCAAGGAATGGTCAAAGCGTTTTTAGACAGGTGGTTCGTTCTGAATATTTTGCGACAGTACGCTCTCATTTCCCTCGCAAAGTCAAAACGGCCTCGACTGACGGTTTCGTACCACCGCAGAAAGCGATCGCGCTCCGACGGGCTCATCTCCGAACACCTGTAGTCCGAGGGCGGAGGGTATGGCCCCATGTACGACAAATTTTCTTCCGAGGCAAACAGGTAGGGAAAGCAACCTTTGTGCAGGTGCTCTTTCTCCACGGGGAAGCCCAGAGCCTCGGGCATCTGGGCCAAACGCATCGGCAGGAAGGACAGGGAATCCAGATAGGTCTGATTGAGAGCCTCGTCCCTCATGCAGATGATTTTCCCGCCCACAAAGATGACCTCGGGGCAAACCTTTTGAGACACCAGGTAGCTCAAGAGCAGGTAATTGTCGTAGCCTTTGGCGTTGTGAGCGATAAACACGTAGTCCCTGTAACGGGGACGCCTGAAATGGCGAAAGAACTGTTCCACGTAATCCAGGCCCACGGCTCCGAACCAACGTCCCGGGTCGTCTCCTCTTCCTCCTCCTCCTCTTTCCCCCTTCCCCCCTGCTCCGGTCGTTTTTTTGTTTTTTTTTCCCCCGTTCGTCGGCGGTCACGGCGTAAACGCAGATGGGTCTGTGAATTTTTTTTTCTTCCTCCCCCCCTG
This sequence comes from Coilia nasus, assembly GCA_027475355.1. NCBI lineage: Eukaryota > Metazoa > Chordata > Actinopteri > Clupeiformes > Engraulidae > Coilia > Coilia nasus. The sequence goes on from CM050221.1 coordinate 198,772, forward strand.
CTGCCCCTGCTCTCGCCGTCTGAGCGCACTCGAAATCGTAATACACGTGTTTGAGAGGAAACTCCTCGGCGGGAGGTAAGGGCTGAATGAAGCACACGTGCTCCATCATCTCGGCTTCGGTGGAACCTCGCTCAGCGAGATCGTCCGACGCCACGTCGCCGACTTTCACGCCTAGGTCTTCCCCGCAGGTGTGACACTTGAACGAAGGGCACCGGTGAGGCGTCCTTTTGATCAGCCCCACGTAATACACCATGCCGCAGAGCGAACATTTTTTGTTCATCTCGCAAAGGCTGGCGTACCAAGACGCTCTGGGGTGCCACACCTGGTCTTTGTGTCTTGCGTAACACTCCTCTGACCTGCATGTGCGGTTGCAGTCGGTGCAAAACCTCAGCTTTTCAGTGTTGGGACAAGGCCCTCCGAAGCACACGGAGCACCCCAAGGCACACTGATGTCGTTGCACGTAGCCCTTCAAACAAAAAACGACAAAAGTTTTTGTAGCCCAGGAACCCGCTGACGTTTTTAATGCCAAAGTAATGACCCCGGTGCAAAAACAGGTACACGGTCGGTCTAGTCCCGCTTTCTCCGTCCCCCCCGTTCCAACCGGTTTCGTAAGGCACCAGCTTTCCGGCGCCCTCCTCCTCCTCATCGTCGTAGTAAAAAACCACAATCTTACAGCCTAGGCCGTTTTCAAAGGCTGACACGGCCTGCAAGGACAACAGAGCTCTGCGTCGAAAAGCCCAGGCGTCGATACAGTTCTCCCGCCTCTCTCTCTAATGAGGCGGGGTCCTCCTCCTCCTCCTCTGAACCTGAACCTGAACGGAGTAAAGCCAAAACACAAATTCCAAAGCACAGCCCGTTGTCTCGGTTGTGCGCCACGATGAGATGCTTGGCTTTTTTCCTCAACACTTGCGAGAGCAACATAGACTTTAGCTTTGCGTGTTTTCCCCCCCTAGGCGCTCTGACAATCTCTCCCACGAGATCCACCCATCGCGCCGACATCATCCTGTTAGATTGAATAAGTCTATCCAGCACTTCAAAGCACTCTGACAGGTCTTGTTGTTGTTGTTGTTGTTGTTGCCCCTCCCTTCTGATCAAAACGCTCACGGGGCTGAATTGATGGTCGTCCGTAGACAGCATGAGCTGCACAATGTTTCCCTCCCCGCGAAGCATCGAACTCAATCGATTGACCATGTCTTCCATACTTTTTAAAATTTCTAAATAACTGTGAGAAAAATCAAACAAAGGTCTGGGCTGCTCTTGGTGGTGGCGGGGTGAATCCGAATTTTATTCTGATGCACCTACGGATTACTGTGTGGTTAAACCGGGGTCTGTGTCTAACTGAAAACACAGGATTTGTGTCACGGTTTCGCTCTGGGCTTGGGTTTTTTCATGTGTGTTTTTTCATTGTTACCCACCTATTAGTCTATTAGGTTCACTTTACCGTGTTTTACTGCTCCTTCCCCGCGTTATCTGATTATGCACTGCACCTGCACTCCCTTGTTTAGATCCTCATTAGATTATCTCTCTCACTTGTCCTCCTCACTTCACGATCGTTGTAATCATCCGTCTCACCTGCACTTCCTGGTTTGTAACAATCACGAGTTATTCATTCATTCTACTCACCTGTACTCCTCGTTCACGCTCGTTTAGTTCCCGGGGTTTCCACTACTTATACTCGCCTCTCTCACTCACTCCTTGTCAGTCCGTCTGCGAACCACGGTGTATTCCCTCGGCAAGCTATTTTGACTCCTGACTTCTCTGCGTCTGTTTGGCTGTGTATTCCCGGTGTTGCTCGTCTCCCGTCTGTGCCTGTGTTTTCCCCTGTCTGTCTGTCAGTATCTCCAGTCCTCCGGTGCCGACTCCTGCCTGCCTGACTCCGCCTGACTCTCCAGCCCTTGGTTTCGACCCCAGTCCGTCCCTGGCTCTCCCTAGCTCTTCAGCTCCCCGGTATCGATCTCCGCCTGCCTTCGACTCTGCTCTGCTCTACTGCCCCGGTATCGACATCTGCCTGCCCACGACTCTTCGCCTGCTTCCAGGAGTGGGTTCTCACCGCCCGTCTGCCTGGGTGTTTCGCCGCGTCTAGGTGGATACCTACCTGCTCTCCGGAGCTGTTGACTTTGTCCCTTTCCCCCCAACCCTTAATAAACTTTTGTTGAAGTTACGCTTTTGGGTCTACCTGTCTGTCTGTCCGGGATCCGTGACAATTTGAGACTGAATCTGCTTCATTTTCTTTTTCTTCTTCTTCTTCTTCTCCTCTTTGCCATCCTCGTCCTTGTCCTTGTTGGCGTCCCTCTTGTGATTTCCTCTTTCTACCACTAGATGTAGGTAGAGAATCATTTCCTATGCAAAACTCTTCTAGAGCCTGCATTGACCTCTCTCCAACACCGGGTGGTGCACTTAAGTGTTGCGATGTCCCCTCTCCACCACTAGATGGAGGTAGTGGATCATTTGATACTCTGAGCTCTTCTTCTAGAGCTTGCACTGACCCCTCTCCAACACCGGGTGGTGCATGTGAGTGTTCAACAGTTGAACTAGAAGCAGCAGGAGCAGCAGAAGCAGCAGCAGCATGGACCGGATTTTCTAAGCTTTTAATTTCACTCATTAAGCGGAGGTATGGCGAGGGGACGTTGCTAAAATCTATGCACCCGCTCGAATTCTCCTCCTCCTCCTCCTCCTCCTCTCTTTCCCATCTGATATTCGTGTACGGTGTATTATTATTATTATTATTATTATTATTCTTTTTATTACTTTTATTGTTCATGATTTCATGTAGATGATCAAACTTTCATTGCAGGATTTTATTTCATTTTATTATTTTTTTGCTTGCTTTTTCTCATCACAGACACACACACACACACACATTGGAAATATTCACCATATCATATTTCTTATTTTTTCCAAACACCATAACAAAACGCGTACAAAAAAATCGCCGGAGGAAACACTAAGAGTAATAGTACACAAACGTGAAGTTACGCAAAATATCACAAGCATGCTAGTCCTATTTCATAGCAATGATACTACTACTAATAATAATAACAATGATAAGAATAATAACAAAAAGAAAAAAGAATAATATTCAAAGTATAATGTGATTTTGATGATTAAGATGAGAATGAGCCCCAAAAAAAACTCACAACTGATCGCCCTGGGAAAACTTTTTCATTTCCTCGTACACACATCTATTCACATTCAACAACAAATATTGCAGGTGGGTTTCTATTTTATATTTCATCTCATCCGTTAATGCATAAGCATTTCTCTAAATACTGCCTGCATGGTGGGCTCATGAAAATAGCGCCTATTTGTTCACCGTGAACAATGGTTTCCCACCAACTGCGGGTGTTTTGCTCACAATCTGCAATTAAACGTTGGGTTGCGTGAGCCAATTCGAAGAAGAGAACTTGTTTAATAGTTGACACAGTGTCGTGGAACAACCGTGTCACCGCTATGTTTGGAGAGAGAAGCGGTTGCACTGCCTGTTGTTGTTGTTGTTGCTGTTGTTGAGCTGGGACGAGCGGATAACTGTCATCAAAATACCATCGTGGATCCACTCCAGAATTCACCGGATAGGCGGGTGGGGGTGGTGGTGGTGGTGGTGGTGGCGGTGGCGGTAGCGATGGTGGCTGTGGTGGTGGTGGTGGTGGTTGTTGCTGCTGTGGCTGGACTAGTGGAAACATATGGTTGTTTGCATCTGGTGTTTGCGTTTGCACATTCAGATACCAGTTCTCCTGAGCCGGGGGAGAAAGAGGCGTTTCAACACTTGGATGATCGGAAAAATAACCCGCCGCTGTTTGTTGGTTGATGGAATCTGGTAGGACAGAAACAAAAGAGCATACAAATGTTTAATTTTTCTTCTTTAAAAAAAAAATAAAATAAAATATTCCAAATAAAACATACAAACAAAAACACTAAGCAAGAACAAAAAACCTACCTATAGCGTTATTGAAGAGTTGCGTGCAAGCGGCTTCATCGAATCCATCCAAATCTCCAACGCCTTCTTCTTCCTTCCTCTTCTGCTGCAGCAATGGTGTAACCTGAAAGGAACAAGCACAGACACAAAATACTTTTAAACGCCGTTTTTTTCCCCCTTTCCATGTTATGCTCAATACGAACCCAATATGCCCCACCTTAACACTCAACAAGCACGCATCTCTCTCTCTCTCTCTCCAACCACGGTGCAGTGTCTCTGTGTGCGCGAAAAACTGCGGGAGGGAGAGACACTGACACACACACACGCACGCCAAAAGCACCGCGCTCTCTCTGTCTGTCTCTCTCTCTCCCCAAATATATAGCGCAACAAAAAAAACTTACACTTGTTTTTTCCACCGTCAGCATTTTCAGTCACATCTGCCTCCGCGCACCCAATGTCTGCTGCTCCATCTTCCAAAACGTTCGAAACTGTCTCACATTTTAATTCTGTCATTTCTTCTTCTTCTTCTTCTTCTTTTTGTTGGCTACGGACGACACAATATATAGTTATCAAATTAAAATACATTAAAAACAATGACTGTCGATCCAACACAACAAGTACTGAATGGGATACAGTGATTGTTTTTCATACCTTTTTCGCCAAGGAGTAGACAAACGTTTGGGCAGCCTGCGGGACATATACGACGATGGGTGATGTCTCTCTCTCTCTCTCTTTGCTTTTTCTCATCTTGTCTGCCCTTCGCCTTCTTTTTTTTTTGTTTTTTGCTGGCCCAACACTCGAGCGACCCATATATATACATATATACAACTCTGACAGCATCTTCACATTAGTTACGGGTGTATGTCTTCACATCACTAGTTGTTGTTTTTCAGTTTTTTTTTTTCCTATACCCAGGGGAGTATCCTGTCCAGTTGGGGTCATACCTGACATACAGAATTTACGTACACGGGTGAACTATTTACAAAATGACATTGCAATTAGCTGGCCCTCTACATTACACTTGGACAGCAACTCTTTCATACCCTGAAAGAACGAAGGAAGATCAGATAGGTACAACGTGATTTTAATCGGACACAGCAGATCTCTTTTTTCAAAACTCATCTTACGGAAATTAAAGATGTTTATCTTTGACGATGCATCCTCGCAATAGCGAATAAACAGACGGTTCTTGCTTAACGCATCCACAAACAGCGAAGCGTTACACACAGGCACCTGAATTAAAGCGCTGTGCCCAGATAAAGGATTCACGATGCATTCGTAAGCTGACTGAAGAGCTAACATCAGCTTGGGTAATTCTGTTTTCATACAAACACCGACACAATACTTAGTCACGTCTAGCTCTGCACGTGCTGGTAGAACCCCTAGTTCGCACACGCCACAGCCGACACCCACTCAGGGGAGGAGATCACACGCCATTGGACAGCGGTGCCCCAGCAGACCCCAAAACTCGCTGACACAGCCACCCACAAGAATACCACTCCCCCATGAACTCATCCACCCCAGCATACACCCACTCAGGGGAGGAGATCACACGCCATTGGACAACGGTGCCCCAGCAGACCCCACGCCCACTCATGAATAACTCATGACCATCCATCATTTTGACATAAAGTAGTCTCTTACTCTCTCTCACAGCTGCACAAAGGTGGTCAAAGTTATGGCAAGCTTATTCAAAAGAAATAAGCCATGTATGACTGCGGATATGTGCCGTTTACTCACCACCCAATTCATTTTCTTAATTTCAGAAACAGGTAGGCCCTTGTTCAATGTGCCATCAGACATGTAATTGAAAATAAATGCTGTTGTGCAGCTGTGGCCTAGTGGTTAGAGAGTTGGTCTTGCAATCGGAAGGTTGCCGGTTCGAATCCCGCCATACCCATGGTTGAGATGCCCTTGAGCAAGGTGTCTAACCCCACACTGCTCCAGGGACTGTAACTGAAACCCTGTAAATATCTGTAAGTCACTCTGGATAAGAGCGTCAGCTAAGTGTAATGTAAATGTAAAAAAAAAATGTAAAATGCTGTTAAAATGTATTTGCCTAACTGTCATGTTTTCAGTGTGATCTGCACAGAGTGCATTAATAAAGTTGTATTGGGTGCAAAGTTAAGATTGGGTTCAGAACTTCTTAGCGATCCTTCTTAACGGCAGGTCTTCTTAGGCTAAGAAGCATTTTGGGAAACGCGGTTGCTTCTTACGGGAGCCTTAAGAAGGGTCTTAAGAAGTTCTTAGCGCTAAGAACTTCTTAACTGCATTTGGGAAACCCGGCCATTATCTTTAGATTTTACATACAAAAAAAGTATATGTCAATTTGCACTTTCATACATCAACACAGGTATATTTTTACATATTTTTATTGTTATACATATAATGTTCCTTTATAAATTCAGTAATACTTATATATATATACATTGTATGATGCACACACAAACCTTAGTATAATAGTGAGAACTCATTTAAAAAAAAACATAAGAAAGTTAAAAAGTTTACATGTATCATACAAAGACAATATAAGTTGTCATGTATATGTCATATATGGATCATATTTGATTTTGGTTATTATTTTCTGTGAGGAAAATGCAAAAGTGGCCACTTTCAAGAGTTAGTCATAGTATAAGTCATGTAAGTCTTTTATGATGTACAATATTGCTGGCATTAATACATTTTATAAGCTTTTTCTATTTCTTTTCCGTATGGGTATGCTTCAAGTGAGCGTTTATGGGCTGGGTCGATACGTCTCTGTAACACCGACATATCACAAAAATGTCATGTTGTTGGGTGAAAAGTTCACTGAGTTATTCAGCAAAAACTTTTGCCGGTCTCCCCCGCTTTGACGTACACTGGCACAGCGGGGAGATGGCCCTTGGGGGCCAAAAGCTTCTAGTCGCTCGAAAAGTTCTAGGGCTACATGCTCACAAAGATTCATGTCCCCCAGATTTCCAGTGTCCCGGCAATCGTTGACGGACATTCACTGAAAACAAAGAAAAAAAAAAAAGGGAAAAAAGTCGCGGCAACTCTGTAATGATTGCTTTCGCTATAGCTTCACTAGCGGCGGTCATAAATACACTAGCTCAGAGATTGTGTTCAGTTTTGTTTTTCTCTATTGCCCTGTGTGTGTGAGAGAGAAAGAAAGAAAGTAAGAAAGAAAGAAAGAAAGAAAGATCTAAAAAAGTTTGTTAACCCCTGAATTAGGCTATAATCGCCTGTGCCACCACCAGATCACCCCACCTTCAACAATGGTTCCTAAGCTGTTTCTTGGGGGAAAGTGTGTCTCTCCCTCTCTCTCATCTGCCGGTGCCCCCTGCACTCTCTTGCCCATGCCTTACCACCCTGCATGTCCTGGGACTTTAGTTTACTTCACTCGTGTGTATTGTGACACTAAAAGTATTTCCTTGTTGCAGTGGTGTGCTGTGGACATCAACTAGCCAACTGGCAGCTGCTCCAGCGCCCAAGAAGAAAATGAATGGACAAGACTATTTTTTGTTGTGTATGCACAATCAAATAAACTTGTTGCTTGAATCTATGGTCTCTGGTAAAACCAACGTGTGAACACTTGGCCATATGGAAAAGCCGATGCATGTAGTGGAGGAAATTATATTTGTATAAATCCATAACTTAATAGTGTTTTGACGTCATCTGCCAATACTATTAATAAACTCCACCACGAGATTAACTTGCCACTTGCACTTTTTCAGTTCAGTCACGGGCTCAAATCCTTTGCACACCTGGTAACAATTAACCTACATTCCTTATTACAATCACCACTCATGACATTTCAGCTGAGTAACGGTGGAATGCTGTTGCTTTCAGTCACGCATCACTGACCTGTTATTCCAATAGAATAAGCATTCCTCCTCCATGTAGTCTTTCAATATTCACCCAAACTACAAAGTAGAGCAATATAAATGTGCTTTAGAGGCCACGCACATTTTAGATTTACATAACATGATTCCATCCGGTGTCGAACCTGCACATGTCTTTACTAAACTCCCTCATGCATGACCACCAGTTCAAAAAAGTCATGGTTTAACAAACCATTCCCCCTTGCCACATTAAATAAATCCGAATTGCTTTTACTCAAGCAAACTTAATTCTACATTCTCTGTATGTCTCGTACTTGGCTGGTAACATTAAAATTGCCTGCCGTGATACTGCGGATTAAATAACTCCCTGTTAAATTAATTGAAACAAATGACTAGGCCTATAACATTTCCTTGTCATTTTAGGATTCTTTTTATTGGTGCTGTCAGGCGATTTAAAAAAAATCAGATTAATTACAGGATTTGTAATTATTTAATATAATTAATCGCATTTTAATCCCACATCTGGTAACGGTCCCCAAGTAAAGAATTCAAATTCTAGGACATTACAAAATTGTAGTGCTTGCCTAATCAATTGAATACTCTTGAATACAATTGAATACAAGAAGAGAAGATTTGAAATCCACATTTTTATTGATGAAGTGTGTTTCATAAATAAAATTCAAAATAAAAAGGGCAAAGCACATCCCAGCAGGCCAGGTGTATTATTCAAAAATGCAATACAAAGCCAACAGGCTCTTTTAGGCCTTTCACATAGGCCACATTTGCTGCTGACACAGTAGGTAAGTCAGGAGAACATGACATTGTTTACCAGAGGTAAAAAAATCAAAAGCTACAGAATATGGGGATTAACAACTCGAACCCAAAAGATGATCTGGGGTTACAGTTTCAACTCCTAAAATCAAAAACTCACCCCAAGCTAACGTTACAGGATTTGACAAGACAACTTTATGTGTCCTTGAGCCAGTTGCTCAGACAGACAAGCTTGTTTACATTTTCTGACTGTAAGGCTGCCCTCTTCTTTTGTATGATGTTACCTGCAAGTGAAAAGAGTCGCTCACATGGCACAGATGTCGCGGGAGTAGCAGGTATTTGCGAGCAAGAGAGGACAGCTGTCCATAGGCTCCTGTGTGACCTGCCCACCACTCCAGTGGACACTCATGTATTCAAAAGCACGGCTCTGATTTGTAGTGGGCTACAGGCCCCGGTTCGTTTTTGTCAAACTACTTTGCAATTGAGTTTGTCAGTTTTTCTGTGGTGGCTTTACTCATTCGTTTACCAAATTCTGCAAGCGTGGGTTGGCAAAGTGAGCTCCTGGTAGCACTATCATCTGTAACAATGGAACTTATCTGGATGTGTTTAGCATTCAAATGTTGTCAGGCTGGAGCAGCTTCGGTGATAGGATTTTTTTTTTACAAAAGCTACAAATCAACGCGTTCTTGTTTATAGTCTCATCTACGTTCTTGTAATAAATCAACCTGTCCTAGCAACGATTTGCTCGCATCGCACCCCTGAGTCATGTCCATATCAGTGTCGTGGCCACGCCTACCCTTAATCCACTTTTCTTTTTGGGGGAAGATTCTATATCCCCCAGGTACACACCCACTTATCCCCTACAGGAACATAAAGGACCCCTTGACCATAAGCAACACAGATACACATAAATGCAGTTCACAAATATTTATTATTACCCCCTCGCAACCCTCTCATACACATACACTTGACAGCAGGGAAAATAATAATCAAAGTGGCAAAGCACACACAAAACAGTTTAGCAGCACAGTTCACAGTTCAGATCAACAGCACAGTTCACAGTTTAGTAGCACAGTTCACAGTTCAGTTCAGCAAGGTCTCACAACACACAACTAGGAGAGACATAACCACAGCAAAGCTGAGAAAAGGACACAGCAACACCACACAGTGCAAGATCCACTACTGCAGCATATCAATATAAGCCTTTTGCGAGGAGGCACACACAAACATACACAAACAAACATATAATAGAAATCTAGTAACCTGGGGGACCAGCTGGCTCTCCCACCGCCAGCACCTGAATCCCCCAAAAAGAACAAAAAAAAACCCAACTCAAAAACAAACCACAAAAAAAAAAGTCACAAAACAATTTACAAAACCCACCAGCCTCCAAACATTGCTACAGCAAAGTCCATAGTCGGTCACACAATCCTACACTTAACTGGCAGCCGTCGATCCCCCATACATCCAGGTCACTAGAACGCAGCCCAGCCAGCTGCCACAGACGCACTTGCACTCGTCTCCTCAGCCTGAACGCGCCCAAACGTCCACTCGGGAGGCTCCGCCTGCGCGCTTTAGCTGCAGGAAGCACAGACAGGCTCAGGGCTGCACGGACACCGGCACACACATGCAACTCTTACTCAAGGTACCGACAGGCAAAATTACTTCCCTTTCTTTCGGGTTGAGTACGCTGTATCACTCCCTCAGAACGCTGCTCCCCCGCTTCTGCTAGCCGGCGCTCGCTCCAGAACCCGTCGCCTGGAGAGAAACAACAATGCTGAGCGGCCGCTCGATTCCGTAGCTAGCCCCAAGCACTCACTCAGAACTCTCACGTTCCTTTGTTGTCGTCTAGTAGTCACGCCACAGCAACTCCATTCCACCGCGAAGCTCCACCGTTGGGTCCGCGATCACCAGGCAGCCAAGCGTGTACATAGGGAACAAAAACAAAGAACAACACACAGCAAACATGCCAGGGGCAGCGGGCAGAACTCCGCCGTCTTCTTCTCTGCCGACGTTTTTTTGCCAACCGTCCAACTCCAGTCCCAGTCCCAATTATCATAGCAATCAGCCAATGCAAAAGTCTCTCGCTGATTGCTCACCTGCCCAGTCATTAGTGTCTGCGTCTGGCCGCCAGTCAGTCCATTAAACACCTCATTAAAACACACATTGCACAAGCACAATAAGCAACAGTTTAACTAATTTTCCACCCCTTTGGATGTGACATCAGTTGTCACCATGCCTTATTTGTTTGACTAGCGACACAGGTGGGAAGTGACGTACCACTGCCAAGTATCCTACAGGTCATTCAATAGGCCAAATTTAAAATGCTCACATATTTAATTGTCACTCATAATTAATTACGTTACTTTTAATAACGCATTAATTTGCAGTGTAATATTTTTTTCTAATTAACACGTTAAACTGACAGCCCTACTTTTTATGCAGTTTTGCAGTGCTGACATAAAATCAAAACTTTCCACTGTCTCCTTAACTTGCCTTGCACATCGTAACGTTGTTCTCCCGGCACTGTTATAAAGGCAGAGCTCCCAAGTGCAACCTGGTGGTTGTTTGTGTACATTGCAGCTTATGAAAGAAAATGCTGTGTGAATCTGGTGAAGTGGCAACATCTGTAGCTCTGCACAGCTAGCTGGAAATCCATTTGTATTTAATTGTATTTCAGTACGATTGCCACCCAGTAACAATGCCAAACAGTTGCATTCTCATTTACATTTGTGAGGAGAAAATTATTTACTGAAACCTTTATTTTCCATAGTCATATCAAAATCTGGTGTGCACTAGGTAGCTACTAACGTCAATTCTTACCTCTCTTAACTCTTACTCTTAACTTTGAATATCATCTTGTAGGACAGGATGTCTCAATTTCATTAAATTAAGATTCAACAGGATTATATTTTGTGACTTTGTATCGTGGACAGCTACGTAAGCCGGTGGAGATCTAATGATGGGCCCAAAAGAGGGAGAAGCATCAGAATGGTAGCTCGCTTTCTATGATGAAAGTCCAAACTAGTTGATTGTACTACCTACCTATTCCTATTCTTCCTGCTGGTTCGTGTTCCTCAATCGACTTGTGCGGACTTTCATCATGGTGACGACGAGAAACTACAGCAAGGTACTGCCTACTGCCTGCCTGTTTTATTAATAAATGTTGTGTACACTTACAAAGTTCTCAGTGCCTCGTTTTTAATTTCAGGACCTGTGTTGTACTACCGATGGAGTGTGGAGTTTCTTCGAGCTGTTTTAATGGTTAAAAAATAGCGTAGTCGTCATGCTTCGTCTGAGGGCACCTACCACTTCCATTGTTAGCCTTCTGGGACAAACGATAAAAAATTGTTAAACTCTGAATGCAACAGGCTAAATCAAATTTGCTCCCCAGTATACATACCAACTCGGTATGATGTTTTAACATGCCAATTTTCATTTTACACCGAAGTTCTCCTTTAAGTCATCATTGCTTATTATAAATTATTATGGTTATGGTTGTATGTATATTTGACAAGAAAGCAATGTACTGTTTGCAAAAATACTCACTATGTGAAGTGTTTAAATACCATTGGGTGCTGCAAACTGGGTGTGTTAATGGGTGTGGAGATTTAAGTCTGGTTTCCCTGTTACATTGTTCTTGTATCCTTTATCCTTGCCCTACATGTATAAACAAACGCAGAGCACATGCACACCTGCAGTCCCCCTCGGAACTGGCAGCAAGTCTAAGAATGTTAGGTGTGTGTGTGGAACAGCGAACTCAACAAAGTGGCTGCAATGCTCTAATCTGTTCGTGGATCCCTGCTTCCTCGGATCACGTGATGAGTTGCGTTTCTCTGCCGAGTGTGTGAGTGCCTAACTAACCGTGGATCCCAACTCCGCTCGTGGATCCCTGCTTACTCGAATCGCGTCATGAGTTTCGCTTCTCTGCCGAGTGTGTCAGTGCCTGAATAACCGTGGATCCCAACTCATACTCGCTTGTGAATCCCTGCTTGCGGTTGGCTCACGGCTTGACTTGTGGCTTGAGTTGAGGCTGCTTGTTTGTGGTGAACTCGTCGCTTGACTCCTGGATCCCCACTTGATTGTAGCCTTGCACAAGCTTTAGCTGGGTTAGTCTCCTGCATACAATGGCGGTCTCGCACACGGGCACGAGTTCTCCATGCTGTTGATGACTGCGACTGCTATTGTTGCCTATGTTGTGTGAATTAATACTTCATGACGGGCATGCGGAGTCGTTTGATGTTTGCATTAAAGATAACCTGTGACCAAAAAAAAGTAATAATATAATAATAATAATAATAATAATAATAATAATAATAATAATAATAATAATATATTATTATATTATATATAGGCTAATAAAATATTCTTTCGTAGTGTACCCCGGGGACGTAGCCATGTTAAACTTTAGGGCAATCGTCATGACGGGCATGAGGAGTAGTTTGATGTTTACATTAAAGTGAGCTTGTGACCATAAGGAAATAAAATAATACTACAAACAAATCTTTCGTAGTGTAGCCCGGGGACATCGCCATGTAAAACTTTCGAGGCTATAGCCCAAATGTTATCGTCCATTTTTATGTGGGGTGGTTGAGCGTTTTTCTCTCGAGGATTTCATTAATTTGGGCTGATGAGATAAACATGCAATTTTGACGTGAATGAATGAAAGGAAAGGCCAGTTGTCATGCGGAGTAGTTTGATGTTTACATTTAAGAGAGCCTGTTACCATAAGGAAATAACATCAAAGTACAAAATAAAATATTATTTCGTAGTGTACCCTCGGGACGTCGCCATTTAAAACTTTCAGGGCTATAGCCCAAACGTTACAGTCCTTTTTATGCGGGGTTGTTGAGGGTTTTCTCTCGAGGATTTCTTTAATTTGGGCTGATGAGATGAATATGCAATTTTAAGGGAGTTTGAATGAATGAGAGGAAAGGCCAGTCGTCATGACGGACATGCGGAGTAGTTTGATGTTTACATCAAAGATAGCGTGTGACCATAAGAAAATAAAATAATTGTATAAAAAATACAAGCCTAAGGCTAGATGTGCAGAACCCCCGAGCCTTGCTTCATGTTGTGTCGGAACAACTAATTCATCGCATATCTCACCCTTCATTCCTGTTATCATATTCTTAATATAATGTAAGATTTTATTTTGCACATCTCAAATTTTATTTGTAGTTGTTACTCTTTGGTATTCTTTTGTATTTAAAATGGTTCTGTGTAGTCTACTGTACAGTACATTATTCTCAGCCAACTTCCACACATTGCACTAGAATGTTAGCAATTGGGGGCAGCTGTTGCCTAGTGGTTAGGTAGTTGGTCTTGCAATCAGAAGGGTGCTGGTTCAAATTCCACCCTACCCATGGTTGACATGCTTGAGCAAGGCATCTAACCCCACACTGCTCCAGGGACTGTAACTTAAATCCTTTAAATATCTGTAAGTCGCTCTGGATAAGAGCGTCAGCTAAGTGTAATGTAAATGTAAAGTAAATTGCACTGTTTCACATTCTTCTGGCAATTACTTACCTTATTTGCACAAATTGTTCAATTTATTGCACATTTATTTGCCATATTCAATACAATTGAATACTGATCCAACTCTTATTAGGCTAGTTTCATTACATGGTTATTAACATTCTGCTTATCTGGTCTACTTGTGACTCGTGCAGTCTGAATAGCCTCTTGACTGGCGCGCTAGATGGGGTAGCTGTGTTACCTTTCATATACTTTTCATATTAGGAAGGAAGCTGTATATTCCTCATTTTCATCAAAAGCAATTCTTCTCAGCGACAGTTGCTATACGGCGGCAGGTTTCTGATTCTGCTGCGCAACCGGTCCCACATCACGGTGCAAAACACGACACAAAAAATCATCACTGCTTCTCCCTTCTCCTCTTCCCTAACCCATTGCACTTTAACTTCGGCAACGCCTCTCAACATATTAAAAACAATGAGCTCATCCCCACCCCCCGAACCTTATGGTAGACGGCTTAGCCATTTCCCCGGCTTTAACAATCAAGGACAGTTGCGTGTGGACATGTCTCCCGACTTTTTTGCATGAGGGTTTTGGGGGAGGGTCCGGGAATCCGTCTCAGATAGGCCAATCTGTGATCAGTCTGTTCACTGGGGAAGTTCAGTAATCAGCATATGCACTATTAGTAACTGTAGTGTAATTAATGAACTTATAACAGTAACGCGTTACACTACTACATTACCGACAAATGTAATGTGAGTACAGTAACGCATTACACCCATCTCTGATTATAACCACAAGACACCAATGAAACTGTGCATGTATTTATAAAAAAATCAAATTATAAAAAAAGTCAAAATTCAAAAATAAAATGGCATAAGGGTCAAAAGATACTAACCAAACAAAATACTTAAGCAAACAAAATGTATTTTGTCTTCGTTCTTCTGGTACTCATACAACTGAGGCTTACTATCAGCAGTGTGCATCCAACGCTCACCTAACTCCGACTGAAAGCACATCCATTTTAAACACAAACCTCTCCCTCGTCTAAAATAGACAATACCAACTATGAAGATCTCATAGGGTTGAAACACAGAAATTGCATACACTGCAGAAAAAAGTAATGAACTCAAACCAAAACAAATCCTAACACAGGAAAACCATACAATAATATTAAAACCAAACATTGGGCGCATATTCATCACATTCAGGCACTACCATCTGACACAGTGCGTGAACGCGCCAAGCTCGCAGTCACTAGTATTTCATACTCACAGTGGAGGTGTGCGCCCCTTTGTCACTGAGCCTATGACCGGGGAACACACAAAGTCAGGGATTTTGCAGGATTATAGTCAGGTGTATGATAAACCAATTACACCAAATTGGTTGTATATGTCAGGAAGCATACATCCACAGATCTGTGGTAGTTAGTTCTTCAAGATGTTTTGCGCAACCTACCAGCCAAGTTCCTTTAAAAACTATGCAATAGACCTAGAAGAATTGATGCTCTTTTAAAGGCAAAGGGTGGTCACACCAAATATTGATTTGATCTAGGTTTCTCTTTTGTTCAGTCACTGCATTTTGTAAGTTGATGAACATAAATGATTAACACTTACATTTTTGAAGGCATTCCTTGTTGACAGCATTTTTCAAACCTGTCTAACACTTTTGCACAGTATATATATGTACTAGCTGTCAACTAGGAATGCCTTCAAAAATGTAAGTGTTAATCATTTATGTTTATCAACTAATCCTGTTCTTCTAAAACCATCCTCTTCTTCACACGCTTTCAACGACCAAGACAAATTTTGCTTCGATCATCACACCAGTTCACATTGCGTGTCAGCGAGGTTACCCCTTCAATTTCAACCTTGAAATTCTTCTCCTCCTTCTCTTGAGGTCTTTTCACCCCTTTTCCTTCAGGTTCAGCCAGACCCATGACACAGGGACCAGGAAAGCCCCTTCAATCCCTAGCGAAATTCGCTGACACAGCTGGGAAATTCTGCTGGGGGGATTTCACCCTGGCTTGAACCCTGGAACACACCCACATCCACACTTAATGAAGGAGTGTTACTGCTGCACAATCACTTGGCGTTCGACTACATGCTTTTGGTTGCTCTTTGTTTTTACCTGCAAGCACACCTACATTGACACACATACTACTAGCCTCCCCAGAGTTTCCGACATACTGTAGTGCACAAACACACAGCTGGTCGCATAGCGGCCGTGGTGGCCTTTCATTCACATTGTAGTCTTCTTACATTCACCGCGACTACGGCAAAATAAACACGCGATGTATATGTTCATTTAATTTTACCTTTAATACTGACCACCAAAGCAAGCAGTGCGGTTGTCTCTCCTTCATTATCCATCTATTTCCTGCAATAGCTCCACATTACAAAGAAACATTTTCACTCACTTCACTTCTTGGTGCGACAGCAATCTGGTCCATGGGGGAAACCAGAGCGCTCTCATGCCAGCGTTCTTATCCACTGAGCCGGTGCAGTGGTGGAAACTTTGATTGGCATGGGGGTGTAATGTTTGGGAATTTCTCGTATTGTAACTGCATTTAATATATGCATTGGCGTAAATTTTGTGTGCATGACTTTTATTATGTCTAAGAGGTATTTTGGTCTAGTGCACTATTATGTATGACTGTGTATATGTGTTTTAATGATTGTTGTAGTGGTATACTCTCAAGTGAATAATGATCTGACCAATGAGGGTTCAGCTGCTGATGGGTGGCCCTTTAAAAGGGGAGCAGCATTCATTGTTGGGTGAGAGGTTGTGCTCAACACATGGTGTGCTGGCTTCCTGAGAGGCTTGAAGTAAGTGCAAGGAGAACATCGAGTGCTGTATTTTTGAAAATTGTTTTATTGTTTTTTTGCGTTCTTCTGAATTGTCGTATTTGTATTTATATAAGCATTTCTGCACTGTAAATAAACTCGCACCCATCTTCAATATATATTTTGAGTTGCCTTTTTCACTTATTCCTTTGGGTAAACCTCATTGGTATTGGTCAGTCCTGTTGCTGAGTGGGGGTAGAGAAGCTCCTATCTCACATGCAATTAGTTGCTTGAGTGCATGTGAGAGTACAGCTTTGGGGCTGTGTTTTTGTCTGTGATGAGGTTTTGCATGACTTTCTAAGAGAGAGAGTGTGTGTGTGTTTGTGTGTGTGTCTGTGTTGAGAGGGGCAGGGGGAAGCAAAAACAGAAAAAAACTAAAAATACATTTAAAATTCCAGTCCCGGAAAACCCTGGCATTGGATCACCTTAACACAGATTACACTCACATGACCACCAGCACCAGCATAATTTGCATAAAGCCATCCATCACAATTTGGCACGACATGCCTACCTCATTTGCAAAAAGACATGCTCACCATGATGTCACATGGACTCAACCACCTCATTTGCATAAATCCATCCAACAAATCTTGACAGGAAGCTAACCCTTAATCTCTTTTCGCCCTTAATCGCCTTATTGACATTGTGCCTCATCAGGGAGCTGCATCGACAACTGTCAGAGAGGGCTCCAGAATGAACTGATAAGATCTAGGACATTGTGTCCGACTCCATGGCAGCTTGCTGACAGTTGGCTGATGGCTGCTGTCGTGTCCTCCATCATCGGGCCTTATAGGACTCAACACAAACTTGGTGAGGCTTAGTATTTCAGCCACGAGACTCCTACATGAAGACCTTGAAGGGTCTCTTACAGTCAGGGCATGAGGCCCTTTTGGCCTGGTCTGTGGCCAGGGAGGGTATGGGACTTGCCTGCAACTGTCTGTTTTAGCACTGCAATGTAAAAGAATAATGCTGTAGGAGAAAAGGTGAAGTGGGACGATGGAGTTAAGAGACGTTAGTGTGTGTAAGCTAAGCAATGGGTAAAGAATTATAATGTAAGTGTACTTTGTAAGGATTTACTTTTTGGTTTATTCAAGTTTACATGTAGTGTTTTGAAGCACTAAAGCATGACTTCAGTATACATACATCATAATGAGTGGGCAAAAATGGCAAAACGTTTTTCAAACTGCATATTCACTATTATGCTGATCAGGCAAGCATGAGCTGAACATGGTCCCAAGTCATTTGGATTGAAAAAGGAGTTTGTTGTAAGTGCAGTTGAAAGGGATGTCATCATTGTATGAGTTGTACAAGTAAAGTTAGCGAATGCTGAAGTCGGTTGATTAGTGTTATTAAGACATGCTTGTGCCTTTTGGCCTTATAGTGGCCTTTTAGGCAACTATAAACGTAGAGGAAGGGCATTGTAAGTTCAACTTTTTTTAGAAACAAATTCCTACAGGTAAATTACAGTAAATGCTGTATATGTAATGCTGTATATGTACTATGTAGTTCCTTTGCATGGTATTAATGTGTTGCATTAATAAGTTTAAAAGTGACATGTTTGTCCTATGTGGTTAATTTATAAAATGACAGTTCAGGTGCAGAGATTAATAAAAGTGTATATTAGCAGGTGAAGAAAACACAAGAGTTTGAATTGCATAAATGGTGAAGTGTATTCCACGGAGAGGCATTAACCTCCAGCCAGTCTTATATTTTTTTCATTGGAAAAGTATAATGGGAATATTTTAAAACAAAATACACTGTCCTTAAGTTCATTACCAATATACGTATTTAGCTGTTGACAGATTTGCTGACAACATAACTGTAATATATTTTCATGTGAGCACACATGCCAGCTAGCACAGCTTGGTGTAGAACGTTCGTAAACCTCTCTCCCGACGCCTCAAAAAGATACGCTGCTGACTGAGATAATAGCGTGTCTGTGGTAGCGTGTCTGTCTCCCATACTGTTGCTGTAAGTTGCTGTGAGGTTATGAGTTCGAGACTGGGTCTGGACTGCGCAGGAAGGACCTCGGTTACAAACGCCAAGTAGCTTTATAACCCACTTCAGGTATGACTGAAAAAGTATGCTTAGTTTGAGTCCAACTTTGTCACACCTATTTTTAAGTACACTTACAAAAAAGCACACACCAAACCTACTTTTTCCTGGAACAGGAAGTACAAGTGTATAGGGTGGATATGTTGAAGTTTCCCTCTTCATTCGCATGTTAAAATGTTACACTAAAAATAAGTGGATGCACAACATTTGTAAACTTAACATAATTTATTGAACCAAATATAAATAAAGAAAACAAGTAATAGGACGCCTTTACCTCCTTGACAGAATCGACGCATACACTACATACATACACTACAACTATTCAACAAAGTGCACGTTTCAGATTAGGTCAAGATTAGCAGTTTTACTAAACTCCCGTATCACCAACAACTTAGAATGAAATTATATGCCAGACCAATGCCAGTTACTAGTAGTAAGACGCAGAAAGAGGTTTTAAGGAGGAGAATTGCATTTGCACCGAGTAGCACCCCACTAAACGTGTATTCAACGTCGTGTTTGAAAGGGCTCAAAAGGGCTGTGTCCTGTGTTCAAAAGTGCTCGGCACTGCTGTGATTTAATTCTCTTCTTGCTGTGGAAAGTCTATGCATGCAGTCATCTGTTCTGGATCCTCTGGGTGTCTTTCTTTCCTTCTTTGAAAACACTATTACTTGCAAATGAGGACTACATACATGATTACCCATTAGGTGGCATTATTTGCCCCAATATCAGAAATTCAACTTGTACCTAATGTTAAAATTTTAATTAAATTAATTAAAATAAAATCTGAATATTAGCTCTATTGAATAGATATCTACTGGGTCCACCAAGCCCCTTAAGTTACATCCTAGTGGTGTCCACAAGGTTAGGTTAGGTTTCAATCATGGGTAGGGTGGGATTCAAACCTGGGACTCTCTGATCCCAAGACCAAGTCCCTAACCACAGCCGCCCACAAAGTGATTACCATTTGTCCACAGTACATCAGAAACTAATGATGATAGAGAAATAAAACTAACTACCAAAATATGCACAATGTCCATATTCAACTTCCATTGATACTACAGGGCTAAATTCATTATTTATTATGGTTTTATAGAAAAACTGATTTTCAGCTGAGATTTAAGGCGTCCACAGGCACTAAACTTGAGAGGCTTGGAACCAGTAGACATCAATAGAATTTCATGAAGTTTTTCATGGAAGTTTACTTTGGCAAGTATAAAAAAAATATATACTAGGTACAGAATCATTTTACAAAATTTTAAAAAAAAGTTAGTTTCAAAAATGATTCCGAATAATCCATAATTCCTGTAATGCAACCAATTTCCAGAGTTATTCTTATGAAAACCTGTGTTGTACTGCATTATAAAAACTACAGTTTTAGTATTACTGCAATAAGATTCATTACGTTCTCATGACTTGAAGAGAATTCTGATGGAATACATAGACAATCATAGACAAAACAGGCCAAAACTGATGCCAACAGAGGTGTTCCTGTGACGAGAAGCACAGAAAATTTTGCAGACCAATGTTGCCGTTTTTGGTGATGCCCAGTCTATTCATAAGAGTTACTAGCACCTTTTGAATTCACCTTCACCTTAATTTACATTTTGAAGACACACCGTCCTGTCAGACTCTGATTTACATCATTTCTGTTCTATTTTGGTTGTAGGTAGTTGTACAATATTTGTCCACAACGTTGTCGTGAATGACAGAAACTTAATAGCCTTTTTAGTGTAGCTTTTCAGACAGGCACCTCGAGGACTGCTTAGTAAGCTTGTAAGTTTTGAATGAAATGAAACGCCTGTCCCGAATTACGAACTTCTCACATCTAAATTCCGGTTATCCCACATTGCAAAAGAGCGGCTAATTAAAATCTGACAAGTCACTCAGTGCAAATGTATTTATGTATGCCATAGATTGTCACAAGAGATAGGCTACCAGTAAATCTTCTCATCATAGCCATCCTAATGTAGCCTACACACTTACTGCTCATTTTCACCAAACACTCTCCTAATACAGCGTGTAGGCAGCAAGTGCCTGTTTTCTGTCCATATTCATTTAGGCGCCGGTTCTGCCATAGGCGCGTAAGTCTCCTTTACGCACGCACTTTTTAAGAACTTTCGTCTTTCGCGGAGTCTCCCCTCTTAACCTCTGCCACTCCCCTAGCACATAACTCCGAAATACAGCGCATAACTCAACCTGGGCGTGATGTAAAATGAAAGCAACGTCAGTGCCAAGTGCAAGGATTACGGCTACCAAGAAAATATAGGACATGGACTTTCTGACTACCCATAGAAAAGCAGTGGCAGTCCGTGGGAAAAAGAAAAGAACTTTAAATTTGAATTTGCGCGCAAACAAGTGGTGCAAATTATCTTCCTAGCCCATTACTTTAAGAAGTCCGGTTTTACAAAATATATATCTGCCACAGTGAAATAAACAATAGCTATATTCGTTGTGAAACACTGTTCATTGAAAAATCAGAGAGTAAAGAGTAGCCTGCATCCTAGGCACTCAAACCGTACAGCTTATATTATTTTAGCTCTGTTACAATGCTCACATTTGAGAAGTGAAATGTTTCGTGTCCAACTGAATGTCATGACAAACACGCAATTGTTACCCCGAACACTGTCGCTTTCCAACCCAACCGCAACAAACAAATTGTGATAACCTGTGTTAATTGTGTTCTGTGATATTCTTATGTGTATGTGCCTTTAAGGGAATGGAGTTCGGTTGTGTGTGTGTGCGCGGGATGAGAGGCAAGAAACACAGAAAAGTTGCTGCACTGTTGCACCATAGTGTTTGTGTGGAATAAGCGTGAGTTGTGGCAAAACAGCAACTCTGTTCTAGAAACATCTTTTAATAAAGCTTCCTGAAAGTGTCCAGCAAGCCTCAGATCATTACAATATCCATTGCTGAGGCCTCTTTCATCCACTTTGATTTTGATTTTGATAAATTCGAGCGCGTCTTCGACCTTCGGGTTCTCTCTCCCATTGACGCAGGACTGCGAGCAGGTACAAGGATGGCATTTTGGTTTCTGATTATGAGAGCATGTTGGTCATATTTGTACTCACACCAATTACGCAATTAAGAAAATAATTAATTCA
The DNA here is from genome assembly GCA_027475355.1 of Coilia nasus. Taxonomy (NCBI): domain Eukaryota; kingdom Metazoa; phylum Chordata; class Actinopteri; order Clupeiformes; family Engraulidae; genus Coilia; species Coilia nasus. The sequence goes on from CM050221.1 coordinate 220,754, forward strand.
TTCGTTAATTGTCATTTGTTTGTAATTTACCTAATTGGCAAACAGGTTTTTTCATGATATCACGTGATATTTTTGAAAATAATGCCATGGCCATGAGAAACATTGTCCTGAACTTTAAAGAATGAGGATCAACAACCAAACATGACTGACCCTGCACTTTGGTATGTTAAATATGGCAAAACAAATGTTGACATTATAGGCCTACCCGACATTAAACGCAGTACTTCATTTTGCCTTACAGTGGCACTGGGACTTACTACAGCCCTTTGAGGCGCATAAAGAGAAAACCGCTTAAATGCAGAGTAGAATGCGCGCATTTCACCCAACAACATGAATTTTTTTGATATGTCGGTGTTACAGAGCCCATAAACACTCACTTTAAAGCATTGCGCCACCTAGTTACATGGGTAAATGCAAAAATTGGGATTTTGAACTGCTAATATCTTGGACCAAGACGGTGGGAACTGCACAAAATGTTTCATGCATGATCAGCACAAAGACCTCTGAAACCACAGCACGTGCCATAAAATTTGGCCTATAGTGGGAGCTGTAATTGTACAAAATGTCATTTTGTGTATTATCTAGCGAAAGCTATGTTTACTACCAATTTTTTTTCGACGTGAAATCTATTCACCTTCACGCATTGAAAACTGGTCGACGCCCACTTCCAATAAAAACAATTTACGTAAAATTTTAACACTGCGAAAATGAATCCAAACGAACTCGTCATAGGCCGTTCATGTGAATCTCACCAAATTTGGTGTATGTCATCTACTGACAATGCTGAGAAAAAGTTATCAAAGAATTTATCTGAGATAAACCGTTTTGAAGTTACCACGCAGCTTACAATTCTCCAAAACTTCATATCTTGGCTTGTAATTGCTCAAATTTGGTCAAAGTTGACATGCCAACTCTAAACAGCTTTCTTTTCATGTGTACTACATTTTGTGACATTTCGTCATAGGGGGCGATGATGTTTATCGTCGAAGCTGGGTGTCGAAAAACAGTTTTTGTTAAATAATTCAACAATTTTGCCCAAGACTGTTCTAGTAAGTATTGGCTACATTAAAGACGCACACAGAGTGTGTGGAGCATGTCAGTATGTATTAAGTAAGAGCAAAACAAGGTCCTAACATCCGGGTCGGTGCATGTCATAATAAAAGACAGCCAGCTAAACTAGACCCCGTAACATCCTCCTTTACAAAACATGAAGATCTCAATGCACCAATAAACATCTGAACTTAGTGAAGTTAGAAGTTGTCCTGAGTAAATCACTAAAACCACATCTGTTAACCTGAGTCATTAACATTTACTATTAAGTAATCAGAGCTGCAATAAACAAAACATATTGCTACATTCAAGTGTCATCTAATTTTCATTTTTTTTTTTTCCTCCCGGCTCTAGTGAAAGTGCCTGTATGAGGAGCTGCTGCCCAGGTCCAAGGCATCTGCCACTCGCAGATCCACTCTATTGCGCCGGTACAGAGTGCCCTCAACATCCACCAAATAGGAGCGTGGTGCACACTGTCGGAAACATGTTCGGAGTCTCCAGCCACCAGATGCATCACCTCACCAATCTCCAGCTCAGGTGCGGTCATAAAAGTGCTTTGCAATTAGTCGGCGGTCATGCAACTTCACTGTGACGCCCGACGCCCAACAATGTTCTCTGTAGGTGTATTTCTCCCCTGAACAGAGAGCCAAACTGAGGTCCATTGTCCGAAATAAGTTTTTCTGGCTGGCCATGATGGGCAATTGGGACTTGCAGCGCTTAATGACAGTGTCTGCTGACAGGTCTGGAAGAAGCTCAATCTCCCAAAAATCTGAATAATGGTCCACGATGAGCAGGTAGTCCTTTTGTCTGTGTATAAATAAGTCCATGCTGAAAATTTGCCAGGGTAGCTCATGTGAAAGCATGGATTATTTCTGTTGTTTGTGAGCGTATTCTTTGCAGGTTGAGTATGAACTAATAAAGTCCTTGATTCTGCCTGCATATTGGGCCAATAAAGAGTCACTTTAGCTTGTCTGTAGCAGGCATCCCCGCCAATGTGGCTGGAGTGCATGCATCTCTGGACGCATGGACTTTGGTATGATGACTTTCTGGCCCCTGAAAAGGATGCCCTTTTGCACGCTGATCTCATCACGGAAAGGCCAGTATTCACGGATGTAGTGTGGTGTGATTTCTTTTGCTTCTGGCCAACCCGCGAGCACAGTAGACTTGAGAGACTGCAGGCAGTCATTTCTATCAGTGTGTCGCCTAATCTGTTCACGTGGCTGATCACTCATGTTCAAATACTCCACCTGATTGATGTCCTGCACATCGTCCTGCACTCACTGCAGTGAACAGACATCATGACGTGTGTACACCATGCCAAGGCCCGAGCAATTGGCTGTTGCTCTGCTGAGTGTGTCACTGATGACATCTCCACCCCGGGCTTGTAGACAATTACTAAGTTGTAGTTTTGCAGTGTCAAGAGCATGCTCTGGTACTGAATATGGATATCCAGGGCTAGATCTACGGCGAGGCTGGGTGGGGCAAAGCCCTTCCAGAATTTTCTTTTGCCATTCCAGTTGGTTAACTGTTTCCATCAAACCATCAAACCCCCATTAGCGGGCTATCGACCAAGAGGCCAATCAGGGAGATCCACCAATCACTAGGCGTGTGTAGGACATCGACAATCTAACGTGTGCACCCGACAACCTCCGCGGGCATCAAATCATGATACGTTGTCATTCCATTGTCCTGCCCGATTAGCATAGCTATCAGCAGACCCTGCTCTGGGGCTCACCTACTCTTTAGAAATGCCTAATGTCGGGACTTCTCTTTTGTTGTTGTTGGACTTTATTTCTGTCTCTGACATGTCTTGATCCCAACGTCCATCTCTTGTGCCATCTACAAGCATTCTGTGTGTCCATGAGAGAGTAAGTTTTGCTATTATAATATCGTTGCTGTAGTGTCAACTGTATGCTATTTGTTAGTGCTATTGTAGCTTTGTAGTGCCAATGTCTGCACTGAGTGTGTATTTTATCCAATTTGTTAGATGTTTGTACCGTTCATATGTGTGTAGTAGTACTAATTAGTCATTCTCCATGTACAGTTTTTTTGGGGAGCACTTGTTTATAGTAATTTGCTGCTTAGGTGGTATAGCAGTTGTAGTGTACAGTTTCAGAGCTCGCGCCATAGTTAATCCCGGTGTAGGCACCGTGGCACGGGGCTTAAAGATACAGTACATTCCTTAGCCATTCATTCAATCATTCAGTTCACATAATTGTTGCTGTAGGCAGTTATTTCCCACCAGCCTTTAAACATACGTTGTATATTGTGCATAGAATCATTACTGTATTTGCTATATTGTGTTTCATTGACTTTGCATTACTTGTATGATTGCTCATGTCCTTTTTTTGTCTTTTGTATGTTTCAGTAAACCACGGTTCACTTCTACATGGTCAGTGTGTTTCTTACATTTCAGGAAGATCTTGTTTAGCCCTGACAACCTGTGGTGAGACCCAACTTTGCACCTTTTGTACTTGACACTTTGATACTTTCATCTCACACCTTAGTGGAGTTGCTGTTTAATTTTTAACCGTTCAATGACAATAAAAGTCTTAAAGTCTTGAAGTCTTGATTTTTACAAATCTATACAACAACAGAAAGTTGTTCATTTTCGCGAATGTATGCAAATATGTTTTCAGAGGATGTTCTATGGTGTCAGTGAGTTTCAGAGTAGCAGTGAATTCTATGAACCAAACTAGTCAACTGAGGCCTACCAATATTAACCATTTTGTCTGATACGTAACTAAGAACTTCTGAGGAAAGCAGAGATGATTTTCAAATATGATGGATGGATGAGACTAGTGATTTTAGCTCGGACACTGCCGCATCGTGTGTCCCTGGGGAGCCAGTGCCACGGTGTTCCTTGTCCAGCAAACGTCTCAGTGGTTCACAGACGGCCAATAAGTGTGGCATGAACTTTGCTAGGTAGTTGGCAAAACCTACGAGACGTTGCACATTTTACATCCTCAGGGTTGGGCATGTCCACGATGGCCTTCACTTTCTCAGGGTCAGGGTTTAACACCAGTGGCTGACAGAATGTGGTCATGGAAGCGTACTTCTGCCAACTTGAACTGCAGCTTTGTCAGGCTTAGATAAAGTTTCACCTCCCTGCAGCGTTCCAGCAAAGCCTTCAGGTTCACATCATGGTGTCTCTCTGCCTCTTCGTCTGTGTCTCTACAACCCACGACTATAATGTCTTCAGCAATGGGTTAAACCCATTTCAGCCCCGCTAGGCGCTGATGTTGTTTCCGCTGGTAGACCTCTGGGGCCACAGTAACCCCAAAAGGTAGCTTCTGCCAGCGCTTCCTTCCCCAGGGGGTCCAGAATGTGGTCATGGCTGCTCTTGTCATCCAGCTTACACTGTAGGAACGTCAAAAAGTCAAAAAAAAAAAAAAAGTCAAAAGTCGGCTTTATTGACAAGAAAACATATGTACAGGTTGCACACACAGAATTTGAAATTACAATGCTCCCTAGACCCACAGTGAACATCTTATAAACAAGACAGGAAGACATGACGACATAAGAAAAATTGGGGGCTGTTGGCTAAACTAAACCAGAAAGGACTGTATGGAAAGGGGCTGATTGAGGTATACCATAATCGCCACAGATTGTCCGGTCAGTACAAGAGTTAAATGGCCCTCAGTGAAGACTCCCCACCCCACTCATGAAACCGTGAAAGGGTGAGGAAAACATACGCAAGATAAATATACAAGGGATAATACAAAGGTAATATACACAATATATACAAGGGCAGATGAATAATTGCCTAGAGCAATTACATAGACCAGAATGAAGAAGGAGAACATAACTGCCTACAGAAGCTATGTAACCATGACTGAAAGTGAATGACTGAATGACACAGCGTGTCTGCGTATACACAGATGAACTATGGCGCGGGCTCTTGAACTGTACACTGTAACAAGCAGCGAACTATCTGCTGTGCCCCCCAAAGAATACAGCGACATGGAGATTAAGTAACAACTAATATTATGCACATACAGATCGATACAGACATCTAACAGATAAGTAAACAATAGACAAATACTCGCGCTGCAGGCATTGACGCTACGAGGCTACAACAACAACAGCGAGCATATACATGACATAACACAGTAACAACATAATATTAGCGAACTCACTCTCTGATGAACACACGGATGAATGAATAATTGAGAGCAGAAGAGAAGATAAGGAAAGAAGGAGAGATTGACGTCAGGATTCTGAAACGTCCACAATGTAAAGGAAAAAAAGTCATGAAGTCAGGAATGAACTGGATCCAGCTGATGTCTCTCCTGCTCCGATGTGTGACCTGCTCTGATGTGTGCAAAGTTCTCGGAGTGGGTGTGCTCCACTGTGTGCATGGATTATGCATTTATGCATTCATTATGGATCATGCAATCCATGCATGGATTATGCATTCATGCATAAACCTTCACAAGACAACTTTAATACAATTGTACAACTCAATGCACAACTCTAATATTTTTGTAATTATCTATCTCCAGGAATTTATTTGATGCTGACCTGAACTGGAGGGAGTCAGACAGTGTTGCATAGTCATAGTGAGTGTAGTACACTGTTAATTTGCGCACATACTTGCTTCTCCTTCTTCTTCTTCCTTGCAGCTCGTTCGTTCAAGATGTTAATAAGATCAGTTACAAACGCCAAATCTAGCAGCCACACACGGACAGAACTGTCGAAATCTCTGCAAGAAGTTCACCCTATTAAGTCATGTCGGTGTGTAGCAAGAGGTCAGAATAGTTAGTAAGCCTCTTCCAACTGTGCACGGAACAGACGTCTTTGCAGAAACCTCGCTCGAATTCAACAAGCTATTTTGGTTTTGACATCAACGATTTCTTTCATGCATTTTCCGCATAATGAAGTGACTGCTGCCCTGTTAACTGCACTTTTATTTCCGTCACGTTTCTCAGTTAGTTTTTCAGGAGGAAGTCACTGTCATAGTTTTTATGAACAGTATGGGCTAGTTACAAGTTACTAGTTACTAGCTAGGACTCCTTCTTTGCTGCAGTTTTCTATTAGCCGGTCTAGTTGTTATGGTAACCTAAAAAAAGTTTTAGACAACATGCGATCTACTAGTACTGCCCTCGCGATCGACTCATCCTTCAGTTGTCCATACTCACATGCAGTGTTGGTCAAGTTACTCTAAAAATGTAATTAAATTACTGATTACTGACTGATCCTTTTTCAAGAAATCATATTACTAGTGTTGTTACTTTATTTCAAGAGGAATTAGTTACATTACTAGTTACATTACTAATTCCCCATCTCCTAAAAACACTCTTTAGTCAGCTCAAATACACTTTATTGGAAGGTGTATACCTACAAATCAAATAAGCCATGTAACGCAAAACATTGTCACAATGTATCACATTAGCAGAAGCTTCTCAAATCTTGAATCAGACAGCCGGTTCCCTCTAGGTGTGAGCACCAATCTACCCAAGAACTAAAAAGCCTCTCCACTGGTGCACTAGATGGAGTGGGAGTGTTGTACTTCAAGAAAATATTCTTGATGTTTGAGAACTGGTTCAGAATCTCAATTTCATGCCCCCTTGACCTCAAGTAGTCCATAATTTCTTTTTCCACAGAGTAGCTCTCCTCAGGCTCGATTTCAAAACCAAAATAGTCAATCCCATCACCAGGTATGATTGACTTTTTGGGCATACTGGCAGTTTCTTCTGCTACAGGACCGACACTCTGCAGGAGTGTGCCACACTGTGTTATGAGCTGCTCCTTCACTTCTTGTTTCCTGCCCTCATCTCTTAACCATCGGAGTTTGAATTTTGGAACACTGACAGCTGCAAGAAATGCATCTTTGTTGCCCAGCACATCTGCAAAGCGACTCTGGATGGCCTGAAAATACAATTTATGTATTCATTATAACTCTATTAGGCATGTTCATTTTCTTATTTTACTATTTATGCTGTGACACTGTGTTAAATATTCTAGTAAATTTACTTGATTTCCTTACAACACACTGCAGTATGCTAAGTTGCCCATTCATGATGGTGCAAGCCATGAAATCACTAAAATATAAAATGTATAGTAATGCCTCAACAACATTATAATGTTGTATAATGTGATTTACTCAAACTTGTATTTTGTTTTAGTATATGTTAATTGCTGTGACACTGTGTTAAATATTCTAGTAAATTTACTTGATTTCCTTACAACACACTGCAGTATGCTAAGTTGCCCATTCATGATGGTGCAAGCCATGAAATCACTAAAATATAAAATGTATAGTAATAGACCTTGACAATGACATCTGGAACCTCAGCTGTCATTCTGGACAGGGTAGTTAGAACAGTTAGCCCCTTGTAAAATGTCCAGTGCAGCTGTAATGGGCTTCATTGCAATGCAGTATTCATGTAAAAGCTTGTATTCCTTGTCATTGACGCACTTCACTCCTAGCTTGGTGCACAAGCTATTTAGCTAATTCAAAGGAATTTCTGTGATTTTCGAAATAGCCTCGAATTCCACCTTGTGCATGAGGGTACCAGGAGCTTTCTGTCACCTGTAGTGAGGGGGAAGAGTCAGCTGACCATCGTTATTCTTCTGTAACATCTGTAAAAGTGACATCTTCTTACTCTTCCTCCTCCCCATCAGACTCAGATGTGACAGTTTCTTACATCAAATAGCTGTTTTGATAAGTTTCAGTCAGTCAGGTTTCCGTGCCAATCATAGCACTAAAACAGCTCTTATTAAGGTCATAAATGATATACGTCTTAATTCTGATGTTGGCAAAAACATCAGTCTTGGTGTTACTGGACCTTAGCGCAGATTTTGACACTGTTGATAACTGCATACTACTACATCGACTTGAACATTGGGTTGGATTCACTGGTACAGTTATCAATTGGTTAAAATTATACTTACAACAAAGGAGCTTTTTTGTTGCTATTGGAAACTGTACCTCAGCATCGATGTCCTTAACATGTGGTGTCCTTGGAACCATTGCCATTCAACCTTTATATGCTTCCCCTTGGGCAAATCATCAAAAACAAAGACACTGTTAAAAATCTTGGTGTCCCTATTGACAGTGAACTAACATTCAACAGTCACATGAAAGCAATCACTAAATCTGCATTCTAACACCTAAAAACATTGTCTCTCAGAGACTCAGAGGTCTTATGTCAAAACAAGATCTAGAAAAACTTGTACATGCCTTTATTTCCAGTAGGGTTGTTTACTGTAATGACCTTTTCACAGGCCTTCCTAAAAAAACATCAAACAGCTTCAACTGATTCAAAATGCACTGGAACCAACTTCCAGAAGACATTAAAAATGCTCCTACTGTTGGCAGTTTCAAATCTAGACTTAAGACCAAACTGGTTTCAGATGCTTTCTGTTAATGATTTTTACTAATTTTATTTTTATTTTTTGTGTTTTTTTATGCTTTTATATCTTTTATCTACCACATATTGAATTTATATGTTTTACCTTTATGCACATGTTTGTTGCACCGTTATGCTTCTACACTTACTTTATCTTTTGTAGGAGCAGTTCTTAAAATTCGTTTCTTTGTCCACTTGAGCAAGTCATTGACGCGAGACTTCGGTTAAACTTTCAACTCTTTACTAAATCAAAGAATAAATGGCAAACAATAAAAGCTTCTTGATTTATAAAAGACATTGTGCAGCCACGCTGCAGTCATGCTGTAGTCACGGTCAAAGACCGTTGCGCGCTGACCCTCTACGTCTTTGCGCCGCCTAATGCCTCAGCATAAAGACGTCACACAGATGTCGACATATTAATTAAACATTATTACATTTCACAATCAACACCACAAAATAAACAACAGTTATTCCCTTCAAATCCCAAATAACACTCTATAGATTACAAAATACAATAATTAACAATTATTACAATACTTATAAACATTATGGCATTAACATCTTTATGCCTTTATATATTGTCCTTTGCTTTTACTTTTGTGAAGCACATTGAATTGCCGTTGTGTATAAAATGCGCTGTACAAATAAACTTGACTTAACTTGACTTGATAGGTCTTGAATGCCTTACTGAAATTAGATGCATTGTCTGCCACTGTTGCAACAACTTTGTTTGGCAGTCCATATGATGAGTGTACCTGTTCCAGTTCTGAAGCAATTACATCAAAAGTGTGCTTTCCTCTTAGAGCCCATTTCCACCAAACTCTCTGCGTGTTAAGCGCGTGCCCGTTTTCTGTCCGTATTCATTTAGATAGCACGTTAACAGATTAGTTTAGGTTTAACTGTTCGACATTTAACAGGGTCATCACGCATTGTGTCATTGCTTAACAGACTGGGACATTGTGCATCATGAGACACAGTTTTAAGTCCAGACACTAGCCTCTCCCAGCTGACACTACTAGAGGGCAAAGACAAAATACCAAAGGGATTCTCAAAGAGGACACCCACAACACTTGAGTGAGATAACATTGACTGGTGAGGAGACTCTATCAGGTCGTGGAACTACTCACCATACAAATGGAATTATGCTCCAGAGTTTTGCCATCGAGCCTACATCCACAGCCATCAGACAGCTACTGCGAAAGGGAGTTGCATTATCTTCCAGTCATTGAGGCCTCACCAACAGAGATGTCAACAGTCAACACTATCCTGAAGTGTGGAGATTGCTGAACAGGTAGAACTGGATCATATAGTTTTAGTGTTGGACCAGGCTATATATGCCAAAGCACTGCAAATCCGCTGGAAGAATGATGACTTCACACAGCGTTTAGTGAAGTAGACCAGGGGAATTCCACACATGCATGTCCTACCTGAGTATTTTAGGCAAAAGGTTTGGAGATGCAAGATATCTTCATCGAGTCTGAAGTTGTTGCCCCGGGATCCATCAAAGGGGTGATCAATGGCCATTACTATAATCGCAGCATGAGGGCTCATAAACTTCTGTATGAGAGTCTGCAGCGCATCCGATTTATCACCTTCTTAGACTCCCTGCCAGCAACATTTGCTTTCTGGAGCTCATACATTGACATAATGCAGCTACTCCTCCTGTTTGTGAGAGCAACATGAGAATAAAACTGGCAACTTCATCTGTCAACTGTCCGGTTAATGATGCCATGGCCTAGGATCGAGTAAATTATACTCGCTATTTACCTCCTTACTGGCTAAAAATGGTGAACTTACCCATTACCCATCCCTCTTGCAACAGTGAGATCAGTGTGAAAAGACAGTGGACTGTCCAGCGACAAAGTGCATATGGATTTGCAACAGACAAAAGGTGGCTGGACAGGGATAACTCAAAATTGTTCTGCAGTGTATCGCTGGATATTGTCGCAACATGAAAGAGCTGCTATAGCAAACCAATGTGAATCGAAAAGACCTTGACAGCACACGGATTGATGCTGATGAAAAGGCTGTTGCAAGAATAATTTGCACCATTGATTCCATGTCCAACCCTTTTGACTACATACCATGATGGCATTGTGTTTCTCAGCTCTGGGAGAGTAGCAACAGAAGAAATCACCAAGGATTTACTTGTAGCCTCTGAAAAGGGTGAAAATGCTGTGAAGGAGTTTATGGACCAAAGATTGACATCTAATTCAGTTGACATATTTGCTCCCATAACATCACACAAACTGAAGACATTCAGTGACCAGACAAAAACAAAAAAGAAATCTGGGGCAGGCAAGGAAGTGATTTTCCGTGCTGACAAGAAGCTATTTTCAAGGCTCCTTATCCTAGGTCAGAACAGAAAGATTGAAATGAAGGACATTCTGTCCTATTCCCTGGGATCCTTTAGCCAGTGCTGATGGTTCACTTGCTAAAACAAACAAATCAGCTCTAATGGATTTATTAGAGAGCAAAGGTGGCGACTGCTTAGTTGACAAAATTCCAGCAGATGGTGCAATTCTTTTTGATGGCATGGCAGTCATTCAGGCCATTTAGTCTAGACCAAGTGCATTTGGACAGCTTGCCGACACCATACTGCAGTACATAGTTCAGCTTGCTTTGCAGTACAAGTGTGCATTGCATTAACTTTGTCACTGACCAATACCCACAAATAAGTATTAAAAACCTGGAAAGATCACGTAGAGCTGAAGATGGGTCACAACACATCCAAATCTATGGTCCCAATCAGAAGACCAACCCAGTGTTTCTCTCTAACGCCAGTTTTCGGGTGTCTCCTCTTTATCGGTAACGTGAAATAAACCCATGGGGGCAGCCATCTTGCCTTTTTGTTGACAAAAAAAGAAGCTACGCGATTGGTTGTAGTCCGACGTACAACCACTTGCAAACAAAAATCTTGTTACGCGACGACTAAGCTAGTTCTGCAATAAATGCCTCGCCATTAAAACAGGCAGGAAAAACTGGGGCGAACTTTTTGCTGTGAGATTAACAGGACTTTTTTCTTTCGTTCTTTTTTATGAGGTAAAGATTGTGTATTTCCGACTGCGCGACGTCGCAGACATATCTGCCACGGACATACTGTGAATAATTATTTTTGTTTTTTTAGAAAATCTACATGATCTAATTACTACTGCGAATATTATAACGCATTACATTACTATGTAACTAAAAAAAACGCGTTACTGCCCAACACTGCTCACATTTTGCCGATTTCTCCCTCATCCTGGTAATAAATGTGTCAATACTTTCCCCGACACATCTCTCATTAATGACATTCTTTGCGGGTTTGAAATACCCTTCTAGCGCATTCAGTATGGATTCAGGATCATCTTGTTGAACAGCTGTGAGATTTAAGTTATGACGATAAATGTGTCTTGTACATTCTTCGGTCTGCTAGACAAACCCGTGACCAGTGAATAATCCTCAGACTCTGCCCGGAAAACTTCCCAGTTGACACTCCAATCACATGCGAAGCTTATAGGTGACGGCAGGGGAATATTGGCAGCCATACCACGTAGCTTAAAATTCTTCAAAAGTGCATATCTTGGCTTGGAAATGACGACAGAGACCAGTGGTAATTAAACATCTCTAAAACTAACCTTTTTGTGATCTTGCACAAGCATAGCGAACAAGGTGAGATCAAGCTGTAGGTTGTTTTGTGGTGTACACGATAGCGGTTGTTGGATTACTGTGCTGTAGAAAGATGGAGGAGCAGCATACAAGGGAACTGATGCCGCTTGAGGAAGTAATATGTAAAAATAGTATTGCTGAAAAGCAAATTCGAAAAATTAGTGATAAATGGGAAAAGCGTAAGAAAAAGGACTGTGATCAATGGCCCAAAATGAGAACGTTGGATCTTAGGATTTTAGTACACTTATATGGTAAAATCAATGATTATAAATGTACGGATAAATCGAAAGTTTGGCAAATGAAGAAACAAAATGAATTCGACATATTAAAACTATTTATTGACTTAGCTATGAGCGTGCAGCCTTATATGAAGGAGTTACATTTACAGTTGGTACATTGTTACATTACAGTTGGTACAGATTAAAAATATTTCGCCTAATTAGATAGTTTCAGTATCTCCGTCTCGTGATGGTCAAACTTTACGACAATGCACTTCAGGCTCGATGTCGCGGCGCTCTGACATAGCTCACTCGCTCACTCGCTAGATGAGTTAACCCTCCTGTTACCCTCAAATTTTCAAACATCTTTTATCCTTGGGGTCAATTTGACCCCAGCCATTTAAATCTCCAGAAAATGGTTATAATTCAAAATATTTCCTAAGTTTATGTTTTAGGTACTTCATGTTTGTTTGTTGATGACGTGAAAAGCCCTTTAAATAGAACTTAGCCCCCCACGGAAACCCTACACATCCAAACAAACCTATTCCATGACTATGGGAAAATATGCAAGTAGCCATAAAATCCTACTGATTGATCGAAAAATGAAAACAAATATATTTTTTGGTATTTCAATGGCTTCATAGTATCTCTAACTACATATTTTGTTTTTTTATAACATTTTAAAAAAGAAGCCATTTTAGTTATTAAAAATAGTAACATCTATTATCTTTGGGGTCAATTTGACCCCAGGAAAAATTGACATATTTACAAAGATTTTATTTGTTTAAATATTATTTAGTTTAAAAGTTTAAACATTTATTAGTAACATCAGAATATTAGTTAGGTAAAAACACAGTTAGGCCCCATTTCCACCATACACTCTCTCAAGTGCCCGTTTTCTGTCCGTATTCATTTAGAATGGACGTTAGCAGATTAGACCATTTCCACCGCACGCGTGATCTGAGTGTATTCTGTCCTACATACACACATATTGTACACGGATACATGGTGTACATGCTTAAGTCCTTGGAAATGAAGCCTTATACTGTCATCAAAGGAACCTTAGGAACATCATAGACAAAATCATATCATATTTTTCATAGTCACGACTACTACAGGTTTGCACTACTGAGCACATGATGAGCACAAGGTTTCCGTGTGCCCCTTGCAGACATATTTCTTGCATTTCACACACGTGTTGCTGGTCCTGGAGGCATTTTTGAATAGACAGACCTGGCGCCTGCCATGTTTCCTCCCACTAGTTCTCCATCATCAGGTCAGAACTGAAGAAGTATTTTGGATAAAAAGTGAAATGTCTTCAAGCTTCAAAAAGAAGCCTAGTTACGTCTAACCCTCCTCCTCATGGCAAGTGTGCATGAAATATCAAAGTTAGTCTTCTCACACTGCTGAATATCTGCGTTTATCGCCCTAATTCAGTGTGGCGTCTGTACCTTTCACACTGACCGACACGGTTTGTCCACACGGCAGTGACGGCAGTCGCCTCTGACCCTACACTTTTTGTCAGGGCGGGTTTGATGTAAACATACCAAAACCATGTGTGGGGTTGTGGGCCTGTGTCAATGCACTCTACGTACTTCTGCTTCATATTGTTAAAAATATCTTTGTATTCTATGCATATTCTATTGCATATTCTATTGCAATCCCATGTAAGCTTCCACATGCACTTGAATGGTTGCACAAACAGCCAAGCAACAACTTCTCTGTGTCCTGCCATTGTTGCTTTGAAAAACTGAAATGAAAACTTTGCATACAGGTGAATTTACCTCCGGTGCATGGGTCACTGTACACATCATTGTACATGGCCAAGATTCTGTGTGGCATAATGTTATGTAGTGCCACTAGACTACGCCTCCTGAACTTGGCTTTAGACAACACAGGTGCAAAACATGCCTTCCATTCACATTGCTTGCCCTGGGGTGAGGCTGCGATTTGACCCCGCTAAAATAGCAGGGTTATAGTGTAACGCTAGTGTAAGGTTAGAGCCCTAAACAGAGAAAAAATCTGAGAAGATTGTAAAAGTGCATGGTCTGATCACCTAAATGTGATCTAAAACAACTGAAACATATATGTGCAAAATGTCAACATTTTTTGTGTTGTTTTATGCAGGTTAAACAGTTTGGGGTCAAATTGACCCCAAGAATCACAGATGCGTACAAAATGCATACAGGACATTGAAAATAAATTATCATGTCAATTTTGTGTTTACCCCCATTTAATTAGGAAAAGTCATCAAAGATGAAGCCGAAAAAATATGTACTTTGTGTATTTCTGATACGTTAAACATTGAATGGGGTCAAAATTACCCCAAAGATGATAGGGTTAAGATTAGGGAGGGTTAAGAGAACAGCTGTCAAAGCATCAAGGCCATTTGCCTTTCAAAGCCTGTCACTCAGTCCCAGCTTTTTGTTACCCAGTACAGAAAGGCTGAGGGTAGGCGCGATCAACAGGATCAACTTCTCATGAAACAACTTGAAGAATTGAAACATCCTAAAAAGACATAAGCGACTCTGGTCGCTAGTGGGACTGCTCCAGTTACTGCACCTCCCATTATTGCTCCGAACTCATTACCATGTGTGCCTCCTACTCCACAGTCACAACTCCAGCAGGAGTCACCAGCTTCTTGGCAACTACGTAACCCAGTAGCCACGCCCTTCCCCACAGAATAGCAATGACAGCATGCGCATGTCGCGAATGCACAATGCGCCGCGAAAAAATAGGGCCCATGGTCTGTTAAAGATGTTGTTGTTGTTGGACCTGAAGGAGTAGGGATGTTTGTCCTGCTCACGGATGAAATGTTAGTCCAACATTTTGACATACCTCATACTGTACCTCATATTGTTCTTGCTATTGGTAAAGGTTATTGAGTAAGGAGTCGTGTGGGAGGTATGATGATGAGAGCATTTTTAAGTACTTTTTTACTTTTACTAGTAAAGGTTGTAAGCTGATTTCAGAAGATGGTGTACTTTTAAAAAATTCTGAGGAATTGGAACTTAGAGGTACGCCTCAGATAGTAGAATTAGCTGTTAAAATGTTAACGACGACGAACGAATTAATTTCGATATGGATATGATTGTACATGAATGTCCTTTTAAAAACCCTTACTGTTTATATTCAAAATTTCCAGGAGTGGGATATAGGTGTTGGAAAACGCAGTGGCATCAGCCGTTAACTGTATTAGAGATGAGACAACTTCGATATACGACCAACAGTATTCGCCGTGGAAAATGATGTTACAAGCAGAGGGAAAGGGTAACTTTAAAGACAAAATTTTAAGACAAGTTCCAGACTGTGTGTGGCCAACAGATGACAGTGACGTAGGACTTGTTAAATCTGCCAGTCCCGTTGAGTTACATGTAAAACCAGGTGCAATTTTGCCTTTTCATTGCCAATATCCTGTTTCGCCAGAAGCAGCAATTGGATTACGTGGTATAATAAATAACCTTTTGAAGGCTAAAGTAATTGAACCTGTAAATAGGCCTGTTGCTAACTCACCAATTTTTGCAATTCAGAAAGCGGATAAAGTTAATTGGAGACTTTTGATTGATATTCGCTCGTTTAATCAAGTATTGGTTGATATTCCGAATTATATCGCTTCGCCAACATCACTTTTGACAAATGTGCCGCCATCAGCAAAATAGTTTTCTGTTTGTGACCTTGTATCAGCCTTTTAGCTGAAAATAGCAAGGGATTGTGTGAGTTTAAGTATTTGGATACTTACTATCAATACTCAATCCCGATGGGATTAAAAATCTCGCCTACGGTGTTCAATCAGGTATTAAACAAATCAGGCATGAAACATCTTTCATGTACTAGTACCCTCTTAGATGATTTAATTGCACCAGATGCAAAAACATATGGAAAAGATACATTATTGTTATTACAGACGTTGGCAGAAGGCGGTCAAAAGGTGTCGCGGAAAAAGTTACAGTTTATTGAAACCGAAGGGACGAGCTATTTCGCAGGGACAGCATCAGATAAAAACAATAATACAGGTACCTAAACCACAAACAATTAAACAAATTGCACGCAACTATCTTTACTGATAGAGCATATGTCTGTCATGTTCATGGAGTTCAATGGAAGCAGAGGGGGTTTAATAAATAAATTCAACATTTGGATCAAATACAACTGTTATTAACTGCTATGATGTCACCTGTTCGTTTGGCTATTTGTAAGTGTCGGGCGAATAAAAAGGGGGATGATTTAATTACACGGGGCAATGCCCTAGCAGATGAAATAGCAAAGGATGCAGCATTAATTATTTATACACTAACTCATGCAGGTGGTGTAATCAGAGCTTTCTTCTCGCCTTGGGGTTCAAGCACCCCTGAATGTTTTACAGCCTAAACCGTCTTTGGATGATGTTATTCGTCTTCAGCAAATTGCCACGGCGTTCCAGAAGTCTTCATGGGAAGACAATGGCTCGACCAGGGGACCAGATGGGGTATGGCGTAATCACGAAGGACTTATGTTTGCACCACTAACATTGCTTGGAATGTTGATTTCTGATGTGCATGATGTAGGCAAAGAGTCTAAAAGGGAGATGTTGAGAAAAATTCGTGCCTTGGGGTTTTGGTCTCCGTGTATGAATGATATGGTTGATCATGTATTCCAACAACGTTCGATATGTCATATGCATAATATTGGGAAGGGCATTCCAACTAATCCGTTGGCTGGGTTTCCAGTTCCCGAAGGACCTTTTAAGCATGTGGTTATTGATTATATTGATATGATTAAAACAGTAAAGAGATATCGTTGTGTGTTTGTAGTAGTTTGTAGGTTTTCACGATGGGTTGAGGCTTGTGAAAGCCTGGAACAAAATGAAACAACTGTGATTAAGTTTTTTACACGAGAATTAATTCCTCGTTTTGGAATACCTGAAATTATTTCATCGGATAATGGAAAGGCGTTTACAGCTAAAACATGGGCTACAATAGGTCAACCGTTGGGAATTAAGCAAAAGTTTGGGTGTGTGTCTCACCCTCAGAATCAAGGTATTGTAGAAAGAGCAAATGGTACTTTGAAAAATAAAATTGCTAAGATTTGTGCAAGTACTAGTATGCACTCCCTATTGCCCTTATACATATGAGGCCCCAGAACATCGTGTTTAACTCCAGCGGAAATGCTTTTTGGACGCCCGATGCCTACTCCGCATATTTGTGGGAAGGGCAGAGGACCTTCATTAGATCAGTTGAAACTTGAACATTAATTAGAATAGTTGCTTAATATTCATGTTGCAATTCGAGATCAAGCCGTTACGCGTGAGTAGAGACGGAATGCTCCTAACGAAATGCCTGTCAGAGTGGGGGATTGGGTATATATTAAGGCTATTAAAAGAACTTGTTTGGAGCCTCGTGCTGAGGGGACATACGACGTTATACAGGCTACTCCAACTGCTGTACGAGTTAAGGGCTCCAAAACTTGGTATCATTTGAATCTATGTTCCAAAGCTCCTCCACAGGATAAGGACCGACCATACTCAGTGAAAAAGCCTTCTGTTCGTTTAAGCAGCAATGGCTCAGAGGGGCATTCGCCAGATGGACTCGCAATCGTTACCCGCTTACGGAGGGGTTGATTCAAGTGGTCAAGCTGGAGGGCTGGACCAGAGTGTTCGGCCTTCTAGCGGGCCTTATGATGGTAGCAGGTATGTTTCTGTTCCTTCCGATTCTGATACAACAGAAGAATTGGGGGGTGCAGCCTCAGTTGACATGTGTAAAGGAAGTGAACCAACAGGTAGTCACCACGCCTTCGCGTCAGGAACAGACATGCCCTCCTTGTCGAAAAGGCGAGATGAGACCACCACTGAAAGTACGGAAGCCGGTCGAGAATCCCGTCCCGATAGTCAATCTGGGGATAGCTCCGCAAGCCCCTGTCTCACCGAGCACCCTTGGACAAGAGGAAGTCGTGCTAAAATTAGGTCGGGTGGTACATATGGCCCATATGTCATTCCTGCACCCCATCGCCATTTTGATGCTGTAGAATATTATGATTAAGAATGTAAAAAGTCTCCTCCAAATTAGAATGAATTACCATATGTGCGTGACTGTTTAAAATCATTATCTGTTAGCGGCTATGAATGTTTGGTGGGGTTAGGAACTTCTAATTTCTATAACGTTAGGCGAACTGAAGTACGACAATTTGCTGTTAAGCGCCGTGATCTCTTTAAATCTAAAGCGTGTGAAAAGATGAGTAAATGGCCAGACTTTTCCTTCTACTATTAAAAAATATAATTAGGCGACGGATTTGATTTTGTTTGCTATTTGCGTAAGGGAACAGAAAAAGTGGGAACATTTCAAAGTCGTAACATTACTTTTTTCGTAGATCATGAATATCAGTTAGTTGCGTAAGGGAACAGAAAAAGTGGGAACATTTCAAGGTCGTAACATTACCTTTTTCGTAGATCATGAATATCAGTTAGTTATTCCGAGGGTTCCAAAAGCAGAATCAGATTTGCGCCGATATTTGTATCGTTATAGGCCTTATGTCCTTCCCATAGCTATGTTAGAACATCAAAATGTCTCTCTGGCAGATTATTGGTGGGCCTGTGGCCCAGAGTAGGGATTGCATAACACTCTGCAAGAAGACTGGGATGGTCTTTTGCCCAAGACATTTTGTGTTAGTATGCCAGTGTTACAGAGGCGTATTGCTCCAGCTCATAAACACTCACTTGAAGCATAGCGCAACCTAGTGATATGGGTAAATGCAAAAAATTGGGAATTTGTATTATCTTGGACCGAGAAGGTGGGAACTGCACAAAATATGTCATGCACGATTAGTACAAAGACCTCTAAAATTTTGCACCACATATCTCTGTCGCTACGATGCAGAACTGAGACTTTTAAATGTTGTATTTAGCAAGTTGTGACCCATAGCAACAGATTCAAGCACTCGTGTTTAGTGAGTTGTGTGCAGGTGAAACAAATAGCCCAAGTGAGAGAATTGTTAAAATAAAGGTATGTGAGTTAACAATCCACAGATGTACAACTTATTTTTGCATTAATTCACATGACTGTTTACATGTGCACAGAATTTGTCCGTTATGAAATTATGAAACACAGGTGTGCACATTTGTTCTGCACCAGATATACTACAGTGGTAGGAGCTAAACTGTAACTTTGCAATTCTTTTAACTTGTGGTGCACAGAACAGAATTTGTGTGCCTGTAATAATGAATTTGTGATGGTGTGCTACATTGTACTTGTCTATCTACCCACAAGACACAGTTCCCCCTTTTTCATATACAGGTGTTTTGCACCATGTATACTGCGGTGTAATTGTACAAAATCTCATTTTGCCTTTCACAAAGCACTCCTACACAACCTCATTCATTCAAAACCAACATCCATGCCCACTTCCAGGAAATCATTTCCACACAAATTCTCACCTCACAACACTGCTCTACCACACACTCATCATATCATACCACTGTGCGATACATCTAGTTAACCTAATTATTTACCCTAATTAATTAATAACAGCCTTGAATAATGTCTTGAAAGTTTGCACAAACCTCGATGGTTAGAAATACAGTCTTACGAAGGATTTTGCGAATGAAATAGTTCAAAGTTGAACTTCAGGTCTTAATAATTTTTGGGAAGCATCTGACTGTTCCATGGATGGCAAAATTCTATACCTTAGCTGATTCCAATTTAGTCATGTTGATGGAATTGATGTGGTCCAACAAGTTCTTGAGGAAGTGAAAAGAGTGCAACAAGACCTACAACAAATTTTGATATCCTCAAAGGATTTTTTTGGTCAAGACCTTCCTTTGGACAATACACTTACCAAGCAAAGGTCAATTCTGTTATGCCCGGCCTGCCAGGAGATGCCGCCAGTCTGCCCCGGCCCCTGGCAATCAGCCCAGGAAACCCCAGACATCCAGGGCAGACCATACTCCTTCCAAACACCCTGGGAGACCCCGTGGAAGGTGATCAGGGGAATCACCTGCAGCCCCTGCACCTGCGGATCATTGTCCAGGCCCTGTTTAAGCCCTTGCTTTTGTCAGTCCTGTGCTCGGTCATGAACATCTCCTGCCAAGACAAACTCTTGCTCCTGTTGCTCTGGTGGAACTTTAGATTGTGGACACTTGCAAACCTCACTCTGGTTGTAAGCTCCCCTTTTGCTATTTTGGATTCTGAAAGACTTTTCTGTTATAGTTTACCAACCTATGTTGCCTACTGAAGACCAGAGTAGCTGAGGATTTTCGTTGACCTTTCACTATATGCCTGAGTTGCTTACCGAGTCCTGTGGAAATGTAAATCTTTGTTGTCCATGAATTCCTTTGTTAATGATTTTTGCCACCTTCTCCTGAAAGCCTGTTACTTACCTTTTCTGCCCTGCTTATAAATAAATCCTGCTGTTCTGACTCCAATCTTGTCTCCTGCATTAGTGCTCTCAGAGAAGTGTAACAGCATGACCGTGCCAAATATGAGCACTGCGGAGACTGAAGACCTTCGAGCGGTAGTGAGCAGAATGGGAGAAGCCTACGGTGAACAAGACAGAAGTGTCCAGAAGATGGCCCAAACCATTGAGCGAATGAACACGTCCATCCAGGCCCTCACTCAAGCTGTGACCAGGATCAGTACTCCCACGCCTCCAGCCCCAGCAACGCCAGCTTCACCAGCCCCCACAGCCACAGGTCCGCGTCCAGAGGTGCGCCTTCCTTCACCCCAGAGGTTTGATGGATACCCAGGCTCCTGCCATGGATTCCTAACCCAGTGTGCCCTGTCCTTCCAACTACACCCCAGCAGTTTCCCCACCGAAGATGCAGGCAGGGCTCTGGTGTGGGCTACAGCACTCTAGGAGAAGGACTCAAACATCTGCCACAACGCAACAAACTTCATGGCCCAAGTCCAAACAGTCTTTGGGTACCCCACCAGCCAGAGAGAATCCCAGTTTCCCGTACCACTCCAAAGAAACCCATCAACAAACCAGTCACTCTCCGGAGAAGCAGAGGAACCCATGCAGCTGGGGCGGTCACGAATTTCCCAAGAGGAGAAGGACAGACGAGAGAACCTCTGCCTGTTTTGTGGGGAGACTGGCCACTTCTGTAACAAATGAAGAGTTTGGTTCCAAAACGCTATAAATCCATTTTGATCAATTTGAGTGTGTTTTCTTTACCAAGAATGTGGTATGGTGAAAACCACTGTTTTCTGTTCCAAATTGTCAAGTAGCATTGTAAGGTTGTATTAACATAAAAAAATGAAATACAGATGTTCATTTTTAAAGATTTATTTTAGAAACAGATTTATTTTTTTCCAAAATGCAATAAATCCATGGCACGTTTTTTTCAAAACAACATGAAATATCCATGGCATAAATATAAATATAAATATGTGCAAAATACAATAATAAATAACAAGGTAAGTTGAACAAGTCAGCATCTAAATCTCATCTCTTGACCACTGGGCCTAAAAACATTATCAAAAAAGCATTGCTATTTGAAAAAGTGCAACATTTCATAATAAAAAAAGAATAACTATACTATACTACTATATCAAACATCAAGACCATAATGTTTCCAAAATCACATTTCTCTTACATTCACCTTCCACAACTGCTTTTCTCTTTGTCATGTTACATTCATGTGTGTAGTGTAGTATAGTGTACAGTAATGTATAATGCAGTGCAGGCTAGTGTATGTAGTGATTATTCATTGTAACAGAATACATTTCAACGTGTTGTCTTGGGCATTATAAATCACCGCATTGCTAAAAAGATCTTTAAAAACTATTTTTTAAGCCCTAAGTAGTGCAGAGGACCCTATTGGAATGACTGTTTATGTAAAAAAGAACTATACTATAAAAAACAATTAACAGCGGAATATTATTTACCACATAACCAAATGACATTAAAACTGATTTTGGGCAACAACAGCATTCAAAATGGTATTTTCCTCAGTTCAGAAGTGTGTGTGTGTGTGTGTGTGTGTGTGTGTGTGTGTGTGTGTGTGTGTGTGTGTGTGTGTGTGTATGTACATGTGTGCATGTGTGCTTGTGTGTGTGCATACTAGAGCTGCACCACACACTCCTAGCATTGCTGCTGAACAGAGATTTCACAACTCTCACTGTGTATGTGTGTGTGCGTGTGTGTGTGTGTGGCATTCAAGACGAATAAGAATGGAATCATGGCATAAATCATGCCATCTACACTTGAATTGAAATAATTTAAATTGGATGTACTTGAACTGAACTAAATTTAATTAAAATGACTAGGGATAAAGAGAGGAGTGATGATGTTGCAATATTCAGTTTTAAAAGGCAACTACTCTTCATGCCTGTCACTTTCATGTCCATCAACAATCTGTGAGAGGGCATCATTGTAAAAGGCATGCACATAATCACTCACACCAATTTCAGCCAGCAAGTGTAAGACATCCTGTTTTTTGGCTGCCTTGACTGTGCTTTCATATGGCAGTACACTTGGCCTGAAGCTTGCCCATGTCTTCCCCCTTTTCAAGACTGAATGATGGCAGTATACACTGTTATAAACAGCCTTGAAACCAACCTTGTCATTACTTAACTCCAGCATTCTCGCCTCACTCAGCTTAAATGGCCTCTGTGCCTTCACAAAGGCCTGTGTTTCTTTTTTAAAATCAAATGCCTGCCAGTGCTGCCCATACACATGTACATGCCCATGATTCCGCAAGATGCTATGATACTCCTCTGGCATGAGTATTGTCTCCTGCTTGCGGACCTGTTGCTCAATTCTACCAATGACTCGGTCAACTGGCAGGAAACTGTGCCCTCTCATAGGGAACACATACTCAGCAGTGAGTCTTGAAAATGTTTGCTTCAGCAAGGCAAACAGCATGCACAGGAGGTTCATGTTCTTATTCTGCCCAAAACAAGAATCACTGAACAATCTCAGCCTTGAAGAGCGGTGAAGAGCACCACTCAACTCGTGGCGCAGGCAATGGTCCAAGGCAGAGGCTGTCATGTTGCTCCCCTTCTTGTTCTGGTGTTCCATCCATGTATATAGATGGACATCATCCATGGTTTGCCTACTGCCCTTTCCATGGTGGACAACAACTCCAAACACATACATGTACAGCTGACGGGAATAATAAGCCTGACCGATGGGAGTTTTAGGGAGCACTAAATTTTGCATCATGTCAAAGCACACACTCACAGCATCATGCTCTAACCTACCCAACATATCATAAAACACTCTTGCTCTCCTTCTATGCAAAATGTACGTTGCAGACTCCCTACGTTTTTCATCGTCAGATAAGCTGGGGTCCTTAACTCTGACACATGTGGAACAGGCATCGGTAGCTGGATGGCCGAATGCTAGGTTGAAGCTGTGCCGGAAAACACTGTAGTACAGGGAGTAGCTGACTAGATCATCATTCTGCTGATTGAAGAGTTTGTGCATTGTTTTGACACTGAGGTCACTGGGTAGGTACTTGCGACCAGGTGCTCCCCATAATGGCTGGGCCGACACGTAAAGGTCTGAATGTGTTCCTTCACCAGCTGTTTCTTGGCCTCGTACACATCCACGTTCCGTGCACCACCTCTCTGTTCTGGTCTGGCTGTAGCGTTGACAGCGTAGAACTTTGCCACTCGAGCCACACGGTCTTTGCCAATACCTCCAATATAAGATAATGACATTTTTAGAATATGCATGTGTATTTATCTATTTATTCATTTATTTTTTAATGACAAGTAAAAGAAGTCATAAGCATCCTCAACAAACACAACAAAGCACATTGCACTTTATTACCATTACATTACATTACCACCTCTTCCTAATTTATGTATGTACAGTATGTACATCAATATTCATCTATTTATTCATTTAAACACAGCAAACACAATGAAACACATTGCACTTTATTACCACCTCTTTCTAATTAGGCCTGCTACTGTATTTGAATGTAGGCCATGGGACAATCTTGTTATGTCCATGTGACAGAACAGACTATGTTACAATGCTGACACATTAAACTACACAAAAAGTAGCGAAGCCGTTGCTCATTCAACTACACCTTAATAGTAAAAGAAACATATGATTGAAACTAATGTCAGAGATATGACAGCAAACCGACACAAAACATAACTGAGATTACCAGCAATACACTTTAATTTAATTAGCCTACAGTTAATACAGCCACCCATTAGGTCAGGGCAGGGTTGAAGGGTTCTTTACACACAGTGCGGTAACTTTAAAGCTATAACCCCTCCTCTACTAACAGGACTGCCCGATTTATTTAAGGCACAAAAAACTAAACAAAAGAAAAGATAGAAAATGAGGCTTTTCCCGACCTACAACACCCATCTAGAATGTGTAATTAAAATGTGAATAATGATTAGTCATAAACAGAGGAACCACAACAATACCGTTCTCCATTGCGATAGAAGGGGGCTGCACCAAAGGCTAGCCTAGCTAGGATAGCCTAGCAGATTAACTAGCAAGCACTAAGTCGTGAATAAAGTGACTGAGCTAAATGTTTTGTAGGCTAGTGAAACAACATTTTACTCACCCAGTACGCTGCAAAATGTGGCCTTGCAGACAGGAATCTTCACCGGGTGATCTTCAGTCAGTAGGTGGTATTCATTCGTGATATCCCTCTCTTTTTTCCTGGCAGCATCGTCAACTTTACGACGTCTTCGCTGGACTTTTTTGACAGTGATAAGCTGTAAAATGTCTTGATCCTGCTCCACCTTTGTTTGGTGACTGTAAAAGGACTGAAAGTTTCTCTGAAGATCGCTTTCTGTCAATGTCTCGGCTTGACAGAAGACTGAGCTTTTTTTGTGACTGCAGGTGACAGCTGGCATTTTCCCCCCTCCTGAATTCCTCAGCTTTTTAATGTTCTCACGAACATGATTGTGTTTCGATGGCTTTTGCTTCTTCCCCACAACAGAAACACAAACAGGTTCCTCGATTTCGTCAAAATCGTTCATTTTTCGCTATGCTACTATAACTATGCCAAAACCTCTAGGAGACGACAGATGACAGCTCGTAGCCGGCCGGCTCAATACAGGGCGCGTGCTATAATGTTTACATTCCACAGGACGTGGATTGCTGCTCATTGATTGGTTGAATGGATATGTGGCTTTCTGTCGAAACACAGCACTGGCGTTTATAGTTGTTTGAAAAAAAAGGAAGAGAGCAGGGCAAGATAACACGGCGGGTGTCGTGTTTTGCTGAAAAAATAATATCGACTTATCAATAGTGGTCAAATACAGATCTGAATTTGGCGCTAACTCATTTTTTTTTTTAAATGGCGCTTATCGCGTTTTGGAACCAAACTCTTCAAATGCACTGAGCTGTCGGGAAAAGGCAAGGCTCACTAGGGCAGAGAGGACGTCTAGTGCTAGCAGGGCAGCAGGGTCCTCTCATAACCCCCTCACGACTACAGCTCCCCGTGACACTTGAGTGGAAGAGCACCTCCAATGGCAAAACATCGCTCCAGGCACTGGTAGACTCGGGGGCCGAGGAAAACCTCCTGGACATCACCCTGGCTAAACGGTTCCGCATACCCTTTGAGGCAAGACCCTCTCCACATTCTGTACAGGCTCTAGATGGCCGGCCTCTAGGGTCTGGGAAGATAGAATATGTCACCAAACCCCTAAAATTGAGAGTGGGTGATGACCATGTTGAGTGGTGCAAGTTTTTTCTAATTTCTTCACCTGAAGAAATGGTAGTACTGGGTTACCCTTGGCTTAGGGCCCATTCTCCCCAGTTTGACTGGAGGAAGGGAACATTATTATCATGGAGTTCTGAATGTTCTAAGACTTGCAGAAGTAAAGCTCCTAAAATCCACAGTGCATATGGTGCTACTGTTCCAGAGGTAGACCTCACACGTGTTCCGCAGCAATACCATGACCTGGCAGATGTTTTTTCTAAAACTAAAGCTTGTACTCTTCCCCCACATAGGCCCTATGATATGACTATTGACTTCCTCCCAGGAACCATGCCTCCAAGAGGCAGACTGTACCCATTGTCAGTACCTAAGACCAAAGCAATGGAGGAATACATCCAGGAATCACTCAGTAACGGTTTGATCCGCCCATCCACTTCCCCTGCCTCAGCAGGATTTTTCTTTGTGTCCAAGAAAGACGGTGGCCTCCAACCCTGTATTGACTATCGAGGTCTGAACAAAATCACTGTAAAGAATAAGTACCCCCTGCCCTTAATGTCCACAGCCTTTGACCTGCTGAGGGGGGCGACAAACTACTCTAAGCTGGACCTACAGAATGCATACCATCTAGTGCGCATTAGAAGTGGGGATGAGTGAAAGACGGCTTTTAGCACTCCCAGTGGCCACTATGAGTACAAAGTCATGCCTTTTGGTCTGTCTAACTGCCCCTGTCTTTCAGGCCCTAGTGAATGATGTGCTGAGAGATCTGATCAACAGATGCGTCTTTGTATTTTTGGACGACATTCTCATTTTTTCTGAAGACATTGAGTCCCATGTTCTGCATGTCCACCGGGTACTCAAACTTCTTCTGGCAAACCACCTTTATATCAAATTGGAGAAGAGCCAGTTCCATGTGACCGATACGGCCTTCCTTGGCTTCAAGATCTCCCCAGAGGGAGTCTCCATGGACCCGGGAAAGGTGCAAGCAGTGACTGACTGGTCTGAGCCTACATCCCTGAAGCAGGTACAGCGTTTTATTGGCTTTGCTAATTTCTATAGGCGTTTTATTCGAAACTTCAGCAGCATTGCAGCACCCATCACAGCACTCACCCGGGGCCGATCCTCCAAGATCAAATGGACGGCTGAAGCACAAGCTGCCTTTGACTCTCCAAAGAAGCACTTCACCACGGCACCCATCCTACGGCATCCAGTCAGCATGCTCCCCTTTGTGGTGGAGGTGGATGCTTCCAGTACTGGAGTAGGGGCCATCCTGTCTCAAAGATCTGCCCAGGATGATAAGGTCCATCCATGTGCCTTCTACTCGAAAAAATTGACACCCACCAAACAGAGGTATGATGCAGGAGACAGGGAGCTGCTAGACATCAAACTAGCATTGGAAGAATGGAGGCATTGGCTGGAGGGGGCTACTCATCCATTCCAGGTTCTAACTGATCATAAAAACTTACAGTATCTGAAGGAGGCCAGGAGACTGAATCCCCGTCAGGCACGGTGGGCCCTGTTTTTTTTTAACCGCTTTGATTTTATACTCACCTACAGGCCAGGCACAAAGAACACCAAAGCAGACGCCCTCTCCCGGCAGCACGACTGCACTGATCAGCCCGCCCCTCCAGAGAACATCATTCCCCAAAGCCAAGTGATTGGGCAAGTGCGTCTTGCCCTGGAGGAGTCCATTCTCCAGGCTCAGAAGACGGAACCTGACCCAGGGGGTGGACCATCGCACTGCCTATTCGTACCCTCTTCGATGCGCTCTGAGGTACTAAGATGGGGTCACAATGAACACTGGGTTGGGCACCCAGGAGAGCAGCGCACATTAGACTTCCTCCGCCGCAGTTTTTGGTGGCCTGACATGGTCAAGCAAGTTATCAATTATGTTAAGGCCTGTACTGTATGCGCCACCCAGAAGGCTTCACACCAAGCTCCAGCAGGACTGCTCCACCCACTGCCCATTCCCAGTCGGCCATGGTCCCATCTGTCCATGGACTTTATATCAGGGTTACCAGTCTGATGGCAACACAGTGATTTTTGTTATTGTTGATCGATTTTCCAAAGCTTCTCACATTACTCCCCTTCCTAAGCTACCTACAGCCAAAGAAACAGCTGAAATCGTTCTGAAGGAGGTGGTCCAGTACCATGGAGTCCCAGCGGACGTGGTATCTGACCGTGGTCCACAGTTCGTGTCCAGGTATTGGAAGGCCTTCTGGTCCCTCTTTAATACTTCTGTCAGTCTCTCTTCAGGATTCCATCCCCAGTCGAACGGGCAGACTGAAAGGGTCAACCAAGAGCTGGAAAAGTACCTACGCTGCGTGGTCTCTGACAACCCCAAGTCCTGGAGCAAGATGCTACTCTGGGCCGAAATAGCCCATAACCAACTGACCTCGACTTCTACTGGTATGTGTCCGTTTGAAGTTCAATGTGGATACCCCCATTCTTTCCCTCTGAGCAGCCCAATGTCACCGTCCCCTCTGCTGAAGCTGCTGTGACCCGGTGTAAGCGAGCCTGGAAGTGGGCCCGTGCAGCCCTGAAGCGCTCGGCTATCTGTGCCCAGCATCTTGCCAACCGCAGGAGGAGGGTGAATCCATCATTCCGAACAGGCCAGAGGGTGTGGCTGAGCACACGGGACCTTCCCCTGCGCGTCCAATGTAAGAAGTTCAAACCGCGCTACATTGGACCATTTCGAATAGTAAAACACGTAAACCCAGTAGCCTACCAGCTTGCCCTACCACGGTCCCTTCGGGTGAGTCCAGTTTTCCATGTTTCTCTACTGAAGTCTGTTCTAACGTCCCTCTTGTCTCCTCCAACACTCCCACCCCCTCCTCCCCGTCTTCTGGCAGGCGGTCCAGTGTACACGGTCAAGCGCCTCTTGGACTCCCGACGCGTTGGCCTGGGGGAGCAGTTCCTGGTTGATTGGCTCGGCTACGGTCCGGAAGAGTGCTGCTGGGTGCCGTCGCGCTACATTGTGGACAAGTCGCTCATCCAAGACTTCCGCCAGGGCCGTCCTGAGGTCCCTGGACCGTCGGGTGCCGGTCGTAGGGAGGGGGGTACTGTGGAATTGACCCTGTAGCATGGTAGTATACCTCTGCTGAGTTTCTTCCTGTCTAAAAAGGTAACAAAACCACGTGGATTCCACTTGCCATCTATATAATGCAGTTTATTGAAGAAGAGTATCACATTGGCTGCCATGCAGTCTCTGCCAAAGACAGTACCTCTATTTTCTTCAAGTGGTTATGAAGCTGACCTGCACAGCATGGCAAAAGAATGTAACCTTATAGCAGCATGATTGGCTGTAGAGTAGAGTAGAGTAGAGTAGAGTTACTTTATTGATCCCGAAGGAAATTAAGGGCTGTACATCTGTCGCTCAATATATTAGAAATTTTACTTATCAATTTGCCTCTGGTGTCTTGAATGTCGGTCTCTTCAATCATGTCCTTGAAGTGATTATAAGTATGAGCTAAGTTGTCCACTGTCTGGTAGATATGGTTGCCGGCTGTTTCCCCAGGTAACTCATCCACAGCGGCTGATAGACAGACCTTTGTTTTTGTAAAATGTATCTCTTTTACACGATACCCCTCCTGAGTACTGGCATCAAACCCAATGGTCACATTATTATTGGCGTAATTCCTATAACATAAAAGGGATATTTACAGTGGGCA
Source organism: Coilia nasus (assembly GCA_027475355.1). Lineage (NCBI taxonomy): Eukaryota > Metazoa > Chordata > Actinopteri > Clupeiformes > Engraulidae > Coilia > Coilia nasus. The sequence continues at coordinate 250,305 of CM050221.1, forward strand.
CTTTATTGGCAATACAGTCATATACTTTAATCCTCATTAATAAATAGAATATGTCATTGTGCCCATTACTTTGTGTCAGATCCTCAAGTTTCTCCTGTAGCAGCAAGTTTTCCTGCTCAAGTTGTCACGGATCCCGGACAGACAGACAGAACACTGTAAGGCTCCAAGCAGTCTGGTCACTCAATGAGCACAAATAGAGGAGTTGCTCTGGGCTGTTGACAAACCAGAGGGCCTTCAAAAGGCCATTTGTTCTATTGTTTCAGTCCACGAGAACCCATAGCAGATCCTTATCTGGTGTTATCTTTTAATTAGGTGCCCCGCACCCCAACTGTGTCCTCATCTGGGCCCTGCCAACAGATGGAGTGGGGGATGCACCTAGGTCAGCATCAGGACAAGAGATGTGGGATTTAACAGTATATGATATTATAGAAATGCTATGAGATTTACATGTCATGTTTGGTTTCATTCTGATGGTCTCAGTGTGAGTGGTATACTGGTCTCAGTTCTGAATCAGACTCTGGTTATTATAATAAAGATCTCACATTCCAAGGTTTCCAGGTAATATGAGGCAGTGGGCTGTCTCCAGCCCCCCTAGCCCCCAAGATAACACCTATTGGTGTGCTCTGAACAAAGGACCAAGACTGGGTATTTAAGGGAAAGATACAGAAACCTCTTTGAGTTATCTTGTACCAAGGATGCTCCCACACTACGTGGGTGAGTTGTCGTGTACCCATGACACTCACACACTGGTATGTATATGCTTTTGGGTAGAGAGGTAGGCGATGTTCATACTTTGACTGTTTGTGTTTTCTATGTCATTCTATAGTCCATTTGTAACTGCATATTACTCATTGATTTGACTGTAAGCGGGATATTGCAACTTGGTTCAGTAGCTTGTACCTGACTAATAAACTGTTATTATTCTGATCCACTTTAGTCTCTCGTGAACATATTATTTTGCTTAAGTAGACTTTTGGGTAACTTTGGGTGTTTCCATAATGCCTGGCTAGGGCTAGATGCATACTCAGGCAGACGGTAAATTCCTGCCCTGAGTCCCTAGTCTAGCCACCTAGGTTTGGATCACGTCATGTGAAACTGTCACTATGTAGCGGCGGGTGACTTCTGACTTATGCTAGATTAGTACTGCCACGTGCTGCTGAACCAGCTGGCCCAGCACCTCTGTGTAGGAAAGCAACGACTTAAGCAGGGAAATAAGTACCTATGGCAGCAGCATGACCGCTGACACTCTCTAGACTAGCTCCATATTATGCCGTGGTGTAGCCAGAATGTAAATCGGCCATTGGCATGACCTAAGCGACGCTATCCCCAGTTGAACCCAAGTAATACATAGTAGGAGAAACACTCATGTTACTACATGAATTTGGTTGGCTTACTCCAGAACCGAAACGGATAAAGCTTTATAGTTAGATTAGGGTGGGGCCTATCGGCTGAGGTCCTGGTAAGTGGTATCAGGTATTTAGATATAAGTAAAATGGTTTCTTTATTGAAATGTTCTGTTACGTCGTCCGGAGATCCAAAGCAGCGAACTCTCTCGTGTTCCACTTCCTGTTCCGCGGTTGGTTCCGGAAGTGACGACCTTACAACACCCAAATGCGTAACCTCAACAATAAGTTTATTAAAGGGTTGGGGGAAAAGGGACAAAGTCAAAAGCTCCGGAGAGCAGGTAAGTATCCATGAGAGGAGCGCGAGACACTCAGGCAGGCGGGTTGAGAGGGCCCCCTCCCGGGGGGGGGCAGGCGAATAGCGGAGTCGTCGACAGGCAGTGGTCGGTACCAGGGGCAGGAGAGCAGAGCTGGGTCGAGGGCAGGCGAGAGTCGAGACCAGGGCACAAGCGTAGAGCAGTGTCAGGGACGGGCAGGAGTCGTTCACCAACGCCCTGAGTGACACCGTGACAGAACCCCCCCCCAAGGGACGGCCCCAGAAGTCCCAAGGAAAAAAGAAAAAGAAAAACAAAACAAACAGGACGAAGACATAAAGGGGAGGGAGGGAGATCAAAACTCCTCGGAGCGGTCCGAAAGCTGGGCGTCGTCGTCCCGAACCGCTCCAGCGCCTCCGGCAGGAGGACCCCTGGGACGGCCCCGACGGAGGGCTGGCTGGTCAGGGTGCTCACGGTGGAAGTCCGAGATGAGGGTACGGTCCAGGATTCTGCTCGCCGGGACCCAAGACCTTTCCTCCGGACCGTGCCCCTCCCAATCAACCAGGTAATGCATGCCCCGGCCCCTCCGTCGGAACCGGAGAAGACGACGCACCGTGTAGATGGGGTCCGCAGGGGTGTGAGGGCTCACTCTCACAGGCTTGATTCAGGACATGTGGAACGTAGGATGGACCCTCAAGGTAGTGGGAAGTCGGAGGCGGACTGCCATGGGGCTGATGACACGCTCCACCATGAAGGGACCCAGGTAGCGCGCTGCCAACTTCCGGGACTCCACCCGGACAGGTAAGTCCTTGGCTGACAGCCAGACCCTTTGCCCCACGCGGTACACAGGAGCCGGCGTCCGACGACGGTTGGCCCCTGCCGAGTACGCGGTGATGGCTCTCCGAAGTGCCGAAGTTTGGTTGCAAACCGGGCAGGCTTGAACGTAATCCCGGACCTCCCTCTCCAGATTGGGCCACCAGAACCTTCGGGCGACGTGTTGGCTGGTGCGGGTAGCACCGGGATGGCAAGCCAGGAGGGAGTCTTGTCCCCACTGCAGGACCTGGGAGCGGAGGGCTTCGGGCACATACAGCCTACCCTCCGGACAGGCGCTGGGACCAGGTTGATCTTGGAGGGCCCGCTGCACCTGTCTCTCGATGTCCCACAAGAGCGCTGCCACGACCCGGGACTCGGGCAGAATGGGGACCGGTCCCTGGAGATTGTCGCCATCCTTCAGGAAGCGGCGGGAGAGGGCGTCCGGCTTGACGTTACGAGTACCTGGGCAAAAAGACAGAGAGAAATTAAACCATGAAAAAAACAATGACCAACGGGCTTGCCGGGGATTAAGTCTCTTGGCGGATCTGATGTATTCTAGATTTTTATGATCAGTCCAGACAATAAATGGCTCGGACGCCCCCTCCAACCAGTGCCGCCATTCCTCCAGGGCTAACTTAATGGCGAGGAGTTCCCGGTCCCCGATGTCGTGGTTACGTTCCGCTGGTGACAGGCGGCGGGAGAAGAAAGCGCACGGGTGTAATTTATTATCCTCCGGGTGCATTTGTGACAGTACCGCTCCGACCCCGATGTCGGAGGCATCTACCTCCACCACAAACTGTCTCTCAGGTTCAGGAACTTGGAGGATGGGAGCGGACGTGAACCTAGTCTTCAGGTGACTGAAAGCTGCGTTAGCTGCGGCTGTCCAAGAAAAAGGCTGCTTGGTGCTGGTGAGGGCCGTTAACGGGGCAGCTACAGTGCTGTAGTTGCGTATAAATCGTCTATAAAAGTTGGCGAAACCTAAAAATTGTTGCAGTTGCTTACGATTTTCAGGGGTAGGCCAGGAGGTGACAGCAGACACCTTTGCAGGATCCATTTGTATGGCACCCTCTGCCACAATGTATCCCAGGAAGGCCATGGTCTTAGCGTAGAACTCGCATTTCTCCGCCTTCACAAAGAGCGAGTTCTCCAGGAGGCGACGGAGGACTAGTCTGACGTGCTGTTTATGTTCATCCATACTTTTTGAAAATATCAAAATGTCATCCAGGTACACAAATACGAATCTGTCCAACATGTCTCTCAGCACGTCATTAACTAGTCCTTGGAAAACGGCGGGGGCATTGGTAAGCCCGAGCGGCATGACCAGGTACTCGTAATGACCGCTGGGAGTGTTGAACGCTGTCTTCCACTCGTCGCCCTCCCGGATACGAACCAGATGATAGGCGTTGCGCAGGTCAAGCTTAGTGAAGACCGTGGCCCCCTGGAGTGATTCGAAGGCAGTAGCAAGGAGTGGCAAAGGGTTCCTATTCTTAACAGTCATGTCGTTAAGTCCACGGTAGTCTATGCAGGGACGAAGTGACCCGTCCTTCTTTCCCACAAAAAAGAATCCTGCGCCTGCCGGAGAGGAAGAAGGACGGATGATGCCTGCTGTCAGAGAGTCCGTGATGTACTCCTCCATGGCTCGCCTTTCAGGACCAGAGAGAGAATAGAGTCGACCGCGGGGAGGAGTGGCTCCAGGAACAAGGTTGATGGCGCAGTCATAGGGGCGATGAGGAGGCAGTGAGGTAGCTTTAGCCTTGCTGAATGCTTCCAGAAGATCGTGGTAACACTCCGGGACATTGGAGGTGTCTGGAGGAGTCGTGGAGGGAGCTGGCGGAGTGGAAGGAGCTGCAGACCGGAGGCAGGACTGGTGACAATCAACCCCCCATTCGAATATAGATCCAGTCCGCCAGTCAAAGCAGGGGTTGTGGAGTCGGAGCCAGGGTAGTCCAAGAACGACGGGGATGCTGGGAGAAGAGAGGAGATGGAATCGAATCCTCTCTCGATGATTACCAGACGTTAACATCCCCACAGCCTCGGTGATGTGGGTGATTTGACCCAACAGGTGACCGTCCAGGGCTCGAGCAAGCACTGGAGACGGGAGGCGATGGATCTCTAGCCCCATCTGCTGGGACAAACTGGCATCCAAGATGTTGGCCTCCGAACCAGAGTCGATGAGGGCAGAGAGGGAGCGAGACTGAGTGGGGAGCTGAAGGACTACCCACAGGAGGGGTCTGTCCCCTCTGGGAGGGCTCGTGGAGGCTGAGCTCAACCGGACGCCCTCTACTTCTGGTGAGCTCGATCTTTTAATGGGCAGGTGGTGACTCGATGCCCCTCTCCCCCGCAGTACAAACAGAGTCCCCCCGCCAGACGGCGTTGTCGCTCTGCCGGAGAGAGGGAACTGCGGTCCACCTCCATGGGCTCTGTGGAGTCCTGTCGGGTGCTGGCGAAGCGACTGGAGGAGGTGGCTCCACCATCAGTGGAGCGACGAGGGGGCTGACTGGTTCGACCCTTCTCTCGATGGCAAGCCTGGACCCGCCGATCGATGCGGATGGTGAGGGCTATAGCATCGTCCAGTGTCGTGGGCGATTCATGGGACACTAGCTCATCCTTCATATAGTCCGCCAGGCTGTGAAGGTAAGCGTCCATAAGAGCCTCTTCGTTCCAATGACTCCTGCTAGCTATTGTGTGGAAGTCAATGGAAAAGTCCGCCATGGTCCGTTTTCCCTGACGTAACTCCATTAACTCCCGGGAGGCGTCTGCCGCAGGATGACCAGCGCCAAACACCTTCCTTAATTCAGTCGCGAAGTCACTGAAAGTTTGGCAAGCAGGCGAGCGACGCTGATATTCCGCAGTTCCCCATAACCTGGCTCGCCCCGTCAGGAGGTTGATGGCGAAAGCCACCCGTGCGGCCTCAGAGGAGAAGTTGCGTGGCTGGAGGTCGAAGGTGAGCTGGCAGTTGGTAAGGAACGCCGCCACCACCTCCTCGGGGTTTCCCCCAAACTGCTCCGGCAGACCGATCTTGGGCTCAGGGCCAGCAGCAGCAATGGGCACGTTGGCCAGAGCAGGAGATGGGGCAGAGAGTCCAGGAGAGGGAGCCAGAAGACCGCTAGCTCCCGAGGATGCTACTTGAGCTGAGATCTGGGCGAGCCGCTGAGCCTGTTCAGTTTCCTGCTGCTGAAGCAGCAATACCAGCTGGCGGATATGATCGGTAGTTCCCATCAGAGAAGCCACGTCGCTAGAGACGCGGCCCAGCTCCCTTTCAGAGAGCTCCAGTCTCTGTATCGCTGACAGGGTCTCTGGCGACTGACTCTGGTCCATATTGAGGTTCACTGGGTCCATTCTATGGTCAGTCCGTTCTGTCACGGATGCCGGACAGACAGACAGAACACCCAAATGCGTAACCTCAACAATAAGTTTATTAAAGGGTTGGGGGAAAAGGGACAAAGTCAAAAGCTCTGGAGAGCAGGTAAGTATCCACGAGAGGAGCGCTGAGACACTCAGGCAGGCGGGTTGAGAGGGCCTCCTCCCGGGGGGGGCAGGCGAATAGCGGAGTCGTCGACAGGCGGTGGTCGGTACCAGGGGCAGGAGAGCAGAGCTGGGTCGAGGGCAGGCGAGAGTCGAGACCAGGGCAGAAGCGTAGAGCAGTGTCGGGGATGGGCAGGAGTCGTTCACCAGGGCAGGAGCGTGGAGCTGTGTTGAGGACGGGCAGGAGTCGTTCACCAGGGCTGGAGCGAAGATCAGAACCAGGGACAGGCGGAGGTCGTCACCGGAGGGCTGGAGTGTAGAGCGATGGTCGAGGCAGGCAGGAGTCGGCAACCGGAGACTGTAGAATACACAGGTAGGGAAAAACAGGCACGAACAGGGAACAGACAGACACCGGGAGAAACGCTACACAGACAACGAAGAGTCAGGAGTCGATAAAGCTTGCCGAGGTAAAAATCACTGTGGGTTCGCAGACGGACTGACAAAGACAGAGTGAGGGAAGGGAGTTTAAATGGTGAACACCCCGGGAACTAAACGAGAGTAAACAAGCGTGAAACGAGAAGTGCAGGTGTGGGGAATAATTGAATAACGCATGACGGTAACAAACAAGGAAGTGCAGGTGGAGCGAATGACTAGGGCGATCGTGAGACAAGGAAGGCAGGTGAGAGATAACCAAAGAGGAGCTGAACGCGGAAATGCAGGTGTAGATAATCAGTAGGGCAGCGCAGTAGAGTGAACCTAATAGACGAGCAGGTGGGTGACAGAGAAAAATAAACATGACAAAAAACAAACCCCAACGCCCCGAGTGACACCGTGACACAAGTTGCCTTATCACAGCATCCTTATCCTTGACATTCTGACAGGTTTGATCATGTTGTCAGTGAAACTGTTTCTTGGGCCCTTACTCTTTTTTAGAAGTTTTTTGTGTGAATCTCGCAAATTCTTATTGGCAGTTTTCTCCTTTTCCAACTCCATTAAAAAAAGAACATTCTGACGCAACAAGTGCTTTAGCTTACGAATTTTTGCATTCTTCTTCTTAACCAGATATTTTTGCCTTTTAACACTAGAAGTCCCAGAGAGGGGCCATTTGGCCTTTTTACCTAGAAAACCCACAAGAGGGCCAATTGGCCCCAAGTCCCCCCTGTGGACACTCATTTTGTTATGGAAATGTGGCTGTTAGTGGCACACGGCTGGAGCCACTTGAACCTGTGTGGGGGAGGGGACACACCTTACAGCTCAGGAGGTTCTTTTGAGAGCAAGCTTTAGTTCTGAGATGGATAAATACCTCAGTGAACATAGCCATAAAGACTTAAACTGGACTATGAGCTGTATGCAGTGGAAAGGATCAACAGGAAGGAAGGGATCAACACACTGACATTTATTGTTAAAAAAACCAAAACAAAACATATTTACAAAGAATGAAAAAGCAACTTTTTTTTACCAGTTTTGGTGTGGATGGTTGTTGCAGAAGTAATTGTTATTATTGTGTGCTAAAATAGTAAAAAAAAAAAAGAAACCCAAGCATATTTACAAAGAATGAAAAACCATGCATTATGGGTGAAATACATTTGAGCAGTCACTCACAATCCTGGCACTGCCATTGCTCCTTTCGGCATTTCCCACATGTATATCGGTAGCAGTCAACACAGCGCACAGTTGCATGATTGTCCTTACATTTAATTTTAGCCTGACACTTGGCTCTTTTTCCTAGTTGTGGTGTGGAGGGTTGTTTCTGAAATAATTGTTCCTTTTGGGCCTTTTTCAGACCCACATTTTAGAATAGAATGTGTTTTTATTCCTCATTCTCACATTCACACAGAAGTAGCCAACATGACTTCACCACTGTAAGGTGTGACCCCCTCACCCCACACACTGCCACCAACAGCCTCATTACCATAACAAAATGAGTGATTAGTGTATTCGGGAAAAGCGGTCGGGCCAAATGGCCCCTATGTGGGTCTTCTAGGTAGACAGAAAAATGCTGGGACTTCTAGTGTTAATAACTTGGTTCACACATTGCTTGGGTAGTCACAGTTCTTTTCTAAGGTTATTAAGCCGTTCTCTGTACTTTTGTTTCAATGCTACATTGTTTGCTGATACAAAGCCCAGTCAACTTGGCTTTCTGTGGGTAAGTGGGGCGCCCCGATGACTGTGACATCTTAAATTGGCAGAGGTTTCTTGGTTAAAATCTGGAGGATTAAGAATTGGTGGTAATATGGTTGTGGTCATACTTTGCGGCATGTTGCATACTTTGTGCCTGACGCCCGCAAAGTGTGTGAAAATGTACACCCATTCTTCTCTGCTGAATTACTCTGGAACGGTACATCATAGAGAGATGGCAATTATACCAAACAAAACAGCAGAACCAGGGCAACGTGACCCCCACATATTTTTGTGCTCAAGTATCGGTGAGATTATTTGGTTTTTAATCAGTCAAAATCTCTTATAATAGATATACTGTACACACATTTGCACACACATTAGTCTTGTTGACATTACTCCTAAACCCGTGATCACATAGACATGGCATGCATATCTCAGCTTTGCAACGACACCAAGCACATACATCTTATTTTCCTCATCGTTGCCATATGGCCACGTTTTCACATGTTCACTTGGTTTTACCAAATATGTACCATACCTTTATCATTATTATCGCAATCGAATAATTTCAACAAGATAGATAGACGACTGGGTAACAAGACTGGCATATTTGTTGTGTATATTTGAAAAACTGAATGGACTTAACATGTCTCTGCTGTATGTCTCTGCTCTAAGCTGTCGAGGACCGTTTTGAATGTCCTTATGCCATTTGACTCAACGTATTTATATAAAAAGACTTTCTCCACACTGACTTGCATTAAGAACTAGATGTACCGCATAGCGGTACATGGTATGACCACCGCAGTATATTGAAATGTGGGAACTGTTGTATGATGAGTGTGTGGTAGAGCAGTGTTGTGAGGTGAGAATTTCTGTGGAAATGATTTCCTGGAATTGGGCATGGATGTGGGTTTTGAATGAATGACATTGTGTGTGTTTGTGTAGTGTGTAGGAGTGATTTGTGAAGGCAAGGAATAGGCAAAACGAGATTTTGTACAATTACAGCACCTCCTATTGACCAAATTGTATGGCACGTGCTGTGGTTTTAGAGGTATTTGTGCTGATCATGCATGACCTATTTTGTGCAGTTCCCACCTTCTCGGTCCAACATATTGGCAGTTCAAAATCCCAATGTTTGCATTTACCCTTATCACTAGGTGGCACTATGCTACAAGTGAGTGTTTATGGGCTGGGTCGATACGGCTTTGTAACACCAGCATACTAACACAAAATCGTTGCCGAGTTATTTAACAAAAACTGCTTTTCAACACCTAGCTTCACCAATAAACATTGCCCCCTATGACGAAATGTCACAAAATTACGTACACATGAAAAGAAAGCTGTTTAGAGATGGCATGTCGATAGTGGAGGCATCCGTTTCTGTTTGTGAAGTGTTGTGTAATACAATGTAATGTTGTATCTTCCATGTAATGAAATGTAATATGATGTATGTCTGCTTAGCATAATGTAATGTTATGTAATGTACTGTTTGCGCCGATGCCTGAGGTCTTTCTCACGGGGTTCTCTACCTCTCTCCTTTCACTGTCTCCGTACTGCCGGAGGCTTTTCTCTGTTCTGATATGGGAGGCAATTTTCACTGACTATGTTGATATTACTGGCATCACGGGGCTTTCGTCTTCTGCTTTTCAATATCATTCTGTCGAATGTTGAGGAATTCAAATTGCGCATACGAGTCGTCTTTCACGCATAATTATGCTTATTTGCAAAGGTGTTGGTGAGTATCACTTCGCGAATTGAGGCCTTGAGACGAAGAACCATACAAGTCCATATTTTCACATTATGAATAATATATGTTTTTTTTTATTTGCAGTTTGAATATTATGTTTTCTATTTTGATCTTACTTGAAGACAGAAAACAAAAGCTTCTTAATTCTGAGAAAATGAGAATTTTTAATGTCAATCTTAAAAATCAAATGTTAGAGGAATTTACAATTCTGGAATGTGGAAGAACAGTATATGTCCGTCTACTGTGGAATAACAGTATAAGTCCATGTATATCCAAGTCCAGGTATATATATATATGTGCTTTTTTGTTGTTGATTTCATTATATGGATTATTCTTTGGATATAAAGGGAGACAGGATTTGTTTTTAAGATTTAATTTACCAAAAGCATTTAAACAGACATAAAATACTCAACATGTAGACACAGTTCATGTTTGGTGCTTAAGTAAGGTTGGATTGTTCATGTTTCCCACCCTGTCGGACACGCGGTCTCTCAATTGCCTTTTAGTTAGAACTGTATAAAAACAGCCACAAGTGCCACCATAGGTTTGCAGAGAAATATATACAATTTGTACACGGGGGGGGTTCAGGGGTTGTGTGGAGCCTTTTAGTTAGGCCTGCATAGAAACAGCCACAAGTGCCATCATAGGTTTGCAGAGAACTATATACAATATGTACATGGGGGGGGGGTTCAGGGGTTGTGGGGGCACTACAGTGTCCTTCCTCACATCAAGGGGGGGGGTTCAGGGGTTGTGGGGGCACTACAGTGTCCTTCCTCACATCAAGGGGGGGGGTTCAGGGGTTGTGGGGGCACTACAGTGTCCTTCCTCACATCATGGGGGGGTACAGGGGTTGTGGGGGCACTACAGTGTCCTTCCTCACATCATGGGGGGGGGGGGGGTACAGGGGTTGTGGGGGCACTACAGTGTCCTTCCTCACAAGGATGGGGACTGTGAGGGCCGCTGGAGGTAGGCTACTCCTCACATTCAAGTGCCTCATAAAATGCTTGGGCCTCTGCAGGCATGTACATTAGCATCGTCATGAGGTCCCGATGCTTCTCCTTCTTGATGGGCAGAGGGTCTTCATAAGCCAGAGCATACGATGTGGCGAATGAGGGAACTGGAGGTGGACCATTCTTCCTCGGTTTGGTGACCAGCCAGGTCTTCCATCCCTCGTAGAGGCTGTGGCTCCCTTTGGTATAGACACACGACGGATCTGAAGCTGAAAATTAAAATTGTAGGGGGCTTGTCAGTGCCCATCTCCTGTATGCACAAGTTAGTAGACATTTGAGTGTGTCAGGTTTGGCGTGTACACTACCCCCTGCATGTCGAAGCACACCACATGGCAGTCATCATTGGCTTTAGCCCACTCAGTGTCAGCCTGCAGCTGGCTATAGGCACTTTCTGCCTTGCGGTGATGGAGTTCGCTCTCAGCTGCAATCTTTGCTTTTTCACTGTGTGTTGTTGCCGATGTTAATTGGCTAAAGAAGGCATCACACTTAGCACAGGTGTCACTTCTTGGTTGGCCAAATTGTAAATTGAGCTGCTTGAAAATGTCTCTGTATAGCCAAAACTTGGCTGTTGAAGCTGGGTGGCTGTCTTTGTACAGGTGGTACATACGATTGAGATTTAAATCAGGGTTGAGGTACTCCCTCTCCACATCTCCCTTCATCCTTGAGTAGTGGTTGGGTTGGCGTGGGAAACTCAAAATGTGCACTTTGATCTCCTCCCTCACCGATGGATGAATGCTGTGAGGCCTAAAAAAAAATATATATATATATGTAGGAGCCAAAATGTATGTGTTGTTTTTTGGGTGCAATTCAATTTAATTTCCTCTAGATGGCGTATGGTTCTGAATCTATGCAGGTATTTAGGCAGGTCATGTGTGTCTGCTTGTGAGGTGTCTGACCCGGAAAGGGCAAAGGTTTTTTGACCGCTAAGCGCCACGGCGCCAAGCTCAATGTTTGTGGATGTAAGCCGTGAATAGTTTGGACATACATGTATCTTTCGGAATAAATGGGTAACCTTGATCAGCAAAGAAAATTGTTTGCATGCTATGTTTCATAGAACACGGTAAGAACTTTACATTCATCGAGCTACTATCTAACTAACATCTAGCGCGTCAGCCAAGCGACTACCCGCGGTCAGGACCCCCGAGTAGCTCTGTATTAGACAGAACTCCTTTAACATTAGTCAAAAAACCCGCTACCGTTGGATTACGTTGGATTATTGTTCGCACATCGGAGTCTTCTGCGCTTGTGGAATTAGGAGCATGAAGAGCTGTTCGTTGTGGACTATTGTTTGAATTCGTGGCCTACTGGCAAGGAGTTTCGTTTGATGGGGAAACCATACTAATATGCATTCAACGATCAGATGATGACTGCAAGGCGCCCAACGCATCAGAAGAGGTATTTGTAGCGCTACAATATTTAATGGCCATTTAGATCTTTTATTTTTGTGCACACAGTACCCGGGTACAAACACAACACAAACACAACATATGCCAGCAGACATTTGACAGTGGAAATCATGTGACTTTGCGTTGCGTCGTTGACTTTTACACCATTCACATTTCATCGAACTGTCGTAAGATCCCGTTTGTTTGCAATGGATTCACGTACGCTTACAAATGCTAGTAAACCTAGTAGCGTTGTAAGTGGCGTCGATCAGCAAAGCAAGCATGCAACGGCGCTTGCTGATAAACTTTTGGCTTTACAAACGGACAGAAAGGTAAAATTGGACAATGCAAGTGCTGTTAGAAAAACGATGGGTAATTTAAAACATGATATTCCTCAATTGCAAAGTGCCCTGAAAAGTTTGGTGGAAAATTGTAATGATGCAAAACGCATTCATGAGTCTGTGTTAAGTTTGTTACCTGTCGATGAAAAGGAAAGACATGATGTTTGGTTTAAGGCAAAAATGATTGCAAATAATGATGTTATTGGTGAAACTAAGGTTTTTCTGAGTATGGGTTCTGAAAATGTTCATGCTGATTTGCCAACTGTTGTAAATGCTGATGATCATGCTGATGTGTCTGTGAATGCCAATGTTCATCTTAAAGCTGCACATGGGAATGTTGATTGTGGGTCTGTCATTAACCCAAATGATAGTGTGTCAAATGTGGGCAGCAAAAGGTCACACAAAAGTGGTACAAGTGGTAGATCAAGCTCAGCCAGGTTGGTGGCTGAGGCAGAGAGAGCAGCATTGATTGCTCGTCAAGCTGTTTTAAAGGAGAAACATGCCCTTGAGGAGCAGGAGCAGCAGCTGAGGAGGAAAAGGGAGCAGCTTGACCTGGAAGCAGAGTTGGCTGCATCAACAGCTAAATTAGCTGTGCTGCAAACCTCAGACAAAAGGAGTCACTCAGCAGCACCCTCAGATGGCATGAACTCCTACCTGCATGAGGAAAAAAGGAGACTGGCAACTCTTAACCCAAATGCAATGGAATTTCAGCCTGGTTTACCACAACAGATGCAACATATGCCCACCAAAGGACCACTACCACCTAGCAATGTTCTGTCAGCAGATGTGTGCAGGAAGCAAACTGAGCAATGGTGCAACAGTGTTTTAAATCAGCCACACAGTATTACACAGCAAGCAGATGGAATTGGAGCACATCAACAACATGTAATGGCTGCACAACCACTTCATACCAATAGGACATCTAACACAACACACTCTCCGGACCTGCTGGAAATAATGCAAAGGCAAAATGACATCACAGCTGCTCTAGTGCATGAACAACGCATCTCATCTTTACCATCAAGAGAGATACCTATATTTGATGGAGACCCTCTCCAGTTTCGACCATTCATGAAGGCCTTCGAACAAGGTGTGGAGAGCAAGGCTGGAAAAGGAGACTGCCTTTACTACTTAGAGCAGTTCACCAGAGGTCAACCCCAGGAGTTGGTGCGCAGCTGTCAACATATGATGCCTGAGTGTGGCTATATAATGGCAAAGGGCCTCCTCACTGAGCACTTTGGTAACCCATACAAGTTGGCAACTGCTTACATGAAGAAAGCATTGGCCTGGCAAGCTGTTAAAGCAGAGGATGTAAAGTCATTACAAGCCTATTCATTGTTCTTACGTGGCTGCTGTAATGCTATGCAGGAACCGAGCTATGTGCAGGAGCTGGACATGCCAGTACACATGAGGGCCATTCTCTCAAAGCTGCCATTTAAACTGAGAGAGCAGTGGCACACTACAGCTCATGACATCATGGAGAGGACACATGACAGAGCGCACATTTTTGACCTGGTACAGTTCATTGAATGGCGTGTCAAAATTCTGTCTGACCCCTTGTTTGGTGATATACAGGATCCACCTTCTGCCACATCCATGACAAGGCCTACATCAAAGTTCAAGCTGCAGCCAAGGGCCAACGTAAAAGGAAACATTGTTGCCGCTGTGACATCAAAGGATATGTCTGAGGGCAGTATGGAACGGCCTCAAGATGTGGAGGATGTGAAATGCCTGTGCTGTGATCGTCGCCATCTTGTGGAGGAATGCAAGCTGTTTAGAGGCAAGAAGCACAAGGACAAAATTCTCCTCTTGAGGCAAAAAGGAGTGTGTTTTGCATGTTTACGCACCGGACACATGAGCAAGGACTGTGAACAACGCTTGACATGTAAAGCATGTGGAAAGACCCATCCAACTGTTCTTCATATTAAACAGCAGCATGCCCCTGGACAGTTAAAGATTCTGCTGACAAGCAGCAATCATCCAGTGAAACATGTGGGCATACAGGGGCCGGTAGGGACCAATGTGTGTTGTCTATTCTGCCGGTGAAGCTGAAGTCTGCCAAGGGAAGCCGCATTATAACAACATATGCCTTCTTGGACCCCGGCAGCTCAGCTACGTTCTGTTCAGAACACCTAATGCGGAAGCTCAGTGTCACAGGCAGAAAAAACAGCTTCCTGTTGAGGACAATGGGGCAAGAGAAAGTTGTTCCAGCATTCACCTTGTCTGGTCTAGAGGTGTCTGGGGTGGACATGAACACCTTCTATCCCCTGCCTGAAGTCTTCACACAGAAAGAAATTCCAGTCACTGTGGAGAACATGATTACTTATGAGGATTTGGCTAAGTGGCCCTACCTGTCAAAGGTGCGCATCCCAAGCGTGAAGGCTAATGTTGATTTGTTGATAGGCACCAACGCACCCAGGGTATTAGAGCCCTGGGAGGTCATCAACAGCCAGGACAATGGGCCCTATGCCATCAAGACTGTGCTGGGATGGGTGGTCAATGGCCCACTGAGTGGAAGCAGTGACATGCCAGTATCCTCCGCCACAGTGAATCGCATCTCACTGCAAACATTGGAACAAATGCTGGTTAGTCAATACAACCAAGACTTCAGTGAAAGGGCTCAGGAGGAAAAGGAAATGTCCAGAGATGACCTCAAGTTTATGGAGATCATGGAGCAATCAGCAAAGCTGCGTGATGGGAAGTATAGTCTGAAGTTGCCTCTAAAAAGGAAGGAGATTGTTTTGCCCAACAACATCGTCGTGGCGAAGCAGAGAATGGAGGGCTTAAGGAGAAGGTTCTTTCATAGCCCAAGTTTGCATAAGGAGTATGCTGAGTATGTGAATGGCCTTATCAGCAACACCTATGCAGAACCTGTGCCACTGCAGGAGCTTCCAGGTGAGCCTGGCAAAGTGTGGTTTATCCCTCATCACCCAGTCTACCACCCAAGGAAAGGCACCCTTCGGGTTGTGTTTGATTGTGGTGCCACATACCAAAGGGCGTGCTTAAATAAAGAGCTGCTTCAGGGGCCTAACCTCACAAGCTCACTGCTTGGAGTCTTGTTGCGCTTCAGAAAGGAACCTGTGGCGTTTATGGGCGACATACAGGCCATGTTTCACCAAGTGAAGGTCGCAGAAAAAGACAGAGACTTTCTCCGGTTTCTGTGGTGGCCCAGTGGAGACATAAATCAGGAGCTGAGGCAATATAAGATGACTGTGCACTTGTTTGGTGCAGTATCCTCACCAAGTTGTGCTAGTTACGCACTTAGGAAAAATGCAGACGACCACCACTCTGAGTTTTCTGCCGCTGTATGTCAGTCTGTCAAAGAGAGTTTTTATGTTGACGACTATCTCAAGAGTTCTGCCACAGAGGCAGAGGCCATTCAGACAATTAAGGAACTAACTGCACTGTGTCAGAAGGGAGGCTTCACCCTGGAGAAGTTCGTCAGCAACAGCCATAGTGTCTTGCAGGCCATTGCAGCAGAACGTAGGGCAAAGGATCTAAAGGAGATGGATCTTGACCGCGACAAGCTGCCAGTAGAGAGAGCCCTAGGTCTGCTGTGGTGCATAGAAACTGACTCATTCCGCTTCAAGATCGAGATGAAGCAACAGGCACGTACCAGACGTGGCATGTTATCCACCATCAGCACAGTGTATGACCCTGTGGGTTTCCTGGGCCCAGTCATTCTGCCTGCGAAGATGATGCTGCAGGAGCTATGCAGGAGAAGATGTGGATGGGATGATTCTTTGCCTCCTGACATCTTATGTCCATGGAGCTCATGGCTGGAGGACTTGGACCTGCTCAACACCTTTGAAATACCCCGGTGTGTCAAGCCAGCAAAGTATGGCAAGGTTACTCAAGCCCAACTACATCACTTTGCCGATGCCAGCGAGGCTGGGTATGGGACTGTGACATATATAAGAATGTTGAATGAGCAAAGTCAAGTCCAGGTCTCCTTTCTCTTTGGCAAGGCCAGAGTTACACCACTGAAAGCAGTAACTATTCCCCGGCTTGAACTGACTGCAGCAGTTCTGGCTGTGCGGATAGACTCAATGCTGAAGGAGGAACTGAAATGGACATTTGAGGATTCGGTCTTCTGGACCGACAGTACTTCAGTCCTCAACTACATCAGAAATGAGGATCGAAGATTTCATACGTTCGTGGCTAACAGGATCTCAACCATCAGAGAATCCTCAGACCCAGGGCAATGGAGGCATGTCTCATCCAAAGACAATCCAGCTGATTACGCATCCAGGGGATTGAACGTTGCAGGCTTCCTGAAGACCAATCGGTGGTGGGAAGGGCCAGCATTTCTTTGGAGACATGAGGAGGACTGGCCTGACAATGCCTTTGATGTTTCTGTGAGTGCTGATGACCGAGAGGTGAAGAGAGAAGCGGCCACAAATGCAATCAATGTATGTGATGCTGTTACACCTACTGACCAGCTGATGACCTATTTTTCTGACTGGACAAGGCTCAAGAAGGCAGCTGCTTGGTTTCTCCGTTGGAAGGCCATTCTGTTGGAGAAGGCTCGCTGGAGAAAACGACTGAAGGAGCCTGTGACAATCCAGTCAAGTGCAACCTGTGGTCGAAGTTTCACTGCAACACCTAGAAGTAACATCCTGACAGTGGATGATATGCTGGAGGCAGAGGCTGCAGTTATCCGCTATTGCCAGAGGCAGCAGTTTAAGAAGGAGATTGCTGCATTGTCCTCCACAAAGGCAGCAGTGAGTCACCACAGTTCCATATACAGGCTTGACCCAGTCTTGGTCGATGGACTGTTGAGAGTTGGAGGGAGGCTAAGCAGAGGAGCAATGCCTGAAGATTCTAAGCACCCTATTATTCTCTGCAAAGAGCAACACATTGCAGCACTCATCCTCAAACATGTTCATCAGAGTCTGGGCCATGCTGGTCGTGCACACACCTTGTCATCAGTGAGGAAAAAGTTCTGGATCACCAAAGCAAACGCAGCTGTCAGGAAAGTGATTACTGAATGCAGCTTCTGTAGACGCTATAATGGACGTCTTCTGGAACAAAGGATGGCTGATCTTCCAGAGGTGCGGATTCAGCCAGACTTACCTCCCTTTACCAACACAGGGGTAGACTACTTCGGTCCCATAGAAGTCAGGAAGGGAAGAGGCACCTGCAAGCGGTATGGAGCCATATTTACCTGCCTAGCCAGCAGAGCGGTTCATCTGGAGGTGGCAGCTTCCCTGGAGACAGATGCCTGCATTAACGCTTTGAGACGCTTTATAAGCAGAAGAGGGCAAGTGACCCACCTTGTTTCAGATAATGGCACAAACTTTATTGGGGCAGACAGGGAGCTGAGAGAAGCTGTAGCCGCGCTCAACCATCAGCGAATTGAAGGAGTCCTCTCACAAGCTGGAATACACTGGAGTTTTAACCCACCAGCAGGCTCACATCACGGTGGTGTCTGGGAGAGGATGATCCGCATGGTGAGAAGGGTCTTAAGTGTGGTGCTACGTCAGCAGGCAGTGGATGATGATGCTCTACACACAATCTTCTGCGAGGCGGAAGCCATTCTGAACGATAGACCACTTACCAAGCTCTCTGATGACCCAACCGATCTGGAACCACTTACGCCCAATCACCTGCTCCTGCTCAAGGGTAAACCCACTATGCCACCAGGAGTTTTTGAGCCACATGATCTGTATGTCAGACGAAGATGGAGACAAGTGCAATACATTGCGGATTTGTTCTGGAAGAGATGGGTACGCGAGTATTTGCCATTGCTCCAAGAACGACAAAAATGGCATGAGAAGAAGAGGAATTTGAAAGTTGGAGACATTGTCGTCATTATGGATGCCTCTGCCCCTCGAGGATCTTGGCCACTTGCGAGGGTGCTAGAGGTGTTTCCTGATAGGCAAGGCCTGGTACGCTCTGTCAGGTTGCAAACAAAATCCAACATTATTGAAAGACCTGTGACAAAACTTTGTTTAGTACATGGGGTATGATGAGGACTGTGTCATTGTACTTTTCACCTGGTGTTGTGCTTCATTTTGGTTCCTTTTTGTTTTCATTTTTAGTGAATTGTTGTGTCTGCCTGCCATCAACAATTAGGGGCCGGTGTGTAGGAGCCAAAATGTGTGTTGTTTTTTGGGTGCAATTCAATTTAATTTCCTCTAGATGGCGTATGGTTCCGAATCTATGCAGGTATTTAGGCAGGTCATGTGTGTCTGCTTGTGAGGTGTCTGACCCGGAAAGGGCAAAGGTTTTTTGACCGCTAAGCACCACGGCGCCAAGCTCAATGTTTGTGGATGTAAGCCGTGAATAGTTTGGACATACATGTATCTTTCGGAATAAATGGGTAACCTTGATCAGCAAAGAAAATTGTTTGCATGCTATGTTTCATAGAACACGGTAAGAACTTTACATTCATCGAGCTACTATCTAACTAACATCTAGCGCGTCAGCCAAGCGACTACCCGCGGTCAGGACCCCCCAGTAGCTCTGTATTAGACAGAACTCCTTTAACAATATATATATATATATAAGCACACAAACGCATGCATGCACACACACACACACACATCGGGAATACAGATGACAGAACAAATCATATAACGACAAAATGAAACTAAACCATATCGTTCATTTCCCTGGCACTTTCCCTTTAATATAAAAACTGAATGAGAGCAAGGGACTTCCAATATTTGTTTAACAACGCTGACAGCAGGCTTGGATAACTTTACCTGTTCTTATGTTTCCCTCTCATGTCCTCCAAAGGAGACCTAGCCTGACCTGAGCTATCAGCCTGACAGCCCAACTTCTCTTGAATGACCTTTAAATTGATAGCAACTATAAGTAAATGTACACAAAGTATGTAATTAAATCATGTAATGACAAGTCAAACATTTACTAAAAAGTTAAACAGATATCACACGGCTATTAACAAAAAAAAACAAAAAAACAACAACAACAACTTGCCTGAAGGCGACTGTTGGTCAGACTGAATGTCTGCAGGAATGTCTGCTTACAGACCGCAAGCCTTTGTCCTCCTTGTTGCAAGTAATACTTGTAGGTATACTTTTTCTTAGCTACCTCAGAATCAGGCCCACGCGGTCGCCTACAAGTCACCATGTGCTAAGATAGAAAGACATGAAATAAGAACACATTTACTACAGTCTTGTACATACTAAACCTAGGACTTCTATAACAGGCATGATGACCACACTTTGAAGCATGGACATTTTCAATTAGTTTGCAAACAGCGTAATGTCCACTACAAAATGCAACAGTGGTAAAATCACCTGTCACCATTAACTAGGCTACAGCAAAAAAGCACAGTATCATTAAGGGTTCAAACAAAAAGGCTTGCCATACACAGCAATGCTGACAAGAGAGTATATTATTAACCACAACATGGACGTGGATTTGCATACTAATACAGCCTACATACTGTAGCTTTGACTCACTGGTTTCTCTTACTAAGGACTAAGGGAAAAACTACAACGCTTAAAATTGGGCTCCTGGTAACGTAGATTAGGCCTACTGATTTTATACCACGTTGACATTGACTGGCATCTGAAACAGTATATCACATCTCAAAAAGGCAAACTTCACGAAAAACACATTGATGAAGTAGGTTAGCATGACGGTAGCTTCCTTTGAACCGCTTACCTGCTCCAAACCAGACAGAATAATTGCCTGTTGCCTCTCGTAAGGCACAGCATAGAACTCCGTGAAGAGCTGAAGTTTTCTCTGCTCCGTCAGGGATCCACACTGTCGTGGGCATGTGTCCTTGCAAACTTTGCCCTAAATAGAAACGAAGTCAAAATTACGTTTTAAAATTACTGAAAAGCTTACAGGGATGTAACATACATTTGAATTAGTAGGCTATGGTTAGCTGCTAACGAGGAAAATAGGCTAGCATCTCTAGTTGTTGGTGCTAGCTAACGATGACTAAGAAGTTGAAGCTAGTTCTAAGCATAACGCTAACTAGTCTTCGATACGCAGCTGACTGCCGTTAGAAACACAAATTTCTTCCATTTTTTATCAGCAGTAGTCGTCTCCTAAAGTCTCATGTTGTCAGCTTAAGTTTCACCACTCTCGACTTGTTCCGTAAACAATCTGACAGGCTCTGACGTGTAGCAACATAGCCCCATACACGCCGTCTCTGATTGTAACTTTGGACATTAAATTGAAACATTGTAGATATACGGTTCTTCCACTCACCTCTTTCGGTGGATGTTTCCCCTCTTTTTGCTGTCCATTTCTAGCTGTATATGGCTGTCCAGCATGTCCTTCCAAGACATAATATTGACTTTTCTTTTTTTTCCGATGTTTTGTCGATTTATGTCGGCAGCGGACACCACAACTCTCTGCGCCTCCATTTTTCCAACTGGACTTAAACGGTTCTTCCGCGTGAGACTATTTTAAAATTTAAAATACACGATACTGGTCGCGTGAATACCCACCAAACTTCATCGGTACACGAAGAGGCACGGGTTGTACTATGTATCATGGTTATTGGACTTGTACGGTTTGTCGTCGCACGGACTCAATTGGTAGGTATTACATTTCTTTTGGGGGTAGAGTGTCACGGTTTTACTCTGTTGGGTGGTGTTTTTTTGTGTTTTCCCCGGTTTGGTTGTATTTGCTACTGCACATTCATTGTCTAGTAATTGGTTTCACTCACAGTCACTTACCACTTCATTCATTATCTCCGCTCTGATTACCTGCACCTGCTCCGCCACGCCCTTCTCCAGCTGCCTCTCGTTTCCTGGTTTCTCTCTCTCGCTATTTAGTCTCTCATTTTTCACTCCCTCACTGTCAGTCTGTCTGCGAACCCACGGTGTATTCCTCGGCAAGCTTTTTGACTCCTGGCTCTTCATTGTCTGCATAGCAGTTCTCCCGGTGTCTGTCTGTCCCCTGTTTGTCCCTGTTTTCCCCTGCCTGTTTATCTCCAGTCTTCGGTTGCCGACTCCTGCCTGTCCCTGACTCTGCCTGGCTCTCCCGCTCCTGGTTACGACTTCGGACCGTCCCTGGCTCTCCCTGGCTCTTCAGTCCTCCGGAACCGACGTCCGCCTGTCTCTGACTCTGCTCTACACTCCTGCCCCTGGCTTCGACCTCTGCCTGCCCACGACTCTGCTCTGCTCTACTGCCCCGGTAACGACCCCTGCCCGTCCACGACTCTGCTCTGCTCTACTGCCCCGGCAACGACTCCTGCCTGTCCACGACTCTGCTCTGCTCAACTGCCTCCGGTAACGACTCCTGCCCGTCCACGACTCTGCTCTGCTCTACTGCCCCGGCTCATCGATCCGCGTGCCCATGACGACGCTCTACTCCCCTGCCCCGGCGAACTGACCTGCTGCTTGCTGTTTTCCCGGAGGACTCTGATCGTTATCAGTTCCACGCAGTTCCCGCTGGGCTGTGGCCTCTGGATTATCTCCCTTTTTCCCCAACCCTTAAATAAATACTTTCTTGTGAACGTGACGCTCTTGGGTCTGTGCCATTCTGTTCTGGTTCTGACATAGAGTTTAATTGATCTATGTAAGTATCACTTAAATATTTATTTTATTTTCTTTTGGGGGTTTTATTATTATGCCCTTCTACTACTACAGTCAGCATCTGTTCAGTTTTCATGTTTTCTGATCAGGACAAAGTGAGAGGGGTCGCCAGAACCAGTCGTCTGTCAGCTCATCCGGGGTGACCAGAGCAGCACCACCTTCTCAGTTCCCCCCTGTAAGCCAGTCTGACACCCCAGAACCCATGGAGGTTGGCCGGACGTCACTCTCTGCAGCGGAGCGGCAGCGCCAGCTTACTGCACACCTATGCCTCTACTGTGGCGGGGAGGGGCACCGCATTTCATCGTGTCCGCGAAAAGAGCAAGCTCACCGGACGTAGGAGGAGTCCGGTTGAGCTCGACTACTGTACAGTCCTCCTGTGGTGGTAAGCCGCTGCTTCAAGCCCACTTTTATCTCCTCAACTCCACTCACGCCCTGGGTGCCCTCGTCGACTCTGGAGCAGAGGCAAATATCATGGACACTGCTTTTGCCCGCCAGATGGGGCTAAAGCTCCATCTGCTGCCTGTCCCTGTACCAGCTCGAGCCCTGGACGGTCACCTGCTGGGCACAGTCACTCACACCACCAAGCCGGTGAGGATGAGATTGTCTGGTAACCACCAAGAGACCATCAGGTTCCACCTCCTCTGCTCTCCCGGCCAGCCCCTCATCCTAGGCTGCCCCTGGTTACGCCAACACAACCCATACCTCGACTGGCGAACTGGGGAAGTTCTGGAGTGGGGAGTGGACTGCCACCAGACCTGCCTGTTCTCTGCCTCTCTCCCTGTCCGTTCTGACTCTGCTACCTTGCCGCCTGATCTGTCCTGTGTTCCAGGCTGTTACCGCTCACTGCAAGCCGTCTTCAGCAAGACCAACGCCACGTCCCTACCTCCACACCGCCCGTATGACTGTGCCATTGACCTCCTCCCTGGCTCCACTCCTCCCCGAGGTCGCCTTTACTCCCTCTCGGCTCCCGAACGACAAGCCATGGAGGAGTACATCTCCGATGGCTTAGCAGCAGGTATCATCCGCCCATCCTCCTCTCCTCCTGGGGCGGGCTTCTTCTTCGTGGGGAAGAAAGATGGTTCGCTTCGCCCCTGTATTGACTACAGGGGTTTAAATGAAGTCACAGTGAAGAACCGTTACCCGCTGCCATTACTCTCCTCCGCCTTCGAGCTGCTCCAGGGAGCTACCGTCTTCACTAAGCCCGATTTGCGCAACGCTTACCACCTCATTCGGATCCGGGAGGGAGAAGAATGGAAGACGGCATTCAATACCCCAACTGGCCACTACGAGTACCTGGTTATGCCATTCGGGCTTACTAACGCCCCGGCCGTCTTTCAGGGACTTATTAACGATGTACTGCGAGACATGCTGAACCGTTTTGTTTTTGTTTACCTGGATGACATTTTAATTTTTTCTAAAACCCTGTCTGAACACAAGCAACATGTCCAACTGGTACTTCGCCGCCTTCTGGACAATTCTCTTTTTGTGAAAGCAGAGAAATGCGAATTCCACGCCAACACCGTTTCATTCCTGGGGTATATTATCACAGAGGGTCGTATAAGGATGGACCCAGCAAAAGTATCTGCAGTCACTTCCTGGCCCGTTCCGGACAACCGCAAGAGGCTGCAGCAGTTCCTCGGCTTCGCCAACTTTTACAGATGCTTCATACGGAACTACAGCTCCGTAGCGGCTCCCCTTACGGCCTTAACCAGCGTCAAGAAGGCGTTTGTGTGGACTCCTACCGCTGAGGATGCCTTCACCGCCCTCAAGGACCGTTTCACGTCAGCGCCCATACTCCTGGTGCCAGACCCCGACCGCCAGCTCATCGTGGAGGTAGATGCCTCAGATGTGGGAGTCGGGGCGGTTCTGTCTCAAAGATCGGCCGAGGACAACAAACTCCACCCCTGCGCTTTCTTCTCGCGCAGGCTATCCCCCGCAGAGCAGAACTACGACATCGGGGACCGGGAACTGTTGGCCGTCAAGCTCGCCCTGGAGGAGTGGCGTCACTGGCTGGAGGGGGCGTCGGTTCCCTTCCTGGTTTGGACCGACCACAAGAACCTGCAATACATCCACTCGGCTAAGCGCCTATGGTTGGTCACTATTCTTCGCTCGGTTCAACTTCACCCTCTCCTACCGACCAGGCTCCCGCAACGCCAAACCTGATGCCCTCTCCCGCCAGTTTCAAAAGGAGGACGACAGCCCCCAGGGTCCAGCCTCAATCATTCCGGGTTCCCGGGTCATAGCGGCAGTGACTTGGGATATAGAGGGCCGTGTTCAGAGGGCCCTACAGGCGCAGCCCGGTCCCAGCGCCTGCCCTGACGGACGTCTGTTTGTCCCGGAGCCTCTGCGCTCACAGGTCCTCCAATGGGGGCATGACTCCCGCATAGCCTGCCACCCAGACGCTGCTCGTTCCGGCCGCCTGATCGCTCAACGTTTCTGGTGGCCAACAATGGAGAAGGATATCCGGGAGTACGTCCAGGCCTGCCTCGTCTGCAACCAGAATAAGTCCTCCAACCAGCCTCCCGCTGGTCTTCTCCAGCCCCTGCCTGTGCCTTCGCGTCCTTGGTCTCACATCGCCCTGGACTTCGTTACCGGACTGCTTGCTTCAGGCGGAATGACGACCATCCTCACCATCGTCGATCGTTTCAGCAAGATGTCACACTTAATTTCGCTCCCCAAACTCCCCACGGCCAAAGAGACTGCGCAGGCAGTGCAACACCACGTTTTTCGGATCCATGGAATCCCGAAGGACATAGTGTCCGACCGTGGTCCCCAGTTCACCTCCACATTCTGGAAGGAGTTTTGCCACCTGCTGGGGGCCACGGTCAGTCTTACATCTGGGTTCCACCCCCAGTCGAACGACCAGGCGGAACGTCTCAACCAGGAGTTGGAGAAGGCGCTCCGCTGTATGGTCTCCCTATGGTCTTCACTTACCTGCTCTGCCACTGGAATGTCTCCCTTTCAGTGCATCTACGGCTACCAACCTCCGCTGTTCCCCAGCCAGGAGGGGGAGTCCTCCTGCCCGTCGGCCCTTGCGAACGCCCGTCGTTGTCGGCGCACTTGGGCACGAGCCCGAGCTGCCTTACTCCGGGCTGTCACTACTTACTCCATCGGAGCCAACCGTCGGAGAACCCCTGCACCTGCCTACCGGGCTGGTCAGAAAGTCTGGCTGTCCGCCAGGGACCTCTCTATCTGGGTGGAGTCCCGCAAGCTGGCTGCTCGGTTCCTGGGACCTTTCCTCATTGAACGAGTGATCAGCCCAACAGCGGTCCGGCTTCGGCTGCCCAGCACCCTGAGGGTCCACCCCACGTTCCATGTCTCCCGAGTCAAGCCAGTCCGTCGGAGCCCGTTGGCGCCGGCTGCGCCTCCTCCGCCTGCTCCCTGTCTCCTGGACGGAGACCCCATCTACACGGTGCGACGTCTGCTTCGCTCCCGGAGGCGTGGGCAGGGTCTTCATTATTTGGTGGACTGGGAGGGTTACGGTCTGGAGGAGAGATCCTGGGTACCCGCCGGCAGAATCCTGGACCGTGCCCTCATCACTGAGTTCCATCGCCTGCATCCTGAGCAGCCGGCTCTCCGACAGGGTTGTCCGAGGGGCGCTCTCCGAGCTGTCCGTGGTCTGCCTGGTCCCGCTCCTGTCCCGTCTTCTTCCGCCATGGGGTCCCAGCCATCTTCCGAGGACGAGGCCCAGGCATCGGATCGTTCGGAGGAATTCTGATTCCCCCCTCCGTCTCCCCTCCTCCCACCCGGTGGGTGTTTTCCTTTTTTTTGTTCTTCTCTCTCTTTCTCTCTTGGTTCTTGGGGACTTCTGGGGCGTCCCTTGGGGGGGGGTTCTGTCATGATTTTACTCTGTTGGGTGGTGGTTTTTTGTGTTTTCCCCGGTTGGGTTGTATTTTCTGCTGCACATTCATTGTCTAGTAATTAGTTTCAATCCCAGTCACTTACTGCTTCATTCGCTGTCTCCGCTCTGATTACCTGCACCTGCTCCGCCACGCCCATCTCCAGCTGCCTCTCGTTTCCTGGTTTCTCTCTCTCGCTATTTAGTCTCTCATTTTTCACTCCCTCACTGTCAGTCTGTCTGCGAACCCACGGTGTATTCCTCGGCAAGCTTTTTGACTCCTGGCTCTTCATTGTCTGCGTAGCAGTTCTCCCGGTGTCTGTCTGTCCCCTGTTTGTTCCTGTTTTCCCGCTGGGCTGTGGCCTCTGGATTATCTCCCTTTTCCCCCAACCCTTAAATAAAAACTTTTTTGTGAACGTGACGCTCTTGGGTCTGTGCCATTCTGTTCTGGTTCTGACACAAAGGACAGAACCTATGCCAAAGTTTTGTTGTGCCATATCATTACTTGTCATCAAATAAATTGTCTTTCTGGTTGAACCAGCAGTTTCCACATTTCAATACACTGCGGCAGTCATACCATGTACTGCTAACGTCTACGTTCAATTTAAATAACTATTAAAGTAATGTGCAGTTTTAAAAGAAAATGTAGGTTGGTTGGATGCAGCGACAGTTGCCAATTTACAAAGCATAACATACGAAACGTCTTTGTTGGGCTGAAATAACGATATACAAAAAACAGCCTGTAGTTCATTGTCAGAAGATGAACAGTTGTATTACACCCAGCCTAGACTCCAGGCAATGTATACCCCAAAGTATCCCACAACAACCTGTTTGTAAAAGTTTGTCGCTGTTGTGACATCAGTTTACAGGTAAGTTCAGTCTGTATAAAGAAGCTATTATATATTTATAACTTAGTACTATGCAGAGTAATTTTGAAATGCCCTTTTTGAACTAGTTTCTTTGACTTTAGCTAGTTCAGCTATCAGCTAATTTACAGTCTGTGGAAAATTATTTTATTATATGTCAGTTAACATGATCTCATATGGGAACAAGATACATAATGAACAACACTTTTTAAAAATAAGACAAATCCATATTTATCGAGCAATTCGGTCATAACCAGGCCAGGGCTGTTAGCAATTGGAACCACTGATCCAATTCGCCACTGCTTTGATTTGTTTTTTAAGTGGCTAATGTTAAATCAGTTTGTAATATTCTCTGAGCTCCGGGCTGTGAGTTGTGTCACAGGGTGATGGGCGAGAGAAACGTTGGTTCCTAAGCTGTTTTCTGGGGGAAAGTGTGTCTCTCTCTCTCCCTTTCCTCCTCTCCCATCTGGCGGTGCGCCCGCACTATCTTGCATGGTTACCAGCTGAACCCGCTCTTTTGGGTCTTGGGGCTTTAGTTGACTTGACTCGTGTCTAAAAACATGAGCCCAAAGCACAATGTTCATTGACGTGTAACTTCGAAACGGTTTATCTCAAGATAAATCCTTTGATAACTTTTTGTCAGCATTGTCTGTAGATGGCATATACCAAATTTGGTGAGATTCACATGAACAGCCTGTTAAAATTTCACGGAAATAGTTTTCGTTGGAAGTGGGTGTCGACCAGTGTTTTCAATGCATGAGGATCAATAGATTTCACGGTTTTAAAAAAATTGTTGTAAACATTAGCATTCTCTAGATAATATGCAAACTGACATTTTGTACAATTACAACGCCCCCTGTGGACCAAATTGTATGGCACGTGCTGTGGTCTTAGAGGTCTTTGTGCTGATCGTCCATGACATATTTTGTGCAGTTCCCACCTTCTCGGTCAAAGATATTGGCAACTCAAAATCCCAATTTTTGCATTTATCCTTCTCACTAGGTGGCGCTATGCTTCAAGTGAGTGTTTATGGGCTGGGTCGATACGCCTCTCTAACACCTACGTACTAACACAAAATTGTTGTCTTGGGCAAAATTGTTGCCGAGTTTTTTTTTTTTTTTGGCCCGCCACCACCCCCCCTCTTCGGAGGACAACTTTATTTTTAATTCGAATTATTTACAAATTACAAAAAATACAAAATACAACATTTTTTTTTTTTTGGACATGGACAGACGGGTAATGGTCAGGCAAAGACAGACAGACAGATGATAGATAGGCAGACACTAATAGACAAATACAGTAAACAGACGGACGCTGACAAACAAAGACAAAGAAATCAATGGACAGACAGACAGATACAGACGACAGACGGGCAGATGCTAAGACACAAACAGACAGACAGACAGACAGACAGTGGACCGGCAGGCGATAACAGACAAAGACAAAGACAGAGAGATCAATGGACGGACACACAGATACAGACGATAGATGGGCAAATGCCAAGAGATAGACAGACAGTGGTCCAGCAGATGACAAGACAGACCAAGACAGAGAGATCAATAGACAGTTAGACAGATACTGACGCTAAACAGACAGTAGCAGACAGAGAGAGACGAATCAATGGGCAAACAGATAACAGATATCAATGATGCATAGGCAGGGGAGACTTTTTTTTTTTTTTCCCTCAT
This sequence comes from Coilia nasus, assembly GCA_027475355.1. Lineage (NCBI taxonomy): Eukaryota > Metazoa > Chordata > Actinopteri > Clupeiformes > Engraulidae > Coilia > Coilia nasus. The sequence continues at coordinate 278,763 of CM050221.1, forward strand.
AGGAGTATGAATGGGTGTGTGAATGTGAGTGTATGTGCGTGGTTGATGGTATAAACCCTGTTGGAAGAAATTACTTGGGAGTTGGGGGGGGGGGGGGGGGTGGGGCCGGGGTTAGCTCTGTGACAAAAGAGACGAAAGGCTCATCCCTATATTTTAGTTATTTATTTTTTGGTGCTGAAGGTTGACGTGAAGGTTTGAGATCACAGTAGTATGAGGTTGGACAGTGTTGGAAAAGAGAATTCTGCATCTGCCGAATGATTGGAAGGGGGTGGAGCGTATTCCATAGAGACAAAATCTAGTAGGTTTTTCCAGTGATTGATGTGTATGGAATTTCTTGTTTTCCAGTTCATGAGGATAGTTTTCTTGGCGATGGTTAGAGCCATGAGAACCAGTTTGGAATCAGTTGTTTTATTGTTGAGTAATGTAAGGTCCCCTAGCAGGCATAAAGCGGGAGATAATGGGATGGGGCAGTTCAACAGAACGGACAGTGACTGTATGACCTCTTCCCAGAAGTGTTTGATTGGGGTGCAGTGCCATGTGGCGTGGATGTAAGTGTCGGTGCATGTCTGGGTGCAATTTGAACAAATGTCAGAAGTGAAGCCCATTTTTGCCAATTTTTCCCCAGTGTAATATACTCTGTGAAGTACTTTGTATTGTATTAACTGTAGGTTCGCATTTTTTGTCGTTGAGAAAATGTTTTTGCAGATCTGATTCCAGTAGTCGGCATCGGGAGCAATCGAAAGATCTTCCTCCCATTTGGCGCATGGTAGACATATTGCTTGAGAAGGTTTGGTAATGAGTTTGTAGATATTGGATATTAATTTTTTGGGGGTGGAAATCTTGACCAGATTAGATATTGCAGGTGGAAGTTGTAAGTTAGCTGATTTGATGTTTATTTTATTTGCTAGAGAGGATTTTAGTTGAAGATATCTTAGGAACTGATTGCTCCCGATGCCGAACCTCTGTGTCAGCTGTGGGAATGGGATTAGTGAGTGGTCTTTAACTATATGATTAATGTGTGTTATACCCTTTTCAGCCCAAGTGCAGAAGTTAAGTGTTTTTTTGTTACTTACAATGTCGGGGTTATTCCATAAAGGGGTGAAGTTAGATAGAGTAGGTAAACAATTATTGAGTTGATGGAATTTCCACCAGGCTGTCAGAGTTGAGGCTATTGTGATGGCTTGGAAGCATGTGTGGTGTTTGATGTATGATGATATAAACGGGATGTCTGAAATATTTATATTTTTGCACAATTTTTGTTCAATGTCTAACCAAATACTGTCTGAATGAGTGGGGTGTGTCCATTTGTGTATGTATTGCAGTTGGTAGGCCAATGAGTAATATTGAAAATTGGGTGCTTCCAAACCTCCTTGAATTTTGCTTTTTTGTAATGTGATGAGTTTTATTCTTGGTGTTTTTAATTTTTCCAGTAGAATTGAGTGGTAACTGAGTTTAATTTTTGGACCATTTGGATTTGGGGTGGGAGGGGATCATTGAGAGTAAATAATTTATTTTGGGTAAGATGGTCATTTTGATAGCTGCTATTCTGCCCATTGGGGAAAGTGGTAAGTTGCGCCAATGAAGTAAATCGTTTTCTATTGTTTGAAGAAGTGGTATAAAGTTGAGCGCACTCAGCTCTGACAGCCTGGGAGAGATCTTAACACCCAGATATGTGATGTAATCTGTGCATAGCGGAATGGGTGACTGCTGTACTGCCCCCTCCCATCTTGTATTATGTAGAGGAAGTATGGCTGATTTGTTCCAGTTTATTGCATATTCTGATATTTTGGAGAAGGACTGAATTGTTTTGACTACTTGTATGGATAGTTGTGGATCTTGCATGAAAAGAAGGATGTCATATGCGTACAGTGAGATCTTATGGGTTTGTGTTGCTTCGATTCCTTTGATGAGTGGATTCTGGCGGATTGCTGCTGCTAGGGGTTCAATAAAGATAGTAAATAACAGAGGAGAGAGTGGGCATCCTTGCCTAGTCCCCCTTTGCAGTGTGAAACGTTGTGAGATTAGTCCATTAGTAGTGACGGTGGCTGATGGTGATGTGTATAGAATCCTAATCCAATCAATAAATGACTCCCCAAAGCCAAACACTTGAAGTGTGATAAAAAGAAATTTCCAGTTAACTCTGTCGAAGGCTTTTTCTGCATCTAATGTGGCTATGACTGTGTCTTTCTGTTGTGCTTCTGAGTAATGTATTAGGTTATATAATCTGCGAGTATTGTTTGATGAGTATCAGTGGCGGCTGCTGGTCTTTCAAATAGGGGAAGCACATTTTAGGTGTACATTATTATATATATATATATTATCCTATTGGAGCCTGGCCGTTATTAAGAAAAAAAAATGTTAATTGAGACTGTTGTCAACAACAGCCATGCCACAGAACTACAGTAACACACACATGCAAATGATTTTCAGGAGTAACACACACCCAAACTGTATCTGTATACAACAATACCAGAACTGAACAGAACATGAACAGAAATATATAACAGAACCATTAGAAATACACGTTATTGTGTATAAATTCTGCCTTGCGCTCCTTTTGCAGCAAATGCCATTGCTTTTTTCATGCCTTTTCGTATGCCTTTTCGTCTGTCAAAGTTATTCAGGTCCGTAAAACCTACATTTGACTAAAACTACATATCCCTGACACAGCTTTATCAAGAGGCATGGCCAACAGTACATTCTGTTTGTCACAGCACGTCCAATTAGACAGTTCATCTCGTCATACCAGGAAAGTTGAAGAAAAAAAAAAACAGTTACTTTCACCAGTTTTTGTGGGCCAAATCAGTCTTGGGTGTTGGTCTGTCCTGCTGTTTAATTTCTAGTCTCTCCTCATACGGAAGACTATCGAATGGGTTTGCCAAAATTGTCAACAATATTAGCAGTAGCCATTGTATTGGGCTAGCACGCTAACTAGCAGGCTAGTTTCCTTAACAACTTGACTAATTTGAACAATATGATTGTGAACGAACTAATGAAACTTAGACAAAAAACTCAATAACTTTGTGCTGACTGGTATGTTTTATTTAGAATATAATATGTGCAGTGTGTAAATAACAAGCACTCTGGACGGACAACACGTTCTCTCACCACTTGTATTTGGGAAATCCGCTAGCGACTGAATTCTACTTTACTCCGATGTTTCTTTGCCTGCCAATCAAAAGGGGTGTAGTCTTTTAGACAGTTCCACCAATTATAATGTGTAAGCCTAGCGTCTTGGCCCGCCCCCGCCCATCTCATTTTCCATTCACCCCCAGAGACGCTGAGCGTCCGAGGAAATGACGATTTTCAGCATTTATCCAATGAACACATGGCTTCACTGCATTGAAAAAAAGTGCATCAGACGTTCAGCTTCAATGGGGTGTCCCGCTGTGCTGTGCATTCAAAACCCTCGGAAAATCGCGTCGGATCCGACAATAATAAACAGAGTTATCAAGACTTAGCTATGAAGTTAAACATATTTCTAGGATGCTTCTAGTTTTAAACATAATGTCAATCCCAATTTAATGTAAATTCAACCTTGCATATTTGACCATTTATTGTGTGAAATGTTAGAGGAAGTTGAGCTTCCCTTGTTGTCTTAAAGGAATCGCCCCTGATGAGTATCTCCCTTTGATAAAACCGGTTTGATCTGGGTGAATAATGTGGTATGATTTTTTCGATTCTGTGAGAAAGTGCTTTACTAATTAGTTTAATGTCGACATTTATAAGTGAAATCGGCCTATAGTTTGATGTGTTTGTCGGATCTTTATTGGGTTTGGGGAAAACAGTTATTAGTGCTGTGTTCATATGTGGGGGGAATTTTGAGTTTTGTTTAATTTCTGAAATTGCTCTCATGAATAGTGGAGAAAGTGTTGACCAAAAATGTTTGAAGAACTCAGCGGGGAAGCCATCCGGACCGGGGGATTTATTGTTTGGCATGAGTTTGAGGGTTAGATGAAGTTCTTTTTCAGTTAATGGGTGTTCCAAGGTATCCAATTGTTCCTTAGTGAGCTTTGGTAGAGTGATATTTTTGAAGAAACAGTTGATGTTCTCTGATGTAGGGTTTAAACTTGATGCATATAAGTTAGTGTAATAGTTTTGGAAAATTGTATTTATTTCTAGTGGTGAAGAGGTTGGCTTCCATGCTGAGTCCTTAATAGATGTTATTATTGTTTTTTCTTTATTTCTTTTAATTAGGTTTGCAAGGTATTTGCCGGATTTATTTCTGTGCTGGAATTTTTCATGTCTTAATCTATGGATGAAAAATTCGTTTTTTTTATTGGTTAATTGGTTTAGTTGTAGTAAGTTTTTTCTGAGCTCTTTTTGAATGGTTTCTGAGGGGTTGTATGCATTTAATGTCTCCAGTTCTTTTATTTTTTCCTCAAGTTGATTTTGTTGCTGTTTTTCTATTTTGTTTTTATGTACAGAGTATGATATGATTTTTCCTCGTAGTACCGTCTTCCCTGTTTCCCATAGGGTTACCATAATAGTGATGGTGATGACTTTGGGGAGTCATTTATTTCTATAAACAGGGCCGGATTAACCATTAGGGCAACTGGGCACTTGCCCAGGGCCTAAAACATCTCAGGGGCCCAGGACACCATCAACTAAAATGTTAAAATATAGCGTTAAGAATGCAATTCTTATTTTCCTTCAGGTGTTTGTATAATCGCTTCCCAGCGCTACTCTGACGCTGCGAGAGAGGAAGCGAGTCACGTGACTCGTTCTGTCAGGACAGGCGTGAGCCCGATGGGTAAAAGTAAAATTAAAGTGTATTTCCCCCTCTAGCTGCATAAAAAGTCCACAAAGTTTCATAGCAAATTATTTTCCAAATGTATCAAAATCTGCTTCCCTCCTCCTTTAGAGCGCGCAGGCAATATTCACATGCAGGCAATATGAAAGGGCGCAAAGTGGTCTTTTCTTTCAATCCCTGTTACAGTATGACTTCGTGCTAAGTCCTAGATGGCATAAAATAAAAGAACGAAAATTGACGTAAAGAAAGTAGATAAAGTAGATCTGACTTTCATAGTATGGGCCGGCATAACGTCAGAAGGATGGATCACACAGCTAACAACATTTACTGTAGCCACGAAGATTTAAGGTAGGACAATAGGGTTTCCGTTTTCATTTGCCCGCCGTGGCACTAGTTAGCAAGAAATGCACAATAAATATTATTTTGACATGTGTCATGTAGAGTCTATTTGTTGTAGCACTATCATCATATTTATAGTATCAAAGACTTGCCTCTGGCAAGCTAACGCCCTCCCACCGCTCAACTACATGAGCGCACTTCTCCTGACAACCCACGTGTAAACCTGCTGTTTAGCTAGTAGTTATTTGCTTAGTAAATATGGGATGGGGTGGGTAGTATTTCTTATTACTTGACAATTTAAATCTGTTGACGTATGTGAATTTACTTTGTTGCTGGCTGTGTGCATAGTATGACAGCCGCTGTCTTTCTGCTGGGTTGCATTTAACTTAGTGGCTAAATGTAGCCTATCAGGCTGTAATTGTCTTCTTTGGCAAAGGAAGGCAATATAGACGCTTCCATTTCTTTACGCATACTCTGGATGGTTCAAATAATTTATTATGGTACGATGTGGTTCTGCTTAAGCTATCCATTCACTATGCCAGTGGTGGTCAAATTTAAGCAGCAACATATTTATATTTAATTATCTCTTGCTGTCCTCTATTGATTAGCATAGCATTTTTGGTGTTTTTGACAGTTTTTTTTTTTTTGGGGGGGGGGTTCGCGAACGCTTTGCCCAGGGGCCCATACCCCCCTTAATCCGTCCCTGTCTATAAAGGATGCCCACTCTCTCTTAAAAAAACTGTCAAATTCAGGATCTTTCAGAAGAGATGTGTTAAAGTGCCATCTAACTGAGCCGTTTTGTAAAGGAGGTGGTTTCCATGTAAGTGTTACCGGTGAGTGGTCGCTTATGCTGATGGGATAGATTTTATGTTCGGATATATTTGGTATGATTGAGTTACTAGTCAGAAATCAGTCAGTGCGTGAGTATGTATGGTGAACCGAAGAAAAGAAAGTATATTCACGGGCAGTTGGGTTCTGGAGTCTCCAACCATCGCCAAGACCAAAATCACTCATGAACTGCTGTATTGTTTTAGTGGATTGACAGTATTTGTTTGTGGATCTAGATCTGTCCAGTGATGGATTGATTACTGTGTTGAAGTCCCCCGCTACAATTACCGGGCAGTGAGAAAGGTTTGAGATATGTGTAAATAAGTTGAAAAAGAAGGAAGGGTCATCAGAGTTGGGTCTGTAGATATTTGCAATCGTGACTGAGTTATTGTTGATAGAGATGTTAATGATGACAAAACGTCCTTCTGGATCCGAAATAGTTGAGTTGTGGGTGAATTAAAAAATTTTGTTAATCAGGGTGCAAACACCTCTTTGTTTTGAGTTGTAGTATGAAGAATAAGAATGAGTGAATTGTTTATTTTTTTAATTATTTTGGTTTCCTTGTGATTGATGAGTCTCTTGTAGTAGACACACGTCTGCTTGTAATGTTCCAGATAATGAAGCACTTTCATCTTTTTTGTCACAGAGCCCACCCCTCGGATGTTCCATGTTACCAGTTTAAGTGACATGATGATTTATAGTTTTAACGACTGTCAGTGGTGTTGAGTGTGTGTTTTTGAATCTGTGTGTGTGTGTTTGCACGATTGTGTTGTTGAAGCCTCTCTCTGAGTGTGTAACCATGGAAAACAAATAACTGAGGACAAACAGACAAACATGAGTGCAGAGATTAACAAATAACAAAAAACAAAGAGCCATCGTGAGTGCATACAATACAGTGCTACAGGTGAGAGCGTAGTGCAAAATATAAGATTTCTCAGGGAAGGGAGGGGAGGGGGTGGGGACTGGGGTGAGTTATGGGTTTCTAGAAGTACTAACGAGATTGTGGGGGATATTAACAAAGCCAGGGTGTGATTTCTTTATCTTTGAATAATTGGCCATCAATATATAATTTGTCGACTGTAATGATTGCTTTTTTACCTTTTTCTATCATTTGTTTGCGGGTGGGAAATAGCTGCTTACGTCTGTTTATAATTTCGAGTGGATACTGGTCATTCAGTCCGAAGTGAGTCCCTTTGAGCTGTCTACCTTGTCGTTGAACCAGTTCTTTCTGTTTGAAGTGTTCGAATTTTACAATGATTGGTCGCTGGCGGGTGGGGTTTGGAGTCTTAGATGGTGAACACGGTGGAAAGTGATGTTGTTGACAGTTTCCAGAGGGAGTTTGAGCTGGTTGACCATAAAATCCTTGACAAGCTCTTCGGGGTCGTCAGGTGTAGGTTCTGGAATTCCGGAGAAGATCAGATTATCTCTCATGCTGCGCGTTTGCAAATCCAATAAAGTTTCTTTGATTATTGTGTTCTCAGCGGTGACAGTGGCCAGTTGTTTGTTTACTGAAGTGAGCTGCGTGGTGAGGTCAGAAACCGAGCTGTGTAGTGATGTGTTTTCTTTAGTGAGTGACTCGATTTGCTGTTGACTGAATTCCAAACTGTGACGGAGATCTTGAAATTGTTTGTGAAGAACTTCGATTAGAGAAAGTCTGGCATCCAGTGTGGCTAAGCGTTCGTTGATGGATATTAGAATGTCATTTACCTCGGGGTTGCAGAGTGATTTAGAGGGAGATGACGGAGAGGAACAGTCCAGTGAAGAGGCAGTGGAGTCGGTCAAGCGCGGCTTTTTCGCTTTGCGATGACGTCCCATGGTGCAGATTCTATTGTAGCATTCGTTAATGTAGTCCTGTAGGTGGTCCAGTTCTGTACTGTAATCCAGGTTGTGGGCGATGAAGGGAAGAAAAAGTATGGAGGGGAAAAATAGAACTGGGGAAAAAGTTTGCTTAACTCGCCTAGCTGCAGGGCACAGCCATGTTGAATCACGGACGCTCTAGCTCTGCCCGCTCAGTCACACAGTCATTCCTCCCTCTCTCTGTTGCCAAGTTATTTAACAAAACCTGTTTTTCAACACCTAGCTGCGGAGATAAACATCGCCCCCTATGACGAAATGTCACAAAATTTTGTACACATGAAAAGAAAGCTGTTAAGAGATGGCATGTCAACTTTGACCAAATTTGAACAAATAAAAGCCAAGATATGGGCTTTTGGAAAATTTAAGCTACGTGTTAAATGTTCATTGACGTGTAACTTCGAAACGGTTTATCTAAAGATAAATCCTTTGATAACTTTTTTTGTCAGCATTGTCTGTAGATGGCATATACCAACTTTGGTGAGATTCACATGAATGGCCTATGACGAGTTCGTTCAGATTCGTTTTCGCAATATTAAAATTTCACGGAAATTGTTCTCGTTGGAAGTGGGCGTCGACCAGTGTTTTCAATGCGTGAGGGTCAATAAATTTCACGATAAAAAAAAAAATTGGTTGTAAACGTTAGCAAAATGTAGGCAAAATGACATTTTGTACAATTACAGCGCCCCCTATGGACCAAATTGTATGGCACGTGCTGTGGTTTTAGAGGTCTTTGTGCTGAACGTGCATGACGTATTTTGCACAGTTCCCACCTTCTCGGTCCAAGATATTGGCAACTCAAAATCCCAATTTTTGCATTTACCCATACCACTAGGTGGCGCTATGCTTCAAGTGCGTGTATAAGGGCTGGGTCGATACACCTCTGTAACACCAACATACTAACACAAAATTGTTGCCTTGGGAAAAATTGTTGACGAGTTATTTAACGAAAACTGTTTTTCGATACCTAGGTTCGATGACCAAATTTGAGCAATTAGAAGCCAAGATATGGACTTTTGAAGAATTTTAAGCTACATGGTAAATGTTCATTGACATGTAACTTCAAAAAGGTTTATCTCAAGATAAATCCTTTGGTAACTTTTTGTTAGCATTGTCTGTAGATGACATATACCAAATTTGGTGAGATTCACATGAACGGCCTATGACGAGTTCGTTTGGAATCTTTTTCGCAGTGTGAAAATTTCACGTAAACTGTTTTCGTTGGAAGTGGGCATCGACCAGTGTTTTCAATGCGTGAGGGTCAATAGAGTTCACAACAAAAAAAAATTGGTTGTAAACATTAGCGTTCGCTAGATAATAGACAAAATGACATTTTGTACAATTTCAGCGCCCCCTATTGGCCAAATTTTATGGCATGTGCTGTGTTTTTAGAGGTCTTTGTGCTGATCGTGCATGACATTGTGTGCAGTTCCCACCTTCTCGGTCCAAGATATTGGCAATACAAAATCCCAATTTTATCCCATATAACTAGGTGGCGTTATGCTCTAAGTGAGTGTTTATGGGCTGGGTCGATACGCCTCTGTAACACTGACATATCACAAACATATCATGGGTGATCATATCATCATTTTCTTGGGTGAAATTTTCATTGAGTTATTCAGCAAAAACTTTTGGGCATCTCCCCCTCTTTGATGGACACTGGCACAGAAGGGGGTGGTCCTTGGGAGCCAAAAGATTCTAGTCCAGAGATGTCCAAAGTCTGGCCCGCGGGCAAAATCCCGTGGCACCTCTCAGAAAACAGGTGTTAATAGCCTTTTTTTGCTACAGAGCCATAACTACCCACGAGGAATGCCGGCGATTCTTTTGTTACACTAAATCGCGCGCATAACTGCTTGGCCACGCACAGAACAGGTCTGGGGGAGGTGTTAATAGTTATGGCAGCACCAACCCAAAGTATATCGACATTGTAACAGTATTCTTGTTTTTTGATCACAACACACTTAATAGTTTGCCCTTTGGTAGGCATTATTCACAGCTTTATTTTGCAATGAAAATATCTTGCTATTATGTTGTGTGATGTTGCGTCTTTTATTATAATTGCTTGGCCACGCAGTAGGTGACTGTAAATAAAAAGAGGAAAATTGACAAGAGGGTTTAATCTCAAGAGTCACTACCAGGCGAGACATGCTGCTAACTACGACAAGCTAGGAATGAACAGTGCAAAAAATGGGAGGTGTTTTAATGGCACAGCAGCGTTTTTCACAAGAACTCGTGAGTCAAATGAAAATGGCACAAAATCGAGCTACGAGGTGGCAACATTGATTGCAAGGCACTGCAAACCTTTTACTGGTGGTGAGAACATTTGTCCTCAGAAGAAGCAAGACTTTGCCAACGTTTGCCTGTCTCGTAACACTGTGGCACAGAGAACTGAGGACATTTCGTCTGCTATTAAGAGACAGAGACAAAGGGTGTCGGGTTTGATTTTTTTCCCGTTAGCCTGCGACAAAGCACGGACGCAACAGACATCGCTCAGTTACTGAGTTTTTGAGAGGAGTGGATGGTGAACGTGAACGTGAGCAAAGAGCTTCGCTCCAAAACACCTGCAGATGGAGCAGCAGCTCTTGACAACTTTTACTGCCTGCTGGATAATGGCAGGTTCCAAGAGATTCGAACATTTGATAAAAAAATCATGAGCTTATTTGGCTCGACATGCCTGTGCGAGAAGACATTCTCACTTATGAACTTTAACAAGAACCCTGTGAGGACAAGACAAAGTGGCATCTTGCGCATCAAAACCACTGTCTTTGAGCCAGACCTGGCCTTTTTGCTGCCATCTAAATCTCAGTACCACCCATCACATTAGTGCAGGCAAGTTATTTGTTTTCTGGGGTAGCCTAAATAAATTCTAAAAACACAGTGATTTGTGTGTGTTTGTGTGATTGTGATCAAAACCCTCAGTGGTGTGTACTTCTGAATAAGATAACTGATTTTATTACTGGTCTTCAAATATAAAATGCACAGTAATTTTGGTAAAAATACATGTGAAGACATAAAAACTATGCCATCACAATACAATATTCATTAAATTGTTCATTTGCATATTATTATTATTATTATTATTATTATTGTTATTATCGTGTCATTATAATGGTTGGCCCTCACACATGTTCACCTCGCCAAATCCGGCCCCCCTGGAGCTTATATGGGTAAGCTCCCCAGATAAGCAGTGGCAAGTTCATTGAACTGAGCCATGTCCACACAACAGTGAGAGGCCTTAAAATCCATCAGGGGAAGAAGGGGTGTGGAGGAAAAGTGGGACAGGGGAACCGCATTGAGCAGTACTTTCTAAGAAGTCTGCGGAGTAAGTCGGCTGAAGTCCAGCGGCAGGTAGAAAACCACAGTTCGCAGGATATCAGAAACCCAGTCTTGGAAGAGAGGGAGAAGGTCAGAGGGACTGAGGGAGAAGGAGAGCCTAGCCAGTCAAAAAGGGAGAAAGCCTGGGAGCAGAAAGCTAGGGTTAATTGGCCACAGGCGAAAGATAAGATGACTTGGGAGTCCGTAGACAGAGACTTGGTAATGGTGTTGGAAGGATTAAAAGGGACAGCCACGGCAAAGTTGGAAAGGATAGGGGAAGTGATCTATAGTTATGGCTTAGATAGGTTTGGAAGTAGTGATAGAAGGAAAAGGGAGCCAGCACAACATTGTCAGTCGAGACGACAGAAAGACATTCGTGAATTGGTGTTAAGAAGGAGGCAGCTAAGAAAACATTGGAAAAGGGCCACAATTGAGGAGAAAGAAGGTATAGATGCCCTGCAGGAAGAGTTACGAAGTAGGTTAGCAACGCTTAGGAGAGCTGAGAATCTTAGAAGGAAGAGAAAAGAGAAGGAGCGGGTAAGAACACTGTTTTATAAGGACCCCTTTAAATTTGTGAAAGGGTTGTTTAACCAGGAAAAGGGAGGATATTGAGAACCTCAAAAGAGGAAGTAAAAGAGTACTTGAGGAAAACTCATTCAGATCCAGGGAGGGAGGGAGGATTTGGTTTTCCGCCTGACATGCCACCTTTGGGGGTGACAGAAAGTCAGATGGATGTTGTGCCACCTAGGTGGAAAGAGGTAGAGGCTGTGGTGAGAAAAGCTAAGGCTTCATCAGCTCCAGGGCCTAATGGGGTGCCATACTGGGTATATAAGAATGTCCCAGGGGTTCTTAGGTTTCTGTGGAAGTTGTTTAAGCTTGTGTGGCATAAGCAGAGCATTCCAACAGCATGGTGCAGGGCAGGGGGTGTGTTGATTCCAAAAGAAAAAGAGTCTGTTAGAATAGACCAGTTTAGAATGATCTCTTTGCTTAATGTGGAGGGGAAACTCTTCTTCAGTATAGTGGCTAAGAGACTTGTGCAGTATTTGGAAAAGAACGGGTTAATTGACACAACAGTGCAGAAGGCAGGAATCCCAGGTTTTGCTGGATGCATTGAGCACACTAGTGTAATTTGGCACCAAATTCAGACAGCAAAGCAAGAGGGTAGGGAGCTTCATGTAGTTTTTTTGGACCTAGCTAATGCCTTTGGCTCGGTGCCGTATAGTCTGATTTGGAGTGCTTGTGAATACTTTAGAGTGCCAGTTGAGATTGTGAATATAATGAAGGAATACTTTAAAGATATTAGATTGTGTATAGGTACAGGGGAGAAGCTAGAAGTAGGCATTATGGCGGGGTGTACGATCTCACCACTTGCTTTTACAATGGCAATGGAAATGGTAATAAGAGCTTCTAAGTGGGTGGTGGGAGGGGAAAGGCGTCGGGAGGGACTGTGTCTCCCGCCAATTAGAGCTTTCATGGATGACATGACTTTGTAAACAACAACGGTGCCATGTACAAAAAAGGTTGTTAGAAAGGATAAATACAAATCTCAGGTGTGCGAGGATGAGGATAAAGCCTAGTAAGTCAAGGAGTATCTCAGTCACCAAGGGAAAAGTGGTAGAGCAGAAGTTCACGGTGGAAGGTGAGGAAATCCCATCCATCAGGGTGAGACCAGTGAAAAGCCTGGGGAGGTGGTATAATGCAGACCTGAGTGATTGAGAGCAGGTAGAGCAGCTTAGAAAAGACGTGGTGGAGGGATTGGGAAAAAATGACAGGTCAGGGCTACCAGGAAAGCTGAAATTGTGATGCGTGCAATTTGGACTGTTCCCTAGAGTAATCTGGCCCATGTCAGTGTATGAAGTACCATTATCAAAAGTAGAGAAGCTAGAAAGGGTGGTTAATTCATCGTCTGGTAGAGCAATTTAAGTGTGCTAAGGTTAGGACAGTTGTTGACAGTTGTTAACAGGGAGCAAGGACAGGATAGTCAGTGGTTTGGCTCCTAACCCGAGCAAAGGGAGAAAGTGGAAACCAAAGGTAGCAGTGCAGGAGGCAGAGGCAGCCCTTAGACATGGAGAGATAGTGGGGAATGTCCAGATTGGGCGGGGAGGCTTGGGGCGTACATCAGGGAAGCCAATGTGGAGAAAGGCAGATCAGAAGGAGAAAAGGAGATTGGTTGTAGAGCAGATACGCAGGCAAGAAGAAGCTAGTAGACAGGTAAAAGCTGTGTCACTAGCAAAGCAGGGCCAGTGGTTGAATTGGAAGGGAGTAGAGAAAAAACAGGTTACTTGGAGGGATTTGTGGAGTATGGAGTCTAACAGGCTAAAGTTTTTATTGGGAGCGACGTACGACGTGCTCCCATCGCCAGATAACCTGAGAATCTGGACAGATGGGGATCCGTCGTGCACACTCTGTTCAGGTGTAGCCACATTGAGACATATACTATCTGGCTGTAAAGTTAGCTTGGCACAGGGTCGCTATACGTGGCGTCACAACCAAGTATTAAAATGCTTAGCAGCAGGAATTGAGAATAGGAGGCAGCAGGTAAATGCAGAAGGTAGTCATAAAAAAGATATCCAGTTTGTGCGGGAGGGTGAGAAAAGTAAGAGAGCCGCAAAGTCAAGGAGTACTACACAGGAAGCAAAGGATTGGCAGATGCTTGTAGATGTGGGTGGAAAGTTGGTGGTCCCTCAAGAAATAGTTACCACTAACTTGAGGCCAGACATAGTCTATTGGTCGACCAGCCAACAGGTAGTGTATTTTATTGAACTCACTGTCCCATGGGAAAGCTCCCTAAAGGAAGCATATGAAAGGAAAAAGCTTAAGTATGAAGAGTTGAGATTGTACTGTGTGTTCTTTGTAAAATCTAGCGCTACATGCCTACAAAGATTCATGTCCCCCAGTCTTCCAGTGTCCCGGCAATCGTTGACGGACATTCACTGAAAAAAAAAAAGTCGCGGCAACACTATAGTGACCGCTTTCGCTAGCTTCGCTAGCAGCAGTCATAATAATAATAATAATAATAATAAGAAGAAGAAGAAGAAGAAGAAGAAGAATCACTCAGTATGTGTTTCATATGTACATTTATGCAGTTTATGTATTGATATACATGTTGCATTACATATGCCGCATGGTAAAATACATGCATTAATGCATGAACCTTTACAACACAACTTTAATACATTTGTATTACTTTGTAATGAACCTTTACAGCACAAATCTAATAAATTTGTAATTATCGATTATCATCTTAATTAGATGATGACCTGCACTGGAGTCAAGCAGGGTTGCATAGCCCAGACAGTAGCTGCTGGTAGTGAGCCTCAAGCAGGCCTCCAAATGATCATCAGTCATGGTGGGATTGTATTAGGACCTAATAATCTTAATGTGGGAAAAGGCCGACTCACACAAATAAATAGAGCCAAATAATGCAGTCAAGGAGATAGCACATTTGATCATGTTTGGGTACTTTTCCTCTGTAAGTAAATTTTAAAACTGTCCATGCGCACTGGACTTCAGCCGAATGTCAGACTGTAGTGTCAGCATCTCGTCTTCCGCTGCAGACATGTTCAGGTGAAACGGTGTTGCAATTTTTGAAGCGAGGGAATCCACCTCAGTATCTTCCCCAAATGGATGGCACATAAATGTAGCAATTGGCTCAAGTAAAGCAAAGTCTTAAAATAGAGGAGATGTTGTCAACAAAAAAAGTGAAGGAAATCATCATGTGTCAGGAGAAAAATTAAGGAAATAGGTGTATTGAGATCAGAGTTAATGGTTCTAAAGAGGTCTTTGAAAGCCAATTTCTCAAAATGAGTTTATTCTCACATTCCATGTACAGATGACATATCTGTATCATTTTTACATGTACAGTATTCCTTAGGGGTGGGTATAGGGAATGGGAATGTGACGTCACACGACTTCACGCAGGAGAAGGAACCACCCACCAAGTGCCCAAAAGTTTTCGGTGTTAACCTGTTAACTGGTTCAGTGAAAGAACTCTTTTTACTCTGCTAAATTATTTTTATCTACGGTCTGCACAAAGACTACCCCCCTTCATGACGTATAATGCAACATAACTGCAACATAATGCAATGTTTCTTAAAATCTAACGGTCTAAAAACATGAGCCCATACTAATATCTATCATAGACTGTATGTAAAAGAATGTAGCCTATGCTATCTAAGGCTTCTACACCTAGTGTTTTTGAACGGCATTGTATAACATTTTCATGTGGGAACTTGGCTGACCCAGAGGTAAAATTTAAAACGTGATGGCATCATATTTCACAGGACCAGCACACAAAATAACTGGATTAACACCCAAGAACGATATCACAAGAAACGAGATGTACCACATAGTGGTACATGGTATGACCGCCGCAGTATATTGAAATGTGGGAACTGTTGGGATGATGAATGTGTGGTAGAGCAGTGTTGTGAGGTGAGAATTTCTGTGGAAATGATTTCCTGGAAGTGGGCATGGATGTGGGTTTTGAATGAATGACATTGTGTGTGTTTGTGTAGTGTGTAGGAGTGATTTGTGAAGGCAAGGAATAGGCAAAATGAGATTTTGTACAATTACAGCGCCCCCTATGGACCAAATTGTATTGCACGTGCTGTGGTTTTAGAGGTCTTTGTGCTGATCGTGCATGACGTATTTTGTGCAGTTCCCACCTTCTCGGTCCAAGATATTGGCAGTTCAAAATCCCAATTTTTGCATTTACCCTTATGACTAGGTGGCGCTACGCTTCAAGTGAGTGTTTATGGGCTGGGTCGATACGCCTCTGTAACACCAGCATACTAACACAAAATCGTTGTCTTGGGCAAAATTGTTGCCGAGTTATTTAACAAAAACTGTTTTTAAACACCTAGCTTCGGCGATAAACATCGCCCCCTATGACAAAATGTCACAAAATTTAGTACACATGAAAAGAACGCTGTTTAGAGATGGCATGTCAACTTTGACCAAATTTCAGCAATTAAAAGCCAAGATATGGACTTTTGAATAATTTAAGCTACCTGTTAATTGTTCATTGACGTGTAACTTCGAAACGGTTTATCTGAAGATAAATCCTTTGATAACTTTTTGTCAGCATTATCTGTAGATGGCATATACCAAATTTGGTGAGATTCACATGAACAGCCTATGACGAGTTCGTTCAGATTCGTTTTTGCAATGTTAAAATTTCACGGAAATAGTTTTCGTTGGAAGTGGGTGTCGACCAGTGTTTTCAATGCGTGAGGATCAATAGATTTCACGATTAAAAAAAATTGTTGTAAACATTAGCATTCTCTAGATAATATGCAAAATGACATTTTGTACAATTACAGCGCCCCCTGTGGACCAAATTGTATGGCACGTGCTGTGGTCTTAGAGGTCTTTGTGCTGATCGTCCATGACATATTTTGTGCAGTTCCCACCTTCTCGGTCCAAGATATTGGCAACTCAAAATCCCAATTTTTGCATTTACCCTTTTCACTAGGTGGCGCTATGCTTCAAGTGAGTGTTTAAGGGCTGGGTCGATATGCCTCTCTAACACCTACATACTAACACAAAATCGTTGTCTTGGGCAAAATTGTTGCCGAGTTATTTTACAAATTTAACGGAGATAAACATCGCCCCTATGACGAAATGTCACAAAATTTTGTACACATGAAAAGAAAGCGATGTTTATCTCCGCAGCTAGGTGTTGAAAAACAGTTTTTGTTAAATAACTCGGCAACAATTTTGCCCAAGACAAAGATTTTGTGTTAGTATGTATGTCACGGTTTTACTCTGTTGGGTTGTGGTTTTTGTGTTTCCCCGTTTGTGTCGTATTTTCTGCCACACTCTCATTGTCTGATAATTGGTTTCAATCTCTGTCACTTTACTTCCCCGTTTGCTACCTCTGCTCTGATTACCTTCACTTGCTCCGCCACACCTATCTCCAGCTGCCACTCATTTCCTGGTTACTCTCTCTCGCTACTTAATCTCTCACTTTTCACTCCTTCCTTGTCAGTCCCTCAGCGAACCTCAGACCCATCTAGGCAAGCGTTATTGACTGGCTCTACCACACTACTCCACACTATTCCACACTAATACCGCTTCCTTCCTGGGATATATTATTACAGAGGGTCGTATCAAGATGGACCCGGCTAAGGTGTCTGCGGTCGCTTCCTGGCCCGCTCCTGAAAACCACAAGAAGCTGCAGCAGTTCCTCGGTTTCGCCAATTTTTACAGACATTTTATCCGGAACTACAGCTCTGTAGCGCCGCCCCTTATGGCTCTTACCAGTGTTAAGACTACTTACCTGTGGACCCCAGCAGCAGAGGATGCCTTCACCGCCCTCGAGGCCCGATTTACGTCTGCACCCATTCTCCAGGTGCCAAACCCTGACCACCAGCTTGTGGAGGTTGATGCCTCTGATGTGGGTGTCGGGGCGGTTCTGTCTCAGAGGTTGGCAGAGGACAATAAACTCCACCCCTGTGCGTTCTCGCGCAGGCTATTGCCCGCCGAGCGAAACTATGACATCGGGGACTGGGAACTATTGGCTGTTAAGCTGGCCCTGGAAGAATAGCGTCACTGGCTGGAGGGGGAGTCTGTTCCCTTCCTCGTCTGGACAGATCACAAGAACCTGGAATATATCCGCACGGCAAAGCGTCTCAACCCTCGTCAATCTCATTGGTCTCTCTTCTTTGCTTGATTCAACTTCACCCTGTCCTACCGTCCAGGCTCCCGCAACGGCAAACCTGATGCCTTCTCCCGCCAGTTCCAGAGGGAGGAGGATAGTCCCCAGGGTTCTGCCACTATCATCCCAGGTTCCCGGGTCATAGCAGCTCTGACCTGGGATATAGAGAGCCGAGTTCAGAGAGCCCTACAGGCGCAGCCCGGTCCCAGTGCGTGTCCTGATGGACGACTGTTTGTCCCAGAACCTCCTCCAATGGGGACACGACTCCCGCATTGCCTGTCATCCGGGAGCTGCTCGTACCAGCTGCCTCATCACCCAGCGCTTCTGGTGGCCTTCGATGGAAGGAGATGTCAGAGAGTACATCCAAGCCTGCATCGTCTGTAACCAGAATAAGACCTCTAACCGACCTCCTGCTGGTCTTCTCCAACCCCTACCTGTACCCTCGCGTCCTTGGTCTCACATAGCCATGGACTTCGTCACAGGACTACCTGTTTCAAGTCATGACGGTCATCCTAACCATCGTCGACCGATTTAGTAAAATGGCCCATTTCATTCCACTCCCCAAACTACCTACAGCCAAGGAGACTGCGCAAGCTGTTCAGCATCACGTTTTTAGACTCCATGGAATCCCGAAGGATGTCGTTTCTGACCATGGTCCCCAGTTCACTTCCTCATTCTGGAAAGAGTTTTGCCACCTGTTGGGGGCGACAGTCAGCCTTACTTCAGGATTCCATCCCCAGTCCAACGGCCAGGCAGAACGCCATAATCAGGAGCTGGAGAAGGCGCTCCGATGTATGGCTTCCCGGAGCCCCCTCTCCTAGGCTCAGCAATTGGTGTGGGTTGAGTACGCCCACAACTCGCTTTTCTGCTGCTGTCTCCCTTCCAGTGTGTCTACGGCCATCAGCCGCTGCTGTTTCCCAGCCAGGAGGGGGAGGCCACCTGCCCGTCGGCCTTTTCTAACCCGTGCTACCTTGCTTCGGACTGTCACGGCTTACTCCGTCGGAGCCAATCGCCGGAGGACCCCTGCACCCATCTACCGAGTTGGTCAGAAGGTTTGGCTGTCTGCCAAAGACCTTCCTATTCGGGTGGAGTCCCGCAAACTGGCTGCCTGTTTCCTGGGACTTTTTACCATTGAGAGGGTGATTAGTCCGACGACTGTCCGGCTCCGGCTGCCCAGCACCATAAGGGTCCACCCCACGTTCCACATCTCCCGAGTCAAGCCAGTCCATCGTAGCCCGCTGGCACCGACCGCGCCTCCTCCGCCTGCCCCTACTGGACGGGGATCCCGTCTATTCTGTGTGGCATCTGCTTCGTTCCTGGTGGCCAGGGCAGGGGCTTCAGTACTTGGTGGTTTGGGAGGGTTACGGTATGGAGGAGAGGTCCTGAGTACCTGCCAGCTGGATTCTGGATCGTAACCTTATCACTGACTTCCATCGCCTTCAGGCCGAGCAGCCGGCTCTCCGCCGGGGTCGCCCGAGAGGTACTCACCACGCAGCCCAGGCTCAGCCTGGTCCTGCTCCTGTCCCGTCCCCCTCTGCCATGGGGTCCCAGCCATCCTCCGAGGATGAGGCCCAAGCATCGGATCGGTGGGAGGAGTTCTGATGCCCCCCTACGTCTCCCCTCCTCCCACCCGGTTGGTGTTTCTATTTTTTCTCTTTCTCTCTTTTTGGGGACTTCTGGGGCCATCCCTTGGGGTGGGGGTTCTGTGATGGTTTTACTCCGTTGGGTGGTGATTTTCTGCCGCACTCTCATTGATAATTGGTTTCAATCTCTGTCACTTTACTTCCCCGTTTGCTACCAAATTGTATGGCACGTGCTGTGGTTTTAGAGGTCTTTGTGCTGATCGTGCATGACGTATTTTGTGCAGTTCCCACCTTCTCGGTCGAAGATATTGGCAGTTCAAAATCAAATTTTTGCATTTACCCATATCACTAGGTGGCGCTATGCTTCAAGTGAGTGTTTATAGGCTGGGTCGATACGCCTCTGTAACACCAGCATACTAAGACAAAATCGTTGTCTTGGGCAGAGCGTGGTCACAGGCAGGCGGGTCGTGGAGACGGGGCTGGAGAGCAGAGCTGAGTCGTGGACAGGCAGGGGTCGAAACCAGGGCTGGAGAGCAGAGCAGAGTCGTAGGTAGACAGGAGTCGTAACCGGGGCTGGAGAGCAGGACTGAGTCATGGGCAGGCAGAAGTCATTACCAGGGCAGAAGTGCGGGGCAGAGTCGTGGGCTGGCAGGAGAGAGGCGTATCGACCCAGCCCATAAACACTCACTTGAAGCATAGCGCATTATTGCCCATATTGGGTGCCTGTATGTATATTGTATATTGTTGTCCCTACTGTGCAATACAAGTACACATACTTGTTTAGTCTATTGTATTTATTGTATTGTATTACGTTCTGTGTTATGTGTATAGAGAGCTAACATCTGCCGGAGTCAAATTCCTTGTATACGTAAGTATACTTGGCCAATAAAGCTGATTCTGATTCTGATATGTTTTTGAGTTGTCGATGTACAGCTTGTGTACCAGTATTAATTTGTGGTAGAGATGGGAAAAAACTCGGGAGTCGGGTTATTTATCCGGATCTCTAATATTACTCAAGAACCATGGATCTAGACGTCTATTTAACCAGCTCAGTTGAGTCCTACAACATTTGATTGGTATACCATTAATAAACGGTACAATTCAAACATCTTACATCTCATTTGGCAGAGAAATGAAATGTAGGTGACTTGTCACTTTAGCACTACTAGTGGATCCAAGCACGCAGTGCAAGCAGAGGCACTTAGCCACTCAGTCACTCGCAGAGAAACAAAACTTAACTTACCCGACTTGACTGCAGGAATCCAACTGTGCGTGGATCCCTGCTTACTCGGATCACGTCATGAGTTTCGTTTCTCTGCCGAGTGTGTGAGTGCCTGACTAACCGTGGATCCCAACTCCGCTCGTGGATCCCTGCTTTATCGAAACGCGTCATGAGTTTCGTTTCTCTGCCGAGTGTGTGAGTGCCTGACTAACCGTGGATCCCAACTCATACCCGCTCGTGGATCCCTGCTTGCGGATGGCTTACGGCTTGACTTGTGGCTTGAGTTGAGGCTGCCTGCTTGTGGTTAGCTCGTGGCTTGACTCCTGGATCCCTACTTGCCCGTGGCCTTGCACAAGCTTTAGCTGGGTGAATCCCCTGCATACAAATGGCGGTCTCGCACACAGGCATGAGTTCTCCATGCTGTTGATGACTCCGACTGCCATTGTTGCCTATGTTGTGTGAATTAATACTTAATGACGGGCATGCGGCATGCGGAGTAGTTTGATGTTTACATTAAAGATAGCCTGTGACCATAACAAAAATAAATAAATAAATAAATAATACAAAAATAAAATATTCTTTCGTAGTGTACCCTGGGGACATTGCCATGTTAAACTTTCGGTGCTATAGCGCAAAAGTTACAGTCCTCTCGAGAAGGATTCCTTTAATTTGGGATGATGAGATAAACATGCAATTCTAACGTAGTTTGAATGAATGAAAGGAAAGGGCAATCGTCATGATGGGCATGAGGAGTAGTTTGATGTTTACATTAAAGTGAGCTTGTGACCATAAGGAAATAAAATAATACTACAAAAAAAATCTTTCGTAGTGTACCCCGGGGACGTCGCCATTTAAAACTTTCAAACGTTACAGTCCGTTTTTATGCGGGGTGGTTGAGAGTTTTTCTCTCCAGGACTTCTTTAATTTGGGCTGATGAGATGAACATGCAATTTTAACGTGAATGAATGAAAGGAAAGGCCAGTCGTCATGCGGAGTAGTTTGATGTTTACATTTAAGGGAGCCTGTTACCATATAGAGAAATCATGCTACAAAATAAAATATTATTTCGTAGTGTACCCCGGGGACGTCCTTTTTATGCGGGACGGTTGAGGGATTTCTCTCGAGGATTTCTTTAATTTGGGCTGATGAGATGAACATGCAATTTTAACATAGTTTGAATGATTGAAA
Source organism: Coilia nasus (assembly GCA_027475355.1). Classification (NCBI taxonomy): domain Eukaryota; kingdom Metazoa; phylum Chordata; class Actinopteri; order Clupeiformes; family Engraulidae; genus Coilia; species Coilia nasus. The sequence continues at coordinate 300,506 of CM050221.1, forward strand.
GGAAAGGCCAATCGTCATGATGGGCATGCAAAGTAGTTTGATGTTTACATTAAAGATAGCGTGTGACCATAAGAAAAGAAAATAATAGTACAAAAAATAAAATAAAATATTTGTTGATATGGTTACCCCGGGGACGTCGCAACAACTTTCAGTGGTCTCCAAAAGTTACAGTCCTTTTTATATGTGGTGGTTGAGGGGTTTCTCTCGAGGAGTACTTTTATTCAGGCTGATGAGATGAACATGCAATTTTAACATAGTTTGAGAATGAAAGGCTGGGGCACGCTGAGTAGTTTGATGTTTACATTAAAGACCTAAGGAAGCGCCTCTGCCAGTACATCAGCAGCCAAATATGATATTAAAAATCTAGCCTAATAAACACTATGCCACTACACAATGTGAACCACTAGAAACATAGCACGCACTTTACAGCAACGTGATCAAGCTATACGCATAGAGAAGAGAGAATACCGACATTGTAACATTTTGCGTGAAATGTGTGAGTCAATGTTTTTTGGCTACAATTTGCATTTGTGTCTGCTATTAATGCAACCATACAAAAGTTTCCTCTACGGAGCTATGTTTCATTATTGTTATTATTACTATTTGACAGATGCAGCATTGACCGGGAGACAGGCGGAGTGAGGCAAAATGAAAACGTATTCCAGCGTGAAGGAAAAACACATTTCGTTCTCAAGTAAAGCGTGCTGTGTACTGTAGACATATACTACATTTTCATTGTGCTTGGTGTTACTGTTGCTTACAATTAAGTTCTTCTTTGTATTTTTAAAGTAGTATATCTGACTGCTCAACTGCTTACAGCGACTGCATTCTGCATCTGGGCCTATGATAATGTCAATTTCCTCAGAAAATCCTGTAACATAATGTAACATAATATAATTTAATATAATAATGTTTTATTTCTAGATTTCTTTTGTCCTGGGGGTGGGGGGTTTTGCAGGTTGGAGTGTCTGTTATAATAATAATAATAATAATAATAATAATAATTAATAATATTAATAATAATAATTAATAATAAAGGCCCTTCTGTACAGCTAGTAGCCACTAACCAGGGCAACTATAGGCTCGATATTTGATTGGTAGCAAAACATAGCAAGACCATTTGTTGTTGTACAAAGTTTTGGGCTGACTTTGCAGAGAGAGTGACAAGCCTAAGGCCAGATGTGCAGAACCCCCAAGCTGCGGCTTTGCTTGAGGTTGTGTTGGAACAACTAATTCATTGCATATCTGACCCTTCATTCCTGTTATCATATTCTTAATATAATGTAAGATTTTATTATGCACATCTACATTTTTTGTAGTTGTTACTCTTTGGTATTCTTTTATAGTTAAATGGTTCTGTTTAGTCTACTGTACAGTACATTAGGGCTGTGCGATATATCGAATATACGAAATTATCTCCGAAATAGATTTGTGAGATACATAAAATTATTATATCGTATGTATCGAGTATTTTATGGTCGTCTGATTTTTTTTTTTCAAGCAGCAGCCGAGACTCGTGTTACTTTCATGTTAAAAACGTTCTGGTGGCTTTCTCCTTTTCCCTCAGGCAGTAACGCGAGTGAGGGGTTAAAAAAAACGCACACTCTCGTCAAACACTCACCAACCAATCCAGCGCGACATCTAGGTGCGGAAGGGAGGGAACTTTATTTTGTAATTTCTTTCGGTTTGCAGGCAGCGCGAGCACTAGCTGTCGTACAGTATACCTACCTAATGCAATAGAACATGGAAGCGGACGAACAGCTTGTTCCTAAATGAGGCAATAAGGGATCAGTAATCCGGAAGTTTTATGGATATCGGGAACGTGGAGCAGGTAACCCCAATATGCAAAGTGTGCAAAAAAAACTGTCCCGACGAAAGGCAGCAGCACCACAAACATGTTTCACCACCCCAAAACCTACCCGGCAGAGTATGCAGAGTCCGTCAAACTCCGAACAGCATGCACACCTGCTAAAACCCCTAAACCAGCCCAGTACAGTTGAAAATTGTGCAGGTAGAAATATGTTGTGCAGATCTCTCTCTCTCTCTCTCTCTCTCGCTCTCTCTCTCTCTCTCTCTCTCTCTCTTTCTCTCTCACACACACGCACACACACAAGGCTAAATGTGTGTCGTTGTAGTTAATGCCACACACGTCATTTTCTGGGAGATCTACCTCTATATTTTTAAAAGTAATTTCATGAAAGCACTTGTCTCAGGATTTCTACTTGAGTTTGCACTTTTTGGTTTTTGCACAGTACTGGGCAGCTCTGTTTGCATTTATCACTTTACTGTAATTTTGAATTTTGTTTTTGCACTTTGTGCTTTATTTGAAAAAAAAAAAAAAAAACAGTCTTATTTCAACTCAATTGTGGTTAATCACTATGAAAATCTTTAATGTTTTCCTGGATACCACCTTTAAAGTTAACCATGAATGGTATGTAATCTGCTGGGATTGTAGTGATAACAGTAAAAAGTATGATGTATGAAAAAGTATGAAGTGTGATTTCATAGGGTCCTATAAAGGATATTTCAAAATATCGAGATATATATCGTATATCGTGAAATGGAGAAAATGTATCGGGATATTCATTTTTTCCCATATCGCACAGCTCTACAGTACATTATTCTTAGCCAACTTCCACACATTGCACTAGTATGTTACATACTTTGTATATAGCATAGCTTAAAAACAATGCTATAGCAATTGCACTGTTTCACATTATTCTGGCATTTCTTGTGTGTTAATAAATTACTTACCTTATTTGCCCAAATTGCTCAAATTTATTGCACATTTATTTGCCATATTCAATAAAATGTAATATTGATCCAACTCTTATTAGGCTAGTTTCATTACCTGGTTATTAACATTCTGCTTATCTGGCCTACTTGTGACTCGTAAAATGCCTAAAGACAGGTAGGAGAAAATACCCAAAAAAAGACAACCGTACATGCTTTTTCATGTCAGGTCATGTTTCATGTGACTCAAGTGACTCAAGTGACTCACACAACCTGACTCATATCACGGAGTGACTGAAAATTAACCGAATCCCTTCAAGGACCCGGATTTACCATCTCTAATTTGTGGTCCTCTGAAAACAACTTCACACACAGGCATTTTTTAGCAGGCCACAAAAGTGAGTACATCCTCAATGATGACTGTACATATCATAAAACCCCACTTGTCCTTTTTATCATTTTTGTGTTTTGGTCTGCTCAACTGGACCATACAAATTCATGTGTCATGTATTAGAGCTATTCATTTTATTGTCTTGACTATAATTCTGTCATACTATCCACTGGATGACCAACATGGCATTGTCAGAACAGGCATTGACAGGATCAGTCAAAGAAGTTGGGTCCAAACACTCGGTGTCAAATGCAAAAGTTGGCTTCAAAAAATAAATGCATGAGTGCAGCCAGCATTGCTGCAGAGGTTGCAGAGGTGGGAAATCAGATTGACAGAGCTAAAATAATGTGTGACACAGTGCAACAGCTCGGTCTTCATGGTCGTCCTTCCAGATGAAAGCCTCTTTTAAAACTTGACAACAAAAAAGCTGGGAAACCATTTGCTGAAGACATGCAGTCCAAAAGCATGAATTCCTGAAACCATATCCTGTGGTCTGACGAGATGTAAATCAACTTTTTTTGGCTTAAATTATGTCAGTCATGTGTGGCAGCAGCCTGTTTAACAGTACCATTATAATTGTGCCTTGCCTACAATCAAGCCTAGTAGTGGTAGCATCATGGTTTGGGGCTGCTTCAATACTGCCAGCACTGGGCAACTGCAATTCACTGAAGGAATCATGAACTGCAACATGTGCTGTGGCATTCTGAAGCAGAACATGATGCCCCCCCTTCAGAAACTGGCACACAACAGTTTTTTCATCATGATAACAACCCCTAACACACCTCCAAGATGACCACTGCCTTCCTGAAGAAGGTGAAAGTAAAGGTAATGCAGTGGCCAAGTATGTCTCCAGACCTGAACCCTATTGAGTACCCATGGGGCATCCTTAAACAGGAGATAAAGGAGCACCAGTGTCTAACATCTCCCAGGTCCATAATGCCATAATGGAGGAATAGAAAAGGATCACAAAAACAACCTGTGCAGCTCTGGAGATTTTCATATTAAGGCAGTGGTAGATAACAACGGTGCTCACTCAAAACAATTTCGACATGTTCACTGTGGGGTGTACTCACTCTTGTGGCCTGCTATGTACACAAAAATGCCTGTGTGTAAAGTTGTTTTCAGAGGACAAAGATATAGTCCATTTTTTGCTGAAAGGTGAAGGGTGTACTCACTTTTGTGAGATACTGTATATACTTTCTTTCTTTGTTTCTACAATGCTTCCTTGCTTTACACTTGACACTCTTTTTACCTCGCACCTTTGTTGCCTTGCTGTGTAATTGCGTTGTACAGGCAACTGTGCATTGATAAGAAACGTCTTAAAGTCATGATGGTATTGTGCAAAGTAGGGATGCATATTTAAAGGGATTTTCTTGATCTGCTCTAACGAACATTAATAAACAATACTAGATTAACCACTAACCGTATTTATATACTGATATTACTAAAAGAGCCCATTGAGAATCTTCTGTTCAGTTTAATCCAACTTAGCTGGGGGAGGTTTGGACATCAGCAAAGACCTGGGGAGTCCAACTGGCAAATATACATTTACTGCAAGATCACAAAACACAGTGTATTTTTCCAAATGCACAATCAGTCTTTGTATATAGTAGTTTCTAGTGGTGTAACGATACTCGTTTTGGATCGGTTATCGGTCTGTGACCAATGCGGTCTGACTGAACCGGTCCGTCAAGCCCAGATCGGTTCAAATGCACTACAAACAGTCCGATGGCCCGGTCCAACGGCCCTAAATCAGTTTCCAGCACATACATTCAAGTACATTGTTGTATTACAAATACATATATAAATGCATGCACAAAACGGCATGTCGCATTGCAATCATGTTTTGTAAGGTGTGTTTGGGGTTAATATAAGCCGTGTTTCCATTAGGGGAGGTTCCGATGGTAATTCAGGGAGAGGGAAGATCTCAGGGAATTTTGTTTGCATGGTCCTCTCACCCTGCCTCTCCACTACACGTGTGTCAGACCCTACGTAAACAAAGGGAAACTGTGTCTCAGAGCAGCCAACATGACTGATTGCAGGTTTGCATATGTGTTGATTTATGGATTAAACTGGAGAAATCCTAAAAGTTTGTGGTTAGTGATCCTATTTATTGTGAGTTTCCAGCAGCATTACCCCATTTATGTCTAATATGCTTCATAAGATAAGATGTTATGAGTGACGTTAGGACAACAGGATTAGCAGGCTAAAGTTAGGCAAGTAAACATGTTTTAAGAAAGTAATTAATTGTCTGAGGAAATAGTTGTGCACCACATAGCACGTAGTTAAATGCTTCATCATGGAAACAGCCAAAACAAGCTCTCCTACAACTCTGAGTTTGACAGACTGTAAGTTTTCCTCTAGCAGGCATGTGAAAGTACTCCACCATGCACCATATTAGTCTGCTAGCATGCTAAATTACTTTGCTAATCGGAAGATAATACGAGTCTCTCTTCAAACTAACCTCTAAGTTTAGAGAAACTATAGTTACATGGGCAACTGTGTTTGTAATGAACTTGGGCAGTCGATTCATTAATAACTCCTAATATTTTTCCCTCCAGAGGGGGGAGAGGAAAAAAATATAGGAGTGAAGATATCAATGCGTTGTCAAAGTGCTCCCAAGTGCTCTATCTACATACAAAAAAGTCAAGTTTCATTTTGAGTAACTACACTTGGTTTGTGTAACAAGTCAGGTATTTAAATGGGGAAAACAGGGAAGAGCATGGCCACTTCTAACTTCAGCCCTGTTTTTTACTCAGTGCCATGCTACATTCTAACATATTATTGCAACGTGTCTGAATAGCTTGTAGCTATTCTCCGAGTACAATTGTGGTGTGTCATGGAGCTCTTCAGCAAGTTTTTTGCACACAGCATGCTTTTTTAGAGAGTAAAGCCTCCACTGCAATGTCCTGCCATAAGCACACTCAAGGCACCATTAATGCACTCTCTCTCTTACGAGGTGCAGTTGGGGGAACATCATAATTTGTGGCTGCTTTGATGTCACAGGTGCTGGAAACATTACCATCACTGCAAGAGGAAAATAATTCCCAAGTTAATTAACCTTTCATGTTACTTACATGTTACCCATGTTACTTGCTTGTTCATAATATGTCCGTATATGCTCAGCATTTTACAGCCTATTTGCTTTCGCTCGTAAGTTTGGTAATAAAATACACTAGCTCAGAGATTGCATTCAGTTTTGTTTTTGCTCTACTGCCTTGTGTGCGTAAAACAGCCACATTATTAAAGTGGGATAGGGACAGAGACAGAGAGAGAAAGAAAGAAAGAAAGAAAGAAAGAAAGAAAGAAAGAAAGAAAGAAAGAAAGAAAGAAAGAGCGATAGAGATCAAGAACGCGCACATGCCCAACAGAGAATGGTTGCGGGGGTCACAGGTCGTCAGCAGCCTAAAACTGCGGGTCACGGTCTGAAAAGTTTGGGAAACCTTGAATTAGGCTATAATTGCCTGTGCCACCAGCATGATGTAATATCACACCCCGCCTTGCTCAATAAAAGTCTGGAGTAAACTAGATGTACCGCATAGCGGTACATGGTATGACCGCCGCAGTGTATTGAAATGTGGGAAACTGTTGGTATCATGAATGTGTGGTAGAGCAATGTTGTGAGGTGAGAAATTGTGTGGAAATGATTTCCTGGAAGTGGGCATGGATGTGGGTTTTGAATGAATGACATTGGGAGTGATTTGTGAAAGAAATCAGAAACGAGATTTTGTACAATTACAGCGCCACCTATGGGCCCAATTTTATGGCATGTACTGTGCTTTTAGAGGTCTCTGTGCTGATCGTGCATGATATATTTTGTGCAGTTCACATGATATTGGTCAAAATCCCAATTTTTGCATTTACCCATATCACTAGGTGGTGCTATGCTTCAAGTGAGTGTTTACGGGCTGGGTCGATACGCCTCTGTAACACCAACATACTAACACAAAATCGTTGTCTTGGGCAAAACTGTTGAGTTATTTAACAAAAACTGTTTTTCGACACCACACTTCGACAATAAACATCGCCCCCTGTGGCGAAATGTCACAAAATTTAATACACATGAAAAGAAAGCTGTTTAGTTTCATGTCAACTTTGACCAAATTTTAGCAATTAGAAGCCAAGATATGGACTTTTGAGGAATTTTAAGCTACCTGGTAAATGTTCATTGACATGTAACTTCGAAACGGTTTATCTCAAGATAAATCCTTTGATAACTTTTTGTCAGCATTGTCTGTAGATGACGTATACCAAATTTGGTGAGATTGGCTTATGACGAGTTTGTTTGGATTTGTTTTCGCAGTGTTGACATTTCACAGAAATTCTTTTCGTTAGAAGTGGGCGTTGACTAGTGTTTTCAATGTGTGAGGGTCAATAGATTTCACGATTTGGTTGTAAACCTTACAGTGTTTCCTACAGACCAAGTAGCATTGTGTGGTGCTAGACGATGCACCCCCCAAGATTAATTTGCCACTTGCAGGTAGCTCAGTGACAAAGTTGTGTGCCCCCGACACTGTTGTTCCATTCAGTTCAAATCCTTTGCACACCTGGTAACATTTAACCAACGCTCCTTATTACAATCACCACTCATGGCAACATTTCAGCTGAGTAATGGTGGAATGCTGTTGCTCTCAGTCACAGATCACTGATCTATATGCCAATAGATTAAGCATTCCTCCTACATGTAGTCATTCAATATTCACCCAAACTACAGAGTAGAGCCATATGAATACACATTAATGTGCTTGAGAGGCCACATACATTTTAGATTTACATGATCCCATTTGGTCTCGATCCTGCACATGTCTTTACTAAACTCCCTCGTGCACGACCACTCTACCAGTTACACCACTGATAACCACAGCAACCTGCAAAGTTGGGCATTCAGTGAACAACCAAGCAAATTTACAAGAAGCATAAAAAACTACAGCTCAAAAAAGTTATGGTTTGACAAACCAATCCACCTTCCCCACATTAAATAAATCTGAATTGTGAACTTAATTCTACATTCTCTGTATGCCATTGGTTGTATAGGGTTCTTGATTCTCTGATAGACAATGACGAGATATTGTCATCAACAGATAAAATCCATGCATTTTTATGAATTAATTTGTATGCTCCTTGTATTCTGCCCACTGCTTTGTGTTCCTTAATCGACTTGTAGGGACTTACTTTCAACATGGCTACAACCGGAAACTACCACAAGGCACTACCTTGTCTCTGGATCTAGCAGTAGGATTACCGAATTTGGCTGTAGCACTTTAGCTATTAGCTGAGCATAAATCACTGAATGTGGTGCAATCCGATTCAAAGACTTGTGCTCAGGTAATAGGCTGTAATACAGCCTGATTTGGAGACTGACTGAATGGATTTAAAAGGGGTGAAGCTTAACTCTTTCAAATTCTTTCAAATTCTTTTATTGGAGGATAACCCCTTGAGATGAGGCATCTCATTTTTGAGGGGGTCCCCAAAAAACAAGCATAACACCAGACATACACTCTCTCATACACACCAAGGCTCTTCATCACTACCAACCACCCCAATCTGTCCAAATTCTACCCAAAAAAGCTCTCATACAAAAGATAATGCAGTAAATATTGAATATTACAGGAGAGGGAAAAAACACAATAAAAAGTAAACAAATAAACATGTATGTACATATACATATACACATAAATGCTACAAATACACACATGTTCATATGCATATATACACACATACGCACATACATATAGATACACACATGTACACAAGTATACATACATATACCTAAACACAAAAGACGACATCAATGAAAAGAAGTCATACACCAAAAAAACATTTACATTGGTCACATGAATACAAGTAAGATAAGAGGGATAATTTAAAATGAGGAAAAGAAGAGATGGACCTTAACAAACAGGGTAAGCGATTCCAGTCAGATGGAGCTTTGAATTTGAAGGCACGCCTTCCAATTTCTTTGGATATGTTCGGTACGGAAAAAAACAAGTGACTATGGTGTCTGAGTCCATAAATAGAACTATATCTTCTTCAGTATAGTGGCTAAGAGACTTGTGCAGTATTTGGAAAAGAACGGGTTAATTGACACAACAGTGCAGAAGGCAGGAATCCCAGGTTTTGCTGGATGCATTGAGCACACTAGTGTAATTTGGCACCAAATTCAGACAGCAAAGCAAGAGGGTAGGGAGCTTCATGTAGTTTTTTTGGACCTAGCAAATGCCTTTGGCTCGGTGCCGCATAGTCTGATTTGGAGTGCTTGTGAATACTTTAGAGTGCCAGTTGAGATTGTGAATATAATGAAGGAATACTTTAAAGATATTAGATTGTGTATAGGTACAGGGGAGTTTGTATCAGACTGGCAGAAGCTAGAAGTAGGCATTATGGCGGGGTGTACGATCTCACCACTTGATTTTACAATGGCAATGGAAATGGTAATAAGAGCTTCTAAGTGGGTGGTGGGAGGGGAAAGGCGTCGGGAGGGACTGCGTCTCCCGCCAATTAGAGCTTTCATGGATGACTTGACTCTGTTAACAACAACGGTGCCATGTACAAAAAGGTTGTTAGAAAGGATAAATACAAATCTCAGGTGGGCGAGGATGAGGATAAAGCCTAGTAAGTCAAGGAGTATCTCAGTCACCAAGGGAAAAGTGGTAGAGCAGAAGTTCACGGTGGAAGGTGAGGAAATCCCATCCATCAGGGTGAGACCAGTGAAAAGCCTGGGGAGGTGGTATAATGCAGACCTGAGTGATCGAGAGCAGTTAGAGCAGCTTAGAAAAGACGTGGTGGAGGGATTGGAAAAAATTGACAGGTCAGGGCTACCAGGAAAGCTGAAATTGTGGTGCATGCAATTTGGACTGTTCCCTAGAGTAATGTGGCCCATGTCAGTGTATGAAGTACCATTATCAAAAGTAGAGAAGCTAGAAAGGGTGGTTAATTCATACATTAAAAAGTGGTTAGGGGTTCCACGGTGCCTAAGCAGTGTAGCTCTGTATGGGAAGGGCATACTGCAGCTGCCAATAAATAGTCTGGTAGAGGAATTTAAGTGTGCTAAGGTTAGGACAGAGCTGTTGTTAACAGGGAGCAAGAACAGGATAGTCAGTGGTCTGGCTCCTAACCCGAGCAAAGGGAGAAAGTGGAAACCAAAGGTAGCAGTGCAGGAGGCAGAGGCAGCCCTTAGACATGGAGAGATAGTGGGGAATGTCCAGATTGGGCGGGGAGGCTTGGGGCGTACATCAGGGAAGCCAATGTGGAGAAAGGCAGATCAGAAAGAGAAAAGGAGATTGGTTGTAGAGCAGATACGCAGGCAAGAAGAAGCTAGTAGACAGGTAAAAGCTGTGTCACTAGCAAAGCAGGGCCAGTGGTTGAATTGGGAGGGAGTAGAGAGAAAACAGGTTACTTGGAGGGATTTGTGGAGTATGGAGTCTAACAGGCTAAAGTTTTTATTGGGAGCGACGTACGATGTGCTCCCATCGCCAGATAACCTGATTGCTCCAGATAACCTTTTATTGAACTCACTGTCCCATGGGAAAGCTCCCTAGAGGAAGCATATGAGAGGAAAAAGCTTAAGTATGAAGAGTTGAGATTGGAAGCAGAGCAGAAAGGATGGAAGGCAAGAGTATTTCCAGTAGAAGTGGGTTGTAGAGGGTTTGTAGGGAGGTCAGTCATTTCATTGCTAGGGGAGCTTGGGGTTGGTGGTAAGAATCTACGTAAAACTGTTAGGGAGATGTCAGAGGAAGCAGCTAGGACTAGTAATTGGATCTGGATGAGAAGGGCAGTCTCTGCCTGGGGTAAGCAGTAGGGTTGCCATGTTTGAATGGGGCGGTGGAGGGATTCGAACCCGGGCCCTCCAGGTGTGGGTCAAGTGCCTTAGCCAGTGTGCTACCGTGGAGGTGGAGATTAGTGCAACCTAGGGCTGTTTGTGCAGATAAGGATGGGCACCCCAGACCAGCAGATGGCAGTAGTGCGTTTAGTGGGTCAATAGAAACACAGAAGAAGAAAGAGGCTTATAAATGGCAGCCATCACACACATGGGCAGCTTAGAAGCAGGCTCTCTGGGATCGTGCGGTGTATTGGGATACAGAGTGGCCAAGTTTCCCGGGGTTTTGCGGTGTATGGAACACGGGATAGCTGAGCATTAGACACCATTAGATTCAAGAGGTGGATACATCGAATGGTAAGTCAATGGGTAGAATCGTCTTTAGAAATAGCATTGGCAGTGTCGTTTGTGTAATGGCGTATGTGTTAATGACTGCAAAGTGATAGTATCTGTGGTAAAATGGTGGTAAAGTGCAAATATTCGATAACAAGTCCTAATTAGTAAGTAAGCAGGTCATTTTGGAAGTAAACTGTGGTTGTGGCTAATTTTGTAAGTAAAACTTTGGGAGTCGGGCGGGCGCGGTGTAGGAGATGAGATTTTATTATTTATTTATTTGTTTGTTTTTTAATTAATTTATTTATTTTTATGCGTTGGTGCAAATAGTTGATAATGAGCAGGAAGTAGTACATTTTTGGAAGTAAACGGTGGTTGTAAATGAATTGTGGAAGTACATTTTGGAAATTTGGGTAGCAGGTAACTAAACTGTGGACACACGCTAAAGGATTGATCACCTTTAGTGGGGCCGCCTCAGGGGAGGGTGTACAGTGAATAAAGGCCCGAAACACCCGTGGATCCTGAGGTACACTGCTGAGGATGTGTCCCACATAGTGTATGGATAATTGTAATGGCTGTAGTTAGGAAAGCCTGAAGTGTGGTACAATGGGTGCTCTCCCCACATGTGCAAGTGTCTTGTATTTTTATGTATTTATCTAGTTATTTTAATTGTTAAGGAAATGTTGGAGGAAACTGCAAAGGCTTGCCAGTGGTCCTGGATGAGATGCATGTTGTTGGCATGGTGAAAGCCAGGGGGGAAAGCGGTAGGTAGGTGCTGCTGAGTGGATCATGTAAACGGCCCCAGCAGCCCCAGTCACTGTAACGGTAGCCGGCTGGTTCAGGTTAACCCTTGTTGAGCATCTGTCTGTACGGCTCCAGTTGGCCATCCCCTCAGCTGCTCTGTCCTGTACAGCTCACATGAGGTTGCGTGAATAGCTGTAGTCAGCGGCCAGTTGTGCGTGTTACACCTGGGAGTAGGGACTAACAGCCTGAACTATTTACTTGACTATAGATAGTGTTGGTGGCATGGTGAAAGCCATGGGGGAAAGCGATAGGTAGGTGCTGCTGAGTGGATCATGTAAACGGCCCCAGCAGCCCCAGTCACTGTAACGGTAGCCGGCTGGTTCAGGTTAACCCTTATTGAGCATCTGTCTGTACGGCTCCAGTTGGACATCCCCTCAGCTGCTCTGTCCTGTACAGCTCACATGAGGTTGCGTGAATTGCTGTAGTCAGCGGCCAGTTGTGCGTGTTACACCTGGGAGTAGGGACTAACAGCCTGAACTATTTACTTGATTATAGATAGTGTAGGGGTAGGTGTAATAGCTACAGTTTCTCCCTAAGGTGCTCTTCCTACATGCACAAGTACTTTGTGTTCTTTGTAAACTATGGGATTAAATAATGTTTTAAATAAAGGGGATACTTAAAAAAGAAACACTTGTAAATAAAGTGAAACCAGTGTAGCTGTCGTCTGGCTTTAGGTGATAATAGATTTAGTTGCTGGTACATATAAATAAGGACACCTCAAAACAAAGCGGCAAAGACTATTAAAGGCAACAGTTAGAGATTTAAGGTGTAAATCAGTTGTGTTCATATAAACAATGTCTGCATAATCAAAAATGGGAAATAAAAGCTGTGTTACAATTCTCAATCTAATCTGTTGTGTAAAGCAATTTATTGAACGATATAAGGTTCTAAGGTTACAATTTATTTTCTTCACAACAAAGTCAATGTGAGGCTTGAAGGAGAGGTGAGAATCGAGCCATAGGCCCAGATATTTAAATTCCTCCACATTCTCCATAGATGTACTATCCAAAAATTACATCAGGGAAATTACAAGAGGGACATGGGGTAGGATGGAAGAGCAACACACACACGCACACAACCACACTCGTTTCTCCATGCACACACAAACAAAGACAGACTGGCTAAACAGGACATTGAGAGAAAAAGTAGGCTATCTGCCAGTAGAGCTGTGCGATATGGGAAAAAATGAATATCCCGATACATTTTCTCCATTTCACGATATACGATATATATCTCGATATTTTGAAATATCCTTTATAGGACCCTATGAAATCACACTTCATACTTTTTCATACATCATACTTTTTACTGTTATCACTACAATCCCAGCAGATTACATACCATTCATGGTTAACTTTAAAGGTGGTATCCAGGAAAACATTAAAGATTTTCATAGTGATTAACCACAATTGAGTTGAAATAAGACTGTTTTTTTTTTTTTTTTTTCAAATAAAGCACAAAGTGCAAAAACAAAATTCAAAATTACAGTAAAGTGATAAATGCAAACAGAGCTGCCCAGTACTGTGCAAAAACCAAAAAGTGCAAACTCAAGTAGAAATCCTGAGACAAGTGCTTTCATGAAATTACTTTTAAAAATATAGAGGTAGATCTCCCAGAAAATGACGTGTGTGGCATTAACTACAACGACACACATTTAGCCTTGTGTGTGTGCGTGTGTGTGAGAGAGAAAGAGAGAGAGAGAGAGAGAGAGAGAGAGAGCGAGAGAGAGAGAGAGAGAGAGAGATCTGCACAACATATTTCTACCTGCACAATTTTCAACTGTACTGGGCTGGTTTAGGGGTTTTAGCAGGTGTGCATGCTGTTCGGAGTTTGACGGACTCTGCATACTCTGCCGGGTAGGTTTTGGGGTGGTGAAACATGTTTGTGGTGCTGCTGCCTTTCGTCGGGACAGTTTTTTTTGCACACTTTGCATATTGGGGTTACCTGCTCCACGTTCCCGATATCCATAAAACTTCCGGATTACTGATCCCTTATTGCCTCATTTAGGAACAAGCTGTTCGTCCGCTTCCATGTTCTATTGCATTAGGTAGGTATACTGTACGACAGCTAGTGCTCGCGCTGCCTGCAAACCGAAAGAAATTACAAAATAAAGTTCCCTCCCTTCCGCACCTAGATGTCGCGCTGGATTGGTTGGTGAGTGTTTGACGAGAGTGTGCGTTTTTTTTAACCCCTCACTCGCGTTACTGCCTGAGGGAAAAGCCACCAGAACGTTTTTAACATGAAAGTAACACGAGTCTCGGCTGCTGCTTGAAAAAAAAAAATCAGACGACCATAAAATACTCGATACATACGATATAATAATTTTATGTATCTCACAAATCTATTTCGGAGATAATTTCGTATATTCGATATATCGCACAGCCCTATCTGCCAGTATATACAGAATATTGAAAATAAATAATTTACTTCTTAATTTCCCAATATAAACAAAATAGTAAGATAAGGAAAAATGCCCATAATACGTTATCAATAGGGATAGAACCGTAACAGCACAGGAGAGTGTGCAATTTAAATTATTCGTCAGCAGAGGGCTTATAAAAACACACATTACTTAAGTCAAAACAAACAAAAGTTTCAGCAAAGGGATGATTAAGAAGTGTCATTTCCCATGTATTCAATGCCTCCAAAAAAAAATAAAAAATATGCAGCAGGTAGAATGGGCGCCCATGAAGTAAATCGAAGTCAATCAGCATTTACACCGTCCTGTAAAAAAAGGTTAGCTTCTTCTGGGGTTTTAAACAGCAGCGGTTTACCATTGAACATGACTCTGAGAGTAGCCGGGTAAATCAGAGAGTATTCCATATTACGTTGTTGGAGTTGTTTCTTGATGTCGTCGAATTCACGTCGCTTGTTAAGCACAGCAGCACTAAAATCGGAGAATATATGGACACAATCACCTTTATACTCTAGTTGTTTTTCCTCCCGGGCGAGTCGAAGGATTTTATGCCTGTCCAGAAGACTAAGACTCTTTAACTCTAACGAAGCTGGAAATTGAGCCTATTTCTCATTTCTTTTAGGAACATTACTGGTATCTGTGTGTCTATCTGTAATTCACTGACTTTGTGTGTTTCAGGCTGGCCAAGAGTCTTTCCACTCCATCACAAGGTCGTACTACAGAGGAGCAGCTGGCACCCTGCTAGTGTACGATATCACGAGGTGGGAATGGGGGGTGGTGGTGAGGGGGGGGCTTGTTAGGATTATCCCCAGAGGAAAAATAGATTTCTTAAAGGGGAAGTGAAAAGGAATAACATAATTTTTGCATAGACTGGTAACTGAATAAATTTCCATATGTCCCATTCAGTTAGTGTTAGCTACCAGTTCATTATTTTGTGACTATGAACAACAGGGCTATGGATTGATTCACACCAAACTTCTTCTTTAAGTCTCTTGCATACTCCTGCACACTTGCAAACCACATGGTTCTTTCCATGCATTGCGTTACCAAAAAAACAATGAAAGTGATGTCATCTGTTTCAACCTAATTTTGTGTCTAACGCCAAACTGGACGTTGGTTTACACATAGAAGGTGTATACACAAAACTGAACACCCGTAAGTTCCAAAATCGCCAGAAATTTTTGGCAACTTTCTTAAACGTTTGGTGAAAACTTTCTCTTAAGGCTTGACACACTTTTGGAATCAACCTGTAAACTTGTCCATTTCTGATTTGGCTGATATCTGTGGGCCATGCTTTGTCAGGAGCTTCCAGAACTGGAGAAAGGTACGCACATCCAAATAAAATAGTCCAAGTGCTGGACAAAAATAGCAGATATTTTGAAAAAGTGGTCTGCACCCCATCTGTAAGGGCTGGTAGAGGGGAAGTCTCCTACTGTCTGAAGGGACTTTCATCTGAGCAGTTAAGTATAGGCAAGGTTGAACAGGTAGGTCTTTAGTTGCCGTTGCATCCGTGCTTTCATCGCAGGCTAACGAAAACAAACCTGACACCCTTTGTCTCTAACTTTCTCTTAATATCAGATGAAATGTCTTCAATTCTCTGTGCCATAGTGTTACGAGATAGGCGGACATCTGCAAATTCTTACTTCTACTCAGGACAAATGTTCCCCACCATTTTTATCAGACAGTCTTTAACAAATTCACCATCAGTAAAATTTTTGCTGTGCTTGGCAATCAATGGTGCTACATTGAAGCTCGCTGTTGGGGCATTTTTATTTGACTCGAGTTCTTGTGAAAAAAGGCTACTGTGCCGTTAAACCACCTTCCAGCTGCTTCAATTTTTCGCACCTTTCACTCCCCGTTATCTTGTAGACAGCATGTCTCGTCTGGTAGTGCTTCTTGAGATTAAACTCCTTGAAAACAGCCACAGTCTTTTGGCATATTAGGGAGACACAATTATTTTGTATGCCAGAGAAAAAACATTTAAATTTCCACTTGTCCTGGAAGTGGCAGCCCTCGCTGTCAACTTTCCCCTTTTTATTTACTGTTGCCATTTCAGAAATGGGCAGTATCGAGAGAGAATGCTATTACAGGTGTACAAAGGCTTGGAACGCAGCTCAGTCAATCACAATCAAATAATCGAACATGCAGTTTTTAGAAGGTGCTGGAGGGGGCACATATTATTGATTTTATGACAGGGGCTGCGGGCCGGTGGAAATTAGAACGTGGGCTGCATTTGGCCTGCGGGCCAGACTGTGGACATGCCTGGGTTAGGTTGTATGTACTAGTATTGTGTTGGGAATATGGATGTTAGAAGTTTCCTTTTTATCCATACAAGTAATATGTATGGTCATCTCTCACTCCCTCCTGGCTGGCCTACCTGCTTGTGCAATAAAACCACTGCAAATGCAGCAGCATATCTGGTATTCAATAAACCCAAAAGGGCACATGTCACTCCTTTTTGTTAACCTGCATTGCTCCTGGCGTCTGCTGCAAATCAACCCAAGGCCTACAAAGTTACATCAGGATCAATGTTCCCTCTAATTTTTTGTCAGCACTGAGCAAATTGAAATGTGTGTGAGTGGCATGCAGGGGTGTAGCCAGACTTTTTTTACATGGGGTGGCCAAAGGGTGGCCAGCGTTATTGAAGGGGTGGCCATGCTTTGACCAATGTAGTTTTGGGGTCCGGGGGGTCCTCCCATGGATTTTTTTTTAATTAGCTAGATTTGATTTCCTGTATTCTGGTATATTTGGTGGCATATCAGGTGACATATAGTAGTCATTCAATTAAGGCGGACCTGTTCAGTGCCCAGTGTTTTCTCCATATGCCCATTGCACGCCTTAAGACCTCATGAGCTCTTTTTTATGGAGCAAAAGGCGCAGATGATTAGAAAACTATTTAAAAAACGGTGTCAAATTCCATGTATTTTCGAGAAGCCTTTGGCTGCGACCTGTAGCCCGTTGGATATCCAACTCCTCCCATATCCAAGTCGGCCATTTTGAGTGTGTCACACGTTCAAGTCGGCCAAGTCAGCCATATTGTGTGAGTGTGTCACATATCCAAGTCGGCCATATTGATTACATCACGTCCAAAGCCTCTCGACGTTTACTCTACACTGCTCAAGAAAGCAAAGTGATGGCGGTAAGTGAAAAATACACAATTTTATGCTCACAACGATATTACATTGTTGACCCAGCGGCACAGTAAGGCACCGGATGAAGTATATATGATATTTGATGTGGTGATGTAGTTTGTGGGGCTAAGTATTTGTATGAAGTTTGCATGTTGGATAACGTAGCGTAATCGTGGTAACTAGTGCTAGCTCCCGACTACCCTTAGGTAAAGATATGTCTTGTGGAATTGAATTTATGCAATAGTTATCCCTCTGTGCGAATTAACTATATATAGTTTTATGTGTGTGTGTGTGTATGCAAGATTAGCAAGAGTCCAACTGTCGTTAGAGCGAAACATTAGTTCGGCTGGACAAACATAGGCCAACACTGGAAATTGGTACTGTGTGGCTAGCGGTGTTTATAAATGGTATTTGTACCTCTTTCCACAACACAACGGGGCTACAGAGAGAACTCGTTGGCGGCTGGTTATAGAAAGAGGGGTTGAGCTTAACTTAATTCTTGTCTTGTAGGAACAAGTATACCAGGCCAAGTTGTAATCACAAGGGAACCCATTCTGTGGGTAGTAGTAAGTCTACAACTAGTTAAAAAAAGCTATCTAATTGATGTAAACAGCCTAGACACAGGACCTGGCTTGCTCAATTGCTCGCAGTTTTGCACACTGCTAGCTTGATCAAAATAAATCCTATCAGCACGTATGTTGAAGCTACTGTTTTCCTAGCAACATCTCACGTTTAGCTTCTGCAAGCCACCAATAGATTAATTTCACTTTAGGTAATGCATAACGAGCAGCCTGTCGCGCTGTTTCATAGATAGCTACACCTGCACTTGACTGACCCGTCTGCGCCGACAGCAACTGAAGACCCAGCTCTCTACATTTGGTAAAGCGCACGGATTCACTGCACTCTCCCAACATCATAATTTCCTGTGCTATCATTCTCATGTGTTAATCTAGTTGTTCTGTGTGCGGATCCTGTGGAATACAATGTTATTTTGCTCTGAAGGCGTTGTATATTTAGTTCGGTTCCGGTTTGCCTATCCTCTGCCTGAACCAAGTTCCCACACTAAAATGTTACAATGTTTTATATCGTGTTTGGTGACGTTCAGAAATATTACATTTGCAAGCATGGAGCAGTAGTCTAATTGCATAGCTTACTCCGATACTAGATGTATGGACCGGTATTTTAGATTGTGTTTATAGGTCTTCTCTGCTGTACACACACATGCATACACACACGCGCACACACAGGGGGAGAGCTAGAAGCACTACAGTTATGACATAGTGTGCTGTACATAAATAGCTGCTAGAAAGTCTAATTTTTGCCTTTGAAATGTTTACGCACAAAGTGTTTCCCATGAAGTGTTGCTTTTAGCTGTGCTTCAAAGAATCTATGAAATGTGCCTACATGGTTTTATAAATAAATTTGTATTTTTTTAATTTATAAATAATGTTGCCAGCGTTATTTTTGGTGCAGTATACAATGGGATCACTTTTCATAATGTTTGAGATGTCTCTGAAGCAAAAACAATTGTAATCAAAGACATGTTCTGCTTGAAATGTTGCTTGTTACAAAAAGCCATTTTTCTCAGTATTTTGGTCAAAAATCAGCATTTTTAGTTACACCCACCCATGTTCTCCAGACAATTGCTAAGGAATGGAAAGAGGTACAAACAAAAAAAAAAATTTCTGATGATAAAGGAAAGTCTGGAGTTTCTTTTGGTATGTTTTTTGTTGACACGGACATAGAACTCAATTTTCTGTGGGTCTTGAAAAAACACTGAAATGTTCAAAAAATCCTGGCACTGGGACGTGACCAACTTTGAAAATGGCTGGCACTCAATGAGTTAAGCACTATAACCTCATGCTTAATGCCGAGTTAAGGCAGAGCCTAACTTGAATGGCCTGCCTCCACGGTGGCAATAACAATAATGAAATATAGCTGCAAGCAGCGATGAGGGGCCAAGCAGCGAATAAGCCGTAAGTTGACACGCAGACAGAATGAAATCAGGCCACAGAGACGGCCGTAAGCGCCCACAAGAAGTTTCGCATCATTGCAGCCGAGTCCGGCTGAGACATAAGGCCCCATCCTCTTTTGCAGCTTCGTTATCGAATTTCACCGGCTGTGACGGCCGAGCGCTTTGACAGACAATAAAATCACATCGCGTGGGTCAGACATAGTCTGAACATGATGCGTATGCCATTTTGTGGCAACTGGCCAAAATATGTTATCAGTGGAAAACCTTTGAGCATTTTAACTTAATCCAACGGAGAGGGCCTTGTTGTCTGTTTTGCGCCAGCAGGCCCGGCAGAGACAGCGCGCAGGGGGAAGAGGTGGAGACTTGCGAGCTGGGAAGTTTGCTTGCGGAATCTGAGGACATAAACATGCGAACTTTAATGGTTTAGTTGTTAAAAGCTTACGCGTTGAGATGTTGTGAATGCAATCATTTTCTTGTTGCAGTTATTGTTGAGAATAAATATTATTTTTGATTTAAGCGTTGTTTTGTGTTTTGTGTTGAAGGGGGACATTGTCATAATATAGGCATATAAGCCTACAATGGATTAAAGTAATGTTCAGGTCAGATTTTTTGTCAATTCTTCACATGTGCCAGACATACAAGGGATAAAAATGACATTTCTTGCTATCCAATACGTAGACAAGACAGGATACTAAACATTAAAGTGCAAGATAAGATGGAGTAGTATGAGGTATTTGTGTTCTTACCTATCCTAAGTGTAATATGTAACTAATATGTAACATTTTGTCTGACTAGTGCATTAAACTCTAATCGATAAATTAGCTAATTATAAATAAACAATGCGAAATGGTGCCAAAAAAACATATAGTGCAAACAATATTGAAGACACACAGGGGGGTCTGAGATGAAGATGATACGCCGGTTCCTAAAAGAAACAACAGATTCTGGTAGCCTATGAGAGGAGATGACGTTGATATGGTGCAAGTTAATGTGGTCTTATAGTGGCATGGAAACTTAGACCATGAACATTGTTTTGGCCAGACCACGGAAATTGGTTGCTAATCCAAATACATCATTTCTCATGAACATAGCACCCCCTAGTAGCCAAATGTGACTACATTTGGTGAGTACGTGCTGGGTGGTGTCATGGGTGCACATTTCAGGTTTGGTTGCAATGTGTCAAAGTGGATATATAAGCTCAGTTTATGTTTGGTGGCTAGAAAGGGCCATCATTGGGACATGGCAAAGTCTGATCACAAATCGAAATAAAGTTTTACATGAAAACATATGTACAGATATGAGCCAAAACGCATTTTTGCTCATCATATGATCCGCTAGTGACCAAACTGGAAAACATTTGTTCTGACCTCTTGCGATGTTGTCAAAAGCCATGTGACCAAGTTTGGTAATGATACAATAAGGCCTAAAAAGGACATTAAACATTAAGGTCTGCTGTAAGGTATTTTACTTACCTATCCCGACTGTAATATTCAACATTATCATATTAAGCAAAACTTTGTCTGACTACTACGGTAACGTCCAATCAATAAATGAGCCAATTCTAAATAAATGATGTTAAATGGTGCAAAAAAAGAAGCATATCGTGCGAAAAAAGATTGAAGACACACGGTGGGTCTCAAGAATATGTTGCGCTGATTCCCTAAACAAACTGTAGATTACAGTAGCCCGCGACAGGGGATGACTTTGCTATGGTGGCAGTTAATATGATTGTAGCGCTGTACCAGGCTACCTGAAATGCTGTCATTTTATTTCGGCAAAAGATGACGTTTTGTGCGTTGATATCTCATTGCAGGACATTATATTGTTGTGGGTTGTTCAGGGAAACAGAAAATACACTTCTGTCAAGTGATCGTTTGTCTTGTCGTTTGAAACGTATGCGTCCAATGGACTTTTAGCATCATTAGAGGGCGTCGTCTGAAAAAGGCAGTCATGTGAGGCCAAAGTTAGGGAAGAATTTGCATATCAGAGCCTACAAATACGCCAGGTTCACGGAGGTGCCGTCAGATGAATCATGGATTTCAGGATGGCAAGACAGAGTGCTGTAAAGAGGAGTATCGAAGAGGATCCGATAAGTGGCGACCTGCACGAGGTGACGCCGGTGAAGAATAGTCGGCTAGACGTTCGCTACTTCGACGCCACCATGCAAACGGGCCAGGGCGACTACGGGCGGGTTGTGTGCCTCTCGCCGGAGAAGCGAGCGGCATTTCAACAGGCTACCGACAACAAGCAGTCTGTGAAGTTGATCGACGCACAGAAGACCATCAGTAAGCAACCCTACGGCTGTCGCCTTTCAGCGCTGGTTATGACCCGGAGTGAACAGAACTGCACGGGCAGTTTGACAGCGTGTTGTTTTTTGTTTTCTTATTCGTTTCCAGGCAGCAGCAACCCAGGCACGTTTGACGTCCTCGTGTCCAGTCGAAGCAGCGTGGAAGCCGCCGAGCAGCTGTCGTTTCCCTGGAGAGAGCCGCGTACCACAGAGAAAGTGTCAATCGCCGACGTCTTAGCCTTGGGCCCGAGACAGCGGGTAGGTGTCGTGCAATTGTACATGTATTTTGTCAAAACGACGGTGTTGGGCGACAGCCGCTGTCCGTATACTAATGCGCCTTTTCTGTGTGTTTCTCACATAACAGGTGGGCGCGATAGAGGCACGAGTTCTGCATGCCACGGCGAACCGAGTAGTGCCTTTGAACGGGGTGCCCTCGGAATTGCGGATGTTCGAGATCTGCGACCCTACTGGACAAACAGCGCTGACTCTGTGGGATCGGCAGATACTGTAGGTGCAGGAGGGGAAGTCTTACCGCTTCGCCGCGCTCAGCACGAGGAAGGAGGGGGACCGGACCGTGCTCACCGGCAGTCCGCAGACGGCGATCACCGCTGTGGGTGATGTGGGCCAGCCGCCGTCGGTGAGGATGCCCGCTGTCGCAGGGGACCAGACCGTTGGAGGACAAGTGACGGGAGTGCAGATCGTCGTGAAGCCCAGATGCCGCAGGTGCCACGCCGCTCAGGAGAGCGTCGTTGCCAGATCGACTACTCACCGCTGCGAGCGTTGCGGCATCTTGCAACATACCAATGCCTACGTATTCACCTACTCCGGCGTGGTTATCCTGGCGACAAGAAAGGGCGAGGAGCTATCGTTGACTCTGACCAATTCGGTTGTCTTTAATTACATCAGGGATAACTATTTGGCTCGGATGGCCCACGACAGGCCAAGTTTGGAGGAGGAGGTGATGAAACTGTCTAAGCTGGAGGCGACGGTCAACGGGGAGGGCCTCGTTGTCCGTTTTGGGCCAGGAGTCCCGGCGGAGGTGAGTGGCTCAGCAAAGCAGGACAGCGCGCAGGGGGAAGAGGTGGAGACTTGCGAGCTGGGCGAGTTGCTCGCGGAGTGTGAGGACATAAACGCTTGAACCGTGTATATCTTTTTGGACATTGATAAAAAAAATAAAAAAAAACTTGTTAAAAAAGTGTAAATAGTTAATGTTCTAAATATGTTGTTGTCGTTGTTGTTGTTAAATAAATGTTATTTTTGATTTAAGCGTTGTTTTGTCTTGAAGGGGGAATTTGTCTTAATATAGACCTATAAGCTTACAATAGACAAATTTTCCCTAGGTGTGTTCACTCTTTGCTACAGATGAATATAGGCTGAGCCTGCTCTTTAGTAGCCTAACAATTAACTGGTGGTCTTTTGAAAATGCTGACATTGAATGAATAGCTGTCAAAGAAAGGTGAGCATAGGTAATACACTGCAAAGTCTTACAATACTAAGTATCGTTTTTTGGTTGTTTCAGGTTGTAGATGTAGGCTTAAAGCATTTTGTTCTGTAATTTGCCATCTACATACGCACTGGAATAGCCTACCAAAAGAATGCACAAGAAGGGCATTTAAGCTTGAGTTGTGTGCATGTATCATATATCCACGTTATATATTTTAGGTTGTTATAAGCCTGACAATTATTATTCAATGGTTAATAATATAAATCTGCATTTCTGGCCTGTGTGATTCTTAATTTAAAGCGTTTAATCTATTGTCCAGCTGGTGGCAGCAGGGGCTTTCCGTAGACAACTTGACATTTGCTAGCAAGGAAATGTACACCAGGCTATTCCTCTGGGCTTCCACACAAGTCTAATACTACACATAAGAGATGACAAGTTTCATTTAGGAAATAATAATAACCTGCTGGTATATACGTTAATCAAATGTTTACATTAAGTTTTTGTCCTCTTGGATGAAAACGGATTGTTCATACCTAATTTGAGGACTTTTATTCTGACGAGCTACAGTTGACAAGTGTTCAGGAAAGCAGAAGTCTACTCCATTTTGTCGATTGACAGCCACGAGGTAAGACCAAGGGGGTAGGAATATATCCGGAAGTTGAAGCACCCATGGGGAA
The DNA here is from genome assembly GCA_027475355.1 of Coilia nasus. NCBI lineage: Eukaryota > Metazoa > Chordata > Actinopteri > Clupeiformes > Engraulidae > Coilia > Coilia nasus. The sequence goes on from CM050221.1 coordinate 324,513, forward strand.
ATCTCAACCCGGAAAACGACCAATAGCATGTAGCATTCCGTTGACTTCCATTCATTTTAGCGTCACTTTGAAATCAAACAACTTTACATGAGAAGCCATCCGTACCTTGATATTGGCATTGTTGTAAACCGGAGAGGGCACAGCAAAACATATTTGCTTCGATCAGAAATCTGTCATGTTATTGCCTTGTAAGAAACGTTTATCTGAAATTATGCTAAAAATGACGCCATAAATCATGCGACGGCTAGTGAGTTTCTGTCGCACAGGAGAAAATTTACCGTAGTGGTTGGATAACAAGCTGTAGCCACAGTCATGCTCGTTTACTTTTCTATTCATGTTGGGGAAACATTTACATCACTATTTCCCGAAAAATAAGCGTAGAACTTGGTATTTGTTTGTAAGCAGAATCGCTATCTTTATGGATTTTACTATTCGATGCAAGTGAATTGAGAAAGACTGCTAAGCTAAGCTACACGCTATAGCTTGTAGATTACATGCTAACTAGCTAGCTCCCTTGACATGCTGGCTTGCAAGACTGCCTGGAACCAAAGTTAGTTGACGAAGAATCAAGTCCCCACATACAATATTAGCCCCCCATTCCACTAAGTGATTGCAGCTATAACGGTAGAAGAATACTTATTAGGAAAATTATCGTACGCTGTATGATTTGTGATTGAGCATCTACCACTCAATTTATAGTATTTGGGTTCGCTGGCCGACGTGACCGTACGTCACCCCGCACTTGCGCAGTTGCATTGTGACCATTTAAAAATCTCAAAATCGTGCTTCAACGGCTCCCATTGAAAACGACGCCATCCCTCAGTCCATTCTCTTCTACTGTCTATGGGTAAGACCAAGGGGGTAGGAATATATCCGGAAGTTGAAGCACCCATGGGGAAATCTCAACCCGGAAAATGACCAATAGCATGTAGCATTCCGTTGACTTCCATTCATTTTAGCGTCACTTTGAAATCAAACAACTTTACATGAGAAGCCATCCGTACCTTGATATTGGCATTGTTGTAAACCAGAGAGGGCACAAACATATTTGCTTCGATCAGAAATCTGTCATGTTATTGCCTTGTAAGAAACGTTTATCTGAAATTATACTAAAAATGACGCCATAAATCATGCGACGGCTAGTGAGTTTCTGTCGCACAGGAGAAAAATTACCGTACTGGTTGGATAACAAGCTGTAGCCACAGTCATGCTCGTTTACTTTTCTATTCATGTTGGGGAAACATTTACATCACTATTTCCCGAAAATAAGCGTAGAACTTGGTATTTGTTTGTAAGCAGAATCGCTATCTTTATAGATTTTACTATTCGATGCAAGTGAATTGAGAAAGACTGCTAAGCTAAGCTACACGCTATAGCTTGTAGTTTACATGCTAACTAGCTAGCTCCCTTGACATGCTGACTTGCAAGACTGCCTGGAACTGGTTAGTTGACGAAGAATCAAGTCCCCACATACAATATTAGCCCCCCATTCCACTAAGTGATTGCAGCTATAACGGTAGAAGAATACTTATTAAGAAAATTATCGTACGCTGTATGATTTGTGATTGAGCATCTACCACTCAATTTATAGTATTTGGGTTCGCTGGCCGACGTGACTGTACGTCACCCCGCGCTTGCGCAGTTGCCTTGTGACCAATTAAAAATCTCAAAATCGTGCTTCAACAGCTCCCATTGAAAACGACGCCATCCCTCAGTCCATTCTCTTCTACTGTCTATGGATAAGACGTGATATCCATATCTCAAGTTGATATGGTTTCTTTTTTGAGTTACTAGTGGTAATATGCATGAACAAGCAAGTGATAAGACGTTGACATTGAACACAGTTATCAAGTTGCCTATCAGTTAATGTATGTTGGGAATTAGTTTAAGTTTTAGTTTAACTGTCGTCATCGTTGAAGCTTGACGATATGAATCACAGGCTAACGACAGTGGGTGGATGCCATTTTGGCTATGTAAGACATGTGGGGCTATTCAAGACGACAATTTTTGGATTACCAACCGATTGCCGTGGGTAATGTAAGGGTCAGGTTGTTAGTTTTACAAATGGGCGGATGTACATTCGGTCACTGTGTTGCCGGTGCAGCGTGTTTTTATTCATTTCGTTATATATTTGAAGCTTATGGCTTTGTGTCTTGTATTGCTAACGAGTGGATCCAGGAGTGTTGAATCACAGTTAGGCTAACGACAGTGGGTGGATGTCATTTTGGCTATGTAAGACATGTGGGGCTAACGTTATTCAAGACGACAATTTTTGGATTACCAACCGATTGCCGTGGGTAATGTAAGGGTCAGGTTGTTCGTTTTACAAATGGGCGGATGTACATTCGGTCACTGTGTTGCCGGTGCAGCGTGTTTTTATTCATTTCGTGATTTATTTGAAGCTTATGGCTTTGTGTCTTGTATTGCTAACGAGTGGATCCGGGAGTGTTCCGCATGTCGATAGTGACCCTGATGTCGGAAAATTTAATAAAATATCCCCGAATCTAGACCAAGCCATACCTGCCACATGGAACTGTGCGTGTGTGCCTGTTGACAGCGCGTGCTAGCTAGAGAGCATCCTGATTGGGCATTTTTGCTAAGTAACCCAATTAGCTTGCAGTGTAGGCGAACCGAAGTAATCAGTTCAGTTCGGTCAGTGCAGCCTGCAAGATCGTCATGGCAGAGGGAGAGACCTCCAAAAAATGAAAATATAAAACCTAATTCACCTCAGATTACACGAAAGCAAATTCCTGTCTAATACGTGTAAAAAAATGACAGTGTTGCACTGTGTACTATTTGTAATAGTGATTTAAATATTAGCCATGGTGGCTTAAATGATTGTAAACGACATGTTGAGGTGAGTTTAAGAATTGTCATTTAATTTGCATTTTATTTGTGTCTATACCAGGCTGTCATGAAACTAAACAGAACTTATTAAAGATTTCTGTAAAGTATTAATGAATAAGCAGTTTCTATAAATGCTATCTATCTGTCTATAAATGCTATCTATCTATCTATCTATCTATCTATCTATTGTCGTGAATTCTTAGAAATGATTCTGGAGGAGGTTTTGCTGCTCAACAGGTCTTTTTATTCGTGTTCATCGAGAGGAAGCTGACCACAACAGAGCATCTCCTAGCCATCCTAACCTTCAGTTCTATTCTGACTCCTTTTATACTAAACACATCAGTATCAGATTAACTAGTGCCCAAATTCAGACACGCTGGATTTACACTCGTTATCCTTACAAGGTGACTCCCAACATAGCATACACCTAGGTAGGTTTCCTCTGTCAGCCGTTCTGCTGAGTCTGCAGTAGGCCCACACACACACACACACTCTCTATTCCTGTCACACAGACTTTCAGACTCTAAGCCCATTTACAGAAATTACAACATATTCCTCCCTTTTTCGGAAGCCTATGCTTCTCGAAACAGCATTTTTACATCATTATCACACACACCATGTGATCACCCAAATTTTTCAGATGATAATCTTATCTGACTATCTGTAGAATATCCCTTAACCAGTGAGACCTCAGACCAACAGGGGCAAGGAAAAACTCCACTTACAGTATTTGACCTGAGCTTTTCATGACTTTTGCAACAATACATGGGAGAAACCTTAGGTGGATCCACGGGTCTGGGTCTTGACTCTCCCACCTGGAGTCTAAGGGTATATTCTCCCTAGTCTGATTCTCGATGCCAAACATTTCACAAACATCATTCTGATATCATTTTGATCATTCAGAAGGCTCCATAACTTTGATTTTCAGAATATTCCGAAAAACTCTCCTTTAAGGATATCACACAATTCATGCAACTAGTTTCCTAAGTACTCACACCAAATATCATGCTACTTAATGCAAAGTCATTCTTATCAAAGTCCCAAAATAATCCTGAAAGAGAAAATATTAATAGAACTTTGCCATTTTCAATGAATTTTCCTTTCTGTGTATGTGCATGTCAGTTTTTATTCTTGTTACTGTTCTGCAATCTTTATGAAGTATGACGCATATAAGTATGTGAATTTTTATTTCATGTTGTTATGCAATGAGTGTACCAGAATATATAGGTTACTGTTTTTCGAATCTACTCTATATTTGTCTAAGTGTGTACTGCTCCTTCCTGCCAGGGCTGGTTGACAGTTCCTTGTATTCCTCAAAAAATCTTCTTTTCTCAAAGCCTCCTCCCTTTGAGGCTTATCATGATATATTCCATTATCGCGATGCCATTCGTAATCCACAATCGGTAATCCACATCGGTAATCCAAACTCGATCTTCAAAAAGCAACCTTTCAAGCTCTCCACTCAAGCTCACCACGGTCCTGTGGCTTTTGAGCTCGAACAACAAGCGGCAATTCCGCTACCTGGTGAAGAACAGCATCCGGAACCACATAGGGAGGGGCAGTTGGCATTTCCCGTTCGTCTCGATCATTGTCCTCTTCGTCTTCGTCAGCCAGCCCCGACAGGACCATCTGGGATCTAACTTGTCCTGCCGCTATTCTCACGAACAAGGTTCTCAGACAGGGAACAAGACAACAGAACATAAGGGAGACAATGAGAAGAATGGCTCCAATTAAAGCAGCTACTTTAACAAACCATGCACTGAAAGGCCCAAAAATTGTTTTAATCCAATGATCAAACCACTGATCAATTTTAGTATCTCGACCCGCATTTTCTGCAAGTTCAACGCTCAAACTTTTCAACCTATTCATAGCTAAAGAAAAAGATCCATTAGCTGCTGTATTATTTGGGATATAAGTACAGCAATGAGGGCCTACCATTGCGCACACACCCCCATCCTTGGCTAATAACCAATCCAATGCCATACGGTTTTGCATCCAACTGTTCTCCCAAAGATTCAAGTGCCTCGACAGTGTAATTAAGAAATCGTTGCTGATTGTAATAAAGATAATTTGCTACTTCCCATAATTTACCAATTCCTATCATAGGAATAATTGCTTCAAATCCTGCTGCTATTTCACTTCTTATTTTATACTCTGCAGGTATTCCTCTAGGTTGACCTATTGCATCCAAATACACTCTTGGATCCTTTTCATACTTTTTAACACCTCTTGCCACTCTATTTTTGTGAGTTGAATAATTCCCAGATGAAACATACGATGCATTTTTAGTCTCTAAGGCATATACAATTGAACTATCCTGCATTGCAGTGACACGTGCACAAAGACCATCCCAGTCTTTTGGCAGAGTATTATGCAACCCCCACTCTGGGCCACACGCCCACCAATAATCTGCCAAAGACACATTTTGATGTTCTAACATAGCTATAGGAAGAACATAAGGCCTATAACGATACTGAAATCGACGGTAATCTGATTCTGCTTTTGAAACCCTTGGAAGAACTAACTGATATGGATGATCTATAACGAAAGTAATGTTACAACGACCTTGAAATGTTCCCACTTTTTCTTTTCCTTCACGCAAATAGCAATCAAAATCAAATCCGTCACCTAACTTGTACTTTTTGATAGTAGAAGGGAAAGTTTCCGGCCATTTACTCATCTTTTCACAAGCTTTAGATTTAAAAAGATCACGACGCTTAACAGCAAATTGTCGTACTTCAGTTCGTCTAACATTATCAAAATTAGAAGTTCCTAACCCTACCAAACATTCATAACCACTAACAGATAAGGGTTGTAAACAATCACGCACATGTGGTAATTCATGTCTACACTGGGTAGGATTTGGAGAACACTTTTTACATTCTTGATCATAGTATTCTACAGCATCGAAATGTCGGTGAGGTGCAGGAATGACAATCATTGGGGGTCGTGCCTGCGCACATACGTAACAGTTCTCTGGCGGATGATATGTTTTCGCAGTAAACTCAGCCCAATCATACCAACTATTATCCCAGAACGGCGAATAAATATCATCAGGACTACGAGAAATGCTTCTCCTGGCACGCCCATATGCACCACCCGAATGATGTACCCATGAAACTAAAGGACAATTTATCTTATCACTACCCCATGTGGGTGTACCAGACCTAATTTTAGCTCGGCTTCCTAATTGATAATTAATAACCTCATCAGCAGCGACAACGTATTTACCCGTCCAGCACTTATTTTTCTTACACTTCAGTTGCACATTAATGCTTTCAGCAACCGGACCTTCGGGTGAACAGAAATGATCCACACCAGGAGCCTGCCAAAGTTGAACTTGGCGACCATTTTTTGGACCTAATTCTACAATATATACAAAATCTGGAGTTTCTTTGAAGAACACCTGGATCGAGCAATTAATGGTTTGTTCAAGACTTTCAGCCTGAATATTTTCCAATATTATAGCTAAAACACATCTGACACTTCTTTCTTCCCATGAAACAAAACCATACTGTGGAACTGGTGGAGTAACATCATTTTCAATAGCAATAGTTGGAGTAATCAATTCAGATGATGCTTCTTCATCTTTACCAACATTATCCTCTAGGGGGAGACGTTGATCAGGCTGACTCATTACTGAGAGATTCATAGCGATATGGGATGGCTGACTCTGGGTTGTTATAGAGGAGATGAGGGTCGAGTTGGACTCCTCTTGTCCAAGGGTGCTCGGTGGGACAGGAGCCCTCGGAGCTACCCCCGGATTGACTATCGGAACCGGATTCTGGACCGGCCTCCGTACCTTCGGTGGTGATTTCGTCTCGCCTTTGCGACAAGGAGGGCATGTCTGCTCCTGACGCGGGGGCGTGGTGACCGCCTGTTGGTTCACTTCCTTTATCCACGTCAACTGAGGCTGTATCCCCCAATCCTTCGGCTGTATCAGAATCGGAAGGAACAGAAACATACCTGCTACTATCATAAGGCCCGCTAAGAGGCCGAACACTCTGGTCCAACCCTCCAGCTTGACCACTTGAACCAACCCCTCCGTCAGCGGGTGACGATTGCGAATCCGTCGCATCTGGCGAATGCCCCTCGCCATTGCTGCTTAAGCGAACAGAAGGCTTTTTCACTGAGTATGGTCGGTCCTTATCCTGTGGGGAAGGTGCTCTGTAACATAAATTCAGATGGTACCAGGTTTTGGAGCCCTTAACTCGTACAGCAATTGGAGTAGCCTGTACAACCTCGTATGGTCCCTCAGCACGAGGCTCCAAACAAGTTCTTTTAATAGCCTTAATATAAACCCAATCCCCCACTCCGACAGGCATTTCGTTAGTAGCATTCCGTCTTTCCTCATGCGTAACGGCTTGATCTCGAATTGCGGCATGAATGTTAAGCAACTGTTCCAAATAATGTTTAATTTCAAGTTTCAACTGATCTAATGAAGGTCCTCTGCCATTCCCACGAATACGCGGTGTAGGCATCGGTCGTCCAAAAAGCATTTCCGCTGGAGTTAGATGTGTTACACGATGTTCCTGAGTTCTCATATGCATAAGAGCAATGGGGAGTGCGTCCAACCAATTGAGACTAGTACTTGCACAAATCTTAGCAATTTTATTTTTCAAAGTACCATTTGCTCTTTCCACAATACCTTGACTCTGAGGGTGATATACACACCCAAACTTTTGCTTAATTCCCAATGCTTGACCTATTTTAGCCCATGTTTTAGCTGTAAACGCTTTTCCATTGTCCGATGAAATAATTTCAGGTATTCCAAAACGAGGAATTAACTCTCGTGTGAAAAACTTAATCACTGTTGCTTCATTCTGTTCCGGGCTTTCACAAGCCTCAACCCATCGCGAAAACCTACAAACCACTACCAATACATAACGATATCTCTTTACTGTTTTAATCATATCAATATAATCAATGACCACATGCTTAAAGGGTCCTTCGGGAACTGGAAACCCAGCCAACGGATTAGTTGGAATGCCCTTCCTGATATTATGCATATGACAGATCGAACATCGTTGCAATACGTGGTCAACCATATCATTCATGCACGGAGACCAAAATCCCATGGCACGAATTTTTCTTAACACCTCCCTTTTAGACTCATGGCCTACATCATGCACATCAGAGATCAGCATTCCAAGCAATGTTAGTGGAGCAACCATAAATCCTTCGTGGTTACGCCATACTCCATCCGGTCCCCTGGTTGAGCCCTTGTCTTCCCATGAAGACTTCTCAACCAATGAGGCGATTTGCTGAAGACGAATAACATCATCCAATGACGGTTTAGGCTGTAAGACATGCAAAGGTGCTTGAACCCCAAGGCGAGGAGAAACCTCTGACGTCGACTCACATACATACGCCCAACATTCCGGACAGCTGCCATGTTGACACAATGCGCAACAAAGTGGCTCGCTGGCATGGAAATGTCCTGGTGTGTTTGACAACTTACACCATCTGCACGAGTTAGTATATGCATAAGGACATGAGTACGGACAAGAAACCTTTCTTGATGATTTTCCACTCTCAGTTGCACCATCAAGAATTGTTGAGTGTAATACATGCATCATTCCCCGTTTACATGGTGAATCAAATTCTCTAGCCTTTAATGCTGCATCCTTTGCTATTTCATCTGCTAGGGCATTGCCCCGTGTAATTAAATCATCCCCCTTTTTATGCGCCCGACACTTGCAAATAGCCAGACGAACAGGTGACATCATAGCAGCTAATAACAGTTGTATTTGATCCAAATGTTGAATTGGAGAGCCATCTGATTTCTTAAACCCCCTCTGTTTCCATTGGGCTCCATGAACATGACAGACATTATGTGCATATGCACTATCAGTAAAGATAGTTGCGTGCTGACTATCGGCTAATAAACAAGCCTCAGTAAGAGCCTTTAATTCAGCCAATTGAGCTGAACAAGGTTGCTTACAAGGAATGCACATAACGACTTCAAACATCTCTTCTTCTTTTAACTGGACAACACTAAATCCAGCACACGTCTTATTGTCATAATTATGACTGGAACCATCCACGAAAAACACCAAACCAGATTCAAGAGGTTCACTTTCTAAATCCGCACGTAATTTAGAAAAGACTAAAGAATCTGCTGCACATTCATGGGGCGTTCCTTCATAATCCAAAGGAATCCTATCTGCTGGATTAGTTGCCATATCACATGTTTTAATAGTAACATCTGGACAAAAAGACAAATCATTGTACTTTAACTGTCTCTGAGGTGTCAAACAAAACCTTCCTTGCTCGACCAATTGTGAAATGGCGTGAGCTGTGTAAATCGTAATTGGCCATCCCATTGTTATACCCGTTGCTTTAACATATGCCATATAAACAGCTTCAACACCCTGATAACAAGGTGGATAACCCTGAGCCACATCATCCAATTTAGAAGAATAATATGCTAACGCTTGTTTGGCCTTTCCTTTACACTGGGCTTGAGTTAACATGCCGGTCATGTAAGCATCTCGTCCTTCCTCTTTTTTAACAGCCACATAAAGATGAAAAGGAAGTTCATAATTGGGAAGCGCTAAAGCGGGTGCTCGTTGAAGTTCCATTTTTATCAAAGTAAATGCCTGCTCACCATCAATAGTCCATGTTAAAGATTTATGCAATCCTCCTGCCGTTGCAGCAGCAATCATTGCGCGAAGTGGAGCTATTTTGTACTCATGACACTCAATCCATTCACTACTAAACCCAACTAAGCCAATAAACGTCATCATTTGTTTAATTGTTTGTGGTTTTGGTACCTGTGTTATTGCTTTTATCTGATCCTGGGCTATACCACGCTGTCCCTGCGATATAGCTCGTCCCAAGTATGTCACTTCGGTTTCAACGAACTGCAACTTTTTTCGCGACACCTTATGACCGCCTTCTGCCAACGTCTGTAATAACATCAATGTATCTTTTTCACATGTTTTTGCATCTGGTGAACATAGAATTAAATCATCAACGTATTGTAACAAGGTACTAGTACAGGAGAGATGTTTCAAATCTTCCTTTAATACCTGATTGAACACCGTAGGCGATATTTTTAATCCCATCGGGAGACGCGTGTATTGGTAATAGGTATCCAAGTATTTAAATCCACACAATCCCTTGCCGTTTTCAGCTAACGGAACTGTGTAAAAGGCTGATACAAGGTCGCAAACAGAAAAGTATTTTGCGGATGGCGGCACATTTGTCAAAAGTGATGTTGGTGATGCGATATAATTAGGCATATCTTCCAATACTTGATTAAGCGAACGAATATCAATCAAAAGTCTCCAATTAACTTTATCCGCCTTCTGAATTGCAAAAATTGGTGAATTAGCAAGAGGCCTATTTACAGGTTCAATTACTTTAGCCTTCAAAAGGTTATTTATTATACCACGTAATCCAACTGCTGCTTCTGGCGAAACAGGGTACTGGCGATGGAAAGGCAAGATTGCACCTGGTTTTACACGTAACTCAACGGGACTGGCAGATTTAACGAGCCCTACATCACTGTCATCTGTCGGCCAGACGCAGTCCGGAACTTGTCTTAAAAGTTTGTCCTTATAATCAGTCCTTCCCTCAGCTTGTAACATCATTTTCCACGGTGAATACGGTTGGTCGTATTCAAGTCGTCTCATCTCTAATACAGACAACGGCTGATGCCACTGTGTTTTCCAACACCTGTATCCCACTCCTGGAAATTTTGAATATAAACAGTAAGGGTTTTTGAAAGGACATTCCTGTATATTCATTTCCATATCGAAATCACTTCGTTCATTATCGTTAACATTTTTGTCAGCTAATTCCACTATCTGAGGCGTACCTCTGAGTTCCAATTCCTCAGAAATTCTTAAAAGTACACCATCTTCTGAAATCAGTTTACAACCTTTACTAATAAAAGGCCAAGTCGTTAAAAATGCTCTCATCATCATGTCACCTACATGCCTTACTCGATAACCTTTACCAGTAGCAAGAACAATGTGAGGTACAGTATGCGGTACGTCAAAATGTTGGACTAACGTTTCATCAGCGAGCAGGACAAACATCCCTACTCCTTCGGGTCCAACAACAATATCTTTAATTGACAAAGAGTAATTCTGCTGAACGGGCACTTCTTGCTGCCACTTACTTTCAACAGAGTCATCCATTAAGGGGTCAACTTTCAAAGTACAATGTACAGGGTAATAAGAAAAACGTAACTCGGAATTGTGTTCGTTAATAACACATTCCCATTTTTCCCATAACTGGTCCAATGTACAAACGTCAAAATTAGAAATCCAATAAAGACGCATCACTGATAAGGAACGAGACACTTCTCCATCAGCCTGTGCTAAGAGAGACATCCGTACTACAGGGCCACCCACAGACACCCCCTCAGACGTACACTCTATTTTTAGGCCTAATTTGCACAATGCGTCCCGGCCCAGAAGATTTACAGGAGTCGAGGGAGACAACAATATTGGCATGACTGTGGTATGTGTTCCTACTTGAATTGTAACTGGTTCTGAAAATGGAAGTAATTGGACTCGTCCAGAGAAACCTACAGTTCTAGCAACCTTCCCTGTCTTATCCTTTTTAATATGTGGAACAAGAGAACTATTAACGCAAGTGTAAGTGGCTCCAGTATCAACTAATACTGATAATGTATGTCCTTGTATTATGGCTGAAATATGTGGTTCCTCATCTGGTCCTTGCGTTACCTGACAGACTGTATCTGATTCAGAAACTAGTCAGTACTGCCCTCTGGGATCAAAGTTTACAGGCCCCACCATTGGCGACTGATCCTGACCCACAGTATTCCCACCTGCGCCCACCCCCGCTACAGGCTGTTGGCGACTTGGGCACAAAAAGGAGAGATGTCCATAACCTCCACAAATCCAGCACTGAGCATTTTGAGGGTTCATTTGTGCAAAGCCTCTACCTCGGCCTCTTCCACGGATCCATCCTCTGGCCCTTCGCAAGAAAGGCGTGGCTACCAGGTCGCGTGGTTGCCAGGCAGCTGGTGACTCCTGCTGCAGTTGGGGCTGTGAAACAGGTGGTACACATGGTAATGAGTTCGGAGAGACAGTGGGAGATACAATAACTGGAGTAGCGTCCTTAGCGAGCACAGTTGCTTGTGCCTTTTTAGGATGTTTCATATCTTCAAGTTGTTTCATAAGGAGCTTTCGTTGTGCCTCTGCATCCTGCTGATCACGCCTACCCTCAGCCCTTCTGTACTGTGTAACAAAATGAGTGACAGCTTGTCGAAACTCATCCTTTGACATTGTGAGCAGTCGCCAGTCGCTCTCAAGCTGGGACTTTACAGGAGCTGGCAATGCGTCTAAAACAGCATGACGGAAAAGCCCCCTGTTCAGTTCATTATCATTGGGGTCAGACTCCAAGCGACAACGCCAAAGCGCATTCGCAGATTCAATAAAGGCTGTAGGGTTTTCTTCAGACTTTAGCTTGTCCAACGTTAGTGCCGCAGCTGGACAGCGATTTGGATAAGCAGCTCGCAAGGCAGTCCATACTCTGGTGCGATAGTTTGTAAACGAAAGATCATCAGTTGTGGGATCGCCTACTATCGAAGCCAAGTTAACTTTGCGCAATGCATCAGTCAAGGCATCTTTGCCGATAATAATTCCAAGCAAATACTTAATGTCCCCAAGGGCAAGTGTCTGGCCCTCAGTCTGATCTTCAAATTTCATAATCCATGCACCCGCACCCTCCTGCAACGACGGCAGACGCGAGATAAGACCCTGTACGTCAAAATGTCCCCATGGCTGGTAATGCGAACCCGATCCCTTAACAATAATGGGCATTTGTGTACCGAATGGATGAATGTTCTTAACTAAACCCTTCTTAAGTGATGTCAGTGTTTGCTTATATGTGTTTGCATCCCTTAACTTACCAAGGGTGTTTTTCATTTTGTCATATAATAACGGAGCCATTAGTGTTGCTTTATCATCTTCCTCGTCCTCCTCCTCCTCATCTGTGCTAGCGGTAACGTAACTATGCAAATTCTCAACATTGGCCTCATTCTGATCCTGTAACAAGACAGTGAGTGATGCACCCTGTGGCGTCTGCCCCTTCAAATAGCCACGCTGCACAGAAAGCGTACACAGTTCATCATCAGTGACGGCTTTACCACAACACTTTTTATACACTTCTATAGCTGTATGAATCAATCGAGTCAAATTCTCAATTTGAAGCTGACGACTCAAGACATCCCTCGAATACTCGAAGGAAGATGGTCCGAGTTCTACTCTGGAGCGTTCTTGTTTAATAGTATCAATAAGGTTTAAAATAGTCGGCGGTGACAGACCTCCTTTTTTGGCTATAGAAACATATTTCTCCAATTTAGCATAAACAGTACGCCGTTTTTTCCAAAATTGGCCAATGACTTCACGATTACACGAATCAGCATCACTTTTAACCTTTTTTGCTGATGTCTGTACATCCTGCGCAAGCTCCTTTAATTCTTGTTCTATTTCAAAATCAGCTTCCCTAGTTTCTTCTAAAACATCATCACCAATCATGCATCGACGTCGTTCAACTTTACTCCAATCTTCTTCATCTAATCCATAATGAACTCTTTTAGAAATTACAGTAGGAGAGACTAATTTCTCTCCATTCTGTTTTAACTCCTGTAAACGTGTACTTTCTGTCGACGCTGCAGTGTGACCAGGTGGGACTAAATGACAGTCATTCAAATGCAAATGATCTTGTTGTCTTAACAGCTGTTCTGTTAACTCATCTATCGGAAGCGAATGAGCTCTGTCAGGCGACATCGAGGGTGAAGCGCATCGTCGTGAGGTTTGACCAACGTGAGACGGAGATACTGAACCTTTATCTATTTTAGGCGAAATATTTTTAATCTGATCAGCCAATGTAACAACACTTGCTGCTACATCTTGTACACAATGCAAGAGTTCTTCGCGAGGTGGAACCATTTCTTCAGGTACATCTATCCGTCCTTTAAACTTTAATTGAGGGTATACCCCAGCATCCTTGTTTAATACAGGCAGCAACGTTTTTGCATCGTTATACGGAGGTGGTTTAGTTCCCACGTCCTCTTTTGGTGCGTCCTTTTTAAATATAGCTACTCCGCACTCCTTCATATTAGGCTGCGCGCTCATAGCTAAGTCAATAAACAGTTTTAATATGTCTAATTCGTTTTGTCTTTTCATTTGCCGAACCTTCGATTTATCAGTGCATTTATAGTCATTGATTTTACCTTCTAATTGTACTAAAATCCTAAGATCCAGCGTTCCCATTTTGGGCCATGGATCACAGTCCTTTTTCGTACGCTTTTCCCATTTAGCACTAATTTTTCGAATTTGCTTTTCAGCAATCCTATTTTTACATATTACTTGCTCAAGCGGCATCAATTCCCTTGTATACTTCTCCTCCATCTTTCTACAGCACAGTAATTTAACAACCGCTATCGTGCACTCCACAAAAACAACTTACAGCTAGATGTCACCTTGTTCGCTATGCCTGTGCAAGATCACAAAAAGGTTAGTTTGGAGATGTTTAATTACCACTCGTCCCTGTCGTCCTTTCCAAAGGCAAACGAATAGCTGCGGTATTCTTCAAATCCGTCCGTTTTACAAATCTGAAATAAACAATTATAACTATTACAACATATTTTATATTGTAAACTTTTCTCCACTTTACTTCCTCTTATTCTTATTCTTATTATTTTATTTTTATATCTTTCTTTCTCTTATATATAGGGTGACGTCAGGTAATTTGAGCCACATTTTGGTTAATTTCTAATAAAAATTATATAATACAATATATGACACTGGTTTGTGTTTAATTTAGTTAATTAATGCCATCTTAAACATTTCAGTGTTGAATTCTTGTATAAAATTTAATCATTTAGGTTTTACAGCTTATAAACCATCAGCTGACCCACAATTTTCTGATGATCAGAATTCAGCTAAAATGAGCCACCCAGTCAGCTAAAATGAGCCACTAGTCAGCTAAAATGAGCCACTAAAAATGCAAAGCAAAACATTCATTTATTTTTGATAAAACCATAAAAACATATCAGTAGTTACAAAACACAACATATTACAATCAACAATTCATTTTAGTAAATAAACAATTCATATTTCATTAAAATGTAAGCAATTCATCATTTTGAACAATCTCGTTGTTATGTGTGTAGCAAGTAATTTTGCCAAGAGAAATTGTGAATATTAGTATCTTAGTTGTTTTTTTTTTTTAATTACATACACTGTTTCGCATTGGCTGTGTTTTCTAAATCCAATACACCTGTGTAAACAGTTGCAAAGAACCTATAGCTGGTTTTTAACTAGGCCTAAAGGAAGAACTTCAAGGCCATGAAATCAAGAATGATTGCTGTAACTGTGTGTGTGTGTGTGTGTGTGTGTGTGTGTGTGTGAGTGTGTGTTTTATAGGCAACGTTGACAGAAGAATCCCTCATCGTCATAGATCCCATCGTCCTCTCCACAGCTCTCGTGGAACCAGAGTCCGCACTTCTTGCAGCTTACCCACTCCTCAGTGGCCTTAGGCAGAGACAGACATACATACAAATAAATAATAAATTATATTCATTACATTGCTGTTCAGTACAGACAGTTCAAGACAATTTGACAGTATAATAGTGCCCCCTCCCCATACCTTTGGGTCACTTGGGCTGCCATAAAGAACCTGACAGGCTTTGCAGGGCATATTATCCTCTTGTTTCTTCTCTCCTTTACTCGTTTTCTTGGACTTCCTCTGGACATTTTTCAGGATCTTTTCCTTCTTAATTTTCCTGGAAATGAAGTCCATATGCTCCTGGCTTGTTAGCAAAAAAGATGGTGGTTTGGTCCTCTTTCTCATTGCTCTCTCTCTCTTTGGAAGTGAACAGAGATCACTGAATGTGACACACTGTAACAGACAAAAGAAAAGTTATAATAAGAAACCATCAGTTTTACAGATCAGTTACAGATTGCAGGCTGAAAAGCAGTGTTGAATATTTTGAGTTTTCACATACGGTGGATGTTGAAGGCTGTTCATCCCGTGGTGTGAAGAGGTTGAACACAGTTGCCTTTTCCTCTGAAAGATTTCTGTCAATCACCTCTTCATACACCATTTCATCATCTTGCAATATCAGCAATGGGGGTGCCTCACATGTCACAGTCGGGTGATGGGCAAGTGCTGGTGGTGTCTGGGGCCTGGATGAAGCTGGTGGTGTCTGGGGCGTGCTGGGTAGTGCTGGGGCAGACTGGAGTCTGCTGGATGAAGCTGGTGGTGTCTGGGGCATGCTGGGAAGGCCTGGGGCAGACTCAGGCCTGGTGGATGAAGCTGGTGGTGTCTGGGGCATGCTGGGCGGAACTGGGAGAATGGGTGGCAGTATTCTCTCTGTTGTTTTGCTGGGAGCAAAGGTTGCCTCTGGGATGATGTTCCTGTTTAATGGATACATTCCTGTTCCCCTGAAACCTGCCTGTGCATTCTGCACTGTGGCAGCTTTCATCCAGGCCCTGTTGAAGATGGAGAAAAACTCTGTTTTCGGCAGCTTCTGCCCTGCCATCAGCCTTGTCCACTTTCTTCCTTCTTTGTCCCAGTGGTGTTTCAGGCTTCTGAATAAGGCCTTGTCTGCTGGCTGAAGTGCATGGGTGGTGTGGGGAGGGTAACATAATATATGGATATTGTTGGATATCATCAAATTGATAAATTTTACATTATACACATGGCTGCTGTGCCCATCTAACAGTAGAATGTGAGGCCTTTGATCGCCCTTTGGCAGTGACTGGACGAACAACTGTCCCCACTCTGTGAAGAGGTCTGCATTGATCCAGCCGTTGTCTGACACTCGGGCAGTCACTTTTTCAGGACACTGTTGGATCCACTCCGCGCGCAGCCTTTTCCCCTTAAAAATTACCATAGCATGGCTGTATGTCCCTTCAGCATTAAAGGCTGCAAGGCAGGTGGTGGTCTCCCCCTTCTCACCTGAGCAAACCTCCATGCAAGGTTGGCCAATTTGCCCAACCACCTTGTTTGATGAAAACTGGTCCTGAAGTCCAGTTTCATCACAGTTCCATAAATGTGATGGAATGCCTTCTAAGCCAAGTGTGTGGAGCAGATCTTCATAAATCTGGAACCACTGGCTGACCACTTGCTGGTTGAGACCTATGGCTCTTGCGGCTGACAGCACTTCTGGTTTCCTCATCCCAAGCCCTGGATTGCGCTGCATGAAATTATGGAACCAGTAGTGTCCTGCACGGCCAGCTTTTTGTGAAAAGCCTTTGATGCCATTATGCGCTGCATATTGGAAGGCAAGCTGTTGGACATCAACCTTGGTGAGAGGGAACCCCCTCCCTGCCATGATTTTCAGTAGTGCAGCTAACTCCTCTTCTGCTGCCGCAGGAAGATATGGTTTTCTTCCTGCGACATGGGCCGACCCAACAATTTTCCCGCTCACGCGCCGTACAAGCGTGGCCCGTGGAACATTCCACTCCCTTGAAAGGAAACGCATACTTAATTTTACACCCCTCTCAATTCCCCGTCTGTACTCATCCAGTGCTCCCTGCATTCTCTCCTCTAACCACTGATTATACTTGCGGCTTCCCCTCTTTTTGCCGCTCATTCTTCTTTGCTCTTCTTCTCTCTGTTCTTTTCTCCTCCTCTCCTCTCCTCTCTCTTCCTTTCTCCTCCTTTCCTCTCCTCTCTCTTTCTTTTTTCTCCTCACCTCTCCTCTAACTTCTTTTCTCTTGTTTTTGTCTCCTCTGCATTCTGTCCACCCCCTCTCTTCTCTTTCCTCCATTCTCCTCTCATCTCCTCGCTGTTCTTTCTTCTTTGTCATAATCTGGACATATTAGACACATGTTCATGTTATTTACATACATGTTAGCTGCAGTTAGCTAATTTTTGACACATACACACACACACACACGCATGCACACAGGTACTTTACTTAATTGATCCCAAAAGAATATTCAGGAGGGATGAATATAATAGAAATGTAAACAAGTATGTAATACATACCATCAAAATGCACTGCTAGTGCTAAACATGCTAGACATACCATCAAAATATTAGCTAAAGCTAACTCTGAAAGTGGCTCATTTTAGCTGAAATGCATGGCTCAATTTACCTGAGTACATTAAGGTAAATTGAGCCACCACCAAAAAATGCTATTTTATGAAAAATAGTTTAGCTAAACACAAATTCAGAATCATATCTGATTAATTATTATACAATATGCATTTAGACTATTTTTTATAGATGTAGGTCATTTTTTGAACAACTTATCAACCTTATAAGTTTTATGAAAGAATTGTCTGCCAGTCCACTTACCTCACAGTTTTCCTCAGCAGTCTTGAAGTGTTGCATTGCCCCGCCCATCATGTCAACCATACACCAATCAAATGTATTATTTTACGTCAAGCACAGTTGTAGCATTCCTTTGAAATAATTAGCAGTCATTGACAGCCAATATTTAAAGAGGTAGGATGCTCGAACCTTAAATGGCTCATTTTAGCTGATGGCTCAAATTACCTGACGTCACCCTATATTATATATATATAGGTCAATATTTACTTCACCGTTCTCCCCACTTTCCAGCTATGCAGCAAGGAAATAGCTGGACTACTTAAAGAGTTAGTGTCTTAAAAAATAAAATTACAACACCCTGAATGATTTTGTCGCTATTCATGCACAAGGCAGCGAGAAGAGAGGTAACAGCTGTTCGCGCTAAACAGCCACACCTCAACTTCCAGCACCACAGACCTGAGGCGACACATAAATCATTCCATCCACGTTAAAGATACCCAGCAGACCACCCAAAAGGGCGCATGCAGGCACAGGCGCCTCTGACCAGGAGACAAGACACGTCGAGCAGCGACCTCCGACCCCAGAGAGGCGTCAACCTACAGCATCCTTTTCAGGCAAGATGCGTATTTAGAACTCTGGAGGCAGGGAAATACAAATGTTAATATAGACATACCGTAAGGTACTATGCTTCACAAAAGCACAGTATCCTTACTCAGAAAGATTTAACGCTCATATGAAACAGAAAGCATTCATCCTATGAGCAAAACTTTCGCATCACGAGAAAACAGTCTCGTCATTCAGACACATTTATTACGAAGACGTTAGGGTTACTCTCTTTTTCGGCCCGACCTGGTTGCACCCTCAACAGGCCTTGCGCTGGGGATTATGGGCTTATTAAGCGAGCCAATCTTGAAACAGGGACCATAACCATCAGTTCCTTGAGGAGGGCTTACCAATATTTTGACAATTAATTTAGATTCCCTACATCCACGACAACCCAGTCGTGGGCTAGCGCTTATCTCTTATCTCATTATTCATCTTTACACTTGTGGCCCACGTCTCCTTGTCAGTCCTATGTTAAGCTAAGCTATGAGATACGTGGCCTCTGACAAGCACAGTATCCTTTCACATGCAAATAAAGGATACTGCAAAACAGGACTTTGCTCGAAGACAATGACACAGACAATTTTAACGAAAACACAGTTAAAACCTGTGAATAAAGTTAGATGACACAACATAAAACAATATTGAGTCATGCAACAAGAAAAGGACGCGTAATCAGCCCGTGGACCAGCCACAGACAGACAACAAAATCCTCTTCCATTTGACCTGATTTTTAATCGATGAAGACAAAAAAATGAACACACAAAAAACCCTCCAGAACATTTCCTATTTCCCACACAAGTTCGTGGGGCGGTGGACCCAAAAAATCCTAATAACAAAATACATTAATTTAGTAACTCACCCAAGCCAATCAGTACGGAAGCAAAGGCTTCCCGTCCCAAGAGGGAGACGGATCCAATTGAAACGCAAACCGTTCGTGACGCCAAATATGTCGTGAATTCTTAGAAATGATTCTGGAGGAGGTTTTGCTGCTCAACAGGTCTTTTTATTCGTGTTCATCGAGAGGAAGCTGACCACAACAGAGCATCTCCTAGCCATCCTAACCTTCAGTTCTATTCTGACTCCTTTTATACTAAACACATCAGTATCAGATTAACTAGTGCCCAAATTCAGACACGCTGGATTTACACTCGTTATCCTTACAAGGTGACTCCCAACATAGCATACACCTAGGTAGGTTTCCTCTGTCAGCCGTTCTGCTGAGTCTGCAGTAGGCCCACACACACACACACACTCTCTATTCCTGTCACACAGACTTTCAGACTCTAAGCCCATTTACAGAAATTACAACACTATCTATCTTTTAAATATTGTAGTGTGCTGTAAAATTGATAATTATTTGTTTTCATATCTGGTCGGGGGGTGCAGAACATCTCCCTGAAATGAGTTTTTGGAGGTTAGGATGTCTGCTTAGACAATGAAATAACTCAAGTTATTGTGAAGTTGAAGCCAGCAACAAGAACAGTCATGTATTGGTAAAATGTCAACGAGGAGCGATTTACAGCCTGGTGTGGTATGCATGTAGGTTACTTAGTGTTATGCTTTCTGTATTGAGTCCAACTGCACAATATATGCATGTACTTAAAATGTAAGTTTTATGATGGTCCTAATAGTAGCATGTAGACTGTTTTTTCAAGCAAGAATCGATGAATTTATATTTAAATATGTATATATATTTGTTGCACATCACTGCTTTTATCTGTTTATCTTTGGCAGATTGCAGTTCTCAGTTGAAAGGTAAGCATGAGTATTATTTATGAATCTGGTGTGACACCCTTACACAAGAAGGTAAACAAGCGAAATTAAGAGCTGTGAAACAAGTGTTATAGTGTGAATGTCAGCATAGCCTAGTATTTCACTATATTGTATTATATGTATACTGTATTTCACTTGACATATTGGCTAGTGCTAGAGTTAATGCACATCTTCTTTGTAACTTAAGGAAAATAATTAAAGATTTTGTCAGTGTTTTGCAATAAAGTATTGTTTGGAGGCGTGCAACCTGCTCACTTTCTAACAAAGGTTACTGTTTTGGAATGAAAATGGACTAGCCACAGAATTCATGTAGATCAGATAAAAAAAAATACATGATGACTTATAATGTGTGTAATATTAGGGAATAAATTACCTCTCTTGTAAGGTATAGGCTGTATAGTCCCTCACAACTGAACCATCAATCCTGGTTGTACTTTTCTGAGGTGCTAGTGCCTTAGTTTGTCTATGGCTCACCATCGTCCATAAATCTGTGCAAGGAAGGAAGTTGTAAACTGTATTAAATTGAGTATTTCATCTTGAGGGTTGCAAAACTGTACCTTTGTTGTATTTTATGAAGCACTGAAATACTCCAATTGTTCTATTCTGTTGCCTGTTACCCCAGTGGAAATGCATACTAACAGTGAAGCTAGTTACACAAACCAAAAATGTCATGTAAGCGCAAAGCCTGCATGCAGGTTGGTGTGTGCTAAACTGCTATTTCTATGCCACTGTTCTGACATTTTTCACTCTTGAAAGGTTTGTGTGCCTGTGTCTGCTTTTATTGTAAAATATACAGTGTTTGACACATTTTAGTTTGCTCAAAATATAATTTTAATTGGGGTATCTGTAAAATATAGAGATATGTAACAGAATGGCTGAAATTATTTGTAACTGTATGAACTTAAGGAAATGCTGACTTGGTTGTTTCTTGTGTGTTTCTGTGTCTTGCAGATGCCACGTCCAAGCAAAAAAGCTCAAGCAACCAAGAGGAGGTTCGCTGGCAAGGTGGAGTATGGTGGCCAATTACTCTATCCTAAATGCCGCCAGTTCAGTCAGGTTTCTTGAGTTCCTTGTGTAGATGGCCTGGTTCAAATCAATCCATACGTCTTCAATGCTGGGATGGCCATTCCAAAACATTGTACTTGTGTTTCTACATGAATTCTTTGCTGAATTTTAAACAGTGCTTATAATCATTGTCCTGCTGAAAACTCCAACCCAGGCATAATTTTTAACTGTTTGAGTGATTCGCCACCATTCTTGTAAAGAATCTGCTGATACTGAAAGGAATTAATGAGATTCTGTACTTTAGTCAGGTTTATGTGCATCAAAGAGGTTTTTCCTGGTGCAAAGTAAGCAGGGAGACTGATGAACATCTACACTATCTGCAGCTAGATGTTCTTTTACCTCTATGGAGGTAGTCTGTGGCTTGTCTGTTAGCATTCTTACCATGTTTTACCGCTTACCACATCTTTCTTTCACAAGGACCATTCCTATGGCTTTAAAACCTTCCAGTTATCTTTACCCATATTCTGATTCATAATAATGAATTATCTCAGTTTTTACATCGGTGGGGACTTTTAGAGAGCCCCATATTGCCACTCCAAGAAAGAACTCTGGTCAAGCACAGCCAGAAATTATCCATGTTAAATAGGCTTTTTCATGAACAGTCTTTGTTACTGAAGGTCTAACAAAGTAACCAAAGCAATTTTGTGCTGCAACCTGCCAGATGTAAATCCCTACAGGTTTTGAAATGAATGTAACTAAAAGGGTGCTCAAACTTTTTGCAAATCGCTTTTTAAATTTTATTATATTGTAAAAAAACTGTTATACTGCTCTAAGACATTTGGTCTGGAAAACACTTGCATGTCTACAGCTCTGTAGGAAAACAAATGTTGTCCTTTCTTATAAAAGTAAAGTAAATTATCATGAGATCTCGAAGGGATGCCCAAACTTGTGCATACCACTGTACATTAGTTAAAAACCCTGAGTCGTAAACTGTAGAATGTAAATATGTGCATGACTATCTTTAAAATATGCCTGTGTTGTAGGAGTGACTAAAAGATCACTGTTTAACTGTATGACAATTGTGTGTTGCAGATGCCGCGTTCCAGTGAGGAGCCTTTGGTGCTCCCTGACGAGGTTGGGCGTCCTCGTGAAAAAAAAGCCCAACCAATGATTTTACCAGTGAAATCCTCAGTAACATCCTCAGTAAACTTACCAGTGAACTTACCAGTGACTTCCCAAGTGAACTTACCAAAAACCACAACTACTAAACAAACCTCACTCTCTCACTCTCTACCCTCTGACTCTGAATCTCTCTCTCTGTCAAACTCTCTTGCTATCCAAATGTCTCAGTCTATGAATGAACAAACTGCTACTAACGATTGTTCTTTGAGTCAGCCTGTTAACTTTCCAGAGAGATCTGTGCTGGTCGGATCCTTTAATCAGAGCGACGCACGCTTTGGGACTTCGCGAGGCAAACAGTGTGGTGCCATCAGTCTGACTGCCATTTTGAAGTGCAAGACGAGGAGCGTGTTGACATGGGAGCCCCAAGACTTGGATGATGTGTTAATTGAAGGGACTTTGCTGTATAGGTCAATGAGAACCCAGGGTAAAATAAGAGACCATGTTCCAGGCCGGGGTTACATTGCAGTGTCTGAATTGCCAAGGCATCACTGTGTGTGGAATTATGATTTCAAAATAAACTTTGATGATTCGTACACAGGTTTTATTGGTATTGATGAGTATGACCATGCCCTCTGTGATGTTGCCATGCCAATTGATCTAGCTTTACAACGTACTCTGTTGAGTAAAGATGCCTGTTTGTTAACCCTTTATGCAAGTACGTGCGCCATTGTGAAGGACGGTTCGTGGTTTGCAGTGATTGATTCCCACGGTAATAGAATTGTTAACCAGGAACTACAGCAGGCAAGTTGTGTTGCTTATTTTAGCTCTGTAGAAAGTCTTTACAGCTACGTATTTGACTTGGCACGATCGTTTGGAGAGGGAACGCGATTTGAGGTAACAGGAGTTGCCGTAACGACTGGATTGCCGAATGAGAGCGCAACAGGTTCCATGAGCAGTGTAATTCAGAGCGATGTTCTGGAAGGTGAGGTGTGCAGTCCTATGGACGATGTGATTATTACTGATGTGATAGTTGAACAACAACAGTTTAAACCTTTAACGTGTCAGGAACAACAGACTTTGTGCGCACGTCTTCAAATACATAATGAAATGCGTCCCTCCAGTACAAAACAGGTTAGCGACATGGGCTGTCCTTGTAAGACCAAGAATATAAAGCCAGATGGGAACTGTTTTTATCGCAGTCTTTCCTTCAGCATATGTCAAAATGAAGAAAATCATTTAAAAGTCAGAAGGGCTGTTGTAAAACACCTTCAAAAGAACAGTTCGAAGTTTGAAATGTATTTGAGGGATGAGTACACATCTGTAACCAGGCGGGGGCGCCTGTCTGAACCAAGTGTTACACTACCCTGAGGAGCAAACCGAAACACCACAATATGACACGACACAATTAAGGGTCCAAAGTAAAATATCTTTATTACTAACCAAAGGGGGGGGTAAAAGTCTTTGGGGGAGCAAAAAGATTAAAAATATAAAAGTCCAAAAAAAAAAGATAAGGGCACAAAAGATAGGCCCACGCTTCTCCACTCTCAAGCAGCCAGCAGGGGAGCCAGGGCTAGTACAGGACAGGAACTCACAGGCGGCCAGCAGGGGGCACAGGCAGGTGACCAGGGCTAGTACAGAGCAGGGAACTCACAGGCAGCCAGCAGGGAGCCCAGGCAGATAACCAGGGCTAATGCCGAGCAGGAAACTCACAGACAGCCAGCAGGAGACACAGGCAGATGACCAGGCTAGTGCAGAGCAGGAAACACAGGCAGATGACCAGGGCCAGTGCAGAGCAGGAAACTCACAGGCGGCCAGCAGGAGACACAGGTAGATGACCAGGGCCAATGTAGAGCAGGAACTCACAGACAGCCAGCAGGAGACACAGGCAGATGACCAGGGCCAGTGCAGAGCAGGAAACTCACAGGCGGCCAGCAGGAGACACAGGCAGGTGACCAGGGCCAGTGCAGAGCAGGAAACTCACAAGCGGCCAGCAGGAGACACAGGCAGATGACCAGGGCTAATGCAGAGCAGGAAACTCACAGGCGGCCAGCAGGAGACACCGGCAGATGACCAGGGCCAGTGCAGAGCAGGAAACTCACAGGCGGCCAGCAGGAGACACAGGTAGATGACCAGGGCCAATGTTGAGCAGGGATATCACAGACAGCCAGCAGGAGACACAGGCAGATGACCAGGGCCAATGTAGAGCAGGAACTCACAGACAGCCAGCAGGAGACACAGGCAGATGACCAGGGCCAGTGCAGAGCAGGAAACTCACAAGCGGCCAGCAGGAGACACAGGCAGATGACCAGGGCCAATGCAGAGCAGGGAGAAGTGCACAGACAGTCAACGGTAGGCAGGCAGCTGAACAGAGGCTGGTGCTCAAGCTCTAGCCGGCGCACACACAGGTTACCGATAACCCCAAGCCCCCTGGGGAAAAATAGGCACACCAACACGCGTAAAACAATATTAGAAGAAAAACACAAAGTCACAGCAAGCTAGGTAACGTCCACAGCAACAGAGAAACGCGTCTAGCGTTTATACAGGTAGTCAAAACACACGCCAGCAATATGGATATTTCCCAGGACATGCAGGGCAGGTACAGGTGGTAATCACTATGTGGCGACTGCCGAGTTCGTGAGCCGCCGCCAGATAAACGACGGGGGAGAGAGAAACACTTATTTGGCCACAGCTGACGAGCGAACCTCTTCAAGAAGGGTCCGGATAATTTGCTGCTGTCGCGGAGTAGTCCACAAACTCGTCGTCGAACAGCCAACGACACCACAAGCATCAATCACCACAAAAAAATACCACTTAGCTTCTCATCGGCGACAAACAATCCGTGTAGCAAACGCCAGTGAGACAGCTTCTTCAGCGGTGGTGGTGAAACGAACGAAAAACCCTCCTTTGTTCCTTCCTCGTGTTAAGGCTGCTTCTCCGTCCTCTCCCAAACCCGGTCTGCCTCTGTGCTCGTTCCCTGTAACGATAAAACTGGACAAACCCTCCGTGACGTCACGCATAGACTTTCTAAATACCAAAATGAGGCTTTATTTGAAGGTTCAGGGCGCTGCCATCTTAGCCAATGCGTTCGGTGTTCTAAACCCGCCTTCTAACGGCCAGTCCTTATATGGGGAAAAAAGGTGGTGCCAGGTGGCCGGAAGACCCGCCTTCTGTCTGCCCTACATGCTAGCCTAGCTGCCGGCTAGCTCCGCCAATTTTCTGACTGACTCTTGACTGTTTGACCAGAGACCGGGCTCGATTTTTATCTACTCTGCTGGTAAGTGCTGAAATCCAATGAATATTTGTAGTACATTAGTACATTTGATTAATAAGCATGTACGATTTTGAACAATTGATGTTGATAACTTAATGTATAACGGTTTAGGCATCAGGCTTTATGGTAGTGCTAAATTAATGTACGTTAGCAGAAATTAGCAATGCATAGCAACCACGTCGTTTACAGTCTGTGGTCGTGGTCATGATACCTTGACATCGAATTTGGTCTGTTATTTGATTGAAACCTTACTATAAACGTCTCCTGTTTCATCTGCTCTTTTTATGTGAAGCTGTAATAGTCATTATTTGCTGCTGTTGATATAGTCTTGCTAGTTTATTAGGTGTACATTGTGGACTTTATCAATGAAGGTGTACATCCCGGTGCTTTCTCACATTTTCTCATTGAGACCTGCCATAGCTCAAATGCATATAATGAACAAATGGTTTTAAAATGGTTTCAGTGGCCATTTCAAAGGGACTGAGGACAATCCAACATAATGGAAGGCACAATATGAACAAGAACAATAATATTTATGTAGCAAATACAATTGCATATAGCAAATGCACAAATGTCACATAATAATCCACATTATGAAAATATACACAAATATCAAATACAGCTATGCCTCATGTCTCAAAAACTTGCTAATAATTATGACTACTCTGGTATTTCTAGAAACCAATTTAACATTGCAAATGGCCACAGAAACTAGTAAGTGGCATTAAAACACTACCAGTAGTATTGGTATTATTGTTTTAACATGCTTTCCTTTTTTTGTAGCTCCAACTGTATGGATTCACGGGGACAGCTACGTTCACCGTTGAGGGGAGGCTGCAAGGAGGTCCCTGGCCACTAACCTGGGACTTAATACCCAGATGAGGTGATTTGGCTGGGGTGGACTGGAATAGTGTGGCGTTTTTCTCTCAGGCCTTACAAGAAAGAACAGTCTCAGATGTCCTTCATCCAGTATGGCTGAAATGACCTTGGACAAGTCAGGAGTGTTCATCTTATTGCAGAGATGAAGCAGGACTTGTGTGATGTCTATCGGTGTTACCCACATATGAGGATCATCATCTCTGCCATCACCCAGCGTCTCCGATGGAGATCCGCAGACCCAAAGAAGATCAAGGGCTGATTTTTATATGATAACATTAAATATAAGGACAGCACATGTCTGGAGCTAGTTGACAGAACACATTTTTCTCCCATGACACTGTTATTGGTTTTGATCACTTACACTGAAATCACACTTAAAATGTATATGGAATTTGTAATATTGTATTTATGAAATCAAGACTGAATGAAATCAAAATGTCATTTTATTTCAAACCAAACTATGAACACATAAAAGGGAAAATACTGAAATGTCACTGTAAACAAAAGCAATGCATAAAACATACACTGCAGTCAGTCAGCAAAGTGAAAAAATCTGAGTTTTGTTAATAGCATGTATACCAGGAAGAATAAGTATTGAACGTGTCACTGTTTTTTCAGTACCTGACATGACATTTTGACCAGACCTTGATATTTGCCCACATGTGTAAAAAAATCAGAACATTTAAGTTAATAAAGTTATATGTAATATAGCAAAAGGGTGAAAGTATCAAATGCAGCAGGAAAACCCGTAAACAAAAGTGCTACACAAAAACATTTTAAGATGGTAATGGCAAAGGGCAGCTGTGGCCTAATGGAGTCAAGAGTGACACAAATGAAACCTTGAGAGTGCTCAATGGAGGCAGCAGGTACATGTTTTAAAGAAAAAACAGGTATTGTGTCCTCTACTGTAAGTGTCTTTGGATAAAAGCATCTGCTAAGTGTAATGTAATTGTATATCACTACCATAACCTCAATAAGACTGCATTACTGAATAAAACACGTGTAAAGCATATTTTTCCAGAACAACATTTGGACAGACCATAACATACTGTAAGCTTGTAGTCTGGTAGGATGTCGAAAACTTGTATGCCATATTTGGAGGAGAAATGACAGTAAAGTACACGGAATATTGCTTTCTCTGTAACAGGTGTACCTGCTACCTCTTAGCTACTTCTTGAATAGAAAGCCTGCAAGTGTTGTCTCCTCAAGTTAACTCTCCACTGCTCCAGCCTGTCTGGATCACCTAGAGGAAAACAGACAAGACATGTCGGAAATGTTAGTCGCAATATTTTTCAAAATGTAATGAGATAATGACTTGAATGAAACACAGATGTTAGACATAGTAATGTGTAAGGCCAGATTGTTCATACGTGGATGTAGCGTACACTTCTATTTTTTTGTTCTAATGTAATTCTAAAATGAGTTACGTCTGGTACACTCAAGCCTACACCTCATTTTCACTACTTAATAAAACTATACAAGCAAGGGTGCTTTTAAGCGTCTCGCTTACAGTCTGTAACATCATTGGTCTCTAGCCTACTTGTCCAATAACACATGCACCTCTTCTAAACTAGCACAGAGAAAGAACTGAGACGGTAGACATAATTTGACGCACTTGTCATTACACTTTTCTTCCCAACTTCTAGAAAGACAATAATTTCAGGGCAACTTTCCCGTAAGCAAAGCAATGTTAATTAGTGCATTGCTGAGAGAATTTACATAGGAAGAAAAGACACGATGTAGGCAGGCGGGAACTTTTGTAGCTTGACTAGTTTACCTGCCGTTAACTTCATTATTAGTTGCCGAAGCATAGCAGGCTGTAACGTAGCTTGCGGTGAGCTTTAGTGCTACACAGACTGTATGGAACTTCAAAGACTACCGAGACAGCCACGACAAAAATTCAAATAACGTTAACTCTTCCTCAATTCTATTCTACACACTTGGGCAAATAGTACTCTTGATATTAGCAGTCAAATATGCTTGATAATGGCAGGTCGTTTGGACGCAGGGTTAACATGCTAACATTTTCGAGGTGATTCAGGGCTACAGCGCTAATAGCAATGCTACATATTAGTAATGACAAATAACGACAAGTAATGACAGTGAGTAGTGTAATGTCACTTACCGTAAAAATGTACATAAACATTCCTTGACGGCCTGTTAGGACAATTAACAACAGCGCAAGACAGTCTGGATGTAATGTAATTAGCAGCTAAAGTTGTTGGAAAAGGTATGGTCTTGAAATATCCGATGACAGCCTGCGAAGAGTAGAAAGAGTTTCCAGCCTTGGGTCAGCAACGGTAGCTGGCTGCTGTCAATCAAACTGACCATGCCCTTAATTATTCATAAAATTAATACTTGGCTGTACCTAAAGCAAATGAATTCTAAAAAAATTCACCCCCCTCAGAGTTGTCATGGACCCCAAAACTATCAAAAGAGACTAAAACCGTTTTTTGAACCAGGCTGTAAGTATGTTTATTTTTGCTGTGAAATTTGACTTTTTAACATGGGAGTCTATGGAAAATTGCTCTGTTTTGGAGCCTGCCCCCAAAGGATGAAAAAGGTACTGCAGCCTTAAACAGTTACTTCCTGGCTTCATTTTGTAGCGTGGAATGTTGGCGCTTGGATAAACCTCACTAACCGAGCAGAACACCAATCACAGCAGTCACTCAATCATCACCTGCACCTGTAGCTCAAACTGGTCATCGGCCAAACAAGATGGCAGCCTCCAGTAACTCAAACGTAAACAAAGTCCGACCCTTCGGCCCATCCCCCAGGAACAATACAGGGACTACCATTCCCGTGACACATCTCTTCAGGATTATGTCACCAAATCACGATACTACTGCGGTTCATGGGCCACAGAGATCGACATTTTTGCTGCTGCTGACTTCTTGCAATTAGATATTATGACATACAATAACGGAAGATGGAATGCACACAGGCCTACGGAGTCTTTGACAAGCAGACATGGTTGTATCTATCTGAACCACACAGGCAACCATTATGATGTGGTGGTATGTGTTAAAAGAAAAGAAAAGAGGACTTGTGCCGGAATGTGTTACCAGAGTGATGAGCGCCCTCTTTCATGGCGGAAAAGAAAGTTGAATCAATCGCAGAATGCAAGGGTAAAGAAAGAACGAGAGCAGTATCATAATGACAGCAGTTTCAGACAAAGAAAATGTGCACGTCTTAAAGAAAAGTACGACAAAGATGAGCGTGTGAAGCAGAACAAGCGTAAGTGTTCTCGTGACCATTTCCTACAGAAATATTGAACAAACCCAGGCTTTCGTGAATATATGCTTCAATGTTTTCAAAGGAAATATAAACTTGATCCACATTTTCAAGGAAAGGTTAAACAAAACTCTAAGGCCAAATATGAAACAAATACAACATTTCAAAGTCTCGTCCGGAAATACTCTCAAACCAAATACAAGACCAATAAAAACTTTCAGAATGATGTGCGTGATTATAGTCATGCTAAGTACAAGAAAAACATAATTTTCCAAAACAAAATTAAGCAGTACAACAGGAAGAAGTACCAAGAAAATGAAAACATACGTTTACTTCAAATCCAAAGCAGTCTTTACAGAAAAAAACACTTCCCTAAAAAAACAAGAAGACATTGATTGTGCAATTGCTCATTTTCGCCAGAGTGTTACTCGTGGCCCTCAATATGTATGCTCAGTCTGTCATCGATTACTGTTTAGAAGACAGGTGGTTGAGTGTAAGCTACATTGCTATGAAAACAAAAGAGTTGAAGTTGCTTCATTGGCTAAGAGATGCATCACTTTCCAGTATTTACATGTGTGTGATTTTGAATGTGAGCATGGATGCCATTTGGCTGACAGTCCATCAAGCAAACTATGGATTTGCCACACCTGCCATCGAAAAATACTTGGCGGAAAACTTCCTGAAGAGAGTGTTACCAACAACATGCATTTGAATGAAATTCCAACTGAACTCAAATGTCTGAATTCATTGGAGCAACATCTTATCGCACGTCACATTCCTTTCATGAAACTACTGTGTTTGCCAAGCGGCCGTCAAAGAGCTTGCCATGGTCCATGTGTCAGTGTTCCTATTACTTACACCAATGTAACAAATATACTTCCAAGAAATGAAGGGGATGACAAAATGATTAGAGTCAAACTGAAACGCAAATTGACATACAAAGGCCATTATGAGTACATGTATGTACACACCGACCGTGTCAGAAATGCACTGAGGTATTTGATGGCAAACAATAAGTGGTATGATGATGTCATTTTGAATCATGAATGGTTGAACTCTCTGGATGGCACTGACCCACACAATGAACTGGACAATGGTGAACAGGAAACGGTTGATAACAGTGATGATGAAAATGCTCAGGAAAAGCAAGCAGAGAAAGATTTGACTTACATTAAAGACCAGAATGGGCTCTTGTCAGATACATCATTACAACCTGTTGATATAGGTTCAGAGATTATTGATCACAATTTTCAGCACATACTGAATATGGCACCTGCTGAAGGCAATAGTCCAGTTAGATTACTGTCTGATAAAACTAATGAGGCAAAATGTTTTCCAGTCCTATATCCTTTGGGTGGCCCTACATTCCATGACGAAAGAGAGTCAAAAATAACTCTGTCACGATACCTGAACACACGCATTCTGAATGCTGATGGACGTTTTGCACAGAACACAGATTTCATTTTCTATGCACAATACATATCAGAGGTATATCAAGTTGTAAATAGTGTGTCAGTGGCATTACGCAAAGGTGTTGGCAATTCCTCTCAGAAAGAAATATCACCAGGCATGTTGTTAAACTCTGAGTCACTCAGTCAAATATTACGGAATGATGAAGGATACAAGTTTTTACGTGGTATTCGTGGCACACATCCATACTGGATGTCGGTGCAAAAAGATTTATTTGCCATGATAAGACAGCTCTCCATACCCACATTCTTTGCATCATTTAGTTCTGCAGATTTGAGATGGCCTGAAATGCTGAACTCAATTGAGAGACTTGAAGGGAAAATAACACCTGTTGATGATCTTGACTGGTCTGATAAATGTGGACTCATACGCAGAGACCCCGTTACAGCAGCACGAATGTTTGACAACCGTTGGCATTGCTTTCTTCGAGATGTGATCATGTCTCCAGCTGAACCTATAGGAAAAATAAAGGACTATTTCTATCGTGTTGAATTTGAACAGCGGGGTTCTCCTCATGTTCATTGCCTTTTCTGGGTTGAAAATGCTCCAAAGATTGACAAAAACAGTGATGCTGAAGTAGCAGATTTCATAGACAGATACATCACATCTGAACTTCCATCAGAAACAGATTCAGAGCTTTTTGAGACAGTGAACAGTGTACAGAAACACAGCACTAGACATTC
Source organism: Coilia nasus (assembly GCA_027475355.1). Taxonomy (NCBI): domain Eukaryota; kingdom Metazoa; phylum Chordata; class Actinopteri; order Clupeiformes; family Engraulidae; genus Coilia; species Coilia nasus. Next base: position 356,676 of record CM050221.1, read on the forward strand.
CAAGTCTTGTCGCAAGAAAAACACTACGTGCAGGATCAATTTCCCACGACCACCATCAAGCTGCACGTTTATAACAAGAGGAGGTAATTCAGAGGACTTGAATGGCAATGATGAAAATACAAGTGCCAGTGCAATCATTAAGAAAGTGAAATCTGCATTAAATAGACCCGACTTTAATTTCAAGACAACTGATGCATTCTTTGAATCTCTGGGGATAGATCAAAGTCTGTTTGAAAGGGCATACAATACATGTTCTACAAAGAAAAGCATTGTCTTGAAGCGGAATCCTGCAGACATTTGGGTGAACCAGTACAATGGAGACTTACTTTGTGCTTGGCAAGGCAATATGGATATTCAGTATGTGACAGATGCATATTCTGTTGTTGTGTATATACTGTCATACATCACAAAGGCAGAGCAGGAAATGGGTTTGCTGTTGCAACGTGCTCAAAATGAGGCAATGAATGGCAATCTTGATGCAAAAGCAGCGTTCAAGCAGCTTGGAAGTGTGTACCTACACAACAGGGAAGTTTCAGCTCAAGAAGCAGTGTATCGCTTAACACATATGCACCTGAAAGAATGTTCTCGTGACGTACATTCCCGTTGGCGAAAATCCCATGAGAATGAGTTTGCCTTTGCATGTGCTCCAAGCTAAAGCTCAGCTCCAACAGTGTGAAGACAACAGCAGCATTTGAATGACCAACATCATTGAGAGATATAAGAACAGACCTCAGTCGGTAGAATTTAAAGATTTGTGCTTGGCTAGTTTTTGTTCTGAATACAGAGTTCTTTCAACGTCTCAGGTTCCAACAGAAAGAGATTCACATGACATAATACAGCTCACTAACAACTGTGGCTTTGTGAAAAGGAGGACCCGAACACAACCTGCTATTGTGAGGTATCCCAGATATTCTCCCACAAGAGACCCGGAAAAGTACTTCCATTCTTTGCTGCAACTGTTTTTGCCTCACTATGAAGTCTCTCACCTCAAACCACCTCAGTATGACACATACGCGCATTTCTACAACAACGGTGCAGTTAAATGCGGTGGTGACGTTCAAAGAGTGAAGTCGATTGTGGATTACAATAAAGCTCTATTTGAAAAAGAGAGTGATGAGATTGACAGAGCTAAGCAGTTGCTGGAAAACAACACTGACTTAGAAGATGCATGGGCTCAGTTATGTCCTGAAACAGAAAGTGAGCGCCTTCATTGTTTGAATCTCATGAAAGAGAAAGTTGTAGATGATGATGATGATGATGACGATGACCATGCAGGATGTATCCCTGACCTGACAGCCAACCCACAGACCGCATGCTCGTTGGAGACGAATCATGTGACAATGCCCAGACAAGATGCATTAGATCTATTACGATCATTGAATGAGGAGCAGTCTGCTGTTCTCTATGCCATTCGCCACTGGTGTTTGCAGAAACTTTTTGGACAGAATCCTGATCCGTTGCGATTATTCATTACTGGTGGAGCAGGAACAGGCAAAAGCCATTTAATTAAAGCCATACATTATGAATCTACCAGGCTGTTGTCACAGATTGCTGAAAATCCAGAGGATCTCACTGTGCTTCTAACAGCACCTACAGGTGTGGCTGCATACAACATCGGTGCTGCAACAATTCACCACACTTTCTCAATCGGTGCAAATGTCACATTGCCTTATCAACCTCTCGGTGATGAGAAAGTAAATTCTTTACGAAGTAAAATGGGAAGCTTGCAAATTTTGATCATTGATGAAGTCTCTATGGTTGATCACCGTCTTTTGGCCTACATTCACGGTAGACTACGTCAAATCAAACAGACTGGTGATTATTCGCTGTTTGGCAACGTTTCTCTCATCTGTGTGGGTGACTTTTACCAGTTGAGACCTGTGAAAGGCACACCTCTTTTTGCTGACAATAAAGGAGCCAACCTGTGGGAGAACAACTTTGAAGTTGCTGAGCTGACCACAGTTGTTAGACAAGAAAATGCAACATTTGCCGAAATACTAAATCGCCTCAGAGTCCGTAAAAAGAAGGAACCTCTCAGCATTCAAGATGTTCTCACTCTGAAGCAGCGTGAAACTGGAGAAGATTCTACGGACATTCACATCTATGCCACAAATGCACAGGTGGATAAATATAATGTTATGAGACTGCACGAGACATGTCCAGATGCAATCAGCATACGGGCTCATGATTATGTACGAAACCCCAAAACTGGAAGAATGGAGCAAAAAGTTGGCTTCCACACAAAAGTCTTCAATTCATGTTTGCCTAAATGCATTCAATTGGGTGTTGGAGCAAGGGTGATGCTGAAGAAGAACATAGATGAATCGGACGGCCTTGTCAACGGAGCATGTGGCACAGTTGTGGAAATCATCAGAGGTGAAGAAGATGACATTCCTGCAGCTATTCATGTTGAGTTTGAAGATCCTAACATTGGCAAGATTCAGAGATCAAAGTCAAATAGGATTCCTGAACGTTCAACAGTAGTGGAAATACAAGAGGACCAAGTGACTAATGCAGGCGGTCTGCGAAGGCAACTTCCTTTGGGTTTGGCATGGTCTGTGACAGTCCACAAGTGTCAGGGCCTTACAGTTGACAAGGCTCTTATATCACTGGAAAAGATCTTTGCTCCAGGCCAAGCATATGTTGCATTGAGTCGTGTGAAAACTCTCGATGGACTGATAATTAAAGATTTCAAAGAGTCAGCTATATTTTGTGATGAGAAAGTAGAGTCAGCCATGAGAAGTATGTCAAAGTTCAGCTATGGAATGTCTATTTTGTCCAATGTAAACACTGTATGCACAATAGCACTTCATAATGTACAGAGTTTAAAAGCTCACATTCAGGATATCCGAGCCCATAAAGCCTTAATGAAAGCTGATTGCATTTGTTTAACAGAGACATGGCTAACTGGAGACACTACAGAAGAACAGCAACTTGTGGGATACAACTTCAATCATAATCCTAGAGGAAATTGTTACGATGATTCTGAGCCAGTCTTTGCAGGGTTGAGACAACAACAAAGAGGTGGTGTTGGCATATATTGTTCTGAGGAAATTGATGTGCAAGTGTCGATTCCAGAGAGATGCAATTTGGAATGCTTGTATTTTGAGATACCTCATGTAAATTTGATTGCTGCTGTATTATACAGGCCAAGCTCTTATAAGATTGATTTGTTTCGACAACAATTGTTACAGGTCATCTTTGAACTTGACAATCACCCTGGGAAGAAACTTATCATGGGAGACTTCAATGAGGACATCTTTGTATCATCTTCAATTGCAACCTTATTGGATCAGCATGGATACAGTCAACACGTGCAAACAGCCACCAATGAAAAAGGTACGTTAATAGATCACGTGTACTGTAAAGGTGCAGGAGATGTTGTTGTTGAAGTTGTGCCAACATATTTCAGTTTTCATGAAGCAATACTCATCTCACTCCTGTAATTTTTTGCATTAAAAGATGGATGATGTGTTCCTTATACAGTATGTCATAACGAGTTGTGTCTGTCCACAGAGTGGGGCTGGGTGGCTGGGTGGGGGCAAGGGGAAAGCTTAACACTGGACGGCTCCTTGCATGGGAATGGGAGGGATATGGGCCATTTTCCAAAAGAAGCTGCATATGGGTGATTCCATGAAATTGGTACCTCATGAATTTTGATTTAGAATGAAAAATATACAATTATCATAATATTACATAAAACACAGAGATTGTTTGATTGTTTGTTTGATTTGTATTTGATTGTTTTACTTGGTTTTGGTTTTTATTGGTTTATGTGTTTATCTAATGTGCATAACTGTGCTGCAATTCAAAGTGAATGTGATAGGTGTTTTAGCTGTATTTATGTGATTGTTGTACATATAACAGAAATGCCTGCTGTGACTTATCCTTAAAATTGTTTTATTTTGTTTTCTAAGGAGAGGTGACACTTTTTAAACACATGTGAGTTAACAGCCGTAAGTGACATACTTGTCAAGTACTGGTACCAATACATGACATTTTTCTACATGCAAAAAAAAACAAAAAAAAAAACATAAAAATTACATCCATTAATTACAAATATCCATGAAATAAAAATATTTTTAAATGGCAATAAATTATATTATCAATGTAAAACTAATTTCTAATACCTAGTTTTTATTGCATGCTGTGTAACGTATGACTGTACAGTCAAAATAATACCTCCAAGAGCTAGCACGCCTGCTCCCAGGTCTCATTGAGCCCCTATGCCATTCATTGACCCACTTTATAACCCTACAGCCACAGCAGCGTACAGGGTACAGCATACAAGGCAATCCAGGTATGCCACCGTTTCAGTGTGCTGACACAAGAGAGCAGTTCATGATGGACCATTGACAAGATGATGAGTGAACTACAAGCCATTAAAGATGTGAGTAGGACTGGGATGCCTAGATACCCACCTGCACTTGTTCAGTATTAAAGTTAGCAGCCTTATGGTAGTTACCCATCTCAACATCCATCTTTTAGCCTATGGATATCCACCACTGCCTGTGCTTGGTCCACCAAGGCCTTCAGAGCCATTATGGCCAACCAACCCCACTCGGCACACATATGCACCTCCTCCTACCACCTATGGTATACCTGTTCAGAAAACTTCTCAGTGAGAGAACCTAAAGAGGACCCATCCCCACAATTCCAGACTTTTCAGAGCATGCTTTATGCAACCTCTTACCTCCTAATGCCACAGAGCTGTTTTGTTCTGTTGGATTATCTAAACTTAGAAGAAGCTTGTCTGGTGACCAATGCTTATTTACACTCTACTAACCCTTATTCGGATACCATAGCACCTTTGACTGAGAAGTTCAGAAGACCTCAGAAGTTGGCCTTGAAGAAGATAGCTACGGTCATGAATACCGCACACCTCTGTCAGGGAGATACCCAAGCGTTCCAGAACTTTGTCCTACATGTGTGCACCTTAGCAGGAATGCTGACGACACTAGGGGACACCTATGCAATCCTAGATGATGGCTCCGAACGACTCCTTGACTGTTCTTTCCAGTACAGAGGTGTTAGTCTGAACAACTGCCTGTCGCCTGGCCCCACAAAGAATCCATCCTTGCTTGGAGTCCTTCTGCGGTTCAGGGAGCACTGTGTGGGCATAAGCGGTGACATTAAAGGCATGTTTCACCAAGTGATGTTACTGCCCAAAGATAGACCCTTTCTGCACTCCATTTGGTGCGACATGAAGAGAGAAGAGACACCTCAGGTCTATGAATGACAAGTGAAGATGTTTCCAGGACCTGACAACCGAGTAAGAACTGTAGAGGTACAGGTCAAGGATAAAGTGTATACCACTTCTCATCGTCTTGCCCAACATCCCAAATCAACGAAATGAGGTGAACTATGCTTGAACACAACCCTCTGCAACTGGATCCTGGACTTCCTGGTAGGCAGATCCCAAGCAGTCAGGATGGGTAGGAAGACCTCCAGCACAACCATACTGAACACAGGAGCACCTGAAGGCTGCATGCTCAGTCTGCTGCTGTTTACACTCCTCACCCATGACTGTGCGGCGACACACAGCTCGAACCACATTATCAAGTTTGCTGATGACACTACCATGGTGGGTCTGATAAGCAGAGACAACGATGCCCCGTACAGAGAGGAGGTGGCTCAGTTCAGCAACTGTACAAAACAAATGAATTGGTCATCGACTTCAGACGGACTTTGCATAAACACATCCCACTATGCATCAACAGCCTTCCAGTACAGATTATCCAGAGCACAACGTTTCTGGGCATACACATAACTGATGACATCTCATGGACTCTCAACACCACACACATTACAAAGAAAGCCTAGCAGCACCTGTACTTTCTGAGAAGACTGCGTAAAGCCCATCTCCCAATCTCCATCCTCACAACTTTCTACAGAGGGACGATTGAGAGCATCCTCTGTGGCGGCATCACAGCATGGTTTGGCAACTGCACCACTGCAGACAGTAAGGCCCTGCAGTGGATTGCAAGGACAGCTGAAAAGATCACTGAAGTCTCTCTAATTTATTTAACTTGACTGTAATTTCTTAGTGACTCAGGATGCAAACCAGCGCGTCACAGCACACTGGCACCTTTATGCCCCCCGCACTTTCTTGCTCCTATTACTTATATTTATGTAGAATAGTTTTTTATTTACAAATCAGGACATAATAGACAAACAGATGTGTAGAGAACATCGAAGGTACCTATGTAAAGAGATGGTTAGTAGAATTTGGTTTTGTTAAGCAGTCTTGGAAAAGAAGGGTCTTCACAAGCATACCACTAGCCTTCCTCCTATTATTTATATTTATGTAGAACAGTCATTTGTTTACAAATGACACCACTAGCCACAGTGCCGTGTCGGAAGCCATGGCCTGTCTAACATGTTTATTTAGGTCACCTGTAACTCTGACCTGCCTTCTTACAACTGCGTTGTACTGTATGTAGTGTACAAGAGTGTGTACGTGTGCATGTGTAGTTTTGTGTGTGAGGGTGTGTGTGAGTGTGTGAGTGAATCTGTGTAGTCCCTCAATAGTGTATGTAGGCATTATTACATATCTGTCTTGTCCATACTGTGTTTTAACAGTTGCATGTATCACCAGTTGTTTCCAGTGAGACATTATCTTGTCTCACGATGTACTACTTGACTTGACTTGACTTGAGATGACAAGACCAACAAGACAAGATCAAGATCGTCTCCACAGCAGAAGTAGAACTTTTGGCGACAGAGCCTTCCATGTAACTGCCCCCACTCTATGGAACCGGATAGAACATCCAGTTCTATCCACTCTACCAACATTTGACACAATCAAAGTCATTTTGAAAGGGGACATCCATGTGTACCTGCCTGTTTAAAAGACTTCTAGTCACAACTGGGTTTCAATGAAATTATAGGGTGACGTCAGGTAATTTGAGCCACATTTTGGTTAATTTCTAATAAAAATTATATAATACAATATATGACACTGGTTTGTGTTTAATTTAGTTAATTAATGCCATCTTAAACATTTCAGTGTTGAATTCTTGTATAAAATTTAATCATTTAGGTTTTACAGCTTATAAACCATCAGCTGACCCACAATTTTCTGATGATCAGAATTCAGCTAAAATGAGCCACCCAGTCAGCTAAAATGAGCCACTAGTCAGCTAAAATGAGCCACTAAAAATGCAAAGCAAAACATTCATTTATTTTTGATAAAACCATAAAAACATATCAGTAGTTACAAAACACAACATATTACAATCAACAATTCATTTTAGTAAATAAACAATTCATATTTCATTAAAATGTAAGCAATTCATCATTTTGAACAATCTCGTTGTTATGTGTGTAGCAAGTAATTTTGCCAAGAGAAATTGTGAATATTAGTATCTTAGTTGTTTTTTTTTTTTAATTACATACACTGTTTCGCATTGGCTGTGTTTTCTAAATCCAATACACCTGTGTAAACAGTTGCAAAGAACCTATAGCTGGTTTTTAACTAGGCCTAAAGGAAGAACTTCAAGGCCATGAAATCAAGAATGATTGCTGTAACTGTGTGTGTGTGTGTGTGTGTGTGTGTGTGTGTGTGAGTGTGTGTTTTATAGGCAACGTTGACAGAAGAATCCCTCATCGTCATAGATCCCATCGTCCTCTCCACAGCTCTCGTGGAACCAGAGTCCGCACTTCTTGCAGCTTACCCACTCCTCAGTGGCCTTAGGCAGAGACAGACATACATACAAATAAATAATAAATTATATTCATTACATTGCTGTTCAGTACAGACAGTTCAAGACAATTTGACAGTATAATAGTGCCCCCTCCCCATACCTTTGGGTCACTTGGGCTGCCATAAAGAACCTGACAGGCTTTGCAGGGCATATTATCCTCTTGTTTCTTCTCTCCTTTACTCGTTTTCTTGGACTTCCTCTGGACATGTCATGAGTGGACACGGTTTGGGGTTGTAAATTGGTGCATTACGATTTGTTATTTTTGTGTGGTGGGTTGGTCACGTTTCTGCTTGTGGACATTCCTGTGAGCTGCTGCAGCTGTGTGGGGTAATGAGCAAAGTGATTGCTTGATGGACTGATTGGACTGGGGCTGTGGGGTGGCTGGTGATTGGGACAATGGGGAAGGGAACTCCCTTCATATAGGGGAACCTGGTTTGGAGAGGGAGACCCGTCGCATGGCCTGATGACGCCGCCCCAACAATCAGCTGAGCAGAGCAGGATCCGTGGCTGTCGTGTTGACTGAGAAGCGTGTTTGCACGCCAACAAAGGGAAGTAAAACTGCTAACATCGCTGTTGTGTGACTGGGCTGGCGTTGGGCTTTATATGCCTTGTAAGTTTCGTGTATTCCTCCCGAAGGAGATCGCCGTTGGGACTGCGTTGCCTGATCAGGAGAGGAAAAGCGGCGACTGTTTGAAATGCGTGTTTACACGCTAATAAAGGAAAGTATTTGCTCCGTTCTGATTGAGTGTGTGAGCCAGTGGTAGTCCAGCTCTGGCACTGATTGCTCTCTCTCTCCTGCTCCGCCAGAGTGGAGCAAGCTGCGGCGCTGACTACAGGGACGAGAGGGAGTCAGCGTGAGCCTGGAAGTAGCCACTTGTGCCTGCCTGCGGATTTGAGGAGTCGTGGGCTCCGTAACTGCGAGGCGTGGACTTTGTGGGCAACTGGGTCGCTGGACAAAACTGTGGTGCACTGGGGTGTTTTTTGTTTTTCTTTTGGGTCGGCGAGGGAGGTGATCCGCCGACCCTTATCTACCTCTCCTCGGAGCAGAGCCTGGCTGAGCGCAGCGCTTGAGGTGGAGTGGACTGTGCGTTGGTAAGACCTCCCCTCTATCTATATTCCCCCAGGCTTACTCTGGCTAGCAGTGAGCCACATCCACAGGAACAGTGGGACTGGCAGATTGACTTCTTGTGTGCATGGGTTTGGTTGCCTTGACTTAACACTTAACTATTTGGGGGATGTGACTATTCAAAGTGTGCTGTACTGGTTTGCTTTGTCTTGAAGTGTGGCTATGTGCTAAAGTGTGCTCTTCAGGGTTTGCAGTGGTAGTGTGTAGGCTAATGTTAATGGCCCTTTGAGGGTTGGTAACCAATGTATTTTATTTTATTTTTTTTTGTTTGTTTATTTGCTTGTGTTCTCCTGTCTTGAGTTGTGACCTACTGTGAGCCCCTGTATGTGTGTGGTGTACCTGGGCCTCAAGGGGGAGCCATTGTCAACGGCCATAGTAATGCTACTTTAAGTGTATGGTGCTCAGTGCTCTTGCGAAATAAACGTTAAAACTTCATTCTGCCATGGTGTTTGTGTCTTTGGAAGGTCCAAACCAGTGGGGTTGTTAGTCATATCGGCCTGACAATTTTGGCGTTAGTCGGCAGGATCTTTTAAAGACACAACACCATGACAGAAAGACAAGAGGCTGCTGAGGCGGGGGCCGTACCGGGAGAAGCGGGTGCAGTGATCCATAATATGATGATGGTGCCATGGTTTTTGGGGGGGCCGTGGGTACCAAAATACGGGGAGAAGAACAGTCCACCCTTAACAGAATGGCGTAGCCAGATGGAGGTTTACTTAAGAGCCCAGACCTTGTCAGCAGCACAGGAAGTTGACTTCATATTAAGTGCCCTCCAGGGTGAGGCTAAAAGAGAGGTGTGTCTATTGCCAGTTACAGAAAGGAACACAGCTGAGAAGATCTTTGTAGCCTTAGAGCGAATATATGGGGACAATGTATCTATTAGCCAGACCAGGGCACAGTTTTTTAAGTGTCAGCAACAAGTGGGGGAAGGGGTGGGGCCCTTTATACTGCGTCTCCGTGAGTCTCATTCTAGGTGGCGGCGTAAGGAACCTACAGAGGGGTCAGATGACGAAATGCTTAGGAGCCAGCTGGTGTTGGGGCTGCAGCCAGGTTCTGTGCAAACCGAGCTCCAGAGGCGGGTGCGCAGGGAGCCGGAACTCACCTTTCAGGATGCCTGTACGGAAGCCAAGGCTATGGAACAAGAGCTGGAAGAGGTACATGCGCAGAAGGGGGTGGACACACGTCGCACGTATAACAGCCCACCTCAGCCCCCACCCCCCACCCCAAGCAACCCATCGCTAGACCTGAGTAGCCTTAAGGAAGCTCTGCGGTCTGAGCTGGTGGAAGAATTAAGGGCTCAGGTGACCGAATTGAAGACCACTCTCCTGACCGAACTACGGATACAGCGAGCAGCTCCAGTGCCCGCACCTCGTCAGATGGAGCCTGCTAATGTGGGTAACAATAGCTCCGGAGGCAGCCGTCCGCGACGAAGGCCTAGAGCACCCCAATGGGATGACCAAGGTCGACCCATATGCCTCCGATGCGGGCAGGCGGGCCATATGCTGCGAGATTGCTTTTCCTGTGAGTCCACTGACCATCGTCGAGTCTCCTCCCCCACTGTTGATGGCCCGGTTGAGTCACCAGTGAAAACTGCGTTAGTAGGTGAATGCCCTGAGGTTGAGGTCTTGGTCCAAGGTAAGCGCATCCCATGCATTCTGGACACGGGGTCCCAAGTAACTTTGTTTAGTCAGGGTCTCCTTAAGCGTCACTTTGGTGATATTGTTATGAAAGAGGTTACTGATGTCCCATGGTTAACCCTCAAAGCTGCCAATGGGCTTGCCCTGCCGTATGTAGGCTATGCCCTCTTTGACTTTGAGGTGGGGGGTGTTGCTGTTTTGGGGAAAGGGGTGGTCGTGGTAGAAGATCGCTACCTGCCCCCTACCTATGCGGTTCTGGGTATGAACGTAATCCAGCACTGCTGGGAAGGGCTGCGGCAGCAAGGGGGACACCGGTTCGCATTATTTAAGTCTACTCTCCCTAGGGCGGCGACGGTGGCCTGGGACCGGGCATTTGCAGCTTGCCGGCGGGTGAAGGCAGAAGAGCAGCGGGGTCCAAGCCTGGGGGTGGCCCGACTCCGTACAAGCGACCCAGTCCGACTTGCCCCTCAAACAGAGACTGCTGTGTGGGCACATGTTCCCGAAGCTCCTAAGGTTCATAGAGGAAGTGTACTCCTAGAGGACTGCTATCATGGAGCGCAGGAGTGGTGTGTGGGCCGTGCTGTTACCCAGGTGCAAGATGGACGGGTCCTCCTGAGGGTATGTAACCCCCACCCATACCCTGTTGATCTACCTCCCCGGCGCCCCTTAGCACGAGTGCTGCGACTGACACAGGATGAGATCCAGGTGCCTAATCAGCTGGTGCTTCGGCGTGAGGATGACACAGTTGTGGAGGTGGACGTCCGCCCCGTGAATACTGCCCTCCCGGACCTATTGAGCGCCCTTGCCAGTCGGGTTGAGGGACTCAGTCCAGTCCAGCTGCAGCGCCTTCAGGAATTGCTGGGCCGGTGGCAAGGCGTCTTTGCCCAGAGTGAGGAGGATTACGGTTGTACCGACGTGGTATATCACACCATACCAACTGGCAGTGCCGCCCCCATCCGCCAGCGATATCGGCCTGTTCCACCCAGTCTCTACCCAGAGCTGAGGACGCTATTGCAGGGGATGTTAGAGGGCGGCGTGATTAAGGAAAGTTCTAGCCCTTGGGCCGCACCAGTGGTCCTGGTGAAAAAGAAAGACGGCTCTTGGAGATTTTGCGTGGACTACCGCAAACTGAACGAAGTCACGCACAAAGACGCCTTTCCCCTTCCGCGGGTGGAAGAATCTCTGACCAGCCTAAAGAAAGCGGAATGGTACTCCACCCTCGACCTGGCCAGTGGGTACTGGCAGGTAGAAGTACACCCATCAGATAAGGAAAAGACTGCCTTTGCCACTCCAGTAGGTCTTTATCAATTTGAGCGAATGCCGTTTGGGCTATGTAATGCTCCGGCGACTTTCCAGAGATTAATGCAGCGGTGTCTTGGAGGTCAGGTCCATGATTTTTTGCTCATTTATTTAGATGATGTGATTTTGTACTCACCTTGTTTTGATTCTCATCTAGGCCACTTGGAGCGGGTTTTTGCGAAGTTGCAAGAGCACGGCCTGAAGTTACAGCCTGTGAAGTGTCACCTTTTCCAGAGGTCAGTGCAGTATTTGGGCCATGTTGTTGGGAGGGGAGGTGTGGCGACAGACCCTGACAAGACTCAAGCGGTGCAGCAGTGGCCAGTCCCGACCACGGTGCGGGAAGTTCGGTCATTTCTTGGGTTTGTCGGGTATTACCGTCGATTTATTCCGGCTTTTGCCCAGAAAGCTGCGCCGTTGCATGTACTTTTGAGGGGAACTGGGGGGAAGAAGACCCGGTCAATCGTGTGGACTGCTAAGTGTGAACAGGCTTTTCTTCAATTAAAGCAAGCACTCATGAGAGCCCCGGTGTTGGCATATGCGGACTTTGCCTTGCCCTTCCGGCTCTACACAGATGCCAGTCTGCATGGGCTGGGGGCGGTCTTGGCGCAGCTGCAGGAGGGGAAGGAGCGTGTGATCGCGTATGCAAGTCGCAGCCTTCATGACGCAGAAAAAAACGATCAGAATTATAGCGCTTTTAAGCTAGAACTCCTCGCTCTAAAATGGGCCGTGACTGAGAAATTCAAGGACTATCTGTGGGGGGCCAAGTTTCAAGTGTTCACTGACCACCGGCCGCTGCTCCACTTGCGCACAGCCAAGCTTGGGGCTGTGGAGCAGCGGTGGGTCGCTCAGTTGGCTAATTTTGACTTTTCCCTGTCTCACAAACCAGGTTCCGAGCATCAGAATGCTGATGCGCTGTCCAGGCTTCCGGAAGCACTACTGGCAGGACGGGTGGTAGCGCCAACATCACCCTCCCAGGTCCCTGGGGAGTGGGCCTGGGCTGAGTGCCAGGGAGTTGATCATGACCTGGCTCAGATACGGCGCTGGCTACAGCAGGGGCATGAGCCTGCCCTGGCAGAGCGGCAGTCCCTGCAGTCGTCCGGCCGCCAGCTGTTGGGTGAGTGGGCACACCTTACCGTCCGAGACGGGGTGCTGATGCGCCGGAGGCCTGTTGCTGGGGTAGCGGAAGGGGCGCTGGCGGTTGTGGTGCCCATGACGGAGAAGAGGCGGGTGTGGGCCCGCTACCACGAGGCGTTGGGACACGCAAAAGGGAGCCGGCTGCTGGCCGCATTACGGGCGAGGCTGTTCTGGATCGGCATGAATGGTGACAATCGGCGGTGGGGGAGGGAGTGCCCTCAGTGCTGCCTCAATCGTCCCACAGATGGCCCCCGGGCACCATTATGTTCTATTGAGAGCAGTTACCCATGGGAGACATTGGCTTTAGATTACCTGTCACTAAATCGCCCCGGTGACCGGTATCCCTATATCCTGGTGATGGTGGATTTGTTCTCCCGTTTTGCATTTGCTGTCCCAACGAGAGACCAAACGGCCCCTACCACGGCCAGGGTGTTATGGACCACCGTGTTCCAGTCATTTGGGTGCCCGGAAAGGATCTTGACTGACCAGGGGCCAGCTTTTGAGGCAGAGTTAACCCAACAACTGTGTGCCCTCTATGGCTGCCGTAAGGTGAGAACGACACCCTACCATCCCCAGGGTAATGGTGCCTGCGAGCGCATGAACCAGACCATCTTGCAATTACTTAACACCTTGACGCCAGCTGAGCAGGGCCGCTGGAGCGAGCATTTACAGGAGTTGGTGCATGCGTACAATAACACCCCCCATAGTACGACTGGGCTGGCCCCGTTTTTTGTTCTGTTTGGTAGGCACGCCCGCTTGCCCATTGATCAGTTGATGGGGGTGGAGTGGCCTGAGCAGAGGGGCAACCCACTGGAGTGGGTGCAACACCACCATGCCCGGCTGAAGTCAGCATATCAGATTGTGAGGGAGGGTGCCCAACAACAACAGCAACAGGACCAAGAACGTCACAATCAGGGAAGGTGTGCCTTGCCTCTGCTGCCAGGAGAACGGGTTTTAATCCGGGATTTCCGTAGACGAGCCCGGGGTAAGCTGGGGTATCATTGGGAACCACAACCATATGTGGTGCTAGGCCAAGCCTCCTCGGACCGTCCTGCTTACATACTGCGACCAGAAGGCCGAACTGGACCTACCCGGACCATCCACCGGAACCATCTTCGTGTCCAACCGAGTGCCTGGAGGGAGGAGAGTGGGACTCGCGGAGATGCAGGTGAGAGGGTAGGGGAGGTTGCGGGGCAGACTGAGTTGGGGTGGTGGCCTGTAAGTGTATCAGTCCCGCAGGCTCTGCCAGGGCCAGGTGAGATCCAGGGGGAGGCTGGGGGGATAGTAGAAGCCCCGGAGGGTTCTGTGGGGGAGTCAACAGGTGAGGGAGGTGAGCAGGTTGGGGGGCCTCGCAGGTCACAGCGGCCTAATTTGGGGGTTAGGCCTGCAAGGTATCAGTAGTCATGGTCGGGACGACCATTGATTAAGTCGGGGGGGATGTCATGAGTGGACACGGTTTGGGGTTGTAAATTGGTGCATTACGATTTGTTATTTTTGTGTGGTGGGTTGGTCACGTTTCTGCTTGTGGACATTCCTGTGAGCTGCTGCAGCTGTGTGGGGTAATGAGCAAAGTGATTGCTTGATGGACTGATTGGACTGGGGCTGTGGGGTGGCTGGTGATTGGGACAATGGGGAAGGGAACTCCCTTCATATAGGGGAACCTGGTTTGGAGAGGGAGACCCGTCGCATGGCCTGATGACGCCGCCCCAACAATCAGCTGAGCAGAGCAGGATCCGTGGCTGTCGTGTTGACTGAGAAGCGTGTTTGCACGCCAACAAAGGGAAGTAAAACTGCTAACCTCGCTGTTGTGTGACTGGGCTGGCGTTGGGCTTTCTATGCCTTGTAAGTTTTGTGTATTCCTCTCGAAGGAGATCGCCGTTGGGACTGCGTGGCCTGATTAGAGAGGAGCAGCGGCGGCTGGTTGAAATGCGTGTTTCCACGCCAACAAAGGGAAGTAAAACTGCTAACATCGCTGTTGTGTGACTGGGCTGGCGTTGGGCTTTATATGCCTTGTAAGTTTCGTGTATTCCTCCCGAAGGAGATCGCCGTTGGGACTGCGTTGCCTGATCAGGAGAGGAAAAGCGGCGACTGTTTGAAATGCGTGTTTACACGCTAATAAAGGAAAGTATTTGCTCCGTTCTGATTGAGTGTGTGAGCCAGTGGTAGTCCAGCTCTGGCACTGATTGCTCTCTCTCTCCTGCTCCGCCAGAGTGGAGCAAGCTGCGGCGCTGACTACAGGGACGAGAGGGAGTCAGCGTGAGCCTGGAAGTAGCCACTTGTGCCTGCCTGCGGATTTGAGGAGTCGTGGGCTCCGTAACTGCGAGGCGTGGACTTTGTGGGCAACTGGGTCGCTGGACAAAACTGTGGTGCACTGGGGTGTTTTTTGTTTTTCTTTTGGGTCGGCGAGGGAGGTGATCCGCCGACCCTTATCTACCTCTCCTCGGAGCAGAGCCTGGCTGAGCGCAGCGCTTGAGGTGGAGTGGACTGTGCGTTGGTAAGACCTCCCCTCTATCTATATTCCCCCAGGCTTACTCTGGCTAGCAGTGAGCCACATCCACAGGAACAGTGGGACTGGCAGATTGACTTCTTGTGTGCATGGGTTTGGTTGCCTTGACTTAACACTTAACTATTTGGGGGATGTGACTATTCAAAGTGTGCTGTACTGGTTTGCTTTGTCTTGAAGTGTGGCTATGTGCTAAAGTGTGCTCTTCAGGGTTTGCAGTGGTAGTGTGTAGGCTAATGTTAATGGCCCTTTGAGGGTTGGTAACCAATGTATTTTATTTTATTTTTTTTTGTTTGTTTATTTGCTTGTGTTCTCCTGTCTTGAGTTGTGACCTACTGTGAGCCCCTGTATGTGTGTGGTGTACCTGGGCCTCAAGGGGGAGCCATTGTCAACGGCCATAGTAATGCTACTTTAAGTGTATGGTGCTCAGTGCTCTTGCGAAATAAACGTTAAAACTTCATTCTGCCATGGTGTTTGTGTCTTTGGAAGGTCCAAACCAGTGGGGTTGTTAGTCATATCGGCCTGACAGACATTTTTCAGGATCTTTTCCTTCTTAATTTTCCTGGAAATGAAGTCCATATGCTCCTGGCTTGTTAGCAAAAAAGATGGTGGTTTGGTCCTCTTTCTCATTGCTCTCTCTCTCTTTGGAAGTGAACAGAGATCACTGAATGTGACACACTGTAACAGACAAAAGAAAAGTTATAATAAGAAACCATCAGTTTTACAGATCAGTTACAGATTGCAGGCTGAAAAGCAGTGTTGAATATTTTGAGTTTTCACATACGGTGGATGTTGAAGGCTGTTCATCCCGTGGTGTGAAGAGGTTGAACACAGTTGCCTTTTCCTCTGAAAGATTTCTGTCAATCACCTCTTCATACACCATTTCATCATCTTGCAATATCAGCAATGGGGGTGCCTCACATGTCACAGTCGGGTGATGGGCAAGTGCTGGTGGTGTCTGGGGCCTGGATGAAGCTGGTGGTGTCTGGGGCGTGCTGGGTAGTGCTGGGGCAGACTGGAGTCTGCTGGATGAAGCTGGTGGTGTCTGGGGCATGCTGGGAAGGCCTGGGGCAGACTCAGGCCTGGTGGATGAAGCTGGTGGTGTCTGGGGCATGCTGGGCGGAACTGGGAGAATGGGTGGCAGTATTCTCTCTGTTGTTTTGCTGGGAGCAAAGGTTGCCTCTGGGATGATGTTCCTGTTTAATGGATACATTCCTGTTCCCCTGAAACCTGCCTGTGCATTCTGCACTGTGGCAGCTTTCATCCAGGCCCTGTTGAAGATGGAGAAAAACTCTGTTTTCGGCAGCTTCTGCCCTGCCATCAGCCTTGTCCACTTTCTTCCTTCTTTGTCCCAGTGGTGTTTCAGGCTTCTGAATAAGGCCTTGTCTGCTGGCTGAAGTGCATGGGTGGTGTGGGGAGGGTAACATAATATATGGATATTGTTGGATATCATCAAATTGATAAATTTTACATTATACACATGGCTGCTGTGCCCATCTAACAGTAGAATGTGAGGCCTTTGATCGCCCTTTGGCAGTGACTGGACGAACAACTGTCCCCACTCTGTGAAGAGGTCTGCATTGATCCAGCCGTTGTCTGACACTCGGGCAGTCACTTTTTCAGGACACTGTTGGATCCACTCCGCGCGCAGCCTTTTCCCCTTAAAAATTACCATAGCATGGCTGTATGTCCCTTCAGCATTAAAGGCTGCAAGGCAGGTGGTGGTCTCCCCCTTCTCACCTGAGCAAACCTCCATGCAAGGTTGGCCAATTTGCCCAACCACCTTGTTTGATGAAAACTGGTCCTGAAGTCCAGTTTCATCACAGTTCCATAAATGTGATGGAATGCCTTCTAAGCCAAGTGTGTGGAGCAGATCTTCATAAATCTGGAACCACTGGCTGACCACTTGCTGGTTGAGACCTATGGCTCTTGCGGCTGACAGCACTTCTGGTTTCCTCATCCCAAGCCCTGGATTGCGCTGCATGAAATTATGGAACCAGTAGTGTCCTGCACGGCCAGCTTTTTGTGAAAAGCCTTTGATGCCATTATGCGCTGCATATTGGAAGGCAAGCTGTTGGACATCAACCTTGGTGAGAGGGAACCCCCTCCCTGCCATGATTTTCAGTAGTGCAGCTAACTCCTCTTCTGCTGCCGCAGGAAGATATGGTTTTCTTCCTGCGACATGGGCCGACCCAACAATTTTCCCGCTCACGCGCCGTACAAGCGTGGCCCGTGGAACATTCCACTCCCTTGAAAGGAAACGCATACTTAATTTTACACCCCTCTCAATTCCCCGTCTGTACTCATCCAGTGCTCCCTGCATTCTCTCCTCTAACCACTGATTATACTTGCGGCTTCCCCTCTTTTTGCCGCTCATTCTTCTTTGCTCTTCTTCTCTCTGTTCTTTTCTCCTCCTCTCCTCTCCTCTCTCTTCCTTTCTCCTCCTTTCCTCTCCTCTCTCTTTCTTTTTTCTCCTCACCTCTCCTCTAACTTCTTTTCTCTTGTTTTTGTCTCCTCTGCATTCTGTCCACCCCCTCTCTTCTCTTTCCTCCATTCTCCTCTCATCTCCTCGCTGTTCTTTCTTCTTTGTCATAATCTGGACATATTAGACACATGTTCATGTTATTTACATACATGTTAGCTGCAGTTAGCTAATTTTTGACACATACACACACACACACACGCATGCACACAGGTACTTTACTTAATTGATCCCAAAAGAATATTCAGGAGGGATGAATATAATAGAAATGTAAACAAGTATGTAATACATACCATCAAAATGCACTGCTAGTGCTAAACATGCTAGACATACCATCAAAATATTAGCTAAAGCTAACTCTGAAAGTGGCTCATTTTAGCTGAAATGCATGGCTCAATTTACCTGAGTACATTAAGGTAAATTGAGCCACCACCAAAAAATGCTATTTTATGAAAAATAGTTTAGCTAAACACAAATTCAGAATCATATCTGATTAATTATTATACAATATGCATTTAGACTATTTTTTATAGATGTAGGTCATTTTTTGAACAACTTATCAACCTTATAAGTTTTATGAAAGAATTGTCTGCCAGTCCACTTACCTCACAGTTTTCCTCAGCAGTCTTGAAGTGTTGCATTGCCCCGCCCATCATGTCAACCATACACCAATCAAATGTATTATTTTACGTCAAGCACAGTTGTAGCATTCCTTTGAAATAATTAGCAGTCATTGACAGCCAATATTTAAAGAGGTAGGATGCTCGAACCTTAAATGGCTCATTTTAGCTGATGGCTCAAATTACCTGACGTCACCCTACATTGTTGAGTTGATGAAAAATGCATAGCAACGTTGTTATTTTGTGATGTTATTATTACACATTTATTTGTTTCTTGTATTTGGGTGCAAAGAGGTACCAATTTCATGGAATGACCCAAATGGTGGTAAAGGCATACTGATGAATGTATACATATATGAGATCATACAACAATAATAAAACAAATGCACATAATGCAGAGTTAACGTTTAGTTTATTAAATAGGTGATTCTTAAGTATCATGATCAGTCCTTAAATAATATATTAACCTGTATCATTGGAATTGGAAGACAAAAAGCACTACATTGAAATGTCGAATATATCTGTCATACAGGGGTAGTACGTCAATATGTAGATAAACATAATTTCATTCTCAGTCCCCTTGTTGCCTTGCCATTAAGTGCCTTGCCATATCAAGTATTTTGGTCAATGTAGACATTATTACAATTTGCCTGCAATTACAATTTTTCTGTAAATATGTTACTTTCCTACTCAAATTTTGCTGTTCTGGATGATCATATTTGTTTGTACTACATGATGTAAGATATGACTTTAATAAATAAATGTTAATACCAATTGAAGTATGAAAGGATGACTTATTACCTTATTACTGCAAAGTAGGAAAACAATTCAATGTTTAATCTTAAGGTTATGTTATAATATTTACTGAAATAGGCATCAAAACAACTGATTACTGTTACATATCTACCATATAATGAATATATGCAGTAACACTGAGATGGTATAATTAAGTAAGTAGTATAATTTCTTGTTTGTGTGCCCTGTAGAAAAAAACAACACAATATTGCTTCTCAATGAACCGCTCAAATATACCATGACTCCATAACATAATTTTGGTAGAGAGACATCAAAGTCTTACATGACTGTAAGCCTGTTTCAGTGATTTCACTTACACTAATTGCTATTTGCAAATGGTTACATAACCAGTAGTAGAGTTACTTTATTGATCCCAAAGGAAATTAAGGTGTCCAGTACCGTACACATAACCACCTTGGGGTCAAACATAACAAAAGTCATTGTGCACCTCCAGGACGATATCAGTCCATATCGCAAACTTGGTTTCAATGCATCAAAGTGTTGTGATACAAGAATACTTCTCATTTGCCAACTTTGCATTGATTGCTTGTGGTTGGCAAGGAATTTTGGAATGAAGACAAACCATGACACTAAGACCTAAGGCATAGGTAAGCCCTCTTCTTAAGTTTCACATCAAGCAAAAATTGTTAGCAGAGATATGACCTCACTTTCTGTTAAATCATCATCCCAATGAGGTCAAATGTAAAGAAATGTATTGTGCAATTCCCAGCTATGGTTATGAGTCCATATACAACATTTAGCCTTGTTATATGAAACTACCGCAAATATATGAGCTTACTTCTTGTTTGAAGTGCCACTAGAAGTTGAAAGTCAGCAGTTGTTTTGTAGCCTGTGTGTTTTGTACCCAAGCTGGTACATTGACATAAAATGGCACATGACTCTGACTTGTCATCATCAACAATAATGCCTCCAACTTTGACCAGTTGGTGGCGCTAGAGAGATTGAGGTTGCAACATGGAACTTGTTGAAAAGAATCATGGAATTGTACAGAATCAGTGTGCCAAATTTCACAACTTTTTACCTTACTGTTCTATGGGCTGCCATAGACATCCCATTCAAAATAGCTTGTTGTCAGATATGACAAAAAACACATTTCTGCTCATTTTAGCGCCCCCTAGTGGCCAAATTGCACCAACTAGTAATTTTCTCCATTCCTGAGCTTTGATTGCCATCTAGTGGAAAGTATATGCAACAGCATACTTGGCTACAAAATCATGGGCCTATTGTTCACTAAGCACAGTGAGGATATTTTATTGTCGCATGCATAGGTCTATAGTGACAGAGTGTAGAAAATGCAGTGAAATTGTGTCTGTCAGTCTATTTATACCACTTCTAACATACAAAAAAGCAAACAAGTAATCCATCTCTGCAGTCCCAGTTTGAATCTACTGAAAGTTAGTATCATATGAGTCTCAATTTTGCTATTGTTGTTTACATAAGAATCTCTAGAAGTCAGTAATTTAGTGGTTATTGTTTCTTTCCATATTGTGTTGTGCAGGCCATGCAACTGACAATATGGGCTATTAATTAGAAGGGATATAGGATTTGACATGTCTAACACATCACTCTAAAATGGACTAGAATGCAGGAAATTGCGTCTAAGAAATCCAAAATTTTCTGAGGGAGGGCCCCCTGAATTGTACAGAATCAGTGTGACAAATTTCACAACTTTTTACCTTACTGTTCTATGGGCTGCCATAGACATCCCATTCAAAATAGCTTGTTGTCAGATATGACAAAAAACACATTTCTGCTAATTGTAGCGCCCCCTAGTGGCCAAATTGCACCAAATTTGGTGTGTCTACTTGGGAGGTGGTGTAGTGATAAACTACTAAATTTAGTAGTGATACGTCAAAGGGCTGCGGAGATATGAGGTCACTGCCTGTTTGGCGTCTTCGCCGCTGATTTCGATTGGCTGTCACGGTCAAACAATTATGAAAATCAAAAATCCATCTGATAACTTTTGTGCGGCTCGGTCCAAAGATGCCATGTACCAATTTCCATGAAAATCGGTCAAAAATTGTGACCTGTGAAAATGTAGTTTAACTTTGGACATTTTCTAAAATGGCAGGAAAATTTGAAGGCAAAAATTGATGTCATGGGGGTTGTTGAACTCAGCATGAAGGAAGGATTCAGAGGACATGATTTTTTTGTTTCAAACCAAAATGGAGTCATAGATATAAGCCAAAACACAAGTTTGCTTATTACAGCGCCCCCTGGTGGCCGAATGACACCAAATTTGTTGTGTTTATTCAGAATGTCATCTTGTATCACGTGACCAAATTTGGTAATGATTTGTTAAAGCGTTGCCAAGATATAAGCTTACTTCCTGTTTGGTGGTTTTCCCGCTGAACTGGATTGGCTGATGTGAAAAGCTGGATAGGCCTATCTCACATAAAAATGGCGAACGTTCGATTTAAGCGAAGTGAGAGTATTGTTACTTCCGGTCAGCCATCTTGCCAGTTACTGAAGCATGGCTCAACTCAGAATGCGCGGTGCTGTGTACCTCAGTGTACCAATAGCAAGCAAAAACAGCCTTGCTTGACATTTCTTGCATTTCCCCTTGACGATGAACGCAAGAGGACATGGACTCGGGCAGTTAGGAGAGACGAAGGTCCACTTTTTAATGTAGACGGAGCGCGTATTTGCAGCATTCACTTTTGCAGCAGCGACTTGGTGACAACAGCAAGCGGCCTTACGAAGATAAAGAAAGATGACACCAGGTAAGTTTCTTACTTGCTCGAGTAGTAGTCGAGAAACTGTGTATATGTCAAAATAAGCCAAGTGTATATGTGTCTATAGGTTTTGTTCAGATGTGTTATTTCCGTGTTTTGTTAAACAAGTAAGCTTTAGAGTTACCAGATGCAATGAGGCTGGGTGAGCTAGCTTATTAGCAGCGAACTTAATGGTTTACATGGGTACAAGCAGAATGATAAGTTAGCAAACGCTAAAGAACTAACTTGCAAACATTTCTATGCTTACAAAATGGAGACAGTGCAAGAAAGTGTTTTGATATAATGGTAAATTTGTAATATAAACGACATTTTGATTAGTCAGTTTCTCATTTCTTATGAAAGAAAAATAGCGCAACACGATACTTAACCATATGGGCCAAATGCGTCCAAATTTACACCAATTCGTCTCTGCTAAATTACTCCGGAACAGTACATTGTAGAGAGATGGCACTTATACCAAACAAAACAGCAGAACCCTGGTTTTACAACGTGATCTCCCGCTTATTTTTGAGATCAGTATCGGCGAGATATTAATATTTTAAAATTCGCCAACATCTCTCCTATTAGCGCTTTGCACAGGCATTACTCTCGTTGACATTACCTGCGAACCGGTGATCGGATAGATGAGGCACGCACATCAGAAGAAAGTATAGAATCTCAGCTTTCCAACGACACCAAGCACATAGTATCACGTCAACTTATCACGTTAAAACAAGGGATCAAATATTTGCCAAGCAATGATTAGACAAATTTGAAAATGAAGGGCAGGGAATTTAATATCCACGTTCCTAGATGTCGAGATAACAGTTTCTCTCCAAACGTTTCCTCGTGTTCAATTCAGTCTAGTACATGAAAGTGTAGTCTAGTACAGGTTGTATGGAAAAAAATAAACATTCAGCCCGTTTTTTGTCAAAATGCAAACGAGTAGATGGCAAACACACAAGCACACAAACATAGTGAGACGATCGGACCAGCCAACAAATTCACAATGAAGTAGATAAGAATAGTAGAATAGGGTCTGAATCAGTGGCGGCTGCTGGTCTTTCAAATAGGGGAAGCACATTTTAGGTGTACATTATTATTTATATATATATATATATATATATTTTTTTTTTTTTTTTTTTTATCCTATTGGAGCCTGGCCGTTATTAAGAAAAAAAAATGTTAATTGAGACTGTTGTCAACCACAGCCATGCCACAGAACTACAGTAACACACACATGAAAATGATTTTCAGGAGTAACACACACCCAAACTGTATCTGTATACAACAATACCAGAACTGAACAGAACATGAACAGAAATATATAACAGAACCATTAGAAATACACGTTATTGTGTATAAATTCTGCCCTGCGCTCTATTTGCAGGAAATGCCATTGCTTTTTTCATGCCTTTTTGTATGCCCTGTCAAAGTTATTCAGGTCCGTAAAACCTACATTTGACTAAAACTTCATATCCCTGACACAGCTTTATCAAGAGGCATGGCCAACAGTACATTCTGTTTGTCACAGCACGTCCAATTAGACAGTTCATCTCGTCATACCAGGAAAGTTGAAGAAAAAAAAAAACAGTTACTTTCACCAGTTTTTGTGGGCCAAATCAGTCTTGGGTGTTGGTCTGTCCTGCTGTTTAATTTCTAGTCTCTCCTCATACAGAAGACTATCGAATGGGTTTGCCAAAATTGTCAACAATATTAGCAGTAGCCATTGTATTGGGCTAGCACGCTAACTAGCGGGCTAGTTTCCTTAACAACTTGACTAATTTGAACAATATGATTGTGAACGAACTAATGAAACTTAGACAAAAAACTCAATAACTTTGTGCTGACTGGTATGTTTTATTTAGAATATAATATGTGCAATGTGTAAATAACAAGCACTCTGGACGGACAACACGTTCTCTCACCACTTGTCTTTGGGAAATCCGCTAGCGACTGAATTCTACTTTACTCCGATGTTTGTTTGCCTGCCAATCAAAAGGGGTGTAGTCTTTTAGACAGTTCCACCAATTATAATGTGTAAGCCTAGCGTCTTGGCCCGCCCCCGCCCATCTCATTTTCCATTCACCCCCAGAGACGCTGAGCGTCCGAGGAAATGACGATTTTCAGCATTTATCCAATGAACACATGGCTTCACTGCATTGAAAAAAAGTGCATCAGACGTTCAGCTTCAATGGGGTGTCCCGCTGTGCTGTGCATTCAAAACCCTCGGAAAATCGCGTCGGACCCGACAATAATAAACAGAGTTATCAAGACTTAGCTATGAAGTTAAACATATTTCTAGGATGCTTCTAAACATAATGTCAATCCCAATTTAATGTAAATTCAACCTTGCATATTTGACCATTTATTGTGTGAAATGTTAGAGGAAGTTGAGCTTCCCTTGTTGTCTTAAAGGAATCGCCCCTGGTCTGAATGTGCAGCAGTATATACAAATAAGAATAAAAAACAAATATATGCAAGCCTAAAGAGACATTTACAGTAACCATTTATAGGTAAAGAAGATGCAGGGTACACACAGCAGCAAAAGTGGTGTGAGCAGCAGTCATATTGCACAAAGTCCAATGTATTGCACAACAGTAGTTGTACTGCATATGACAGAGTATTGCTAAGATGCAGTGGAGGTGGTAAATTAATTTGTTTGCTTCTAATCACACAAAATTTTCTTCTGTGTTTACATCAGGTGCATTGGATGTAGCCTTGGCAAGGGTAGAAGAACTAGAGACCCAAGTAAGAAGACTTATGCTCATGCAGGAGTTCCAGCTATCTAGATATTGTGCCACAGATGGTGATTTCCGTTACTGTATGAGGTTCCCGTCAGCATGCATCTTCAGAAAATTCTGGCAGGCTATTGAACCTTCAGCACGCGTGTTGGTATACTGGAGTAAAGCACAGAGGATGGGCTTAGAGGCAACCGATGAGACGGGACCCCTAGATTAAACTACTGCACTTGACACGGGCAGTGGATTTAGCTCACCACTTGCCCCTTTAAGAGCAACTAACAAGTAAGAAATGCATTAGCTGCACATTGCTGGGTACAGTGTTTTGCATATCTTTTGATTAATAAGTCTGACATGTTTGAAATTATTTTGTTGTTCATATAGTGTAGTTTCTGCAACCCCCTGATTCCAAGACGAACTCCACAACCATTAGGCCACAGCTGACCCAACAGAAACCTACTGCGAGGTAAGTAGTTGTTTTTTTTTAATGTGCTTTTAAAAAGTTTTGTTAAACGTAACACACTGAACAATACACATAGTACACAAGAACATGCAAGTACACAAGAGCTAGATAAACAAGGACACACATGCACACACTACTACTTTTTTAAATATTGATCTATAAATATGTTAAAATAGAAGACATCTAATTGTTGTTTCATTGCAGTGATGAAGGGATCATCACGCTAGATCCTCTCAACGGTGAGGTCACCAGCTGTGTCGGCGACAGTCACACCACCTGAGGCCAGTCACCACCCTGGACCTGTGTCCTGTATTTGTGGCCCCGTTTTAGCTGTGGCTTCCCACCCACAACCTTAATGTGTGTGGCCTCAAAGGTGGTCTGCGCATTGGGGCATTTCACCTCAATGAGTCCAAAGAGTGGGATTTCTGTGGGGTCCACCACTCTTCCATCTGGGCTGGCCCCCAGATGATGTGCATCTGGGTGGACCACAAAACCAGAGGCATATACATTCACCTGAGCGACCTCAGCATCTCCGGCTCCAGCTCCAGCCCCCTCCTCATAGCAGCGGTCTGGCGGGTACCCTTTAGAATGCGTGTAGCCAGCCTGCATAGACTCCTCACCGCGGGCATGCAAGACCTCGTGAAAGCGACTTACTGTTGTTGGGTTGGGTTGGAGTGCTCATCGTATTGTAATGTTTGTGTGTGTCTGTTTATTTTTGTTTATTAAATAAGACCATTTCAAATATTTCCATTGTTAATTCAAGCGCATGAAGCTCAATCATATTTTGTTTCATTGACAATAAATTAGCAAAGTTCTGATCCACCAACCTTTATAGGGCATATAGAGGGTCGACTTCACTCCAGAGCTGCCAGACTGTTTTGGTTTTTTAATGACCAGCTGGTCAATCACTTCTGGTACGATCTCCTTGAAAGTGGGTAGTAAGTTGTAAAATGCACAAAGAATGTTTTTGCTTAACTTTTCTTGCCAATTAAATAAAAGTTTGCTATTCCAGTAGAAATGTTTACCTGCGTGCGTGGTTTGTGCCATGCTTAGGGCAGGCTGGTAGAAGCCAAGGGGAGAGGAACTGAAGCAATGCCCATGGTGCTGTAATGCGCTGTCTGATAGAGGAGTGCAATAACGTGATTGCACATTCCTCTACCAGCAGCGCTTGAACACCCGTACCCACGGAGGCTGAATCGTCATCTACTACAGTATTTAACGCCAAGAGACCTAGTCGGGAAAACCCACCCTGTAGCTTTACTTTTGGGTAACAACACAAGAGCGCTGAGACAGATTATATTCAGAAAGGTAAGCAAATTGGTTGTGAAATGCCTACAGTGTCGTAAATGTAATCAGTCGATAGACACATGCCTGGGTTAGCAATGTTTTATTTTCCTGTGGTGGTTGTCCATTTCCCCTCGGGGCATATATATTCGAAATATCCGTTCATTCATCATATGTGATGAGTAGTACCATAACTAAGCAAATGTACTGCACTTTGAAAGAGTGAACACTTTGGACAGAGCCTCAGTGGTATTGCTATGATCACTGCACCTCAAGGTTGTGGGGTTCCTCGTTCGTTTTTTAAGACCGGTAGCATCGTGCGCAAATGGTTCAGCTCTACTACACTAGACACTGTCAAAACATGCAAGTACGAACACAAATACACACTAAACATTATTACGTTATGACAACCACTAGGTTTGTCGCTGTAGTTCAAATTGATAAGTGTTTGAATTAATGTGATTTAGCGATCTGAACTTAACTTTCCTACTAGTGCTACATTTCTGAAGCTTACTCATTACTGACATTACCTTTATAATAAAATAAACTGCTCGTGGAAGAGCTTATATCCATGGTCCAGTCTGGATCGTTTGATGACACTCACTCTCCTAACAATAATTTCAACATCGCTGAAAGTGATTTTCAGTAGGTTTATTAGTGACTTTGAAAAAAAGTCCACAGTACGCCGCCATTGTTGACTGGAGACCGGAAGTATTTTTACTCTCACTACAAAAACAATATGGCGGCGTGAGATAGGCCTATAGGCCATTATTAGGACATGCTAAACTTTGATCAGAAATGAAAATAAAGTCTTATATGAAAACACATGAAGAGATATGAACCAATATGAACCCAAAAAGTTTTTTGCTCATTACAGCGCCCCCTAGTGACCGAATTGCACCAAATTCGGTGCGTCCCCTTGGGAAGTGGTGTAGTGATACTCTACCAAATTTAGTAGTGATACGTCAAAGGACTGCGGAGATATGAGCTCACTTCCTGTTTGGTGTCTTTTCTGCCAAATTTGATTGGCTGTCACGGTCAAACGATTACGAAAATCAAAAATCCATCTGATAACTTTTGTGCAGATCGGTCCAAAGATGCCATATACCAATTTTCATGACAATCAGTCAAAAATTGTGACCCGTGAAACTTTTTTCGCGTTTTCGACATTTTTCAAAATGGCGGAAAATCTATCATGGCGGAAATTGACGTCATGGGGTGCGTTGAACTCGGCCTAGTCCAAGGATTGCAGGGATGCCAAGTTTTGGAAAATCGGATGTACGGTTCAAAAGTTACATGCGGAAATGTACCAAAATGTACCTCCAACTTTGACCAGTTGGTGGCGCTAGAGGGGTTGAGGTGGCAACATGAAATTTGCTGAAAAGAATCATGGGACTGTGCAGAACGAGTGTGCAAAATTTCACAACTTTTTATCATACGGTTCTATGTGCTGCCATAGAAACCCCATGGAGAAGAAATAAATTGAATAATAAATATAGCTGCAAGCAGCGATGAGGGGCCAAGCAGCGAATAAGACCTAAGTTGCCATTCCAACAGAATGAACTCAGGCCACAGAGATGGTCATAAGCACCCAAAAGAAGTTTCACACCAATACAGCTGAGTCTGGCTGAGATATAAGGCTGCATTCTGTTTGGCGGCTTTGCCTTCGAATTTGATTGGCTGTGAGTGCTGAACGGTTTGACAGACAATAAAGTCACATTATCGAGTGTGTTAGGCATAGTCCGATGGTTTGTGTGTGGCTCGGTCGAAAGATCAAATATACGAATTTTTATGAAAATTGGTCAAAAATTGTAACCTGTGAAAATGTAGTTTTACTATTGACATTTTTGAAAATGGCAGAAAATCTTTCCAGGCAAAAATTGACGTCATAGGGTGCGTTGAACTCGGCATGGCCCACGATTTCCAAATATTTCAGGTTTTTGAAAATTGCATGTATGGTTCAAAACTTACATGCAGAAATGTACCTCCAACTTTGACCAGTTGGTGGCGCTAGAGGGGTTGAGGTGGCATCATGAAATTTGCTGAAAAGAATCATGGGACTGTCCAGAAGGAGTGTGCAAAATTTCACAACTTTTTACCATACGGTTCTATGGGCTGCCATAGAAACCCCATCCGGAAGAAAGATGTTAAATAATAAGAAACCATACAAACCCTTAAAGGTGCCTGCGCAGCAGAGCTGCTTGGCCCCAATAATAATAATAAGAAACCATACAAACACTAAAGGTGCCTGCGCAGCAGAGCTGCTTGGCCCCAATAAGAAACCATAGAAACACTAAAGGTGCCTGCGCAGCAGAGCTGCTTGGCCCCAATAATAATAATAAGAAACCATAGAAACACTAAAGGTGCCTGCGCAGCAGAGCTGCTTGGCCCAAAATATAGCTGCAAGCAGCGATGAGGGACCAAGCAGCGAATAAGACCTAAGTTGCCATTCCAACAGAATGAACTCAGGCCACAGAGATGGTCATAAGCACCCAAAAGAAGTTTCACACCAATACAGCTGAGTCTGGCTGAGATATAAGGCTGCATTCTGTTTGGCGGCTTTGCCTTCGAATTTGATTGGCTGTGAGTGCTGAACGGTTTGACAGACAATAAAGTCACATTATCGAGTGTGTTAGGCATAGTCCGATGGTTTGTGTGTGGCTCGGTCGAAAGATCAAATATACGAATTTTTATGAAAATTGGTCAAAAATTGTGATCTGTGAAAATGTAGTTTTACTACTGACATTTTTGAAAATGGCAGAAAATCTTTCCAGGCAAAAATTGACGTCATAGGGTGCGTTGAACTCGGCATGGCCCACGATTTCCAAATATTTCAGGTTTTTGAAAATTGCATGTATGGTTCAAAACTTACATGCAGAAATGTACCTCCAACTTTGACCAGTTGGTGGCGCTACAGAGATTGAGGTGGCAACATGAAACTTGTTGAAAAGAATCATGGAATTGTACAGAATCAGTGTGCCAAATTTCACAACATTTTACCCTACTGTTCTATGGGCTGCCATAGACATCCCATTCAAAATAGCATGTTGTCAGATATGACAAAAAACACATTTCTGCTAATTTTAGCGCCCCCTAGTGGCCAAATTGCACCAAATTCGGTGTGTTCCCTTGGGAGGTGGTGTAGTGATACACTACTAAATTTAGTAGTGATACGTCAAAGGGCTGCGGAGATATGAGGTCACTGCCTGTTTGGCGTCTTCTCCGCCGATTTCGATTGGCTGTCACGGTCAAACAATTATGAAAATCAAAAATCCATCTCATAACTTTTGTGCGGCTCGGTCCAAAGATGCCATGTACCAATTTTCATAAAAATCTGTCAAAAATTGTGACCTGTGAAAATTTAGATTCACTTTGGACATTTCCTAAAATGGCGGGAAAATTTGGAGGCAAAAATTGATGTCATGGGGGTTGTTGAACTCAGCCTCAGGGAAGGATTCAGAGGACATGATTTTTTTGTTTCAAACCAAAATGCAATCACAGATATAAGCCAAAACACAAGTTTGCTTATTACAGCGCCCCCTGGTGGCCGAATGACACCACATTTGTTGTGTTTATTCAGAATGTCATCTTGTATCACATGACCAAATTTGGTAATGATTTGTTAAAGCGTTGCCAAGATATAAGCTTACTTCCTGTTTGGTGGTTTTCCCGCTGAACTGGATTGGCTGATGTAAAAAGCTGGATAGGGCCATTATTGGGACATACCAAGCTTTGATTAGAAATGAAAATAAAGTCTCATATGAAAACACATTAAGAGATATGAACAAATATGAACCAAAAAACATTTTTGCTCATTACAGCGCCCCCTAGTGACCGAATTGCACCAAATTTGGTGCGTCCCCTTGGGAACTGGTGTAGAGAAACTCTACCAAATTTAATAGTGATATGTCAAAGGGCTGCAGAGATATGAGCTCACTTCCTGTTTGGTGTCTTTTCTGCCAAATTTGATTGGCTGTCACGGTCAAACGATTACGAATATCAAAAATCCATTTCATAACTTTTGTGCGGATCGGTCCAAAGATGCCATATACCAATTTTCATGACAATCGGTCAAAAATTGTGACCCGTGAAACTTTTTTCGCGTTTTCGACATTTTTCAAAATGGCGGAAAATCTATCATGGCGGAAATTGACGTCATGGGGTGCGTTGAACTCGGCATGGTCCAAGGATTCCAAGGATACCAAGTTTTTGAAAATCGGATGTACGGTTCAAAAGTTACATGCAGAAATGTACCTCCAACTTTGACCAGTTGGTGGCGCTAGAGGGGTTGAGGTGGCAACATTACATTTGCTGAAAAGAATCATGGGACTGTGCAGAACGAGTGTGCAAAATTTCACAACTTTTTATCATACGGTTCTATGGGCTGCCATAGAAACCACATACGGAAGAAAGATGTTAAAAAAAAAACATAGAAACACTAAAGGTGCCTGCGCAGCAGAGCTGCTTGGCCCCAATAAGAAAACATAGAAACACTAAAGGTGCCTGCGCAGCAGAGCTTCTTGGCCCCAAAAACCGGTAGAAACACTAAAGGTGCCTGCGCAGCAGAGCTGCTTGGCCCCAATAATAAGAAACAATAGAAACACTAAAGGTGCCTGCGCAGCAGAGCTGCTTGGCCCCAACTATGCGTTCTATCAGCAGCCAATGTGAAGATGCGCCTCGCACACAGAGTTTAATAACAAATAAACAACAATTCTGAAACCCTAACAGGTTCGAATGCAAGTGAACATGTATATTCCTTGCTGACAAGGAAGTGTAAACTAATTAGAAATTTTACACTAGGCTAGATTCTATTGCGTAGTTCTTTACATAATAAACCAAAAAATAAAATATCAACAATCAATACAAGTCATTGCAAGATTATCTGACTGTGTTGGCAAAGAGCACTGTTTATTGTTCAAAGTAATAGAAGTATTGCATAAGTAGTCACGTATATGCACAGTAAACTTGTTTTTGTAAAGGTCTGTATCCTTACAGGTAAAAGGCAAGCTGAAGCCTGTGTAGGACCATAATGCATATTTTGTTAAATGTTTTCCAGCACCCAACACACTTTAGAGGGCGTCCCGAACAAATTCTCCCCCGAACAAGAATTTTAATTCTCCGGCCATGTTGCAAGCCATATCAGGCATGATGTGCACTGTGGAGGTAGGGTTATAGACGTTGGCTTGGGTGGTTTTACACCATAAACAAAATTTGTGATGAGTTGTTGAGTGGTTTTGTTTCTCTTTCACAGACTTCTACATTTGTAAATGTAACCTTGACTGCAGGTCAACAGCACATTTTCATTGTCAGTTTTGCACACAATCATTCGAAAAGACCAGGTTACACCACATGTAAATCAGTGCTCCTCCAACAAGCCCCCTCTCTCTTCTCCTGCCTCCGCCCTCCATCATGTGCACTCCAGCGTTGCAGCTATCAGTGCTCCACCACCTGCATGTTTACTTTACAGTATGCTCTTTATATGGCCATGGGGTGGACATTTGACTTCAGTCAGGTATGATTTTGTGGGGACTTGTACAAATTGGTGTGTGCGCGCGCACACACACACACACACACACATACATATGTAAAGAACAAACACTGACACCTCTTATGCACACACACTAGGGTGGTCCCAAATAATTATTTTGTCAATTGAATATTCAGTACGTAAAAGGAATTTCAGTACTCCTGTATCACTCAGTCTTATATTTGTAGGTGATTTAAATAAGCTACTGTCACACACTGATATTTGCACACAGCCTTCGTCATACTGACGAGGAACACTTTAGTTTAAACTGAATCCTGAACCTGTTTTTTGTGTTTCTGTTAGGATGACATCCCCTGGCTATGGAGGTGGTGGTGTCATCACCTGCTTGAAATCTTGATGCCTGCTGCAATGTATTCAATTAATACTTACTTCCTTGAATGTAATGATTCCATGAACAGCAACCTGTTACTAACACTCTGCATTATACTGGTTTGTTGTGACAGCCCTGATGAGCCACCTAAAGTGTTGAGTATTGAAGAACCGGCAAGGTATGGTGGTATGACAAAATCTAAATCCAAGCAAAAGACAAATCTTTTGGGATTGTATTATACTCCTTACAAGGGATTTCTTTCTTTCTTAGGAAAATTCAACGTGTGGGTGACTTGGTAGCGGTAGACCCAGATCCAGTGGAGTCCTTTGAACAGGTGTTTGGCGGGGGATGGATTTGTGATTAAAATGTGATGTATGTTAGAATGGAATGGAATGTAATATAATTTTACTTACAGTAATGTATGTAAAAGCTGTGTGTGGTGTGTGTCAGGTCAGTCAGTGATGAGGTGGTGCGGTGATGAGAAATAGAATGTGTGTAAAACAGTATGTTAAGGTTCAGGACATGTGAGTTGGTGATACTGTAAGGTGCGTAAAGTGCTTTAAGTCTGGTATAAGTGTGCATAGTGTATCGTGATGGGTATGGACACGTGCAGCGTTGTGTGTGTGTTTTTGAAAGGGCTATTGTCAGGCCATCCAAAGTTTACAAACACAGTCCTATGCATCACTTTGACCCCCGTTTTAACAGTAAGTTGTTAGGATGAGAATGTGTTTATAGCTGCTATGTATTGTTCTAAATGTCTTCTGTCTCTATCCTAGAAAATAATGAGGAACATCAATGCTGCAGTGTCCCGCTTTAAAGAAAACCCGTCCTTGTTCCTTTGACATGTGGACATGCCCCCCATATTGGGCATGACTGAAGAGGACAGACAACAGGCGCTGCAAAACATCGTAGCAGAAGACGGCAGTGAGTCACAAGACTGCCTTCTCTTCGTGTTTGAACTCCAGGAAGACTACCAGACGTTCATGGAACATTGTATGGCTGCAAAGATCCACATCTCTTTCTGTATGTTCCACACCCCTACCCATTTCATTTAGCCAGGTGATTGCCAAGCTACAGTTCAGTAGTAAAAATATTTCACTTCAGTATTGCAATTGCAAAATTATATTTGTTATAGCCTGTTATAATTGTGTACTATTATTACTATCTGCACCACTTGTACATTTATATTTTATAGCCTTTCATATGTGTTCTGTGTAATGCACTCCTGTTGTTGTCTGGCTGTAAAAGCTAGGATTCAAGGTTATTTTTGATCCTCTGTTGCCACCTACTGGCAGATATTGGTAATTTCAGTGAGTAATGTGAGTAAGGACTCTAACTGACTTCAGGTCATGGGTGTTGGGCATTTTCTCATTTGATGACAGCATTAGGCTCGGCTCCAGTTGTCACATTCATGGTTCAAAAATATGGGAATTATCTTCCTAAATTACAAGGTTGTCTTGAAGGCATCGTTGTTTTACCCTGCTTCAATAGACCATAAAGAGTTCAACTGTAACCTTTTGTCTGCGTGGTTTGTTGGAGAGGAGTTATCTAGCTGTTGACCCCGGCAAGGTGTTGGGGCAGAACAGTACAAAATGTTTTTTTTTACATTATTGTTGTTCATTATGTTCCACACCCCCAACCCTTTTGACTGTAAATTTATATTCTATTGCCTATTTTATGTATGTATGCTTTTAAAGTCATTACTGTTCTCTATGTTTATCTTTATTTGTACATTAGTTTATAGACTCTACATATATGTATATTTGTTTTACATGATTGTTGTTCCTTGTGTTAATTGTAATAAAAGTTTTTGTGTGGAAAACTTTCACTTTGGACTTCTGGTACAAACCTATTGTAACACCCCAATAGCCTACTGCCATACGTAACTATTGTTTGATAATGCATGATCATTGGAACATTTCAGTGTTTGGGTGAGTATTTTTAGTGGTTACTTTGGCTTCAACAACAAAATCTCAAAAAGTTTATTTCAAAACATTACAACAACATCCACTCTATTTCGGTATATTTAACATTCAAACCCGAGACTTGCTGAAATTTGTCCCCTTTTCCCACCGAGCTATATAGCTGGTGGTATATGGTAGGTAAGTAGGTTTCTCAATGTTAAGATGGCGGTCAAAAAAAAAAAGTTTAATTTTCAAATGTAAACAGACTGAAAATAAACCACAGGACCGCAAGGTTTGCCTTTCATTTAATTGTCAGTTCGCCAAACTGCCAGTGGACTTTGTTTCTAGCGTTTAAGTCTGCATAGTGAAGTTCACGTCTCGTCATACAAATAAAATGGCCGACTTGGATGTGTCACAATCAATATGGCCGACTTGGATATGTGACACAATCAATATGGCCGACATTGCCGACTTGAACGTGTGACACACTCAATATGGCCGACTTGGATATGGGAGGAGTTGGATATCCAACAGGCTACGGACTGCAGCGAAAGGTAC
This sequence comes from Coilia nasus, assembly GCA_027475355.1. NCBI lineage: Eukaryota > Metazoa > Chordata > Actinopteri > Clupeiformes > Engraulidae > Coilia > Coilia nasus. The sequence continues at coordinate 391,521 of CM050221.1, forward strand.
TTGGTATTTTCCCACTTGCTAAAGTTAAAATTGGTTAAAAGCATTTGTGATATTGATGATGATTAACTGTTGCTATCAGGCTAAACAAATAATTTACGACAAAGCTGATATCACGTATTTGGCTGATAAAAACAGTTCAATGGCATGGTATCATACACAACTCAACTGTGGAAATAAAATGGTTCCCTATGTGCTTCTGTCACAGTTGGCTTAACATACACCTACTGCTTAATAAGGTGTTTTGCTATGATTTTTCTTAAGAATGTAAATATCAGGTCGTTTGATGCACTGCATGGCATGGCAAAGAAAATTTGGAAAAAATAACTTTTAAATGAAGAAGTAGACTGAGGCCGCCAGTGGATACGTGTCTAAAGGTTAACTTAGCCTTGGTATCTTGTTGAGTCAATAGCATGATTATAACGTGAACCAAAACGTGGGGGAGTTAACCTGAAAATGTTAAGTTTAGCATATTACTTACATTAGCAGCAGGGGTATCCTACTGTTACGATGCTTCAGAAATCGTCTTGTATCCATATTTGTTGACTATACAATTTGTCATGGAGATGAACACAAATAACCTTCGCCAGAATTGTAGTGAATTTTGTCCTTCTAGGCTTGCCGTAGTTAGTTGCCTGACTATAGGAGACTGAAAAGAGCTTCATTAAATCAGTTTCTTTTTTAAGATGCAGAGAATTAATATCTGTAAGTTACAGTACTGGCGGGTTTTAAACTTTATGTTATGTTTGTAATTTCTCTGAGTATTTTATAAAAACACGATTGTAACGTGTTTAAAGTAAATGTTAATAAAATCAGCAACACCACTGACACCCGGAAACTCTTCTGTGCCTTCAAATTGCTGCTCAACCCCTCTCCCCCGCCTCCTGCCACCAATCTAACTGCTAATACTTTTGCCTCCTTATTTACAGAAAAAGTAGTGGCTATCAGCAATCAATTCTGCGATCCACCCGGCCTCAACCTGCAACCTCCCACGGTCTACGATGCAACACTCTCCTCATTCACCCCTCTCTCCGAAAGCGACGTCTTCAAACTCATCACTGGCAGCCGTCCTACCACCTGCCCACTAGACCCTGTCCCCTCGAATCTGCTGCAAGCCATCGCCCCAACAGTAGTCCCATCGATCACGTCCATGATGAATGCTTCGCTATCATCAGGTATAGTTCCAGCTGCCTTCAAACAGGCTAGGATCACACTACTGCTCAAAAAGACCACACTCAACCCCGCCCAGGTGGAGAACTATCGTCCGGTCTCACTGCTTCCCTTCCTTTCGAAAGCCATCGAGAGGGCGGCCTCTAATCAGGTTCTTAATTTCCTCACCCAGAACGACCTACTTGACCCGAAGCAGTCTGGCTTTAGAAGTGGCCACTCCACTGAAACAGCACTGCCCTCAGAGTAGCCAGAACTGAAGGACAATCATCAGTACTTATCCTACTCGACTTATCGGCGGCCTTCGATACAGTCAACCACAGCATACTGCTAACTACACTCTCAAACATAGGCATCACAGGCATAGCACACTCCTGGTTTGAATCCTACCTCACTGGACGCTCCTTTGAAGTGTCATGGCAAGGACAACTGTCATCAACTCACACCCTCTCCACAGGGGTGCCCCAAGGGTCGGTGCTGGGCCCCCTTCTCTTCGCCATCTACACCACTTCGCTGGGCCGCATCATCCGTTCACACGGCTTCTCCTATCACTGCTATGCTGATGATACACAGCTGTACCTGTCGTTCCGACCAGATGACACCACGGTCTCTGCACGCATCTCTGCCTGTCTCTCCGCACTCTCCGCATGGATGAAGGAACACCACCTCCAGCTCAATCTGTCTAAGACTGCACTCCTGGTGATCCCAGCCCAGGAGTCAATCCAAGGATACAAGGATACAAGGATACAAGGATACAAGGAGTTTTATTTGTCACGTACATAGACATACTGGGTAGTAGGACATGCAGTGAAACTGATGATTGTGGGTCTAGACTGTGCATGGGGAGTGGGGAGTAAAGTGCGTAGAATGCATTTGGGGGGGCCATAAGAAGGGCAGAGGTAGAAAAAAGGTGAAGGGGGGTGGGATAAAGTGCATAAAGTGCAGTTATGATTGGGAGGAAGGACTGACTGTGGTGGCAGATGACGGGCTGTGTGGGGGGTGGCACTGCGTGTGCAGCTGACAGCGCTGAGGTGGGGTTGGACACACGTGTGTGGAGAGGGCTGGGGAGCAAAGATATGTGCTGTGTGCATGTGGGAGGGGGGCTTGAGCCGTAAGGGCTGTGACTTCTGTGCTGTGTGTGGGGGGGGTGGAGGGAGGTGGCATGAGGCGGGCAGCAAGACTATATACTGTGTGCTGTATGTGTGCGGGGGTGGGGGGGGCTGTGAGTGAGGGGGGGGGCAGTGAAGGTGACGCAAGCTCCGTGTGTGGTGGGTGGGGGCTTGAGCTGCGAGGGCTGTCCTGTGTGTATGTGTGTGTGGCTGTATCTTGTTTGCTGTGTGTGTGGGGAGGTGGGCAGCACCACTGGGGGGGTATGTATCCTCTGTATGTATTGGGGGGGGCATATGCTGCGTGATGTGGGGGGGGGGGCTGTATGTGTGGGGGGTCTATGTGCAGTGGGTGTGTGGGAAGGGCATAACACAAGGAGCAAGGCTGTGCTGCACTGTGTGTGTGTGTGTGTGTGGGGGGGGGGGGGTTTGAACGAGGGCTGTGTGCTGTGGGTGTGTGGGGAGGGGAGCATAGCACAAAGACCAAGGCTATATGCTGCATGCTGGGGGGGTGAGGGCTGTGTGTGAGGAGAGGAGGGGGCAATGTGAAGGGGCATGGGGCGCACTAGAGCTGTTTCCTGGGGAAGGGGGGGGGGGGGGCGAGAGCTTAGGGCTGCGTGTTGTGTGTGTGTGTGTGGGGGGGGGGGCTTGAACAACGAGGGCTGTGTGCTGTGGGTGTGTGGGGAGGGGGCATTAGCACAAGGACCAAGGCTATATGCTGCATGCTGTGTGGGGAGGGGGGGGTGTGAGGGCTGTGTGTGAGGAGAGGAGGGGGCAATGTGAAGGGGCATGGGGTGCACTACAGCTGTTTCCTGGGGAGGGGGGGGGGGAGAGCTTAGGGCTGCGTGTTGTGTGTGTGTGTGTAGGAGGGGGGCATGAGGCAGGGGAGGGCTGTGTGTGGGGGGGGGGACTTTGCCGAGGTGGGGTTTGGGGAATCATGTGTGAGGAAGCAGTGGAGGATGGAAAATGGCGGGGCTCCGATGACATCTGGGGGGGGGGTGTAAAGTTAGGTTGTGTGTGCTGAGTGGCGAATGTGTGCAAAGTCAGTATACTGTGTGTTCAGGGTTCTGATGGCCTGGGGATAGAAACTCCTCCTGAGTCTTTCAGTCCTAGCCAAGTGGTTGCGTAAGCGTCTTCCAGACTTCTAAAATCCACCATGATATCAGCCGCCTGGCCGTACCCTCTCCCAAGACAAAGCGAGGTCACTCCAAACCTTTCTCGGTTGTTGTCCCTCAGTTGTGGAACAACCTACCAGTCCCTACAAGAGTAGTAATATCCCTCTCGACCTTCAAAAAGCTTGTGAAGACCCTTCTTTTCCGAGACTGCTTAACAAAACCAAATTCTACTAACCATCTCTCTACATAGGTACCTTCGATGTTCTCTACACAACTGTTTGCCATTATGTCCTCCTTTTGTAAGTCGCTTTGGATAAAAGCGTCTGCTAAGTGTAATGTAATGTAATGTAATATAAATATAGCGATGCTAATCGCGGTTAGTCAGCCTATGGACTTTCTAATGTTAAGCTAGCCTTATGCTAACCGTTAGATGACAGATGCTCATTTGTATTTCATGTTTTAGTGTGCTTCGGTTTCACTAAAAAGTGAAGACCAAATGAGGAAATTTGACTTGTTATTGTTGGCTGACTTTGTTTAACTATCTGTCGAGCTAGTAAGCTTTTATTGTGAGTGCAAAATATTAAGTTCAAGTAGGCAAAGGGTGGGTCCGTAGGGGGGGCCAGCGGGGTGGCCATCCTCTGACCAGTGGTGGCCATGGCCCCCCCAGGCCCCCACGTGGCCACGCCCCTGGTGGCATGCCTAAGCAATATGAGCAGGCTTCCAGAACTGTACAGTATGCGATCGGCATAATGAATAGTAATTGATCATCATGCTAATAATAACGTTGGCAATATGTATTTATTTATATATATTAACTTGAGTTCGGCATTTGTATTTAACAATAGGTTTAGAACTGGGATTGTGTTCACTACATTGAAATTTTAACTGTCTGAGCTACAAAAGAACACAGCTGAAATTCAGCTCTGATATCAACAATAAAGAATCTGTACTCTACATTGACTTCCTTAAGAGCCCAGAGGGAAATGACACCTCTGGAACTGTGACACAACATGCATTAAATGTACTAAAATGTTGGCAATTAGCTTTAATCCTACCATTACAGTTATATCAGTGTCTTTACAAATGTCCAGATGAAATAGAATTTTATACAGAGAGGTTAAATACTGTCTGGGCTGGTTTAAACTACTTTGTAATAGTTCTTTGTGAACTTTGGTAGATCTATTGAGGAGAGGAAGACCTCTGTCAGAGAAGTATCTGAAAAACACAAACCAAGAGCAAATGTTTTTTAAATAAAGTTTTTTTTTATCATAGTACACTGAATTAAGAATTGATTCATTATTATTATGATTAATTAAGATATTGCAATCATGCAAGTGAGATGCTACTACATTTGGCTACTGTCCAGGTGTAACATGACAAATACTAAATACAGAATAGCCAATCTTGAATCTTCTCTCATCTGTCTCTGTCCAGTTTCCAGTGGTTGTAGACCTTACTGAGATTTACAGGACCCTCTGCTTGTCTTGACTTAATTCTCAACAGTTTTTTTGTACAGCACAAGCATCTTATGCACAGTAATGTCAGTACTTTCATTTGCAAATAATGTGTGAAAACGGGCATATCGGGTGATCTCACTTTGAACAGCATTAATGCATTCAAAAAATTCGAATGAATAATTCTTGCTTCTCCAGCTGCCGTGCATTGTGATTATGGATGTCTTGGACTGATAACATTGATGCATTTATTTTTATGGCAAGAACCACATTGTCAATAAGTGTTTCTATTTGTTCAGGATTTGACCTAGTTTTGTTAAGTCTCTCCTCTCGCGCTACATCACACTCATTAAATAGCTGGCTGATGGATGGTGTGTGTTTATGACTGTACATAATCGATACAGCCTTGGAGTGAACTTTTTGTGTCAAATGATGCTTCAATTGCAAAGTCTCCTTTCCAATTTACCATTTATTGGAAAAATAATCGAAAAAAAATTTGTTTTTAATCAATTAACTGCCTTTCTTACATCAAATAGCTGTTTTGATAAGTTTCAGTCAGGTTTCCGTGCCAATCACAGCACTGAAACAGCTCTTACTAAGGTCATAAATGATATACGTCTTAATTCTGATGTTGGCAAAACATCAGTCTTGGTGTTACTGGACCTTAGTGCAGCTTTTGACACTGTTGATCACTGCATACTACTACATCGACTGGAACACTGGGTTGGATTCACTGGTATGGTTATCAATTGGTTAAAATCATACTTACAACAAAGGAGCTTTTTTGTTGCTATTGGAAACTGTACCTCAGCATCTACGTCCTTGGCCTGTGGTGTCCCACAGGGGTCAACCCTTGGACCATTACTATTCAACCTCTATATGCTTCCGCTTGGGCAAATCATAAAAAACAACTCGGTCAATTACCATAGTTATGCTGACGACACCCAAGTTTACTTAGCTCTGTCACCCAATGACTATACCCCCCTTGAATCTCTCTGTGGGTGTATCGAACAAATCAACAACTGGATGTCACACAATTTTCTTCAGCTGAACGCAGATAAAACTGAAGTAATTGTATTTGGGAAAAAGGAAGACAGACGTAGGATCACTACTGCTCTTGAGACTAAGGGGCTTAAAGCAAAAGATACTGTTAAAAATCTCGGTGTGTTTATTGACAGTGAACTAACATTCAACAGTCACATGAAAGCAATCACTAAATCTGCATCACCTAAAAACATTGCTAAACTTAGAGGCCTTATGTCAAAACAAGATCTAGAAAAACTTGTACATGCCTTTATTTCCAGTAGGGTTGATTACTGTAATGGCCTTCTAGTGGGGCAGATTAGCTAAATAATCATTCACTTTGTGATACAAGCATCAAATTCGGCACAAATCATGTTCTAGACCTGCTTTTTCCAAAAAGCCTGTTATCCACGCAAAAAAACAATATGGCCGCCATTTTCCAAGATGGCCGCCTTTCTATGTGTTCGTTTTCCCTGAATGTGATTGGATTATCTATTTTTAATGATCTTGGTGTATGTTGGTATATGTTTCTGGGCATGAGGAATTCAATTCTGCATTTAGAAATTCTAAATTGTGGATTCCTTTGAAGATATAAGTCAGTTAATTGTATACATAGTGTTTTTTGGCACTGAATTTTAACCAATATGTATAGGTGAGAGAATGTTGTTTTAGAATTCCTAATTGCATAAATATTTGGCATTATTACACAAATTGTAAACCTTTTGGAGTTGGGTAGTTTGGGGGGCTGGGTTCAGTTAGTGCTTGGTGTTGTTTTTTCCATGTTTTTATTTTTTTATTTTTACAGTTACATGTCCATGTAAAAATAGAATCAGTAATTATAATATGTTGGTGTTGTTTTTTAATTATTTTTGGGTAATAAGTATTTGAGATGATTTTGGAGAGATACAGTGTGAGAGAGAGGGGGAGGGATTAGCAAATTGCCACAGACTTCAATTAAGTTTGGGGTCACTATAGGGGGAGAATTTTCTTTTTCTTTTTTTTTTCTTTTTTAAGTCTGATGCGTACAGAATGGCTACATGCGGAGTGGATGCATAGCTGAAGGTCTGGATTAAAAGTAAAACAACTACAACAAATCACATTTGCAGGCACACAGCTGTGTGCATCTAAGGCCAAAGCGGTAGCATTTGCACCTTCCATGGCATTCTGTCTTGCACCTGCATTTTGTCAACTGTTGACAGCTCTGGGCGATTGGTGGGAGTGTTGTCCAAACTACTTGCCAAATTTCCCCTTCTTTTTGCCACCCCCAGTTGGCAGGGTTCTCTATATGCATTTGACATACAGTTGCCTGGGCCCAAATACAGGCAGCTTGGTAAGTGGCACGTTTCACATGCTGTGAAAGAGATGTCCTTGTTGGTGGAATGGCATCATAGGACCTCTGCTTCCGGGCAAACATGTCTAGTCTTGCGTCATCAATCCTAGCAGCAGTACTGTTCTTGTTGTACATGGTGATGACAAATTTCTCAAGCATTCCTAGATCTGCATCATCTATTACTGGTGGGTATTGACTCAGTTTCTGAAAGACATGAGACACTTCAGGGCATACTTCCCAGGTTTGCCATGCAGTCCTTTTACCTTTGCCACGAAAGGCTGATACAACATCACATCCTGTGAAAACGTGGAAGAAAATTATTCCTCTGGATTTTTCAGGGCCATGTCATGAACTGGTAACCACCTGATTGACTGACCTTGACCAAATTCAATCCACAGCTCATGTAAGCCTGCATCCTGAAGAGTCTCAAAAACATGTATTGCAATGGCAAGAATATCTGTCACAAGCCTTAATCAATACAGATTTGAACTGTTGCTGAACAACATGTAAGGCATGTAAGAAAATTCTGGTATCAGCCTCTTCATGGTTGCAAGGACTCAAGCATTTCAGATCATCAGATTGGTTGCAAAAAACATGTTCTCCTGCGGTCACCATTACAACATTGTGCTGACAAAACATCACAATTTTGTAAGCTAGAAAGCTGAAAAGTTCAGTCTTGTTGTCATTGTTCCTCAGGAAGCTTTTCCAGTTAGATGGTACTTTGGTTTTGTCTGTGACTCTGCGTCTACTCCCTTTGCCACGCTGTGATCGTGTTTCAGCCTTCAGACTGGAATTTTTGTAGACATCAAACACAATGTCTGTCCCGTTATATTTTGCAGAGTAAGCTTGTATCTTTGGGACAACATCTTGGATAGCATATTCTTCAAACGTTCTTGATTACTTTGGAGACAACGAATAAACAAGCGAAGATCCATCGATGATGATAGCATCACATTTTGGTTCTTTTTCTGGAAGAGAAGAAACAGTCTCCAGAATGTTGACAAGCTGAGATTTCTGACCAACATGGAGTTTTCCACTGTCACTCAAAGCTGCAGGGAAAGACTGGTTTTCATGCTAGAACTCAAGTAGATCACATTCACGTGACTGACAGGAAATGAAGAGTTGCGAGAAGAGATGACAGTCAGCTATTAGCATTTTCTCCTTCATGTCACCTCTACCTGAGCCTGCATGTTGGCGAAAGAAGTCAACCTTGTTCTTCTGAATTGGTTTGTAGAAGGAAACCTCATCATCCAGACTGTTGAAAAAGTCTCTGAAGACTGCCTTACCTTTCTCTAGATGAGTTCTAATCAGCTGTGAACATTTAACACGTTCCTTAAAATTCTTCAAAAGTCCATATCTTGGCTTTTAATTGCTCAAATTTGGTCAATGTTGACATGCCATCTCTAAACGGCTTTCTGTTCATGTGTACTAAATTTTGTGACATTTTGTCAAAGGGGGCGATGTTTATCGCCAAAGCTAGGTGTCAAAAAATATTTTTTGTTAAATAATTCATCAACAATTTTGCCCAAGACAACGGTTTTGCGTTAGTATGTTGGTGTTACAGAGGCGTCTCGACCCAGCCCATAAACACTCACTTGAAGCACAGCGCCACCTAGTGATATGGGTAAATGCAAAAATTGGGATTTTGAATCGCCAATATCTTGGACTAAGAAAGTAGGAACTGCATAAAATATGTCATGCACAATCAACACAAAGACCTCTAAAAGCACAGCAGATGCCATAAAATTGGGCCCATAGGGGCCGCTGTAATTGTAATTTTGCGTATTCCTTTCACAAATCACTCCTACACACTATACAAACACAAACAATGTAATTCATTCAAAACCTACATCCATGCCCACTTCCAGGAAATCATTTCCACACAAATTCTCACCTCACAACACTGCTCTACCACACACTTATCATACCAACAGTTCCCACATTTCAATACACTGCGGCGGTCATACCATGTACCGTTATGCGGTACATCTAGTTTAACTTCGAATAAAAGTTGTTATTTGTTTCAACCGCCCCGACTTCTTGGGTTTGAAACATGTATGCGGGATGATTGAAACAGCATATTGTATATATAAAAAACAATGGCTTTATTGTAGTTTTTATTAAGCATACTGAACAATATACTTGTATACTCACCATTGGTAAAATTTCACCTTATTTACCATAGTATAAATGGGTACATTTGTATTCTTTTTTTACCCTGCGTCAATGTCGACATGCACATTTCGATTAAGTTCACTTTTCACTCTTTCAGACAAGTTTTTTTAACCATCCCGACAATGCCTACTGCCTACCTATACCTAAAAATAAACTGCATCTAAACCTCAAAACTTTGACAATGCAGACTTCAGGACATATTTAAGTACTAATTCATATAATTTCTGCATGAAATATCAATCAGAACTTGTGATTAAAAAGAAACGACCACACGTAAGATTTTACTTTAAGGGCTGAAAAAACGATTTTCATGTTCATGTTTTAACGTTTGATCACTATGCCGTATAAAGACACAAGCTTTCCTGAGGATGGTCAGTTTGTATGCTGATCGTATGCACTAAATTTCATTTGACAGAAGTGCTTTGATCTAAAAAAAAAATGATTTGCTTCATTCATCCCACGTTTTAATCGACCCGGCTGTCCTCTATACTTAAAACCTACTTTCTAATAATATTATGACAGAAACTGAGAATTTGAGTTTAAAATAGCCATCATATTGGATTTTTTGGCCTTCAATAAACTTGTCATGTCACATTACACATTATTTGGTGCCCATATTATCACAATATGTCCGGCCATCAAATTTATACATTGAAAACCTTTATTTCACATTTACTGTGGCGGCCATCTTGAAAAATGGCCGCCATCTTGGATTTTCAGGTGGATAACGGGCTTTTCTGATGAAGAAGGTCCTAGTCATTGTGCATGCCAAATTTGATGCTTGTATCGCAAAGTGAATGATTCTTCTGAAATATGGACTTAATCTGCCCCACTATTCCTAAAAAGACCATCAAACAGCTTCAACTGATCCAAAATGCAGCAGCAAGGGTTCTTACAAGAACAAAAAGATCTGACCACATTACTCCAGTTTTAATGTCCCTGCACTGGCTCCCAGTAAGTTATAGAATTGACTTTAAGGCATTGCTTCTTGTGTTTAAATCATTAAATGGGATGGGACCCTATTACCTATTTGATATGTTTCAGTTATACGCACCAACTAGGTCTCTGAGATCACTTCAGAAAAATTTGTTGGTAGAATCTGTTGTTAGAACAAAATGTGGGGAAGCAGCTTTCAGCTGCTACGCTGTAAAGCTCTGGAACCAACTTCCAGAAGACATTAAAAATGCTCCTACTGTTGCCAGTTTCAAATCTAGACTTAAGACCAAACTGTTTTCAGATGCTGTTAATGATTCCTACTAATTTTATTTTTATTTTGTGTGTTTCTTATGCTTTTATATCTTTTATCTACCTGTGAGATGCGTGAGGAACACCTGAGTGTGTGAAGCGCATGGCTGCACTTCCCGAAGGGGAAGGCAATGTGATGGAGTGACCATCACTAGAGTTGTGGGTGTGCTCTGACCCGAAGGGGAAGTCAATGTCATGGAGTGAGCATCACTAGAGTTGTGGGTGTGCTCTGACTGCCACCCCAACGAGCCTGGCTCTTTGGCGTTGCGGTCAGGGCCCCCGTTTAGTAACCCAGAGACCTGGGTTCGAGTCCCGGTGGGGTGACTTCTCCTCCCCTTCGCTACAACTGGTGTCAGAATTGGGATGGCTTGCTATGAGGTCATCGGAGGTCCACCCACTGTGTGAGAAGTATGGTGGGAGATGCGTGACGGACACTTGAGTGTACGTTGGCGTTGCAGTCAGAGCCCCGTTTAATACCCCAGAGACCAGGGTTCGAGTCCCGGTGGGGTGACTTCTTATACCACATATTGATTTTACTTGTTTTGCTTTTACACTTGTTTTACCTTTTATGCTTCTGCCACATATTGATTTTACTTGTATGCTTTTACACTTGTTTTACCTTTTATGCTTCTACAATTACTTTATCTTTTAAGCCTTTATATATTGTCCTTTCCTTTTATTTTTGTGAAGCACATTGAATTGCCGTTGTGTATGAAATGCGCTAAATAAACTTGCCTTTTCACTTTAGCCTTCATGCAGATTTTACAGACAACTCCGCTGCTTGTTCATAGGTGAATATGTTGGACAGTTTCACTGTCCTACCTGTACCATCATTTGTGTCTGTTTTTCCAATTTCATCGAGCCACTCTTGTTTAAAGGTAGAGCTAACCTTTTTCTTCCCTGTCCATTGACTGTATATCGCTGTTCCTGTCTTTCATTTAGCCATTGTTGCTGGTCATTGACTGACTCGCAGATTGAACAGAGTACAAAATAAATATTGCTTAGGCTACTTCTAATTGGAGGCATTGTCTAAAACCAATGAAAATTGAGTATGAGACAGCTCTCAACAACTGCGAACTACAGTAATCACAGTAGCAACGATGCCTCTGATTAGAACACTGTTGTTATGACATCCGGAACTTTACGTCCATGACAGCTCCACTAACTTCAGATTGACGTTTGGATTGACGGTCCGAGAGCCCGGCACAGCTGCAGGTGCGCAGCTTAGAGGGAACACTGATCAGGATCTGCCCTTTGTTATCTCAAGGTCATAATAAAGGCTTACGTCCCTTCCAGGGCATTGCGATCCTCTAATAGGAACTGGTTGGTCGTGCTCTCTCCTCACACAAAGACACCTTACTCTAAACTGGTCTCCATCGTTGTCCCTCAATCATCATCAATCATTATTATTCTTCTTATTATTAATAATAGTATTATTATATCTGTTTATTTATTTATTTATATATACAAGGGCATAATAAATAACAAAAATATGTGGTGAAGGGGGCATGGATGGGAATACTGAATATTGCACATTGCATTGTGGTTATTGCACAGGAGGAGGTAGTGGGGCAAACATTAGAAAGAAATATCTAACATATCTAACATATTTACAAAATTGTCAAGTCAACCAATTATGCATTACAGTGCAAGTATTCCAGAGCTTTTGGCAAACTAGATCAAACAAGGTCTTGCTGAAATGTCCCTCGACAAAGGGACAAAGTTACAAAGTTAATGAAACACAATATAGCAAGTAATACAAGTACAGTTATGACTCTATGCATATACAACATATGTGCAAAGGCTGGGAAATAACTGCCTTGGGCAGTTATATAAACCAGAATGCATAAGAGAACTAGATGTACCGCATAGCATACATGGTATGACCGCCGCAGTATTGAAATGTGGGAACTGTTGATATGATGAGTTTGTGGCAGGGCAGTGTTGTGAGGTGAGAATTTCTGTAGAAATGATTTTCTGGAAGTGGGCATGGATGTGAGTTTTGAATGAATGACATTGTGCGTGTTTGTGTAGTGTGTAGGAGTGATTTGTGAAGGCAAGGAATAGGCAAAATTAGATTTTGTACAATTACAGCACCCCCTATGGACCAAATTTTATGGCACGTGCTGTGGTTTTAGAGTTCTTTGTGCTGATCGTGCATGAAGTATTTTGTGCAGTTCCCACCTTCTCGGTCCAAGATATTGTCAGTTCAAAATCCCAATTTTTGCATTTACCCATATCACTAGGTGGCGTGAGTGTTTATGGGCTGGGTCGATACGCCTCTGTAACACCAGCATACTAACACAAAATCGTTCTCTTGGGCAAAATTGTTGCCGAGTTATTTAACAAAAACTGCTTTCAACACCTAGCTTCGGCGATAAACATCGCCCCCTATGACGAAATGTCACAAAATTTAGTACACATGAAAAGAGAGCTGTTTAGAGATGGCATGTACACTTTGACAAAATTTCAGCAATTAAAAGCCAAGATATGGACTTTTGAAGAATTTAAGCTACCTGTTAAATGTTCATTGACATGTAACTTCAAAACGGTTTATCTCAAGATAAATCCTTTGATAACTTTTTGTCAGCATTGTCTGTAGATGGCATATATCAACTTTGGTGAGATTCACATGAACGGCCTATGATGAGTTCGTTCAGATTCGTTTTCGCAATATTAAAATTTCACGGAAATTGTTCTCATTGGAAGTGGGTGTCGACCAGTGTTTTCAATGTGTGAGGGTCAATAGATTTCACGATAAAAAAAAATTGGTTGTAAACATTAGCATTCTCTAGATAATAGGCAAAATGACATTTTGTACAATTACAGCGCCCCCTATGGACCAAATTGTATGGCACGTCCTGTGGTTTTAGAAGTCTTTGTGCTGATCGTGCATGACGTATTTTGTGCAGTTCCCACCTCCTCGGTCCAAGATACTGGCAACTAAAAATCCCAATTTTTGCATTTACCCTTATCACTAGGTGGCGCTATGCTTCAAGTGAGTATTTATGGGCTGGGCCAATACGTCTCTGTAACACCGACCTACTAACACAAAATCGTTGTCTTGGGCAAAATTGTTGACGAGTTATTTAACAAAAACTGTTTCTTGACACCTAGCTTCGCCAATGAACATCGCCCCCTATGACGAAAGGTCACAAAATGTAGTACACATGGACAGCATTGTCTGTAGATGACATATACCAAATTTGGTGAGATTTACATGAACGGCCTATGACGAGTTCGTTCAGATTTGTTTTCGCAATGTTAAAATTTCACGGAAATTGTTCTCGTTGGAAGTTGACGTCGACCAGTGTTTTCAATGCGTGAGGGTCAATAGATTTCACGATAAAAAAAAATTGTTGTAAATGTTAGCATTCTCTAGGTAATAGGCAAAATGACATTTTGTACAATTACAGCGCCCCCTATGGACCAAATTGTATGGCACGTGCTGTGGTTTTAGAGGTCTTTGTGCTGATCGAGCATGACATATTTTGCGCAGTTCCCACCTTCTCGGTCGAAGATATTGGCAACTCAAAATCCCAATTTTTGCATTTACCCTTATCATTAGGTGGCGCTATGCTTCAAGTGAGTGTTTATGGGCTGGGTCGATACGCCTCTGTAACACCGACATACTAACACAAAATCGTTGTCTTGGGCAAAATTGTTGACGAGTTATTTAACAAAAACTGTTTTTTGACCCTAGCTTCACCAATAAACATCGCCCCCTATGATGAAATGTCACAAAATTTAGTATACATGAAAAGAAAGCTGTTTAGAGATGGCGTGTCAACTTTGACAAAATTTGAGCAATTAAAAGCCAAGATATGGACATTTGAAGAATATTAAGCTACGTGTTAAATGTTCATTGACGTGTAACTTTGGAACAGTTTATCTCAAGATAAATCCTTTGATAACTTTTTGTCAGCATTGTCTGTAGATGGCATATACCAACTTTGGTGAGATTCCCATGAACGGCCTATGACGAGTTCGTTCAGATTCCTTTTCGCAATGTTAAAATTTCACGGAAATTGTTCTTGTTGGAAGTGGGGGTCGACCAGTGTTTTCAATGCGTGAGGGTCAATAGATTAAAAAAAAAAATTGGTTGTAAACATTAGGACTCTCTAGATAATAGGCAAAATGACATTTTGTACAATTACAGCGCCCCCTATTGACCAAATTGTATGGCACATGCTGTGGTTATAGAGGTCTTTGTGCTGATTTTGCATGATGCATTTTGCGCAGTTCCCACCTTCTCTGTCCAAGATATTGGCAACTCAATATCCTAATTTTTGCATTTACCCATATCACTAGGTGGCGCTATGCTTCAAGTGAGCGTTTATTGGCTGGGTCGATACATCTCTGTAACACCGTCATATCACAAAAATGTTATGTTGTTGGGTGAAACGTTCACTGAGCTATTCAGCAAAAACTTTTGCCGGTCTCCCCCTCTTTGACGTACGCTGGCACAGCGGGGGGGTGGCCCTGGGGGACCAAAAGCTTCTAGTCACTCAAAAAGTTCTAGGGCTACATGCCTACAAAGATTCATGTCCCTCCGAGTTTCAGTGTCCCGGGAACCGTTGACGGACATTCACTGAAAAAAAAAAAAAAAAGGGAAAAAAGTCGCGGCAACTCTATAATGACCGCTTTCGCTAGCTTCGCTAGCAGCTTTAAACTTTACACTGTAATGACACATACTGCTATACCTCCTAAACAGCACATTACTAGAAACAAATGCTCCCCAAATAAATTACTCTCTCTTGGATGCACAAAATGTTTGTAGATGGCACAATAGATTGACATTCGGATCCCGACACGTCCAAAGCAGAAATAAAGAAAACTAGATGTACCGCATAGCGGTACATGGTATGACCGCCGCAGTATATTGAAATGTGGGAACTGTTGTATGATGAGTGTGTGGTAGAGCAGTGTTGTCAGGTGAGAATTTCTGTGGAAATGATTTCCTGGAAGTGGGCATGGATGTGGGTTTTGAACGAATTTCGTACAATTACAGCGCCCCCTATGGACCAAATTGTATGGCACGTGCTGTGGTTTTAGAGGTCTTTGTGCTGATCGTGCATGACGTATTTTGTGCAGTTCCCACCTTTTCGGTCCAAGTTATTGGCAGTTCAAAATCCCAATGTTTGCATTTACCCTTATCACTAGGTGGCGCTATTCTTCAAGTGAGTGTTTATGGGCTGGGTTGATATGCCTCTGTAACACCAGCATACTAACACAAAATCGTTGACTTGGGCAATGGCACGGAAATTGTTTTTCTCCTCCCCTTCGCTACAACTGGTGTCAGAATTGGGATGGCTTGCTATGAGGTCATCGGAGGTCCACCCACTGTGTGAGAAGTATGGTGGGAGATGCGTGACGGACACTTGAGTGTACGTTGGCGTTGCAGTCAGAGCCCCGTTTAATACCCCAGAGACCAGGGTTCGAGTCCCGGTGGGGTGACTTCTTATACCACATATTGATTTTACTTGTTTTGCTTTTACACTTGTTTTACCTTTTATGCTTCTGCCACATATTGATTTTACTTGTATGCTTTTACACTTGTTTTACCTTTTATGCTTCTACAATTACTTTATCTTTTAAGCCTTTATATATTGTCCTTTCCTTTTATTTTTGTGAAGCACATTGAATTGCCGTTGTGTATGAAATGCGCTAAATAAACTTGCCTTTTCACTTTAGCCTTCATGCAGATTTTACAGACAACTCCGCTGCTTGTTCATAGGTGAATATGTTGGACAGTTTCACTGTCCTACCTGTACCATCATTTGTGTCTGTTTTTCCAATTTCATCGAGCCACTCTTGTTTAAAGGTAGAGCTAACCTTTTTCTTCCCTGTCCATTGACTGTATATCGCTGTTCCTGTCTTTCATTTAGCCATTGTTGCTGGTCATTGACTGACTCGCAGATTGAACAGAGTACAAAATAAATATTGCTTAGGCTACTTCTAATTGGAGGCATTGTCTAAAACCAATGAAAATTGAGTATGAGACAGCTCTCAACAACTGCGAACTACAGTAATCACAGTAGCAACGATGCCTCTGATTAGAACACTGTTGTTATGACATCCGGAACTTTACGTCCATGACAGCTCCACTAACTTCAGATTGACGTTTGGATTGACGGTCCGAGAGCCCGGCACAGCTGCAGGTGCGCAGCTTAGAGGGAACACTGATCAGGATCTGCCCTTTGTTATCTCAAGGTCATAATAAAGGCTTACGTCCCTTCCAGGGCATTGCGATCCTCTAATAGGAACTGGTTGGTCGTGCTCTCTCCTCACACAAAGACACCTTACTCTAAACTGGTCTCCATCGTTGTCCCTCAATCATCATCAATCATTATTATTCTTCTTATTATTAATAATAGTATTATTATATCTGTTTATTTATTTATTTATATATACAAGGGCATAATAAATAACAAAAATATGTGGTGAAGGGGGCATGGATGGGAATACTGAATATTGCACATTGCATTGTGGTTATTGCACAGGAGGAGGTAGTGGGGCAAACATTAGAAAGAAATATCTAACATATCTAACATATTTACAAAATTGTCAAGTCAACCAATTATGCATTACAGTGCAAGTATTCCAGAGCTTTTGGCAAACTAGATCAAACAAGGTCTTGCTGAAATGTCCCTCGACAAAGGGACAAAGTTACAAAGTTAATGAAACACAATATAGCAAGTAATACAAGTACAGTTATGACTCTATGCATATACAACATATGTGCAAAGGCTGGGAAATAACTGCCTTGGGCAGTTATATAAACCAGAATGCATAAGAGAACTAGATGTACCGCATAGCATACATGGTATGACCGCCGCAGTATTGAAATGTGGGAACTGTTGATATGATGAGTTTGTGGCAGGGCAGTGTTGTGAGGTGAGAATTTCTGTAGAAATGATTTTCTGGAAGTGGGCATGGATGTGAGTTTTGAATGAATGACATTGTGCGTGTTTGTGTAGTGTGTAGGAGTGATTTGTGAAGGCAAGGAATAGGCAAAATTAGATTTTGTACAATTACAGCACCCCCTATGGACCAAATTTTATGGCACGTGCTGTGGTTTTAGAGTTCTTTGTGCTGATCGTGCATGAAGTATTTTGTGCAGTTCCCACCTTCTCGGTCCAAGATATTGTCAGTTCAAAATCCCAATTTTTGCATTTACCCATATCACTAGGTGGCGTGAGTGTTTATGGGCTGGGTCGATACGCCTCTGTAACACCAGCATACTAACACAAAATCGTTCTCTTGGGCAAAATTGTTGCCGAGTTATTTAACAAAAACTGCTTTCAACACCTAGCTTCGGCGATAAACATCGCCCCCTATGACGAAATGTCACAAAATTTAGTACACATGAAAAGAGAGCTGTTTAGAGATGGCATGTACACTTTGACAAAATTTCAGCAATTAAAAGCCAAGATATGGACTTTTGAAGAATTTAAGCTACCTGTTAAATGTTCATTGACATGTAACTTCAAAACGGTTTATCTCAAGATAAATCCTTTGATAACTTTTTGTCAGCATTGTCTGTAGATGGCATATATCAACTTTGGTGAGATTCACATGAACGGCCTATGATGAGTTCGTTCAGATTCGTTTTCGCAATATTAAAATTTCACGGAAATTGTTCTCATTGGAAGTGGGTGTCGACCAGTGTTTTCAATGTGTGAGGGTCAATAGATTTCACGATAAAAAAAAATTGGTTGTAAACATTAGCATTCTCTAGATAATAGGCAAAATGACATTTTGTACAATTACAGCGCCCCCTATGGACCAAATTGTATGGCACGTCCTGTGGTTTTAGAAGTCTTTGTGCTGATCGTGCATGACGTATTTTGTGCAGTTCCCACCTCCTCGGTCCAAGATACTGGCAACTAAAAATCCCAATTTTTGCATTTACCCTTATCACTAGGTGGCGCTATGCTTCAAGTGAGTATTTATGGGCTGGGCCAATACGTCTCTGTAACACCGACCTACTAACACAAAATCGTTGTCTTGGGCAAAATTGTTGACGAGTTATTTAACAAAAACTGTTTCTTGACACCTAGCTTCGCCAATGAACATCGCCCCCTATGACGAAAGGTCACAAAATGTAGTACACATGGACAGCATTGTCTGTAGATGACATATACCAAATTTGGTGAGATTTACATGAACGGCCTATGACGAGTTCGTTCAGATTTGTTTTCGCAATGTTAAAATTTCACGGAAATTGTTCTCGTTGGAAGTTGACGTCGACCAGTGTTTTCAATGCGTGAGGGTCAATAGATTTCACGATAAAAAAAAATTGTTGTAAATGTTAGCATTCTCTAGGTAATAGGCAAAATGACATTTTGTACAATTACAGCGCCCCCTATGGACCAAATTGTATGGCACGTGCTGTGGTTTTAGAGGTCTTTGTGCTGATCGAGCATGACATATTTTGCGCAGTTCCCACCTTCTCGGTCGAAGATATTGGCAACTCAAAATCCCAATTTTTGCATTTACCCTTATCATTAGGTGGCGCTATGCTTCAAGTGAGTGTTTATGGGCTGGGTCGATACGCCTCTGTAACACCGACATACTAACACAAAATCGTTGTCTTGGGCAAAATTGTTGACGAGTTATTTAACAAAAACTGTTTTTTGACCCTAGCTTCACCAATAAACATCGCCCCCTATGATGAAATGTCACAAAATTTAGTATACATGAAAAGAAAGCTGTTTAGAGATGGCGTGTCAACTTTGACAAAATTTGAGCAATTAAAAGCCAAGATATGGACATTTGAAGAATATTAAGCTACGTGTTAAATGTTCATTGACGTGTAACTTTGGAACAGTTTATCTCAAGATAAATCCTTTGATAACTTTTTGTCAGCATTGTCTGTAGATGGCATATACCAACTTTGGTGAGATTCCCATGAACGGCCTATGACGAGTTCGTTCAGATTCCTTTTCGCAATGTTAAAATTTCACGGAAATTGTTCTTGTTGGAAGTGGGGGTCGACCAGTGTTTTCAATGCGTGAGGGTCAATAGATTAAAAAAAAAAATTGGTTGTAAACATTAGGACTCTCTAGATAATAGGCAAAATGACATTTTGTACAATTACAGCGCCCCCTATTGACCAAATTGTATGGCACATGCTGTGGTTATAGAGGTCTTTGTGCTGATTTTGCATGATGCATTTTGCGCAGTTCCCACCTTCTCTGTCCAAGATATTGGCAACTCAATATCCTAATTTTTGCATTTACCCATATCACTAGGTGGCGCTATGCTTCAAGTGAGCGTTTATTGGCTGGGTCGATACATCTCTGTAACACCGTCATATCACAAAAATGTTATGTTGTTGGGTGAAACGTTCACTGAGCTATTCAGCAAAAACTTTTGCCGGTCTCCCCCTCTTTGACGTACGCTGGCACAGCGGGGGGGTGGCCCTGGGGGACCAAAAGCTTCTAGTCACTCAAAAAGTTCTAGGGCTACATGCCTACAAAGATTCATGTCCCTCCGAGTTTCAGTGTCCCGGGAACCGTTGACGGACATTCACTGAAAAAAAAAAAAAAAAGGGAAAAAAGTCGCGGCAACTCTATAATGACCGCTTTCGCTAGCTTCGCTAGCAGCTTTAAACTTTACACTGTAATGACACATACTGCTATACCTCCTAAACAGCACATTACTAGAAACAAATGCTCCCCAAATAAATTACTCTCTCTTGGATGCACAAAATGTTTGTAGATGGCACAATAGATTGACATTCGGATCCCGACACGTCCAAAGCAGAAATAAAGAAAACTAGATGTACCGCATAGCGGTACATGGTATGACCGCCGCAGTATATTGAAATGTGGGAACTGTTGTATGATGAGTGTGTGGTAGAGCAGTGTTGTCAGGTGAGAATTTCTGTGGAAATGATTTCCTGGAAGTGGGCATGGATGTGGGTTTTGAACGAATTTCGTACAATTACAGCGCCCCCTATGGACCAAATTGTATGGCACGTGCTGTGGTTTTAGAGGTCTTTGTGCTGATCGTGCATGACGTATTTTGTGCAGTTCCCACCTTTTCGGTCCAAGTTATTGGCAGTTCAAAATCCCAATGTTTGCATTTACCCTTATCACTAGGTGGCGCTATTCTTCAAGTGAGTGTTTATGGGCTGGGTTGATATGCCTCTGTAACACCAGCATACTAACACAAAATCGTTGACTTGGGCAATGGCACGGAAATTGTTTTTGTTGGAAGTGGGCGTCGACCAGTCTTTTCAATGCGTGAGGGTGAATAGATTTCACGATAAAGAAAAAATTGTTGTAAACGTTAGCATTGTCTAGATAATAGGCAAAATGACATTTTCTACAATTACAGCACCCCCTATGGACCAAATTTTATGGCATGTGCTGTGGTGTTAGAGGTCTTTGTGGTGAGCATGCATGATGTATTTTGCGCAGTTTTCACCTTCTCGGTCCAAGATATTGGCAACTCAAAATCCCAATTTTTGCATTTACCCAGATCACTAGGTGGCGCTATGCTTCAAGTGAGTATGTATGGGCTGCGTCGATACGTCTCCTTAACACCGACATATCACAAAAATTTCATGTTGTTCGGTGAAACGTTCATCGAGTTATTCAGCGAAAACTTTTGCCTGTCTCCCCCTCTTTGACGGACACTGGCACAGTGGGGGGGTGGCCCTTGGGGGCCAAAAGCTTCTAGTCGCTTAAAAAGTTCGAGCGCTACATGCCTACAAAGACTCATGTCCCCCAGACTTCCAGTGTCCCGGCAATCGTTGACGGACATTCACTGAAAAAAAAGAAGGAAAAAAAAAAAGTCGCAGCAACTCTATAATGACCGCTTTCGCTAGCTTCGCTAGCGGCGGTCATAATAAAGTACACCAACAGCAAAAGAGAAGTCCGCGGTGCCTGCAACATAGATTCCTCCTCCTGCTGTATTGCTCTAAAACCTTAGGTTGGGGGCCTACTGATCTGCTGATGAAGTGTGGTAAGAAAACCTGATGAAGTGTGGTAAGAAAACCCACTATTATGTAACTCTGAGGGATTGTTAACACAAAGTTCTATGGGAGCTATAGAATGTTGGTGTAGAATTCCATAAGGACAAAGAAAAAATAAAACAGGTTATTTGATATTCTGTTTTACGTTAACATTTTTTTTTTTTTTTTAAGAAGAGACACTTTCAATCACTTGACGACCTGGTTAGAAGATGCTCGTCAACATTCCAACTCCAACATGGTGATCATGCTCATTGGAAACAAAAGGTAGGCTATTAACCTTGGAGCCAGAAGAGCTTAGAGCTGAAGAAAGGTGTTGTTATAATATCTCCAGTGTGTTCCAAAACTTTTGACATAATTTGAAATGTGAATAACGTAAGTAATTACAAGTCCTAGGCTAACTAGGCTTTATGGTAAACAGAAAAATATCATAATTGGAAAAGATACCTAAATAGATGATTAACCCTAGATTTTAACCAATTTTGGAAAGCTTCACAAATATTGAATATTGTAGCAAAATGAGCAAACACTAAATAATCCAGATAGCAAAAGGCTTGTGAAGTTAGTTATAAATTCTACATCCCACTGGCTATCTTGTACAAATTTTGCTAAATAAATGTTTAATTATTCAACATGAAGCCACATTAATTTTGCTCGCCTAGGACTTGTAATTGCTTAGACATTTACATTTCAGTTAGGGTTAGGTTTAGGTTAGGTTTGGGGCTAGGGTTAGTATTTCAAATGATGCTGATATTGACAGTATAGAAACATGCCTGCCACTTGACCTTGCTGACTTTACCTTGCTGTTGATTGACAGCCACAACCAGCCAATCACAACTGCACAACTGGCCACTGGAACTGCAGTTAATTTTATTGGTGCCTTCATGTTAGCATTGACTGACAGGGATTGGTCAGCTGTGGTCAATAACACTATACTTGCCACATCCTTTGGTATAAAAGTTTTTTTTTTTTAAATGATTAGTTTTAGTTGAATTGTTTGGGGATATCTAGCATACATTTTGAGATATGCAATTTGGTCCATATCGTTTAGCCACAGGCCAATTTATAGTCCAGTTGTCAACTTTGTTTATATACATTTTTGTCGCCTAAATTTATAAATTGGTCTATATAGTTCTGATGTATACAAATTTAGTAGCTTATTGTATTGTATTGTACTACTACTACTACTTGGCAATGTTTGTGATTGGCTGGCTGTGGCTGTCAATCAACTGTAAGGTAAAACAAGATTTGTGATTGGCTGTCCTTTAGATGTACATTAAAGCAGCAATAAGTAGTTTTTGTCCTCGTTCGCACTACAGGTTGGAAACAGGATTGTCTCTCATTCAAACTACAGAGAAACAGCTCACTCCTACTTAGTGCATTTACAGCCCAAGGAAGGGCAGCATAGTGAATGCAGTACTTCCTTTCACCCAGTTACATGTTGATGAACCGCTGAACCGATTTTGGAAACATAACGCTGAAAAAAACTACTTACTGTTTTAAGGGTAAAGTGGGAAAAGGATGTTTGTAATTGGCTGAGCTGTACATGCTGGCCAAGAGGTGGGGAGAGTCTATACTGTCAATATCTTGCATGTTTATACCTCAATATATATTCAATGATTAGAGTGGTCCCTCGTTATTCGCAGAGTTGCATTCTAGAAATAACCTGGGATAGGCAAAATCCGCAAAGTAGTCAGCTTTATTTTTTACAATTATTATAGATTTTTTAAGGCTGTAAAACCCCTCACTACACACTTTATACACTTTTCTCAGACAGGCATTGACATTTTCTCACATTTCTCTCTTCTACTTTCAAAGTTCAAACTTGCAAACATACAGCAGTTCAGAGTAACACAGCTAGCGATGGAAGATTTATGTACATTTTACAAGCTGAGTTCATTCTGTACTGGACAGGAGATTGATTGACAATGTTCTACAGTCCCTTAGCCAATCAGGGTGCAGAACACAATGTGCTGTAAAAAAACATGCACTAAAAAAAACGTGAAACAGCGAGGCCGCGAAAGGTGAACTGCGTTATAGCGAGGGACCACTGTATACATATTTCAGCCCTAATCTGGTCACATTTCTATTATTTGGCTTGTTTTAATCCATACTGACTTGGAGTCACGGAGAGAGGTGAAGATGGAGGAGGGTGACGCGTTCGCCAGA
The DNA here is from genome assembly GCA_027475355.1 of Coilia nasus. Lineage (NCBI taxonomy): Eukaryota > Metazoa > Chordata > Actinopteri > Clupeiformes > Engraulidae > Coilia > Coilia nasus. Next base: position 415,286 of record CM050221.1, read on the forward strand.
GAGCACGGCCTCATCTTTATGGAGACCTCAGCCAAAACAGCCTCAAATGTAGAAGAGGTAGTTTTTATTTACCATGTGTTGACCAAGCGGCAACATTTCAGGCCAAACAGTAAAGCCAAAACAGAATATTGTTATATTTAAGTTGCAATACCTTACAGAGGGCTTACTCAGTTTTCTCTTGTACAGTCTGGTTAGGGCCCGAGCACCGGAGGTGCGAAGCCCTATTGCTTGTCGAAAGATTATTGTTTCTTCTTTCTTCTGGTGCACTCTGCTTTTTTCCAGACACTTCCCATGCACGAAAATCCATGAAAACTTGTAAACATCGGAACTAATGACTGCTTCTCAGGGACCGAGGCTTGGCTGTGGGTGAAGCCCAGAGACTCCAGAATGCCCCCTTATGTCTTACTGACCTTTAGAGATGGGAAAAAACTCGGGAGTCGGGTTATTTATCCGGATCTCTAATATCACTCAAGAACCATGGATCTAGACGTCTATTTAACCGGCTTAGTTGAGTCCTACAACATTTGATTGATATACCATCAATAAATGGTACAATGACTTGTCACTTTAGCACTACTAGTGGATCCAAGTACGCAGTGCAAGCAGAGGCACTTAACCACTCACTCGCAGAGAAACAAAACTTAACTTACCCGACTTGACTGCAAGGATCCAACTGTTCGTGGATCCCTGCTTACTCGGATCGCGTCATGAGTTGCGTTTCTCTGCCGAGTGTGTGAGTGCCTGACTAACCATGGATCCCAACTCTGCTCGTGGATCCCTGCTTACTCGAATCGCGTCATGAGTTTCGTTTCTCTGCCGAGTGTGTGAGTGCCTGACTAACCGTGGATCCCAACTCATACCCACTCATGGATCCCTGATTGCGGTTGGCTCACGGCTTGACTTGCGGCTTGAGTTGAGGCTGCCTGCTTGTGGTAAACTCGTGGCTCGACTCCTGGATCCCTACTTGGTCGTGGCCTTGCACAAGCTTTAGCTGGGTAAATCCCCTGCATACAATAGCGGGGTTCCCATTACCGGGCCAAACCCGAGCCGACACGGGTGTACCGGTGCTAAGTGGTTTCACACCTTCAGGGGGAGGTGCTAACAGGGGCTGTCCTGGGTGCTAGTAGCCCGCGATTTCTGGCCCAACTAAAACGATGGTCCTAGAGGGGCTAAAGGGGGTCTAGAGGCGGTGTCAAGGTCGGGGCGGCGTCAACATTTGGAAGCAAAATAAAGCGAAGATGGCATGAGTATTATCTGCACCTGTATTACCGTTGTTACTGAAGAATATGAAAAAGATGGATCACCAGTTCTGGTCAGCTGAATATATCCGTGCTCTCTCCGTGGTCTAGGCAGAAGACGACATGAATTTTAAAAAAAACGACAAGTTTTGCAGAAACGAGGAAGTTGGACATTCAGCGAACAACAGCCCGGCAAATTCGCGAGAAGCATAAAAAACTACGGATAGGCTATAAAGACATGATTTAACAAACCAATCCCCCTTCCCCACATAAAATAAATCTGAATTGCTTAATCCTACATTCTCTGTATGTCTCGTGCTGGTGGTGAATGCTTGGCTGGTACATTTCAATTGCCCACCGTGATGCGGTGGATTAAATGACTCCTTGTCAAATTAATTGGAGGAAACAAATGACTAGGCCTATAACATTGCCTTGTGTCATTTTAGGCTACTTTTTAAATGCAGTTTCGCAGTGCTGAAGTGTGCAGCTGCCGACATAAGATCCCAACTTGCCAGTGTTTCTCCTTTAGGCTATGCCTTGTGCATTCTCCGCGGTGACTTCGCAGTTAACTGTTCTAAACGCGTGTGTCAAACCAATAGGTCAAAATCACTTGTTTTTCTATTAAATTGATATATATTTGCCATTTCCGACCGTTTGGGCGGACGGTAGTGGTACCGTTGGTTTAAAACAAGACTTTTCTTCCTTTAGCAACCGTTGCCATCAGTAAACAAAAGTAGACTCTCTAATAGTCTACAATAGCCTATAGATGACCTAGCTCATATTTGGCTGATAAAAATTGCAAGTTGTTGATCTAATTAGTATTAAAATTAACTGTTTCGGTCATTGTTATACCTTAAAGTAGCAGTAAATTGTGCAATTTGGCTACGTTTTGTTGGCAGCACTGTGTGGAAATATCCGAATGTGAGACGCATTATGCATTTGACGCTCCGTGACCGTCGGTCTTGTTTCACTAAAACATGAAAGAAACAAATGACTAGGCCTATAACATTGCCTTGTGTCATTTTAGGCTACTTTTTAATGCAGTTTTGCAGTGCTGAAGTGTGTGGCTGCCGACATAAAATCCCAACTTGCCAGTGTCTCTTCTTTAGGCTATATGCCTTGTGCATGGTAACGTGGTTCTCCGCGGTGGCAGTTAACTGTTCTAAATGTGTGTGTCAAGCCAATAGGTGAAAATCACTTGTTTTTCTATTAAATTGATATATATTTTCCATTTCCGACCGTTTGGGCTGACGGTGGTGGTACCGTTGGTTTAAAACAAGACTTAATTTCTTCCTTTAGCAACCGTTGCCATCGGTAAACAAAAGTAATGCAATATAGATGACCTAGCTCATATTTGGCTGATAAAAAATGCAAGTTGTTCATCTAATTAGTATTAAAATTAACTGTTTCGGTCATTGTTATACCTTAAAGTAGCAGTAAATTGTGTCATTTGGCTGTTTTGTTGGCAGCATTGTGTGGAAATATCCGAATGTGAGACGCATTCCCTAACAAGCATTTGACGCTCCGTGGCCGTCGGTCTTGTTCCATTAAAACATAGGGACGGTGTATTTTTTGCTTTATAGCCGATAGTAATATATAGAAATATATTTGAACATGAACAACAAGGAGGACGATCTGCGCCAGCAGAGGTTCCATGGCGTCTATTATCCTCCAAAGAAGTATTTTCAGTCAGAGATATCGGCAGTAGTTATAATCGTCTTCTACTGATGCTACTGAATTGCCCGCCTATCCTGCTTGAAAATGGGCTGTATCAGTGACGTTTTCGCAAACGAGGGCGTAACCCAGAGGGTCTAGTAGCCAGGGAGTGGGAACACAACAGCTCTCAGGTCATGGGGCTAGTGCCCTGGGTCTACAAGCACCGAGGGTGGCCCCTAAAGGCCCGGGCCGGCACCGGCCCCGGAATGGGAATGCGGCTAATGGCGGTCTCACACACGGGCACGAGTTCTCCATGCTGTTGATGACTCCGACTGCTATTGTTGCCCATGTTGTGTGAATTAATACTTAATGACGGGCATGCGGAGTAGTTTTATGTTTACATTAAAGATAGCCTGTGACCATAAAAAAGTAATAATAATACAAAAATAAAATATTCTTTCGTAGTGTACCCCGGGGACGTCGTCATGTTAAACTTTCGGTGCTATAGCGCAAAAGTTACAATCCTCGAGAAGGATTTCTTTAATTTGGGATGATTTTTCTAACGTAGTTTGAATGAATGAAAGGAAAGGGCAATCGTCATGACGGGCATGAGGAGTAGTTTGATGTTTACATTAAAGTGAGCTTGTGACCATAAGGAAATAAAATAATAGGCTACTACAAAAAAAATCTTTGGTAGTGTCCCCCGGGGACGTCACCATTTAAAACTTTCGGGGCTATAGCCCAAACGTTACAGTCCTTTTTATGCGGGGTGGTTGAGGGTTTTCTCTCGAGGATTTCTTTGATTTGGGATGATGAGATGAACATGCAATTTTAACATGAATGAATGAAAGGAAAGGCGAATCGTCATGACGGACATGCAGAGTAGTTTGATGTTTACATTAAAGATAGTGTGTGACCATAATAAAAATAAAATAATAGTACAAAAAATAAAATAAAATATTTCTTCATATGGTTACCCCGGGGACGTTGCAGCAACTTTCGGTGTTCTCCAAAAGTTACAGTCCTTTTTATAAGTGGTGGTTGAGGGGTTTCTCTCGAGGAGTTCTTTAATTCAGATGATGAGATGAACATGCAATTTTAACGTAGTTTGAGAATGAAAGGCTGGGGCATGCCGAGTAGTTTGATGTTTACATTAAAGACCTGAGGAAGCGTCTCTGCCAGTACATCAGCAGCCGAATATGATATTAAAAAGTCTATCCTAAGAAACACTATGCCACTACACAATGTGAACCGCTAGAAACCTAGCACGCCCTGTACAGCAACGTGACAAAGCCATATGCATAGAGAAGAAGAATACCGAAATGCGTGAGTCAATGTTTTCTGGCTACAATTTTCCTTTGTGTCTGCTATTAATGCAACCATACAAAAGTTTACTCTATGGAGCTATGTCTCATTGTTGTTATTAGTACTATTTGACGGATGCACCATTGACCGGGAGACAGGCGGAATGAGGCAAAATGAAAACGTATTCCAGCGTGAAGGAAAAACACAGTAAGTAATGCCTGCAGTAAAGTAATGCATGCTGTGTACTGTAGACATATACTACATTTTCATTGTGCTTCGTGTTACTGTTTATAGGACAGCTGTTAGGCTTACAATTCAGTTCTTTGTATTTTAAAGTAGTATATCTGACTGCTCAACTGCTTACAGCGACTGCATTCTGCATCTCGGCCTATGATAATGACGAATTCCTCAGAAACTTTAAATCCTGTAACATAATGTAACATGATATAATGTAATATAATAATGTTTTATTTCTATATTTCTTTTCTCCTGAGGGTGGGGGGTTTTGCAGGTTGGGGTGTCTGTTATAATAATAATAACTAGATGTACCGCATAGCGGTACATGGTATGACCGCCGCAGTATATTGAAATGTGGGAACTGTTGGTGTGATGAGTGTGTGGTAGAGCAGTGTTGTGAAGTGAGAATTCCTGTGGAGATGATTTCCTGGAAGTGGGCATGGATGTGGGTTTTGAATGTGTAGTGTGTAGGACTGATTTGTGAAGGCAAGGAATCGGCAAAATGAGATTTTGTACAATTACAGCGCCCCCTATGGACCAAATTTTATGGCATGTTCTGTGGTGTTAGAGGTCTTTGTGGTGACCGTGCATGATGTATTTTGTGCAGTTCCCACCTTCTCGGTCCAAGATATTGGCAACTCAAAATCCCAATTTTTGCATTTACCCTTATCACTAGGTGGCGCTATGCTTCAAGTGAGAGTTTATGGGCTGGGTCAATATGCCTCTGTAACACAGCTTCGGTGATAAACATCGCCCCGTATGACGAAATGTCACAAAATTTAGTACACATGAAAAGAAAGATGTTTATATATGGCATGTCAACTTTGACCAAATTTGAGCAATTAAAAGCCAAGATACGGCCATTTGAAGAATTTTAAGCATTGTCTGTAGATGACATATACCAAATTTGGTGAGATTCACATGAACGGCCTATGATGAGTTCGTTCAGATTCGTTTTCGCAATATTAAAATTTCACGGAAATTGTTCTCGTTGGAAGTGGGTATGGAATGAATTCCCTGCCAGAACGTCTGTACTCGTAGAAATATCTTGTGCTCATGAAAAGAATTTGTGTACACGTGGAAATATTTTGTGCTTGTGAAAAGAATTTGTGTACACGTGGAAATATTTTGTGCTTGTAAAAACAATGTGTCCTTGTGTGAAAAACTGTCATGTCTCTATAACAAAGTTTTGTGCTTGTAAAAAGTAAATGTGTCTCTGCGTGAAAATCTGTTTTGTCTCTGTAACAAAGTTTTGTGCTTGTAATAAAAATTTGTGCTTGTAAATAGATTTTTTGTACATGTAAAAATACTTTGTATTTGAGAAAAAAACCAAATCTCCCACAGGCACAAATCCTATTCACAAGCACAGATTCTTTTTACGAACACAAAACCAGTCTGTGAAATCTCTGCCAAAACTTCTCAGCCAATCACCAAACGTCTTACTCACCGGCCAATCAAGTTGCCGCCTTTACTTAGAGTAATGAGCGGGAGCAATGGTACGTGAATTCTCTATGTAGCCATGTACAACAAAGTAGCCAGGTTAACGGCGAACTTGCTGCAGTTGTCTGGTGTTTTTAGCGGAGTGTCTAATTGCACCCTGGGTGTAAATTACGAAATGGACACGTTTCTTCTATTTACACCCATCTGATGACGTATCTGGCCACATCATGTGAAAAGTGCGGGAAGCTGGATGGGAGAATTCTACCGGAGACCAGACCACGGCACGGGACAAACTACTTCGCCTGTTCTGTAGCTAATGGGACCAACGAACGGGACAAAATCAAACGGAACGAAATGGGACAAGAGAAATAATTTCACAAAAGGTAATGTAATGTCGTTGCTACAAGATATATTTGCATCCCCAGTCCCACCGCGAATATTTGTGTAATTAATGTAAGCACAGCAATATGGGCATGTTTAGCTCGTCCCAGCAGTTAATATAGTTCAGCTCACCTCAGGTAAAACAATCGTAGCCTAACATTATAATTGTGGTACAAATGTAAGCATTTGGTCCCTTGTAAGCAATAACTAAAATTTGCAAAAAGGTGTGTTAAATCTGTAAACTAACATTTAACTGACCAGTGGCCACAGCTCGCAAAGTTAGCTAACACTAACAGCAAATCAGTTAGCTAATCGACCTACTGTCAATGGAGAATAGAACATACAACAGATTGTTTAGGGAAAGCTTTTATAATTGATGTGGTCTGGATTTATACTGTTGTTTGTATCTTGGACGGGGTTTTAGTGGGTCGCAAACATTGTTAAGGCACCTCCCTAAATTCTGGTGGTTTGCTACTTGTCAATGCTGCAATATGGCGTTCCACGTGTCTCCGCCGCACTATCACACGTCAATAACGTCGTAGACGCATTGAAATGGCATTGAAACAAAACAAAGTGTGATTGTGCGCTGATTGAGTATGTCTTGATAAAGGGAAGTGAAACAGAACGTTCAATTTATGTATGGAACAAGATCTCAGAGTGAGCGAGTGACAGGAACACCTAGGTGAAGGGTGTGCACTGCACAAGATACCAGTCATGTAATGTGAAATGTGTTTATATTCTCATTACAAAGCAACACATTGTTTTACTTAGTCCAACTGTTGGACTGTTGTACAGTCTCCTCTGTATAATGAACTGAAAATGGTTAAACATTGTGTTTCAGATGAAAGATGAAGAAAGTGGTTCTTCAGAGACAGTCTGTGGTAAACAGCCCATCCACATCTGAAAAAAGGGGAAACAAATGAGACTGAATTGTCAATATATCCTAAAGGATGTAACCTGACTCTTGTCATGTCCATTTTGGTCCATCAACCTACACACATTTATCTGAGATTGCTCAATAAGAGATGTATGTAAGAAGTGGAGGCCTATCAAAATCCTTTGATGTTTGGATAAACCACATGTATGTCATTATTTATTGGCATGCTGCTTCAGCCACTCACATTGAAAACGAACCATGAGGCTGATGAGTGCATGTCTTCTCTGCTACATCCCTCCAATTCAATTCTGCTTGGCCATCCCAATTGGCTGAATTATAATATACTTGATTGAAATCTGTCATTGGGTGTGAGGCTTATTCTGGTCTTACTTTCGTATGAATTCCCTTGGTACAGAGGGTGTGGAACAGCCGAATTGAGAAATGATTACTGGTTGGAGGAGTGAACTCTGAAGTTTGAAAAGTACATTTGTTCTACCAAATTGCCAATATTTGAATGTTTGTTTGAATCTTGTATGTAATGCGTTATCGTCCACCCCCTCCCAAGTCCCTCCCCTTTTGCTGATTGGTCATGTCTGCCAAGCCAACTTGAATAACCTCATCCCAGAAGAACCGTTCCAGATTCTTTGTATGAATGTATGAGGGCATGGTAAGACCAGTGCAAATCCTTATAGAGTTTGGTGGAACTACATTCGTCTGGTCATAGTCAGGTTACATTGGATGCTTTTCAAATGTATACATTTGTTTGCGGTGTTTTGATAAAATGGCAACTAGTGAACCTAATTGAAAACCTTCGTATAACAGCAACCTAAGTAAGTTAACTACAATTCGCAGCCAAAAGCTTTTAAAGTGATAATTATTCTTAATTCTTATTCTGACATCAGTGAAAAGTAGGCCATAGGTTGTGGTTAGACTCATGGTAACCTGTGCAATAGCTAAAATAACCTGGATTATGGTTTGTTTCTTGTAGGTGCGCTTTGAGGAATTTGAGTGGATCTTTCTGCCAGTGTGTAGACAGAACCATTGGTTCCTTATTGCTGCCAACATCCAGCTGAGATATGTCTTCATTATGGACTCGTTGCCAAGTCTTGCAAGAACGCGACAGTTCTTCTTGCACTGGAAGTATGTTTGTTCCTGCATTCAAGGGCATAACTTTGGGTCTACCATTGGGAAGTTTATGTAAGAGTACAATGCATGCCATAAAAAGTTTTTAGTGTACATAGAATACTGAAATTGCTCCAATATGCAGTAATTTGGCCAAATTTGACACAATAGAAAATGAAGTACACATAGACGTCAGTTGTTGCGAACAAGCTAAATCTGACACCCAACCACAAAACATTGAAACTCAACATAACTACAGGTAGTTGAATAGAGTTTTAGAGGTTTAATCACTGAATATTTTTATGGTTTGATGTTCGAAACAAGGTGTAACATGGTTGTGCCAAACATGGCTGTCCAAGTTGAAATATGGAAAGGTGCAGAGGGCAGAATATTAGCTGTGAAAATTGTGAGCCTGACTGTAATATCAGTATAGCCTTATGCAAAGTTGTTGCACTATTGATTGACTTTTTATTCTTCAGAAAATTCATGAAAGAAAGAGGTGTTCCATCAGGGGAGTGCATTGAGGGCTGGACATTGCAACCAATGACGGGGTCGAAACAGCATGATGGTGCAAGCTGTGGCTTGTTTGTGCTGATGGTAAGTATTGTTTTTAAAATGTCTGACTTCTCTGTTGGGGTAGTTATACACAGTGTGGTTCTCAATTAAACTTTTCTTTTTCATCATTTTCTATGTTTCCATCCAGAATGCTGAGGCCTTGCTGAAGGACGCTGACCCTGCAATGGTCAGCCAGGAGCACATGTCAAGACTCCGTCAATATATTCGGAAGAGACTGATTGAAGCCCAAAGGATAGGCTAGTGTATGTGTGTGTGCATGCATGCATGCGCATGCCTGCGTGTGTGTGCCTGTCTGTGCGTGTGTGTGCATGTTCAGGGGACAGTGTTTCTATGGGGTGGGGGGGTTACTTACATGTAACCTGTGTTTCTGTTAATGCTGCAGTATGTTTGTCTAGTAAAAGTTTGTTCAAACACTTTGTGGTCTTTAAGTTTTACTTCAGAGCATGCTTTATACTGTTTATACAGATGCCGTTTTAAGGTAATTACACATCATTGCTTATGAATGCCATGTACTGTGGACAACATTAGTACCATACAAAAAGTTGTAGCATAGTGAATTGGTTAAAGGAAAACAGTAGATGTAACAGTAGATATACATGTACATGGCATACCAGTGTATATGGTGAGGAGTGATTCTGGGCTAGACTGCAGCATTTCGAAGTTGGCCAATTTCAGCTTTTGCGGAAATCACTGCAAGTACTGAGTGAACGGGGCCCTCAAAAATCTTTAAGAACAATAAAACTCCAAAAAAGTCCATACTTTACCAGTAGTATTACAAAGGCTTCTTCAGTGAAACCGAGGCACTGATAAGTTAACAAGATTTTTTACTAGCGAGTGTGATTTTGGGGACCCTGTTCACCCACCAGTTGCTATGTATGTCAATATTCAATTCAAGCTGACTTCAGTTGGGCTACACATTAGTCTATGTATGGTTGTGAATAGCACTTTTGAACACTCTGGTGTGGCTGCCAACGGTACACTGTTTACTCACTGGGTGTTAATAACATTATTGAGATGGGGGTGCAAATGGCATTATTTATTATAAAGTCTTGGGTATATAGCATTACTGACCATGATGACTCAGGTGTAAATAGCTTTTTTTTTGTCTAGGAAAACCTGGGTGTAAATAGCATTACTGACTATGAACACCCGGGTGTAAATAGTGTTTTTGTCTAGGAACACCCGGGTGCAAATAGCATCTGCCTGTTTTTAATCGGGAGTTTTAAGACAAGTTCTAAATTACATTATGAACAGGCGTGCTTGAAGTGGGCCGCGGTGTTCTGGCACCTCTTTTCATTTCAGGGGATGTGAATATGAAGGCACTGCATTCTCAAAACAGCCCTGTCTAACGGTTTATCATTGATTATTGCCCTACGCAACATGCGTCAGGAAAAGGCAAGTAGGACTACACTCCCCGCTGTCACGCTAGCAAATGCTGACGAGGAGACCAGACTACTGACATTTCGTTTTTGAGCCTCATTTAACCAAAATATAATAATCAGTAAGCACCAGATCACCATATTAAGTATATAATAAGGATAGACTTTTGCCCTGCAATAGGGTTGGGACTCAAATGGATTGTAAAATACATTTTCGGCGCTGCATAGTAGTGCCTTCATATTCACGTCCCCTGAAATGAAAAGAGGTGCCAGAACACCGCGGCCCACTTCAAGCACGCCTGTTCATAATGTAATTTAGAACTTGTCTTAAAACTCCCGATTAAAAACACCAGACAACTGCAGCAAGTTCGCCGTTAACCTGGCTACTTTGTTGTACATGGCTACATAGAGAATTCACGTACCATTGCTCCCGCTCATTACTCTAAGTAAAGGCGGCAACTTGATTGGCCGGTGAGTAAGACGTTTGGTGATTGGCTGAGAAGTTTTGGCAGAGATTTCACAGACTGGTTTTGTGTTCGTAAAAAGAATCTGTGCTTGTGAATAGGATTTGTGCCTGTGGGAGATTTGGTTTTTTTCTCAAATACAAAGTATTTTTACATGTACAAAAAATCTATTTACAAGCACAAATTTTTATTACAAGCACAAAACTTTGTTACAGAGACAAAACAGATTTTCACGCAGAGACACATTTATTTTTTACAAGCACAAAACTTTGTTATAGAGACATGACAGTTTTTCACACAAGGACACATTGTTTTTACAAGCACAAAATATTTCCACGTGTACACAAATTCTTTTCACAAGCACAAAATATTTCCACGTGTACACAAATTCTTTTCATGAGCACAAGATATTTCTACGAGTACAGACGTTCTGGCAGGGAATTCATTCCATAAGTGGGCGTCGACCAGTGTTTTCAATGCGTGAGGGTCAACAGATTTCATGATAAAAAAAAAATTGTTGTAAACGTAAGCATTCTCTAGATAATAGGCAAAATGAGATTTTGTACAATTACAGCGCCCCCTATGGACCAAATTTTATGGCATGTTCTGTGGTGTTAGAGGTCTTTGTGGTGATCGTGCATGACGTATTTTGCGCAGTTCCCACCTTCTCGGTCCAAGATATTAGCAACTCAAAATCCCAATTTTTGCATTTACCCATATAACTAGGTGGCGCTATGCTTCAAGTGAGAGTTTATGGGCTGGGTCGATACATCTCTGTAACACCGACATACTAACACAAAATCGTTGTCTTGGGCAAAATTGTTGACAAGTTTTTTAACAAAAACTGTTTTTTGGCACCTAGCTTCGCCAATAAACATCGCCCCCTATGACGAAATGTCACAAAATTTAGTACACATGAAAAGAAAGCTGTTTAGAGATGGCATGTCAACTTTGATCAAATTTGAGCAATTAAAAGCCAAGATACGGCCATTTGAAGAATTTTAAGCTACGTGTTAAATGTTCATTGACGTGTAACTTCGGAACGGTTTATCTCAAGATAAATCCTTTGATAACTTTTTGTCAGCATTGTCTGTAGATGACATATACCAAATTTGGTGAGATTCACATGAACGGCCTATGACGAGTTTGTTCAGATTCGTTTTCGCAATATTAAAATTTCACGAAAATTGTTTTCGTTGGAAGTGGGCGTCGACCAGTGTTTTCAATGCGTGAGGGTCAATAGATTTCACGATAAAAAAATTTTTTTTGTAAACATAAGCATTCTCTAGATAATAGGCAAAATGATATTTTCTACAATTACAGCGCCCCCTATGGACTACATTTTATGGCATATTCTGTGGTGTTAGAGGTCTTTGTTGTGATCGTGCATGACGTATTTTGTGCAGTTCCCACCTTCTCGGTCCAAGATATTGGCAACTCAAAATCCCAATTTTTACATTTACCCATATCACTAGGTGGCGCTAAGCTTCAAGTGAGAGTTTATGGGCTGGGTCAATACATCTCTGTAACACCGACATACTAACACAAAATCGTTGTCTTGGGCAAAAGTTGTGGACAAGTTTTTTAACAAATACTGTTTTTTGACACCTAGCTTCGCCAATAAACATCGCCCCCTATGACGAAATGTCACAAAATTTAGTACACATGAAAAGAACGCTGCTTAGAGATGGCATGTCAACTTTGACCAAATTTGAGCAATTAAAAGCCAAGATACGGCCATTTGAAGAATTTTAAGCTACGTGTTAAATGTTCATTGACGTGTAACTTCGGAACGGTTTATCTCAAGATAAATCCTTTGATAAATTTTTGTCAGCATTGTCTGTAGATGACATATACCAAATTTGGTGAGATTCACCTGAACGGCCTATGACGAATTCGTTCAGATTCGTTTTCGCAATATTAAAATTTCACGGAAATTGTTCTCGTTGGAAGTGGGCGTCGACCAGTGTTTTCAATGCGTGAGGGTCAATAGATTTCACAATAAAAAAAAAATTGTTGTAAACCTAAGCATTCTCTAGATAATAAGCAAAATGACATTTTGTACAATTACAGCGCCCCCTATTGACCAAATTGTATGGCACATGCTGTGGTTATAGAGGTCTTCGTGCTGATCGTGCATGACATATTTTGCGCAGTTCCCACCTTCTCGGTCCAAGATATTGGCAACTCAATATCCCAATTTTTGCATTTACCCATATCACTAGGTGGCGCTATGCTTCAAGTGAGCGTTTATTGCCTGGGTCGATACGTCTCTGTAACACCGACATATCACAAAAATGTTATGTTGTTGGGTGAAACGTTCACTGAGCTATTCAGCAAAAACTTTTGCCGGTCTCCCCCTCTTTGACGTACGCTGGCACAGCGGGGGGCTGGCCCCGGGGGACCAAAAGCTTCTATTCGCTCGAAATGTTCTAGGGCTACATGCCTACAAAGATTCATGTCCCCCCGAGTTTCAGTGTCCCGGGAATCGTTGACGAACATTCACTGAAAAAAAAGAAAAAGAAAAAAAAAAAAGGGAAAAAAGTTGCAGCAACTCTATAATGACCGCTTTCGCTAGCTTCGCTAGCGGCGGTCATAATAATAATAATAATAATAATAATAATAAAGGCCCTTCTTTACAGGTAGTAGCCACTAACCAGGGCAACTATAGGCTCGATATTCGATTGGTAGCAAAACACAGCAAGACCATTTGTTGTTGTACAAAGTTTTGGGCTGACTTTGCATAGAGATTGACAAGCCTAAGGCCAGATGTGCAGAACCCCCGAGCTGCGGCCTTGCTTGAGGTTGTGTCAAAACAACTAATTCATCGCATATCTGACCCTTCATTCATGTTATCATATTCTTAATGTAATGTAAGATTTTATTTTACACATCTCAAATTTTACTTGTAGTTGTTACTCTTTGGTATTCTTTTGTATTTAAAATGGTTCTGTGTAGTCTACTGTACAGTACATTATTCTTAGCCAACTTCCACCCATTGCACTAGTATGTTACATACTTTGTATATAGCATAGTTTAAAAGCAATGCCATAGCAATTGGGGACAGCTGTGGCCTAGTGGTTAGGTAGTTGGTCTTGCAATCGGAAGGTTGCCAGTTCAAATCCCACCCTACCCATGGTTGAGATGCACTTGAGCAAGGCATCTAACCCCACACTGCTCCAGGGACTGTAACTGAAACCCTGGAAATATCTGTAAGTCGCTCTGGATAAGAGCGTCAGCTAAGTGTAATGTAAAGTAAATTGCACTGTTTCACATTCTTCTGGCATTTCTTGTGTGTTAATAAATTACTTACCTTATTTGCACAAATTGTTCAATTTATTGCACATTTATTTGCCATATTCAATAAAACTGAATAATGACCCAATGACCCCTTATTAGGCTAGTTTCATTACCTGGTTATTAACATTCTGCTTATCTGGTCTACTTGTGACTCGTAAAATGCCTAAAGACAGGTAGGAGAAAATACCCAAAACGACAACCGTACATGCTTTTTCATGTCAGGTCATTATGACCGCCGCTAGCGAAGCTAGTAGGCGGTGGGCCGAAGCCTCGTATCTGCTCAACTTTACTAAAATAGCGATGGAGGACCTGGAATTTTGTATTGAGTAAGATTGATTTATTTTAAGCGATATTCCACTTGTTGCCACTTACACTACTGTCGCAAGTTCTTTAAATAATAGTTTTATTCACTTCTGGCGGTACAGGCAAACGCCGCGGCTTTCTATATCAGTTTAACCAATAGAATGCTAAGATACTGACGTACAATTATTACCAACCTATCACATTTCGCCATGAGAATCAGCTGCTGGTCAGTAAACATTTGCAGTGCACATCGACTCCCATCCGCATCGCGAAAGAGGGGACTTTCGTTTTTGTGAAGGTAAGTAATATAACTAGTTATGAAACATGTTGGTTTTGTACACAGCGATGTTCGTGGAGATTTTTGACCATAACGATACTTTCAGATTACTAACTAGGAGGTGGCAAGTTGTATTTTTCTTTTGGGAACGATGCTTGTTGCTATATGTTGGTTAGCGAGCTAAAACTATTCTTTGGTAGGGTAGGGTAGTTTGGACAATAACGTGTTGTACAAAACTTCTGAGAGTAAGTTAAAATAAAGTTGATATTAACACCCAACAATTCTTGTTACGACTTGTTAATTTAGAACTGAAAATTGTGGATTGGTTATTGGTAGGCTATAGGCTACACCACGCTGGATTGTATGTTCAAAACAGTTGGTGAAAATCCGTTATCTTAATGCCGTTGTCAGTGCGCGTGGAGTAGAACAGTTGAAGTAACAGTCATCCATAGTCTCATAAATCAAGTAGACTAAAGCTTATGTTCATGTTTATAAAATATTTAATGAACGGATGTTTAAAAATAAACAGAACAGTTTGGCGTGACTACAGCCACATGTCTCCAAGATAAGGGATAGCGAGATAACAAGGTAACGAGGGATCAAGACAGCAACTAGTCTCTGCCAGATGACCTGTTGTCACATGATGAACATTGGCATAGGTTGGTACAGGGCAGATCGTGCAGTTTACATGTACATCTTCCCTTAACACAGTGAGTTTTTTTGCATGAGCAGTGTACTAACTCCAGTATTGCCTCAGGAGCTGGCGGCAGTGTCATCCAGTCCACTTCATAGACCCCTCCAACCATCTTCCACCCATGATTCACAGGAGGTGGAACATCCGGCCTACACTCAAGGCTTCTTCGGTGCACTGCAGCCTGATAGCTTGCCCGGTGGATGTGCTTGTACAAGGAGTCTTTGTTTGGAGGCAAGTCTCTCTCTGAGCATTTTCCTGATTTAAAAAGGTTTGCCCTGGCAATATTTACATCTTGGCTGTCTGTCTGTTCATACAAGTCACAGGTGAAGGCCTCCAGTGCTTCACAAAGCTCTGCGGATGGGGTAAAGTGAGTCCCTAGGTCTTGAAACACACTTGTGTATTCTGTTTTTGAGCTGAATTTTTTTGTAAGCTTTTGCTTTCCCAACATTATGCAGAGCACTCACAGTGTCACATCCAGAAAAGGCATGTAGACCTACAAGGGCATCGCATTTGGCCTCACCGAGATGGGTGTGTAATCTGCTTATGTCAGTTATGTGTGTGTCTCTTTCTTTGCCTGTGTGGAAATACAGGTGACTGTCAATTTGCTTGCAGAATGCTAGAGTCAGCACAAAGACATCGGTGTCTGGACTCCTGATCACCAGGTCACTGCAGGACTTGGCCGCATAAGCTGCGTGTAGCACGATTCGTGTATCTGCCTCTTCGTGAGTACTTTCCAGGTCTTTAATTTCAGTTATAACAAGGCCTCTCTCATTTACCTGCATTGCATGACACTTGCTGCCATGAGTAAGGCAAGGCAAGGCAAGTTTATTTGTATAGCGCATTTCATACACAACGGCAATCCAATGTGCTTCACAAAAAAAATAAAAGCAAAGGACAATATATAAAGGCATAAAAGATAAAGTAAGTGTAAAAGCATAAAAGATATAAAAGCATAAAAAACACACAAAATAAAAAATAGATTTAGTAAAAATCATTAACAGAAAGCATCTGAAAACAGTTTGGTCTTAAGTCTAGACTTGAAACTGCCAACAGTAGGAGCATTTTTAATGTCTTCTGGAAGTCGGTTCCAGAGCTTTACAGCATAGCAGCTGAAAGCTGCTTCACCACATTTTGTTCTAACAGCAGGTTCTACCAACACATTTTTATGACGTGATCTCAGAGACCGAGTTGGTGCATATAACTGAAACATATCCAATAGGTAATTGGGTCCCATCCCATTTA
The DNA here is from genome assembly GCA_027475355.1 of Coilia nasus. NCBI lineage: Eukaryota > Metazoa > Chordata > Actinopteri > Clupeiformes > Engraulidae > Coilia > Coilia nasus. The sequence goes on from CM050221.1 coordinate 431,777, forward strand.
ATGACTTAAACACAAGAAGCAATGCCTTAAAGTCAATTCTATAACTTACTGGGAGCCAGTGCAGGGACCTTAAAACTGGAGTAATGTGGTCAGATCTTTTTGTTCTTGTAAGAACCCTTGCTGCTGCATTTTGGATCAGTTGAAGCTGTTTGATGGTCTTTTTAGGAAGACCTGTGAAAAGGCCATTACAGTAATCAACCCTACTGGAAATAAAGGCATGTACAAGTTTTTCTAGATCTTGTTTTGACATAAGACCTCTGAGTTTAGCAATGTTTTTTAGGTGATAGAATGCAGATTTAGTGATTGCTTTCATGTGACTGTTGAATGTTAGTTCACTGTCAATAAAGACACCAAGATTTTTAACAGTATCTTTTGCTTTAAGCCCCTTAGTCTCAAGAGCAGTGGTGATCCTACGTCTGTCTTCCTTTTTCCCAAATACAATTACTTCAGTTTTATCTGCTTTCAGCTGAAGAAAATTGTGTGACATCCAGTTGTTGATTTGATCGATACACCCACAGAGAGACTCAAGGGGGGTATAGTCATTGGGTGACAGAGCTAAGTAGACTTGGGTGTCGTCAGCATAACTATGGTAATTGACTGAGTTGTTTTTGATGATTTGCCCAAGTGGAAGCATATAGAGGTTGAATAGTAATGGTCCAAGGATTGACCCCTGTGGGACACCGCAGGTCAAGGACATAGATGCTGAAGTACAGTTTCCAATAGCAACAAAAAAGCTCCTTTGTTGTAAGTATGATTTTAACCAATTGATAACTGTACCAGTGAATCCAACCCAATGTTCCAGTCGATGTAGTAATATGCAGTGATCAACAGTGTCAAAAGCTGCACTAAGGTCCAGTAACACCAAGACTGATGTTTTACCAACATCAGAATTAAGACGTATATCATTTATGACCTTAATAAGAGCTGTTTCAGTGCTATGATTGGCACGGAAACCTGACTGAAACTTATCAAAACAGCTATTTGATGTAAGAAAGGCAGTTAATTGATTAAAAACTATTTTTTCGATTATTTTTCCAATAAATGGTAAATTGGATATGGGCCTGTAGTTATTAAGCACTGAACTATCAAGGTTATTCTTTTTCAGTAAGGGTTTTACAACTGCATTTTTTAAAGAGGAAGGAAATATGCCAGTCTGTAGTGATGTATTTATAATCTGAAGTACATCGGCTGATATAAGATGAAGAACAGATTTGAAAAAAATTGTGGGCAAAATATCCAGTTCAGATGTGGAAGAACTGAGATTTTGTACGTTTTTTTCAAGGGTTTCATAGTCAACTAAGTCAAATGATGGCATTAGGTTGAGGTCCCCTCTCTCTACAGCCAGTGGTTCCAGATTTTGAGCTATTTGCAATTGGGAAGCTATATTCAGTCGTATTTTATCAATTTTTCCTTTGAAAAAAGATGCAAAGTCATTGCATTTATTAACCGAAGAAAGCTCAGGAGGCAGCTGTGATGAGGGATTTGTTAACTTCTCAACAGTAGAAAATAGCACACGGGCATTGTTGATATTCCTATTTATGATGTTAGAGAAGAAGGACTGTCTTGCTTTAGAGATTTCCAAATTGTATTTACCCAGCATCTCTTTATGAATTTGATAATGAATCTGAAGTTTAGATTTACGCCACATTCTTTCAGACTTTCTACACTCTCTCTTTAGCAGTTTAACCACTGGATTCAGTTTCCAGGGTGCTTTTTGATTGTCAGTAACTCTTTTGGTTTTTAAAGGGGCAATGTTATCCATAATATGCGTCATCCTAGAATTAAAATGTATCATTAAATCGTCTGCGCAGTCTGATGGTTGACTTGGAGTATGTGAGAGTGCCTGCTCAAAAAGAAGACCTGTGCCATTATTTATGACTCTCCTTCTTACAGACATAGACCTGTTTTGAATGTGAGGGGACATACAAACATCAAAGAAAACACAAAAATGATCTGATATGGCCAAGTCCATAACAGTTGTAGAGACATTAAGACCCTTTGTGATAACAAGGTCAAGGGTATGGCCATGAGAGTGTGTTGGCCCCTGAACATGTTGTGTTAGGCTGAAGGTATCAATCAGTGTGAGAAATTCTTTGGCATAGGTGTTTTCTGGATTATCGACATGCAAGTTGAAATCCCCTGATATAATAAGACTGTCAAACCTCAAACAAATGTTCGACAACAGTTCACCAAACTCTTCAAGAAAAACTGGTGTTGAAAGTCTTGGTGGTCTGTAGATAGTCAATAATAACATACTAGAGGAACACTTAACGAGTGTACTTAAGTACTCAAAAGATGTAAAGTTGCCAAATGTTGTCTGTTTGCACTGAAAAGATGTTTTGAATATGTTTGCTATTCCGCCTCCCCGTTTATTAGTTCTTGTGGCACTCATGAAGTCAAAATTTGGGGGAGCTGATTCAATAAGGGTAGTGACACTGTTTGTTTGTTCCAGCCAGGTTTCAGTAAGAAGCATAAAATCAAGTTTGTGTGTGTAAATAAGATCATTAATTAAAAATGACTTGTTAGAGAGTGATCTGATGTTCAGAAGAGCTAGTTTTACATTGAGCGTGGGTGCCATATCCACTGAGGCATTCTGAGGTTGTTTCAGAACTGGCAGGAGATTAGACTGATTTACCCCACTGACAGGATGAGCACGAATTCTTCTTTTTCTTGCGAGCACAGGAATAGAAAATGGCCTGTGATGATGGTATTGTTTCCAATTATATTCTCTGCAGATATGGCCCAACGTTGGAAGAAATATTCAAGCAAGTTGTTTTTGTTCTCCCCACATGCCAGGAATTTTTTCCATTGCTTGGGTGTTTTTTGCTCATCACCATAGATTTTTATTCTTTGGTAGCCCTGCTCAGCCCGTCTACTTCGCTCAGCATTTTTGACACTCAGGTTGGTGTATGTGTCGCATACAAAATGGAGCTCTGTTGAGTTTGTTTCCTTTGCTGAGTGTACTAGTGTTCTCAGTACATGGTCAGCATATTGCCCAAATGTTGGCTGAGGTTTTAGCTGTTGTACTAGAGCCATAGCATCCCAAATCCAAACAGAGCCATTGGGAATGTCCTTCACAGTGGTAGATGGGTGGATCTCCTCCTGCAAGACATGCATGAGCTTGGCTTTGTTGGTTTTTGCCAGAGAGCCATCAACATTTGCGAGAGCCTGTGGAAAAGGACCTAAGCAGTACGTGAGCATTTCCTCAATGTTAATTTGCCTAACACTGCCCACAACAATTAGTCTGGCAAACATGTTGCGATGAGTTGTTAGGGTGATTTCTCTTCCTTTAATCTTTATTGTTCTGCTTTGGCAGGCGTCTTTAAATGTTTTAATTTTTGTTTTCTTTATAGGGTCATGGAAGGATTTTTCTCCACTGCTGATCCTTTTGTCGCAAAATTCTGTAAGTGCCTCTTGACCTCTTTGTTCAGCCTGCATTAAGTCTGTGGCAATGCTTTCTGAGGCCAGCTGGCCAGTGGAGATTTGATAGAGAGAGTCTCCATCCAGTGAAGGGTCAAAAGGATTGACCATGTTATGGACTGTGGTGAGAATGTTCTTAACATCAGTCTGATCTCTCTGCATTCTGGTGTGGTCTAGCTCAGAGTTCAGATGTGCCAATGCACCCTGCCCTGCCATGTTTTTGCACTCTGCTGTAATTGCTGCTCGCTCATGTTGTGTCAAGGTCCATCGGTGAACTGCACCCTTGTTTAGTGAGAACCCACTAATGCCTCCCTTTGTCTTGGAATCTCGATTGGCTGTTTGCTCAATAACTTGATCGCATGCGGTGCCAGCAAAACCATGCTTTTGATGCCTTTGTGCTACAAAGTCACCTGAAAGTAACTGCTGGTGTGCTGAGGGATGTGTGTCTTCCAGATTGGACATCTCGACCCAATATGCTGTCAGGTACCTGGCATAATTGACTTTGTCGCAGGCAAAAAACCAGGGCAGCATGGACTGAACGGTGGACAAATGGAGAGCCCAGTTCCCCTCTCTGGTTGCCCGGATGAAAAGAAGCAAGATCTCCACCATTGCAATGTATTTGCTCCAAAACGCAAAGGTGAGGTTACAGTTGTTTTTTTCCACAAATTCACTATAGTCTTTCAGTAACTCCAAAAATGCACCAGAGCCAATTGTCTCTATGAATTTCTCACTGGGGAAGTTGTCTTGCAGATCCATTGCAATTTTCATTGCAGCAGCACTGCTCATGTCTGGCAGGGTGTCTAAGTAGGCCTGCCAACGCAGTCTTTGCAGTGCCTCTGTGAGCAGTTTGTGGGCTCGGATGCTCCGGTTGTAATGATGGCCGGAAATCACGCCATCAATGGAGCCTACAGCCACGAGCTCTGACTCAATGAGGATGTCCTGAAGACCTGCGTCTGCATAGAGCTTCCCAATACAAGAAAGGTATGCCATGGTGGTGTGGAATTCTCCCAACCTCAAAACAATTCTCTCTGAATATAAGTTTGTCTGCCAACGGATTTCTTGTGCCTTGGAATAAATGGCTTGGTCCATAACTAACACAACTTCTGTTTGTTTCAGGCTGTCCGCAATGGCAAGGGAGTGGCTCAGGATCGTGTGAACCGTGTTAAGGTCAGTTGGGCTGGCATCAATCACAGGTAAGTACTTCACATTTGTAGAGGGTAGTACTGTATCATTCTTCAACATGATGTTAAAACCTGTCCACCCAGGAAGAACTTTGCCCTGTGCCTCAGGGACTTTCATTAAGAAATATGCTGCATCAGTTCTCCGACCAATTGTTTGGGCACAGATGTTTTGGTCCTGCTGGAGATCTATCCTTATCACTGGACTCTGAGGACCAGACCGCTTTCCTCTTCTGTAAGTGACTAGATTAAGTGGTGGAGGATTAACTGACCGCTCTCTCGTTCTTTGTCTGGATGTGCTTGGTACAGGTGCTGAATCATTACCCATGACTTGCTGAATTACTATGCCATTGGTGTTGTGCGTCGTCCCTTTACCAGAGAGGGTCTCCTCTCCGAAGTCATTATTGTCCCAGACCAAAGTCACTGGCACTTCAGCACAGATAGATTCTGGGATGTATATTTCTCCCCTCTCCATTTGCAGGTTAGCCAGAGCAGTATCATGCTCAAGGACCAGGGAATTGGATGAGCAGTGGCCAAGACCATTCAACATCCCAATGAGTTGTGCTGAGCCAGTCATGTGCCGCACTGCCATGGCAAGTGAGCACTGTTTTGGCATGAGCCATCGTCCTCTTGTTGCCAAACTAATGATGTCCTGACAGGAGGACAGTATTTTCCTGCCATCTTCTAAACTAACCCTAACACGCTCATCTGTTGGTTCTGATGCAATTCCAGATGCCCAGGCAATGAAATTGAACAACTGGTGAGGCACTACCTCAAAGGCCTTCTCCAGGGTGAGGTCATTTGCAGTGGGAGGCCACGGAAGCTTTTGTGATGATTTTGCAGCCTTGTGGAGGATTTCTTTAAGGGTAAGTGCAGCATGATACAAAAGGCGATAATCATTGGTAGTGTCAGTGGTGGCATTGTCAAGCTCTCCTTTCTCCATCTCTAAACTTATTTCTCCATCACTGTCCTCAGATGAGGAGGAAGAGGATGTGTCAAGATCCTGGAGAATTTCTTCAGGAGACAGATTGTCCACATACACTAGATATGATGTGGAAGCTTTGTGGAACTTTAAGAATGGATGGGACTTGTGAAGCCTCTGTTTTAAGCAGTGAGCCTTATATGCCCCTATGTCCACTCTCTCCGTTTGTGCCACAATGTCTTTGAAAAGGGCATTGAGCTTTGTCAGCCGAAACACCTCACGCCTTCTTATTAACCTTTCCTCAATGATTGTTGTGCAAAACTGTTTGTACCCTATTTCATAAAGGCTCTCTGTGTTCTTTTTTGTTATGGACAGGTACCTGGTGTAGTCTCTGAAGCAGGTAAAGTGGTAATGTGCTTCACTGGCAACCAAATCCCTGCCTCGAATATGTAGAAGTAGAGCTTCATCTTTTCTCCCTTCAGCGGCAAGAACCAGTTTTTCAGCATTAATAGTCTCACACTGCATAAGTTTTTCTTTTACTCTCTTCCTGCTGTATTTTTCCTGTTTATACTTTTCATGTCTGCAGATTATGCATTGGACAGGTAGCAGGTGTGATGCTCGTGCTGATGTGCACAGGCCACTGGTGAGTGACCTCAGAGCCCGAGTTTTTGATGGGCCTTCACCATCCTCTATCTCTGCCTCTACCTCTAGCCCTAAACAACAAGCAGACAAGACAACAGATTTAGGCTGTGCACCATACTCACAACAATAGTGCATTTATTGACAGATAATAAGGTATAAAGAAAATGTGTTTCAGCCTAGTAGCTTTTCTGAGTGCTTGTGTGAAGCAGACACAGGTCCTCCGTCTCACACCTGAATCATTAGCAGATGTCAGTGAATTTTTAACCAACCAGGACACAGTTATGATGCCACAGAGATGTTACCTAGCTCCTTTCAGTTGTGTGGAAGCAACACCAAGGGTCTGTAAGATTTGTCTGCAAGTGTCTTGCTCCTGTTAGTTTTCGGGTCATGTGACATGGTCCCAGTTTGGTGACATCCTCACACCTTTTGGGCAAGTCTGACACAATTTTTACCATCATGTAAAACTTTTAGTCCAGCATCCCTGACTGCAAAGGTTTTTATCAAGTCATATGCGCCTAATAACTGAATAGATTGGATCATTTTAAGCTATGTCTGTGTTTGCCTCACATGGTCATTGAGAAAAGATACCAGACAGAAATGTCTGTTGTTTTTAATTTACTGGGGTCCTGTGTATTGGCAGTTTGTCATTTACATTTAAAATTCAAGCAAAAGTTTCACTTTCACTTTTAAATTGTGCATAATGGCCCCTTGGGTGGTGCCCCTGAGGTGGTGTCTGAGACGTGTCTGCTCTGGGACTTACTTAAGGCACATCTATCTCCTTGTGTCTTCCCTTCTTGTGTGCACCCTAGGCTGCACTAACTTTGTAACGCCTTTTTAACTGTGTTTCTCTTCACTTCTGTTAGCTCATTGTGTCCTCCTATTGTAAGTCACTTTGGATAAAAGCATCTGCGAAGTGTAATTTAATAGAAAGTCTATATAAACTATAATTGGAAAGTATTGTTTTTGCAGACCCCTATAACTTTTGCATCAATTTTAATAGACTAATGCCTGGGCACCCCAATAACTTAGTATCTGTCAATGAATGCACTATTTTTGCAAAGACATTAGTGTCCAAGTTATGCAATGTACAAAACACTCATCTCTTTAGTTCAACTTTGTGCACAGACAAAATGTGCTTCTGTGTGCTTCTATCCACTTAAACATCCCTCCCTCCCATAATGAAAGGAAGAGCACTGCCTATCTGTGGGTTAAAATTATAAGACTGTTAGGGCAGTGCTTATGAAAAAACACATACTAAAGTACAAAGATTTTGTGGAAAAAAGTCGTATATGTATGCCATTTTGGAAACACTCTATCTAAATGCTTACTGCAAAACAGTTCATTTTGAATAATGTGGTGTTTGTCTTCATCTTAACAGTGTACGCTGCAAAATGAGTGTGTATCCTTATCGTGTATCCCTATCTTCTTGAGGCAAAGGCTGCAGGTGAGTGGGAATGTAATGAAATGATTTGTCAACTAGTCCTCTCTACCATTCAGATTTAACACAACTGTTGATTCATTAAAACATACCGTAATGTAATGTAATGGGAATGTAATGGGTTGCTTCTAATTTTCATTTGTTCTCATTTACAGGTACAGTTGAGATCAGCATTCAAGTCGACACTGCCTTAATTTCCATAAATTTATTGTAGTGTTTAATGTTTTGATTCCAACCTTCTGTCACAGATTCCTCCAATAAAGCTGCCTTCTCCTTCCTCTTTTGGGCTCTCTGTATCTTGGTGATATTAGTGAAATGGCAGTAGCAGTCCCTGTGGTAGCCACTGTCAGGTGGTACAGGAGTAGATTCTTGCCGGTTGAAATTAAATATTTTCACTGCCTCTCCAGCTACAGTACTCTCTCTACCATCAAGATTTTCCCAGAGAAAAACTGATTTAATAAATTTAAGCCAGCTGACCTCTGTAAAAGGGCTTATAGGACCATCAACCTCCACTACATGCATGCAGCAGGTCATGATTGCAGTTGGTGGAGCTACCATGTGCCTGACGCATTTCTATGACGGATGGATGTGATGTGATGTGGAGTGACCTGATGGATGTGTAAAATTAAATTAAAATAAACATGAAATACAATGGCTCAAAATGTATGAAATCTGACCAGTTTATTAGTGATTGCAAAGAAACAAGGACATCAACATGACAGATGAAAACCATTACGGAACTAGGCTAGCTTAAAATTGCCACTACATTCATATTCTATGTGCTATTCAGGCACTTGCACTGTTTTTAAATCAAACATGCTGCAAATAAACCAAGCTGCAGTTAATCAAGATGAATTAATGCTTCACTTAATTTTTCTCCTTCATTTGATTATATCTGGGTTGATCGCTGGAATACGAAACACCTGAAAACGACATTGACAGTCATTTAACATTAAATGCAAAGATGTAAACAGTTTAAAGAGCGCGGGACAGCTACACCGGTGCAATTCTAAGAACGTGATTGGTTGAGATGAAACAACACGTCATGCATATCGGACCCCAAGCGTAGCTGCCCTTTCCATTTGCTATGAAACGTAGCGGCATGAAATTATTGATTAACTTTCTAATGTGCAATAAGTGCAAGTGGCAACAAATTTTTTCTGCCGTGGATGCAATCATAGAAGTTAGTTACAAAATCTTGGGTCCTCCCTCGTCAGGGATCGTTCAAATGCACAAAAATGCCCCTCGGCCCACCACCTATAGCGATAGCGGTCATTATAGTGTTGCCGCGACTTTTTTCCCTTTTTTTTTTTTTTTTCAGCAATTTTCCGTCAACGGTTTCCGGGACACTGGAAGTCAGGGGGACATGAATCTTTGTAGGCATGTAGCCCTAGAACTTCTTCAGCGAATAGAAGCTTTTGGCCCCCAAGGGCCACCCCCCCGCTGTGCCAGTGTCCGTCAAAGAGGGGGAGACCGGCAAAAGTTTTTGCTGAATAACTCAATGAACGTTTCACCCAATGACATGAAATTTTTGTCATATGTCGGTGTCGCAGAGACGTATCGACCCAGCCCATAAACATTCACTTGAAACATAGCGCCACCTAGTGATATGGGTAAATGCAAAAATTGGGATTTTGAGTTGCCAATATCTTGGACCGAGAAGGAGGAAACTGCGCAAAATACGTCATGCACGATCACCACAAAGACCTCTAACACCACAGCACATGCCATAAAATTTCGTCAATAGGGGGCGCTGTAATTGTACAAAATGTCATTTTGCCTATTATCTAGAGAATGCTAACGTTTACAACTATTTTTTTTTATCGTGAAATCTATTGACGCTCACGCATTGAAAGCACTGGTCGACGCCCACTTCCAACGAGAACAATTTCCGTGAAATTTTAACATTGCGAAAACGAATCTGAACGAACTCGTCATAGGCCGTTCATGCGAATCTCACCAAATTTGGTATATGTCATCTACAGACACTGCTGACAAAAAGTTATCAAAGGATTTATCTTGAGATAAACCGTTCCGAAGTTACATGTCAATGAACATATAACACGTAGCTTAAAATTTTTCAAAAGTCCATATGTTGGTTTTTATTTGCTCAAATTTGGTCAAAGTTGACTTGACATCTCTAAACAACTTTCTTTTCATGTGTACTAAATTTTGTGACATTTCGTCATGGGGGCGATGTTTATTGGCGAAACTAGGTGTCAAAAAACAGTTTTCGTTAAATAATTCGTCAACAATTTTGCCCAAGACAACGATTTTGTGTTAGTATGTCAGTGTTACAGAGGCGTATCGGCCCAGCCCATAAACACTCACTTGAAGCATAGCGCCACCTAGCGATAAGGGTAAATGCAAAAATTGGGATTTTGAGTTGCTAATACCTTGGACCGAAAAGGTGGGAACTGCACAAAATACGTCATGCACGATCACCACAAAGACCTCTAACATCACAGCACGTGCCATACAATTCGGTCCATAGGGGGCGCTGTAATTGTAGAAAATGTCATTTTGCCTATTATCTAGAGAATGCTAATGTTTACAACAACTTTTTTTTTAATCGTGAAATCTATTGACCCTCACACATTGAAAGCACTGGTCAATGCCCACTTCCAACGAGAACAATTTCCGTGAAATTTTAACATTGCGAAAACGAATTTGAACGAACTCGTCATAGGCCGTTCATGTGAATCTCACCAAATTTGGTATATGTCATCTACAGACAATGCTGACAAAAAGTTATCAAAGGATTTATCTTAAGATAAACCGTTTCGAAGTTACATGTCAATGAACATTTAACACGTAGCTTAAAATTTTTCAAAAGTCCATATGTTGGTTTTTAATTGCTCAAATTTGGTCAAAGTTGACTTGACATCTCTAAACAACTTTCTTTTCATGTGTACTAAATTTTGTGTAATTTCGTCATAGGGGGCGATGTTTATTGGCGAAACTAGGTGTCAAAAAACAGTTTTTGTTAAATAATTCGTCAACAATTTTGCCCAAGACAACAATTTTGTGTTAGTATGTCACTGTTACAGAGGTGTATCAGCCCAGCCCATAAACACTCACTTGAAGCACAGCACCACCTAGTGATAAGGCTAAATGCAAAAATTGGGATTTTCAGTTGCTAATATCTTGGACCGAGAAGGTGGGAACTGCACAAAATAGGTCATGCATGATCAGCACAAAGACCTCTAACACCACAGCACGTGCCATATAATTTGGTCCATAGGGAATGTTGTAATTGTACAAAATGTCATTTTGCCTCTTCCTTTCACAAATCACTCCTACACACTATACAAACACACACAATCTCATTCATTCAAAACCCACATTCATGCCCACTTCCAGAAAATCATTTCCACACAAATTCTCACCTCACAACACTGCTCTACCACACACTCATCATACCAACAGTTCCCACATTTCAATACACTGCGGCGGTCATACCATGTACCGCTATGCGGTACATCTAGTTTTTCATGTGACTCAAGTGACTCAAGTGACTCACACAACCCGACTCATATCACTGAGTGACTGAAAATTAACCGAATCCCTTCAAGGACCCGGATTTCCCATCTCTACTGACCTTATTCTGACACATCCATTTTCAAAGTTGCTCGTCTTCCGTGTTTGTAACATAACTCCTGGTCGGTTTACTATGGCAAGTCAGCTGCGTTGGAAAACCCTGCAAATAAAGATGGATAGCTAACTCAGAAAGAGACAAAAACAAGATTAGAAGGTCAGATGTAGAGATTGTGCTTTGTAGGGATAAACACTTTTACGCGGCGCACCCTACAAATAAATGGGTTGTAATAATTAATTGGTCTTAGTTGATCAGTCTCATATCAGTCTTATTAAATCAGTCTTGAAGGTGAGTGAGGATCTTTCTTGGAAGTGGTTTTCAGGGTATTGTTGCATTAACAGACAAAACACAGTTTATTTCAAAAGGTATAGTCTATTAACTAACAAACTACAGGTGTGAACTAATTCTACAGGTAGTGATGGTGTGTGTGTGTGTGAGAGAGAGAGAGAAGAGGAGGAGGGGTCATTGCCCACAACCCCCCATTTGGAGAGTGGGGGTGTGCACGTGTAACCGAGGTCTTCCTGCGAAGTCCAGACCCAGTCTCGAACTCGTGACCTCACAGTAACTTCAGTATGGGAGACAGACACGCTACCAAGTGAGCTAAAAGCCGGGCTATTAGCTCAGTCAGCAGCGTATCTTTTTGAGGCGTCGGGAGGGAGGTTTACCAACGTTCTACGCCGAGCTGTGCTAGCTGGCATCCGTTACACTCACCCCCCTAAACCTCACTCCCATCCGGGTTCACGGTACCACTGTAACCGAGGTCTTCCTGCGAAGTCCAGACCCAGTCTCGAACTCGCGACCTCACAGTAACTTCGGTATGGGAGACAGACACGCTACCAAGTGAGCTAAAAGCCAGGCTATTAGCTCAGTCAGCAGCGTATCTTTTTGAGGCGTCGGGAGGGAGGTTTACCAACGTTCTACGCCGAGCTGTGCTAGCTGGCATCCGTTACACTCACCCCCCTAAACCTCACTCCCATCCGGGTTCACGGTACCACTGTAACCGAGGTCTTCCTGCGAAGTCCAGACCCAGTCTCGAACTCGCGACCTCACAGTAACTTCGGTATGGGAGACAGACACGCTACCAAGTGAGCTAAAAGCCAGGCTATTAGCTCAGTCAGCAGCTTATCTTTTTGAGGTGTCGGGAGGGAGGTTTACCAATGTTCTACGCCGAGCTGTGCTAGCTGGCATCCGTTACACACGTGGCACATGATTAAATCGCTTTGAAACAATAGGCTAGGCTATTGTTAGCTAAACATTCCTCCTGACCATATGCAGGGCATTAGATCAGGGTTAGTAAGAAGGGGGAGAGAGAGAGCATGCATGATCTGTCTATCAAAGCAGCAAATAAAGGAACATAACAAATGGTCAGCTCAAGGTCTATATGAAAACAGTGTGCATGTTTACATCAGACATAAGTTTAAACATTTCTTGCTGTGCTAAGCAATATTCTAACTATGCCCAAGTGCCTTATGCAAATGTTTCGGGCAGTTGCTCCAGTCCTTCCTTATGTGTTGGAGGGTCCGTGGCGAAGTCATCAGTGATCGGCTGTGATCCGATGAATGAAGAAGTCCTTTCTCTCTCAGCTGGCTGTAACTGGGAACCAAGTGCTCAATTAAGAGGTTTCCTACTATGGTTCGTCGCGCATTAGACATTTACAGAAACGGCACTACCTCAGCGTCTTGCTGGGAATCCCATGGATTAGTAGTCGTCCGTTTCATTGAACTCAACAAAAGTAGCCTATAAGGGGAATCCGGTCGCCCTGTAGTCGCGGCTATAGAACTGGGGAAAGGGAATCCGGTCGCCTTTCCAGTAAAACGTACTGGAAACGTACTTAAAGTACTTCTGACCTTGTGCAAAAGGTCCATTGTTGTCTACTTAGCTGCACATGTTGACGAGTTCCTTTGTGGTCCTCCCGACCCGGTGGCCTGCAGGAGGAGGGTATCTCTTTTGGTCTGCGTGATCTGATGACCCACAGCACTGAGAGAAGGAGCTGTAGCCCGCCAGGGGTTTTGAAGGAAGGGTGTGAAATGTGAGAAGGGCTTATCACGTGAGGTGTGGCTAAGGGAACCATGGGTAGCGTAGTCTCTATGGGATTGTACCTACAGCTTCGTCCCCCGAGGTTAATGAACTCCACTGAGTGGCTGGATGACATGCAGCGGTGGGCTGAGAAGAAATAAAAATAAAAATAAAAATAAATGTCTGTACAGAAAGGGTAATGTTTTTTATTCACGGATATGGCCATTGTATTTTTTAACTTCCCTAACTATGCAGACCACGTTGCTAAGGATACTATTTTTCCAGCACCATCTTATGTTTAGCTTCTGTAAGCCACAACACAATAATTTCACCTTGGGCAATGTTGATTGAGATGCTAGACAACACAGACACATACAAATGCACTTCACTGAGCCGCCTGCACTAACAGCAAGCCACTGATAATGCAGCTCTTTCCATTTGGCAGAGTGCATGGACTCTGCACGCCACCAATAATTTACACGCCACAAATAATTTCACCTTAGGCAATGTTTAATGAGATACTATAGTATAACAGCCTGTCGCGCTGTTTCATACATAGCTACACCTGCACTTGACTGACCCGTCTGCATTGACAGCAAGCCACTGATGACCCAGCTCTCTCCATTTGGCAAAGCGCACGGATTCAGTGCACCCTCCCAACATCATAATTTTGTGTGCTATCATTCTCAAGTGTTAATCTACTTGTTTTGTGCGCGGATCCTGTGGAATAGGACCTTATTCTGCTCTGAACGTATATTTAGCTTCGTCCCGGTTTGCCTGAGCCAAGTTCCCACACAAAAATGTTACAATGTTTAATATTGTGTTTGGTGACGCTCACCTGTCAGTGTTTCTGCTCGCTTCTTTCCGCTCGCAAGGCCTCTGCTTGCTCGCCCGTCTTCCAGTGTTGCTCCTAAGGATGCCTTACTCCGATCGCTGCTCGATAGCAAACACCAACATTTCCCAACTACTTCAAACCGCCAGCAGCTACTCTAAGTATTTTCTCCGAGCTTCAGTCGACTTCCCGGTATCCCTCTTCTGCCCGGGCGAATTCTGGCATCGCTACGGAGCCTACCCTTCTGCTTCTCTCCCGCTGCCCGCCAAAGCGGCCTTACACCCTGCCCTCTGCATCGGGAGCGTCATTTGACTTCCACATTTGCGAGGCTTGCGGACACAAAACCAAAGGTGTGTGCTGCGCCGCCTCTAAAGCTGTAGCGACCGCGTCGCTACACCTTCCCTATCCCCTTAATGTCTCGCCCGCCTCCAAAGCTGTAGCGACCGCGTCGCTACACCTTCCCTATCCCCTTAATGTCTCACCCCGCCTCCAAAGCTGTAGCGACCGCGTCGCTACACCTTCCCTATCCCCTTAATGTCTCGCCCGCCTCCAAAGCTGTAGCGACCGCGTCGCTACACCTTCCCTATCCCCTTAATGTCTCACCCCGCCTCCAAAGCTGTAGCGACCGCGTCGCTACACCTTCCCTATCCCCTTAATGTCTCACCCCGCCTCCAAAGCTGTAGCGACCGCGTCGCTACACCTTCCCTATCCCCTTAATGTCTCACCCACCTCCAAAGCTGTAGCGACCGCGTCGCTACACCTTCCCTATCCCCTTAATGTCTCAATGTGATGTCTAATGTGATTAGCTAGTGTTTGTTAGTCGTGATACTGGCTGCCTTACCTGTGTTACTTGCTAATTTCACTGCTAATACTGCTAATTTCGATGCAAATACTGCTAATTTCGATGCTAATACTAACAACGCAGCTATACTTACTTAAGGCCTATACTTAAGGCCTGAATACGTGGTGGGATATTGCCAACCTTTGCTTCCAAGCAAATGCAATTTACTCAGATTTTGCGTATGTTTGCACTGAATAGACGTCCGTTCGGGTAATCAGCGCACGGGAAATCGGTTGTGGCTCTTGTTTGTATGTTAGCAGGCTGGTAATGACGCTAACCATGCTAAAACGCTGAGCAACTAGCCGTGTTTAATAGTAATTAGCCAATGTTCGTTAGCCGCGATGCTAACCGTGCTACCAGTGTTTCTTGCTGCCTTCGCCAACGTTGTTAGCGGCTATGCTGACACTGCTCCTGCCTAACAAAGTTTGCTTATTCAGCCTTCTGACGAGGGGTGAAGCGTCTTCAAGCTCCAAAGGAGGTCCAGTCGTTTGCGGCCTGGCTCCTTTGATTGTTGTGGCCCAGATGAATGAGAATCTACATAGACAAGGTCTGTTTTTGTGGTGGGACGTTAGCAACGTTTGCTACTAAGCAAACTTATATTGGCTGGTTCCTTCGGAGTTTTACTCGAATTAATTCGGTTACGTTATCTTTAGTGGCTTTGGCAACATACTTAGTTTGACTAAGGTTCCCTTTGAAGTGGTTCATGCTGATCAGTGCCCTGATGAAGCGGCTCTCATTTCCCATGCTGGTGCTTACACACAGTTGAATCGCCCACCACTCCGCAGAGTGGTTTTACTTCTCCATCAAACCTGTCATGGTGTACCCCGTACGCATGTGCAAACTTCGAATTCCACATTAGCAGACATCTTTATCAAATAATCTGGTCCTTAATTTACCGGGTTGTTCCTTCACTCCCATTATAGTCATCCCTCTCCCGTTTTTGAGCCGGCATTTGTATTGACTGAAATAGCGCCCCCTCTTCCCCCTAACATTGTCCATTGGGGCTATGAGGCGAAACAAGGTATTACACTCCTGTGGCATCAAGCCGAATTGGCCTACTAGTCACCACGAATGACAAATAACATTTTGGCATTTTTGCTGGGCTGGCATGGTTTTCCCACGCAGGGACTTGGCTTTCACATAACTTCGTTATGTCTTCTTTGCAGTTGTCCTGAGGCACAAGTGTGCAGTGTCTCAACATGCATCGTTCTCGTTCCATCGTTTCGTTCGTTTGCCAAATAGATTTCATATGGCCGGAATCTAGCTATTTTAGTGGATCGCGTACAATATGCACATGTCATGTTGGGTACTGGTCCCTTACAAAAATGAAATATTTGCCGCAAGTTTGCTGTAAACTTGTGGTTAATTTGTGGTGAACAGTTGAGTGTGCCAGAATATGTTGCCACAAGTTTGCCAGAATTTGCCACTAGCGGCAAACCTGTGGCAATGCTCTGGCAACAATGGTAAATTTGCCAGTAGTGGCGAATGTATTTGCCATTAATTTGCCAAAACACCTTGCCAGTATTGGCTTTTGGTGACAATTTACCAGTATTGGCAAACATTTAGTGAAAAAAATTGCCACTAGTGGCAACAATGGTAAATTTGCCAATAGTGGCAAATGAATTTGCCATTGATTCGCCAATTTTTTTATTTTATTTTTTTTGCCAGTATTGGCAAAACGTTTAGACGTTTAAACGTTTAGAGACAATGTGCCAGTAATGGCAAAGTTTTGGTGCAAATTTGCCTCTCTGCCATTATAAATTCACCAACAATGGCAAACAAGAACAATGTTTTTCATTACATTTAAATTGAAACATTCAATGTGCAATCAAATGTAGTTACCTCCAATCAAATGCTGTTTTAATTTGCAGCACCATCTGTGTTCTCAACATGCAATTACATTGTTCAGGAGAAAGTATTCCTAATAATGTTGACAAGGCATAAGGCCATATAGCCATAGTATTTAAATGAAAGCGTCATAAAATGTCAGAAACAGCAAACTGTTGTAAGACGTTTTTTAATGGTCAATGTTATATGCATTAATATTAGCAATAATTTCATTTTAATTATGAGCACAAATCTGAGCATCAGTACAAAACACCACAAAAACACCACTGACACAGTTACATTAATATATTAATCAGATTCTATGGTGTTCGGTGGTTCACAAACAAAGACGCCACCATTAGTTTCAACGCACACAGTTACATTGAGAAGCATATTGACATTAACAATGACAAGAGGATGTGATGGATATAGTAAGTGGACATATGGTATGGAGAGCTTTATAAACTGACTTAACCTTTCTGACTCAGTAGGCCCTATCCGCTTCAAAGGAATCATAAGAGCAAATACACTCTCGGTAAGACCTTGATTTAGAGGTAAAAAACACTCTATAAATCCAAATTGTACTGACTTGGTAGCATCACATATATAACTAACAGTGTATGTGTTCCGTTTAGAAACTCTTGCATACCTCTTGGAATGATAAAGTACACAATTGCAAAGTATACGATTAAATGCAAGAGGAAGAGATGCACACTGTAAGATTTGAGCTAGATTTAATTTCAGGTAATCAGGAAGGGCTATGGCATAACCTCTTCCTAGACAATGGGTACCCTGTTTGTTGACCTTTTTCTGGTATGTATTGCATCTAAGCCTTGACACAAAATCTTGATATGTTTGAGGTATAAGATCAATAACTGAAGGTAGGGAATGTATTGCATATACAGCACTCATAAGTTGTACATCAATGTGCTGTGTACCATGGAACAGCTTGCAGAGTTTCCCATTGGCATCTTCGAAAGAAAAACAAGAATAAACCCAAAGAGGGCCTAATTCTTTAACACACTGTGGTAAATGCAAAAGCAAATGTAAATTCATGGTGCAGTATCTTTTGTGATATAACACAGCAAATGAGGCAACAACATATGTGAGCATTTCTTGGCTTCTCTGTATGTCCGATTCTGATACACTGTCACCACATAGTAAATATATCCCTTCCACAAAAGCTGCATAGTGATGAAGGTATTCGAAAGCCATCATATCAGATAAAATTGGAATGGAGTAAAAGAATAACCAAGACCTAAGCTCAGATGCCTTCCAGTACTTGCCGTGAGAACTAATGGCTCTGGGCACCCTTGTAATGAAAGCGGGAGGTTTAATGCTTTTTAATCTTTTGTCCACAACACCAACAGCATGTGAGAGAGAATACTTTTCTTTAGAATGTGATGGGAAAAACCAGAGTTTTAAGAATAGCCTTGTTAAACCAAGTAAAACTGCGTGCATGTAATCTACTGCTGTTCCTTTAACATAGTCGTATGTAGTTAAAGCCATTAGAAAAGATGGACCTTTAACACCATTCACAACTTGCTTGGTTCTTACAGCTTCCACAGCATCATGAACACTTTGAGAGTGAGTGCGGGGTATAGTTGAATTATATGGGAAAATGTGTATATTTCCGCCATTTTCTGTCCTGAATGTCTCGCCACGCTGTAGACATTTATGGCAACTGAAAGA
Source organism: Coilia nasus (assembly GCA_027475355.1). Lineage (NCBI taxonomy): Eukaryota > Metazoa > Chordata > Actinopteri > Clupeiformes > Engraulidae > Coilia > Coilia nasus. The sequence continues at coordinate 450,183 of CM050221.1, forward strand.
TCCATTGAACTGATTGAGATTGAGAGCTAGACTTTTAGCAGGCAGGTCTGCTGTACCGCATATGAGAAATATCCTACATTTATTTTGTTGGCCATCAATGTTAACAACAATGCCATTGTTTTCCAGATTAATCAAACGTCACGGGACGCGGACAGACAGACAGATGAACCCAATAGCGTAACTTCAACAATAGTTTATTAAGGATTGGGGGAATAGGGACAAAGTCAATAGCTCCGGAGAGCCGGTAAGTATCCACCAAGACGCGGTGAGACACCCAGGCAGACGGGTGGTCAAAACCCACTCCCGGAAGCGGGCGATGAGTCGTGGGCAGGCGATGGTCGATACCAGGGGCAGAAGAGCAGAGCGGAGTCGAGGGCAGGCGGAGGTCGAGACCAGGAGCAGGTGAGTCAGCCGGACAGGAGTCGTTACCAGGGCAGTAGAGCAGAGCAGAGTCGAGGGCAGGCGGAGGTCGAGACCAGGAGCAGGTGAGTCAGCCGGACAGGAGTCGTTACCAGGGCAGTAGAGCAGAGCAGAGTCGAGGGCAGGCAGAGGTCGAGACCAGGAGCAGGTGAGTCAGCCGGACAGGAGTCGTTACCAGGGCAGTAGAGCAGAGCAGAGTCGAGGGCAGGCGGAGGTCGAGACCAGGGGCTGGAGAGTCAGGCGGAGTCAGGCAGGCAGGAGTCGGTACCGGAGGACTGGAGATTCTGACAGACAGACAGGGGAGAACACAGGAACAGACGGAAGACGAGTAACACCGGGAATACACAGCCAAACAGACGCAGAGAAGTCAGGAGCCAAAATAGCTTGCCGAGGGAATACACCGTGGTTCGCAGACGGACTGACAAGGAGTGAATGAGAGAGGCGAGTATAAGTAGTAGAAACCCCGGGAACTAAACAAGCGTTAACGAGGAGTGCAGGTGAGTCTGATGATTGAATGAACTCGTGATAATCACAAACCAGGAAGTGCAGGGGAGACGGATGATTACCGTAATTGTGAAACGAGGGGAGCGAGTGAGAGAGATAATCTAATGAGGGTCTAAACCAGGAAGTGCAGGTGCAGTGAAACACGGTAGATTGAACCTAAAAGACTAGTAAATGGGTGACAATGAAAAACCACATACGAAAACTCCCAAGCCTAGAGCGAAACCGTGACAGAACCCCCCCCCCAAGGGACGGCCCCAGAAGGCCCCAAGAAAAGAAAAAGAAAAACACCAACCGGGTGGGAGGGAAGGGGAGAGACAGGGGATCAGAACTCCTCGGAACGGTCCGATAGCAGGGCAGCATCCTCCTGAGCATCCTGGGTTCCCCTGGCAGGCGGAGCAGCAGCCCGAGGCGGGGGAGCCCGGACTGGTTGGGAGGCACCCCTGGGACGGCCCCGACCCCTTGATCAGGATGCTTAAGGTGAAACTCCACGATGAGCGAGCGGTCCAGGATCTGGCTAGCCGGAATCCAGGACCTCTCCTCAGGACCATACCCCTCCCAGTCCACGAGATAGTGGAGACCCCGCCCCCTCCGTCGGGACCGGAGCAGGCGCCGCACCGTGTAGACTGGACCCCCATCAATGAGGCGAGGAGCGGGTGGCGGTGGCACTGCCGGGGTATGAGGGCTCACCCGTACTGGCTTAATCCGGGACACGTGGAAGGTCGGGTGAACCCTCATAGTGGTAGGGAGTCGGAGCCGGACAGCAGTAGGGCTGATGATGCGTTCGATCATGAAGGGTCCCAGGAAACGGGCCGCCAACTTCCGCGACTCCACCCGGATAGGGAGGTCCCTGGCGGACAACCAAACACGTTGCCCCACTCGATACTCTGGTGCGGGGGTCCGACGACGATTAGCCCCCGCGGAATAGGCAGCCACGGCTCTTCTTAGGGCGGCCCGTGCCCAAGCCCAGGTCCGTCTGCAGCGGCGGGCGTTGGCGAGGGCCGAAGGGCAGGAGGCTTCTCCCTCCTGGCTGGGAAAAAGCGGTGGTTGGTATCCATAAACACACTGGAAGGGGGACATCCCAGTAGCGGAACAGGTGAGTGTGTTGTGGGCGTACTCGACCCACACCAGTCGACTGGCCCAGGAGAGGGGGTCCCGAGAGGCCATGCAGCGCAGGGCCTTCTCCAGCTCTTGGTTCGCCCGTTCTGATTGACCGTTGGCTTGCGGGTGAAATCCAGAAGTGAGGCTGACCGTGGCCCCCAGTAGCCGGCAGAACTCCTTCCAAAAAGAGGAGGTGAACTGCGGACCACGGTCAGATACCACATCAGCGGGGATGCCGTGGAGGCGGAACACATGTTGCTGGACTGCCTGCGCGGTCTCTTTAGCGGACGGAAGCTTGGGTAGTGGGATGAAGTGGGCCATCTTACTGAATCGATCCACTACAGTGAGGATCACCGTCTTCCCTTCCGATGCAGGCAGTCCAGTCACGAAGTCCATGCTGATGTGGGACCAAGGACGAGAGGGAACGGGCAGAGGCTGGAGAAGGCCCGCGGGAGGTCTGTTGGAGGCCTTGTTGCGGTTACACACCGGGCAGGCTAAAACATACTCACGGACCTCCCTCTCCAAGTCGGGCCACCAGAATCGCCGAGCGATGAGATGACTGGTACGGGTCGTCCCAGGATGACACGCCAGGAGGGAGTCATGCCCCCACTGCAGGACCTGGGAACGGAGAGCCTCGGGTACGTACAACCTGCCCTCCGGGCAAGCGCTAGGACCGGGTTGATCCTGCAGCGCCCTCAGCACCCGCCTCTCGATGTCCCAGGTGAGGGCAGCTACGACCCGGGACCCCGGAAGGATGGTGGCTGGACCCTGGAGGCTGTCGTCTCCCTTCAGGAACTGGCGGGAGAGGGCGTCCGGCTTCACATTACGGGACCCTGGACGATAAGAGAGAGAAAAATTAAATCTAGAAAAAAACAAAGACCACCGGGCTTGTCTGGGGTTAAGTCTCTTGGCTGAACGGATATACTCTAGATTTTTATGATCTGTCCAAACAATGAAGGGGACGGACGCCCCCTCCAGCCAGTGCCGCCACTCCTCCAGGGCCAGTTTTACGGCGAGCAGCTCCCTGTCCCCTATGTCGTAGTTGCGCTCGGTCGGTGAGAGACGACGCGAGAAAAATGCGCAAGGGTGCATTTTGTCATCCTCCCGTCGCCTCTGAGAGAGAACCGCCCCGACTCCTACATCGGATGCGTCGACCTCCACCACAAACTGCCGTTCGGGATCGGGGACCTGTAGAATGGGAGCCGACGTAAAGCGAGCCTTGAGGTCGGAGAAGGCACCATCAGCGGCCGTTGTCCACGTGAAAGGAATCTTGGAACTGGTAAGTGCGGTCAGAGGAGCAGCAACAGTACTGTAATTGCGAATGAACCGCCGATAAAAGTTCGCAAACCCCAAAAACTGTTGTAGTTGCTTGCGGTTCTCGGGGACAGGCCAGGCGGAGACAGCAGATATCTTGGCCGGATCCATCTTGATGGAACCCTCTGCCACAATGTACCCCAGGAAGGCCACGGTCTTGACATGGAACTCGCATTTTTCAGCTTTGACAAAAAGCGAATTCTCCAGGAGGCGGTTGAGGACTAGTCGGACGTGCTGCCGGTGTTCCTCTAGGCTTTTGGAACATATCAAAATGTCGTCCAGGTACACAAAGACAAATCGGTCCAACATATCCCGCAGCACGTCGTTGACTAGCCCTTGGAAGACGGCCGGGGCGTTGGTTAATCCAAAAGGCATGACGAGATACTCATAATGTCCATTGGGGGTGTTAAAGGCCGTCTTCCACTCATCGCCCTCCCGGATGCGAACTAAGTGATAGGCGTTCCTTAGGTCCAATTTGCTAAAGACCGTGGCCCCCTGGAGGAGCTCAAAGGCGGTGGAGAGCAGGGGCAGAGGGTACCGGTTCTTTACCGTGATGTCATTAAGCCCACGGTAGTCAATACAGGGTCGGAGTGACCCATCTTTTTTTCCCACGAAGAAAAACCCCGCGCCCGCTGGGGAAGACGAGGGACGAATGATGCCTGCTGCCAGGGCGTCGGCTATATACTCCTCCATGACTCGCTTCTCGGGACCGGAAAGAGAGTAGAGACGTCCGCGGGGAGGAGATGTTCCAGGAACCAGGTCAATAGCGCAGTCATAGGGGCGATGCGGAGGCAGGGATGTGGCCTTGGCCTTACTGAATACCTCCTGTAGGTCATGGTAACAGCTAGGGACAGAGGAAATGTCTGGGGAAGCCCGGAGTGAGGCTGGTGGACACGCTGGCACGGCTGAGCGCAGGCAGGTTTGGTGACACTCCACTCCCCACTCCAACACCGTCCCTGTTCGCCAATCCAAGCGGGGGTTATGCAGTCGGAGCCAGGGTAGTCCTAAGACAAGCGGCTCCCCCGGAGAGGGGAGCAGGTGAAAACGGATCTTTTCCCTGTGGTTACCTGAGGACAGCAGCCCCACGGAGTCGGTGATGTGAGAGATCTGCCCCAACAGGCGACCATCCAGAGCTCGAGCGGGAACTGGGGAAGGTAACCGCTGGGTCGGTATCTCCCTCTGCTGGGCAAAAGCGGTATCCATTATGTTGGCCTCAGAACCAGAGTCAATTAGAGCGGTGAGCGTGTGTGACTGAGACGGGAGCTGGAGGATGACGCGGAGGAAAAGTCTGTCACCTCTGGGAGGGCTCGTGGAGGCCGAGCTCAACCGGACGCCCTCTACTTCCGGCGAGCTCGATCTTTTAACGGGCAAGAGGTGACTCGATGCCCCTCTCCCCCGCAGTACAAACACAGGCCTCCCGCAAACCTGCGTTGTCGTTCAGCCGGAGACAGAGAGGTACGATCCACCTCCATGGCCTCCGAGGAGTCCTGATGATGACCGACCCCGCGACTGGCGGTAGCGGCTCCACCATCGGTGGGGCGACGAGGGGGCTGACTGGACCTAACCCTCTCGCGACGTCGAGCCTGGACCCGCCGATCGATGCGGATGGAGAGGGCGATCGCATCATCCAGTGTTGTGGGAGACTCATGAGAAACCAACTCGTCCTTCATGTACTCCGCCAAACTGTGAAGAAAGGCGTCGACCAGGGCTTCCTCATTCCAGTGACTCCTACTTGCTATAGTCCGAAAGTCGATGGAATAGTCCGCCACAGTCCGTTTACCCTGGCGCATCTCCATTAATTCCCGGGAGGCGTCAGCCGTGGGAGCGCCAACGCCAAACACCTTACGCAACTCGGCCGCAAAGGCACCGAAGGAACGACAGGCTGGCGAGTGGCGCTGGTATTCGGCTGTTCCCCAAAGTCTGGCTCGCCCCGTCAGGAGGTTTATGGCAAACGCAACCCGTGCTGCCTCAGACGCGAAGTTTCGCGGCTGGAGGTCGAAGGTGAGCCGACAGTTTGTAATAAACGCTACCACCTCCTCGGGGTTTCCCCCAAACCGCTCCGGCAATCCGATCTTGGGCTCGGAGCCACCAGCGACACCAGGCACTTGAGGCAGAGCCGGAACCGAAGCTGAGAGCCCAGGAGAGGGAGCCATCGGATCACTGGCTCCCGAGGATGCGAGTCGAGCCGAGATCTGGGCGAGCTGCTGAGCCTGAGCCGCTCCCTGCTGTTGAAGCAGTAACACCAGCTGTCGGATGTGGTCTGTCGTCCCCATCAGAGATGCTACATCACCAGAGACACGGCCCAGCTCTCTTTCAGAATGCTCCAGTCTCTGGATAGCAGACGGGGGCTCGGGAGACTGATCCATATTGATGTTCGCTGGGTCCATTTTGTGGTCAGTCCGTACTGTCACGGGACGCGGACAGACAGACAGATGAACCCAATAGCGTAACTTCAATAATAGTTTATTAAGGATTGGGGGAATAGGGACAAAGTCAATAGCTCCGGAGAGCCGGTAGGTATCCACCAAGACGCGGTGAGACACCCAGGCAGACGGGTGGTCAAAACCCACTCCCGGAAGCGGGCGATGAGTCGTGGGCAGGCGATGGTCGATACCAGGGGCAGAAGAGCAGAGCGGAGTCGAGGGCAGGCGGAGGTCGAGACCAGGAGCAGGTGAGTCAGCCGGACAGGAGTCGTTACCAGGGCAGTAGAGCAGAGCAGAGTCGAGGGCAGGCGGAGGTCGAGACCAGGAGCAGGTGAGTCAGCCGGACAGGAGTCGTTACCAGGGCAGTAGAGCAGAGCAGAGTCGAGGGCAGGCGGAGGTCGAGACCAGGAGCAGGTGAGTCAGCCGGACAGGAGTCGTTACCAGGGCAGTAGAGCAGAGCAGAGTCGAGGGCAGGCGGAGGTCGAGACCAGGGGCTGGAGAGTCAGGCGGAGTCAGGCAGGCAGGAGTCGGTACCGGAGGACTGGAGATTCTGACAGACAGACAGGGGAGAACACAGGAACAGACGGAAGACGAGCAACACCGGGAATACACAGCCAAACAGACGCAGAGAAGTCAGGAGTCAAAATAGCTTGCCGAGGGAATACACCGTGGTTCGCAGACGGACTGACAAGGAGTGAATGAGAGAGGCGAGTATAAGTAGTAGAAACCCCGGGAACTAAACAAGCGTTAACGAGGAGTGCAGGTGAGTCTGATGATTGAATGAACTCGTGATAATCACAAACCAGGAAGTGCAGGGGAGACGGATGATTACCGTAATTGTGAAACGAGGGGAGCGAGTGAGAGAGATAATCTAATGAGGGTCTAAACCAGGAAGTGCAGGTGCAGTGAAACACGGTAGATTGAACCTAAAAGACTAGTAAATGGGTGACAATGAAAAACCACATACGAAAACTCCCAAGCCTAGAGCGAAACCGTGACATCAAACTTTTATGAAGTGGTTCACTGAAGGCAGGAAAAAAAGGTTTTGAGTTCCCAAACCATAACCCATAAATAAGCATATTTTCCTTCTTTTTGCGAAGATGATAGGGCAGCTCATTAATTTGTAAGTATAGTGGCCAAACAGAAAAATTTGAACTTTTAAAAACAGACACTCCATCAGTATTCCACATCAGTGACAAATTGTAAGGGCTTCTCAAAACACCACCTGGTTGAGCTAAATGTTTGTACAAGGATCCATCGTACATATCTTCAATGTTTTCTGCATTTTTTTTCTTTCTAGTGAATCTATGTTTTACTAATTGTGCAAAGCCATTGCGACTCATGAGGTTCTTTAGTTGTTGTTCAATTGGAATTTCTAGGAAATATGATCTGGATCGTGAGGTAATGTTACACATGCACAGAGTATTTGGACATTGCATAGTATCTGGAGTTATTTTAGTGTAACAACTTGAGCAATAGTGATGTTTGACAAGAGGCGGTTTCATGTGAGCAAAGTACTTCTTAAAGTGGTAGGGGCTTTTTAACCCAGGATGTGATTTTAAACAGTGACAGCCAATGAGAGTTAGCAGGTCATTGAGTTGTGTGCTACTTGTGTTGTATTTCATTGTAAACATGAGTATCAACAGCATACTAGTAGCAACAGACATTGGGTGACCAGAATAAATGGGAGTATCCATCGGGCATGTATCATCAAGGGTGTCACCAATCATGTCTTCATGATCACTGGAGTTGTCATCAAGGATGTCACCAATCATGTCTTCATGATCCTCTTCATGATCACTGGAGTCATCATTTTCAGAATCAGTATCTCAGCAAAACATATGTGATGGATCACTGTTGTCAGTATCAATGTCCTCTCCCTGGTCATCTTCTGAACAGAGAAATAATGAGTTTTTTTTTTTTTTTTTTTTTTTAACAAAAAATCCTCATATGCACACAATTAAGACTGGTTTGCTCATATATTACCGTATTTTCCGCCCAATTAATGGCCTATTTTTTAAAATGTTTTCACAGAATGCGCACAGAATAGAAACTACTGTAGTGGCTGGGTTTGCGCTATGCATCCACTAGATGGAGCTGCGCTAAACAAAACAACATTCTGACAACTACAAAACAAAGCTATTTGAACAGCGGTTTTATTTTTTTACACTAGTTATAAACATACAGCTATGACAATGAACTGGTACAAATGCATTGCAGAAAAAAATCAGGCAATGTGTATGATTACCTGAGGGAGGTTCATTGCTCTGGGCGATATCCCGTGGACAAGGCTGGGGCTGCAATTTGGGTTCTCTTTCAACATTTCGTGTTCGAGATCCACCTATGGGAGGGACATCCGTACCCGACCCAAGCAGAAGCAACCAATTGCACCAAGTCTGGCTTGACAGACAGCAGCGCAAGTCCTAAGCCACGGGCGCTCCGCCCAGCGGACCGTGGTATAAAGGACGGAGCCGCGCTGCTCCACATCAGATGACATTCGCTTCTCGCAGATTTTTGCAACTTGGTTAACCACCTTAAAGTACAGCTAACAGCTAGCTCAGCTAATTCGTGGCACTTAACTGCCTAAAGGAGGACACATCCTTACCTGGATCCACCTCCGCCTGGCGTGTACGACGGGTGAGTTAGTTGACTGGTTATCCATATGGCTCTCTCGAAGCCAGCGTCACCTGCCCTGGAGCCTTCTTCGCGCGCCTGCCCGGCCGCATGCGGTGCCCTTATCGCAGCTAGGGATGCCCATCCCTTCTGCGTCGTCTGCATGGGCTACAAGCACGCCCAAGACGCTCTCTCCACTCCGGAGAACTGTAGCCACTGCTTGGCTCTCCCTAGAAAGCTCCTCCGCCGCCGGCTCAAGGTAGCCGCGACGCAGGGGTCTGAGGACAGGGATGACGACGAGATGGCTGAAGCCCCGGATCCCCTCCTGGGCTCAGCTTCTCTCGACTGGGCTGAGAGGTCAGAAATCCTGGATAGCTCCGGACCTGACCTCACTGTCCCTCCTCCTCTCCAGTGCGAACTGCCTGGGGAGTGTGAGCTTGATTTTGACGAGTCGGAAGGCTCTGGCGACGAGGACACCATTCCTCCGTTCCAGCCCCCTCCTTCGGCTCCGTCTGCGCTGCCTCAGACCATCCTCCTCGAGGTGTGCGAGCGGGCTGCCGTCCGTCTCGGCATTGAATGGCCGGCCCTCATTAACCCGGCCGACCAAGAGAGGGATGTGTATGACGCCAAACTCCTGGGTTTGCCCCCAGGTCCCAAAAAGCAGCTCCTGCCTGTTCTCACCGCCTGTGCTAAGCACTTAAAACAGTTCTGGGGAGAACCGCTGGAGCTGAAACACGGGCTTGTGGGTTTGGAGGTCAAGGACATGTCCGCCCTCGGCATGGGCGACCCCCCGGCTGTCGAACCCTCGATTGCCAGGCACCTCCACCCCACACAGGGAGGGCTGCTCGCCCCCCCGAAACCGGTCCTCCCTAATAAGATGGACCGGTTCTCAGCGTCTGTGTTCCAGACCTCCTACAGGGCTTCCTCGCTGGCAGTGAGAGCCCTTAACGTGTCCTCCCTCCTCTCGGCTTACCAAGCCGAGCTGATGGAGGACATGGGCAGGTTGTTGGCGAGTGGCAGCGCCACTCCTGCCCTGTGGAAGGAGATCGTTACTGTTAACGATCTCGTCCTGCGCAATGCCCGCCAGGCCGTCCAGGCTTGTGGGCGCTCCATGGCTCTGTCCGTGGTGGGTGAGCGGGCTCTTTGGCTTAACCTGTCCGGGCTCCCCGATAACGAGAAGAGGCGTATCGCCGGCGCCCCCGTGGAGCCCGGACAGGCTCTGTTCGGTCCAGCCGTCGCGCTGATGCAGCAACGCTGCGACGATAAAAAGAAGGAGGACGAGGCGTTCAAGCTTTGTCGACATTGCAAAGCTGTGTCACGCCCGCCCCCTCCTTCGAGACCCCCTCAGCAGCCTGCTGTCCGTCCCCCACAACCGGCGAGTCGACCTCCCAGACAACGCGGTAAACACCAAGGGCAGCAGGCACAGCAACACCAGCCCCAGCAGCAAGCGAAGCCCTGGGGCAAAGCTACGTTCGCAGCGGTGGCGGGAAAAACTCCCGCCAACCCAGCGGAGAACAAAAGGAAGCGTCCTTCCTGACCGGGATGCTTCGGAGCTCAGTCCAGGTTCGCGGGCGACCAGCCCAATGGGCATGCTCCACGTTCCTCCCCCCTCGAAGAAGGGAAGATTTCTCAGGACGGCCACGGCACAGTTCCCCGTGCTACAGGTCACTGGCGCAGGCGAGACGGGAGACAGCGACGTGCTTTGTGCAGCCCACGCACACAGTTCACACCACCACAATCTCCCAGTTCCCTCAATAAAGGCCCCGCCCATTCAATGTGTGAATATGATTCAAAATATTCTGATGCCAGGTTGTATGAGCGCCCGGCCACCGCAGTCCGCGGTCTGGCCACTAGAGGGCAGCAGTGCACCGCGTATGGGACCACTGGCCCATCTCACGCGACGCTCCTCCACCCTGGTTCTACCACCAGGTGGCGACGTTGCAGCGCGGACAGGAGTGCACACTCCTCACGCACAGCGGTGCCCTTATGCTCCGCTGGAGCACAGAGGCCTACTCTCTCCCCATCTCTCCGCTTGGAAGGCTACGTCCGCCCCGGAGTGGGTTATCAGGACGATAGAGAGGGGATACAGGCTTCAGTTTGCCGTACGACCCCCTCGTTTCGGCGGCATAATTTATTCCCAGACAGAAGTCAATTCAGCTCATTTCTTAGTGGAAGAGATACACTCTCTTTTACGAAAGGGGGCTATTCGGGAAGTATCACGGAGCGAAGCCCAGCAGGGCTTCTACTCCCGTTACTTTCTGGTACCAAAGAAAGACGGTTCTCTCCGTCCTATTCTGGACCTCAGAGTGTTGAACAGACATTTAAGATGTTACCACTTCAAAATGTTGAATTTCAACACTTTATCTCACTCAGTACAGAGGAACGATTGGTTTACATCGATCGACCTCAAGGATGCCTTTCACCACATAGGCATATATCCCCCTCACCGCAAATTCCTACGCTTTGCCTATCAAGACAAATACTACGAATTCACGGTTCTTCCCTTTGGGCTTGCCCTGTCCCCAAGGGTGTTCTGCCTATGTGTGGACGCGGGGCTGGCCCCATTACGCCTAATGGGGATCAGAATTTTAACTTATTTGGACGACTGGCTGGTACTGGGCAGGTCCAAAGATCAAGTGCTCCGAGACACCCATCGTGTGCACACGCATCTGACTTCCCTGGGCTTCATGGTGAACCATTGCAAGAGCAATTACTCCCCCTCTCAGAACGTCACGTTCATAGGGTTGGAGCTCGACTCGGTTGCCATGCGCGCTCGCCTGTCCCAGGAGCGCATTCGTTCACTCTGGAATTGTCTCGCCCTCTTCAGAGTAGGAACGAAAGTGAAATTCCGCACATGCCTGAGATTGCAGGGCCTGATGGCCTCTGCCATACAGGTCCTGCCCTTGGGCCTTCTGAGAATGAGGGAATTCATGAAATGGATTTCTTCCCTCCGCCTCGACCCCACGCGCGATCTCCGCCGCCAGGTGACAGTCTCGCCCGAATGTACAGCGTGCCTTCACCATTGGCGAATGGCGGAGTTTTATTCCCACGGTGCTCCCCTCGGGGCAGTATCCGAGAGGAAAGTTGTAACGACAGACGCGTCCCTGTCCGGCTGGGGAGCCACCCAAGACGGCAGGACGGTGAACGGGGTGTGGTCGGGGCAGATGCGCTCGTTCCACATAAATTACTTGGAGCTCCTAACCATTTGGATTGCTCTCCAGCGATTCCTCCCCCGTCTGCGGGGCCGTCACGTGTTGGTCCGTTGCGACAACACTACGGCGGTCGCGTATATAAACCGACAGGGGGGAATGCGCTCCTCGACGCTACATTGCCTGGCACGCGACCTGCTGCTGTGGAGCAATCAGCGTTTTCTGTCGTTACGCGCAACACATGTCCCAGGCAAACTGAACACGGGGGCAGATCTTCTATCGAGGGGCAATCCACTTTACGGAGAGTGGCGCGTCCACCCTCAGGTAGTGGATCTGATTTGGCGGAGATTCGGCAGAGCAGCCGTAGATCTCTTCGCCTCGCGCGAAAACGCCCACTGTCCTATGTACTTCTCGCTACTGGACGGAAACGCGCCTCTCGGCATCGACGCACTTGCCCACCCCTGGCCCAAAGTGCTCCTCTATGCCTTCCCCCCTCTGTGTCTGATTCTCCCTACGTTGGCCCGAGTGAGGGAACAGGGGCTGACTTTGATCCTAATAGCCCCCAAATGGCACAAAGCACCATGGTTGGCGGAGATTTTTCGTCTCCTTTACACCCAGCCGATGATGCTCCCGCTGCGTTCGGACCTGTTGTCGCAGGCGAACGGGGAAATTCACCACAACCACCCAGACCGGGTGGCGCTCTGGGCTTGGCCCGTGAGAGGCGCAATCTCTCCGCGTTAGGATTACCTCCTAACGTCGTGGCCACCATGCAGAGCGCTAGGGCTTCGTCTACTAGGTCACTTTATGACTATAAATGGCGAGTCTTTGAGAAGTGGTGTGATATGCGTCAGGTGGTGCCTTATCAGTGCTCGGTCGCCGACATTCTTGGCTTTCTACAAAACCTTATGGAGAGAGGCAAGTCCTTCTCTACTATTAAGGTCTATTTGGCGGCTATATCCGCCTGTCACTTTGGTTTCAACGATGACACGGTGGGACGACACCCCTTAGTACGCAGATACATGAAAGGGGTGCGCCGCTTGTTGCCGACTTCTAAAAGGCTCATCCCGTCTTGGGACCTCCCCTTGGTTTTGGATGCGCTGTCTGGCGAACCCTTTGAAGCCATTGGGAGCATAGGCCTAAAACAGCTGTCCTTCAAGACAGCCTTATTGCTTGCTTTGTCCACTGCCAAACGCGTTAGTGACTTGCATGCACTTTCCGTGCACACGTCATGCATTCAGTTCTCGCCTTGTGGTAATAAGGATTTCCTTAAACCTAACCCGGCGTTTCTACCGAAATGTTTTCCCACATTTGCTTGCAAGGTGGTAGAGCTCACAGCTTTCCACCCGCCTCCCTTTTCCTCTGTGGAAGAGCGAAGGCTGAACACGCTATGCCCTGTACGGGCTTTGAAGGCGTATGTGGACAGGACTAAGGGTTTTAGACAGAGTGACCAGCTCTTTGTCTCCTGGGCCGCCCCGTATACCGGGAAACCGATCTCGAAGCAGCGCCTGTCTCACTGGCTTGTCGAAGCTATAGCTATGGCGTATGATGCGAAAGGGAAACTGCCTCCCGCGGGATTGAGAGCCCACTCGACTCGCGGCATGGCGGCCTCATGGTCGGTCTTCCAAGGGGTGTCTGTGCAACAGGTGTGCTCCGCAGCCAGTTGGGCCAGCCCGGATACGTTTGTGAGGTTCTACCGTCTGGATGTCACCAAGACCCCGGTAGCTCATTCAGTACTGAGCGTAGGCTCTGTGTGACTCTCTCACGAGCGCCTCGTTCATTATTCCCTGTTCACTTCTTTTCGCTGAATTGTTACATTCTCTAAGGCAGATGCTGACTATGTGGTGTACAATTCAACACTTACACACGCCTTTCCAGCTACCCGCTTGGGAAAACATGTGTGTGTTTTTCACGGGTGAGTCTGGCACTGCTCCGCTGAGGATTCTCCTCGGTGGAGGGACCATCCGAGGCTGGCAGACACAGTAGGTCATTGGGCAATCGGGGAGTTGTCCATATCTCTCCCATAGGTGGATCTCGAACACGAAATGTTGAAAGAGAACTAAAGGTTATTCTATAACCCCGGTTCTCTGAGACATTGAGTGGAGAGATCCACCGACATTGCCCCGTTTGCTTTGCGATAAGCGAATTTGTCTACTGATGTGGAGCAGCGCGGCTCCGTCCTTTATACCACGGTCCGCTGGGCGGAGCGCCCGTGGCTTAGGACTTGCGCTGCTGTCTGTCAAGCCAGACTTGGTGCAATTGGTTGCTTCTGCTTGGGTCGGGTACGGATGTCCCTCCCATAGGTGGATCTCTCCACTCAATGTGTCAGAGAACCGGGGTTATAGAATAACCTTTAGTTTCAGGTAACTTTTGGAGTAAAAACATGGTCTTACTTGTCCACGTTTATTAACTCTGACCCTTGGCTTTTGAACTGTAAAATACAATGAAAGTGTGTGCCTTTACTTCGTAACCTGGTGGTAGCCTACGCTCACTTTTCTCACCCAAGCCTGGTGATTCTCAATAATAACATGTAGCCTAACAGTAATGGTATGAACGTATGATACTCTCTACATGCGCTTTGTCAAAGAGAATGACGTAGACTGTAGTTTACTGTTGTTTAAACGTCTTGGCTATAGATCCAGTTGTCCGATGATTATAGCCTACCTGGGTCAGCCATTGTCGTGTTGAAATAAGTTGGTTAGCAGACAACGCAGAATCTTGTGTCCAACCTGGGTGGGAGGAGGATAATGACATTAGCCTACATGATAACACATATTTTCCGTGTGTCTATAACGTCTGGCTAACGAGACAGAGTGTTGGCCTGAGTACAAAAAATAGACTATAGCCATTACCGTTTTTGGTAGATGCGTTCTGTGCTCAAAATAGACAACTGTCGCGTTGATATGAGCTACCGGTTATTACAACGCTATAGTCCCGATACATACAATAAATGAAAAGGTGGCGGTCTCAAAAACTCCTCAAAATTGTTTTCTGAACATATAAACGCATCTAGGCAGTATCGCTGTCTGAGGCATAAACAGTCTACAAGAATGAACTGACGCTCGCGCAAGACTCGTGAATGACTACGCTACATAGTAACTGGCCTCGAGTGGAAACGGTTACTTCAAAGAAGTGCTGCAGGACTACTTTGTAACGTCGCCATTAAATAACTGGTAAGTATTTCGTAAATCTTCAAGCATGTTTACTTACTTAATCATAGTCATTTACTGAAGTACACGTATACGGAACACAAATCAAAACAAATCAAAACTGTTAATGTTTACTGCACGAATGCCAGTTAACGGTAACAAGCTAACCTACTGTAAGTATGCTATGCTAGGTAAGTGTAATGTTAGCCTATACCACAAATAAATATAACTACTCGTACATAATGTGCACCTGGCTACTTTGGGGTTATCTGTAACCATTTTATGAGTGTATCTCCCACTGACGGCAGTCGTGTTTTTTTGGCGTTTATCGTTCATGTCATATGCCTGGTTACCATAGGCTATAGTTAAACCCAGAATGACTGAGTTTGGCTTGGCAGCACTGCCGTTAAAATGACACTCTCCCAATTTGAGTTATCCGGGTAGTGGTTGAAGAGTTATGCCAAATAAAGAGATGGTTACAGATATGCTCTAACTCCAAGTTACCTTATGGCATAGGTTACTTACCTGATGACATTGATTTCAGAAGTGACAGTTCTTCATTTCATTCCAGTTATGGACTCATTGCTTCCCGAACATACTGTTCTGGCTGTAGCTGACGATCTTCATATTACACCAGATCAGACTGGTGAATCATATGTTGTGGAGTGGGAGGAGGACAGATCATTTGGAGTTATCCAGAAAAATGACATTTTGGATGTGGCCAAACCAATATATGGTGAGATAATCCATTCACTTGTCCGAAGATTACAATCAATTAACTTGTCTGAAATGGTACCCTTCCGTAATTTCTGTCTCTCTCCCTGACAGAGTGTAGGCCTGTGTGTGTTTCTCTGTGTGTCTGTGTGTGTGTGTGAGAGAGAGAAAGGGTGGGTGGTGAGATTTGGGATCAAGTTTTAAAATGTCTTTTCAAAATCTGTGTAGGGTGTTCTGAGGCAATGCTCTTTAGTTTAGCGACGCGCCTGGACCACCTGAGGACTGTACAAAGACATAAAACAGCAAGCAGTGATAAAAGACTGTCCAGGCCACCAAAAAAACAGCAGGACTTTATTCAGCTCCCTGATGGTAATTAAAAATATATTTAGGCCCAAGTTTCAGGACTGTTGGCAAATGTTTCACCTGTTCATTTAGTCTTGTGTGGTATTTCAGTTGCATTGGCATACAAAGTTTTGTATCAAAAATTTTAAGTGTGACTTCAGAGTGGCCATGTATGATACATGTGATATGATCCCTTGTCTGTCAAAGCGACCAGGTATTGCAACACATGTCCTGATCAGATCACTGAAAGTTGTGTTTTCTTCTTAATAGATATCACTCTTTCTGTGGGCTCAAGAATGCAAAAAGGGAAAAGGAAATTTGCTGACATGGCACATTCCAAACATGTGGACTTCTGTGCCCAATTCCTCTCACCTCCCCATTCTTCTCCTCCTCCCCCCTCTCCCCCTCCCCCACAACATACCTGGGCATCAACATGTAACATTAGCGACATAACAACATGCCAACACTGCCAAAGTAAAGAAAAGGAGTTGGGGGAGCTAAGGGAAAAGTGTTGTCGACTTGAGGAGGAGGTTGCTAACCTTAGGAGGAGGCACCAAAGTCCAAATGGTATGAGTACGTTTTTGTTTAAGTTTTCTAAATTGTTTACGTGTGCCTATGGCCTGTGGCTATGGCAAAGTCACATTCAGCTCCCACCCACCCAAATATGTGACTTAAAGGCACTATATGGGATTTGTGTCATTTTGAAGTGTAATGCATGCAAAAATCAACTACACATACCAAAGCAGTGTGAAGAAATAATGCTACTGGTATGTGCTAACCAAAGTATGCATATCCTCTTCAGAATTAGTGTGCTAACTGACAATCTGTCACTTCTGTCGTTTTACAGACACAGACCATTACCTCCCTAAAAGGGGAATACAGGTTGAAGTAGCCCCACATGTAAGTATAAATAGTTATTTTCTTCTAAATATAAATGTTTCTAATGTTTGTATTTTGGCAGATATCTTAATAACAGTACCTTTTTGTGTGTTTACTCATATCTCAGGTTCTTCTTGAGGAGGGGCAGGAGTGCCCCCCTGATTATGAAGTAATTTCACTGTCAAATTTGGCCATTTCCAAGGCCTGGATGGTCTGTGTGGTGGCCAAGTGCAAGGGGAAGGGATCCAGTTTCTTGATTAAGAAACTGGTAGATGGATTTTTCGAGCCATCGCAACTGGAAAGCCACACTGCAACTTCAATTGTTAAGAATCCCATCATGGCGGCTCTGAGATGTGAGTTTATACATACATTTTTCTTGCATGGCTGAGTAACATTAGTTACATTTGTTCACATCATTATAACTTAAATTCCTTTAAAACTTTTAACTGGAAATTTTAACTTAAAACTTTTTTTTTCATCCCTCCTAACCAAGTGTTTGCCATCAACAACCTCAAGATGAAAGACGCGGAATTCAATAAAGCTGTCAACTCAAAGATTCACACTGCCAAAAGGGCTATTGCCCTCAACAGGCTGTAAAGGTATGTGTTTATTACGCTTTCTGGATCTGTGTAGCACAATCTAACAAAAAGATTCCTGGCTTTTAAAATCCTTAAGGGCAAGTTTGGTATTTCACACTTACAGATTGTTTGTGGTGAAATCCAGTGCACTGGGTCATCCTAAAACACATGAAACTTTTGTCTACAAAGACGAGAAACTCATTGAGTGGTTGGGGCTGTTTACTGATATGCCATAATAACACCACACCATTGTCATTATCTCAAATAAACCCCAAAATTCAATAAGGTGGCCGTTTTTCCAAAATGGCAGGTTGTCATGCATTTGTTCGCAATAACAGTTAAGGCCATAATCACTACAGATTACTGTTTTCAGCAACAATATTCTGTCCTATTCCTTCAAACACCTGATAACAATGGTTGACCACACACACAAATATATATAGATATGGGGAAGGGTCGAAAATTTCCCCGGTTCAGACTTGGGCCGCCAGATTTAGGATGATAATAATAATAATAATAATAATAATAATAATAATAATAATCTTTACTTGTATAGCACAGTTCATACAAGATGCAGCTCAAAGTGCTTCACAGTTTGGCAAGAGAAACAAAATTGAACTCATTATGAAATCAGACATTACAACTTGATGAGAGTCCATTTTCATCACCTTGCTAACATTATGTCCCATACAAACTGAATACAACGAATACAAGGATGCAGTGTCCCGTTGGTAAGGGTTCTTGTGTGTAGTCCAATGGTGCGAACGAACACAGGTAACATTCCTCACAGTCAAGTGGCACTGTAGTTAGAAAGTCCAATTTGGTGCAGTCGGGTTGTTGGTGTCCCCCGGGGAGCGACAGGGGTGAGGAAAAACTCCCTGTTTGTTTAATGTATGTCAATTGTAGGAAGAAACCTCAAATATCGGTGAGTAAAACTCCCTGATTTATATTAGGAAGAAACCTCAGGCAGAACCACGGCCCCCGCGGTGGAGCCTATCTGCCGGGGCAGGTAGAAGGGGAGTCTCTGACTGTCTAGAGGGGCTTTGATCTGAGCAGTTAGGTATAGGCAAGGTAGAACAGGTAGGTCTTTAGTTGCGCTTGAAGGCGTCGACGGATTCTGTTTCTCTGATGTGCAGTGGTAGGGCGTTCCATGTCTTTGGGGCGTAGTATGAGAAGGCTGCTTCCCCGATTTTTTTGGGTGGTGCGTCAGGTTTAGTGTCACTGAGACACGGCACCCCCATTTTTATGTTTTTTTTTTTTTTGTTTATTTGTTTTAGTCAACCATTGTTAACATGTGTTTGAAGGAATAGAACAGAATTGTGCCGAAAACCTGTAATATTTAATGACTATGTCCTTACAGTAGGCTATTACAAAAAATGCATGACAATTTGGGCATTTTGAAAATTCGCTGCCATACTGAATTTTGGAGTTTATCTGAGATTGCCCCAATTTGTAATCTCTTCTAAAAGGCCTTCTGGTTAGTAATCCACATCCTGATTAGATGAAAGTAGTGTTTTCTTCTTAATAGATGTCACTATAACTAAACAGGGGACATGTATTCTAGGCAACTTGAAGGCAGCCCCTTATATCATGAAGGCTGCTCTGGTGTCTTCTGACATGATAAATAAATAATTAATAAAATCAATGACGTCACAAAAAACCCCACTTCAAAAATCTCCACTACACCACTGCTGGGTAGGGTACAACACTGACAAGTGTCTTAACCATGGGTTCAACCAGGATGTGCACTGGGTGTATTTATTTTATGGGGTGGGATAATTAATTAGGTGATAACCACTAAAAGCTGCCAATGTCAGAGGTCTATAATGTCAAAACATAACTTGGGTGGGCATAGACAAGCTTATAATAAAACCACAACTAGATATTGCCCACCCAGATGGTACCGGTATGCTATATTTTGGGTACTTGGCCCAAACCTTCATACCCTGAGTGTAATTTAGTATCTATCTATATGCACAGTACTTACCTAACCTAGTGTCATTTAAGTTTGTGGTACTAAAATGCGGCTGCCTACACATTGAACACTACATTACATTATAGTATTACTTATTTGATGCAGTAGATCCTACTTTACAGTAAATCCTACCTATGATAAATTGTGATAAAACTTGGTGTTTTAATTTGGTAACTAATTTGGTGATTTAATCTTCTAGTCAGATCACTTTGTGTATTGTCACAGAAACTTTAAGATAAGCAGCTAACAAAGTGTTTTTTTGTTTCCTCAGATGCTGATGCTCACACATCCCATCCCATTACAAGCTTCAAACTGAATCCTAATTTACAAGTTAAATAAACTGAAATTGAACGGAAATGAACTGAAATTGTTTGCATGGATTTTGTATTACATTGCATCTTGTGTATTGCTATGCTATGTTGCATTGTGAATGTGTTGTATCTTAACCGAGCACAACCTTCATGTACAAGACTGAGGTTAACAAAGGTCAGTAGGTTAGAGTACAAGGGGGAAAAAACCCTAAAAAATGTAAGTGCGGCAAACTTGCCGCAAACAGTAAGGGTTCTAAAGCCATATGTTTGCCAGAAGTCCACCACAAGTAAGCATTTTAAAGGCATTATTGCCATAAGTCTGCCAGAAGTCAACCAAAAGTTCACCAGAAAGTTTGCCAGAAGCCCACCATAAGTTTGCCACAAAACTAATTTGCATATGAAAATATGACCTTGCCGCAAACCTGCGGCAATATTGCCAAGGGTTCACCACAACTGTTCGCCAGAAGGATGATTTTTTTGTAAGGGGTATCCATATTGGTTCGATACTTGCAGGATTCCTTACACTGCAGCCTGCGCGGCTGCAGATGGAGTACACTTGCCAACTACTTTATCAATCACTACAGGCCAGCAGATCTCGCACAGTTTAAAGCATTGTTTACAGGTGCACACACATGGTTGGCACAAGTCGTTTGATGCACCAAATGTTACGGGGTAGAGTGTCGAGGGCCTTACGAGTAGGCACACAGATACAGCAGGAGGCAGGAGATGTAGTTTGTGCCCGTTTATTTGCACCCCACAAGTGAACAATGAGCCCGTGACTATACAAAGCAAAAGAAAAACCCCAAAAGTAAAACTATATACTATAAACACTATGTACACTATTTACAAAAAAAAACAGGCTGTGAGAAGCCAAAAGAAAACATAGAAATATTAGCCAAAGGCTCAAAATCAATACGTTCACAAGATTTAAACAACTCACGCAACTGAGGGTTTGGGAGCATTCAGACACACGTCTTCCACCAACAAGCTCTCCCTACAAGTGAGAGATACCCCATTATAACGGGTACCTGGCTCTCCCTGCAGGTGGACCATACCATTGCTAGAACAAGCAGCAGGGGTGTTTCAGGCATACAAACATAAACTCTTAACAGCAGCATTTAAAATGGTACCATAATCATGCAACTATTGTGAGGCCTTATACAATAAATCAGTAAACATGTACATACACTCTGATCGCTATTTCAAACACTGAAACAGATAAACACTTTCACGAGGGTGCAACCATGCACGCTCGTGCACGTGACCCACAATATAACGTCCTCTAAACAGAGACGTACTCTTTTGGAACGGAGTCTGCCAGGAGGATTTGGAACAACTAATTGCGGCGCGTTGGCATAAACTGATCTGTGACTGAGTCTGGGTTAGTTTAGGGCATGGGAGATGAGGATATGGAAGAGGACCTTCTGTCCTCCGAAGTATGGAATATTAGCCAGAACCTACGTAGCGGAGTTGTTAGTGGAAGTAGGGGTAGAGGACATGGAGGTAGCTCTCAATGGACTAGTGTGGCTGATGGTAGTAAGGAGGAGAACAAGAGGAAAGACCGTGATGAGGAAGTAGGAGAAAGAAGTAGGGATGTTAGAAGGAGAGTAGGGCAGGAACCAACATCAGAGTTAAAACTGGTGGTAAAGTTTAAAGAGGGTCATGACATCAGGGAGGTTGGCTTGGTTCGCTTAACAGCAGGGTTGAAGAAGGCATGGGGTGATATTGTGATGGCGAGAGTGATGCAAGATGGGAGTTTATTGGTTGCGTGTAAAGATGTAAATCAGAGGGATAAAGTTATGAGAGCCCAGGTGATATGCCAAAAGGAAATAGCAGAGGTAAGGAAGTTTGGAGAGCGTGGGTCCAGAGGGGTGATCTCAGGAGTGACGATTGGTGAAAACCTGGAGGAAATTAAAAAGAATATTAAAGGAGGAACAGTGGTAACTGTCAAGAGACTGATGGTTAAGCGAAATGGAGAAGTAGTGGAAAGTACATCACTGCTATTGGGGTTTAAAGAGCAACGCCTTCCGGAGCGAGTGATGATCGGCTATATTAGCTTTAGTGTGAGGGAATACATTCCTCCCCTGATTAGGTGCTTTAAATGCCAGCGCTATGGCCATATAGCTGCAGTTTGTAGAGGGAGGCAGAGATGTGGAAAGTGTGGGGGGAACCATGAATATGGACAGTGTGGTGAGGGGGTAGCGAGGAAATGCTGTAACTGTGGTGGGGATCACTCAGCCGCTTATGGGGGTTGCCCAGTGAGGAAAAGGGCTGCGAATGTTCAGCAGATCAGAGCTACAAAGAATTTGTCCTACGCTGAAGCTGTAAAGGAGGTTGACAAGGATAAAAGGGAGTGTGGAAATATTGACAAGGGACAAAAGCAGAGTGAGGTGATGGTTAGCTCAGAGCGGCTAGTACTATTCATAGCGTATGTGATAAATTGTTCAGAGGGGGTAAAGTCTAAGACCGAGAAAATCAAGATAATAGCCAAGGCTGCAGTGAAGTTCCTGAACATACCTGAGTTGTCCCCTGAAAAGTTAAGTTCGGACCTGAGTAGGCTGAGCGAGTCCCCAGAGTCAACACCTTCTCCACCAGTATTAATAAGTCAAGCTTAGTGGTCCTGCAATGGAATGCAAGAAGTCTTATAGCTAATGGGCAGGAATTCAAAGGGTTTGTTCAAGAGCTACGGGATGAACCAGATGTTATCTGTATTCAGGAATCCTGGCTAAAGAGCTCACTAGACTTTACAATTAAAGGGTACACGTGCATTAGGAGAGACAGGGTGGTGGGTTCTGGTGGTGGCGGGTGCGTCATCTGTGTAAAGAATGGACTGCAATTTAGAGAGCTAAAGAAAGGGGGCGAGTTGGAGGTTTTATGTGTTGAAGTGTGGACTAGGGAGGGTAGTGTGAGTATAGTTAACTACTACAATCCATGTAAACTTATTGAGATGGAACAGTTGGAGGCGATCTGGGAGGGGCTGGGTGAAAAGGTTATATGGTGTGGGGATTTTAATGCGCACAGCACACTGTGGGGGGATAAAGATGATGTAAATGGAAGCACTGTGGAAGAGTTTTTAGATGAGAAGGGGCTGGTTTGTTTAAACGATGGTTCATATACACGAATAGATGTAACAAAAGGAACTGGCTCAGTCATTGATCTCACAATAGTGTCCCAACCTTTAGCCTCCAGGTGTAGTTGGCAGGTACTAAACAGTACCTTGGGCAGCGATCACTTTCCTGTAGTAGTTCAGCTTGAGATGGAGCTAGTTAGGGAGGTGGTGGTGAGGAAAGGGAAATGGATTCTAGGGGAAGCAGACTGGGAAAGCTACTCAGAGCTAAGTGAGGGCAATCTAATGCATATTGGGTCCACTGATAACGTTGAAAACATGTGCTGGGCTGTCACCAATAGTGTTATTAGCGCAGCTGAGATTGCTATCCCTAAATCTAAGCCAGGTAGCAAAGGAAGAATAGTGCCTTGGTGGTCCAAGGAGTGTAGGGAGGTTATTAAAGAGCGTAATAAAGCATTTAGAGTTTTAAGGAAAAGTTTGAATTTTGAGAATCTGATTAAGTATAAACAGAGTCAAGCGGTAGTGAGGTTTACAATAAAAAAAGCAAAAAGGGAATATTGGAAAGCATTTTGTGACACTTTGGATAGAACTACCCCATTAGAAAGAGTATGGGGAATGATAAAAAAAATGAGAGGCAGTAGGAGACACTTTGAATATCCAGTCATGATGGAAGACGGCAGAGCTATTATAAATAGTAAGGACAAGGCAGAAGCCATTGCTAAGGCACTTGTAAAGGTGCATAGCTCAGGAAACCTCACTCCCGTTGAGGCAAGAGGAAGAGAAATGACAATAGGAAAATACAGGCATGTTTTAGAAGAGGAAATGGGCGATGAGAGTGTTTTAAATACGCTCTTTGATTTGAGTGAATTTAATAGGGCAATAAAGAAAGTGGGAAGGTCTACCCCTGGAAGAGATGGGATATGTTATATTATGTTGGAGAAGCTGACAGATAAAGGGAAGGAGGTGGTTTTGGGTTTAATTAATAAGGTATGGGTGGAAGGAGTCATTCCAACTGAATGGAAGCAGGCAGTAATAATCCCAATAAGAAAGCCTGGGAAAGACCCTAAGATTCCAACAAATTATAGACCCATAGCACTGACATCGCAGTTGGGTAAAATAATGGAGAGAATGGTGAATGACAGGCTGGTATACTGGTTAGAAACACAGAATATTCTGCACAGCTACCAGAGTGGATTTAGGCAGGGAAGGGGTACTATGGATCCTGTGGTAGTCTTAGAAGATTCAATAAGGAAAGCTCAGGTTAACAAGGAAACTGTGCTGGCAGTGTTTTTTGATGTAGAAAAAGCCTACGACATGGTCTGGAGAGAGGGACTTCTAATTAAACTGAGACAGATGGGCATAATGGGTAGAATGTTTCAGTGGGTTAGAGACTTCCTAACAGGTAGGAGAATTATGGTCAAAATTAATGAAGAGCTCAGCAGTGAACATACAGTGGAAAATGGCACTCCCCAAGGAAGCATTATCAGTCCGATATTGTTCCTGATCATGATTAATGATGTTTTTAAGGAAGTGCAGGGATCAGTCAATGTTGCTTTGTTTGCAGATGATGGTGCTATGTGGAAGAGGGGGAGAAATGTTGATTTCATTGTCCACAAAATGCAGCAGTCAATTGATAAGGTCCAAAACTGGGCTCTTCAGTGGGGATTTAGAATTTCTATAGATAAAACTAAAACTGTGTTTTTTACCAGAAGAAGGATTCCCATGGAGTTGAAGTTAAACTTATTTGAGTGTGAGTTAGAAAGAGTCGAGTGTTTTAAATACTTGGGACTATGGTTTGATAAGAGGTTAACCTGGTCTGCACATATACAGAGCATGATTGTCAAATGTAAAAAGGTACTGAATGTTATGCGCTGCCTGCGTGGAGTGGATTGGGGAGCCAACAGGTCAGCTTTGAGGACCATATATGTCAGCCTTATCAGATCCGTATTTGACTACGGGTGTGTGGCATACAGATCTGCATCTAAGACGCTGTTGATGAAGCTAGAGGTCATCCAACATAAAGCATTAAGAATATGTTGTGGGGCCATGAAATCTACTCCTGTTAATGCTATTCAGGTAGAGATGGGGGAAATGCCGCTATCTATAAGGAGGGATCAGCTGACCCTGGTCTATTGGGCTAACCTTAGAGGGCAAAGAGAAGACCATATTAGTAAGTCTACGTTAATCCATTGCCAGGAGAGAGATAAACCAGGTAAAAGCTTTGGGTGGGTGGTTCCACAAAAAGTAGAGGCTTTGGGCTTGCAGGCGCTTGCTCTGTGCCCAACAGTTTCACATCCAGTTGTGCCAACATGGTTGTTAAAGCAGCCTGTAATAGACTTAGTACTCCTGGAGTTGAAGAAGAGTGAAGAGTTCAGTAAAGCAATGGTTGAGGGCCATATTAGCGCACTGTACAAGGAGAAACTGGTGGTGTACACTGATGCATCAAAGTCTGCAGGTGGTAAAGTTGGCGTAGCATTTGTAGTTCCAGAACTCAAGATTTGCAAAACAGAAAGGTTAACTAATGATCTTGCAGTATACACAGCAGAACTAGTAGCCATTCTTACTGCATTATCCTGGGTAGAGGGATATAGGCCTAAGGGTGGAGTGCTTATTGCTTCAGATTCTGCTTCTGCGCTGATGAGTATTCAGAATATTATGTCAGAGTCCAGACAAGACATAGTGTTGGAAATTGTGCAAATGGTTAATAGAATTATAAACTTTGGTACAGGTGTAACTTTTTTATGGATCCCAGCGCATATTGGGGTAAGAGGGAATGAGTTGGCAGACATAAACGCCAAAAAAGCAAGTGTGGCCCCTGAGGTCACCTTAGAAATTTCCTATAGTAAGACTGAGGTAAAGTCACTAGTTAAGTCAAAGTCCAGCGGGTTATGGCAGAGTGAGTGGAATAGTGCAGCTACTGGGAGGAAGTACTATGCAATCCAGAGGGTGGTAGGTCATGCAAGGTCAACAGCAAGATCCACCAAAGAGGAGGATATTATATCTAGAATGAGGTTTGGGCATACTGGTCTGAACAGTACTCTTTTTCTCATTAAAAAGCATGAAGATGGAAAGTGTGGTGTATGTGGTTCTAGTGAGACTGTGGAGCATGTCATTGAACATTGTGTCAAGTTTGACCAGGAGAGGCAGCACCTCATTCTTGGATTACAGTCAGAAAGTGTGCCTTTTAATGTAAAAGCAATTTTGCAGAGGAATTCAAGCGAGATGTGCTTTAAGCATTTGTTTCACTTTATAGAAGACACTGGACTGATTAGAAGAATATAATAGCTTCTCTCTCTCATTCCTCTCACTCTTTCTTTCTTTCTTTATTATTATTATTATTTTTAGTTATTATTTAATTATTATTTTGTTTATAGTAGAGGTAGTTTACACCCAGACTCACACTCCATTTCGGTAGGTGGCGGTAATGCTTCCAAAAAGGTGTTTGCCAACCGCCAATTAAAGAAGAAGAAGAAGAAGAAGAGAAGAAGACGTACCAGCAAGCAAAGCTTCAATCGACTCTGACATAAAATACAGCAAGGCAGAAGTCAAGAGCCTCATCAAGGCAGGAATTAATGGAAAATGGCAGCGTCTTTGGGAGAGTGGGTCCTCTGGGAGACATCTTTTTAATTTGCATCCTGTGGTCAACAAAGTGACGTGTACAGTCAGAGCAAGGCAAGAGGAAGTGGTGTTGGCCAGGCTGAGAATTGGTCACACTAACTTGAATAGCACTCTCTTTATAATGAACAGGCATGCTGATGGTAACTGTGAGTATTGTGCATCACATAGCCCAGAGACTGTAGAGCATGTCCTGATTCACTGTCAAAAGTACCATCAAGAGAGGCAGGCTCTTATTGCTCAAGTTGAGGCCAACAAAACGTCCTTTGCAGTGAAAAACATTTTACAAAAAAGTGAAGGGAAAATTTTATCTTTCTTGTTTATTTTCTTGAGAAACACCGGACTAGTAAACCGTATTTAAGTTTATAGGTAAGAGGCTACTCCTGTTCCACACTCCAGTCCAGCGGTGGTGGTAATACACCGAAGCAGTTGTCAACCGCCATATAAAAAAGAAGAAGAAGAAGAAGAAGAAGAAGAAGACGTACTCTTTTGGACAAACGCGGAAGCGCTGCCACAACGGTAAGACTTATTTTAACAATGTTAAGCAAACGTTAGGAAAGGTATTTAGACATTCAAGAATGCAGGAATACTACTCAGTAGTGGGAATGCTGATGTTACCACAAATGTTTTAAATAAAGGAGGCATTTTAACGAACCGAAGTTTGTTGTTGTGTTGTTTGTGCGTGAGTGTAGAATGTTTGCATGTAGATATCTGTATAGCGAGTTAAACATGTGTGCACCCATGAGTTAACAACAACCAGACGAGATATACAGCATAACGGATGGAATATGACACGCACAGAAGTTTGGAGCAGTGCTTGAATGCAACTGTAACGGGCAGATAAATGTTTGTATGGGGAGATGGCGTTGCACGTGAGTAATGGCGGCCGTCATTAGGACGCCGTGATGATGCGCTCACAGTTGCAGCATCACACCTCGGCTGATGGTCCTCGCATGCTTATCAGCTATACATCTGATGTAATCCATCAGATCTAAAGAAAGCTCAGCTAACACTTACGTTGTGATTCGTACTGCGCGGTCCTTCCGGTAACTTATTCACCAGTGTTTCTGCTCGCTTCTTTCCGCTCACAACCATCTCCCCATTCGCCCTCGCACCTATTAGTCCAGCGACCATTGCACCTATTGAGTGGAGGATTTGAAGCGCGCTCCTTCCTTACTGTAACCACGATCCCCGTGGGGGTGCTTGCTCGGTTTTTCTCATGACACCTGCCTGCGTAGGGTCATGCGAAGACTTGTTAGCACATCAGGACCCTGGCCTGCGAACTTGCCCAAATACGCTCTACTTGCATATCATTTAAATGTCTCACTTGCCATCAATTTAAAATGTTTCACACTATCTCATGAGATACTTCCTAAATCTTATTCGGGATCGATCATGCCTCTCGGGTGCTCGCGTGTCCCATCGGACTTCTGCCGCGCAGTCGTTCTGCCGGGGCCTCGTGGATGCACCTTGTGATCTACCGCGTAGAGCCTGGATCAAGAGACGCTCGCCAACTGTATTTGTACATGCTCATTCTCATCGCCACCTCAGATCGATCCCGAATGCTTCTCTGGTGCTCGCACGTCCTGCCAGTCTTCTGCCGCGCAGTCGTTCTGTCAGGAACGGCGGACGCACTTTCTGATCCGTCCTGCCGCAGCAGGCGGCTCTTCCGCGGAGAGCCCCCGGATCAAGAGAAGCGCCCCAAATTCTCTTTATCTTAATAATCGCTCGTTTACTCAAATTTCGGAACGTGAACTAGTGAAACATTAAATGTAGAAGCATAGAGCAGTAGTGTAATTCCATAGCTTACTCCGATACTAGATGTATGGACCCATGTTTGCCCCAATTTGGTCATGCGAACTCTACACAGCTTTCTTTGAATGTGCACTAAATTTTGGGGGACACTGTTTGCCAACATTTTTTTTTACTATGCAGTGTTACAGAGGCATATCAACTGGTTTGAAGCGTAGCGTCACTTACGGTGCCTGTCCACTATCGCGGCGCGTCAAGCCGCGCTGCACGCATTCAATTCATTTCCAATGGAGTCCGTCAAGTCAGTATGGCCGTCCTCGCAAAGCCTATCGGGATTCCGGCGCGGCAGCTCGGACAGTTGCGGCGCGTCAAGAAGTTGGGCTCTGCTCAACTTTATGCAAATTATTCCGGCGGACTTCGTACAGGGACACAAGTATGAAAAATGAAGCCTGGAGAAAGGTGGCTGAAATTGTCGGTGTCCCTGGTGGGTTTATCTGTGTGAACTGTACAAATATTACATGAACACCTTGGAAATGATGCAGGCACTTGTAATGGCTAGTTAAATTGGTCGTTACCCCCTTGATATCTTCATGAATGAAGTGTAGATATGCAATGTACAATAAAGCAGCAACAATGGATGGAAGTTCAAACTAGTAAGATCAAGTTACTTCATGGGCATAGAATACAATAGTGAATTAAATCACTTTATTAACCCTATGGCCCAGACGCCCGCAAAGTGCGGGCAAATGCACACCTATTCTTCTATGTTGAATTAGCCTACTTTGGAACTGTACATCGGAGCGATATGGCCCTACAAACAGCAAACAAAACAGCAGAACCAGGGCTTTACAACGTGACCCCTCACTTACTTTTGTGCTCAAATATCGGCGAGATATTAATTTATTAAAACTAGCCAAAATCTGTCATATTAGCGCTTTACACAGGCATTACCCTCGTTGAAATTACTCGCGAACCCGTGATAAGGCACGCACATCGAAGAAAGCTCTCCAACGACACCAAGCACATATTATCACGTTAATTTATCACGTTAAAACAAAGGATCAAATATTCGCCAAGTAATGATTTGACAAACATCTAGGCATTGTAATTTCAGCATAAAAAGCACCAAATCACAGTAAACACCAACAGATTAAACATTGCACATTCATGGTCATGTTTCAACAAGATGTCTTCATATATTTCATTTTTAAACCAGAGCAAAAATGCAGAGACCGTTGGAAGTCACTGAGGGACAGCTACGTCAAAGAAAAAAAAAAGGAGAAGGAGAGAAGCAGGAGTGGGGCTGGGGCCTCATCACGGCCACGCTGGAAGTTTATGGCAGTGATGGGGTTCCTGGCCCCATTTATAGAGGTCAGAGAGACAACCTCCAACCTCCCCCGGAGGCCTGTCCCTGCCCAAACACCTCCCAATCCATCCCCTGTACGTCCACCTTCACCTGCTGTAGCTGGTCCTTCAACACCTCATGCTGAGGCTGAGGGCAGTGAGGAGGAGGACCAACCCTCTGTCCACCCTCCTCCCTCTACTGAAGCACCCCCCCTCCAGCAGTGCCATTCCCCACCCAGCACCACTGAGAGCAGTCCCAGCACCTCTGCACCACAGCCTGTAGGACCCCCCCTCCCCAATCCCCCCGACCCTGATGATGGGCCCTGTAGGCCTCGGCGACGGAAAAGGAGGGGGGAGTCCTTGAGTGTGTTTGAGCGGGGCCTTCTGGAGGCACTCGGGGCTCCCCCAACCCCGGCACCAGCACCAGCACCAGCACCTCCTCTTCAGCAAGGCCTAACAGCAGCTGATGAGGATGAGGTGTTTTTCCTCAGTTTGCTGCCAACCATGAGGCGCCTCCCTCCTCCCAAGAAGGCGGAGGTGAAGTTCCTCATCCACAAACTTTTATTTGAGGCAGAGAGGGACTCAAGGGAATAATTTGTTTTTTGTTTGGCATTGAGGTTTTCTGTTCATAATCAGTTCCTGTTATAATTTCTATGTTCAAAATAAATAGTTTGTTTTTACACCTGTGTGAATTTCCTAGACAGATAAACTATACAATCACCATAATTGTTCATAAGAAGCCTCTACAACCTCTGTGCGTGTTCATCAGCACTGCAGAAGTTAAAAAGCATACCACTACTAAATAGACACAGTCAAGTCAAATTCAAAGTCAGATTCATTGTTAAACCATTTGTAGATGTCATACAAAGGATTTGTAATCCCAGTGCTTCCTAGGCCCACAGTGTTCAGCCATAATGTAAACTGAAGCAAAGGGCACTAAAACTTTGAAAGGGTGAAAATGTTTTGAGTACAGGGGACATAGTCAAAATGTGCATGTTTTTATTAATGAAACATGGACCTTCATGTGTAATGCTTGTGCAACTTGGAAATTCAGCTTCTATCGAGCAAGGAGAGTGGCTCTTAAAAGAACCGTTGTGTGGTGTAGCTGCAGGATTAGGGCCGGACCTGCCAGGGAACAGCACCCTCCTCACTAAAGTAGGAGGCGAAGCGGGCTCGGACTCTCAGTGCTTCCCGTGTGGCGTTGTTGGCTGCCATCCTGGAACAGTGCTGCAGACAGTCACCAGTGTCCCCCGTCTGGTGGTGCAGCTCAGGTGTCCTCTGCCCCCTCCTCAGTGTCGCGACGCGCATGTAGTTGTGGAGAATGCAGGTGGCTCTGACGCATGTCTCAGCAGTGGTGGGGCTGACGCCCATCACACGTCTGTACATTCTCCACTGTGATGACAGGATGCCAAAGGCACATTCTACCACTAACCGGGCGCGACTGAGGCGGTAGTTATACACCCTCTGCTCAGCGGGGACGTGTGGGCCAGGGAAAGGACGCATGAGGTTCCGGCGGAGGGGAAATGCCTCGTCCCCCAGAAAGACGAATGGCATTCGTCCACGATGCTCAGACCCTGGTATGATGGCATCTTCAGGAAGGCCAAGGGTGCCATCACGGACACCCTCACCGAAGGCAGAGCCGTAGAGGGACCCACCATCACTCGTCCTGCCGTAGCCACCAACGTCCACTACCCTGAAGAGGTACTCCGCATCTACCACAGCCAACAGGACATTGGAGTACGTGCCCTTATAGTTGAAGTAGAGAGAGCCGGAGGTATCAGGGGCCTGGATGACAACGTGCTTCCCATCCACGGAGCCAACACAGTTAGGGAAGTTCCACCTCTGACCGAACCCGTCTGCGATGACACGCCAGTCTTCGGTGGATGGGGCAGGCATGTAGTCGGGCAGCAGGACATCCCAGATGGTAGCTGCCACCTCTCTCACGACTCTTCCCACAGTGCAGTGGCCTACTCTATAGCTAAAAGCTATAGTGGCAAACGAATCCCCTGTTGCGAGGTATCTGTTAAGAACAAAACCTTTATATGAATTTATATTACTCTTAAAAATGTTTACACATTAACATTAACACACATTTCACTTACATTGAAACACATACAACATACTATGATAACTTTGGTTCTATACTGAACTGAAAAACAGAATACTGTTCTCTAGTCCTACAATAATTATACAAAAAGCTTCATCACATTAACTTTATGCATTTAATTTGCAAAGTAAATGGTTTGTAGCCAAGATCAAATACTTTTTTACTCATTGTGTATTGAGTTGACTATCTTTAACGCTTTGAGTATGATGCACAATCACAATGTGATCATAGCACAATTCTATGAATGTAGCATAGAATCTTACCGTAAGCAAATGGCAAGGCGCTGAGCGGGCCCAATTGCCTTCCGAAACTGGGTGTTCGTTTTGGCAATTCTGGGCCCCACTCGCGCCAATAGCTCATCAAAGAGCTCCCTGGATAATCTAAAATATCGCTGGAAGAGGTCGGGGTGCAGTCGAAGCTCCGTCACCAGCCGGTGGTACTCCCCATGCTTCTGCCGGGCAGCAACGACAGGATGCACCCAGTAGCGACGAGCTCTCCTCTTTCTCCTCCGCAGCAGGTAGGCAGCTATTACCTTCTTCGCTGTAGGATCCATGGCGCAATGAAATAACCTCCATCTCCGGAATATTTATACACATTCATTTCCCTCCAAATTACTCAAAATTTGGGAGGGAGAGAATTCAGTTGGTTAAAACAACTTTTTTACCTTCCCCGACATAACTAAACACGCCCATGTCACTTCCGAGAACGCCCACTTGTAGTAGCGATCCGGCAACACAAGGGGAGGCGGTGCGGCAAGCTATCTCAACGCGCCGCGATAGTGGACAGGCACCGTTAGTGAAAAGGGTAAATGTAAAAATTGGAATTATGAGTGAATATCTTGAACCAGGAAGGTGGGAACTACACAGCCTCTAAAAGCACACCAAGTAGGCCTACCATGACATTTGAGACAGAGGGTGCTGTAGTACAACATGACATTTTGGCTATTACATGGATTAAAGTTTTCCGTCACTATGACGGATTTCCGTCATCTGAATAGTCACTATGACGGATTTCCGTCATCTGAATAGTCGCTGTGACGGATTTCCGTCATCTGAATATATTTTATTTTACGTTGACTGAAATCAAATGGGAGTTCAGTGCTGATCAGAGAAGGGGGATGGTTTTGTGACGGATGTTTGGTGTATGGATTTAGCTGTAACACTGATGTGATGTTAATCTATGTCATGCAGGTTAAATTAACAGCAGTGTTAATCCCTGTGTTTGAGTCGTGCCCTTCCGCTTGGTCATTGGCGACGGCCCATTCAAATATGGTTCGATTTCGAACCATAGCGTCTTTGCCGCGTATCTCGGCAGTCCAACCACCAATTTCATATCTAAAAACTTCCTCATAAAGGTCACATGATAAGCTATACAGTGAAGAGAAATCACGAACATGAAATATCACTCTTTTCGCTGCGTCGGGAGGAGGAGTGCCACTGAGATGTCAGCGGTCATCTATTATTCTTCAATTTTACATCATTCAAGGGAAAAGACATCGGATCAACTGAGGTAAAAGAGTTTTTTGATTTGTTTGTGATATCATATATCTTGTTTATTACTTGAAAAACGGCAGTACTTACTCATTTTTCATAGTTTGATTATATGACCGCGAGTGGTCATCAGCAGGCTGTGTAGGTAAATAAACAGGGACATGCTAAAACGCTTAACGTGAAAAAGCTTAACCTAGCTTAATGTCTGAAAACAACGACCAACCATCACCAAAATTCTCATGGACATCTCTAGTCATGCCTTCTCCCACCTCTCCAAAAATCAAAACCGAAATCTTAACATTACGGACGTACTTTCCCAGCTAGCATGTATATAGTGGACCACTGGTGGCTTTTGGACGGCAAGCCGTCGGTGGTATGCCAGCCGTGGCCCGAAGTCGGACCACTGCCTAGCACAAATCACAGCTCGGGGCGTGAGTGGCTTTTGGTCGGCGCCCCGCGAGGATTCGAATTTCACAAGTGCGCAAGATAGTGGCGGCTCGCCATCCGTGGACCGCTGGAGGACTGCCATCCATTTGTTGACAGCAACGGACGAGCGTTAACCTCGCGGCCGAAGAACCAGCCACAATTTAATAGGACTAGGTAAGTACAACATCTTCTTCACTATCTCTTCTAAAATTATTCAAAAAATATTGTAAACGTAATGCTAGCCTAGCCTACACTTCAAAATGTTGTGAACTGTTGTAGTACGTTTCTGACAGCAAGACAGAAACAAACTCATTCATTACTCTTTCATTACAAGAAAACGGGCATGGTGGCTAGTTTGACATACTTAGTCAACAAAGGATAGACAAAGTACATATCACCCTCTTATATGTAACTGCTGAAATGTTTTTATTCACATTTGAGAAAGGGGGGAAATTTACTTTGGCTATATGAAAGTGTAAGCTACTCGACTAGTAGCAGCTGACAAGTTTTGCTAGATTGGTAGCCTTTGCCAGGCAAACCAGTCCGACTTTTTAAAAATGAAAGCAACTTTATTGGTTAATAGATGACAGATGGGATTTAACATTTGTCCTGTGACAAAAAAAGTTTCAGGGTCAACACAGCCACTGTCCTTGCCTTGGCTGTCCATGTTTGTTAGTCTAGCTAGCTATCGCGCCGATATTGTGCCCTGTTTTGAGGCAGCTACTGCAACTGATGTGTAGACATTACATTACATAGCATTTGGCAGACGCTTTTTAAACCCAAAGCCACTTACAATCGAGGACATACACAACATCGGGGTTCCCGCGGGGTCTTTAAAATCCTTTTGTATTGTCAGCAGTGACTTACTCTATACTAGACTTGAACGAGTACAAAATAATAAAGAATGAGAACAGTAGTAGGCATGTAAACCAACATGTTCACTTAACCACAGACATTTCAAGGAATAAAAGGGCTGTGACTTTACTCACTCCTTACTTCCTTACACCAACTCTTCTTTAATGCCATGCACCGAACTTATAGGGCAGTATCACAGTATCAATATTTTAGGTAGGCTTACGCCTCCTACCGGTAGTTATGCAGTAAGCAAAACACAACTATTTATTTACATATTTGACAGAATTAAAAAAATATACCTCACTCAACATGATCCCAAATGCTGATTCACATATTTAATGTTTATGAACGTAGTAAAAAGAAAAGTATAAAAAACATTTTGTGAATCTAGGTGATGTGTGTGTGTGTGTGTGTGAGAGAGAGAGAGAGAGAAAGGGAGAGAATGTTGATGCAGCTGTGTCATAAGACAGATGGTGATATGTTGTCTCTCTTCTCTTTATAGGTAACCACGAGTATAAGTTTGTAAGGTAATTTGGGGTAATTTAAGGTAATAGGCAATTCTTATGGTGCAATGTCTAGTGTATATATATATTTTTTTTTTTTATTATTATTATTATTATTTATTTATTTATTTAAAACATGTAAACATGTGAAAAAAACAAATGTATTAAACTTGCTGATCGTTGTAAATTGTCAATTTTTATTTATTCATTTTTTTTATTTAAAATAGACACATTGAAAAATCATATGTATTACGAATTATTGTTATTTATGTATGATTTATTCATATAAAAACCGTTAACACATTCAAAATAAACCAAAATGTATTGAACCTTATACTATGTGTGGTCAGTCTGTGGGATAATATTTAGATGTATACATTTATATTCTTTTAAATCATAAATTGAATTGCATTTATATTCATTTTAATGCCTTGTTTGAATTATATAGCCATAATAAAGCTAAAGAAAATATGGTGGGTAACAAGCGGCAAAAGGGCGGCCCTTTATCTGAAACCGCTTTTGAGCCACCGGCGGACCGCCAAAGAACCGATGAGCAAAACGCCAGTTGGGCCACTGGTGGAAGCTGCCGTTGGACCGACAACTCTGCCACTGGTGGGCCGCCAGTGGGCCCCTAACCTATTGCTATCTGGGTTACGTTAAGCGTTTTCTTTATAATGGGCGCCTATGTAGAGGAAAAAGCTTAACGTACCTTAATGTCTGAAAACAACGATCAATCATCACCAAAATTCTCATGGACATCTCTAGTCATGCCTTCTCTCACCTCTCCAAAAATCAAAACAGAAATCCCAACATTATGGACTCTGTTAACGTTAAGCCTTTTCCCATAGGCGCCCATTATAAAGAAGACGCTTAACGTAGCCTAATGAGCAAAACGCTTAATGTAGACTGCGTCCAAAATATTGGTATTTTAGTTTAGATTTTTTGAGAGGTGAGAGTGGACATGAGTACAGCTGTCCATGAGAAGTGTTGTGATGATTGATGGTTGTTTTAGGACACTAAGCTACGTTAAGCCATTTCCTTAGACTTCAGTGGCTCAATGGCTATGTTGACATCTCCCATAAGGAGTTTGGCTTTGACCATCTGACAGCTGTCAGTGTTGGTGAAAATGTGTATATGAGCTGAATTTGATGCTGATTGATTGGTGTTTTCTGACATTAAGCTACATTAAGCGTTTTCCTATAGGCGCCCATTATAGAGAAAACGCTTAACGTAGGTTAATGTCCGAACACAACGATCAATCATCACAAAACTTCTCATGAACATCTCTTGTCATACACACTACGACCACACCAAATATCAAGACAGAAATCCCAACATTATGGACGTAGTCTGCGTTAAGGTTTTTCGATAGCTTCAATGGGGAGGGAAACGCTTAATGTAGCCTAGCTTAATGTCAGATAACGGCGAGCAATCATTACCAAACTTATCCTGTACATCTCTAGTCATACCGTCTCCCACCTCTATGAAAACCAAAGCCGAAATCCCATTTTTGTGGACGCAGTCGACATCAAACTTTTTTCTCTACATAGGCGCCCACTATAAAGAAAAGGCTTAACGTACCTTATTGTCCGAAAACATCCATCAATCATCACCAAATTCAGCTCAGACACCCCTTTTCTCCAACACTGACAACTGCCAAAAAATCACAGCCTATAAGTCCTAACAGAATCGAATATGTCGACATTAAGCTATTTATCCATTGAAGTCTATAGGCCAAGGTAATTACGGCTTAACATAAAGTAATGTCCGAAAACAGGGATCAATCATCACCAAACTTCTTGTGGACATTTGTAGTCATACATACTCCCACCACTCAAAAAATCAAATCCGAAATCCCAATATTGTGGACGCAGTATAGGCTACGTTAAGCATTTTCCTTTCCATTTGCGCCTATGAAGAAGAAAACGCTTAACGGACTTTAATGTCAGAAAACATCCATCAATCATCACCAAATTTCTCAAACACATCGATCTTTTCATTAGCACCCACAACTGCCAGATAATCAAAAACGAATTCATAGTGTTGTGTCACACCAAGGTCGTCTTTTTATTGAAGAAAGTAGCCTAGTCTACTAACCACTAAGCTAATCACTTTTACTGGTTAAAGGGTTAAAGTGTAGACCAACGGTATAGGCAACTGGTTAGTGATTGGTCAGTTCTTTAGCCAACCAGACATTAGAAACATGTTGATGGTCCAATGACAATAAGTGTTGTCATTTGAAATTTCCAAGAACTTAAAAACGTCTGGCAGCATTAGACTTACCTCATTCGTCCCTTTCACAAACTGCAGGAGCTTGTCTTCATCGTGCGTGTAGTGACTTCTATCCAACAGTTTTTATTCATCAACAGTCTTTTTAAAGGCTATATATATATATATATATAAATAATTATTATTATTATTACTATATTAATACTAATACTACTATATTAATACTATATTATTATTAATACTATATATATTTGGGGTAGTAGGCAGTGTATCGCCTATATAGGGCTATACATTGTCTATTGCATCCATTATATCATTACATCATATTTGCATATTGGACAGTAAAATCACTTCATATATTCATCATATCTCTTATTTCACATTACATAATAAAACACAAAACACAGTGAGCCTACGTGTACATTTTTTATTTTGATTTGTTATTTGTCACAGTGGTAAGTTGTAAAATGTCTTTTATGAAGAAAGACACAGAGTTTACTCTGGCAGAGGCAGAGACCATTTTGGGCGATGCTGAAAAGTTTACAGACAGCATTCTACATGAACCACCCTTGGAGCCAAAGGGGGGTGATGTGTACCTCTACAGAAGTTTAAAAGAAGGACGATCTAGCATGGACTTTCGGTTTGATCAAATGATTTGGAAGCAAAAGGGGTCAAATTTTCATAATATAAAAAAATACGGGGGGAAAGTGCTGAAGCGTTATTATCATATCAGAACACTGAAGCACAACAACGGGTCATCAGTGTTTAAAAAGCACGTATACACTTTGATGGATCCCAATAATTTGGCAGCAAATTTGTACATGGTGCACTACCTGGGGGATGAAACAGTGTATGTGCCAATGAAGCATGGGAATGCAAAAAAAGAGAGGCTTTTCATTCCATCCAAAAAGCAAGTATTTGCCAATATCCTTCAGAGAGATCATGGGCAATTCCCATCAAAAACATACCAATCAACCTTAGCTGAAGCTTTCAGGGAAAATGTGCAGCACATGCCTGTAAATTGCCCACGTAACCTCAAACAGGTGCAAAACACGGTGTATGCCAACCGAAATAGTCAGCGCATCTGCCATGACGAAATTTTTGGTCTCCACGAATTGGCATACCAACTTCCAGGTTTCGTGTGGCACATTTCAAGTTTTCCAGACCTGCTGGTTTTTGCTGGTAAGCCTGAGATGCTACAATTGGCACGGGCCAACTTGGAGGAGGCAGTTTCTCACAGCTACCCACAACTGATAAGCTACGACACCACTTTTCAGATGGGTGACTTCTACCTTTCAGTTGTGGCAATGAGAAACACTGCCTTAACCAATGACCCGGTGTTTCCAGTTGGATTTATGCTGCATGAACGTAAATTCATGCAGCATCATGAAATGTTTTTACAGGACATCCTAGGAAAGCTTGGCATGGGCTCAAAGAAGCTAAGCAAAGTTCCTCTGGTAGTAGACAGGGAAAAGGGCATTGTTGGAGCTTTGAAAAAGGCATTCCCCAATGTCAGTTTGGTCTACTGCAGGAATCATGTGTTACGGGACATCGAATATTGGATTAAAAAGCATGGGGGAACAAGGGACGACGTAAAGGTACTGAAAGACCAAATAGCCATGCTGATAGATTCGGCCAGCAAAGACGAATTTGAGGCTAAAATTGCCAAATTTAGGCTTGGGTGGTCAGAGGGCTTTCTGACATACTTTGAGCAGCATTTGTATCTGGATTTGATTGAGAATGTGGCTTCATTCTACACCGGACAGTTTGAAGCTTTCAAAAACAAGAGTCCCACTAACAACATCAGTGAGGCAATGAACAAAATAATTAAAACACAGAATGACTGGAGGGAACTTCCTGTTGACTGTATGGTCCTGTCGTTATACTACATGCAGTCTTATTTTCTTTTTGAATTTCAAAGAGCCAGATTGGGGTTGGGCAATTACTCAGTGAAGCAAGGGGTGCCTCTTGCTCCCAAAGAAGTGAAGATGCCCCCATTTATACCTTTGGAAAGCATAATAGAAAGGGTTAGGTCCCAAATGAAAGAGGAAGCATCCAGAATGGACATACCGTCTGCCAACCGACTAACACAGAGCTCTTTGGCAAAGACAGTGGTAGAGATGGGTCTTGTGAGCCTGGATTCATCTGCGGGAGTATTTGTTGTCAAAAGTCCATCAAATGAGTCGGTTCACGTGGTTCACAACACCTCAAATGGCACAAAATGTTCCTGCCCTAGCTCAGGGAAATGTTTCCATGTACTGGCGGTGGAAATGGCTACTGGGCTTCGTTTAGATAGCAAACGGACATACAGCCTTTCAATGATGCGCAAAAGGGGTAGAGGGAAAGAGACAAAATCTGGAAGGAAAAAACCCAGGACAAAAGATCTTGATTATACAGTTAACCCGGCCCCAGACTCCATTCTTTCAAATCTTCAGTCCAAAATTCCCCCTAGTATTAAAACAGAGGACAACACACATGATTCCTCACAGCAGGACAATATAGCAGGTCCAGAAGCAACAGCAGCATTACAGGGGATAGCCACATTTGGACCTTGGATACATACAGACCTCAATGAGCCAGACTGGTCAACAGTAGCTCCCAGAAGCCAATGTCTAGCTCCAAAGACCTGGCTGGAGGGAGAAACTATTGAGCAGGCCATTACAAGTTACATTAGTGAATGTAAGGTGTCAGACTCTGTTCTGTGTATGCCCACCTTTATTTACCAGATGGCCGCAGTTTCCAGCTTTGGCCCAGTTTTACAGCTGTGTGCAGCACAAGGAGCTTTAAATTTTGACACCGTCTTCATTCCCTTCAACACCGATGTGAATGGGCCTGGTTCACACTGGCTCCTTGCAGCTGCAGAGTTCAGGGAAAAAGACATCCGTGTCTTTAACTCAATCCACAGCTTCACAACGTCAGAAAATGCCAGTGCAACACTGCTAAAGGTTGTGGCATGCATGTACACAGCAGCTGGAGAAGACTTTCAGGCAACTGACTGGACAGTAACTGATGTCATAAATGCCCCACAACAAAGCAATGGGTATGACTGTGGTGTTTTTGCTATTGCATATGCCTGTGCAGCAATTAGGAACTCACGCTTAGGGCCAGTTGACAGCCATAAGGCAAGACTGTGGGTTCACTCTCTTGTTGAAAAGTATAAGGAAGTGAAACACGGAAGGTCAGGCCTGTCACAAAAAAAGTTGTTATGCTACAGAAGAAAAATGCAGACATATGACGCAGAAACAAGTGCCATGTGTGTTAGAGTGAGAGGGTACAACGCCATCATTTCAACTGACAGTGAGACCGTATGCTATTCCTCCACATGCAAGGGTGACACTGCATACAATGATGAGTACACTTTGTGTGTACTTTGTAGACGGTGGTTTCACCTTAACTGTGCAAAGCCAGCAGATCGCTTAGCAATTGCCTCTACTGACTACTACAAGTGTCTGATATGTTCAAGCTGAACAAGCTTGTGTGTTAAACTGTTCACAACATGTACATACTTTTTCTTGTAGTTATCCTCACAAAGATGACAAAGCTGTAAAGACAGAAAGAGAAAGAAAAAATAATGTTTTTTATGTAAATAGTTACTGAATTAGATGTTCCACTTGTTTGTGGTTACAGTTAGGCTACACACATAATGACAGGACGCAAAAAGAAATCTACAGTAGTCAATAGTCAGCAGTCAATCCCTACAGTAGTCTCTAACACCTTGTGCAGGTGCATCTGGCCCCAGTACAAACATCCCCCAGCTGTGTCTGATTGTTACTGCTGGGAAGTTTAAAAAAAAACCTGCTCACGCCCTGCTCACGTGGGCAGCCAAATTAATTTGAGCGGGTATGAATAAACTGGTGATATTAGCGTTTACATTTTAGTTTAGTTCATTCCTTTAACTAAAAAAAACAATAAATACAACACGCTACAATAAAATATATGCTATGATGCCGTAAAAAATGTCTAGAGTTTAAAAATGTCTACTTTAAAGTTTAGTTATCAGAAGCAACCGATTCATTTCGCTATAGGACTAATTGCCTTTGTGATTAATCTAAACCAACATTATGGGTGAATGCGAATTAAACCTTATAAAAATGTGAAGAAAAAAGTTTACCTCAGTGCCAGTCTTTTATCCGACAACTTGATGACGACTTCTGACGAACTTTTTCTCTGGCAATGTGAACGGCGACCTGACCATCTGAGGTAAATTGCCCGAATGAGGCGCGTTAAAAGTTCCCGCATCACCACACTGGCGTAACAGCCAATGGGAAACTGTTACTAAGCCACAGAGACTTGCAAAAGAATCCAATTGGTTGTCTGCATAAAAACGTTAATTAACGTACAAGTTCTTTAAGCGCATATCCAATCCGCTAATTGCTTTCACAATTCCGTTCGCGCATCTCATTTTGAAATGAACCCTTTAACACCGTTTCCTTTGTGTCACCGTGAAAGTTATACCGTGGCATTAAATACCTACAATAAATAAATGAAGTAAACATAGGTTAGTGTATAATTTCGTAGGATTATAGAAGTAGGCCTATGGTAATTTTTATTAAGATTAGATGTCACAATTCAGATCTGTTAGTTGATCAGATGTTTTGACATATTAGACCTAAGGTAGCCTACCCTTTCAAAAGGCTGTGTTTATTGTTTCTTAGCAATGAGTTCTTGGTTGAGTTTAGACTTAAAGTGTGTATGTCCAGGAGACGTTTGGTGATGATTGATCGCTGTCATTCGAACACGATTCTACTATGTTAAGCCTTTTCCTATCTTGGCTATAGACTTCAATGGCTAAATAGCTTAATGTTGACATCTTCGATTCTATTAGGACTTCGGCTTTGATTTTTTGGCAGCTGTCAGTGTTGTTAACAAAGGGTTTGTGAGGTTAATTTGGTGATGATTGATAGATGTTTTCTGACATTAAAGTCCGTTAAGCGTTTTCTTCTCCAGGCGCAAATGGAAAGGAAAATGCTTAACGTAGCCTATACTGCGTCCACAATATTGGGATTTTGGTTTTGATTTTTTGAGTGGTGGGAGTATGTATGACTACAAATGTCCACAAGAAGTTTGGTGATGATTGATCCCTGTTTTCGGACATTACTTTATGTTAAGCCATAATTACCTTGGCCTATAGGCTAGACTTGGATAAATAGCTTAATGTCGACATCTTCGATTCTGTTAGGACTTAGGCTGTGATTTTTTGGCAGTTGTCAGTGTTGGAGAAAAGGGGTGTCTGAGCTGAATTTGGTGATGATTGATGGATGTTTTCGGACAATAAGGTACGTTAAGCCTTTTCTTTATAGTGGGCGCCTATGTAGAGAAAAAAGTTTGATGTCGACTGCGTCCACAAAAATGGGATTTCGGCTTTGATTTTCATAGAGGTGGGAGACGGTATGACGAGAGATGTACAGGATACGTTTGGTAATGATTGCTCGCCGTTATCTGACATTAAGCTAGGCTACATTAAGCGTTTCCCTCCCCATTGAAGCTATCGAAAAACCTTAACGCAGACTACGTCCATAATGTTGGGATTTCTGTCTTGATATTTGGTGTGGTCGTAGTGTGTATGACAAGAGATGTTCATGAGAAGTTTTGTGATGATTGATCGTTGTGTTCGGACATTAACCTACGTTAAGCGTTTTCTCTATAATGGGCGCCTATAGGAAAACGCTTAATGTAGCTTAATGTCAGAAAACACCAATCAATCAGCATCAAATTCAGCTCATATACACATTTTCACCAACACTGACAGCTGTCAGATGGTCAAAGCCAAACTCCTTATGGGAGATGTCAACATAGCCATTGAGCCACTGAAGTCTAAGGAAATGGCTTAACGTAGCTTAGTGTCCTAAAACAACCATCAATCATCACAACACTTCCCATGGACAGCTGTACTCATGTTCACTCTCACCTCTCAAAAAATCTAAACTAAAATACCAATATTTTGGACGCAGTCTACATTAAGTGTTTTGCTCATTAGGCTATACGTTAAGCGTCTTCTTTATAATGGGCGCCTATGGGAAAAGGCTTAACGTTAACAGAGTCCATAATGTTGGGATTTCGGTTTTGATTTTTGGAGAGGTGAAAGTGGGCATGACTACAGATGTGCATAAGACGT
Source organism: Coilia nasus (assembly GCA_027475355.1). Taxonomy (NCBI): domain Eukaryota; kingdom Metazoa; phylum Chordata; class Actinopteri; order Clupeiformes; family Engraulidae; genus Coilia; species Coilia nasus. Next base: position 493,152 of record CM050221.1, read on the forward strand.
TTGGTGCTGGTTGGCCGCTGTTTTCTAACATTAAGGTACGTTAAGCTTTTTCCTCTACATAGGCGCCCATTATAAAGAAAACGCTTAACGTAAAGTACGTCCGTAATGTTAAGATTTCGGTTTTGATTTTTGGAGAGGTGAGAGAAGGCATGACTAGAGATGTCCATGAGAATTTTGGTGATGATTGATCGTTGTTTTCAGACATTAAGGTACGTTAAGCTTTTTCCTCTACATAGGCGCCCATTATAAAGAAAACGCTTAACGTAAAGTACGTCCGTAATGTTAAGATTTCGGTTTTGATTTTTGAAGAGGTGAGAGAAGGCATGGCTAGAGATGTCCATGAGAATTTTGGTGATGGTTGGTCGTTGTTTTCAGACATTAAGCTACGTTAAGCTTTTTCACGTTAAGCGTTTTAGCATGTCCCAATAAACAAGCGTTTTTTGTAGGCTTTTGAATGTGAAATTTCGTATGACTGACAAGTGTAGGACAGGCTATAGTTACCACTAGGATACATATTTTTGAGATTCTTTGAATTTTGTACGAAATAGCCTGTCAGTAGTTTCATAGCAAACTAGCTTTAGCCTACCTTCCAAATCTACTGCAGCTACGCTACATGCATGATCGGTTCTACTAATTTGTGAACTTCGCTCTCAAACATATATTCACCTACAGGCTTATAATATGTAATGTTCAGGAGTATATGTTAAACACAATAAGTAATTCAGTCGAAATGTGTCAGACAATGGTGGCTTGACATGTCAAATATGGTTAGCTTGATGGCTAGTCTGTTAGTGAATCTGCCTGCTTTGCGTGCTAGTTGCCACGACTTAGAAAAATCCGAGCTGTTGAGAGCACATAGTTTGTTTTTTACCATATGTTGTCCATGTGAATGAAGGATCACAGTAAACATTTTACAGTTGTGTCTAATTACTAGTTAGGTTGTATGTTGTCGATTTGCTAGCTAAAGTGATGGCTATTAGAGATAATTTATAGCTCACTAACATGACGCATCTCTCGTCCTCCTTGCATTCACTCAGCTGCGCAATCCCATTTAGCCATACAGTAGCATTAAAGTCTTATTTGGTTATATTATGGTATTTGTGTCAGGTTTCTTTGGTCAAGTTTTTATCAGTCATGTTTGCCATATTGTTTATTCCTATACATACTTAATTGTTAACACAAAACAAACGGGTGAGAGCCAGAGGCGGATTTAGCCACGTGGGGGCCCTAGGCAAAATATAGATGTGGGGCCCTCATATTTGAAACACACACCTAAACCAAATAACCATCCCTATACCTCTTGGCTTATCGCAATGAACCAAGACTGCAGTACCACCAACAACAGTCTTATTACAATGATCTTAACTCTCCACAGCTTTTCTGCCTGTTTTCTGCCCGTTTTTTTCTTTTAGCATAGCCACTTTCATTCCGCTTCATGTTTACAGTTCCCGCTTTGGTTTGAGTCACGTTGTGTCACGCATTGCTACATATGGACTAGTCCAATGCACAACAGTGAAGGGGGGTATGTGTCCTGGGACAAATATTGTTTAAACATTAATTCAGTATTATTCTGATATTTACTGGAATAATATTTAAAAAAAATATATTTACCACGGCTTGGCTGCTCAGATTTGGGGCCCCATAAAGAAGTCAAATTTGGTGGGGCCCTAGGCAAATGCCTAGGTTTGCCTATACCAAAAACCGCCTCTGGTGAGAGCAACTGTTCAGTCCTTTAGTGCACCAACATTTTGGTAAAAATTGGTCTTGGCAAGTGATTGTCAATAAATGGATGTGATATGCAGAGACATAAGACAGGTAAATCAAAGTTATGTGTGATGTGCAGAGAAGTAAGACAGGTCACTCAAAGTTATGTGTTTTGTTTGTTTTTCTTAGATGTGTGGAGAGAAGAGCCAGTCTTCCATCTGCACGGAAAGGAGGCAGAGGTTGAGTGCAATGTCATTGTGGATCCCAACTTGGCGGACCATGAAGGCATAGATGTAGAGGAGGAGGACTTCCTGGACAGACAGCTGTTGGGTGATAAGGAGGTGGAGAGTGATCCACCATCAGCCTTAGCTAGATTTGTGTTTCTGTGTCTTTTTGTGTGTGCGCGCCTGCATGTGCACATTCCTGTGTGTACACGAGTACTTGTTCTAGTATAGCCTAACAACAGTAGTCATGGTGAGTTTATATTTATATATACATTACCATTACCATTCTCATAAATATTTCACTCTTTTGGATTTGGTTAGCCATTCCCTAACAGGTCCTATGTCCTGTGTCCTATGTCTTATGGTCAAGAGTGCGTCTCTGATTGTGTTTCAGTCCTACTCAGACATACCAAGGGCCATCAAATGAATTTACATCTATACCCTGTCATCCCATAGGCCTAGAAAGATAAAGAGCAATTTTAAAATGATTTTACACATGTGAAGAGGTCGGAATGAAGGGTAGGATGTGGAGACATGAGATTCTGTCACATAGTGGGAGGTCTTTTAGTGGCCGAGTGGACACACCTATGTGCAGTCACGTGCCTGTCTAATTTCCTCAATGTAAATAACTATAGCCTACATAGGTACATAGATTAGTAAGGAAAGATATGTCATGGGACATGCTATAATGACTATAATAAAAAACATGGGTGGTGTTGACAGTTCAGATCTTTTGTTCAACTGTTCAACTTTTGTTATCTGATTATTATTGTAATGATGTTCCTGATATGTCTGTAAATGTTTATGGTATTTACCAAAGAATTTATTCTTGTTTATTAGCTTTTGTAAGGTATTTATTAAAAATAAATGTCCTTTTGGTCTTTCTAAAACTTAAATCATGTATTATTGTTTGTTATTTTGGTTTTGGTAATTTAGTCTGTGTCTCCCCCACACTCCCCAGACCTAAATAAGTGTGTGGAAGCATTTTCCTGGTGTGTGGAAGCATTTTCCTTGTATTGCTCATTTCCGTATAGGAAATATTTTTTGGTGCGGAGAAACACAGCCAACGCACACCAAGGACCGCCAGTGGGAGCCCCCACGTCCCCAGCAAGTCAGCGTAGCCTACTGACGGTCCTTGTTGTGCGTCGGCTGTGTTTCTCCGCACCGAAAAATAGTGCCCATATGGAAATGAGCAAAACAAGAAAAGGAAGGAAAGTAATTGGTGGACAACATTAAGTACATTCATTCACTTTTGCAGATCATACTTCGTTGGCGACGTAATGATGCAGGTATTACGCGTCACCAACCTGTGGTCAGTTCTCATAGATTCGGACATTGGCTGGGTCGCCAGGAAAATGCTTCCACACACTTATTTAGGTCAGGGGACTGTGGGGGAGACACTGAATTTGGCCTGGGGTTGGCGTATCCCTTTAATGGGGCAATGTTTCTAACCAATGTATGTTCCGGATTGAGGGTGGAGCCATGGCTAAATTGGTTTTCGAAGGGGTTATAGGGGGATACGTGATCAGATGTTTAATTGGAAAAAAGTTCAGTCATTGCTTTAATCCCTGCTATTATCTGGAAAACACTGTGGTTTAAAAACTTTTCTTTACTTAAATTTCAATAGACCTCATGCATTGAGAACACCAATCCACACCCACTTGCAACAAAAATAATTTTCCACAAATTGAAGAAAAAAATTTTTTTTACAGTAAACAAATCTTTCATAGTGTGTTCTTCTAAATCCCACCATATTTGGTATACTACAGACAATGGCAACAAAAAGTTATCAAAGGATATATCTTAATACAAGCTCTTTCAAAGTTACATCACAATCAAAATTGTACACATAGCTTAAAATAGCTTGACAGTCAATATCTTGGCTTATAATCGGCTGCATTTCACAAAACTTGACACAGTAAATCTACACAGCATTCTTAGCATGCATGCCATTTTTTGTGACATTTTGTCATAGGGGGCAGTGTTCCCTTTCAAAGCTAGAACTCTTCTCTTCTAGAAGTTTTCATCAAATAACTCACCAAACATTTCACCCAAAACAATAAATATATATTTTAGTATGTCGGTGTGACAGACCAGTATCAACCCAGCCCATAAACACTTGCCTGTAGCATAACACCAGTCATAAAAAGGGCAAATGGAAAAATGGACTAGGATTGAAATGCCAAGATTTTGGACCGCGAAGGCGGGAACTGCACAAAATCTGTGTTAGTTTTCACACATTTTGTAAAAATGGTAACATTTGTGAACTTTTTTGAAATTGGCTATCTTGTTTCAAATCCATTTACAGTGTGACACTTTTTTTCTTAGCACAATGGAACAATGCAACTCAGAAGTGGTTTGACCATTGTATCACACCTCATTGTTTTTTTTTTTTTTTGAGCAGATGCAAGCAGAAAAAGCAGAGAGGCTTAAGAAATAAACACGCTATTCCACAACCTTCCAATTTATTGAGCTGCACCTTTAATGTGGAATTCTAGAATTTTATATTGTTTTTTAACACGTTTTTATGAAACTCACGTTTCATGAACACTCATGTGACCAAGGGGGGGGCGAGGGTGCTGTAGACCCGCACTATGCTACACAATCACCAGGGAGCAGACTAGACCAATCAATTGCCAGACAACAATTGCAGTTATAAAACACTTTATTAAATACATTTAAAAACTAAAAAGGTCCATGAGTCAAAAGAGTCTTTCCTGCCACCAAACAGGGGTGACGGCAATGCAGGGCCAAGAGGAGGAGTCGCCAAACAATGGACGAGTAAGCAGGCGTAGACAAAGCACGTTAAAAAGTACTTAACTTATGGAGAGATGAACAAGTGCACCCCCTCCGTTTCCCATGCCGCAGGCAACGCTAGCCACAGGAGAAGGTCCACAGCCTGTTCCAGACCAGACGAGCAGTGTAGCGCCAAGTAATCCGCACAGCACAGGGTATGTCCAGAGCATCACAGCAGAGCAGAAAAAGGCAGGGAGTGCAGGGAAGAGACGGGTTTGAGGGACACACACAGTACTAGTATAACTAGCAGACAGCAGAACAGTGGTAGGGAAGGAACGCCACTTATCTTAGTGAGGGGTGAACGATTCCACCCCTCAGTTGTTCCACAACACCGCAGCAAACTCTGGAGCCGCTCCCATAGGGAGTTTGTTTCTTCTCACCCGGCTCTGCTCCACTTCTCCATAGGAGTCTTCCCCGCCGACGCAGCTGCCCCCCAATAGTCACTCAGGGGGCAGCCATCTTGGTGCAACGGAAAAGTGGGTCCCACTAGGAACCACAGCACACGCCAGTCAAACAAAATGCCCTGTATTTTAGTCACCCTGTGACACTCACACCTTTTAAATGCTTTTTCTATTGTCTCTACTTTTCAGGCATTCATCAACACAGCCAAGGAGATCTATGAGAAGATCCAAGAAGGAGTCTTTGACATAAACAATGAGGTAACCGGAGAAGACACACTTCAGTATGTTAAAAAGTCTAAACTAATGTCTATGGTTTTACCCCATCACAGGCAAAGGGCATCAAGATCGGACCCCAGCATGCTGCCACCAATTCCTCCCTCCCCGGTGGCAGCCAAGGTGGACAGTCAGCTGGGAGAGGCTGTTGCTAGGCAACACTGTTCCTCCCTCACCAACCCACCCCTCAACAGCCCTCTTCAAAGTGCCCCCTACCTTTTTTTTCCTCCTCCAGATGTGTTTGCGCAGGATGGGCTAATTACTAAGGACTCTTGTCCAAAAACAAAAATTCACTTTATCTAAAAAAAATAACACTTGTAGCTTTTTCTGGTCTGTTTTTGTTTTGGTTGTGACCACCTTTTATGCTTCACACTAGTAAGCCTAAGTACTAGTAACCTTATATACAGTCTGTGGTAGCAACGTTCTAGTCCACTGAAAGTTTAAAATTTAAATGATGTTCTGGTGGGTGGGGGTCATCATATAGCCTTGGTAAAAATGACAAAGTTCTCTTTCGTTTAACTTGTGCTTTCTGTTACATATGACAACAGGCCCTTAACCATTTAGTTCAAAAACTGGAAAAATAAATAATTAATTAAATACTATTTTTTCACATATAAAATTAAGTTAATATCTTTCAACAAACAAGCGTTTTTTTGTGTATTCCAAGTGTTAATATAGCAGTTTTATCAGTATAAAATTTGATCAGGTTACACAATGAAACTTTTACATTTATATGTATATTTTAATTTGTAAAGTGCATAAAACCTTGAATTTAAGAAATTTCTGTAACCTTATACCTTTATATTACTTTCCCCACTTAAGGTAATATCAGTAATAGTATGTAGGTGGGTGTTGGTGAGAGCTTTCAATTTAAAACATTACGTTAGCATAGTTCGGTAGCATTAGCGTGCTAACAACCACACAGTAAGTGCTACTGCCTGACTTGAAATAAAGCAAATTTTCCTCAAAATCCAAATAGTAACAACTTACACTATTAGGCTTGAAATAATCACAAATAGTTGTGGATTGTGACACATGGCTCCAAAAAACTATCAGCAACTCCAACTTCTCCTTCCTTCTTACAGTATGTCACAAAAGTGAGTACACCTTTCAAATTTTAGCAAAAACATTGCTGTATCTTTTCAAGGGACAATACTACACAAATGAAACTTCGATATATTTTTGAGTGGTCAGTGTACAGCTTGTGTACCAGTATTAATTTACTGTCCTCTGAAAACAACTTTACACACAGGCATTTTTGTATAAAAAGCAGGCCACAAAAGTGAGTACACCCTGAATAATAACTGCACATATCATTCAACCATAAAAACCCACTTGTACAATTCATTTTTGTGTTTTGGTCTGCTCAACTGGACCATATACATTTTTGTGTCATGTATTAGAGCTATTCATTTTATTGTTTTAGCTACAATTCTCTCATACTACCCACTGGATGACCAACATGGCTCTTCATGGCAAAAAAAGAAAACTCAGGATTTGAGAAATGTAATTGTTGCTTTACAGGATGATGGCCTATGCTATAAAAGATCAGCAACACCATGAAACTGTGCTGTGTTTGTCTGAGTGTTTAGTCTGGTTTGGTTTTCCAAAACGGGTGCATTTTCAGAACAGGCATTGACAGGATCAGTCAAAGAAGTTGGGTCCACACACTACTGTAAGTGTCAGATGCAAATGTTGGCTTCAAAAAATAAATGCATGCATGCAGCCAGCATTGCTGCAGAGGTTGCAGAAGTGGGAGGTCATCCTGTCAGAGCTAAAATAATATGGCGCACAGTGCAACAACTCTTCATGGTCATCCTCCCAGATCAAAGCCTCTTCTAAAGCTTGATCACAAAAAAAAAGCCTGAAAACTGTTTGCCAAAGACATGCAGTCCAACAGCATGAATTCCTGAAACCATATCCTGTGGTCTGACGAGAATAAGATAAACTTTTTTGGCTTAAATGATGTTAGGCATGTGTGGCAGCGGCCTGTTTAACAGTAGGATTATAATTGTGCCTTGCCTACAATCAAGCCCAGTGGTGGTAGCATCATGGTTTGGGGCTGCTTAAATGCTGCCAGCACTGGGCAACTGCAGTTCATTGAAGGAATCATGGATTCCAACATGTGCTGTGGCATTCTGAAGCAGAACATGATGGCCTCCCTTCAGAAACTGGAACACAAAAGTTGTTTTAACACAATAACAACCCCTAACACACACCCAAGATCACCACTGCCTTCCTAAAGAAGTTGAAAGTGAAGGTAATGGAGTGGCCAAGTGTGTCTCCAGACCAGAACCCTATTGAGCCCCCGTGGGACATCCTTAAACAGGAGATGAAGGAGCACCAGGAGATGAAGGAGCACCAACATCTCCCAGGTCCGTAATGCCATAATAGAGGAATGGAAAAGGATCACAAAAACAACCTGTGCAGCTCTGGTGAATTTCATATTAAGGCAGTGGTAGATAACAACGTTGCTCACTCAAAAATGAATGATTTTGATACCATTTTGTACATGTTTACTGTGGGGTGTACTTCCTTTAGTGGTCTGCCATGTACACAAAAATGCCTGTGTGTAAAGTTGTTTTCAGAGGACAGTAAATTAGTACTGCTACACAAGCTGCACACTGACTACTGAAAAACATATTGAAGTTTCATTTGTGTAGTATTGTCCCTTGAAAAGATATGGCCCATTTTTTGCTGAAATATAAAGGGTGTACTCACTTTTGTGAGATACTGTATGTAGCATTTTCAGTCAAAGTTATGCAGCCACAAGGTTTGCGTTTAGCATACAGCTGATTGGCAGAAAAACAAACAAAAGAGCACTGTAATTGTTCAATGTCTCCTCTCCCTTTTAACATCAACAACATCTTTATGAAGAAGCCAGGGGAAGTTGAGTATTAATCTTCCTGGCATGTGAGCCACTTGCAACCCAATTGTCAACTTGAAAGGTCAAGTTTGCAGATAAAGAATGCTGGTGTCCTCAGTAATCTTTTTGTTTTGCCACCCTCTCCTCAAGTTTGTGGGAGAAAATGAACCACTTTTGCTTTTGTAACCCTTCTTCAGTGATGTAGTGAGTTAAAAAACGGGGAATAAATTAACTTCTTTTAATGTTTTTTTAATGGCTATAGTGGTCTTAATTGTTTTAATTGTAGTAGCCTCAATGATTTAGGAGATAGTCATTTAAAAAATGTCCAATATTTTTCTGGTCCACCCTGTAAATAATGAAAGATTTTACTCCACTTCAGTACAAACAAAGTACACTTACACTCATGCCTAAATTTAAGTATGCTTAGGCCAAACAATGAAGCCCAAATTGAACTGAATTGAATTAAATTAAAGTTGCAATACCTCACACTTCCATTGGAGTCAAAAATAAACATGTTTACAACCTGGTTCAAAAATGTTTTTAATCCATTGATAATTGGTAATTATTTAACCACAAATAATTCGCATTGACATTCACAGAATGACTTGGCCCAGAACCTTAAATTTTGGCTTCATCCGGTCTGTGAGAAAGTCTATGCGTAACGTCACAGAAGGTTTATCTAGGTCTCTTACATACAGTCTATGCTTGCTTTCCTTAGCAGTAGGGCATGTCAATAGATGGGCAACATCTTGTCTGTTGTGAAAAGGGTTATGACAAAAAGCCAAACCTGTAAGTAACGTTGAAGAAATGTGACTTTAAACCCTATTTGCTGTGATGTCAAAATAAAATGCTGTATAATAATAAATAAAAAAACATAAAACTTTTCTAGAGTTATTGAGTGAATATTGTTTAAAGCCAAGATAGGGAGGGAAAGTAAAAACCTGTGCCCCTAGTGGCAGCTTTCCTACCAGTCTAGAATATCCTATGGGCTAGCATAGATTATGATATTCTTTAAAAAATCTTTGAAAACATAAGATCAAACTTATCAATCTAACATATTTTTAGCCTGTAAATTGGTATCACTGATAACACTGAAAGTGATGTCAAATTTTGGCTTCTTTAAAACAAAACTGTGCCTATGCTGTCAGAAGCAGACTACAAATTTCCTGATGTCACACCCACTTTCCATCACGAATAATGACGTTTGGTCATGTGCACAGCTAAATACCCTCCCATATCCACTCTCAACACACACCTAATTAATAGAATTAGAATATAAAGCATCTTGGTTCACACATATTTTATCCTCTTGTTTCTTCAGGCGTATGTTTAGTGTGCAAGGAGGTGAGAAGTCATGGCTTCAAATGATTACCTCGGTCTCTTGTTATAGAGGTTATTAGGCTACCTTAGACAAGTTTTGAAAACCACATTTTAAAACACAGGAGCCAAACTAAAATAATAATTGTTTACCAACAAGTTAGCCGTCTCTGCCTGCTCCAGCCTCAAATCGTCCACAACACTGCAATAAGCACCAAAAATGAGCACACAACAGCGTTCAGGATAGCCAGATAAGCATCCCAAATAAACTGTATATGTACTGAATGGAAGTTCTTTATGTTAACGTAGGCTGACTTGTGATGTGGTAGAGCTCGCATTACAAGGTCAGTGCAGTCTATCGCACCTATCACATTGGGAAACCTTCCATTATGCAGGAAATACTCTTCACATTTTGTTGTATGTTGGTGCTGTGAGAGCACCGATTTCTTGCTGTACTCCAGTATGACCTTTCGAAATATTCGTAGGCTATGTGAAGTAGTGACCTGACATGAAAATAACAAACTTTTCCACGTTAAAGATGTTTTTTTTTTTAGAAATCTGCACCTTGATGTGAATTTGATCATACAAACACTTTAGGATCAAATTGATGCATATGAATGTTTTAGAAATGAGCCCCCAGATCTGGCAAAAAGAGTCACAGTAAGTGTTGGGCAATTTACTTTTTAAAAGTAATTAGTTACAGTTACTACTTACTTTTCCTGAAAAGTAACGGAGTTAGTAATTGAGTTACAACTTTATGAAAGTAACTAGTTACCAGGAAAAGTAACTATTGCGTTACTTTTTATAATAGATCAAGAATGTGGATTCCCAACCCCCCTTATTAAACTTAGCTGCATGTTTAATTGTAAAACTGAATGTTATGCAAGTTGAAATGGCCACGTAATTGAGTAACGACTCAATGTAATGTATATACATCATCATTATTATGTTTGCAATAGTAGAACAATGAAAAAGAATGAGCCGAGATATTTTGGTAGTTTTGATATTTATTGGACCTCAACAGGCCACAACTGGCCATGAGACTAAAATGAATATATGGTCGTTACAATATTCATTTAAATCAGTGGTTAAATAAAACACAAAAAGAGAAGGTGTGTCTGATGTCTCCCAGTTAGAAGTAGGTACACTAGATAGAGTGCCTGGGTAAGATGACGTAGACAGTATTTTAAATTGTCGCCATTTCCTATTTCTTATATGGGCCAGCGAATACACCCCACAAAATGAATAATATAAAATAGTTATCTCCTAACACAAGAAGCCGAGGTGTCTCTGATTTCCCAGAACTACAGCTGAGTGTGAGTCATTGTGTGACGGTAGGGGAATGCAGTAATGGTAGGCTACGATTGGATTTGAGTATGTCAGGAATTTATTGACGGTCCCTACCCGTAGCCCGTGCAGTTAAGAGCATGTCTCCGTGGGTTCAGCTAACTGCTTTGTTGATGCTTTCTGACAACCTGCCCAAGATGCTATCTCTGGAACCTTGAAGAAGCTTTGGTTGTGAGCGTTAATGTTTCTCTATTTCTTAGGATGTGATATAATTATGAATATTTTGTACGTTTACCTGTGATGCTGTGTAACATAAGAAGCTCATGAGAGAAAGGATAATTCTTCTACTGAACTGGAAACCAAGTCAGTGGTATTTAGCACAACTTCAAGAAAAAACTTCTGCAAGCATGGCAGCCATCAAAGCATGTGCAAAAGCAGAAGCAGCAATAGCATGCACCACGTTTGTTAGGATGACTGAAGTGCTCCCAGAAAGGGCAAAATTAGAAGCAGAACTGCACTCACTGCAGCATGAGAGAGAAGTTGCAGGCACTGCAGAAGCTGAAATTCTAGAGTCTCTGGTAGCAGATATAGATTTAGAGGAAAGAATCACAGACATTGGGCTGCCACACAAACCCACAAAAAAGTGGACAAGTGAATATACCATGAGTCTTCCAGGAATCTTCCCAACCTGCACTTACTAAGCCTGCTCTACAAAAAAGTTCAGACAGGTGCAACCGCAAGTACTAAACATGTATATACATTCACAGTTACAAAAACTTACACACAAAAGAAAGAAAATGGAAGGCTTTACATTTACAACCCACCACCACAAAATTCAACCACTTGGGTGAGCATGTGGGTTAATTACAAAAAGTCTGGCATGTAGACACCCATACTAACACCCAATAACCATACAAATTACACAGGCCAAGTAAACATAGGCCATCGAAAACACCAAAAATCAAATTTGGGACTGCTGCTGACACAGGTGTTAATGTCAAAGTGGTTAAAGAAAGGAGGGCTAATTAAACAGTCCCTTCAGGATTTCATGGGCCTTTTTTGAGATTGTTGTGGCCTGAAATGCCTGATGTTGCATGAGCATTTTCAAAAACTGCGATGGAAGTTGCGGTGGTTTTTAGGTCTTTGTTGTGATTATATTGCGTGAGGAAATGAAAGTTGCGATAGTTGTGATTTTTTCTTTTTGTAATTAAAATTGAGTAATATTTTGAATATTGAGTTATTACTGAAAAAATAATGCAATGACACCGAGATATGTTTCTAAAAACAACATTACCATGATATATGATGACCAGGATCACAAAAATGCAGCAAAATATTTATTTTACAAATGCACCTGTTGGTTCAAAAATGTTAACGTCCATATAACCTCACAGCAATACTTGAAGTTTTAACATAATATAAATGTCTCAGTCTTCATATAAGAAAAAAAAAACAATAGTACTAGTACTGTGTGCTGTGTAGTAGAGGCAGTCTCAATAGACACAGATATGGTCCTGAAAACAACTTTACTAACATGGCAAATAAAAGATAAAAGATTACCTGGATTACAAAAATGCAACAAAAAAATTACTCTTCCAAATAAACCTGTTGGTTCAAACGTTAAAGTGCATATAGTATAATCTCACAGCACTACATGAAGTTGTAAAACATAAAATAAATGTCTCAGCCTTCATAAAAGAAAAAAAAAACATTAGTACTAGTACTGTGTATTATAGGCCTCTCCTGAGGATACATTAAAAAATAATAATAAACTAATAATATTAATTGCTCAGCCTTCATATAAAAAAAAACAATCTTCCTTCGATATTTGTACAGAACCTCTAATGCTTAAGCCCATGAACTGAGCTTAGGACTATATAAACAGACTCCAAATAAAAAAATAAAAAAACATTGCTGGTGTCAGAACAATACAACATAGAAAGACGAGGTAAAACACCTAGGCCTCATCAAAGTCTTCATCAAAGGCCTCGTCATCAAATGCCCCATTGGCAATCCTCTGGTTATGGTACAGACACATCAAGGCTTTGAGGTTGTCATTTGTGATCAATCTCTTTCTGCTGCACAACACCAGTTTGTAGATGCTGTTACTCCACTCAGCAGCTGTTACTCCACTCAGCATCTGCTAAGTTCACAATGACAGATTTGTATCTTATGGCCAAGCCACTGAATATGGGCAGTCTCTCTTGAAGTCCATTTCAGAATGCATTTAGATGTACAACTCCACATGATGCAGCATGGACTGCAGCTGGACCAAGGCGTATGAAGTAGGCATCCAGTTCATCTTTACGCACATCACTGAAGCCTAAAATGGATTTTTAATCCACACTATCACTCATAAATGTAATATGGCAGGGATCAAAGACCCTGACCTCTTTAAGGAAATTGATGGCAGGTTGTCCTTCAGACATGTACTTGTTCAGTTTGTCTTCTGCACTGATGTATGCTTGTTCCACTCTGTTCAAGATCTGCATTTTGATTGCAAAAGATAGATCAAGTCCCTCAAATGTTTCATAGCTGATATCTTTGTTGACCTCTAACTTCATATTAGGGCTGGGCGATAAAACGATAACGATATGTATCTCGATAGACACCTACTCGATAACAATAGAAAATGTGTTCGATAGAATGTTTTTTTTTTTTTTTTTTAAGAAAACGGCGTAAGTTTAGTCAGAGCCCTCTCTGATTTAGCGCCGCTTTAAATCTTTGTTGCGAAGCAAGCTTGGTTGCATGAGCAAAGGCACTCGTCCTCTGTAGCCTAGCAACGTATGGGGAGTGACACGCCAATAGCCAATCATGTCACAGTATCGTGTTTGGTTGCGCCATCTCTTGTCTCGTAGTCGTGTTTTTTTCCAGAAACAGCATGGTCAAGAAAGGACGATGAGTGCTACTGCGACGAGCGAGGAAAATGTGGATAAGGGCTCATTCACACCAACTTGAGCGTGTACAGCGCGTATCAGTATACAATATGTTTGTATAGGGACAGAATACGCTCAGATCACGCGTGCGGTGTGAAGAGTCTAATTTGTTAACATGCATTCTAAACGAATACGGACAGAAAACAGCCACGCACTGAATACTCAGAGGGTTTGGTGTGAATGAGCCCTAAGAACAGAAAGGTTGTTCACCAGTATGGGAGCTTTTTTGGAGTTTACAAACCTCATCATAGTAAGACAAATGTTGTCTGCAAATTATGCAGTAAAACTATATACATATATGATAGTTCTTCTCAGGTATCAGGTTTCGCTATGTTTACATTTAACACTTTACACATCTCTTTATAACACTTCAGCTTTGTTAAGCACTTCATTAGCTTATTGATAATTGTTCAGTTTTCATTGTGATCGTAACATTGAACGTGTGTTGACAGTCATTTTGCCTGAATGGTTATTGCCTGTCAGAGGAAGGTTAAGTTAAAAATAAAAATGTTTAAATTTAGATTTTTTCCCTCCTGTTACTTATTTTAAATAGGTCACACAATGTTTCAATAATTATCGATATCGACCAATATGAAACACTTATATCGTGATACAGATTTCAGCCATATCGCCCAGCCCTACTTCATATGCAGATCTTCCAGGTAGTCAAAAGCTTTGGTGACTATAGGATGTATGCTCTGGAAGATGTCCACAAGTCCAATTATTACTTTTCACTTATCTGCCATGATGCTGATCTGGACCTGTAGACTTTGTGCCATATTTGGATCCAGGAGCATTTCATGGAGTCTGGGGTATGGATTTTCCACAGGTCTTAGAATAGAAAAAAACAAATGATTTAAAATTATGTTCAGGCAATCAATCACATAAAAGACAGTATTTGCTTTCATTATTTTGTGTATTTCTCTGTATATGTATTAGTATGCATGTCTTTGGTGGGACTGAATGTATATTTGAAATGTATATTTGTAATACTGTATTATCGGCAAAGAGAATGCCACTTGACTTACATAAAGTTCCTTCTCCAATAAATTCCAGTCCAAAGTGCTCTGAATGGTACTGCACAGCAGTGAACCATGAGTTCCATCGAGTTGCACATGGATTTGAAGCCATTGTTTGCTTTCTTTCCTGGTGGTAGATGCTTTGCCATGAATTGAAGGTATCTTCTTTTGTGTGAGCCAGCATGAAAGAACATTTGCAAGAAACTTAGCATGAAAGAACTCAACTGATCAAAAGGTCTCCGAAAGGCACTTCCTAAATGGTATGAGCCATGCATGTTACATGAACTGAATTTGGGAATAAGGACTTCAGCGCAGCAGTATAGGCCTTTTTCATGCAGGCTGCATTATCAGTTAAACACACTGACATCCCCATTGTCAATGCTGTACTCTTGAAGACACTTCACAACAGCCATAGATACAGTGGATTGATTACACTGCTCAAGAAACACTGTGTCTGCAAGATATGCCAAAATTCTTCCGGACTCATCCTTCTCCAGTGGCGCAATTAGAATGTTTAGTACACATCTGCCCTCTACATCTGGAGTTTAATCACAAATGACTGCAATAGGCTTTTTGGTAAATCTGGTCTTGAGAGCTTCTTTCTCCTTCAGGTAGACATCACCTAGGTATTTCTCTTGGAGCTGGTGGCTCCCAGGAATTGCTCCGCCATTGACAACCTTCTCTTTGAGGAATTTCCTCAAAACAGGGTGGTCACTCTTTGAGAGGGGAATGTTAACAGCTGTGCATGTGGCTACCCAATCTTCCCAAATCTAAGGACAGAAAGGAATAAAAACATCAATACAAGATATTATTAACATTTTCTTTTAATTATATTTTAATCAACCATTATCCTTTCCAAATCCACACACTGCTCTCATTCGTAACATTTCTTTCAAAAAAGTGTCTTCTGAAAGAGTACCTGTTAATGCAAAATTGCACCACATTCTGTGATGACATCCCAAGTATGTAGGCCTATGCACACTATCTGTCTATCATATACAGACATATCTATTAATATACTATCACTTCCGTTAGTTTAGTTCTTCTCATGATAGCACAAAATGTATGTTTTCTTTCTTTCTGTGTCTTTGTTGTCTATTGATATGCTACTGTGTAATGTACCCTAACCCTCGCAACGAGGGGGAGAGACAGGGAGGGGGCAAATGTATGCAAACAAGCGCCACGACGTGATAATCTACACCAAAGTTAATACTAACCATGCATGCACAATTAAAAGAACTAACCTTTAGTCTTTCGGCGCTTGAAATTGACCTGGTTGCCACGGCCTCAGTCAATGTAATTTGTCTTGTTGTCTGACGTCCTGCTGCTTGCATTACTGTACATCTCATAGTGTGTTTGGCAGTGGCAACATGCTTATCAATGGACGACTTTCTTTTATGTTCTATCACGATGTTGCATAGCCTGGTAAACCAGCCCCTCGTACTTCATTTCATTTTGCACAGAGGGTCTGGGACAGAGACCATCAGAAACAATTTGTTGGAGGTGTAGACTCTGCTGAAGTTTAAAAAAAGTGCCTCTGCCTTTACACAATCGCTAATGCCTGGTTGTCACGTATGCAATTAGCCTACCTACGCACTACAATTCAAATGTAGCACACAAGGTCAACGTCACGGCTAACAAACACACCCTCTGTTCGCTGATTGGATCGGTCTTGCTGGGACCGACTAAATGACCCTCAAGAAATTCCGGTCCAGACCCTCTGTACAAAATGAAATGAAGTACGAGGGGCGGGTTTACCAGGCTAGATCTTGCACGCTGTATCGGCAGTACCTCTTTCCACCACATGTTGTGGAAGTCAATGATAGGGTGGCATGTCATATACAGGAAAAGCTGCCAAACAAACTTTGTGTTACAATTAAACCAATTGCACTGTCAAGGTCATTTTTGAGCAGGGTTTTATTGTACAGCACACAAAAAGCAAGGCAAAACTGGAAAAATGGCATTATAATACAAACACAAAAGGACCATAAACAGGAATGCTATCAATTTAAAGATCATAAACAGTAACAATATGCTATGCAAACATCAAGAATGTGAAAACTAAGATCTCATATTTTTAAAGTAATGAAACGCAGACATTCACACTCATGATCACAAAATATTATGCATATCTTAAATTTAAACATTTAAAAATATGAGATCTTAGTTTTCACATTCTTGATGTTTGCATAGCATATTGTTACTGTTTAAATTGATAGCATTCCTGTTTATGGTCCTTTTGTGTTTGTATTATAATGCCATTTTTCCAGTTTTGCCTTGCTTTTTGTGTGCTGTACAATAAAACCCTGCTCAAAAATGACCTTGACAGTGCAATTGGTTTAATTGTAACACAAAGTTTGTTTGGCAGCTTTTCCTGTATATGACATGCTACCCTATCATTGACTTCCATTGTATTAAAAGAGCACAACATGTGGTGGAAAGAGGTACAGCCGATCAATCCAACTCCATGGAATTACTGACATTTTTTCCCAAACATCATATCTCAATAAAGAGACTCAGCAACAAATCCAAATTTTGGACAAATGATCCTCACATACAGGATGATTATGGAAAAATGTTTAAAAAATCCTGTGAACTGTCCACATGGTGAAATGACAAGATGAAAACAGCCTTTTTGAAAATCAAACCTAACTTCAAGAAAATACACTGACCATATGAAAACAATATCAACAAAGGTTAATGCATAGGCATGACATTATAATCCGTATATGACTGGGAAAAATAATCTGATAAATTTGTGTGCCATACTTTTTTAACGAGAAGCCCTCAAAAGTGGTGGTGTCATTTCACATATTGAATCTATAGCCATTTTCACAGCTTTGGAGAGGAAGAATTACACAAGGTACATCTGATCTGATTTGATTTTTGAATTCTACAGGAAAATGCATTTCTTTTCACATGTGTGGGGAATACTAAAAGAGCCAGCAATGTCGGAAGTTGAGCAAAAGGCTTGTTCACCAGAATTCCCAAAATGACCTGAAATTTTAAAGGGCTGTAGTTTTGGAGCTATTAGTGATACAGACTTAATATTTAAGATGTATACATAGGTTGGATGTACAAACAGCTGTGATTTTTTTCAGATTTTTTGGAGAGGGTGACTGTCGGCCATTGTTCGATTTGACACGGAATGACCCAATATACAAAAAAGCTTCCACCATGAGATGCACAAACAAAACAGGTTGCCATATTCCCACCAAAACAGTAACAGAGGTGACCAACACACAAAAGTGGAGTGAAAAAGCCATAAAGCAAAAGGGTGGACACAAAGTAGACAAGCTACATTGTTGCTATTCACCAACAGCAACACACAAAAGGACCCAACAAAAGTGAACCGTCACTACTACAGCACAAAATGGACACCATGTGGAACTACATAGAAAGTTACTCTGCTGGATGCAGGGAAAGAACAACACACAGTGACCTGACAAATACAAAACATACAAAAATACATACATACAAAAATCCACAAATCTGTCGCGTGAGTACATCCCACACAAAAAGGTCACAACACTACATTCGCTGTTAAGTGAACTCAGAAAGCTGCAACGACCACTATAAATGGTCACACAGTAGTTAACACGCAAATGTTGCCAACTTACACCCAAGTTGCAACCAACAAGTGCAACCAACAAGCTATGGTAAAAAGGTCACACAAAAGTTACTGCACACTAAAGTTCACAGCTACACAAATTCACACACACACAATACTTCATGGGTATTCAATCCCAGACTCGAGCCCCCATTTGTTACGCCCCACCATTGGAAGTCCCTACTGGGGCGAACAACACACCCACCACTGACCCAAGTGAAAACCAAAAACACCTTCAAAATGCAACCCAACCAGTGGGAAGTCTAAATCATAATAACGCAAAAAGTCCCAAAGCTGACAGGCAGCAACAGCCAGCAGTCCCCACACCAGAAGTTTCTCCTTTGGCAGCAGGAAGCAGGTGCTCTTAAGCAGTTCTTGATCACATGACCAGGTGCTCCTTATCAAGTCAGTCACGTGGCTCTCCTGAGCAGGTAGATGGGATGGCAAAAGCAAAGGAACAAACAGCACTGGGAAATAAAATCTCAGGAAACCCATCAGCCGCAGGGGCGTTTTAAGGGATTCTGAGGCCCTGGGCAAAGAACAGTTTTGAGGCCCTACCCAACCCCCCCCCCCAACTCAAACCCATACATCCGTTAATAATGACAAAATCGATCATATGCATGGAAAAACTTTTTTTATTATTTAACACATGCCATAAAAATGATTGAACAAAAAAGGTTGATGTCCCAGTGAAAAAAGCAGAGGCGGAGCCAGAGGTTGTGAAGATGTGCTAAGAAGGCTGCTGGTAATGACAACATAGATTTAGAGGTGGACTACAGCAAATCTGAAGTCAAAAGCATTGTCAAGCAGAAAGTGAGAGAGCGATGGCAAACCCTAGTTTAGTGGGCAAACTGGAACACACTTCCATAATATTCAGGGCATCATTGGACAGAATAGACCTTCAAACAGGAGTAAGGGGAAGGAAGATTTGCTCTCTAGAATGATATTTGGTCACCCAAGACAGCACCTTAGCAATAATTAAGAAGCATGCTGATGGAAAATGTGAGTTCTGTGCTCATGTCATCTGAGTTCATGTGCTCTGTCATTGTCCCAGGTATGAGGAGGAAAGAAAAACATTAATTGAACAGCTAAAAAGGGAAAAGTTAAGACTAGACTTGAAGGAAATACATTTTCAGGTGACATCTGCTTCAACTGTTTGTTTAGATTCCTAAAAATACAGGCCTTATTCACAAAATTTAATTTTGTTTTTTATTTCCTTTATTTTGTCCCATTTTTATTTTTTATTTTATTTTAGGTTTTCATTTTATTTTAGGTTATATCTCCAAATGTCAACCTGGAATCTTCATGTGGCTACTGTGAAAGGGCAGTTGGCATCCAGGGAAGACTGGAGGACAGTCAGGAAAGACTGGATGACTGCAGAAAAGTCTGCATTGGGGGTGGCAGGCTAGTTACCTCACCCACTGGTCCCAAGGGGCACCCTAAAACAAACTACGAAGACAAATAATAGAAGACAACCCGAAGGCCCTTCGAGAGGCGGGATGAAAGAAGAGCCAAATCAGACGGACTACTCGGTAACGACTGGAGGATTCACCAAGGAAAGAGAAAGTGTGAGGAAGGAGGCCTAAAGCAACATTGCACTGCAACCGCAGGTCAGTCAAAAGGAACCCAGAGCCAGGTCGCAAACCACAGAGCTGAGGGATCCAACGTTGCAGAGGGAGGGCCGGTGGCACACGCAGGATGGCCCTTGATGGACCCTCATTCCTCTGAAGGTGGCACTAAGGAGAGCCTTCCTAGTACACCAACAGACCCCAGAACACCACAAAACCCTAATATTCAAGACCCAGGTCTAAGGGCGGAAAGGAAAGAACCAGGGCAGAGGCAGCCGGTCAAGTGGCCAAAAGCGAATGCAACAGCACTCGGGCAGCAGCTGGACAAAGACCTCAGCATCATCCTCCAGTACTCATTGCGTGGGCAGGTGGAATCCAAGCTGAACAGTATTGGAGACATACTGTATGAGGAGTGCAGAGGCAGATTCGCAGTAGTGGCAGGAAAGCGGAGCCATGGCCCGAAGCAGAAGGGGAGGAGGGAGATGGAGATTGAAATGCTGGTGAGGAGGCGACGTCACCTCCGGAAGCAGTGGAGGAAGGTGAGTGCAGAGGAGAAGGAGGGCCTGAAGCCACTGTGGGAGGAAGTTAAGAAGAGCATTGCCAGCCTGCAGAGGGCAGAGCACAGGCTGGAGGAGTGAAGTTACCATCAGGCCAAAGGTTACCACCAGTGAGGGGCTACATGGATGACATCACCACCATTTTCCAGACAGCAGCCTGCACAGCGAGACTGCTGAAGAGAATCAGCTTCCTGATCAAATCCACCTATGACACTCCGCCTTGTCCCTGAAACCTCCACCTATGGTTTGGTGTAGAAGAGACCTGCCCTCTGTGCAATACCATCAATACAAGCCTCCAGCATATCCTGTCAGGCTGCAAGACAGCACTGTCCCACGGCCGCTATAGGTGGCGGCACGACCTGGTGTTGAAGAAGCTGGCAGAGGTGGCAGAGGCTTGCAGACAGAAAACCAACAGCAGACCTCCCGCCCCAGCGAGACTGCCCATCCCCTTTGCAAGGGCCGGAGAGAACCCCAAATCCGCTCAGCAGAAAACAACTTCAAGGCTCCTCTCACCCGACAGTGAGTGGACCAAGAGGGTTGACCTGGGGAGACAGCTGCAGTTTCCCAGGGAGATAGTGGAAACATCACTCCAACCAGACCTGATCATGTGGTCAGTCCCACGCAAGACTGTCCTGCTGGTGGAACACCCTGGGAAGAAGGTATGGAGGCGGCCAACGAGCGCAACCGTGCCAAATATGCAGACCTGGCAGCAGACCGTAGAGAGGCCGGCTGGAAAGCCATTACTTGCCCCATTGAAGTGGGCTGTAGGGGCTTTGTCGGCTCTTCAACTGTTCGCCTGCTTCGGGACATTGGGTGTACAGGAGCAGGGTGCCGGAAAGCCATCAAGGGGAGCAGAGGAGGCAGAGAAGAGCAGCTTCTGGCTGTGGCTAAGGAGGAGGGATAAGGGTTGGGGGCCTAACACCTAGGGCATCAGCAGGAGGTGGCAGGTACAAGAGATGTACTGGGGTTAAAGGAGCGAAACATCTGTGACTGGTGGTCCCCAGCTGATGACCCGTTCATGCCCACAGATGTATAGGGGAACACACTTGCTCAAAGACACCGGTGGAGGTGCGTCAGACAGCAATGCCCACAGTGGCGGTTCTACATTGAATTACTCCTCCGAGCGCCCCCCCCCCCATGAGAAAAAAAAAACAAACATAATTTTGCACGTTTTGTTATGACCACATAGTGATTCTTATTATTGAATTGCACTTGAAATTAACATCAAAACACTGTAGGCTACAAAAACTCTTATAGAAAACATCCATAAATTACAATTTCATTATAATAGCATGCCCGTACATGCCAAATGTCCATCATTAGACGCTATATTAATCTATCTTTTAGGGAGGAACATAGCTTCTTGGTTACTGCCTCGAATTCTACAGTATGCTTGTTAGACGTTCAGGTATGACTGGTTTACTATTCTAAACTACCCTATAGTTAAACTATGCAAACCATAGACATCCTATACATATACATATATGTATAGGATGCCTATGATGCAAACTATGAGTTGCAGCAAATTGCAAATGTTGAAACTACCATAATAACATTCTGTTGGCTAATGACAGGGCTCAACGTTAACCCAAATTATGGAAATCAATAATAACTTAACTTGTAACCGTTTTGTTGCAAAGCCAAATCTTATGGTGAAATTAGATCCTGTGTTTGTTGAGCTAAGACCGAATTATTGTTGAGTATAGCAATCGTAGCATCATAGCTAGAAGGCTAACAAACGTAAGAGTTATACCATGATTAACATTAGCCCTTCATTCATGGCATGGATAACGTGATCATGCAGAGAGAACAGTTGCATACCTTCATCTTTTGGTCGTTTCTACACTTCTAATGGCTTTGACCTTTTTCTGTCCATCTCCTTCTGTTTGTCACTCGACAGTCAACATACTGTATTTCCCATCCCCGAACACTGTCACTGTCGACCAGGAGTTAAGATTTAACTTGGTGACCGCCTACTCGTTTTGTATTGCCCTGTTTTATTAGCCCTTTCACACAATTAAACCATGTGCAGGAATTATAAACCTGTAAATATAATGGTAGGAATAAAATGTGCGTTATTGAGAAGGAAGCTTATGTGTGACTGACTTCGCTCATTAATTGCAGAGTATTGCCCACTTTTGCATTGCGTTTGAGGCCCCGTCCACACGACAACGTTCCTGGATTTTTTTCTTGCCGGGTTAAAAAAAAAGTCGCATCCCCACGACATCGGAGCAGTAAATATTTACGTCCACACGGGAACGTTTTCATTGCATTTTCATTGCAGAAGGTGCGCTGTCCCAGCTTGAGGGGCATGATCAGAAGCCAATAATTCACTTTAAACATGTAATGTATGTTGATTTTAGCAATGTGGGTTCTAGTTTAGATGGGTCGGATGCAGCGACAGTTGCCCTATTTAAAAAGAATAACGTGAAAAGCGTTTGTTGGGCTGAACTAGCGATGTATACAAAAACATCCTGTAGTTCAATGTCAGAAGGTAGAAACAGTTGCATTACACATAGCCTACACTGCAGATGATTTTTACCCCAAAGTATCCCACAACAACCTGTTTGTAAAAGTTTGACGCTGTTGTGAGATGTCACGTCGTTAAATTGACCAATTTAAGCGATACGGAGCAGAACATGAAAAAATAGAAGGAGCTGCAAATAAACTTGAGACAACTGCGCAATTATTCGCTTAAAACATGCCATATGTTGATTTTAGCAATGCGTGTTGTTACTGAGGGGAGCTGAAAGCAGCGACAGTTGCCCTTTAATTAATTAAGAATAATGAAAGCCTACAAGAAGTATTTGTTATAGCCTAGCCATACAGACAGTTTAATGGCAAAGGGTAGAAACAATTGCACAACAGCCAGCCTACAGTACAAGCTAATCCAATCACAATTTATTCGACAGCAACCAGTTTGGAAAAGTTTGAAGTTGTTGTTATATGTGCAGCGCAGGGTGAATGGGCGACGACGTCATCGTTTTCAAAAGGTTGCGTTTTGCCTGTCTACACGAAAACGAAACGGCGGCGTTGTCAGACTTTCTCACTTTGGAACCCGTTCTCAAAAGTTATCGTTTTCGGTCACCCAAAACGCCGGCGCCGTGTGGACGGAAGGCCAAAACGCAAACAAACTTTACCGTTTTCACCCGAAAACGTTGTCGTGTGGACGGGCCCTGAGAGACCCAGTGAACTGTCCCCCGCGCCCCCTCCCCTTTGCCCTTCTCTCACAGCTTCTGTGCACTGGAACTTTTCAGCAGGGGCGCGGGCAGCCAAAGGGGGTGCCAATTTGCCAATTTCCTACACAGCGATATGATAGATATTAAAAACTTTTTTAGATTTTTTTTGTTCGTGAGGCCAATAGCACGGCGCCCTTCACGAAATTGCGCCCTGGGCAAAGGCCCAACTCGCCCCCCCCTAGAACCGCCACTGAATGCCCAGCAGGTATACCATCAACCTGCATCTCCAAAATTTCTTTTCTAAACTGTCGTTAGTTTATTCAGAGTGTGACACTCCTAAAGTGCTCAGAGCGTACTCCGGACACTCCAACCGGAAAAAAAAGAGCAACAGAGTGTGACATCACACTAACTGGTTGTATCGCTGGTTCATCCAGCTGTATGATAGAGGCTAACACATGTTAAAACATTGATTTTATTAGTCTCACAGCAGTATAATGGTGCAGTTTCTGCAGTTGAATGTGCATTATGTTCATTTTTGACAGCTCAAAAGTGAGAGGAATTAAACATAAAAAGTAGCTGGCTAACTTTTTCCTTTGGGGCTATTTAAGTTTTGATCCACTTATGTAAACAGAACCGTTTGTTAATTCAAAGGGGGATGGGATGCTCAGGCTTGTTGAAGTGAAGAGCATAACTCCAGTTTCAGAGTGGCAGATTTTATTTCCAAACGCACCCATAGAAACATTTTCCACAGCTGCCATTGCAATGGCCTATTCTAGGCCTTTGTTGTTGAGACCACACACAATTTCTGATAACAGCTGAGATATTGGTTGATTTTAGAAGACCTTTCTGCCACAAGTTTTCTGACAAGAGTTGAACATTCTCATGGTCCATGCATGCACATGTGTTCCCGTCGGATTATTTTGGCTGAGTTACAAAGAAGGGACAATACCTCACAAATTGTCTGTAAGAGAGATGGTGGGATCTCTCATTTTCAGAATTATAAGAGAGATGGAGTTCAGTGAGGGGTTTAACAAGAACACGCCTCTGTTGTTTGTTTTTGTTCTTGGTCATTGTATCTTTTCTCCCTGGCAGCAAACGACATCCCGACGATTTTTGTTTTTGGATCTATTCTCCCTTAATCTTTCAATGCGTTTTCGTAACTTTTCCTGTCTCCACTGAGGTCTCAATTTACTTTGTTCTGCTCTGCATAACTGGCTGATTGGGGTCTTCACAATTTTTCCCTCTCTCTTCCTCCTTTGATAACTATAAAAACATGACAAGTAAACTGGCTTATA
This sequence comes from Coilia nasus, assembly GCA_027475355.1. Taxonomy (NCBI): domain Eukaryota; kingdom Metazoa; phylum Chordata; class Actinopteri; order Clupeiformes; family Engraulidae; genus Coilia; species Coilia nasus. The sequence goes on from CM050221.1 coordinate 518,184, forward strand.
CTTATTTAAAACTAAATGGTCTGACTGAAGCCTAATATTTTTAGTATAATTGCTTTTATACTGCAATTAGTGCATTCACTTTGTGTATGCACTACAGACGCTGTTTTGGTCAATTTTAGTTTAGAATGCATGTTAACAGATTAGACCATTCACGACGTGCAGCACGACACCACGCCTGTGCTGTCCACTTTGAAGAGAAAAGTTCTATGTGTGCTGTGCGCAGGTGCACACGTACCATGAACGCACAATTGCATTTTGAATCAGACCTCATCATGATTTATTACCTTTTTTTTTCTTTTCCCTTGCTGCAGTATCATTTTTAATGCGCTCCCTGTGTCGGATTGCCTTTTACTTGAGAGTGACATCTAAAATAAGTAAAAAATATAGGTAAGTAATCGTGAAAATGGTATTTAAAGGATAGTTAAATTGTACAACATGTTTTAATTTACAACTTATGGATATCTTTTAGATAAGCAATGAAATAAAATCATTTACTTCATACAACAGTGGCATTAGCTGTGGTTGCGCCACCTGACAATCTGGTTGCGCCGCCTGACTTTTGCTACTAATTTCAAATTAAACAGGCTACTACTTGGACACCTATATATGAGCTGCAAAAACATTTTTTAAATCATACTTTTTTGAATGTCTAAAGTGTGATCAAATTATATAGGTTTTATTGATTAAAATGGTATATGTTTTGAATCATTTTAAACCATTTTAAACCCAAATAATGCACTCGAACACAAAAATTTGCATGTCATGTCAATGACCCTTTTATTGTGAAATCTATTGACTTTCATCCATTGAAAACACTGGTCGACTCCCACTTCCCATGAATACAACTTCCACGAAATTTCACGAAATTTCAACGGTGCGAAAACAACCAAACGAACTCGTCATAGGTCGTTATTTGTGATCCACAGGGGGCGCTGTAATTGTACAAAATCTCATTTTGCCTATTTCTTTCAGAAATCACTCCTACACACTACACAAACACACATAATGTCATTCATTCAAAACCCACATCCATGCCCACTTCCAGGAAATAATTTCCACACAATTTCTCACCTCACAACACTGCTCTATCACATATTCAGCATACCAACAGTTCCCACATTTCAATACACTGTGGCAGTCATACCATGCGGCGGTCATGCCACCTACCTAGTTTCCACGGAACTGTTAACCTCGTCAGCCCATCAGAATTTATCCCTTACTTAATTCCCACCTCATCAGCCCATCAGAAAAAAGAATTCCATTGTTAAGGGAGATAATATGACATATTAACCTAACATATCCTGAATCACAATGAACAAAGTATCAGATTGTAATGGCAATATACTGCAATATTCATCTATGTAATGGGCTAAAGCTCAACTACAGATTGGTCCAAGCAGCCTACTACACATGTTTGCTATTACTGATATAGGCCTACATTTAACTATTGCCCTCCCATTGGACCGGAGTGATCTGGCCCTCCATAGAAAAAGTTTGGGGACCAGTACTAGACCCTCGTTTTCGTAAGCATAAACCGAAATCCCAACATTATATGGACTCTATACTGTCAACGTTAAGCGTTTTTCTATTGTTGGTGAAAATGTGTGTCTGAGCACAATCTCTGTTGCCTTGCCCTGTTGATTTGCCAATATTTTTACCATAGGCAGTATGGATTGCGGTGCTTTACGCGCAGTGGCGGTTCTACATTGAATTCAGGGCCGGCCCAAGCCTTAATGGGGCCCTAAGCAAAAATTCCTTAGGAGGCCCCCATACCACCTCCTCAGCAACAGATGGTTAATTTTCCTATAGCCTACATACTATGTGTGTAGTTTATCCACCATCATTGTCGCAATATGTAATGTGTTTAAAATACACCAGTGTCATTCTGACTGTTTTAACTGAAGCAAACCCAAAACATATGAACAGTAACAAGTTATTCTCTTACTCTTGGTACAATCATAGGCTGTTGTGGATCAATTTAACGCACATTCGAAACTTCAACAACTGTAGGAAGTAACGTGATGACCGCTATATTTATTAAAATACCAACCATCCATTTGAATGGAATGGGGCTTCATGCTACAAGCGTGGAGACAGCAGCGAGGCATTGGAAGATGGTGCGAGCGAGGGGAATCAATGGCAACTCACTCTGATTCACAGCCAAAAACGTTAACATGCAAATACATTTACAAAAAAAACAAACAAAAAAAACAACACCACCACCGATGGTAGCTTCAAAGGGATGCCTAATATTCCTTTGAATGTCTTCATATCAAATGCTATGTTGTTGATGCACTTTCAAGCTATCTAGATAGCTATAATCTAGCTAACTAGCTAACGGAGAAAATACTGTCATGCTGATTGCTGAACATGCAAACCTACCTTTGTCTTGCTGTTTTTTCTCATCTTCCAGCTTCTTCTTTTTTCTTTTCTCAGCACCAGAGGGATAGTTTCGTTTTTGTGACATGACTAAGTTTGCCGACTTCCCAATGTTGACAATGATCTGTCTCACGAGGTCTATCAAAGTCACTGCTGCTGTATGACATCTCCAAGACAAATGGTGGCAGCCTGAATCAGCACGAATCAATGACGCATCTCATTGGAATGACTCATTTTTTTCCACTTATAAGTGCTCCTATATTAAGTTTGACTTCAAAATATTATAAACAGTCATGTTCTCCGCCTATTGAAGGGATTTTTAGAATTAAAAGTGGCACAAAAAGAACACCCACCGTCATAGAGGAGTATAGGACAAAATTCTCTCTATATAAAGGCTGCTAACATGTTGTGTTGCTTGAGTGAGATCGCGGGGAAGCGCAATGCGTGCGGTTCACCGCGTGAGGTTCAATGACACATCAAGGTAGAGTTGTCAGGGGGCCTCAGAGGTGGGTTGGGGGCCCTAAGCCGTCGCATAGTTTGCTTATGCCTTGGGCCAGCCCTGATTGAATTACTCCCCGGGCGAGACCCCCTCCAAGCTGCCGCCCCACTTTTAGGCCAAAAGGCACTACTCACGTTTAAAGTTAAAAAGTCAGCTTATAGACTAAACAAGAAAACAGCTCAGTATTTATAATGACAAGAACAACAACAACAATATTAACTAGATGTACCGCATAGCGGTACATGGTATGACCGCCGCAGTGTATTGAAATGTGGGAACTGTTGGTATGATGAGTGTGTGGAAGAGCAGTGTTGGGAGGTAAGAATTTATGTGGAAATGATTTCTTGGAAGTGGGCATGAATGTGGGTTTTGAATGAATGACATTGTGTGTGTTTGTATAGTGTGTAGGAGTGATTTCTGAAAGGAATAGGCAAAATGAGATTTTGTACAATTACAGCGGCTGCTATAGGCCCAATTTTATGGCATGTGCTGTGCTTTTAGAGGTCTTTGTGTTGATCGTGCATGAGATATTTTATGCAGTTCCTACCTTCTTAGTCCAAAATATTGGCAATTCAAAATTCCAATTTTTGCATTTACCCATATCACTAGGTGGCGCTATGCTTCAAGTGAGTGTTTATGGGCTGGGTTGATATGTCTCTGTAACACCGACATACTAACACAAAATCGTTGTCTTGGGCAAAATTATTGACGAATTATTTAACAAAAACTGTTTTTTGACACCTAGCTTCGCCAATAAACATCACCTCTTATGACGAAATGTCACAAAATTTAGTACACATGAAAAGAAAGCTGTTTAGAGATGGCAGGTCAACGTTGACCAAATTTGAGCAATTAAAAGCCAAGATATGGACTTTTGAAGAATTTTAAGCTACGTGTTAAATGTTCATTGACGTGTAACTTCGAAACGGTTTATCTCAAGATAAATCCTTTGATAACTTTTTGTCAGCATTGTCTGTAGATGACATATACCAAATTTGGTGAGATTCACATGAACGGCCTATGACGAGTTTGTTCAAATTCGTTTTCACAATGTTAAAATTTCACGGAAATTGTTTTCATTGGAAGTGGGCGTCGACCAGTGCTTTCAATGCGTGAGGGTCAATAGATTTCATGATAAAAAAAAAGTTGTTGTAAATATTAGCATTCTCTAGATAATAGGCAAAATGACATTTTCTACAATTACAGCGCCCCCTATGGACCAAATTGTATGGCATGTGCTGTGATGTTAGAGGTCTTTGTGGTGATCATGCATGATGTATTTTGCGCAAAATTCCACCTTCTCGGTCCAAGATATTCGCAACTCAAAATAGCAATTTTTGCAATTACCCTTATCACTAGGTGGCGCTATGCTTCAAGTGAGTGTTTATGGGCTGGGCCGATACGCCTCTGTAACACCAACATATTAACACAAAATCGTTGTCTTGGGCAAAATTGTTGACGAATTATTTAACAAAAGCTGTTTTTTGACACCTAGCTTCGCCAATAAACATCGCCCCCTATGACGAAATGTCACAAAATTTAGTACACATGAAAAGAAAGCTGTTTAGAGATGGCATGTCAACTTTGACCAAATTTGAGCAATTAAAAGCCAAGATATGGACTTTTGAAAAATTTTAAGCTACGTGTTAAATGTTCATTGACGTGTAACTTCGAAACGGTTTATCTCAAGAAAAATCCTTTGATAACTTTTTGTCACCATTGTCTGTAGATGACATATACCAAATTTGGTGAGATTCACATGAACGGCCTATGACGAGTTTGTTCAAATTTGTTTTCACAATGTTAAAATTTCACGGAAATTATTTTTGTTAAAAGTGGGCGTCGACCAGTGCTTTCAATGCGTGAGGGTCAATAGATTTCACCATAAAAAAAAAGTTGTTGTAAACGTTAGCATTCTCTAGATAATAGGCAAAATGACATTTTTTACAATTACAGCGCCCCCTATGGACCAAATTTTATGGCATGTGCTGTGATGTTAGAGGTCTTTGTGGTGATCATGCATGACATATTTTGTGCAGTTCCCACCTTCTCGGTCCAAGATATTGGCAACTCAAAATACCAATTTTTGCATTTACCCATATCACTAGGTGGCGATATGTTTCAAATTAGTGTTTATGGGCTGAGTCGATACGTCTCTGTAACACCGACATTTCACAAAAATTTCATGTCATTGGGTGAAACGTTCATTGAGTTATTCAACAAAAACTTTTGCCGGTCTCCCCCTCTTTGACGGACCCTGGCAAAGCGGGGGGGTGGCCCTTGGGGACCAAAAGCTTCTAGTCGCTCAAAAAGTTCTAGGGCTACATGCCTACAAAGATTCATGTCCCCCGTACTTCCAGTGTCCCGGAAATCGTTGACGGAAAATCGGTGAAAAAAAAGAAAAAAAAAAAAAGGGAAAAAAGTCTCGGCAACACTATAATGACCGCTATCGCTAGCTTTGCTAGCGGCGGTCATAATGACTAGAAAGTACTCATAGAGCCCAGACCTCCGACAAGGCGTGGACTATCTCCTGGCTGGGTTTCGTTTTTCTTGCGCAGCCTACGTTTGTCCAGCCTGGTAAACCAGCCCCTCATTTTGTACAGATGGTCTGGAGCGGAGGCCGCGAGAAACGATTTCTTCCTGGAGGTGTGGACTCTGCTGAAGTTTAAAACAAGTGCCTCTGCCTTTACCCAGTCGCTAGCATCTGGTTGTCACGTATGCAATTAGCCTACCTATGCACTACAATTTAAATGTATCACACAAAGTCAACTTCATGGGTCATGAACACACCCTCTGTTCGCTGATTGGCTAGGAGTTGCTCGGTCCTCTTACATGCTCCTCAACGGCCTCTGGTCCAGACCCTCTGTACAAAATGAAATGAAGTAAGAGGGGCTGATTTACCAGACTAATGTGGGCAGACAGACACACACAGAAATGGACAGGGTGATTGCAATACCTGGTTAATCCCTCCGGGGACCAGGTAATAACTATAACAAAAGAACTTTGGAAAGGACTCACTGTCTTCAATCAACACTTCGTTTGGCTATGAAAACATATTTCCAATGCGCCATTTATATAATAATAATAATAATAACAATAATAATAATAATAATAATAATAATAATAATAATAATAATAATAACAACAACAAAGTGCACATGCGCTATAGCCCACCAGGGTCACTTACGCGCACGCTTGTTTGTGTAGCTTAGCCATGAACGCGCCCCCTGTCTGTAGAAGGTGAGAGAGCGAGCAGGACGCGGGATCGATCTGATTAAACTCGATTTCAGTGATATTAGCACAAAGGAAGGGAGTCCGGCTTGTGTTGGGAAGGACGGCTCATCCATCCGAAGGGGAACTAGAGGCTACACTTCGGTGATTTGTTCCCACAAAACTAAGGGTTTTCTTGGAATAGATCAGTTGCAAAATCCCTCGAACTGACCCAGAAGGGTAAGTAACCCTATCTTTATGGCCAGTGTTTAACGTAGTTAGAAATCTCCACATTGATATTTGTTTGAACTTATGTTCGCTTGTTATTCGGGCCGCGTGGAAGTTATTGTTTACACAGTACATCTCTCTATTTCAACTTACTGTGGTACGCATTGGTATTTTAGGTTAAAATTAAGGTATTTGTCTTGACGTCGTATTATTTTTATTTCTTTAAATTATCTACGGTTTACCGTACATTAAGACAGACTGATGGCGTTACTCAACGCAGTATTTTTACAGCGACTTGATTTGTATTTGAATTTATAGTCAAGTTAAAGTATAGTCGATGGACTCGGGTGGCTAAGAAGCTAGTTTGCAATACTGCTATTACATTGTATATGGCAAAAGAGTCTTGATGACCAGTTTTCTGAAAGTAACAGCTGCATATTATATGGTCGCTTGGCTCACGCGGTAAAAGCAATTGAATGGAAACGTTCCCGTTTAGTATTAAAAACCGTGGAAACAAACTTAAACCAACACTGGTACGGCTTTGTTAGGCACGCCAATGTGTTAGCAAGCTAATTGTGTGTTGGTTGGAAACACGAGGTGGTTGTAACGTCGAGGTGAGTCATTGGTTGAACTGAATGAGTTGGTAAAAGGGAGATCCCCGACCTTTTCGTGTGTACGGTTTGTGTCAAAATACAGCGTAAAAACAGATTAGGCAGTGAAAAGTTAAATACAATTGTAATGTATTGTCATTTGTAATGGGGTGGTATCTGCACCCAAAGTTGCCATAGTCTGTTTTATTGAGATGAAAGTAGGTTGTCCGGAGGACAATGTGTAGGAGAAGGTTGCTTGAGGCCAGATGGTCAATCATTTCAGCTAAAGATGGCTACTTATTGTCGGTTTAAATTCTGGCACTGTTTTTTAAAGAGTAGTTTAAGCACTCTAGAAAGTCACAGTGGGCCTTTGTACAGTGGTCTTTAGTGTGAAATATTTATCTTTAACGTGGCTATTTCTCTGACCGAAAGTGCTCCTCTTCCGACCAAAAAAACGTGCGTAATGGTAATTAGCTTGTTGAAAGTGCCCCCCATTGGTGCTGGCGGTGAAACAGAACGGCACCATCGTCTGCATTGTCTCTCAAGTAGAAGCTTGGCAACCTCACTATAGATCATCGTTTTTGTAAACCTTGTTTTGTAAAAATGAACCAAAAGTAACTATCATGGATGCGTCGTTAGTTTAGACCGTCCTTTGGTGTGTTTTGTTGTTTTGATTACGTTTCCGCGTTTGTGAAAGTTTATGTTTTTGTATGTGTAATAGTGAGCTTGCTCCCCCCTAAGTCGGAAAAGTTTGCGGTGTCGTTTGAAAAGAACGTTCCTGGAACGTTCACGTAGCCGAGTAAAACACCTGCTGAACGCTATTTGGGGAATTGAATCTGGATTCGATGTAACACGTTACATAGGCCTGTTTTGATTATGTGGTGAACGTGCGCTAGCCACTGTGGAGTTGGCCAGTTCTCACCGCAAACGCCCGGTAAGTTTTTAATACAGAAATACTCCCAAGATCAACTATTGCAATATGTGTGGAAGGGAATACAGCGTTATGAGGTTTAGAAAGTTCACAGTTGCAATGTTTTCTCTTTTTGAGCCCTTCCCTGCCCCCCTTAACACACACACACACACACACACACACACACACACACACACACACACACACACACACGTCTTTAACCTAAGATGGCAGCTTTTAATGTGTGTTGGGCTGTTCAATGAAAAGATACGAGGCCGGTATGGCGGGCGGAGCATTGTGGCTGCCTGCTCGTCCTCAGCTCGCCAACCTTTGCGTTTTTTTTTTTTTTTAAGCATAACATCAAAGCATAGCGTCAAGCAAATGTGTGTGGGCAATGTTTTATTACATGTTTTTTTTATTTCTGAACGAAGATTAGTTTGTTAATAATAATAATAATAATAATAATAATAATAATACAATGCAAATGAACTATTTAATGAACATTTTATTGCAATGGCATACTTTTTATGTCTTTACATGTGTTTTTACCAAAATTACTGTGCATTTTATATTTGAAGACCAGTAATAAATGAAAAAGTCTGAGTGAACAAGAAAATAACACTAACAGTTATCTTATTCAGAAGTACAAACCACTGAGGGTTTTCATTACAATCACACACACAAACACAAAATCAAATAAAATAACTTGCCAGCACAAATGTGATGGGTGGTACTGAGATTAAGATTGCAGCAAAAAGGCCAGGTCTGGCTCAAAGACAGTGGTTTTGATGCGCAAGGTGTCATGCAAGTGAGAGTCACTTAGTCTTGTCCTCACACGGTTCTTGTTAAAGTTCATAAGTGAGAATGTCTTCTCGCACAGGTATGTCGAGCCAAATAAGTTCGAATCTCTTGGAACTTGCTTTTATCCAGCTGGCGGTAAAAGTTGACAAGAGGGAGCTGCTGCTCCATCAGCAGGTAGTCTGGAGCGTAATCAGGGAAGCTCTTTGCTCACGTTCTCAAAAATCAGTAACTGAGCGATGTCAGTTGTGTCTGTGCTTTGTTGCAGGCTAATGAAAAAAAATCAAACCCGACACCCGTTGTCTCTGTCTCTTAATATCGGACGAAATGTCTTCAGTTCTCCATGCCACATTGTTACGGGACAGGCAAACATTGGCAAAGTCTTGCTTCTTCTCAGGACAAATATTCTACCATTTTCATCACGCAGTCTTTAACAAATTTACCATCAGTAAAAGGTTTGCAGTGCCTCGCATTTAATGTTGCCACCTCGTAGCTCGCTTTTGTGGCATTTTCATTTGACTTACGAGTTCTTGTGAAAACTCTGCTGTGCCGTTAAAACACCTTCCAGTTGCTTTCATTTTTTGCACCATTCATTCCTCGTTAGCTTGTCGTAGTTAGCAGCATGTCTTGCCTGGTAATGACTCTTGAGATTAAACTTCTTGAAAACAGCCAGAGTCTCTTTGCATATTAGGCAGATGCAGTTATTTCGTATGCCAGTGAAAAAAATATTCAATTTAACACTTGGAGGCGCCGGTCCTCGCTGTCAATTTTCCTCTTATTTACAGTCGCCTATACCCTGCGTGGCCAAGCAATTATAATAAAAGACGCACCTGCATTCCTGAACGGTAGGCTACTTATCGCTGTCAATGCTGCTAATAGCGAGGTTGCTATAGACGCAATTCAGCCATTCACAATCATCGAAGCATGGAACATGCAGTTTTTAGAATGTATTGGGGGACAGCATATTATTGATTTTATGAAGGAGGCTGTGGGCCAGTGGAAATGAGCCTGGACTTTGGACATGTATGACCTAATGCATGTCTGTTGTTGAACCAGATTCTACAAAGATAGGCCAACATAATGCGTTACTATGGGACCAAACGTGAACAGGTACGGTCTGCATAAATGTGCATGTCATATGATGTCATAACATGATTTTTTTATTTTAATAAGCTGTAAAACATATAAATATAATTCTGTGTAGTGTATTATTGTTTATAAAATTGTCTATTGTCTATGGTGTGTCTGTAAAGCGAGCTAGCAAGCTAACGAACTAGCTCATTTAAGTGAATGGTAGTAACTGACAAAAACACCCATGTGCACCAACAGTGATTGGACTGACCTTGAATTTAATACATTGCTGTAACCTTATAACTTAATATTACTTTGTCCACTTAAGCTATTATCAGTAATAATATCTAGGTGGGTGTTAGTAAGTAAAGTGACAGTTTTCAATTTAAAACATTACATAAGCATGTTTGCTAGCGTTAACGCACTAACAACCACATAGTAAGTCGCTACTGCCTGACCTGAAATAAAACTAATTTTCTCAAAATCCAAACACTAACAACTTACACTATTAGGCTTGAAATAATCACAAATAGTTGCAGATTGTGACACATGGTTCCTAAAACAACTCCAGAAAGACATGATGACCAATTTATTAGTTAAACTCCACGTGTCCCATTCACTTGACTCTGCTCTGCATCCAGGGGGATTTGCCCCCCTCCCCCTTGCGAAAATAGAATGCAGAAGGAAACGACAGCCGCCGCTAGCGAAGCTAGCGAAAGCGGTCATTATAGAGTTGCCGCGACTTTTTCCCCTTTTTTTTTTCTTCTTTTTTTTCAGTGAATGTCCGTCAACAATTCCCAGGACACTAAAACTCGGGGGGACATGAATCTTTGTAGGCATGTAGTCCTAGAACATTTGGAGCGAATAGAAGCTTTTGGTCCCCCGGGGCCACCCCCCCCCGCTGTGCCAGCGTACGTCAAAGAGGGGGAGACCGGCAAAAGTTTTTGCTGAATAGCTCAGTGAACGTTTCACCCAACAACATAAAATTTTTGTGATATGTCGGTGTTACAGAGACGTATCAACCCAGGCAATAAACGCTCACTTGAAGCATAGCGCCACCTAGTGATATGGGTAAATGCAAAAATTGGGATATTGAGTTGCCAATGTCTTGCACCGAGAAGGTGGGAACTGCGCAAAATACGTCATGCACGATCAGCACGAAGACCTCTATAACCACAGCATGTGCCATACAATTTGGTCAATAGGGGGCGCTGTAATTGTACAAAATCTCATTTTGCCGATTCCTTGCCTTCACAAATCAGTCCTACACACTACACATTCAAAATCCACATCCATGCCCACTTCCAGGAAATCATTTCCACAGGAATTCTCACCTCACAACACTGCTCTACCACACACTCATCACACCAACAGTTCCCACATTTCAATATACTGCGGCGGTCATACCATGTACCGCTATGCGGTACATCTAGTTGCCATTAATGGTTCAACTGATGAATTAAAGGTTTAGTTTACAAGAGTTTACAAGTCCATAAACTTTGAAGATTATCCATCAAGTAGCCTTATGTAGATATGAACTGAGTAATGTTAGCTATGGTAAGGTAAAGATTATCCCGTTGGTCAACACCAAAACAAAGTTTGTTGGTTTGTTTAAATGAGAGCAGTGCATTTCGCTCAGCCAAATGTAACCACAACAAGAAGTCATTAGCCTATCAACTAACAATTTGCTACAAGTAACACAATACGCCATCTCTTATATTCGCTAGATGAATGCACCTAATAAATGCGGCAGAAAAATGTTTAAAATTGGGAGCGGTTAAAATCAGCATTAACTCTGCCCAAGATAATAAGGTAGGATGGAGTACATTAGATTTTCCCACTTATTTTGATTGCTAAGGTGCTTTGTGCAACAGGTTGAGGAATTCCAGGGATGTACGATCACAGCCGTTTTTCTTAATTTTTATGAGACTCCTGGTTGGCTAGGGCCTGGGCAAGCCCACGCAGTAAAGTGCCTCTGTGTTGCACACATAGCCAAAGTCAAACCCGACTGCTGTGAATAAATGTCAATTTCGGATAAACTGACCGTGTTAGCTATATATGATGATGCAGAGTAATCTTCTACTCTTAAAAAAAAAAGCGACAGATGATATGACGCAGATTATCGCTAAGTTAACATTTCGCAATAGTTACTTATATACTGTGGCTTATACACAGGTATGGTCAATATCACGCCCTGCGGTTTATTTATTTTACAGTGCATGTAATACACAGGGAAATTACGGTATTGGAAAGCCATTAATGGTTTTGTAAACAAATTGAACTTATTGAAACATATAGGCCTTGGCTTTAACCCTATGGGCCCGATGGACGCAAAATGCTTCCAAATTTACACCCATTCTTCTCTGTTGAATTATTCCGAAACAGTACATCATAGAAAGATGGCACGTATACCAAACAAAACCAGAACCAGGGCTTTACAGCGTGTCCTCCTGCTTATTTTTGTGATGACGTATCGGCGAGATATTAATATTTAAAAATTTGCCAAAATCTCTCATATTAGCGCTCTCATATTTCCCAAGCATTCTACTGCTATCGTGCATTTCTGTCAACACACATTTCATACAGTTTTGAAATTACTGAAAATTTCTGCATGCATCCATAATCCTGCATAATCCTTATATAACATCTTTCATTACATGGAAAATAGGCACTTATTTCCATCAGGCACAGACTACATATTTATCAACATTGATAAGCCACTGAATATGCCACCATCATGGTTCTTACATTGCCAGATTCCAGACAATCTCTTCTACTCACATATGACCGACCACAGCAAAACCGGCCACAACTCGTCGTAGAGGCATTTTGAGTTATTCACAGATTCTGAAAGTGTAATTTCTAAACTTTCCAATGATGTCTTGCACATGGAAATGATAATATTTGTTGAGTTGGTGGCCATTTGAAAGCATGCACACCGTAAAACACAAAACTGAGAAAACTCCTCTTGAAGATCGCCTCACTCTCGCGCTGTGGGCCCATTTGCATGACATTAAGATAAGCCCTCCCCCCACAGACTGTCATTGAGGTGTGGTATTATGACTGAGATGCTAATGATTTAGCAACTAGTGCTGCAGTAGCTACCAGCTGTATTGCCGTATCAAAGCTGCAGTTTTTACTACAGTATTACTGTTGTATACTGCAGTAAAGATTTAGTCATTGGCACCAGTCAATTCGGGCATTATTCAAATTAATCGCAAATCGAAACTATGCTGTAATGGGAAGTTTTGGCTAGTAACATGATGCTAATGTTTACAATTAAACAAGCCCCGTTGCCCCCTGCTATCAGCTAAATATCTCTCTTTCATGCAAAAATAATGACCACACGAAAGCTGAATTAGTACCAAAGATCTTAGATTCTACAAAGATAAATATAATTCTGCGTAGTGTGTTAATGTCTAGACGTATGAAGCCAACAAACTCCTAGTGTGTCTGTACAGCGAGCTAGCAAGCTAGCGAACTAGCTCATTTAACTATGACAACACCAATGTGCTAAACGCTAACTTGACTCACCTTGAATTTAACACATTGCTGTAACCTTATACCTTTATATTACTTTGTCCATGTTTGAGCTAATATCAGTAACAGTATCTAGGTGGGTGTTGGTGAGTAAAGTGACAGCTTTAAATTTAAAACGTTACGTTAGTGTAGTTCGCTAGCGTTAGCGCACTAACAACAACATAGTAAGTGATACTGCCTGACCTGAAGTAAAGCTAAATTTCTCAAAATACAAACAGTAACAACTTTGACTATTAGGCTTGAAATAATCACAAACAGTTGCGGATTGTGACACATGGTTCCAAAAAATCAACAACTCCAGAAAGACGTAACGACCAATTTATTAGTTAAATCACACGCGTCCCATCGAATTTCAATGAAACGAGTCTTGACTCTGCTCTGCATAAAGGGGGATTTCCCCCTCCCCTTCGTCAACACTCTCTCAGTACTTTCCTCTCTTTCGGCAGCTAGAGGATCCGATTGCATTCTGTACACTGGAGAAAGTTTCTGACTATGTGAACGTCCCAAGGAGAGAGTTCTCCTTCCTTCTTATGCAGCATTTACAGTCAAAGTTACACAGCTTAAGTAGCCACGAGGTTTGCTTCTAGCATACAGCTGATTGGCGGAAACACAAACAAAAGAGCACTGTAATCGTTACGTGAATGGCCAGTATCGCCAGTATGGTAATTTACACACACCCCAAGAAAGACAAGATTCTTTCTTGAAAACTTGCCAATTTCAAAGACAAAATGCATGTTTTTAAAGCAACCAATACTGTTATCTTTTCTCCGTTTCGCTCTGGCGAACATGAGACTGGTTTTGCTGTGGTCGGTCACATATGAAAAGATATCCCTACTGACAGTATCCTGTGGACAGGTACTTGCAAGAATACAAGATTTTTTTTATATGCAATATTATTTATTATTTGTTTAGTATTTTTTTTTTATAAAATCAGTGCAAATAGTAGCTCACCAAATGAAACCAGATCTGGATAGTCTAGACTGTCCTGAAAGAAACAAGATATAGCCCGCATGTATGGCCCTTACAATGACCAAGATATGAGCTTAAAAGTAAAGGTAGTAAAAATACCCTGAAAATAGCCTAGGGGCCATAGGGTTAAGATTTATTTAGTAGTCTATTATGAAATCACATTATCAGTGCTGGTAAAGTAATTAAGATCAAGGATTAATTTAAATAAATGCAATCTACATTTAAGTAGTCAGGTATTTCTATGCCATTGTTGGGTCAATTATCTCTTGCAGAACAAGTGTGGAAATGCGACAGGCTAGATATGGTATTTTGTAAAAGACTTGTTGTTTTAGAATACTTAAACTGGCTATTTGTATTTACCAAGCCCTCTATGAAGTTTAGGTATGATTAAACACCCAGGTAGAGACTGAAAAGTTGGTATTTTCTATGCATGTATGCTAAATTATTCTTTTGTACGGCTTTTTAAAATGTTGACGAATGTCCCAATGACTTTGAATTGGTCACTCCAATGTTCGGAGATCTTACATTTTTGTAGAATGACCATGTAGCATTAGGCTAACTATTAGTTTAAGCATTTGTAGTGCTCACCACTAAAGCTCACCTATCTTAGTGGAGTACGTCCCCTCTGCGGAATGCGTTCAACTTGGTTTTGACGTTGCTCAATGTCATCAACAGCTGTGACAGGAAATAAGAACTTTATTTGTTTCAAACGTCACGTCTTGTCATCGTCTTGTGTAGACAGTCTGTCCAATGGAGGCCTATCCAATTTACTTTTTTTAAAATCATGTTTTCCTCATCAATTATCTTGGTTTAATAATTAGGTTGCTGTCAAGTGTTTTTTTTTTGTAGTAACCGGTGGACTTGGTTTGTTATCATGGTAATCACCTCTTGTATTAGGTTTCTTAGTGCACCCTGTTATTGTGAGTGATTTGGAAAAAGTCAGTTGTAGTTGAAGAAAGGCCCTGTTCTCCTGTCTTTGACCTGTGCCATTCACAGCTAAACATTTTTCCCTAACTCCTACCTCCTTTGTGCCTGTCTGTTTTCATACAGGCCTCTATGCCTGTTGTGGGCAGTACCTACTCTCTTGGCACTTTGCCACATCTGTCACTTAGTGGAGAGAATTAGGTGAACGGTCAGGCTTTGGCAGCTTAGACACCAAATCTGATCGCAGGGATTCACATTTGTGGCTTTTGGCTAGGCTGTTACGACCATCCTGCTAATGCTCCCCTCCTCCTATGACCTCCTTGCTCTGTAAGCTCTTGTATGGGAAGAAGACAGGGAGCTTCAGACAGCTGGTGAACAGACTTTCCTGATTTAGGGTTGATCAGGTCTGCTAGAGGAGGCCTATAGGGAACTCCTCTGTCCTTCCTGTCTTCTCTTTCTCTTGCTCACCTACTCTTGTTTTAACCATTTTCTTTTTGTCCTAATGTCTCTGTGAGATAAAGCCTCAAGGTATGAAGTTGTATCTAGACTGAGCCATGCTTGTTAATACAAGAGGACTGCAGTGTTGAGCAGGTTTAACATTAGATCATGTGAAATGTGGTTGCATAGTATATGGGTACTTGACATGACGTGTGATTTTAATGTAACATGGTGCATATACCTACCAAAATGTGTTTTTTATTATTTAAATAAAATGTAAATAAGGCAAATTACAGTATATTACAGCACATTTAGTTTGGAATAAAAAACTATTTTTTTCTTCATATTTATTTAAAGGTTTTTATGCCAAATGTCCTGCGGTGTGACTGTAACATGAATGCGACATGAAATATTAACAGCAATAAAATAAACCGGCAACATTTAGAATAATTCATAAAAGCTTTGGCATAATTTTACAATTATTAACTTATTAAAAAAAACATTTTTAACATGAAAAAACATTTTACAGCAATATTTGCAGCAAGTTAAATCTTGTAACATAAATGCAGTCCTGCGGCGTGACATGTAAATTAAATTTTTGAGCGGGCAGTTGCATGGACAACTATAGGGGTCTTCAGTACAGCCCCCTACCAGGAAGTAAGTCAGTCATTAGAGACTGCTGTGAAAGTTAAAAGGTGAGTATTAATCTCTTTATATTTGCACAGTTTTTGATGTTTGTTAGACAATGTTTGGGTCCATTTATGATGTCCTGTGGTGTGACGGCTCTAATTGAAGGAAAAAAGTTTGTTTTTAAAAAAAATTCACATATCAAAGTTATAAACAATATCATTATTAAGTTAGCGTGCTAGCTCCAAGTCAGTCATGTATAGAAAGGGATTAAATTGGCCACAATGCTGTTAATGTCCTGTGGTGTGACATTCATGTCCTGCAGTGTGACATGTTTTATGCAACGTATTGCTAGATCTTTACCTGTTATTTTCTTTTTTTCTAAATGTATGAAGTATTTGCATCCATGTTTATTCTATATAGATGGCCAACAATCACTAATATTTTATGAATGAAAATATTTTATAAATAAAAATAGTTTTTTAGAAATGAGCAAAGAAAGGACAAAATGGTACCGGGAGGGGATAAATCAGGATGAAGCCAGGCGTGAGGAGATCCTTAGCGAGAGAAGAAGAATGTAAAGAAATTGATATAGGGAAAGGGAGCTAGTAAGGGAGTTTGAATCTGATAAAAAGAGACATCTGGTGTGAATTAATCAATAGCCCTGTTGTTCACTTTATGATGTCCAGATGAAAGAACGTGAAAATTTAATGCAACATAGACCAAATAACAGACCAATGACTAATGTTTACTGAATGCATAACGAAACGAAATTGAAAGTTATGCCCCATGTCTTCGTTCAGTATGCTGTATCAGTGGTGTATGCTGTATCAATTTTTCTGTCTTTATCCTACTGACAGCACTTGTTGACCTCAAACAGGGCTATTGTTTGATTTACACCAAACTTCTCCTTTAATAGTCAGACAATACAACTTGCCTTGATTATGTGTAACAGTGTTTTGTTTTATTAACAGATATCAAGAAAAGAAAGTTAAATGTATGGTTCAACGTGGAGATAAAAATGCTTTCCAGTGGCCTGAGAAGGATGACTGCATTTACTACTCCCAAAGTGACATGGTTGGGGCAATTTCGGAGCCTGAGCCCTATAGCCTGGGTGTGCCCATACTGCCTGTGGCGCTGCATTTACATTCCGCGAGCGTCAGTCTGGCCAAGCTGCCTATCTAAACCATTTCTGCTCAGTCCTCAGATAGGGGGCCAATGAAAATCGAGCATTTCAAAAGGCAATGACGCGGTAGTTTGGCGACCGGAAATCTATCTCAGTCACTGTCTACATGGCGAACGTGGAGCAACTGTAAGATTTCAATGCAGCTGTAGCTGCTGTTTTGGACAAATTCAAAGGGAAGTTCTCTCTGAAAATAGAGCAAAGGGCAGCCCTTGAAGCATTTGTTGCGGTAAAGGACGTTTTTGCAATGCTACCGACCGGCTTCGGTAAAAGTTTAATTTATAAGTTAGCCCCGCTGGTAGCCAAGTCCATTGGGCTTTGCGCGGACGCTGTTGTTGGTCATGTCGCCTTTGATCGCACTGATTCGTTTTTCGAATATCAATATTGAATGACCAACACCAGTCACTCTCATGTTCACCTCACAAGTCTGACAAAAATCCTTTAACGCCATTGCTATATGACTACAGATTACTACTACTTTTTCTTTGGATCAAGCAGTTTCTTTCGCTACGTACTGTATACATCAGAGGACATGAGGGTGTGATTGGTTGAAGCTTCGTCCAGTAGCAAACAGAGGCATTTGAAAGAGGTGGGTTAAGCCCGCCTTCTGAGAAATGGGTTTACAACACAGCTTGGCCAGACCAATGCTCTCAGAGCATTGACAAGTCACGATAGCCAGGCTATGAGCCCTATGGGAGAGCTGCAAAATTAGCTGACCTGGACTGGCTCATGTTTAACCTGTAATTTCCAAAATCATTTCAACATGAACTATCTCTAATGTCTTCTTCATGACTTTCATGTCAGTCATTGTCAGTTCTTGACAAACGATAAAAATGGAAACTTTATCAGTTTATGATTAATCTATTGTGGTGTTTTTCAAGTTGTGTTGACCTTGGGTTTTAATAAAAAACTAACTTCATTGCATTCACTTTTCACTAGGGGTGGGTATTGGCAAGGACACGATATGATACGTATCACGATACATATACCACGATACGATTCTATCACAATACATTGCGATACTGGGTATATTGCGATATTTTATATTGTTCAGTGAAAATGTAAAAATAGAGCTAAATTATCAGTTGCTGTTTACAATCTAGATAGTGTCACATCTTACCAAAACTTAATTAAATCAACATAACTCAGAGTTACTGAACTCAATATAACAGGAAAACATAAAGTGCATAGGATTGGAGTCAGAAATTGATATAGTATATTGTGAAAATTAGTATCACGATATTGATGTTTAAAACGATACAGTGTATTGCGATATGATATATTGCGATACGATATATTACGATATTTTTTGCACACCCCTACTTTTCACAGATGTTTTTAGTTCAGTGCAATACTCAACATACTTAAGATAACCTCAGAGTGAAGAATTTGTGTGTGAACTGTCACTTGTGTGTAAACTGTGCCTCATTGCGTCATGTGGTGTGACGGAATGTCATGTGGTGTGACAAGACTTTAAATGCAATTAAATGCCTATTAGTAAGTTCGTTCGTTTTTATCATCATGTAGCTTTTAAAACATTGTATAATTTAACTATTACAAGAAAAACAAAACAGTGCAGTGATTTTTTTTTCATGTTATAAAATATTTTGATGCGAGTGACTGAGAAAAGAAGGTGCAAGTAAAGAGTGGAACTGAAAAACAGCTCTGAAAAGTAAGTGTATGTTGAATTTCAATAATGATTTTTATAAAGGGCCTCTTAAACTTTAACATATGTGATCTGCAGTTGAAATCAATAATTTTAGTTAATTTTATCTTTACAGTAGTGTGATGTCACACCGCAGGACATTTTCCATCTGTGGCCATGTAAAAGGCTTAGAAAATAGCAAAAAGAAGGGGAAATCCTATAAACCACTAAAAGTTACAAAAACTTAAGCTTTTGGACATTAGAATTTCATACATTTTGTGCAAAGATTGGAGAGTAAAAAAAAAAAATAGTGTTTCACCCTTATTTGTCAAGTACCCATATGTAGTATAGTAGGGTTGCAACTAACAGTTATTTTGATAATTGATTAGTCCATCATTTTTTTCAACTCATTAATTATTAATCGGATAAAATGAAAGATAAATAATTTCCAGCATTTTTTATATGTCCCAATATATATATACATATGCAAGTGCAGCCAACATAGACAAAGAAGGCGAATCTAGAATTTTAGAACTTTAGTGTCACCTTGCATCATCATGTAAGCTAACCCTTTGTTTTTAATAAGTAATAAAATAAGAGAAACATCAGCTGTTGCTGTTCATAACTGCATATAGCAAACATTCAGTCTTTTGGACAATGTGCCCTTTAACTTAGGTTCCCAAGCCAAAAATAGCTGGCTTACTAGCTATGTTAACTGATGGAGTGCTAATGCCAGCTGACTAGTATGTGCTAACTTAGTGCGCTGTCACCTAACAGCTTCGATTAAACATGTCAAAAAAGAATTTGTGTTTAACACACCAGTTTTAACTTGAGCCTATGCTATCAAAAAATAACAATCAAAAACAATATGTGAGGTAGCATAGCTACCAGGCAACCTGCAGAAAGTGAAGTTGACCACATTAGCTGCATGGGCATCCAGCTTAAAGATGTGACTGCACTAATTTATGCATATCTCACAACAAGAATATAGGATGAATTGTGATGTAATAACCTGCAATGTAGGCTAAACCTAGTCATGATTGTCATGTTTAGAGCAAATTATTTAGCAGCTCCCGTTTCGAGCAAAAATCTTGTTGCATAGACAGGCGACAGTGTTTTAGTGACTGAAGCTAGCGAAAGCGGTCATTATAGTGTTGCCGCGACTTTTCCCCCTTTTTTCTCCCCCGATTTTTCGTCAACGATTGCCGGGACACTGGAAGACTGAGGGACACGAATCTTTGTAGGCATGTAGCCCTAGAACTTTTTGAACGAATAGAAGCTTTTGGCCCCCAAGGGCCACCCCCCTGCTGTGCCAGTGTCTATCAAAGAGGGGGAGACGCCCAAAAGTTTTTGCTGAATAACTCAATCAACAATTCCCAAGAACATGAAATTTTTGTGGTATGTCGGTGTTACAGAGGCGTATCGACCCAGCCCATAAACACTCACTTAAAGCATAGGGCCACCTAGTTATATGGGTAAATGCAAAAATTGGGATTTTGAATTGCCAATATCTCGGACCAAGAAGGTGGGAACTGCACAAAATATATCATGCATGATCAGCACAAAGACCTAAAAAGCACAGTACATGCCCTATTGGGCATGGGGATGCTGTAATTGCCTATTTCTTTCACAAATCACTCCTACACACTACACAAACACACACAATTTCATCCATTCAAAACCCACATCCATGCCCACTTCCAGGAAATCATTTCCACACAATTTCTCACCTCACAACAGTACTCTACCTCAAATTCATCATACCAACAGTTCCCACATTTCAATACACTGCGGCGGTCATACCATGTACCGCTATGCGGTACATCTAGTTACTGGAATTATTACTGCCCTGTTAGCTTTTATGTTGTCTCCTTTCTTAAAGCAGCTAAAGCTCTCAGCTACGATTTATGCCTGTGTTTGACAAGTTCAGTAGCAACAAAGCCATGACTATTCTCTTGCTCCTTCAGCTCTCACCAATGAGTGCAGTCTCATAGACTCAAGATAAGTTAACACCAATTCAACAAATGTCTTAAATGGCTTTGTAGCACCGATTAACAGCACCTGAGATAACTTAAAACGTGGTTGTCACAGTTGATTAACCACACTTTGTAGTATAATAGGCCCCATGTACAGTAATGTGCAAAGGTTTTGGGCAGGTGTGGAAACAATGCTGTCAGCTAGGAATGCCTTCAAAAATGGAGGTGTTAATCATTTATGTTTGACAAAATGCAGTGACTGAACAAAAGAGAAACCTAAATCAAATCAATATTTGGTTTGACCACCCGTTGCCCCCAAAAGAGCATCAGTTCTTCTAAGTATACTTGAATAGAGTTTTTGAAAGAACTTGCGCCAAACATCTTGAAGAACTAACCACAGATCCTCTGTGGATGTAGGCTTCTTGACACATACAAACAATTTGGTTACAATATGTACAACCAACCAATACAACCAAACAACATATACACCTATAATCCTGCAAAATTTTTGACTTTGTGTGTACCCCTTTGTGTGATGCTGGTTTGAAGGCACCTGCCTAAATCTTTGCACAGTACTGTATCTTTTTGGCCATCCGCATGTTTAATGTTAAAATATCCATAAGGCTGAAATGACTTGATGGTCATCAGTTGTTTTTTGACATGTTTTAGGCAGGTGCACACAAAGTGTACACACACAGGGGTAAAGTGTACACACAGAGCTTGCGCCTATACCGATCAGAAACAGAATAGGAAGCATAACAAAAGCCTATGCTTTTTAAAAAATCTTACAACTTCTTCAAAATTTTACACATGGGATATTGTGGGTGTAAAGTCAAACTGCTATTAATGATTTTAGTTGCACTTGAGAAAACGCACGGGAGAAAATGATTTTTTTTTTTTTGACAGCATCGTGAGTCAGCTGATTGGAGCTGGAGCAGAGCGCTGCCAGTCAGTTGATTGGTAATCAGCTGGATTCGCACCAGCTGATTTTGGTGCATGCCGTAAATTGAAGACTTGCTGGTGGTTTTAATCAGGCTGAAGCTGTGAGCTGGTTAAACGCAAGTTGGTAAGACGCTGCTCAAAAGTTAGAACACGAATATTGCTGTGCTTTAAGTAATTCTTATATGGGGCAATAACAACGTTTGGAATCACTGGAGAGGCAGCCGGTAAGCGCTTGTTTTTTTTTTTTTTTGTCTCGTTCAGTGTTGTGGAGTTGTTTGGAGAGCGCATCATAGCGTTTGACTTGTTGTTTGCATGGCAATGTGGGTGTTTGGTTGCAGTGATTTCAGGCCACTTAAGTCGAATACACGCAGCGGAGAGTTTTTTTCATTGAGTTTCCTTTCATTTATTTGAACTGTAAGAGTAATAGCCTGGGCAAAAGTTGACTTCAGTGTTTGATATTTGCATTACAATATTTTGTGGGACAATTTGCCAGTAATGTAGGGTGTAATGCAATTGTTTCTACCTTTTGCCATTGAACTAAAGGCTGTTTATATATATATATATATATATATATAATCTCGCTAGTAGTTTGTACTGTAGCAGCCAAAGACTTCTCCTAGGCTATCATTCTTAGACTGTCATCTCCTAAAGGCATATACTCTCATTCAGAAACAAAATGTTAATAGGAGAAACAAAACACCATTACAAGTTACCTTTGTAGTTGCAAATGGACGCGTATTTAATGGAATTGTTCGCAAAATCTGAGTAGATCGATTCAGCTTTAATAGCTCACTGGTTAGCTGTGCTAGTTCCATTGACTGGCTTGAATTTCCTCAAAGGGATAGCATTGGAGAAGGATGTAATTCTCAGCCAAGACTAACTCTGTCTGCCACCTAGTGGAGCGGAGTATTTTACACAAGCTGTTTTATTTCGTTATTATTCATATTTATGTGCAGGAGATTTTGTAATGACGTAATGAAACTGATACCGTTGCTATTTTTAGATACCGCAGGACACTGCCTAACCATAGGCGGAATATTTCTTTTTTTTTTCATTTTTTGACAATCAACTGTGAGACCTCTAAGTGACCAAGACGTAAATATTCACTTTATTACTGTTATTTAGGAAGGGATCATTGGGTAGAAACAAAATGTCTTGATATAAAACATTAATTTGTGGTTTTAGAGGGTACGGAAATGGTCACCGCTCAGAAAATACCCCCTCGGACTCCCTTTTTCAGTGAGGTAAATCACACCGTAGATGGTACCCCAGAGTAATGAAACTTCCACCACTTCAAGATACATGTCTTGGCAATGCCTGATGTGAATTAGAACATCTAAACTCAACTCCTTCATATTTCACACAGCTTGTGCAAAGAAACGATTTCCCTGTGATAGTTTTCACTTTTTGACTGTCAGCTGTAAAACCCCCAACTGACCAAGACCTAATTATTCACTTAGTGTTATTTAGGAAGGAATCAATGGGTAGGAACAAAATATCTTGATATAAAACATTAAATTTATGTGGTTTTAAAGGGTACTGAAAATGGTCACAGCTCTATGTCTTGTATAGAAATTAAGTTACGGTCCTCCAAAAAACGTAAAAAATGAAATGCGGCAATCAGCTACAGTGAAAAAGGGCCATACATTTGAAACCGCTTAATATTTTGATCTAAAACGTTGGGATTTTTCATTGCTCCCATAGAGGTACATTTGGTGCAATTTTGTGCAAAATTGGAGATGGTGCCCATGGAAGCACTTGTTGCGTTGGCATGGATATATATATATATATATATATATATATATATATATATATATATATATATATATATATATATATATATATATATATATATATTAGGGCTGGGCGATATGGCTGAAATCTGTATCACGATATAAGTGTTTCATATCCGTCGATATCGATAATTATTGAAACATTGTGTGGCCTATTTAAAATAAGTAACAGGAGGGAAAAAAATCTAAATTTAAACATTTTTATTTTTAACTTCACCTTCCTCTGACAAGCAATAAGCATTCAGGCAAAATGACTGTCAACACGTTCAATGTTACGATCACAATGAAAACTGAACAATTATCAATAAGCTAATAAAGTGCTTAACAAAGCTGAAGTGTTATAAAGACGTGCAAAGTGTTAAATGTAAACATAGCGAAACCTGATACCTGAGAAGAACTATCATATATTGTATATAGTTTTACTGCATAATTTGCAGACATTTGTCTGACTACGATGAGATTTGTAAACTCCAAAAAAACTCCCATACTGGTGAGCAGACCTTTCTGTTCTTAGGGCTCATTCACACCAAACACTCACACACACACTGCGTATTCAGCGCGTGGCCGTTTTCTGTCCGTATTCGTTTACAATGCATGTTAACAAATTAGACTCTTCACACTGCACGCGTGATCTGAGCGTATTCTGTCCCTATGCAAACATATTGTATACTGATACGCGCTGTACACGCTCAAGTTGGTGTGAATGAGCCCTTATCCACATTTTCCTCGCTCGTCGCAGTGGCACTCATCTTCCTTTCTTGACCATGCTTTTTATGGAAAAAAACACGACTATGAGACAAGAGATGGCGCAACCAAACACGATACTGTGACATGATTGGCTATTAGCGTGTCACTCCCCATACGTTGCTAGGCTACAGAGGACGAGTGCCTTTGCTCATGCAACCAAGCTTGCTTCGCAACAAAGATTTAAAGCGGAGCTAAATCAGAGAGGGCTCTGACTAAACTTACGCCGTTTTCTTAAAAAACAACAACATTCTATCGAAACATTATATCGAACGCATTTTCTATTGTTATCGAGTAGGTGTCTATCGAGATGCATATCGTTATCCTTTTATCGCCCAGCCCTAATATATATATATATATATATATATATGTGTGTGTGTGTGTAGATACATATATATGTAGATAGTGAGTAACCCTTTCTCATAGTAAGCACTTCAATGCAGTTTCAGGAAGGCCAGCTTCTCTGTGCTTGTTTTAACAGTAGCAAGTTAGTGAAATAAATTTGATATGGGAGGACTGTATTGATATGCAAATTTTTTTTCTCCTAGGATACAGTGAGGAAAGGGCGCTCATTGGTAATCTTTGTGTAGTGTGGTGGAAAACATGAGGTCAAAAGCATGGGGCTACTGTGGTCTAATGGTTGGGGAGTTGGTCTTGGGATCAGACGGCTGCAGGTCTGAATCATGTACCAGTAGGAAGAATGTGGGTGGGGAAGTAAATAACTAATGCTCTCCTGCACCCTCATCCATGGCTGAAGTGCCCTTGAGCAAGGCATCTAACCACACATTGCAACAGCATTGATGCGTTCCATCTATGGAACTTTATGGACAGTGCAGCATCTAGGTATTACATATCTATGTGTTTACCACTAAAAACCTAACTGCACAAGGAACCCAATTAATTGAGGTTTTTACACTGTATTTATGCCTGTACATCTGACTCAGTAAGTCCTTTTACATTAGAGAAAATCTTGAGAGGAGCAGTGTTTTCCCCAAAGCGTCTAAGCGTATCGCCACCGATACGCTTCTTTTTTCGCCGATACGCATCAAGTTTTGCCGAGACGCTTTCATAAAATGCCGATACGCTTAAAAATCATGCACAAAAACATTCCCCCCTGGGATTTTCCCCGAACAAGAAGCCCCGATGTAGTCAAATGTAGGCTGCGTTTTTTAGGAAACTTCCGTGGTGGGTGTGTAAACTACTATACTGGCGAAACTGGCCAATCACATACCGATTACAGTGCTCCTTTGTTTTTTTTCCGCCAGTCAGCTGTATCTTCTACTGTCTATGATCAGAGAGTATTGTAGAATCTAAGATCTTTAACGCAAACCTCGGGGCTACTAAAACTGCCTGACTTTGACTGTAAATGCTACACAAGAAGGAAGGAGAACGCTCTCCTTGGGACATGCTCATGTAGCAAGAAAACTTTCTCCACAGTGTACAGAATGCCATCGGATCATCTAGCTGCTGAAAGAGAGTGAGAGAGAGCGTGAAAGGCAAATCCTCCTTTATGTAGAGCAGAGTCAAGACTGTTTCATTGAATGGGACACTCGTGGAATTAACTAATAAGTTGGTCCTTACGTCTTTCTGGATTTGTTGATGGTTCTTTTTAACAAAGTGTCACAATCCACAATTATTTGTGATTATTTCAAGCCTAATAATGTACGTTGTTACTGTTTGGATTTCCAGAAAATTAGCTTCATTTCAGACCAGGCTGCAGCCTGTAGGTTGTTAGCGCGCTAACGCTAGCGAACTACGCTAACATAATGTTTTAAACTTAAAGCTGCCACTTTACTCACCAACACCCACCTAGATACTAATACTGATATTAGCTGAAGTGGAGAAAGTAATATAAAGTTGTAAGGTTATTGCAGCGTGTTAAATTCAAGGTGAGTCGATGACTGTTAGCATTACCACATTACCAATCATTTCAATGAGCTAGTTCGTTAGCTTGTTACAGGAACACTGAAATAAGAATTTGTTGTCATCAGACATCATTCTAGATAATACTACACTACACTGAATTATATTTATCTGCAGAATCGAAGATCTGTGGTACCAATTCAGCTTTCATGTGGCCATACATGGAGATATTTAGCTGATAATAGGAACGTACTGTGACGTTGTACGTAAGAGTGGCCATGGAGGCTGCGGCAGACAAGTGGGCGGCCCAGAAAAACAGGAGGCTCAACATTTAGTTTAGACATTTTAGTGACAGCCTAGTCAAATTCATGTGACATTATATAGTGCTTGCAGTATTTCTTGTATGACAATAAATTAGCCTTCCCACCTGGGAGTTTTGGCTCTTTCAACTCACCAAGTGCAACAAGTTTTTTGTTCTATTTGTGCCAAAAAATGCAACATTTTATTAAAAGTGTTATGTTTCCACCAGCCTTCTGGGACCAAAATTTAGCTTCAGATCTATCTAGAATGCACCATTTTAGCTCTAGAAAAAAAAATGCATGCCCACCAATTCTCCTAGCTACCATGCGTGTATTTACATCAAAATTTAAACCCTTCTTTTTATTTCTGGGGAAAACACTGAGGAGGTCTTGATGTAAATAGGTTTTACGTGGTTCGAGGAACAAAATCACTGTACCAATGTGTCTTGTCTCAGCTTCACTTGTTTTTTGTAGCCTTGTTTTTGTTTTTCACTAACCAGAGATATTCTCGGAGGAAAGGGTTTTGGAACTTTGTATTTGTAAGCCAACAACAAACAAATCTATGTTAATCTTTTAGTTAGTCAAAGGAAGCACCAGCATTTAGGGCTGTTTACAGCATGCCAGCCCTCAAACCACTACCAGTGTAGACTACCTATAAAACGAATGTACCCTCATCAATATATACTACAAGATGTCTGTACAGTCTTACTTTCAAGTTTGTAATGTCAGCAAGTTGGCTATGTTGACCTATTAGGTCTACTGTCCCTGGCAGGCTAACTGGAATTTAAATATTAGCAACTCTAGTTACATATCTGGATATTGAAGGCCCACTATGTACACACATTTATTTGAAACTGTTTTGCTCATTAAATTGTTTGATGCCCTGTGAACTTCAAACAAGGTGAACACCCCTGCTCCTGACAGGTGGATGCAGGGAAGGTGTTAGAGGAGATAATTTCTTCCACTTTAGGGAACACATCATACAAGTCCAGTATGAGGAATATTTTTGCCCTAATATAGTGAAATCACACCCAGAGGCGAAATTTCTTATAACACATTTATTTTAAAGAAGGAGTAAATCAACATACAGCATTCTTAACAATAACAATATAGCATATAAAAAGTTAAATTACCCTAATAAACAATGTTCCAAGGAGTCTCGGGTTTGTGACTACTATAATTTATGCAAACCACCAGATGTCCCTTTGCATTTATGTGTCTTTCAGTGTGAAATTGTACCTCATTGCCCCCGGTTTCTCCTCAAACCTTAATTTTTCTATGTTAATACTTAACTACATTGCTGTAAGCATGTTTTACAATATAATGCGCAACAGCATCATCTGTACTTTGCTGGCAAGAATGTGTGCTGTAACCACATCATTGATCACACAGCACTTGTTGAGAACAATCCCCTCCAAACCATAAACGGCAAAGGCAAAAATGTGGCCTAAATATCTCATCTAAATGGCATTACCTGTCTCTATAAACGAATGAATCTGACAAGGGATGTACCAGTCTGACTTTTTCAGTTTTGATACAAATTAGACATATCTGAAGTTTGTGCATTGGTCAATACCCGATACCGGTTCGATATCACCACTGAAGTGATTAACTGTATACCTCAACATGTGGAAGACCATTGACTTAAACATAGAGCTTCTTCTCCTAACTGAACATTATTCCCCAAATCAAGACAAACAATATAAAATAATAAAAAAAACATTGATAAATTATTTAGGATATTAATAAAAACAACTGTGCGCCAGCAGTGTAATTTTGCTTTGCTGCTTGCTAATAGGTTGGAATGGCCAAGTGTAATAAAATGTTTTGATGGGCCTCACATTTACAAATCACGGTTTTAAATGGTTATGCTTGGTTTTTTTATCTTTCAGTTCAACTTGATTTTGTTCTTGTATTTCAACTTCGGCATTGGAAGTGGGCATGGACAGGTGATTTTTATGCAAGAGGTTCCTCTGAACATAAGGAAAAAGAATTTTGCCTTTAAATCAGGATTCGAATGATCATATTGACCCTAAGGGGGGCCTCTATCTAAAATAAATAAAATAAGTATATAATAAATAAATAAAATAAGTAAACTTAAATAAATAAAAAGTATATATAAAATAAAAATAAATACCACTAAAATATAAAAAATAAATAACAAGTAGCCTAAATACAAGCATACACACTCTCCTGGACCAGGTTCAAGAGAAGATGTTTTTGCCCACGGCACAATTTTTGCACACATGATCAGATAGAGAGATGATGTGAACACATATATTTTTTTAAATTATTTTCTATTGAAATTATTGTTCTTACAATTGTGTAGCTCGCCTTTCATTTCAACGGAATGATGAATTAAAATAAGATGTGATTTTGTTTGAACTGATGTGCAGACAGATCGAAACTTAGTGTAGTGTCATGCCTGAGTCTTAAAACTTTATACCGGGTATCACGGATTAGCGGACTCCGGTCTGGATCCGGACCGGGAGATGGTTCTGTCCGGACCTGTGACCAGTGCCAAAATAAGTAGTGTCATTTTCATGGAGCGGTTTTGAACGGCCGTGGTTATTTACAGCGGGCGCTGCTACTTCTGTTAATACGGCAATGTAGCGCTAGTAGTCAGTGACACAGCTTGAAAAGGTCTCTTTGTTGTTGGCCACAGAGCCTCATCGCATCATAATAAGGCGCGTTTCCACTACAGTGAGTTCCGGGTAATTTTTTGGCCTTCTCACGGTTGGCGCGTGTCTCCACTATCGGGCAGTTCCGAAATGGGCGACCTCCCGGAACTTTTACAGGGACCAACGGAGTACCTAAAGGGATTAGGTACTCCGTTCGGCCCTGAAAAAGTTCAGCTTGTAGCCTGTGGTAAACTCGATGCTGATAGGCTGTTGTTAAACACTACCAGCCATAGGTAATCTAAAAATGCCATACGAAAATATTTTTTCTAAACAGACAAAATGAATTTCTCACAACAGAATTCATTACAAACACAGTTGCCCATGTAACTATATTTTATCTAATCTTACAGGTTAGTTTGAAGACAGACTCGTATTATTTTTAGATTAGCAAACTAATTCAGCATGCTAGCAGACTAATACGCTTCCTATGGAGTATTTTCATATGCCTGTTAGAGGAAAACGTACAGTCTATCAAACTCAGAGTTGTAGGATTTTCCACGATTTTTCCACGATAAAGCATTTAACTATTTGCTATGTGGTGCACAACGATTTCCTCAGGCAATTAATTACCTTCTTAAAACATGTTTACTTGGCTAACTTTAGCCTGCTAATCTTGTCATAACGTCACTCGGAACATCTAATCTTATGAAACATAGTAGACATAAATGGACTGGAAACTCACAATAAATAGGAACACTAACCACAAACTTTTAGGATTTATCCGGTTTAATTCATAAATCAACACAGAATGCAAGCCTGCAGTCAGTCATGTTCGCTGCTCTGAGACACCGAAGTTTCCCTTTGTTTACTAGAGGTCCGATAAAGCGTTGTTGTAGTGGAGACACGCGAGGTGAGAGGACCAACCAAACAACAGTCCCTGAAATTTTCCCTCTCCCTGAATTACCATCAGAACCTCCCCAAATGGAAACGCGGCTTTAGAATACAATGGCCTCATGCAAATTCTCCGTGCTCAGTCTAGATTAGATCCCCAGAATTCATTGCACCCACAAACTATTTCTACATTATTCCTAGCAACCCCAAAATCACAAACTTAAACACTGATATTCGCGACACAGCAGGAAGAAAGCAAAGCAGGCTAGATAGCACCGAGACATGGCTTGCTCGAAAAGGAGAAAGGTAGACACTGAAAACCGTTGTTTTAAAGACGAATGGACAGCAAAATATATGTTCATACTGTCAGCAGTTCCAAGCCTCTCTGCCCCATATGCTCTGAGACCGTGGCATTGATTAAAAGCGGGAATGTGAAGCGCCACTATGAGACGAAACACGTTCAACATTCTATTTTGGAATGTTGAGACGGTGGGCTTAGGCGCGCTGGCTGCCAAACGACTCGTTTTATATACAGTCTGCTCTCGACTCTCACATAGTCACGATGGAGAAAACCATGAATAAACGTTCTGGGGTACACTCATGGTGTTAAAAAAGACAAGAGGGAAAGAGAAAGTGGCAGATAGAATAAGGAAGAAGTTGTGCACTTGGAAACACTGCAGGTAGGATGCATAACTTTTCTGACAGGTTGAGGGCAGCATTGGTTGGCTAACGTTGTTTTCCATAAGGTTACAATTGAGTTGCTAAACTACTTTACATTGCCTTTAAGTTTGCTAACTAACACTGACTGAAGTGTTTTTGTATATATTGTTGCTATGGTCCTTGTTTGACATTGTTCATGTTGTCTTTCTGCATTCAACATCCATCCACAACCTGCTTACAGCTTCATATTGAAGTTAACACAACTAGCAAAACTGCTATTGTGCTGTTGTTCAGTCTGTAGCATGTCAGCTTAGTTCTCGTCCTCTCAGCGCTGGAGTGGCAGGGGCGGGAGGAGTTAAAATTACCTAGTTTTTGTGATGGTGTTGCATTGACATTTTAGTTTCACCAAATCACTATGCTTTTAAGTGGCGACCAATTAAGGCATTAAATGCTAAGCCTATTTCTGTAGATACAATTGAAAAATCATTTCTATAGATAGCCTTTTACATAGCCTGTAAAAATGCACCAGAATGCACGAAAATTTCTGGGTGAGGGCCCCTACACGCCCCTGAAACAATGCAATTTGCTGCTCCCAAAACAAAACATTACTAGCCACATTTCTTGTCTAGCCTGCCCAATGCAATTACAAGGGGTTTGGGGCAAATGTGGGGTTGCCAGACCTCATCATTTTTTTTGTGGGGTCGCCAGGCAAAACGTTTAAGAACCACTGTGCTAGATCAGCCTGACTCATCACACACACATTCACAGCCCAACAACGTGCAAATGGGTGCGCTTTAAAAATAGCATGGATTTTAGGGCAACATTAAAAAAAAAACATTCAGTGAGTTAGTTAATGTTTCCTAAATTTACTTTTTTACTTGAAGAGGCCTTCAATTCTTCAGGCATGGACCTCTTGCATTATAGAGAAAAAGAGTTCCACTCAGTTTACACTATTATTTATTTTATTCTGAGGTTTCCCTTTTGGTTGATTTTGCCATTCTCTTACCATTAAGGAGACAAAATGGACCAAACTGCTCAGCTTTCAGCTGGATGAGGCCTCCTTTCAGGAATCCAATATGATGTCCGGTCTTAATCCATGAGTTGACAAATGGCACTGGGTTAAATTTCACGATAGTGGGTCCATTCAGGTCGATGAACAACAAGGCAGTGATGCTCGGGGGCACGCAGTCTGTTTTATTGGCTGTATCATTGCAAGTGGAAAACGCACTCCACAGACGTCGGGAGAACAGTGCTGCTTGCAATGATGCGTTTCTTCAAAGTTTTTCCTTGAGAAGAACCTTGCAGTCCCTGTATTCATTGATGGCCTCGGTGGCAGGTTCTCTAATGAGTTTTGCAAATGTCCCACCTTGCGTTCACCACAGCACTAGTTCTGACCTCTCTGTGGGCCAGAAATGCGCATCCAAGGGCTTCAGCATGGCAACTAGCTCACTGTCAGTGTTGTAGTTTTTACAGTATTGCCCTCAATCTCAGTGGAGCTAGTTGAAGTAGTTTGGTTAGCAGATGCTATTTCAATGTTCTCTGCAAAGTCCAAGGCTATTTTTTTGTTGTGGTAAAACCAAAACATGTAAGATCTGCGGATGAATTTGCCACTGCTGGACTTTTTTTTTGGTGGCACAGTGGAGGACAGAGGTACATGTATTTTTGTTAGCTGTATTGATTTGCTCAAGGCATAGTGAGGTCGCTTCGTTATGTTTTTTAGCTGTATTGATATGCCTAAAGCATGGTGAGGTGTCTTCTTCGGATTAAGTTTCACAAGCTGTCTAATGGATTGTTTGCAGTTTGCGTACATGGTGGTGAAGTGCAGCCTTGCATGTTAGGTGATTTAGCACATTCAACACAAAGTGCACAGTGATCGGAAATGAGTTTTTTGATGATTAAATATGACATATTTGAGAGACCCCCACAGTTAATTTTGCTGTTTCCATGGTAGCCATTGCTCACACTATGGAGCTCAGCTCCCACTGGCTCCCACGTATTTACAGCGCCCCCTATGCATTACATGTTATGGTACTTCGACATGCTTCCAGAGGTTGCATTTTGTGCAGTTCCCGCCTTCTTGGTACAAGATATTGGCAGTTAAAAATGCCATTTTTTTAACATTTATCCATTTCACTAGCTTATGCTATGCTACAAACGAGTGTTCATGGATTGGATTGATATGCCTGATCAATCCTCAATAGGCAAAGATGCCTATTGATATGCAGATGATGCCAAATTTGGTTTGGATGAATGCCCTATGACAAGTTTGTTTATTTTCACTTTTGTTTTAAACTTCGTGGGAAATTATTTTTGTTGGAAGTGCATAATGATGACCTATGTTTTTGTTATATGGCTGCCTACGAACTACTGCTGATGTATAAAAGACAGTTTGTTGGTCAATGGCAGAAGAAAACAACATTGTGCTGCATGTAGCCTACATTGCAGATTAATTATACCACAATTGATCCAATATTCTGTTGGTAAAAGTTTAAAGTTGCTGTGGTATGTGTGTAAGTTGCTGCAGTCACGTCTCTACCCTTTATGTCTTCACATGACCCACCTACTGGCTAAGGAACAGAGGAATATAGACTACGCATTAATCCTCAAAACACCACCCATGTAGGCTATTGGTTACATCAGAATTTACCCACATGCCAACTTTCTCACACTAACATGTCCACATAAGCATTTTTTTTTAACAAACTAGATGTACCGCATAGCGGTACATGGTATGACCGCCGCAGTATATTGAAATGTGGGAACTGTTGGTGTGATGAGTGTGTGGTAGAGCAGTGTTGTGAGGTGAGAATTTTTGTGGAAATGATTTCCTGGAAGTGGGCATAGATGTGGGTTTTGAATGAATGATATTGTGTGTTGGTTTTGGGTGTTGGGTTTTGAGTGAATGATATTGTGTGTACATTTCAATACACTGTGGCGGTCATACCATGTACCGCTATGTGGTACATCTAGTTAGCCTATCTACTGTGGCTAAGCAGACCTTTGCCAGAAGGACAATAATTTGTTTGTTGTGGGTTTATAGACTTTAATGCACTTCATTTTTTTTGGAATGCATGTTTTTTTAAGGCCTAATATAAATGAAAAGCTTTGTGTGTTTTTTTTTTTAAACAAATGCTACTGGAATATATATTTTTTAATATATCTAAACATAACATGTCTAAAATATATTCTAGACTATTAATGCAATGTTAAAAAAAACAGTGAAAAACTTACCGCATTTCATATTCGGTATTCGGTCAAGCGTTTCATATTATTCGGCTTCGGCCACAAATTTTCATTTCCGTGCATCCCTAATTTTCTCCACATGATCCTAATACGACAGCAACTGATCTTCTAACCTTGTGTGCGGCTACGGTTACTGCAGATATAGACTCATTTGATTGTCCTTTTTATGGCAATACTTTAAATAAATATTATAGGTGGGCCGTTATCGGCGTTAACGTGCTGCGTTAACGTCAGACTCTTATCGGCGATTAAAAAAAAAAATATGGCCGTTAATCTATTCTCAAAGTTGGGTTGGGAGCTGGGTCTATACTACACAAATTATGATGACTTTCACCAAAGATCTTAGCAGCTAGATTCTACAAAGATAAGCCAACATAATACGTTACTATGGGACCAAAATGCCAACAAATTCCTATTTCGAACTCTTAGAAAATTATTTAGTGTGTCTGTAAAGCGACCTAGCAAGCTAACGAACTAGCTCTAGCTCATTCAAGTGAATGGTAGTAACTATGACAACACCATGTGCTAAACGCTAACAGCGATTGGACTCACCTTGAATTTAATACATTGCTGTAACCCTATAACTTTATATTACTTTGTCTGTTTACACTATAACCAGTAACAGTATCTAGGTGAGTGTTAGTGAGTCAAGTGACAGCTTTCAATTTAAAACATTACGTTAGTGTAGTTCGCTAGCGTTAGCGCGCTAACAACCACATAGTAAGTGGTTGCTGCCTGACCTGAAATAAAGCTAATTTTCTCAAAATCCAAACAGTAACAACTTATACTATTAGGCTTGAAATTATTACAAATAGTTGCGGATTTTGACACATGATTCCAAAAAACCCACAACTCCAGCTCCAACAACTCCAGAAAAACGTAATGACCAATTTATTAGTTAAACTCCACATGTGTCCTATTCATTTCAATTAAACGAACCTAGAATCTGCTCTGCACTGCATAAAGGGGGATTTCCCCCCTCCCCCCTGCGAAAATAGAACACGGAAGCAAACGGCTGTTGGGGACTCTCCCTCCCTCAACACTCTCTGCTTTCACCTTGATATTTTAGCACGGATGCATACCTACCTATATATTTTAGCGCGGATGCCTTCGGCAGAATTCAAATGAGCCATTTTAATTTAGATGAATCTAGATTAATTTTATGATTACAGCGAGATTAATCTAGATTAAAAAAAAAAAATCTATGCCCACCACTAATAAATATTCATAAAACGATTGGAACAATCCTTATTTAATTATGCAAGAAATGTGACTTGCAAGGTGCATTTTTGTGCTGATTTTGGTGACTAACATTACGCTGCTACATAACGTGACAGGCAGACTTAACACGGGTCATGGAAGTGTAGTATAGTTGCTGGCTAGCGGAGGTAACATTCTTGAGACGATATTTCACAAAAATCTGACTTGTGTGGATAATTATTTTCTTTTTTTCTTTAATTAAGCGCAATATTGTGCGTACATTTATAACAAACCCTGTTTGTATAAGTTGACAACCTGTGGCACTAGCATAGCCAGTTGGTGCAAAAAAAAAAAAACGAGTGTCATTATCACGGTGACAAGGCGTTAACATAAAGACACAAATAAGATACATCTATCAATATGTTGATATTCATTTCATAATTAGCACGTGCACTGTGCCCAAACTTGTCGAAGAGATAAGCGCTAGTTTGATCTGTCATTCGTACAATAATTGCAGCAATCTGCTAACATGGCTCTATTTTGACGCTATATTGTCGTTACGTGTCACTTTGATATTCCGTACACCTTACAGGCACTCTGCAGACCATTTTCTATGCTTCTATCCAGTCCAGTTTGCTAAAAATGAGCCAGCATATATCTGTCGGAAGAGTTTTTAGACAGACACACTATGGTCTGTGTGTGAGAACCTGACGAGTCAGCGACAGTAACTGAGGGGAATGTTAGATGTTAGTACAAATACATAGGCTATGGAAAATTTGAAGGTTTGGCAGCAATAATTAAGCTGTGGAGGACCACAACAAAACGTACATAGCGGAAACCCTGACAAAGTATTGCGTGGGAACACAAAAGTGGGGTCTAAAAATATTTACTAACATGACACTTCCTGGGCTCTGTAGGTTTATAAAAAATGCTGGAAATATTGTTTCATTCTATCTGATTAATAATTGATCTGTTGCTAAAATAATCATCAGATTAATTGATTATCAAAATAACTGTTAGTTGCAGCCCTAGTTGCTTCCATCTAACCCCATCATATTCCACCATGTGTGTATTATGTTCTTTTCAAAATGGTTTTGTGTATATAAAAAAATAATTAGTAATTAAATTAACTTTAACATATTGAATGGATAAGCAAGTACCAATATTGTTTAATTTTAAATCGCCTGCTGAGTAGGCAAGGCACTGATGTAGTTTAATGGAACATTTGTGTGTGGATGGCTTGAACAGTCTGAACAGCGATGTTCAGGTCCCTGAGTTGAGAGGGAGGTTGGGGGAGGGGCTGGTGCTTGTTGAAATAAGTTAGAGCGACGCATTCCTTGCCCACCCCCCTCTCTTCACTCCACATGCCCTCTCCCCTGTCTGCCCTTCCCATCCCCCAGCTTCTCTGCGTAATTGCAGGAGGTAGATGAGGCGTGGTTAGAGCTGGCTGTCCTAAGCCCAACCCCCAGGACTGCTTTATCTCTCTCATCTTCATAATTCCCCTGGCCCGACTCATCTGATTACACCTCTTGGGACCGGCAGGTTATAGGCGCCTGACTGACTAATTCAGAGGAATCCCTTATCTCCCACACATATCTGCATAGTCACATGGAATAACGCACACAGCTGTAGCCAAATTGGTCATCAAGCTTAATTTTTTTAATTTCTGTTTTGTACTCAGAGATTGTAATTGTAATTGTTCCAGTCTATTTTTTGTGTCCCCATCTGTCTGGTTTGGCTTGATAGCTGCTGCTGTTTAACTAGAACCACTTATGCTGGTGTCCTCTCTGTTGTCTCTTGTTGCTTTTGTTCTTTCACCAACCAACAGCCTAGCTGTATAGAATGAATGAGGTTGGTGCATGTATGCTAAAAGCCATCCTTTTGTTTGACCTTAAAAGGAGATTGCTTCCTGTGAGGGGGAGGGGATTTAAAGTTTCCCTGCTTGTATGTTTTTTTTTAATCTGTCCATGCTAATATTCTTTTTTTCTTTCCATAGGTGCCACAACTTTATCCTCAACTTGGTTAGCTGAGTAAATTGTGGAAATATGGAGTGACATGTGACAGATTAGTTAGCGGATTAGCAGCTTTGAGGACACAGCTGTGTGAGTTTACATCATCCCTCACATTCTGCTTGTGAAGCTTTTGTTCCGTGCTACGGGACAAAGGCACAATGGCAGACCCTAGTATGATGAGCCTCTTTGGAGATGATGGGGATCTGTTCTCAGATGATTTGGAGGGTCTAGGGGACTGTGGCTATGCACCACAAGCCCAAGCCAACCCTATGGGCCCAGCCATTGCTCATGATCATCAGGCATACGGGCAACTTTCATCAGGCATTCACTTGCCCTCTCAGGCTGTTCCTGGTCAGTCAAAGCTTGGGCCCCCTCCAACCCACCACTATGATCATTTCAGCCAGTATGAGCAGCAACAGGGTGGCCACATACTACCCAATGGCCCTGTAAATGGCATGTCCTCCCCTCAGTCTCGCTATCACTCTACGCCTGCAGGCTCTGTACCATCTGGTCACCATGGCTACCCTGGCCCACAGGGTGATACCCGAGCCCAGACCTTTAGTGATGGAAGTGGCAATACCTGGGGTCCCCCGCCACAAGTAGTGCAGGTGCCTGAACAAGCCCGTGCCCCATTCCAAACACAGCAGCAACAGCAAACAACCCAGTCCCAACATGGAGGGTCAGGCCCTCAAGGCCATGGGGGTCATCAGATGGGCGCTTATATGGCTCATGCTGACTACACGCTGCCAGGTCATGGCCAGACACAGACTCCACCCCGGATGAACCATTTTCCCCAAAGTTTGCCACAGGAGCCCAACCACTTCATGGGCCACGTTGGCCTCCAACAGAGTTCCAGTATTGGTGGACCTCCCGGGGCACCTCCATTGACACATTCAGCCCAGCAGCCTCAGAGGCACCCACAGGCTACCCAGCAATTTCTCCACCGACCCAACCAAGCAGGGCATCGGCCTGACACTGTATCTAGCCCTCACAGTGCTCAGTATCCACCTAGTCCCTCAAGGCAGCCACAGCAGCAACAACAGGTGATTGCTGGAAGAGCCCACCCCAGCATAGGCTTCAACATTCATAGCCAACCTGTAACCTCAAACACTGTGACCAGCTCAGGACAATACCCTCCATACGCTCCATATGGAAACCTTAATCAGGGATTAAGCAGTTCTTCAGGGATGAGTCCCAATATGAGCCTTAACACCAGCAGCAGCTACCCTAGTCAGGGTGGCCCCCAACCCCAGCAGCAAAGGTACCCACCTACTGGTGGCCCACAACAGGGACCAATGCACCAGCAGCAGCCTGCTCTCCACCAAATGAACCAAATGAATGCTCAACCTATGCATCCAAGCCAGAGCTCTACCACGGCCCCGCAGAAGCTCCAGTCACAGCAGAAACAACAGCATCTGCCTCCACCTCAGGGATCCTATGGTTCGCCTCCCTCCATGTCACCCATGAGGAGCTTGACCACGCCTCCTCCCCCTCAGCATAGTCGCCCCTCAAGCACTGGCCTTGGCTCAGACATGGGTGCTTCAGGTGGTTATCCTGGTGTTACTCAGAACGCAGCAAGTAACATGCCACTCTCTCAGAGGGTTCAGCAAATGACACACCCCCAGCAACAGCAGCAGCAGAAGCTCTCCACGCAGGTGTACAACTCTCTGTCACCTAACCATAGAGCCCAGGGCAGAACACCTACCCCTAGCCATGAGCTGCCTCCACAGCAGGGTCCACCAGACCAGAGACTGCATCCTCAGCTGCCCCAGCGGGTAGGGCCACAGCTGCAGTCACCTTCAATGCCTTTCCAGCAGCAGCTGCAACAGGTGTGCCCGCCCTCTTCTGCACTGCCGCCACCCCAGCAGACACACATGCCTGTCATTCATCAGAAGTCTCCTCCCCTACAGCAGCCTTGGGTGCCACCACACCAGTCAACTTCACCCAGCCAGAAAGTGCCTCATATACAGGTACGTGTTTACGGAGGGTACTAATGTAGATGGATATTAACACCATCTACAACCACACAGCAGTAGAGGTTATGTTTTTGGAGTTGACTCCTTGCGGAAATGCAATTAGGCCCAAGGCTGTGTTTTTTTTTTTTTTTTTTTTTTTTTTAAACATGTATCTTTGCCAGACTGAATTATTTAGTTGTTAGAGGAGACAGATTTTTTTTGTTTTTTTTTAACAGCGATTTGTTTCCTATTTAGCGCATATCCTGGTCCTCCCTAACTTCCAGGCGCCACAGTGCTAATCTTTTAACCCTTCCCTGTCCCTGCCCCCACTCTCTAAAAGGGAAATACTCCCTTCCTGCTCTAAGCATATTTTGCCTTCTCTGGCTGCTCCCTTTCTGCCTTCTCTCCCCTCCCTCTCAACCCGCTCCTCTCTTCCTTCTATTACTGCCGTTTTCCTCCACTCTATCTCTCTCATTTACCCCCTCCTCTCCTGTGCTGTGTTTTGTGCACGGGCTCTCTGTCCACTTCCACTGTCTCAGGACTCATGCATAGGTTCATGTTGTAGTGGAGCATGTGTCCAGTAAGGGGGGAGACTGGTGGGTTGTGAGCAAATGTGGAGTCAGTTGGCCTGTGAATCTCAGTTTTAAAGTGTGCGTGCAAGCATGTCACATGCTTCTGATGCCATAAGGTTGTTTTCTTCAGGTTATCATACTATAATGTATATTTACAGTATTTAATCTACTTGAAATCAGATTTTTGTTAAATATAGAACGACAAACTAGATGTTTCTGATAGTCTTCAACTCAAGCTAACAGTCAGTAAAAGGCGACATCTTTGTGTGCTGCTTCAAAACAGCTATAAATTAGTTACAAAATGACAGTCTTTCACTGTCTGTGTGTGTTTGTGTGCGTGTGTGAGTGAGAAGGCTCCAAGCATGAGCAATGCTGCAGATTCTTATTTTTTTTCTACACCAAAGTAGGCATAAATTAAATGATCCTGATTTTGTAATCAAGGAAAGTATTAAAAATAATGCAAACAAGAGACTGGCTGAAATGTATGCATTGGTATGGTGGAATTGTATTTGTCCCTCCTTTTTGTATTTACACTATGGCAGGGCAAATTAGATTATGGCTGGGTGCCACAGTCAGTGGGTTTACATGGCAGTGTAATAATTCGAATCATTGGCTTAATTTGACTAATTTGAGAATTTGAGTTTTCATGTAAACACCTTAATTCGACTAGAAATCGGACAACCATAGTCGAGTTAACAACCCGAGAACTCGATTGTTAATCAAATCAGGGGTGCATGTATACGGTCAACCGGATTGGGGTTAGGACTTTGTGATCTGCGCATGCTTGTGACCCGACAAGCATGCGCATCTGTATCATTTGTCGGCGGCGCCTTTCCTCAGCAATGAGCAAAACTACATTGGCGTTTTTTTTTCTCAGATGCAGGGTGGATGTTTTACATTATATTCCTATAGGCGCTTTCACACTGCACGACACGGGGTGGCGACACGGGGTGGCGACACGGTACAACACGCTAATTTACCCCGGAACGGCAGTGTGAATGCACGGCGTGTTTTTGAACCCTCTTCTGAAAAGGTGGGTTGAGAAGGCGTAGCCCAGTGGCACTGTAACATTACGCCATGCATATTGCTGGGTGTGTACAATGACATGAATGACCCGTGCATCGTAGTAAATACACCTGTCTGCAAAGTTTTCATTCAGTTTTTTAAAACAACCATTTTACTCTCCTGGTTAAAAGGCACACAACCAAATGCTATGCTGAACATTTTATGTTAAATAGACAGCATATTTTGAGAGACAAATCATTGTGTTGTGTGCCTTTTAACCAGGAGAGTAAAATGTTTGAAAACTGTAGAGTGATGTTTGATGATAGCGCTACTGTTTTGTTAAGGAAACATATGTCCAGAGTGCATCCATCAATATATCTCCATATATTGTGAATATCCTGAAATATGTGACTGCAAATATCCCCACAAAGACCACTATCGCCCAGTGCATCTTCACCCTAAGTGTTGTGGGCTTTTTCGACGTGGGCGAAAATGTGTGGATAGAGTAAATTATTTAATGATGGCTATAGTTCACCTGATGGTGCCGTGTACAAATAGCTACAGTAAATCAGCATCAAATGTATTCTTTGCAAATATTTGCAATCCCATGTAAGCATCTAGGTGCAGTACAGTACCATGTCATTTGCCCTTGAATGGTTGTGCAAAGAGCCAGCAACAACTCTGTGTGTCTCGCCATGGTTGTTTTAAAAAACGGAATGAAAACTTTGCAATATGCATGGCGTAATGTTACAGTGCCACTGGGCTACGCCTTCTCAACCCACCTTTTCAGAAGAGGGTTC
Source organism: Coilia nasus (assembly GCA_027475355.1). Taxonomy (NCBI): domain Eukaryota; kingdom Metazoa; phylum Chordata; class Actinopteri; order Clupeiformes; family Engraulidae; genus Coilia; species Coilia nasus. The sequence goes on from CM050221.1 coordinate 559,771, forward strand.
AAAAACACGCCGTGCATGCACACTGCCGTTCCGGGGTAAATTAGCGTGTTGTACCGTGTCGCCACCCCGTGTCGTGCAGTGTGAAAGCGCCTGGTGTCAGGAATCTTGTGCTTCTATGAGCTGTTATGACGTCAGAAAAAGCTGCATTAACATAGAACCCCCCACTGTATATGTTGAGGAGCCATTGAACATAGAACAGGAAGACGCTGAGCGTTATGGCACCAGGCAAAGGCAAGTCATATGAAGTGTAGTGTAAAAAAACAAACGATGAAGGGGAAACGACCGGCAAGTTGGCAACGTTTTTATAGCCTGTAGACTTATTGTAATTGTAATGTAGTATGTCCACTTTAAATTCATGGTTGGTTAGTCGGCTTTGTTATCTTTCAGAAGCGCATCTTTATGAGCAGTCACACGATTTGTCGTGCAAATCATGTATCTGCAGGGTTTCAAAATAAAATTGGCGACAAGCAGCACTGCAGGTTATTTGTTCTGGTACAGTAAGCGTTGACATCACTTTCAGTTTTATTGCTAACCAATCCATGTTCAACATCTGATACATTTTGAGGAACTTTCAGAAGGACCTACCCTCAAGTTATGTAGCCTTTTAAAGTCCATGAAAAATATATTTTTAGGGCTATTTCCTGTTATCAAAGCACAAAAGCAGGGGGCGGTTACCTTAATTTGCCCTAAGAGTTTCCACAGTAGGAAAGTGCTAAATGCTGTTCTCCTGGTCTGACATGGGACTCTTGAATGAATATTAAAGGTTTTAAACTGAAGTGCTTACCCTCTTTGAATCATTTAGAAAGATATGGTGTCTTTTCCACAATGCAGTGAGTCCTTTACCAGCCAGATTAACACACATCAGTCCCCCATCCCCCCTTTCTGCCCTTTGTCACATAAAGATGAAACCTTATACCAAGCAATTGTTTTCTACAGTGCAGCTCTCAAATTAGTGATGCAGAGTGTGGTGGGCCCCATTGTCATTCATGCCATTGATTATTGAGGACGTCTTGCAAGAGAGGAGACCTTTATCTATTGAAGCATTCTACTTGCTCACTGCTCTGATGGCTCAACCATTCTGTTTGTTGCTGTTTGGCATTCAGGCTGCATACGGTTTCTTTGTTTACAGGAAATATATGTTTCACCTCTAATATAATAATGGCTGGGTGTGTTTTTAGTTTGTCATCATGAGTACATGCCTTTAAGGTGCTGTGCAAAATTACAGTGACCATGCACATACATATTAACCTCCTTATTTTAATTTATTACATTTTCTATTTCTGTGTGTCCTGTAGATTTCACATTTTTAAGAGGGAGCACGGACAGCAAGATGAATGGACCTTTGAAAAAGTTGTAGCTTAAAGCAGAGAATTTGCTGATGTCAATCAGCATGTCCTGTCAAAGTATAGATATAATTTCTTAGTGTTATACTGCCCCAGGTCCATCTGCATCCTGAGGTTTTGGGCAGCTGGACACTCAGGTTGGCTGGCTTGTGTCAGACTGGAGTGAGCAGAGAGAGAGGAAGAGAATAAAGAGAAGGACAGGGAAACTAAAGCTAGGGATATACTCGCCGCACGCAGAAGTGCGCGTGCAAAAGTGACGTCACAGCGCCGCGCGCCCATATATACTTCATTCAACACACACGGCAATCCTCTCCTCGTCAGAGGTGTCAAATGCCACAGTAGTTCGGCAACCTTGCGTGTCAGAGGAGTGAAACATGACTGAATTGCAGGTTTACATCATGATTTGGGAATTAAACTGGATAAATCTGAAAAGGTTTGAGTCAGTGTGTATATTTAAAGTGTTTTCAGCTTTATAAGACCTTATGAGTGATGATAGGTGCAAACCTGCAGTTAGTTTATTAAGCTAACTTTTTGCCTTATCCTAAGTTGGTTTGTGGATAAAACTGAACAAAATCCTAAAAGTTTTTAGTCAGTGTTTGTATTTCTTGTGAGTTTCCAGTAATATTAGCTGATTTGTAGCAATGGAAAATACATGTTTAGGCTGGTAGTTACTAGGCTAAAGTTAGCTGCAACCATTGCCTATTGTTTTTAATGGGGCTGCCGCGCGCAAGTTACAAAAAAACGACAAATATGCGCTTGAAAACGCCGCGCCAGATGTGCACTCACGTCATTTTGACATCACTTTGACATCACAACTGCGCGCGGCAAGTATATCCAAGCCTTAAGGGAAAATGAAGGTGGGTAAGAAAATGTTAATGAGTGAAAGGGAGCTTTTAGGGCACATTTTAGGATTAGCTTATACGATGATTGTTTTACAGGGTGTATTTGTAGTCTTCCTGGTAGCCTTCATGAGAAAGGTACCATCACACCACTTGATGCAAACTAATGTGAGCTGCTGCTCCTTGTATTTTGGTTATCTCTTTATCTGTTTGTACAACACCTGAGATTAGATGTGACACACGGGTCGAATCCGAGATGTTCACTCATTCACTACATGGTGCAATACATGGGGTTTGAGTTGCGTTGTTTTGTTACCTACAGTATGTCACAAAAGTGAGTACACCCTTCACATTTTAGCAAAAAAAATGCTATATCTTTTCAAGGGACAATACTACACAAGTGAAACTTCGATATGTTTTTGAGTTGTCAATGTACAGCTTGTGTACCAGTATTAATTTGCCGTCCTCTGAAAACAACTTTACACACAGTCAGTTTTGTATAAATAGCAGGCCACAAAAGTGAGTACACCCTGAATGATAACTGTACATATCATTCAACCATAAAAACCCACTTGTCCAATTCATCATTTTTGTGTTTTGGTCTGCTCAACTGGACCCTACAAATTCATATGTCATGTATTAGAGCTATTCATTTTTTTGTTTTGGCTATAATTCTCTCATACGATCCACTGGATGACCAACATGGCTCCTCATGGCAAAAAAAGAAAACTCATGATTTGAGAAATGGAATTTGCTGTACAAAATGATGGCCTATGCTATAAAAGATCAGCAGCACCATGAAACTGAGCTACACCATCATAGCTTGAGTCATTAGGTGGTTTTCCAAAACGGGTTCATTGTCAGAAAAGGCATTGACAGGATCAGTCAAAGAAGTTGGGTCCACACACTGTGTCAGATGCAACAGTTGCCTTCAAAAAATAAATGCATGAGTGCAGACAGCATTGCTGCAGAGGTTGCAGAGGTGAGAGGTCAGACTGACGGAGCTAAAATAATATGTCACACAGTGGAACAACTCGGTCTTCATGGTCATCCTTCCAGATGAAAGCCTCTTTTAAAACTTGATCACAAAAAAGCCTTGTGGAAGACATGCAGTCCAAAAGCATGAATTCCTGAAATCATATCCTGTGGTCTGATGAGATTTAGATAAACTTTTTTGGCTTAAATGATGTCAGACGTGTGTGGCAGTGGCCTGTTGAACAGTACCATTATAATTGTGCCTTGCCTACAATCAAGCTCAGTGGTGGTAGCATCATGGTTTGAGGCTGCTTCAATGCTGCCAGCACTGGGCAACTGCAGTTCATTGAAGGAATCATGGATTGCAACATGTGCTGTGGCATTCTGAACCAGAACATGATGCCCCCCCCCCCTCAGAAACTGGGAGACACAAAAGTTTTTTCCATCATGATAACAACCCCTAACACACTTCCAAGATGACCACTGCCTTCCTGAAGAAGTTGAAAGTGAAGGTAATGGAGTGGCCAAGTATGTCTCCACACCTGAACCCTGTTGAGTACCCGTGGGGCATCCTTAAACAGGAGATGAAGGAGCACCAGTGTCTAACATCTCCCACATCCATATTGCCATAATGGAGGAATAGAAAAGGATCACAAAAACAACCTGTGCAGCTCTAGTGAATTTCATATTAAGGTAGTGGTAGATAACAATGGTGCTCACTCAAAAAAATAACGATTTTGACACAATTTGGACATGTTCACTGTGGGGTGTACTCACTTTTGTGGCCTGCTATGTACACAAAAATGCCTGTGTGTAAAGTTGTTTTCAGAGAACAGTAAATTAATACTGCTACACAAGCTGCACACTGACTATTGAAAAACATATTGAAACTTCATTTGTGTAGTATTGTCCCTTGAAAAGATATGGCCTGTTTTATGCTGAAATGTAAAGGGTGTACTCACTTTTGTGACATACTGTACATAGGGCACTATATAGTGAACAAGTGAACATTTTGGATTTGTATATATGTCCTTCTCAGGCTAACTGCTGTCTTTGTTTTCTGGGTAGCATTCCCCATCAGAGCCTCCAGTTGAGGGGACCACACCCAGCGGGCCTCCCACCTCTGTCTGTGGGCCCAGCCCTCAGCCAGCAGGCTGTGACCAGCAGCAGATGGAGAGCCATCAAAAGCCAAAAAAGAAAAAGAGAAAGAAAACTAAGGTGAGCGAAGTGGAGGACAGGGTGTCAAGTAGTGTGAAGAAGGACCCTGAGGCCATGGTGAGGCCAGATGCAGCCCAGACCCATCCCGGACAGAAGAAAAGCAAGAAGAAACCAAAGGAGAGGGAACCCAAGGAGCCCAGAAATCCAAAAACCCCCAAAGAGCCCAAGGAGAAGGTCAAGACCACCACTCCAAAACCCAAAAGCTCCAAGAAGCCAAGGTATTGCTTTTAGTAACTGCACTACTAGGCCTAGCTATGTGTGGAAACTTGTATGTATACAAACAAGGTTTATGAAACAAGGAAAAATGTATACAAACAAGGTTTATGAAACAAGGAAAACATCATCGCTATATCAGCTTGGTATTCCCCAACTAACTTCTAATGATGTACTTAAGAATTAGACTCCTTATATTCAAGTTAAGTCTTTTTGCCATTGTTGCCAAGGATATGTTCTGTATCAGGTAGACTGTGTTGAGCTTTTGTTCTCAGTCTATCAGTTATCTGTATTCAGGCAACGGTAACGTTTCTGAGACTGTAACTCAGAGAGGAGGTAGTTGTTGGGGATTATTTTGTGGGCTCTGATGTCTTCTGGTGTAAATGTCATTGCAAATGACTAGTTCTCGTTCTGCTGACCTTACTGCTCTCTGCAGGGATTTGTAGAAGTTATTCAACATGTTGAGGTAGTTTAAAGGTGTACTTCCATCGTGTTTTCATTAATTTTGTGGTGTTCTCTGGTATTAATAATTGCCCTGTGCGCTGGTTTTGATGAAAAAAATGTTCTAGTGCTTCCGTTTCAGGCTGTTTTAGTTTGGTGGAGGGGGTGGGGCCGGGAGAACGACACGATTTTACCAGAGGCGTGACACGCTCCCTGCAGCTTTCTTTGCCCCACAGTCAACTTGATGGCAGAGTAAGGTAAAGGGGAAAAGTCAACTTGACAGCGCTAAAACTGCACACAGAATGTCTTCGAAGATACAGCCTTATGTGTTTGATCCTGAATCCGAAGAGGAAGGAGAGATGGCACAAGCACAGTCGCTTCCTGACCGTTTGTCAATGAACGTTTCAGAATGGTAATTTGCATGACAAAACAGTGCAAGTGCCCGGCTAAATGCAGTTCAGTCATTCATCTAGCCTGCTAATCTTATGCGAGTCAGTCACAGACCAACATCATTTAAAGCCCATTTGGTCAGTTTCTCTTATATGCATTTGCACACGTCTACGTCACGCTGCAGGCCCTTTTCGCATTGGGTCGTTTTTCCCACCTATTGTCTTCTTTTGACTGATATAGAAAATTGGGGTAGAAAAACATTTTGATATGCAGCAAGCATATGCAACTCGGGGTGACCTATCATATTTCAAAAGAGCAAGTACTAAACGGTTTCTCGTGGAAGTACACCTTTAAAGCTTGTGAGGAGTCTTAAGATGAAAAAAGAAAAACGGAACAGTAAATCCATATTGGTGAGGTGGTCTGCATAATAAGACCATATTCCAGCATCATCCCTAGCTTACTACATCTTTATGATTACTCTACAGTGGGATTGGATGGAAGACAATCATAGGTCTATGTCAAGGTGCATCAATTGGTTAAAGCTCCCATATGCCCTTGTTACAACAAGTTAACATCTATTCAAAGTCGTTTGTTGAAAATACTTTTCAGATTGGGCATTTTCTCCTGCCTCTTTACCCCTCTGATTCAGAACAGGCTGTTTCTCATTAGAATTCTTACAGTGAGCTGTTACTGCCCAACAGCTCTGTTGTCTAGAGAATACTACATATTTCAGTTTAGCAAACATTTTAAAATGCATTGCTGTAAAGTGTGGGGATGGCTTGGTTGGCTTAGTTTGCATTGCATCATAGTGGTGGAAACTATCCTAGCCTAGCTGGTGTTCTCTTGTGCTAATTGGCAAAACACCAGTTGCCTAGATAATTGGCTAGTTTGTTGCTAAACTGCAAAAAAAATACATTGATAGGTACTTGCATCTTCCTTGTGTTTCCCTTGGATAGTTGGAAGCGACCCCTCGTTTGAGGCAAAGTTTGGTGTCTAATCCAAGTTTATATTGTACACAGTTGACTAAGTAGTCGTCCTTCAAATAGATCACACCAACAGACGTTTACAAAAATCCTCTGATACTTAAAGCATTACTAAGTAGTTTTTGTCTTCTCACTACAGAGAGATGCTCTGCTCCTTCAAACTTGTTTAGTGCAGTTGTAGCCCGTGGAGGGCGGCAAAGCGAATTCAGAAGTGCCTTTCACCCTGCTATGAGTTCATAAACCACGGAAGCGATTTTGGAAACATTATTTTGAGGTTGAATAAACTACTTAGTGTTGCTTTAACAGTCTTCACAAATTGCAATCCAACTATGCTGCTCTTCTTTCCTCTTCGGGTGGAAGCCGATCGGATGGTCTTTGAAACCAATACAACACTGACTACGGGCACATGGTAGGATCGGATTGGATTGGGATTGGGTTGGGTGTTGCTACCCAACGGGTGGTCTGTCCCAAATGTCTGTGCACATGAGAGTTCGTGTTGGCGGATAATGGTCAGAGATCTGGCCGTTTCCGCTACGCTAGATGGCGCTATATTCCTTTCAACAAGTGGTGTTAGAACTACTTCAGGTTAACGGCTGCTAAAAGAAAATAAACAAACTATCTGCCGGCATACAAAACAAAGATAGCGCTTGAGGAGGTTGACAGAGCAGCATTTGCATGCATGCTGTGCATTCTCCTTTGTTTGGAAGTCCGTATGAAAGAACAAACAGCGTTTTTGGTTTCCTTGATACGACATGAACTGTGCCGTCGGCGTTTGATATTACTAGCAATTGAGGACAACGAGCCTTGTTGAGAGCAGGCGAGGTGCACGTTTTTTTAAAACCTGGAATGCTCCGAGCGAGCTGTAGTGAGGTAGGCCTAAACATCACACTTTTCCCTGACATGAAATTATACAGAAACAAACCAGTGCAAGCCTGAAGTGCACGAAACTGTAAGGTTCATAAAAAATAAAGCGCTGTTAAAAACGAAAAGGCTACTTACATTCTTGGTACTTGCATAAAAAAGAAAAACTGTCACCGTCGTGTCTTATTGGCCTGAAGACCTACAGGTTATTTGCCAAAAACACAAGATCCACATTTGAAGGGGCCAGCGCCGATCTCTTTTTATTTACTATAGCCTATTCCCAGCGGAGGAAAAGACGCGTTCAGAGCGCACTGAAGATCCGGGGATGGAAAGATATTTCTTCGCAATCTAGCGACGTGAGGGTATCTCCCAGAGCCCAAAGTTTTTTTTTTTATAAAGTGATGTAAATGTCATCGTTTTTATTGGCTTGCAATGGAATTTACTGTGTGGGCGGATTTTTTACTCTAACTAAGCAGACACCGAGTATTTCTTTTGCCTCCGACATTCCAAAGCGCAAGTGCACGTTTTTTCACATTCCAATATTGACTTTCACCTTCGAATTCCTTTTCTAACTAAAACTATTCGAATATATATTCGAATTTCGAATATTCCTTGCCAGCCCTAATGCGCAGTACACGAATCCAAACCAATAACCGTGCACTAGGCGGCACCAAGCGGATTGTAACCGGCTCAAGCCAGGGGTTGCAATCGGATTCGCGAAACCAATCCCTATACGATCCTTAGCCTGGGCACATGAAGTCGATACGATCCCAAACCATTTCCAATCGGATTCAACTCCTCCATGTGCACGCAGTGACTGTGTGTGGGCCTAAAGATCTCTTCATAACAATTCCCCTTCTAGCTCTTGCAAGATATCTCTTTTATAGCCTATATAGTCTATGGTTTCTACATTTACACTGGTAAATATAGTATTTGAACAATTTTTGATAAACAGTGTTTGTAGAGGCAGTGTAGACCCCAAAAAAGGCAAAGTTGTCATAACTGTTTTTTTTTAACAATGTGGAACCTTTTCATGTAAGTAAAACAAAGTTTACACAAATATTGTCAGCTTTGTGGTCCAATAATGTGTTTACACTGCTAAAAGGTGCACCTCAGTGATTCAGAATATCATGGAATGGTTCACTTATTTTATTCAATTCAAATGTTTATTCTTTACATACAAAGTAAAATATTCCAAGGCCTGTTTTTGTATTTCATATTGCGCTGAAATATATGACCTTTTTTCACAATTTTCTCATTTATTAAGATGTGCCTGTATGTGATGCATTCAGTGATGCATTCTCTATGGTGATCTGAATCTCGTTTGAATCTGCATAAGGATCATTCAGACCTGTATTTAAAGGTGTCAATACCTCATTGGATTGAATAAAAAGGCCAATTAAGAACAGGTCCTTTGAGGACTCATGTGAATGCAGTGAAATGCCAAGGCGTTAAAAGCGAATTGTACGTGTCTTTGCACTGGACCACCCTCCTTTTATCATAGCACATCTGAGTCAATAGCCACATGATGGAGGCCTTTGTGGTCGTGTGTTTTTGCGCTTCATTGAGCTGAAGTTATTTTGATAGTTTAGTTAGAATTTTTGGGCATTAGTTGTGCTAGGAAATGCCTAATGGGAGAGAAGACATACTAACTTTATAAATGTGGAATATAGTTGGTCAGGTTACAGCTTCTGCAGCTTAATTGTAGTTTAGCCTATTCCTAAGCCATACCTCTCCCTGGCATTACTGAATTCAAAGAAAAAGTTGCAAAGTTCAGTTCATGCCTAAACTTGCCATCTTTTTTTCCTGTCATGAAAATAGTGACTTCAGTAGAGACAATTCAAAAGTATAGAACAAGGATGGTGTAGACATTTAGCCTTCTTTCTTTTTCTCCTTTATCATCTCTCTCTTTCTCCCTCTGTTCTTGAAGTAACATGAGCCTCCTAAGGAATGTCACACCCCCAACACACCGACACACACACTTGCTGTTATGCTCTCTCCCTCTCCCAGCCTTTAACCCAGGCACTCCTCTACCTTGGCTATCTTTTTTTTTTCAGAGGAAGAGGCCAGGCCCGTACCACTAAGTGTTGCATCTGTAGTGCAAATAGCTGTGGGTCATTGGAGGAGGAAAGAAAAGTGTGTGGGGGGTGGGGTTTTTGAAAACAGAATGAGAAACTTTATTTGACTCCCTATTACATCCATTATGTACAGAGTAACACGGTGTGTAACAATGGCATTGTGCACTTGCACAGTACCATTGGGTTAGGGTTAGTATTAGGTATGTATAATCTGTGTAATTAATGTCGATAGTTTAAATGGTAAAACAAGTTGAAGAGCTGATCATTTCACACAGGCTAACAAATTAGCTGTTACGTGTCGGTCAGTAGCAAAACTGCTAAGATACCCATCTCCACTCTATTGAAAACATCTCTGATCAATACGAAAGAGGCCAGGTGTCTCATTAACCCATCCTCTCTTTGTTTTAAAAGACATGCAGAGATAAAGCAGTAGCAGTAGTCGCAGGTCTCTGCCCTGCCCATGCCAACTGCTCCCAGCCAGCCCTGTGTACTTGCTCTGCCTTAACTCCGGGTGAGAGAGAAAGAAAAAAAGCTAACTAAAAGTATCTTTTCCTTATACTCACCAGCACCAGCCCCCTCTCCCCACTTTACTCTTTAATCATACACATGGGGGAAGGGTGGTATTACAGCAGAGAGGCTGCTCTTAAAGAAGCTTGGCCTTTGAGGAAGAGATGTACTGTGTCTGTCTCTGCCTAGTTCTCTGAAGCAGAGCCCTGCCTGCTTCTTAGAAAGGTTAGTGATTTGTGGTGCTTTGGCACAAAGGTTAGAGCACCCGACCATGATCAAGCAAGTGCCCATGAGGACCAGGTTCAAATCCATCCAAATCAAAGTCATTTCTTGAACCTAACCCATCTCCGTCTCCCATTTACTTCCTGTCCAATCTTCACTGTTGTATTGTATAAAGACAAAAATACCTAAAAAGAGAAAAGGTCAGCCATGGGGGGAGAGCACATCTGTCATTTTCCCCTCCCCCCTTTCACCTCATTTCCAGTGCTCGGTACTCTTTTTAGTCCTGAAAGATACCTCCCTCCATGTCATCTCCCTAACTCCTCTTCCTTTCCCCTTTTCTTTTTGTGTATATATTTTTTTCCCTTTCTCATTCTTTTTTTGGCATCATTTGCTAAAAGCAATTGGCAGTGTGAACACAGACACTGAAGCAGTTGCAGGTGCTATGAGTAGAAGTTGCTAGACCCATGGGGGGGGGTGACAACAAGAGAAGCAAGCAAGCAACTGACAAGAGGCAAGCAGATGGCTTTACCCAGTGGCGTCCAGCCAGAGGAACAGGTGCAGGTCACGTGAGCCAGTCAGTTACCAGGGCGATTTGATTGCTCTTGGCGTGCAAATGAAAGGCAGGGGGTTAGGGCAAGCTCGCACCACACATCCCTCAGGGCATTGTGTAAACTGCGGCAGCATGAGAAGCAGGAACCAAACTAGACTGGAAGAGGAGTCTGTTTCTGCCCGTGATTTCCTTTGCTCCCTCAGGCCTCTCCCTAGTAGAAGCACTTTGTCACTGTAACACATACGGCAAGATATTGTTTGGAGCAAGCCAGCAGATGCACAGAGTAGAAAACCATTTGATAAAATCAGTTAAATACAATACAGATTCTAAAATTAGCAATTAGCAACTAGGCAAATATAAATTGGGTTTAGAAGCCTAAATTTGATATGCAAACCTAATTTATACAAGCACACAAACACATTACATTCTAATTAGCACACACACTATTACACAGCTGAACTAAGGTTATTTTTTAAATCTACAGCAACTATGTGGAATATGTTTAGATTTTCTCTGTATAAAGTTGAATTCCAGTTATATCTGTTTTTTATTCTAATTTATGTTTTTTTGGTTAACGTTTCTCTTCTTGTCTTTTCTCCAACACACACACACACACACTCTCTCTCAGTATGAAGAAGTCAGACTCTGACAGTGGTTTGGGCACCAAGAAAGAGGCCAAGCGGAAGAGGGAGCCGTCTGTCACCTCTGACACGGAGAAGACCCCACCTCCCTCTCCAGACGAGGAGGATGACGATGACTGTGTTCAGGTAACTGTTTTATGCTTTGGATTAAAAACAAAAAATCTCATGGTCTTGTTGATTTATGGGGTAAGTAAGAAGTGGTGTCTGTGCTTACAACTTAATACACTGTATTAAGTTGTAAGCATAGACATCCTATACATAGACGGAGCATTGGTTGCTGGGACACGAGAAATACAGCCGCCATCTTGGAGCGGGGATCAGACTGTCTAAGCAATACAGCGAAGCCTATTTGTGATCATGAATAAGTCATTCAAGTAACAATATTCAAATATTAATGTTGTTGGGTAAGATAGAATTTGTTTTTACTCTGTATGCATTGAAAGAGATTGGTGGTTTCAGCTGATATAAAAGCGCTCAGGTGTTTATATATAGATATCTAATGTATTGTTATGCCCAATTGGCTCAGAGCGGAGATAATGTAAGGGAGACCACACCCAATGTAATGTTAACAATGAACATTTATTAAAACAAGTTTCAAACGAGAACTAGGATGACATGCTACATACTGAACAACAGCACAATAGCAGTTTTGCTTGTTGTGCTAACTTCAATATGAAGCTATAATTATAGCAGGTGGATGGATGTTGAATGCAGAAAGACAACACGAACGACGTCAAACGTTTGAACAAGGACTATTGCAACAATATCTACAAAACACTTCAGCCAGTGTTAGTTAGCAAACTAAAACGCAACGTAAAGTAGTTTTGCAACTCAATTGTAACCTTATGGAAAAGCAGTGTTAGTCAACCAATGCTGCCCTCAACCTGTCAGAGAAGTTATGCATCCTACCTGCAGTGTTTCCAAGCGCACAACTTCTTCCTTATTCTATCTGCCACTTTCTCTTTCCCTCTTGTCTTTTTTTTAATACCATTAATGTGGCCCAGAACATTTTTTAATGGTTGTTTTCTCCATTGTGACTATGCGAGAGTCGAGAGCAGCCAGCGCACCCAAGCCCACCGTCTCAATTTTTCAAAACAGAACGCTGAACCGCTAACCAAAACTGTAGCCTACAAGAAGCCGTGAATCGCTGTCTAAATTCATTTCAATACACACAGACTAATGACATAGCCATGTTTAACCAATAAACACCAAGGTAATATAAACAAACAGGCATTTATCTGTCATATGTCAGTCTCTCTATGCGCCGTAAGTTGCCCTTCTTTTGCAATACGGCTCTCTCTATAAGCTGAACACTAACAGCGCCTATGAATACGAAACAAAAAAAAACAGATTTGAATTTTATTTTGTTCTTAGTTTCACCTGGCGAAATAACATGCTAAAAATAATTTGGCGACCAGAAGCACTGATTTAGGCTACATTAAACAGGTGTATGTTGATTTTAGCAATAGGCTGTGTTGTCATTTAGGTGGGTCGGATGCAGGGACAGATTTATTTAATAAGCATGACATACGAAAAGTCTTGGGCTGAACTAGCGATATATACAAAAAACAGCCTGTAGTTCAATGTCAGAAGGTAGAAACAGTTGCACCAAGCCTACACTGCAGGTGATTTATCCCACAACAACCTGTTTGTAAAAGTTTGACGCTGTTGTGAGATGTCATGTCTTTAAATTGACCCACCAAGCGATACGGTGCAGAAAATGAAAAAAATAGAAGGGGCTACAAATAAACTTGAGACAACCGCTCAATTATTCGCAGTTGTCATATGTCATATGTTTATTTTATCAATGTGTGTTGTTACTGAGGGGATTTGGAAGCAGCGGCAGTTGCTCTTTAATTAATTAAGAATAATGAAAGCCTTCAAGAAGCCTTTGTTATAGCCTACTATAACCTACTAGCGATACAGGCAGTTTAAAATTAGTGGTGTTTAGCAAGGTACTGTTAATAAAATGCGCTAACAGTTCATTTGTCCTGTCAAACGGATTAAGCTGAATGGAGCGTATCACCGCTCCAAGATGGCGGCCCCGCGTCTCGTCAGCGCCTATTGGCAGTTGCGTCCCATGCTCCGTCTATGTATAGGATGTCTATGGTTGTAAGCACAGACACCACTCCTTACACTTACAAAAGTGCAAAAAATGGTCTTGGGGTTGGTGAATTGCAGGTTCGAATCCCACCCTACCCATGGCTGAAATGCACCTGAGCAATAACTTAGTCGCTCTGGATAAGAGTCTCATCTAAGTGTAATGTAAAAAAATAATTCTATAAAATGCTTACCTGAGGGAAAGAAGTTTCAAAACAAACTTTTCTCTTTTGTGGAATATTCAAGCTGTGTTATAGATGGACCTGTAGGAAACGAATATTTCAAGCTGAGGTATTATGACACGTCACACTGAATTTGGTTGCAGAAGCGGCGGTCAAGCAGACAAGTGAAAAGAAAGCGATATACTGAGGACCTTGAGTTCAAGATCTCAGAGGACGAAGATGGTGACAACTCAACTGGTCCCAAGTCTCCTTCCAATACTTCTGAACAGCAGGTCAGTAGCGAAACTTTTTTTTATTTACCTGTTGCTGTGCTTACTTAAAAGGTTATTTTTATCTATTTATGTTATTGCTACAAATTTTGGCCATCATTGGTAAATCAAGGGGATTTTGTGTTTATGAATGAAGGTATCAATAGTTGTGTGTGTATTTCAGGAGGTGCCTGATGCAGAGGGGCTGGTTGTTGAGAAGATCATGGGGATGCGTGTTGTCAAGAAGGAGGTAAATGAAAAGAGCACTGGGGAGTTGAACTATAAATGGGACTAAGTGTTCCTTTGGGACAGTGTATAGAGTATTTACCAAAAGAACAATTATGAAGGGCAAAAAAATCCCTTGATAACTCTGCCTCAAAGTCTGTGGGAAACGTTTTGGGAGGGTTTCTGTCCTGAATTAATTCATTCTATTTTTAATTAACTGAATTAAATAAACGTAATGCAAATAACAGACTTGCTGAAACATCATTCACCATTGGTATGGTAGAAAGATTTTTTCACGTTCCATATTTAGACCATAGCTGGGCAAATTAGACTATGGTGGGCCACCAGTCTCGTCAATGTATGGCAAACACTGTAGCTAAACTTTTGGTTTATATATTTGAAATGCCGTACTGTTACTGCATAGGAATATGGGAGTCACTTTTTTTTTTCTCCATTTGTAGTCATTTTCATTTGTAGAGGAAATCTGTACCACAGAGGGTGATAACATGCTTCCTCTCCCTTAACAATGAAATGTTCTTTTCTGATTGGCTGATGATGAGGGCATTAACACTTTTTGAATAGGCTACTTCTGGTGAATTACTGTTATTTCAGTGCATTTATGAATGGTAACTGTAACTGTAGTAGCCAAATTAACGGTTAAATGACTGAAGGTCAGGGTGTGATTTGTCCAAAAAAAACAAAACAAAAAACAGAAGGGGGATTTTTTTTTTTCATTCATGGAAATGAACATATTTTTAACTTGCCTACTTTGTTGCTTAGGTTATTGTTTTTAGAAAGAAGAGAATTAGCTGACCGTTTTTTTTATAGTTCATTAAAATTGCTCTAAAAGGGATCCCAATTATATTGGGATATTGGGATATTATAATGGTTGTCATTCTAATAGATATGTAAACAGTGACAATAAACAAATGAAAGCATTTTTTACCAGTATGTTATAGTTATTGTTCTAGTTACAGTTCTTGGTGTGGATGGGCCCTTTACACAACCAGAAATGAAAGGGAAAAGCTCTGTAGAATAACACAACCACAAAAAAACAGCCAGCAATAATATTCAGCTACACGAGCTCTCTTTCTTTTTCACTCTCAGTAGCACAGCTGGGAGTGGGCTCACGCCCGAGGAAATGGTCGATTTTGGCATCTGCTGTTATGCTGTGGTTTTGGCAGAAAGCCAGCGTTGGCTCAGTGTGCTTGTATGAATGGGGGCCGTGTGCTTGCAGGAGCTGATGTGATTCATGACTCAGCTTGTGCTCTCATTGCTCTCGATGCACACTACAGTAAAAAAGAGGACTAACACTTTCTATGAAGCTTGTATTCAAGACTATAAGCACATTCATAAAGGCTTATAATGCATTAGTAAAGCTTAATAATGGTTGAAATTGGTATTCATAACTATTTTTATATACTTATGACTGCACTTGTAAGACAGGTAAAGCTTTATAATGAACACTGCATTTTGTAACTTGACGTAGGAATTGAGACTAGGGATGCAAACAATTAATCAACTATTGATTAATTGTCGATAAGAATTTGGTCGAATAAATTAAATCAACTGTCAGTTATTTGTCCTTTTCACTAGTGGTATCGCTAATAGAGGGCACCGCTGAGCGCAACGTGAAATGCTAACGCGAGAGACCCAGCTCAAAAAACATGAAGCAGTCAAGACAAAAAGAAACCAAATGTACTCTGCATGGTGCTATGTTTAAACACAACAGTCGAACTACTTAACTTACCACCTCAACAGCGTGCATGCAGCTGTAGGTTGTTCTGACTTGTTCCATGAAGCACAATCACAGCACTGTTGAGAAGGCAAGCATGTGATGATAGGAAAGCAGAGGGCATTAGTGACAGGATATGCACCATGATTGCAATGGCCATGACCCAGATGTTAGTTCCATGCCTTTAGTAGTCAAGCTAGCTATTCCAAAGTTCTGTTAAGCCTTGCTTAGCAAAATCACGTTCGTAGAGAGTCCAAATGCAGACAACACTAAAAGACCATCTCAGAGGCATATAACGTTGCAACTCTGTGTTCTTCCATCTGCTCGTCATTTGCTAAAGATGTCACATCTTTACTGTTTGTTTACAGTTCACCACGAACTTGGTGCATTGATACATAAATGTGATATGGTCAGAAAGCAGGGACTACTTCATAGGTGTGCCTATATAGAAAATTAATAACCGTTCTAAACAACGATTCACAATGTGAAATTGAAGGAAGCTGTGGTATAAAGCAAAATAGTATTCTGTTTAGCTATTTAGAATGTCCTCTGTTTCTTTTTATGTTTCTAAGAAAAAAATGTTTCAAATGCAACAAATGAGCCAGTCCACAATTTAGTTTCATGTTAAAGTAGCCGTAATTTCTATAAAGAATGTATTTTGTTAAACAACATAAATGCATTTGTCTGCACCGTGTCCCTAATGGTACAATAAATCCATCAATCATTCAATTAATATAACTTTTTTTTTTAAATTCAGTATTTTAACTACATTTAGCTTATATTCTTATAGACTCTATTGAAACACTGAAATTCAGGGAAAAGTCGCCGCTTATCAATTAATCGTTAATCGATTGACAAGGCCAGTCAACTAATGATTAAGGAATTAATCGATACTTTGCATCCCTAATTGGGACTGTGACATAGCTCAGGAGAACAGTAATGTGTATGTATAAATGGTTATGAATACTTTACATATGTATTCCCGATTTCTGGAATCAATTTGATTACGATGCACAAGGTTACGATATGATTCGATTGTTGATCCAAGACGATTCTATATACACATATAAATAAATAAATAAATAAATAAATAAATAAATAAATAAATAAATAAATAATGTCTACAATTTCTATATGTCTATAATTTAACACTAGGGTATCTCGCATACAGTGGCATCAAGCAAAAGAGTATGCCTAAGTTGATCATTTAACATCACCTTAAAATGCTAATCAATAAATAAAAACACCTGGACATGGATAACTGTCACTGTTGATGGGTACTCCCATATTTTGGGTTATACCTTCCTACCGCGATAGTTCATTGCGTCACCACAACAAGGAAGAAGGACAATTAGCTGCGAGCAGTGAACACGTGGAATAGAAGGAGCTCGTAAAAAAGACCGACTCAACTTCTGTAATCTGGTCATGGTTTGGCTACAGGAAAACATAATCTGCAGAATTCACGTTATTCTGACGCCTATTTTCAAAATTGCTCATCTTCCGCGGTTGTAACATTACTTACGGTCGGTTTGCTACAGCAAGTCAGCTACGTTGGAAAACCTTGTAAACAAAGTTCCAGTGCACAGAAGCTGTGAGTGAAGGGCAAAGGGGAGGGGGCACAGGGGACAGCACCTCTGAGTCTCTCAAATGCAATGCACAAGTGGGCAGTACTCTACAATTAGTGAGCGAAGTCAGTCGCACATTTCATTCCTAACATTATATTTACAAGTTTATAATTCCTGCACATTTTTTAATTGTGTGAAAGGCTAATAAAACAGGGCAATACAAAACGAGTAGGCGGTCACCAAGGTGAATTAGTCTTAACTCCTGGTCGGCAGTGACAGAGTGTTCGGGGATGGGAAAAACAGTATGTTGACTGTCGAGTTACAAACAGAAGGAGATGGACAGAAAAATGTCAAAGCCATTAGAAGTGTAGAAACGAGCAAGTTATCCATGCCATGAATGAAGGGCTAATGTTAATCATGGTATAACTCTTACGTTTGTTAGCCTTCTAGCTATGATGCTACGATTGCTATACTCAACAATAATTCGGTCTTAGCTCAACAAACACAAGATCTAATTTCACCATAAGATTTGGCTTTGCAACAAAACGGTTACAAGTTTAGGAGGGGGTCTCGCCCGGGGAGTAATTCAATGTAGAACCGCCACTGCTTTAGGTAATGCTTAATGAGGAGCCTGTCGTGCTGTTTCATAGACAGCTACACCTGCACTTGACTGACCCATCTGCGCCGAAAGCAAGTCACTGACGACCCAGCTCTGTCCATTTGGCAAAGCGCACGGATTCACTGCACTCTCCCAACATCATAATTTCCTGTGCTATCATTCTCACGTGTTCATCTAGTTGTTTTGTGTGCGGATCCTGTGGAATATGATGTTATTCTGCTCTGAACGTGTTGTATATTTAGCTCAGTCCCGGTTTGCCTAACCTCTGGCTGAGCCAAGTCCCCACACGAAAATGTTACAATGTTTTATATCGTGTTTGGTGACGTTCAGAAATATTGACATTCAGCATTAAGAAGCTGTTAACAGTTAATACTGTTACATACCAAAGTATACCGTGATATATACCGTCTATCGTCTATGGTTCAACTCATACCGTGATATAAATTTTAGGCTATACCGCCCACCCCTATGTGAGAGGAAGGAGTATTGGAAAAAAAAACTGCAAGGAGCTAGCCAATGCCTACGTGGTGACGCAAGGCTAGCTCAATTTTGTTCCTGAGCAAATATACCAACTCTGTATGACAGGGGTGCTCACTAATTTTTGGCTCGCGAGCTACTTTTAAAACGGCCATGTCGCCGCGATCTACTGAGGATGATGCTGATGACGATGATGATGATGATGATAAATCACTCAGTATGCATTTTGAATGTACCTTTATGCCGTTTGTTTATTGATATAAATGTTGCATTACATATGCAGCATAGTAAAATATATGCATCCATGCATAAATGGTCATGCATGAACAACTTTAATACAACTGTATTATGATATAATGAACGTTTCCAGCACAATTATAATACATTTGTATTACTTTCCAATGAACCTTTAGAGCACAACTGTAATACATGTGTAATTATCTATTGCCAGGACTTAATTAATCTGATGATGACCTGCACTGGAGGGAGTCAGACAGGGTTGCATAGTCCGGACAGGAGCTGCTGTGTGTAGCGCACACTGTCAATTTGCGCACACGCCCTCCCTTGTTTCTCCAGCTCCGATGCGAGGTTTCAGAAGTTTCCCAAACAATAGTGCTGAAACTTTGACGACAGCACTTTCATTTTTCGTTTGAATGCATTAACTGAGCTGATCATGTCTCATGTCGACCACGCTTTTGTGTTTTCCTTGCAGCTCCAAATTAAGTTTATTCAACATGTTAGTAAGATCAGTTACAAACACCAAATCTAGCAGCCACTGATTGTCACTAAGTTGCTTGTGTTCCGCATGTTTAGTGACAAAAAGAAACTCCTTAATCAACGGACAGAGCTGTCGAAATCGCTGCAATAATTTCCCCCTAAGCCATTTCACGTCGGTGTGTAGCAAAAGGTCAGAATAGTTACTATACCTCTTCCAACTGTGCACGGAACAGACGTCTTTGAAGGACCTCGCTCGAATAGAACAGGCTATTTTGGTTGCCACATTAACGATCTCTTTCATGTTTAGCATTTTTCCGGTTCGATAGTTCGATAGTGCCTCTCCACATTTCTTTTCTTCGGGATAGCAATGGTAGCTTGACAGATAAGACGAACGCATTTGGAAAACGACAGGGTGAAAAAAAAACTCCTCCTCCCATTCCCAATGGAAATGGTATGTGTTCTGTTTCTTACTTGCTCCGGCTGCCAGACTCGTTTTTCTATATCTTCTTTAGTAGACTAGGTGATGCCTGGAAGATAGATTCCTCCTCCGTCGTAATGCTCTTAGAAACCTGACGTTGGGACGCAGACTTAAACAGGGTCTGTTGATAGTGATGCTTATCGGGCAGGGCAGGACTTACACCTGCTAATGGGGGTATGATGGCCCACTGCCGGGGTGAGGTGTTGATTGCCTATCGGAATTTCCCGCTTCCCGTGCCTATGGGCTAGGTACAAGTTAGAGCACTAGCTAGGACTCATTTTTGTTGCAGTTTTTTATGCCTTCGCGATTGACTGGTAGATCACGATCGACGTAGTGAGCACCCCTGCTGTATGATGCCCATTTTCATTTTACACCAAACTTCTCCTTTAAGATGCAAACCTGCCACAGAGTCATTTGTCCCTGCTTTGAAACGCAGGGTTTTCTCTCTCCGTTTTCCGCAACCTGTCAAGCACCAGTATAAATGGGTCGTGTGCATTGGAGGCGTTACACATTGCCTACACCAGCATATACCAGAAGAGACCTATTGTAAAAATATCGATTCACAAATTTTGCAATTGACCTTTCATGTTTTGAATCCGTATTGATATTAATCAGAGAATTGTGTTTTTTTACCCAGCCCTACATTATGAATGCATTTAATGAATGCAAGCCTTTATGAAGTAATGCTATGGTTATAAGTCCTCTTGTTTCTTCTCTTTATTTCAGGGGGAGTCTGAAGAAGTAGAAGTGGAGGAGTTTTATGTGAAATTCAAAAACTTGTAAGTAAAACAAGTCATTTGCATTTGAAAGTCTGAATTGGCAGATGGACACAAATGTCATTCTCACCCTAAAGCAGCCGCTTCTGACTAGAGGAGGTCCCATATGTATTGGTTGGCCGATATATATTGGAAGGATATTTGGCATTTGGGCAAATCCATATCGGTTGAGAGAGTAAAAGTGGTGCTTATGTCATACTGTAATTTTCAGCATTTTTAAAGAGCCCCATCTCAAAAACTAAGCATTATATCAAGCTGAATTGATTCTAATAAGACATGGAAGAATGTTTGGACCAAAAATCTGACAAAAATGAGGACCATAGTGTTGGACCCGTTTCAACTGTCATGGAATTGCCTATTTTTAAACATGGTGGCTTCGGCCAGCATCTGACTAATATTAGGACAATTTTTAGATTGAGATGCACATCTGCGAGCACAAAGTGTGGCAACAGTGTTTTCGTAAAGTGGCAATGACAGTTGTCCTGCCAATGTCTACATGCTTTGTTAATCCTGTACCAAGTATGGCAGGTTTTATGACTATTCCCCCATTAATGAATGGCATAAGTAAATGAATAGCCACTACAATAGAATTTTTTGGCAAAATTATGAAAAGTATTTATTTTCTAAAACTGGCAGCTTATATTGGCCATGAACTGACCGTGACTCATGAAATATTAGTATCACATTGGCCATTAAAAGAAAACATCAATTGACCTCTACTTTTGACATCTTGGCTTTATATCTGTTTATGGAAGTTGTGTGGTAAGAGCTATATAGACATACAATTTCAGTTGCAGCTGTTCATTGATGACATTTTTTTGTGCTTTACACGTTTTATTTTTATCTCGATTAGCCGTTACAAAGTTTTGGAAGTCACAAAACACACTACTTTATCACTTTCCTTGGTTGTTCACAAGAAGTGTTCAACTCACAGACGTTGAATGTTGTGGGGAACGTTGTGGCCCTGCCAAGTGCTCAAATTTAAATGTTTTCCTTACAGAATGTTGTACTTTTGTGACGCACCTCCCTGTTCTTTTAGCAAGGCAAGTGCAGCAATGCAGGGAGGCTTGTAAATAACAGTGACGGAATGTGTTTTTTGTTTTCTACAGTGAGTCGTTGAATAGCTACAGTGACTCACGGACAGCTGTGTTTCAGATGGTACAAAATGAAGGATTGTGTGTAACTTGGCAACAGTAAATGAGCCTGACATCTCCAGGAAGTGTTTAAGCACTTCCACTGTCACTTTTGAAATACTAGTGACACTTCTTGCATTTTGAGGTGAAAAAAGCGTTGCCTGGTAAATGGGGCCTTATCCTAACATGACCAATAAGACATTTGTCATTTTTTCCCTGTTAAAGGAACACCCCCCTTTTTGGAGAAATTAATCTGCCAGTAAGATCTCTGGATCTGGAGGTCGCACAAGCTGTTAGCTTAGCATAAATCATTGAATCGGATTGGACCACCTAGCATGCAAGTGGTCCGATCCGATTTAATAACTTATGCTAAGCTAATAGCTAAAGTGCTACTGTTAGAGCCGGTGATTGGCTGAATTGATTTAAAAATACTAAACATCAAATGTTTTACTCTAGAAGAGTTGGAAAATGAGTGTATTTCCCAAAAAAAAAAAAAAAAAGAACTAAGAAAATGAAATAAGAATGTATGTTTCAGTATTTTGTTCCCTGAAATAGAAACCCCCTTGCAGATCCTAAGAAGACCCTCTAATTTTAAAAGAAAATGTGGGACAATTTAACAATTTAAATTTGTGTGATAGTTTAACAAACATGGAGGAGCTTAGTTGTAATCACAGTGATTTCTTGTCTCCCCCATCCCTATCCATCTGTCACTTGCAGCTCTTATTTGCACTGTCGTTGGGCAGATGTGGAGGAACTTGAGAAAGACAAACGGATCCACCAGAAAGTGAAAAGGTTTAAGGCCAAACAGGCCCTCAGTAACTTCCTTAGTGAGGTAAGCTTGTGTAATCACCCTTTTCCAAATGTAGTCTTGAAAAACCTGCAATTTTTAAGGTTAAATAAAAAATTTGCCAGTTGTTAAAATCTTGGGACAGTTATTAAAAATCAGACTAGAAATTGTCAAGTGTACTGGTAGCTTGTTTCACCATTGTTACAAGAGCAGGGACATCCCTCTCTACCTTCACAAAGCACGCCGTTATTTTTCCAGGAGCATTTCCTGTCTTTACAACACTAACACTTACCAGCACTATCCTGTAATTTGTTGCGCTCTTACTAACTCTGTTCTCCTTTGCATATCTGTAGCTTGATTTATGTCCTCTATTGTAAGACACTTTGGCTAAAAATGTCTGCTAAGTGTAATGTAATGTCTATATGGGTAGCTAGTCTACTGAAAGAGATGTTGTGATGTCAGCATGTTTATTTGGTAGACTCCAATGTGCATGTTTGTACTATTATTAAGTAATGCAATGACGTGCCCAAACTGAAGAAAAATTCATTTAGTCTTTATTATTATTTTTTTCTTTTCTTTAGACATCATGTTTGTTACCAAAAGTATATGGCCTGATAGATAGACCTAACCAGTCATGTCTGATCTTGTGTGGCAGATGGATGATGAACCCTTCAACCCAGATTATGTTGAGGTTGACAGAGTTTTAGACATGTCTGAATCAGCCAATGAGAAGGGAGAGGTAAGCCCTGTACTGTGATTGGACACAACTAATGATAATTAGTTGCGTAAAAAACAATGATGCTACTTTTCGACCAGTCATGTTGTCACGTCACTGTTGCTGTTGACAAAATTAGCTCCACTACTTTACTTTGCGCAGTGTCTACCTCATAATGTGCAACTCTGAGCTGTGCAATATTAATATGTGAAGCCTCTGTAGGTAGCCCATTTATTATGCCATTGTATATATTTTTATTTTCATGCATCTTTACTTGTCACTTTCCCCTTGTACCTTAGTGGCCTTGTCTTAATTTCATTGATCAGGCAACTGTAAAATGACAGTAAAGGCCTTGAATCTTGAATACTTGATTTGGCAAGATGTTTGTCTTGTTTTTACAAGACCCAACCAGTTTCAACAAGACTGTGTTAACAATGTCACTTTATTGCAGCTCGTGACTCTGTACCTTGTAAAGTGGTGCTCGCTTCCCTATGAAGACAGCACATGGGAACTGAAGGCGGACATTGACCAGAGCAAGATTGAGGATTTTGAACGAGTGATGGCACGGGAGCCCGAACTCAAACATGTGGTGAGAAATGGGAGAACAGCTGGCATGTAAGGGATAATAGCCGCAGAGGTGACTGTTAGTAACAAGTAGAGCGGGGAATAGACAATCATTTAACCGTTCATTTGGCTACAAGAAGTGGATTGGTTATGAATTTAATTCAGCTTCTCTTCTGAGATCCACTTTAAAGGTAGCCAGTTCCTAGTAAGGTTATGCCTACCTCATCAGCCTGTCAGAAAAGAGAATTCCATTGTTAAGGGAGGTGATATAATAGTATAGGAGCACACCACTATTTTGGGAAATAAGTTCATTTTCCAACTCCATGTTGAGATTTACCTCGTTTTTTTAATCCATTCAGACAATCTCTGGATCTGGCAGTGGTATCTCTGAAACCTGCAGTGGCTCTTCAGCTAATAGCTTAGCATAAATAATTGAATCTGATTAGACCAGCAGCATGCTAATTTGTTCGATCTGATTCAATGATGTATGCTAAGCTAATAGCTGAAGTGCTATTGCCAGATCCGTAGATAGGTTGAATTAATCCAAAAACAGTAAAATTCAACTTCAGTTGTAAGGGAGTTGGAAAACGAGCCTAATGACCATGTAGCGAAGGGGAGAAGTCACCCCACCCGGCTTCGAACTCGAGTCTTCAATGTACCAAACGTGCGCTTTGACTGCACACCCGCCACCACCCTTGTGATGGCCACTCCAACACACTGCCTTCCCCTTCGGGAGGCGCACCCATGTGCCTCACACACTCAGGTGACCCTCACGCATCTCCCACCATATTTCTCCCATCCAGGGTGCCCCACATACTGTCAACCTAACACAACTCTAGTGATGGTCACTCCAAAACAGACCAAAATAGTGGTGTGTTCCTTTAAGCAAAAAGCATGGGAAGGACAGACCTCAGTCATGTTTCTGTGGTCATTCAGAAAAACACTAACTTGAATTATTTGATTTGAAACAGGAGCGACCTCCTGCCAGTGACTGGCAGAAATCTGAGAGCTCCAGGCAATATAAAAACAGCAACGCACTCAGGGAATACCAGCTGGAGGGAGTCAACTGGCTGCTCTTTAACTGGTTCAACACGTATGTATGCAATTATATAATATACTTTATTTGTAAACTGCCTTGCATGTATAAGGTCATGTTTTCAACCTCAGTGTTTGCACTGATGATGTCTGGCTGGGCATGAAAATGTTTTTTTATATGGTAAATTATATGGAAAATGTTTTTTATATGGTTTATATGGAAAATTGTATATGGTAGCACTGTTTCTGTAAATTTATGACAACATTTTAGTTGCAGTAGAGGTGCGAGTTCTTTCTAGACTAAAATGAACTTTGGATACGTTGGGTCATCATAATGACCTGGCATGTTTGCTGAGAAGCAAAATCTAACCTAACTTGTTGTATTCAGAACCAAATTATTTTTACTGTTTTTGTATAATAGGCTTACAATGCTAGTGATAGGGGCATGAGAGCAGCTTGAACATCGAGCTGTTTGAATATGCAAATTGTACACTTACAAAGATTTTTAGAGGTAGTAGCCTACCTTGGTGAAATGCCAACCACTGAAACATGGAGGCACGGCAGCTTAAAGATTTTTAAACAATTAAAACAGCTCAAAGTTGCTCCACACCTCCTTGGTAATATAATGAGGGCCATGGTATTCAAAATAAGGCATTGAGAACTATCCTGACTACTGAAATTATTATTTTTTTTGTTTTCACCACATTTAAAGAAGCATGACTTCAATGAGCTGTATCACACCCCTATGCAGTATACTGATGAAGTACCAAAGTGTTTTCAGTTGTGTGTGTGTGTGTGTGTGTGTAGTCGTGTGTAGTATAACCTCAAATGAAAAGTTACCACATTGATGGATACCGAACTGTTGATTGGTGAATGATTGATTAAATTAAGAAAGATGGATGGATAGAGATGGTCTATGCTGTTTGGAACAGTTTTTTGATGAAACTGGTGTCACTGTGGTGACATGTGAATTGTAAAATAGGTAGCCGTGACGTGCAGGCCGAAAAAACTGGAGGAACTGGTGAATTTTATTTTAACCACCATAATAATAATAATAATAATAAAACTTTACTTGTATAGCACAGTTCATACATGCAATATGCAACTCAAAGTGCTTTACAGTTTGGCAGGGTTGTTGCAAGACAACATTTCTTGCGGTTCAGTGATGTCAGAGCACATAAATACAGAAGCAGACTGACTCTTGCATGAACACAGGTAGGCAGTCCTTGTAGGCCCTAGTCAGCAATCTTTGTAGTCCAGTGGCGTTAGAGCTATGCAACGCTCTGTTAATGTGGGCTCTTATGTGAACATAGGTCGGCAGTCTTTGCGGGCCAGGGGCACTACACAAGGAAAGTTCATTTAGGCGCAGTCGGTTGTTAGTGTCCCCAGGGAGCAACAGGGGTGAGGAAAAACTCCCTGTTTGTTTGATTTGCGTGAATTCAGGAAGAAACCTCAGGAATCAGTGAGTAAAACTCCCTGTTTTTCTAGGAAGAAACCTCAGGCAGAACCACGTCTCCCAGGGTAGCCCATCTGCCGGGGCTGGTAACGGGAAGTCGGTGACTGAGTAGTTAGGTGTAGGCTTGGTTGAATAGGTAGGTCTTTAGTTGTCGCTTGAAGATGTCGATGGATTCTGCTTTTCTGATGTGCTGTGGTAGGGCATTCCATCTCTTTGGGGCGTAGTATGAAAAGGCCGATTCCCCGATCCTTTTGGGTGGTGCGTCTGGAATCCTCAGGAGACCGGCATCAGCGGATCTAAGGGCTCGTGCAGGGGTATAAGAGGATAATGCGTCAGCAATATAGCATGGGGCAAGGCCATTTACAGCTTTAAATACCAGTAGTAGTACTTTGAAGTCAATTCTATAGGATACAGGTAGCCAGTGTAGTTCAGCCAGTACAGGAGTAATATGTTCCCTCTTTCTTGTTTTTGTTAGTAATCTTGCAGCCGAGTTTTGAATAAGCTGTAGTTTTTCAATTGATTTTTTTGGGAGGCCTGTAAACAAGGCATTGCAGTAGTCTAATCTACTTGTAATAAATGCGTGAACAAGTTTTTCAGCGTCTGGCTTGGTCAAGAAGGGGCGAACTTTTGCTATATTTCTTAGATGGAAGTATGCTGTTTTAGTCACTTTGTTGATGTGTGGTTTAAGGCTTAGGTCAGAGTCAAGGATGACACCTAGGCTAGTTACCTGTTCTCTGACATATTGGTTTAGGTTGCCTAGACTGGGGAGGAGAGCTTCCCGTTTGTCTTTAGGGCCGATAAGTAGCAGTTCAGTTTTGTTTTCGTTTAACTTTAGAAAGTTATTGCTCATCCAATGCGTGACAGCTGACAAACAGGAGGTTAAAGACTGTAGAGCTGTGGTTTTGTTTGGCTCAACTGAGATATAAAGTTGTGTATCATCGGCATAACTATGAAAGTCTATATTATGTTTTTTGATAATGTTGCCCAGCGGTAGCATGTATAATGAGAAAAGCAGGGGGCCAAGGCAGCTGCCTTGAGCAACACCGAAGGGTACGTCGTGATTTTTAGATATATGATCTCCTAAACTAATATAGAATTGTCTTCCGGTGATGTATGACTCAAGCCATTTTAGTACATGGCCTGAGAGGCCCACCCAAGTTTTGAGACGATGTAGTAGTATGTTGTGATCAATTGTGTCAAAGGCGGCACTTAGGTCCAAGAGGACTAGGGCAGAGACTTTGTTTGTGGCTGTACTGAGTCTGAGGTCGTTTACTATTTTGGTTAGAGCAGTCTCTGTGCTATGATTTGCTCTAAAGCCTGATTGGAATTTTTCTAGGATGTCGTTTTCATTAAGGAATTGGTTGAGCTGTAAGAAGACAGCCTTTTCGAGTATTTTGCTTATAAATGGGAGGTTGGAGATTGGTCTATAGTTGTTTAGTGTGTTATAGTCCAAATTTGGTTTCTTTAGCAATGGCTTCACTACAGCAGTTTTAAAGGCGCTTGGGAAAATACCTGTGAGAATGGAGGTGTTAATGATCTGTAATAGGGGTGTGGAGATATAATTAAAATTATTTTTCATGAGAAAAGTGGGAATAGGGTCAAGGCTGCATGTTGACCGCTTGCTATGTTTAATAAGTTTATAGAGATCGTCTTCCGTAATGGCGCTAAAAGTCTGTAGGGTCGGTGGTTCCTTAATAGGGGCATCTTGTAGGTAGTTAGGGTCTCGAATGATTTCTGCTCTAATAGCGAGTATTTTGTTTGTGAAGAATTCTGCAAACTCTTCGCATTTTGGAGTGGTGGCTAGACTAAGCATATCACAGACTGGCCCAGGATTTAGTACTTTTTCAATTGTAGAGAATAATACTCGTGTGTTGTTGTGATGGTCTGTGATAATTTTTGATAAATAGTTCTTTCTTTCTGTGCGTATTGTATTGTTATAGGTGATAATATGTTCTTTAAGGATTATACGATTGACTTCTAATTTAGATTTTCTCCATGCTCGTTCTGCTGCTCTACATTGCCTTTTTTTCTCTCTTACTGACTCATTTATCCATGGTGAGGTTTTAACTCGTGAGCTGCGTTTTGTTTTTAAAGGAGCAACTTCGTCTAAAATTTCCTTTAGGTTGCTATTAAAGCCAGCCACCATTTCATCGAGCGATTTGTGGCCATTGAGGAGGTCGCGGGAGCTAATAAGTTCGGTGATTTTTTGTTGCGCTGATTCATTTATGCATCGTTTGTGGGTTGCACCGGTCTCTCTATTGCTATGTATAGTAAATGGGAATTCAAATAAGACGCAGTAATGGTCGGAGATGGCTATATCCGATACGGAAATGTTGTTAATATTTGCGGGTTGCGATATTACTAGGTCGAACGTGTTTCCTAGTTGATGGGTGGCTTCTGTTACGTACTGATGTAGCCCAAAACCATCCAAGGTGTTTAGCACCTACAGAAATGAATTGTGAATGTATTTACAGTGATTTAAAAAAAAAGTAAAACAGTGACAGGAGGATTGAAAGAAAAATCCTCCCATAGCAAGACTAACACAGACTGAAAGTCATTTTGAAGGAACTTCCAAACCCATTCTAACTCTAATTGGACCATATACATATACAGCAGGCTATCACAGGGTGGAAAGATACAGATAGCAGTGAAATGCACAATCTCAAGCTAATACATCTATTTATCAACACTGAAGTAAATTATCCTGACATTGGAATCAACACTCTAACAGTGCATAAATCGCCACATGAATACCTTTTAGGTGCAAATTTATCACCACTTGGTGCTACCGTTGCACAGACTGCACAACATGAGACTCTCAAGCACCTCATTCTGAGCTACTGGTATAATAGCCTTGCAGTGGCAGTGCACTCTCCCTTTACCACCATAGAACCACGACCGGGTTGGGTAAAAGTTTTCCAATAAATGCCACTCGATTTGAAACTTATTGTCTGTATTACATTTTTGCTAGATGTATTTGCAGCTTACAAAACATTGTTACATTGTCAGTGCGTGCCCTTACCAAACAACCTGTAACTCACATGGTGATGTTAAACAGCAGATGTACAGCAGCGGGGTATCTTGGCATATTTTCAAGATAAGTCATTTCATTGATAAAAGCAGTTATTTGTGTGGTTTTTACTTGCATGCTGCTACAATGATGCATTTTTTTTTACAAACTTTTATTCTTTTCAGTAATCCCCAGGTTTGTTTTAGAAATGGTCTGGTAAAAAAAGACTTGTCCAAATCATAAATTGCAGTCAGTGTGTGTGTGTGTGTGGGGGGGGGGCTGCTTTCGTGTAATGGGTTAAATGCAGTGGTTAAATTTCCCTGTGTGGACTTTGTGCTGTGGTGTGCTGTGTAATCACAGTGACAAAGGGGAATCACCTTTACTTTTTACTTAACATTTTTTTTTTTGTTTAACCATGTAGACGGAATTGCATACTTGCTGATGAAATGGGCCTTGGGAAAACCATCCAGTCCATCACATTCCTCTACGAGATCTTCCTGAAGGGAATCCATGGGCCATTCCTGGTGATCGCGCCACTCTCAACCATTCCGAACTGGGAGAGGGAGTTTCGTACATGGACTGAGTTGAACGTAGTGGTTTACCATGGCAGCCAAGCCAGTCGTAGGACCATTCAGACCTATGAAATGAACTACAGGGATGCGCAGGTGAATGAATGCAAAAATTGTCTATCTTCAGCTGAAGATCTTACTGACCGGTGAATCAAAAACGTAGTGGACCAAACTGTGTAATGAGTTGCTTCTGCTGGAAAATCTGTATTGGATGTTCTGTTTTCAAATATAGGTACTACTAGGTGCAAAATTATCTTGTGTGCCTAAGCTTTTCAGCCTTTCAGCTAACCATTAAAACATTCCATTAGCAGATTTTAATATATACTACAGTCATTGAACATGGATGTTCTAAACATTGAACATCATTGAACATGAATGTTGTAAACATTATTGTCAATCTTAATATTCAATCTTTATTGAAAGCACTTTTTCGTTCCTAAAGGGCAAGGTGATAAAGGGAGCCTACAAATTCCATGCCGTCATCACCACATTTGAGATGATTCTGACCGATTGCCCAGAGCTTCGTAGTGTGCCATGGCGCTGTGTCATCATTGACGAGGCCCACCGCCTCAAAAATCGCAACTGCAAGCTACTTGAAGGCCTGAAGCTGATGGACATGGTAAACCTGTTTCTCTTTAACCTGTTGAGGAGTGAATTATTTTTTCCTGTCCTTCCGGAATTCTACACCAACATTTTATAGTTTGTCCTGTCCTAGAATTCCATGAACATTCTCTGAACATTCTGTAGGCTTCGTTCAAAACGGGTTAATTTGCTGCCTTATTAGTTGCTTAATGCTGCAGTGAGTCAAGTGCCATTCAAAACAAATGTTTTGTCTTACTACTCCTGTAACGGTCATTTTTGAAGGCAGCTTGGATGTATCCTCAATGCTGCCTATTACCCAGAATTCTGTGCGCCAACTTTCAAACCAATGTGAAAAGAAAGATGGTGGCCGAAAGATGGCGGCTGAAACGAATCTTAATGGTAGCTGTTTGTATCACAGTGTCTTTTGTTTGGCACTGTATCACTTGGATTTTTGCTAATTAGATGAGAAGTAGACAGTGTACTATGTAAATATTCCACCACTTTAACTATTCATAATGTATTGTATGATTTATGTACTGTCATTCAACTGACTAACGTTAGCCAACTAGCTTGCGCCAACTAGTTGCACATTCTTGCTGCATGTTAACGTCATACCGTAACTTTTGCTCTCTTAAAATCCAGTTTGAAACCAGCATTTGCAGAAGTTGCCCTCACCCTGTAGTGATTTCTAATTAGTCACCTCTCTTTTTAGGCAGCGAGTCATTGAGGCAGTTGCCTTCTGTTTTAAAGAAAGCCATTGTCTCTCCTGTTTTCCTACAATTCTGCACCAACATTCTATAGTCTCATAAAACTTTGTATTAAAAATCCCAGTTTGATTGTTACATTATAGTGGGGAACTCTCAATGTTGCAAATGGTTTTAATCACACACATGACTGTAACTCATCAAAGGGATACAATTCAGGAAAAATGGTCATCACTAAAAGCAGTGAAAGTCTACTGTAGATTTAGGTATTAGTTATCTTTTGTGTTTTGTTTGTATTTAAACAATAAATGTATCTGCTTGTTCTTTTACAAGACAGAATGTGTTCAACAACTATCTCCCTTAATTTTCATAGTCAAGATAACTATGTAAAGGTTGCAAATTGGCTATCTGGAGTTCAAATTGCACTGTGAAAATATTACCAAAATGCCCAAAATAAATGTGATTTTCTCATGTTTTGAATGGAAAAAGGAGGCTGCGATATCATCATAATTATATCATGACCAGTGTTAAAGATATCTCTGATCAAGAAATCATTTTAAACTGTATTGTGGTGTTTTTTTACTGGTACCAAATTTTCAATTTTGAATTTTGTCACGGTGACTCATTTTGCTCCATCTGTTTGTTTGTTTCCCTCCAGGAACACAAGGTACTGCTGACTGGGACTCCCTTGCAAAACACTGTGGAGGAACTTTTCAGTCTGCTGAATTTTCTGGAGCCTGATCGCTTCCCGTCCGAGACCACCTTCATGCAGGAATTTGGGGATTTGAAAACTGAAGAGCAGGTACTGTGCTCAGAGACATTCTCTTGTAGGGGGAGACGCCAAACGTCTGGTTAAAAAGCGCAAGTCTTCCCCAGAGTCTTTAGGGTTCTTCATGGGAATAAGAATGGTAATTTGTTCCAATGGAACCCTATGGGGAAAATGGTTAAGCTATCCTGAACTAACATACCTTTTAACAAACATTACAAAATTGGAAAACTAAGATTGTCATCTCCATTCTGTAAAGAACATCCGTCGTGCTTCTGACAAACTCACGACTGCCTGTGCTCACATCAGAATAGAGTAGAATATAATAGACGATGATTTTGTTTTTGTATTTTAACATTTTCATTGTTAACCCTATGGGCAAAGTGCGGGCGAATTTACACCTATTCTTCTCTGTTGAATTGCTTTGGGACGGTAAATCGTAGTGATATGGCACTCATACCAAACAAAACAGCAGAACCAGGGTTTTACAACGTGACCCACGCTTATTTTTGCGCTCAAGTATTGGCGAGATATTAATTTGTTAAAATTAGCCAAAATCTTTGATATTAGCACTCTGCACAGGCATTACTGTCGTTGAAATTACTTGCGAATCAAATGTTTGCCAAGTAATGACTTGAAAAATTTCTACTTCACCCCTTTTACACTCACGTTTATCAGTCAGTGCATAATGTAAATAGCGGAACTGACAATTCTGTTGCTATCGTGCATTTCTCTGTCAAAACACATTTCATACAGTCTTGAAATTACTGCACATTTCTACATAATATCCATTATAATCCTGATATAACATCCTTCCTTAAATGGAAAAGGCCCTTATTTCCGTCAGGCACAGACTATTATCAGTCATCATATTTATCAACATTGTCTGAAATCTGGCAATATAACAACCATGATGGTGGAATATTCAGTGGCTTATCAATCTCCTCTACTCAAATATGAAAAGATATCCCTACTGGCACCATCCTATGGACAGGTACTTACAACAATACAAGATTTTTTTTTATACACATAATGATTTTCTATTGGTTTACTATTTCCAGTAAGTCAGTGCAAATGATAGCTCACCAAATGAAACCAGGTCTGGATAGCCTAGACTGCCCTGAAAAAAAAACAAGATATAGCATGTATGTATGGCCCTTAAAATGACCAAGATATGAGCTTAAAAGTAAAGGTAGTAAAAATACCCTGAAAATAGCTTAGGGCCCATGGGGTTAAAAGTGGGCATGGACAAGTGATTTTCATGCAAGATGTCATATTGTTCTACAGATAATAGCCAAAATGTGATCTTGTAAAATTACAGCATGCAAAATTAGTCGTGCCCAATTTTGTGCAGTTCCTGCATTCTTGGTTCAAGATATTGGCAATTCATAACAATTTTTACATTTACCTTTTCACTAAGTGGCCCTATGATAACAAGCAGGTGTTTATCGGCTGGGCTGATGTGCGTCTGTAACATCAGCATACAAAAAAAAATATTAGGCAACATTTTTGGTGAGTTATTCAGCGCTCCCAGTAATGTCTTAAAATTTGGTTCAAGAAAAAATTTGCTACAAGAAAGCTGTGTAGAATTTTACCAAAGTTTAACCGAACCTGGGCAATTAGAAGCCAAGATATGGGCTGTCAAACGCTTCAAGTCTCTGGGCCTCTAAGGGAGTTGAAAAATGTACCTATTGCCCCCAAAAGGTGGTGTGTGGGTCTTTAATTAGCCACTCCTTCCTAATTATCCTCAAACAGGTTCAAAAGCTGCAGGGTATCCTGAAACCCATGATGCTTCGGCGTCTTAAGGAGGATGTCGAGAAGAACCTGGCTCCAAAGGAGGAGACCATCATTGAAGTGGAGCTCACCAATGTGCAAAAGAAATACTACCGGGCAATTCTTGAGAAGAACTTTGCTTTCTTGTCAAAGAGTGGTGGAGGAGGAGGGGCAGGAGGTGGTGGAGGGGCCAGTGTCCCTAACCTGCTTAACACAATGATGGAGCTGAGGAAATGCTGCAACCATCCCTACCTCATCAATGGTACATTGTTGATTTGAACTATTTTTCGGGATGTTTAGACTATTTTGGTCAGGTTATACTAAACTATCCTACTCATTTGGATTTAATATGTCACAGCTATTTTAAATGGCATTGACTAATTTAATATGTTTGCCTGGTACCTTGAAGGTCCACTTTTATTAAAGTGAAGCCATGAATAGAATTTGTTGACAAGGGTTGTGATGGGATTATTGAATAATGTTTTTGCCAAATTAGGTGCAGAGGAGAAGATTCTGGAAGAATACAGAGAGAGCCACTCCACCGAGCACCCAGATTTCCAACTCCAGGCCATGATCCAAGCAGCAGGGAAACTGGTGCTGATCGATAAGCTACTTCCAAAGCTGAAGGCGGGTGGTCACCGCGTACTCATTTTCTCTCAGATGGTGCGCTGTCTGGACATCTTGGAGGACTACCTCATCCAGAGAAGGTATGGTAATGCCTCTGTTTTATCAGTAAATAACACATGTGCTAAACCATCTCTTTGAATTACTGTTAAATAGAGGGCAACTGATATGTTTTTTTTTTTTTTTTTCCATGGCCAATGTGAAACTGATATTTAATGAGTCACTGTCAGCTGGTGGCCAATATAAGCTGCTGATTTTTTGGGCGACAGATAAATACTAATTGTTATACTTTAATTATTTCCCTAAATTTCTCCTCATTAAACAATGGCATCAATGACTGCAACTATAATGGAAATGTCATAATATACCTGCCATCCATGTTACAGGATTAACCAAACATATAGACCTGAAGTTGTCCTCACACTTTTAAGGAAATGATGTAATTGCCACGACACTTTTGCCTCGCTTTGTCCTCACACACTGCGTGCACATGGCTGAGTTGAATCCGATTGGAAAGGGATTGGGATCATATCGAATTCATGTGCACAGGCTAAAGATCGTATAGGGATTGGTTTCGCGAATCCGATTGTAACCCCTGGCTTAAGCCGATGTTAATCCGATTGGTGACGCCTTGCGCACGACATTGGATCGGATTTGTGTACTGCGCATGCACGGGAATGCACTGCTTGTAATGTCAAACGCCGACGGCACAGTTCGTGTTGTATCAAGGAAACCAAAAACACTGTTTGTTCGTTCATATGGACTTCCAAACAAAGGAGAATGCACAACATGTATGTAAATGCTGCTCTGTCAACCTCCTCGAACGCCATCTTTGTTTGTATGGCGCCAGATAGTTTGTTTATTTTCTTTTTAGCAGCCGTCAACCAGAAGTAGTTCTAAAACCACTTGTTGAAAAGATTACATCGCCAACTAGCGTAGCGGAAATGGCAAGATATCTGACCATTATCCTATTACACGAACTCCATGTGCACTTGGATTTTGGGACAGACCACCCGTTGGGTACCAACAGCCAATCCAATCCCAATCCAATCCGATCCTACCATGTGCACGTAGTGACAGATGTGCATCTCAATAAATTGGCCTAATATTATGCCGATATTGGCTGATGCCTATTTGTTTAAAAATGCCAAATATTGGCCCGCTATATATCGGCCAAACAATATCAGTCCATTACTGCTGTTAAATCGGTGGCCCCGTTTATACTGTGGGCTACCCCTGGTGCTTGAACTTAGCCTACGGGCTACGGTTTTTACGGGGCTAAACCTGGAACTGTTGCCATGGCAGCAGTTCCACCTCAAGGACCAGGGCCACAGACAGAGCCCTGATGCTTATGTGTCACATTACTGTGGTTACCATTCTATTCACTATTCTTCTTTTCTGTTTATTTATTTAGGGGACATGTTGCTAACCACAAGTTAGCTGCTGATTTTAATAACAAGCAAATTTTATAATATCATACTTGGAGAGGGAGAAGGTTAAGCAAAGAGTCATGAGAATGCATGTGTGTGTGTGAGTGTAGTGTACATTTGTGTGTCACTAGGATACTTAGCTGGCCTAGTTAACTTTGCAAACTTGCTAACAATGACTGCAAAATAAAAACGGCGCCACCATTACTGCAGTGCTCTGCTGAGGTGTAGCTAAGGAAATATTAGCATTCTCTAGATAATAGGCAAAATGACATTTGGTACAATTACAGCGCCCCCTATCGACCAAATTGTATGGCACGTGCTGTGGTTTTAGAGGTCTTTGTGCTGATCGTTCATGACGTATTTTGTGCAGTTCCCACCTTCTCAGTCCAAGATATCCCAATTTTTGCATTTACCCTTATCACTAGGTGACGCTATGCTTCAAGTGAGTGTTTATGGGCTGGGTCGATACGCCTCTGTAACACCGACATACTAACACAAAATCGTTGTCTTGGGCAAAATTGTTGAGTTATGTAACAAAAAAACAATAAAAAAATTGGTTGTAAACATTAGCATTCTCTAGATAATAGGCAAAATGACATTTTGTACAATTACAGCGCCCCCTATGCACCAAATTGTATGGCATGTGCTGTGGTGTTAGAGGTCTTATCACTAGGTGGCACTATTCTTCAAGTGAGTGTTTATGGGCTGGGTCGATACGTCTCTGTAACACCGACATATCACAAAAATGTGATGTTGTTGGGTGAAACGTTCATTGAGTTATTCAGAAAAAAACTTTGCCGGTCTGCCCCTCTTTGACACTGGCACAGTGGGGGGGGGGGGGGGGGGGGGGGGGTGGCTCTTGGGCGTTATTCGCTCAAAAACTTCTAGGGCTACATGCCTACAAACATTCATGTCCCCCGAGTTTCAGTGTCCTGGGAATCGTTGACGAAAAAAAAAAAAAGGGAAAAATTTTGCGGCAACTCCAATATGACCGCTTTAGCTGGTTTCACTAGCAGCTGTCAGAATTATATGCTGTGACATGATGGCAGTAAGGTTTGACTGTTTTAACACCAATGTAAAAATGCAGGTTTGGAGTAAAACCCCTGGCAAAATTCACCAACTGGCTTGCCGTGTTTATGGCTGCCACCTAGTTTACGCACTACAGAGATTTCTGGGCCAGGGGGAAAGCCGAGATGTTTATCAAAAGTGGATTAAATAACCAAGTAATAACCAAGATTACTTGAAATCAAACAAGAGTACCGTACAGTTACTGAGGGGTGATGGTAAAGGTTTACTGACTGTGAAAACATCACTTGTTATGTGGTTGTCTGTGATGGCATGTAGTATCTGTAGTATCAATCCATCTGGAACTCAGTTATGACCTTCAATCAGTACCCTGTAGTTTGAATTCTGAAGCTCATCACATGCCATTCGATTTATAAGAAATTCCTGAAACTGAATACCTTTAAGAGCATATATTTTACTGGAATAGTTTGCAATGGTTGATTTGCAACTTGTGAACACATTAGCAACAAAGTTAATATGGACAACATTCAGTTTTATTGTTGTCACTAATTAATAATAAACACTTTAATACATTCGCATGTTGGCATCGTAAACTGCCTTAATCAGTAACTTTTGGCAACTGCTGACATTAGCCCAGTTTTTCTTAGCCATTGTTTGCCTGAAGTGTTGTCTAGCGGCCAATGAGCCATCATCAACCCCGGCGGATTTGTCTATAGCTTCAATTTTAACCGTTAGCCGTGTTTCCATTAGGGGAGGTTCCGATGGTAATTCAGGGAGAGGGAAGATTTCAGGGACTGTTGTTTAGGTTGTCCTCTCACCTCGCATGTCTCCACTACAACAGAACGTTTTATCGGACCTCAAGTAAACAAAGGGAAACTTCGGTGTCTCAGAGCAGCGAACATGACTGATTGCAGGCTTGCATCTGTGTTGATTTATGGATTAAACCGGATAAATCCAAAAAGTTCTGAAATGTTCTGAGTGACGTTAAGACAACCAGATTAGCAGGCTAAAGTTAACCAAAGTAAACATGTTTTAAGAAGGTAATCAATTGTCTGAGGAAATCGTTGTGCACCACATAGCAAGTAGTTAAATGCTTTATCATGGAAACGGCCAAAACAAGCTCTCTTACAACTCTGAGTTTGATAGACTGTACGTTTTCCTCTAACAGGCATATAAAAATACTCCATAGGAAGCATATTAGTTTGCTAGCACGCTAAATTAGTTTGCTAATCTGAACATAATACGAGTCTGTCTTCAAACCAACCTCTAAGATTAGAGAAAATATAGTTAAATGGGCAACTGTGTTTGTAATAAACTCTGTTGTGAGGAATTCATTTTGTCTTTCATTTTGTCATCAACTATGGCTGATGGTGGTCAACAGCCTATCAGCATCGAGTTTACCACAGGCTACAAGCTGAACTTTTTCAGGGCCGAACAGAGTACCTAACCCCTTTTGGGTACTCCGTTGGTTCCTGTAAAAGTTCCGGGAAATCATCTATTTCGGAACTGCCCGATAATGGAGACGTGCCAACCGTGAGAAGGCAGAAAAATTACCTGGAAATCACTGTAGTGGAAACGCTGCATGGTCCATACAATATAAATGCAACAAGAACTCTAGCCCTAGTGCTTGTACTCTGGGCTGATGACACAAAATATAAGTGGCACTAATCATTCTCAACATTTTGCTTGTTTCAACAGGTACCCATATGAGCGTATTGATGGACGAGTTAGGGGGAACCTTCGCCAGGCAGCTATTGATCGCTTTTCTCGGCCTGACTCGGACCGCTTTGTGTTTCTGCTGTGCACTCGGGCTGGAGGCCTGGGCATCAACCTGACTGCTGCAGACACTTGCATTATATTCGACTCAGACTGGAATCCCCAAAATGACCTTCAGGTATGTCTGAAAGGCATAATTGGCAGAAGAGTTGCTTGTACATTGTTTAAAAATAATTTTTAAATTGCTGATCTCAAAAACTCAGCTCAGATGTGTGTGTATGTATGAGTGTATAAATATATATCAGTGTTTCCCATACATGGACCATTCTGTGGCACAGTGCCACAGAATGAAAACCCAACGCCACAAATTTCCGCGCCTCTTTTTTTTTTTTTTTTCGTGATTCGGTCATTCCCACTTACACGCACAGAAAGCGAGAGAGATCAACATCTGGGGTCCTCATCAGAGCCCCTACCAGACCTGCCAACATGTACGGATTTTACGTAGCGGATAGACATTTTTACCTTATTGTACCCTTGTGCGATTTTATGTCCAAAAGTATGCATATCGTTAGGTCTCGCATTTCAGCAGTTTCTCTGGTCAAGTTGTGACTGAAGTTGATTCTGCCGCTGAGCCACAGATATCTGCGTAAGCTGGGTGTTTTCCATAGGTGTTTTTGACCAATTAGAGGTCTTCATTTTCGCCCGTCCTGCCTCTCATGGCTTGCGCCTTAGTTCAGTTCAGTGCTGCTGCAACGAAGACAGTTGCAAGCCGGTTGCAAGTCGGTCTGTCGGCCTTACCGCCCGTTCAAATAACATGGAGAAGGTAAAATTAACCAAACGAACCCACCTAGAGGGGTAGTCTTAAACAAGGGGCGGTATTGATGTCAGAATGTCAGGAATACAACTAGAGAAATATTGTCATTGTTAAGGGAAAAAAGCTCTGGAACTCTGAATGTGTAAACCAACAAGAATACAATTTACAAGATACGGTTTATATAAGAGCTGTTTTTTGTCAGAGAAATAAACTTTGCTCTTGATAATCTTTCAGGTAACCAATACAATCAGAACATTTTCTATGTATTTAGGTTGTAGCATGCTTACCCTCAAAACACCACCAATGTGAATAAGTTAATTATTTCCTGTGTAATTATTACCTGAATAAGTTAATTATTACCTATGTTAATGAATGTACCTTCAACTCAATTTACATACTACATATTGTCAATACAATATTATTTTTAAGTAAATAAGGTTAGGCAGTTAGCTATGTTGACCTGCTATGTCCAATGTAGCTGCCGTAGATGTGTATATACATATCTATGTGTACCTGCAAGCTAACCGAAATTTAAATATTACCACCTAAAGTTATCCCACAATCAAGGCGTTGCAGTCGTTTGGTTGGTAACGCATATATTCTGAATATGAATCCATTATATAAAGGAATTTATTTGGAACCGTTTTGGTCATTAAATGTTTTTTGCCCTGTGAACTTCAAAGCAGCGTGAACATAAAGACTGTGGTGCATACAATACTCTACTCAGGTTGGCAGATCTGCCCTAGCACCACACAATAGTACTTGGTCTGTGGGAAACACTGTGTGTATATATATATTTATATATATAGCTAGTCAACATTCCCCCCTACACGTTGCTTATACATGGGTTATTTGAACATTTTTGTGTTTTGCTCTCTACCAGGCTCAAGCCAGATGCCACAGAATTGGACAAAGCAAGGCAGTGAAAATCTATCGGCTCATCACACGGAATTCTTATGAGAGGGAGATGTTTGACAAAGCCAGTTTAAAGTTGGGATTAGACAAGGCCGTCTTGCAGTCAATGAGCGGCAGAGAAAATGCTGCTAATGGGGTAAGAGCAAATATAACGCCACCATGTCATTGTTATTAATACAAAATATTTTCTCATTAACACATTATGAATATGCAAAGTTCTAGCATGTACTTCTGGTTTAGGTTCAGCAACTCTCCAAGAAGGAAATTGAAGATCTTTTACGCAAGGGAGCATATGGAGCACTCATGGATGAAGAGGATGAAGGCTCCAAATTCTGTGAAGAAGACATTGACCAAATCTTACTGAGACGCACAAAGACCATCACCATTGAATCAGAGGGCACAGGCTCCACTTTTGCAAAGGTTCATTATCCCTAATTATTGTACAGTTTACGCCGGTGATCCGGTGATGGCAAAAGGCGGGTGGTGAATGCTCCATCTTCACATTCGAAAATGTGGAGGGAAAGAACACTAGCCCTTTCTGCAACCAATCTAATCAGTTAAACACATTATTTCTGTAAAGTCATAACAACCACCACTGACATGAACAACGTCTGACACGTCCTCCATGCATTGTTACGCGTTAGACTGTCTCTGTAGGATTTAAGATTAAGGTCTTATAAAGAACGAAAAGTTGACGCAGCTATTATTAATCTCTGTGTGCATGGTCAGCACTGCATCCAGGAAATGCAGTGTTTTACGTCCGATATTGTTGTTCTGCTATTGGATTCTCACCTTGTGTTGGACGGGTTCATTTCCATAAAGTTGGGCATTGCTGAACTTTTGACGCAATGGAACCATCAATTTGGTTGCGTCGCATATCCAGAATGCTTTGCGGAGACGGAATTAACGGTCAGACGCCTCCCATAGAAATTAATTGGGGTAATGCGGTACGGAGTTCGCAAAGAACGCATTTTGATCATGGGCATTACAATTAAGCAGTAAGCCACGAAATGTGGTGGGTTTTTGCTCTGGATTTAGAACAGATAGGGCAATGCAGAGTGCCAATAAACCCTCTTGGTGTTCTACATCCAGTGCAGAAACCCACCACATTTCGTGGTGATTTGAGTGCTGAATTAAGGTTCAGTTTACAAGTGTGCAATAAAGTCAGCATGCAACATTCACTGCTTTCTGCTACTGTGCTTCTGCTAACTTTTTTTTAATTGATGTTCTCTGCGGAGTAATATAGAATGTTATAATGGAATGTTATGAGGGCAATCTGTGACATTTGGAATGTGATTCAGCCAAGCACAATTAACAGGGCAAGCAGTTTTAGAAACAGCGATGTTCTGCTTTCATCTCTGAATAAAGTATTTGCATTTGTCTGTACAGGCCAGCTTTGTGTCCTCTGGAAACAGGACTGATATTTCTCTGGAGGACCCAGATTTCTGGCAAAAGTGGGCAAAAAAAGCAGAACTGGACCTGGATGTGATTAATGGAAGGGTGAGCCACCGTCTACATCAAAATTTGCCATATATGGGTTACTGCAGTGACTACTGGAAGCATGTGACATGTAGGGGAATTTGGTCTATAGGGGATGCTGTAAATAAAATAAAAAAATCTGCATGTAATTTGCGACAATACAGGGAGGGGATACAGGAGGCAACTAGCTAAGCTAGCGCTGCTACCTGGGGTTGTATGATGTATGGAACACAAGAAAGCAGACAGTTGTTCAATAGAAACATACAAAGGTGGCACTAGCTTAAGCATTATTAGCTTTATTATGTACCGCAAATTAACTTTCCCAGAATCCATTAGGACTTCCTGGAGGGTAAACATACACTAACTGGATACTGGACTGGACACACGCTAAGGAATGACTACCTTAAGCGGGGCGCTTTTTGGGAAGTTGGCTTATTTTCCGCCTTTAGACTTCCAAAACTAAACAGTTAAGGTTTACCATTTTTCATTTTTATGCCAAGCTAATAGCCAAAGTGCTATTGCCAGATCCTGAGATTGGCTGAATGGATTAAAAAACATTAAAGTTCAGCTGTGTAACTCTAAGGGAGTTAAAAAACTCAGCCAAAATCCAAAATTTGTGTGTCCGTTTAAGAATTTTAAGAATAATGATTTTTCCCTGAAACAGAACCCCCCTTGCAGATCGTAGGAATCCATTTTTTTTCTTCTCGTGATTTGTCAGACACTGCCTCATTTAAAAAAGAAATATGGGGTAATCTAGGTTGGGCTTCACCAATAGAGCCAATTTATTTACTTGTATATATGTGTGTTACAAAATTTAGCCTCCCCATTTTTAAATACCTATTCAAATTACTTTTTTTTTCATTTAGCAGTTCATCACGTTTTGCTTAACAAATTAAGATTTAAGAGTAGCATTTTTTTTCTCACATTTGTTTCAAGCCACCAGATAGCCTGTCATTTACTACAGTACATATATATTTTTTAGCACTGGAGGCTTGTATTAGAATGATAATGATTTATAATTTACTTGATAACTAATTATAATGTATCAGAATCTTTGTGGTTACCGTTTTACTACTTTTTTTTTTCCTGCAGAACAACTTGGTGATTGACACTCCTCGTGTGCGGAAACAAACACGCCATTACAGTTCAATGAAAGAGGATGAGCTGATGGAGTACTCAGAGTTGGAGAGTGACTCTGAGGACAAGCCAGTTGCTAAACCTAGAAGACCCCAGGACCGCACTCAGGGTTATTCACGTAGCGAGTGTTTCAGAGTGGAGAAAAACCTCCTTGTATATGGGTATGGTATTACTTTTGTTGGTGCAGCTGTGTGGCCTAGCGGTTAGGGACTTGGTCTTAGGGATTGGAGGATTGCAGGTTATTCACCTTATTCTGACACGCCCATTTTCAAAGTTGCATGTCGTTGCGTGTTAGTAACATTACTTCCGTTCGGTTTGCTATAGCAAGTCAGCTACGTTGGAAAACCTTGCGAATAATGATGGCTAACTTGCCACTGATGACGCAGCTCTCTCCTACTGCTTCGCGTGAGCCAAGTTCCTATACGAAAATGTTACAATGTTTAATGTTGTGTTTGGTGACGTTCAGAAACATTAAATGTAGAAGCAGAGTAGGGAGGGGGCGATTTGTGAAAAAATCTGAAAGAGGTGTTTTTTTATTAATGGAATGGCCATTGTATTTTTAACTTCCCTAACTATGCAGACCATGTTGCTTAAGCTACTGTTTTTCTCTTTAGCTTCTGCAAGCCACCAATACAATAATTTCAGTTTAGGTAATGCTTAATGAGCAGCCTGTCGCGCTGTTTCATAGACAGCTACACCTGCATTTGACTGACACGTCACTGACGACCCAGCTCTCTCCATTTGGCAAAGCGCACGGATTCACTGCACTCTCCCAACATCATAATTTTCTGTGCCATCATTCTCACATGTTAATCTAGTTGTTTTGTGTGCGGATCCTGTGGAATACGACGTTATTCTGGTCTGAACGTGTTGTATATTTAGCTCGGTCCTGGTTTGCCTATCCTCTGGCTGTGGCCAAGTTCCCACACGAAAATGTTACAATGTTTTAGATCATGTTTGGTGACATTCAGAAATATTACATTTAGAAGCACGGAGCAGTAGTCTTACTCCAATACTAGATGTATGGACCGGTGTTTTGATCGTTAGATTTCAAGTAACATCAGTTGAGTTGCATAGTGACCGGAAATACCGTTACACAACGGAAGCGTGTCACGCTGCCCATGGTCTGTTCCAGAATAAGGTGAATATTTCCTGTACCTGTAGGATGTCAGGGGAGGAGTGAATAACCATTGCTCTTTTTCCACCCTCATCCATGACTGAGGTGCCCTTAAGCAAGGCATTTAACCCCACGTTGCTCCAGGGGCACTTTACCTGTACTTAATTCACTGTAAGTTACTCTGGATAAGAGTGCCATGCCCGGCAAACCTACAACTTCACACTTAATTTGAAATAAAACTATCTGACCTTCTTGACCTCCACTACTTTGACCTGTGCTCCGTAAAAAAAAAAAAAAAAGGGAATAAAAATTACTGTGCCTACACCCACACAAAATGGGTATTTACAAGCTTAGCCTTTGCAAAAATGAAGAAATCAAAATGCAGAAAAGCCAGAAGTAGCTTCGTAGTTGCTTTGTAGTTGCTTCGTAGCAGCAATGTGTCGCAAACGAAGAATAGCGAGGAATGAGGGAATTAGGCAGGTTTAACCCCTTCTGGCAGCGCACAATTAAGGGACATGCACAAAGCTACATGTAGAAATACACAGGAGAAAACACACTCGTAACAGAGACATTGGTCAGAGCTTCCCTATCCTGGCTGTGCAGCAATTCAATGCATACACTTACTATGCATGCTATCAATTACTATGCCTCTGCGCCTGCCATGTGACTTGTCATCATACCCCCCCCATTTTCCAGACTTGTCAACACCCCTTAGGTTTAATTGCGATTTGAACCCATTGTGTCTCAAACAAAGTGTCTCGTTTGAATGATTAGAGTAAAAA
The DNA here is from genome assembly GCA_027475355.1 of Coilia nasus. Classification (NCBI taxonomy): domain Eukaryota; kingdom Metazoa; phylum Chordata; class Actinopteri; order Clupeiformes; family Engraulidae; genus Coilia; species Coilia nasus. Next base: position 604,288 of record CM050221.1, read on the forward strand.
TGGCATGTATGGAATCAGATCAGTAGGCCCGTAGCTTATAGACCCGTCCTATTCATGATCCACCTCAATGCATTAAATAACTCTTGAGTCCTAACTATCCCATGAATCGCTTACAGGAACGGATTTGCACTCCCCAAAGCACATACAGTAATCTGGTGATGGTTAACTTCCTCTAAAGCCAGATACTGAATCTAAATTCTGAATACTCAATCTGCCAGTTTCTGACTCGTCACCCTGCAAACCGAAATCAGTTTAGTGAGTGACTCAAATGGAGCCAAATCCATAAAAATACGGATGCACTGATTGACTGGCTAGTGACCTTAATGGGCTGGGTTTCACATAATTAGCCATGACCAGCGACCAGTCGGTCAAAATTAAAATTGAACCCGCACAGCATTGTTGTTTCCCATACATTGACAAGACTGTGGCAGCCCAGTCGAAATGTGGAGGGTGAAAAAAATATTTGTCATACCAACTAATACTGACATTTTAGCTAGTCTATTTTGCTTGCATTACTTTTGATTACTTTAGTTAATTAAACTATCAGGATAAATTAGTTCAGGCCTGCTTTGGTGTGTTTGTATGGTGCCCTTTGTATTTGTGCCCTGTCCACTCTCACTATTTTTCAGCTGCCTCTTCCACTCCCGCCCCACCACAGTACTATAGCACCATGCCATCTCCTTACCTCTCAGCACCTGCTTTTAAAGAATTTTACCTCTGCATTTGACCCCCCTAACTACACAAACACACATACACATTTATGCACAGGTTAGCTGCTTGCCAGAGGGATATAGAATTTATAACTGATTTCACAAGCCTCTTGCTGTCTAGCTTAGGTAATTTTTACACATTTTGTTAAACTATTCAACGTTTGTGAAGCTTGCTATTCTGTTTGAAATTTGATAGATAAATCTTAATTATTTAACATGAAGCCTAGTTACTTTAATTTGCCTAGGACATTTAAAAATGTTTTTTTTTTTTTTTTTTTTTTTTTTTTCGGAACACTCTGTGTGTAGCACTAAAACTCCTTGAATCCAGTCTTCTCCATTCATGTTTTTTTCCCATTTGCTGCTTTAGCTGGGGCCGCTGGAAAGACATCCTCTCCCATGGTCGCTTCAAACGTCCACTGCGGGAGCGGGATGTGGAGACCATCTGTCGCGCACTGTTGGCCTATTGCCTGCTCCACTACCGCGGCGATGAGAATATAAAGAGCTTCGTCTGGGACCTCATCACGCCCACCGAAGATGGGCAGAGTCGCACACTCACAAATCACACTGGTGAGAGGCCTTACACTCCCGTGTTTCTGATGGCTTGACAGAACGAGTACATGTAAGGAATAATGTTCACGTGGAATAAGCCCCAACAGAGTGATGCAGGACCTCAGCACAAAGCAGGGAGGCGTCTTGAATTACTCTGAAGCGCCTTATTCCATCAGAATGACTGCCTTGCTCAACACCAATCCACTTATTATACAGCTACTTGTGAAAAATGGTAAAAGTTAGAATCTTTCAACAATGTCCTATTTTAAAGTTTTATTGCTGTCTCATGGCGTCCGCAGTAAAAAAAAAAGGTTGAGAAAATAGTATGTGTAACTGTTTCGTAGCAACGTGTCCAGCTGTTAAAACACTTGTTTGCATGTTACATTGTTGAAGTTCTGTTATGATAACTGACTAGTGATATGAAAGAAGAACAAAACTTGTTGCCATTAAAGGACAACTGTGGTATTTTGGACATATAGCCCTCTTTTCTGAGCTGCATGTAATGTAATAGAGTCAATTCCACCGTTTTTTTAATTTTTGCTGCTTTTTTCGTTTTTTGATTAATTTCGAATTCTCTTCAACTGCTTCAGAATGGCTGCTTTCCTGCATGTCAAAAAACATTCCCAAAACACCCTAAACATCCGTTTTTATAAAACGACAAACTCACCGAACTGATTCGTGATCTTCACTGATTATAATCCATAACACATTTCGTTGCGAGTGGTGTTTTCTGTGTAGTTTTATTTAGCAATTCGTTCATGCTGGGAACTATTTTCTCAGCCACCTCACAGCCATGTGTAAACGTCCGCTTGTGGCCAAAGTTAGCATCCGTTGCCTAGTTACCTCGTCATCAGATCAACTTCCTTGTATCTCGACGGTGTTACAGTAAACGTTCAGGTCCCATTCCTTACAGCAAAGACTTGCCTCTTCGGTGGGCATTTGCTGGCACTTCCCGCATCCACACCACCAACTTCCCGAGACCCTGGGGACTTGTGTCACTTCTTCTGGTGCTGCAGTGCTAGCTTCTTTCTCCATCTCCATTTGCTGCAGCTCCTCTGAGGTAAACTTGGGTTCAAACCTATAACCTTGCCCGGAAAACTCAAAACGAAACATTTCTTCCTCTGATTGTTCATACTCCATTGTTTAAAAAAATAAAATGGCAAAACTGTTTTTGACGTACGTTACGAGTGACTGACTGTCGTGTCGTGTTTTACCCAGGAGTAGAAGTGACAGCTTATCAGCGTAGCTTCAAACGAGCATAGCTACAAACATTGTAGCCTAGTTCTTCCTGGTTTCGGTGGCGGAGTGATATCAGCAAGCAACGAGTTTTCAATAGAAATCAATGGGATGTAAAAATGATTAATAAAACTACACAGAAAACACCACTCGCAATGAAATGTGTTATGGATTATAATCAGTGAAGATCACGAATCAGTTCGGTGAGTTTGTTGTTTTATAAAAACGGATGTTTAGGGTGTTTTGGGAATGTTTTTGACATGCAGGAAAGAAGCCATTCTGAAGCAGTTGGAGAGAATTCGAAATGAATCAAAATCGAAAAAAGCAGCAAACATTAGAAAAACGGCGGAATTGACTCTATTACATTACAGGCAGCTCAGAAAAGAAATTGTCCTTTAACAACAGCAGTCATACTTTCATTATACAAAAATGTTGGACCTTTGCATGTTGTAGTGGCCCATTTAAAGTCAATGGGACATTTCATCAGCATTCTTAAGAGCCATATCAATACAAGTGTCATGCTCGTGCAGTCTGTGTGTGTCAAATGGGGCACTACAGACAGTACACTTCATTATAATGCACTGTCTGCACTATGTACCTATATGTCCAATGCACAAACTTTGACGGTTTAGTTCTGTCTCACATCCCACACACAGGTTGTGCATATAGCAAAATTGACTAACACAACATTTTGCTGCGGAAAAATTATAAACGCAACATTTGACCACAGTATAACACCCAAAAATACACCAGCGTTCCATAGAGATACAAACACTGTGACATCTAATATTGTAACTTCTAAGGTGGTTTGCAGCGTTTTTAGGAGTTACCAAACTGTTTGGTTGTCCTCCCCTTCCGTACGTAATAAGGCTGCCACTGAGTGCGAAAAGTTTTCCAGTTTTTGACCTTTTGACTGTTACGAGTACACCATTTCGGTACTTGCAGTATACTCAATGTTCTTGTAAACATCAGGATCACACCCTCTTTTTAATCCATTGGTTTATTCCCCAGGTAAATCACATTGACATTTATAGAATGAAATGGCGAAGATTGCAGTGCCCTGAACCTCAATTGTGGCTTCATCTGGTCTGTGAGTGTCTATGCATGATGTCACAGACAATTCTCTTACATACAGTCTATGGTTTTCAGGCCTGTCCGCTCCAGTGCCTCGAGGTCGCAAAGGAAAAAAGGGCAAGTGTCAAGTCCCCCAGACTCACAAACCTCAGGCAGATTGGCTGGCCAACTGCAACCCTGATGTGCTCCTGCAGGAGGATAGCTACAAGAGACATCTCAAACACCACTGCAACAAGTAAGCTCACGTCATCTGTAGCAACCCAAAATGTATTAATGGCCAATAACATAATAACTTACATAATGTAATGAAGCCAATAACATAATGACTGTAACATTTCATTCAGTACCAAAGAATCGCCTGATTGCCTTCAGACACTTTTGTTTTACAGAAACCTCCTAGCTTTCAGGTCATAAATAATTTTATTTACCTCCACAACCACAAGTGTGTTTTTTCCCATGACTAAGATGACTAGACTAAAACGGTGTTCTAGAACACAGACAAAAATGAAATTATCATGCATTTTCTTTGACAAAAGAAAAGACAAGAGAAAAATGTTTTGCATGACATTAAAACATAGGTAAATCTATCCTTATCTAACCCTAGCTTAGTGCTGCAAACGTGAAAAAGTGAAATGGCATCTACGCAACACAACTAGATAAACTATGAAAGGTAGAAAAATTAATGTGTGAAACTGTATGAACTAAAATTGCGATCTGATTTAACCTCATAAATAAATGAATAATAAATTATTTATAAGACAAAATGACTAAAACTACACTAAAATATCTTGCTAAACTAGACTAAAATGACTAGACTTTTTGTCAACCAAAACCTTACCAACAAAAATGGTATGTGAATGACTAAGACCAACACAAAATTCTTAAAAATGGTGACGAAATTAACACCATTTCCCATAATGGGTGATGTTGACTGGTGAATGATGTTAGACCAGAATTTCCTATGAAAATAATAAGGCTAATAAAGGTAATGTCTCCTCTGCACAAATTTAAGTGTGTTTGTCTCAGATGCACTGTTGAACAGTTTGACCCATTTTGAATCCATTCAGCCCATTTCTGGATCTGACAGTAGCACTTTAGTTATTAGCTTAGCATAAATTGTTGAATCTGATTAGACCAGTTAGCATGTTACTGGTCTAACCCAATTCAGTGATTCATGGTAAGCTAATAACTGACGTGCTACTGTCAGATTCAGAGATCCTACTGCAAGATATAGAGATGTGCTGAGTGGATCCAAAAAGTGTAACTTAAACTTGAAGGAAATTGGGAAATTAAATTAAGTGTAATACGCTTTCAGAGGAGGTTGATAGAACTGGGGGAAATATGTCATGTTTATTGTGGGCATTAGCTTTGTAAAGCTTGAAGTAGATGTCAAAAAAGTTAAAATTGCTGTTTCAAATCAGTGCACTGATGACTGGTATCCATAATGTTAGTAGCCAAATTAATGGTTAAATGACTAAATGAGTTAAATGAGTCTATTTCAAGCTGTAGTTTTTCCTAACGAATGCTAAAAAGTAACAAAACAATGTTATAATGGTAGTTTCTGCATATTTTATATTAAATATGAAAGGTGTTGTGATTTCAAATATTTCCTTGAGGCAAACAGGAAATAAGTGTGATGACAACCTTCGATGTGACTTGTTCCATGGAAAAAATGACTCCACTTCACGGAGGTGCAGAGTTCTTGGCCTCTTTCTTCCGCAATATTTTCCTGGAATCGGTCACCTCAGTAGGCCATTATTCCTTGCGTGTAGTTTCACCAGAAGGAGGCGATGGCTGTGGCAGTGTGCCAGGCCAGGTGCCAGGCAGACCTGTTGGAAGTGGGTAAAAGGCAGCACATATTGAGGGTGATTATGTGCCACCATCTGTCGGGGGGGTGGGCAGAGAGAGGGAGAGGGATAGAAACAGCAAGATGGAAGGGGGGGAGGGGGAAATGGCAGTGCAGCATGGCTAATCAGACCTGGCAACATGATGGATGAGCTGTGTGGCACATGCCAAAGAACTGCTGCTACTACTACCACTGCTGCCACACATCATGGTGTGTGCATGCCTGTGTGTGTGTGACAGAGAGGGAATAAGTGTGAGTACGGATCCCTTTATTGTGTGTGCACACAGTCACACTTGATCTTGTCCCTACTGTGTTTTAACAGTGTGTATCACTTATTGTTCCCAATGACACAATGTTTAGTCTCATGATGTACTTTATAGCTGAAAGGACAATAAATCCATGCCACTTTTGGGCTTAAACTAAAGTTGGTCTGATATATAATGGTTGGCCAATATATCAGGCCAATATTGGCCATTTTTTAATGTCTGCATGATATTGCACCATTATTTTATAGAGATGCACATCTGTGAGCTCAAAGTGACAGTGACCTTTTCCAATGATTATTCCATATATAAATCACTGCAACTACAATGGAATATTTGAATAATAAAAATGTGTATTTATCTTTTATATATTTCCACTGTATTGGACCAAAGGTGCATGACTTTTAATAGGTGTCATTACTGAAAAATGGTTAAAAAAAATGAAAATTGCACAAACTGAGGGATAGAGACAGGTCACAAGTGCAAATTAAAGGTGTCAATGCATTATTTTTTCATTAATTTTGCAGTGGTCTCTTTTGGTGGCAAAAAATGCTTTCAGTGCTTCCGTTTCAGGCGGTTGTAGTTCTAGGGACAGGAAGAATGACAGGTTTTCAGGCCATGCTAGTCACAGACTACCATCATTCAAAGTCCATTTGGTCATAACACACAAAATAGAAGATCTGAACATTCTAAACAAACACACCTCTAACGTAGCTATATTTTGCCAGGGGAATGTGTGCTGCAACAAAACTCCTTTGGTAATCACAACTATGGCATGACTTTTTCTATTTCAGAAACTTGTGTCACTGTGTTTGCTCTTTTCTTCTTCGGTTGTTATTCCGCCTGTTGTCTTTAATTGAATGAAGGAGGCAGTCGGGGCTATGTCTTTTTGTTTGTGTGTCTGTGTTCATTCAATGTATGTTTTTAAGGCTGCTGTAACACTGGAATTTCCCTTTGGGTAAAGAAAGTCTGTCTGTGTCTGTCTACCTTAGAGTGCTGCTGCGGGTTCGCATGCTGTATTATCTCCGTCAGGAAGTCATTGGTGACCAGGCAGAGCGTATCCTTGATGGAGCAGATGCCAGGTCAGCAGTTTTTTTTTCTCCCTCGCTTTATTTCCTTTTTTACATCACATAACATTACACTTAGCAGATGCTTTTATCCAAAGCGATTTACAAAAGGAGGATACAGCAACGAGGGAACACCGAGTAAACAAAGGCATGACAAACACCTCCCCCTCCTCCCATCTACACACACACACACACACATACAACCATGAGGCACCTAGGTAATGGGTTAGCAGAAGTTAGTTTTGTTAGGAAGGGAAACAGCCTTGGAAAGGGTCTTCATGAGCTTCTTAAAGATCGAGAGGGATGTTGCTGCTTTTATAGCGGCTAATAGGTTGTTTCACCATTTTACGGAAGCGTATAGCTGACTCACAAACATACACAAAAGGAGCTCAGTATTACGTAATTACGTGGAATCATATGGACAAATATACTGTTATAATACATTATGAATGTTTTACCAATATATTTATCATGTTTATAACTCGGTACAGGTATGGAACCGGGCCGAACATCAACGGTAGTAAGCAGACCAAAATACAACAAGAATTTCAGTGTCTCATTTCGGTGCCACAACATATGCAGTTTGACAAGAATACAGAACAAACAACAAGCCAAACTTGTTTTTATGTGATATTATTTATTATTTTATTATTATTTATATTATTTTGTGTGAATGAAGCAACATTGTTCATTAATATTACATGTACAGCAGTGGTGTGCGGTGAGGTCTGTGGTAGGGTAGGCAGTGGCCATTCACACCATTCCATCCATACAATCGCAAATATTAATATATTTTAATTATAATACTCCTACTTAATAATTACACAATATAATTATTATCATTCTGAGCTACAGAGCCATTCCAGCAGAACTTCACATTTAAAACAATATGTATGCCAGTATTGGCCTGGGCATGCCCATACTGCCTGTGACGCTACATTTGCATTTCGCGAGCAAGTCAGTCTAGCCTAGCTGCCTGTGTACACCATTTCTGCTCACGCCTTGGAATGGGCGCAAATGAAAATCGAGTTTTTCAAAAAGGCAACGACGCGGTAGTTTACCGACCGGAAATCTATCTCAGTCACTGTCAACATGGCGAACGTGGAGCAACGGCAAGATTTAAATGCAGCTGTAACTGCTGTTCTGGACGAATTCAAAGGAAAGTTCTCTCTCAAAATAGAGCAAAGGGCAGCCCTTGAAGCATTTGTTAGGGGAAAGGACGTTTTCGCAATGCTACCGACTGGCTTCGGTAAAAGTTCAATTTATCAGTTAGCCCCGCTTGTAGCCAAGTCGATGGGGCTTTGCGAGAACCCTGTTGTTGTGGTCATTCGCACTGATTAGTTTTTCGAATATTAATATTAAATGACCAAAAACACCAGCCACTCATGTTCACCTCACAAGTCTGACAAAAATCATTTAACGCCATTTCTATATGACTACAGGGTACTACTACTTTTAGTTTGGATCAAGCAGTTTCCTTCGCTGCGTATACGACAGAGGGGTGTGATTGGTTGAAGCTTCGTCCAGACAGAGGCATTTGAAAGAGGTGGGTTAAGCCTGCCTATTGAGAAATAGATTTACAACAAAGCTTGGCCAGACCAATGCTCGCAGATTATTGACAAGTCACGATAGCCAGGCTATGCCAGTATGCCTGTCCTCCAGAAATCAGTTAATATTAATAAATTCAGCTGCATCTTTAAAGGGGGAATGTGAACAAAATACAAGAATCTTTGTTGAAAAACATGCAATTTAATGTGACATTTTAGCCTATATACACACTATTATTAATCAATTTGTCATATACATGTCACAGGCTGCAAAGTGTGCAATACAATCACACAGATAAACAATTAAGCAAAGTTCAATAATGTATGAACTTTACATGTTTAAGTTTAAAAAATGAAAGTTGTATTATGAATCTGAATTACAACTGAATTGAAATATAAATTCATACCTCTACACACTCTCAATTTAACAAATTAATATCCTTGAAAAAAACAATTCCTGGCTTTGTGTAGATTTGTAAAAAGAATAAATAGGCTGTAAGTGCAAAACTGTCTCAAACTTGTAAAATAAAAACAACACAATGCTCCCTCTTTATATGTTTGACAATAAATAATAGACCATCTGTAAAAATCTTACATCATCTATTCTAAAGTCATTTGAAAAATGACAACAAAACATTATGAACCTGCAAAATAGGGCTACTTAAATTAGGCAATGCGACTGTAAAAGTGCACCAAGGTTACAGCACTTGCGACTAGGCTAGCCATGTTGATCGGAGTGTATTTTCCAAATGTTTTCAGTGAAATATGATGTTGGATGTGTGCACTGGATCGCTAGTGTTTGGGTAAAGCACTGGGCAGGTTGTTGGTGTGGGTAGCCAATACACCCACACGTTGTCTGATCTTTGGAGAACAGCAGACAAGGCAAGCAGAATAGACTGTTGCTAACATCACACCCGCAAAGCTATTCATTTCTGGTACCAATCTTGCTTTAATGAACGGGTGATTTACTGCCCTTTACGTTGATAAAGGTCACAAAGAGGTGGTGTTGGCCTGCCTTGCTTAATGACTTTTGCTGGTAATCCAGTTTATTAAAAACCTTTTAGATGCACAATGGTCGACATTATCGTTTATCTCGCTTTGACTTTTCACTAAAATGCTCTAACTCTAGTATGGTGCTTCCGATACCAAAGGCGCTATCTGACATTGTAACAATTTTGCATCGTCGCAGCTGTGATTGGCTCGCACTCCCGCCATAAGCAGAGCCCCTCTTGGTATAGCTTAGCCAAATTTGGCAATAAGCAGTGCCTATGCCCCCCCATAAACTTAAATTATGTAAATTATGAAATACGCATGCGCAACCTTCAAAATTCACTGCATTGAAAGTCCATGCTGAGGACAAGCACAGCCAGGCAGAGCCTACCCTAGCCTTCGGAATGCAAGCAAGCTTATGTCAGGAGGCTTGCTTGTGCATTCCCACAGCAACCAGGCTTGTTTGCTCTGCGTAGTTCAACGTTGTGAATCTCTGTTTGCTTAAGCCTTAATGGCAGGATAACGTTTGGGTTTTTGATCGGTTTTGACCTTAAATGAGTACATTTACTTTTAACAATTGAAATTGCATCCTATTTTCATTGGTTGTGACTTAAATGTGAGCTTCAAATAATAATTTTTTAAATATGTGCCTTTAACTCAGGGTAGGCACTGCCTACCCTGCCTACTCTGACCACACGTCATTGATCTACAGCAAGTAAATATGTGAACTAAAGACAGACTTAAGCATATTGATGTCGAGGACATAAGAAAAAGAAGCTTGAAGTGGAACAAAATAAGTGTAGGGCATATTTCAGGTCTAATGTAGGGAATACATGCACACAGAAACAAGAACTTTGTGCAACATATTTACTTTAAAAGATGGGCAAATCAATACACAGAATTCTTAACTTAAGGGGCAACAAATATCGAACACAGCCCCACACATACAAATACCCCCTTCCACAGACTCCATAAGCTATCACATCATGCAGGCAGTTATGTGAAAAAGGTGCAAAGTTTTAGAAAGGCCGGGTTGTGTATTTAAAAAAAAATCAGCTAATGGTGTAGAATCCCTTTTGATTACTAGTAAAATGAGACAAGTATTGATTGTGTCTAAATAATATATTATAAATGGGAAGGGATTGGTACTCATAAAATTCCTTAAAGGTTGGCAGGGCTTGAAATGTGCAAGCTGATCTGCGGCGCAATGGAGCCTTTGTGCAAAGGTGTGATGACATTTTCAGAAAGTCCTGAAAAAGCAATATGTACCGTTGAATCAAAGTGTAATGTGCAAGCTAGTTTGTATGTTTATGCATGTGCAATGAAAGTTGTGATTGCTTGTATTGTAGAGACTTTCTAAAGTTTTAAACATATCCCACTGACTGGAGGTATGTGGTGGGGGCTTGTGGGCAGTGGTGTAACTGGCAGTGTGTGTACACAATAGCATGGACTGTTCACAAACTGGATGAGCTGGCTGCTGCCTAATGACAGCAGTTCTGTCCCAGATGTCTGCTGACATTAGCTTGTCACTGTAATCTCATGAGCAGCCTTTAGTCATTTTAACCCTTTGAGGTGTATGATTGCAACATTGTGATTGTTGCATCATAGTGGGGAACTGACATTTTCACATTTGTACTAACACTAAGGCCCCATTTACACGTACACAGTGCATTTTTAAAAATTGAGACATTTCCCTCTGTTTCTATCAACAAATTCGCCATTGAAAACGAATGTTTTTAAAAACTCCGGCTAGAGTGGAGATTTTGGAAAACTACGGTTTCGTGTTTGCATGTAAACAGATAAATGGAGTTTTAGGCATTTGGCTACTATAGTTGTCATACGTTCCTGAAGTTGCGAGCAATGTTTACATAATGTCTGCCAAGTTCATTTACATTGAGGATGTATAATGACTTGAGCAGTGCCTCTCAGCATTATTTAAGCTGCTTGTACATGTTTGTAGGCTACATGATTCATGTGCATTTACGCTTGTCGAACTATACATGGGCTTATTATTTTTGACCCATCTTGTGTTAGTCTCCTGGCTGTCATATTTGGAGAAAATATTTTTGTCCCAATCATAGCACAAATGCCAATCCATGTAGGTTTTATCCACAAGGAGTGCCATCACAAACTACCACAGAAAAATTGTGGTTGAACTTGTAGTAAAACGCAGATAGAGAATGGCCAGGAATACACCTAGCATAAGAATTGGCAGCTTGATAATTTACCATAGCCGCTATGAACTAGGCTAACCTGCAGGAATGATGAATTAGCCTGCTGCATCCACTCGACATTAAAGGTGTACTTCCATCGTGTTTTTTCATTAATTTTGTGTTGTTCTCTAGTATTAATAATTGCCCTGTGCGCTGGTTTTGATGAAAAAAAATGTTCTAGTGCTTCTGTTTCAGGCTGTTTTAGTTTGGTGGAGGGGGTGGGGCCGGGAGAACGACATGATTTCACCAGAGGCGTGACACGCTCCCTGCAGCTTCCTTTGCCCCACAGTCAACTTGATAGCTGAGTAAGGTAAAGGGGAAAAGTCAACTTGACAGCGCTAAAACTGCACACAGAATGTCTTCGGAGATACAGCCTTATGTGTTTGATCCTGAATCCGAAGAGGAAGGAGAGATGGCACAAGCACAGTCGCTTCCTGACCGTTTGTCAATGAACGGTATGGTAATGGTAATATTTGCATGACAAAACAGTGCAAGTGCCCAGCTAAATGCAGTTCAGTCATTCAACTAGCCTGCTAGTCTTATGCGAGTCAGTCACAGGCTAACATCATTTAAAGCCCATTCGGTCAGTTTCTCTTATATGCTTTTGCACACGTCTACGTCACGCTGCAGGCCCTTTTCGCAGTGGGTCGTTTTTCCTGCCTATTGTCTTCTTTTGACTGATATAGAAAATGAGGGTAGAAAAACATTTGATATGCAGCATGCATATGCAACTCGGGGGTATATATTTCAAAAGAGCAAGTACTAAACGGTTTCTCGTGGAAGTACACCTTTAAGTAATCTGATGTATTTCATGTTTGTTAATTCCCGACCTTAGCATTTCCTCATCTCCCCACGTTTTAGGTGACGATCCACTTGTTAAGTGAACAAGGTCACTCAAAAAGGTAGCTGGCTCTTGGAGAGTTGGAGCAAATTGCTAGCTAGCACTTAGCAGTGCTTCAGAAAGTAAAGTGACAAAAATAACATGTCTGTCATAACAGAACATTCCCCTTACGCTACGTTTCCATGCTACATTTCGCCTGGGGACGTGGTCAATATTTCAAGCAGATTATGTAGCGGGGCAGCTATGGATCGTATCCGATGTCAGTGATCACGTCGTCGGCCAGTCTACCATGGCAGCCTGGCTGACCAACAGAAGCTATCCAGCAAGATAGCCTACATCCAATGGCAGTCTTGCACAGAACTGCTTCAGAATTGCGAACTGCAGGGTCTACATGGGCTTATTACTATTGCTGGGTTGCCTAGATAATATTTAAGTGTTGTAATGTCATTCTACAAATGCAAGAAGTGTACTAGTACAAGCTTGTGACCGTATATGTTATCCAGCTGGCTAGTAGTTAGCTAGTCATAAGCTAACTCTGCTAACTTAAAACTTCGAGTGATTAAATGGCAATCTAGAGTAGCCTGGTTGTCTTACATCAGTTTGTGTTGCATTTAAACAACAATCCGTGATGGCACCATCACTTTTGGTCACCCAGGGACTTTAAATCATGTAAACACTTTCATGTTTCACTTCCACAAGCATCTGCCATGTTGTTTTTTTGTAACTCCCGCCTCTTCAGCCAGCGTCATGCACTAAACACATCACACGCTGCTAATTGGTTATCGCATAATTCTCATGTAAATAAAGTTCAGGTTTCGCCAACTGTATTTCGCCTCCCCCGGCAAATTTGCCCTCCCTTCGCCCTATCAGGCGAAATTTTGCCTCCATTCAAAGTCACTGAGAGTGAGGCGAAATTCGCTGTAATGGAAACGCACCATTATTGAGCAAAGATGTCGTCTTGGAAAACTAAAGCTGATGTTAATCAAGAGGTAGGGTCAAGCTTTATCCTACAATAATAATCACTGTATCCTAAGTCAGTCTATTCATCATTCACTGCAACTCATTGCTGGATATTTGCAGTTATAGCCTTCACATCTGCACTTTTTTAATAACTCCACAATTACAGTAGGTTCAGTGTTTCCCCTAGAAAATGTCTGAAGGTGCGGTGGCAAGACCTGCGCTCAGACATACGACGTACGACGTATCGACCCTAGTATGAGGATACGGGAGCATTCTGAGAGGTTTTTTTTTTTTGACACAACACTCTAAAATGGTGACCCTTTGTAAGGGAATAAATTAATAAACCTAGTCTTGAAAGAAGAACCATAACCTTTAGAAAACAGCCAGGAAGACTAAATCCCCCTCCCCCTTCACTAATGCCAGAGCGACCTCTTACCCCCACCCCCCTAAACATAAATCTCACAACACATGATTACTACAAGTACACATTTATTGGAAATCAGTGGCAAAGTTTGCAGGCTTGCTCAGAGCACTTAATTTTCCTGGGTTTTTAAAAAAACAATTTTAAGGCTTGCTCATGGGGGAACTCGGTGACAGGAGGTCCGTGGCCCTGTGTTTGCCCTTCTTTTGGCTGCTCTCCTCTCTGTCTACCCTCTCTTCACATTCTCTTTGTTCCAGCCTATTTTGCTCCCCTGCTTGATTACTGCTACTCTAATAAAACATTCATATTTTCAAAACATTTACGTGCACATTTTAAAATTAATGTGGTTTTGACCATTTCTGATCTGATATGGCATATGGCAGATGAGCAAACACTGACGTTTGGGGAGAGGACTGTGTTTAACCATACATACTCGAATTAGGGATGGACATCACATATTCTCTATGTCCAAGTTTACTGTCATCACTGTAATGGAGCGTAAATAAATAGCCAACAATTCACCTGCAACAACATTTGAACAGCGCGCACCGGAGCCTTGTAAAATGACAGTGGCGGTTCATCTCAATTCCAGCTGTCGACTCGGTTAGACTCGGACAAGAAGGAGCTTGAACATCTCATAGTAAAACTGAGGTGGGCTAGTTAATACAAACGTCATGGCTTTGATAGTAAAACACGAGGAAGAGGGTCTGAAGTTTCCACAGGCTATCAATATGAATAGCCAACTTTAATATTAATTATTAAGCAATGCCCATCCTTAGCTCGAATGACTTAAATTTTGCACGAACGAATCGAGTTTCTTTATCTCTCTCCTTTCTTTTTTGGGCGAAATACTTAAGCAAGCTCATCGGCAATCGAAAGATATCGTTGACGTTAGATCTCTCTCTATCAGTCAGCTCAAATGAAAACTAGCGCTCTGGTGATGAGCTGTAAAAATCGTCCTTACATTTATAATCTATGTAAGAGAGCTATATGGATGTGGATATGCCTATGTAACGGAGGTTTACTAATGTTCTACGCCGAGCTCTGCTAGCTGGCATCCGATTTATCCCCTCAGTGTGTGAGCGCGTGATCTACCACTGAAGACCGGGAGGCCAAACGAAACGTCTTGTCTAACATAACCTAAACGTTGCCTACTAACAGTTTTACATAAAGTTTTACATAAAGTAGCCTACTTATGTGACAAAACGAAACATAATCACTGGAAATATAAGGTAACACAACATCTTCAACACCTTTCCTAATTTGGCATCTTAAGTGACAGCTCTGTAGTAGCGATTTATTTTACTTCAGTTTGGCTTGGCTATGCTGCTTCAGGCAGAACGTTGTCCAATCAGAGCTCACGGCGACCCGTGGAAACCAATCAAGTAACTGCTAAATCGGCCGGTGGAACTCCGCTTCGGTCCAAACGCAAAGACTGGGCAAGCAACGTAAAATTGGTAGTGGAATACAAAAAAAAGGTAGTGGGAATTCCTGAAGGTGCGGCGGTAAAAATTAAGGTGCGGCGGCCCGCCGCAGTCATTTGTACATAGCGGAAACACTGAGGTTAGTGACCATTTTTAATAGGTTAGTAGTACAGATCTGTTTCAATTTTCAACTTAAAGAAATGTGTAGTGGGATACACATGGAGAGCTATGGAAAGATTTTCTTGCCTGTTCCTTTTCAGGCTTCTGATCGGCTGGCATTATTCTACACAGCAAAAACAGTGTATTTGTCTGGCTGCGTGTTTACGGGGATATTTTACTAAACGTTTTAGTGTGTATGGCGTTATTTTCAAAAACGGAGTTGAAATATAGCCACTTTTAAAAATACATGAGTATGTGTAAGCGGGGCCTAAGTTGTATACAGAATGTTCATGTGGAATTCTAGAGGGACAAGAGAAAGTATAGGATGTTGGTGTGGAATTCTGGAGAGACTATAGTATGTGGGTGTGGAATTCTAGAAGAACATGGAAAATAATTCACTTTTCAACAGGGTTAAAGCCCTCTGGAATCTATTGTTTTCTATTGTTAATGATAATTATTTGCTGGAATTTCCCTTTGGGATAATTAAAGTATATTCTATTTATTCATCCATCCATCCACCCTTGCAGTGAGCTGGACATTTGGATCCCACAGCCCTTTCATGCCGAAATCCCCACCGACTGGTGGAACAGTGAGGCAGATAAATCCCTCCTGATTGGTGTCTTTAAGCATGGTGAGTCTTTCACCCACTTTCACACCTAACACACTTTTTCCATTCACATGCTGTTCTGGATTTCCAGATGAAGAACAAATGTAATTTTCAAAGGGGCCATACTACTAAAAAAACACCTTTTGCGAGTTGCTGTATTGTCATTTAGGTCTGTCCTGCTCCCAAGTGCCAAAAAAAACATTCATCAGATTTTGGTGTTAGTAATACTGGGCTTCTATGAGCCATTTCTTGTCTGGCGTTGTATGTGACGGTCAAAACGGAATGTCAAACTTCCATGTCCCATGGTGTGACTAAACTCAGTTCAGCGGGGCCGTGTCTGGATATAGCTTTTATTGTTTATCTGGATAAAAGCTTTAAAAAGAAAGCCCAAAAGAAAACACCATTTTTGTGTAGTAGGCTAATTTTCCTTCCTTCAGTTTTGCCCTTTTGGAATCCATTCAGCTTGTCTGCAGATGACAGATTCTTAGCTATTAGCTTAGCATAAATAATTGACCACCTAACATGCTAACTAGTCTAATCTGATTTAATGACTCATGCTATGCTAATAGCAAAGTGCTACTGCCAGATCCGGATATGGGATGAATGGATTCAAAAACTGTAAAACTGAACTTGTTGACCTGGGTAGTATATTAAAGAAATTGATTATTTCCACATATTTCACATATTGTCCATACTTTTCCCCTCATACTTCCAGTTTGAAAGCATCAGGATTATTTTTCAAGGCACAACCTCTCAAATACCAGTTTTAATTATGCTATGGACTAAAATACCAGGTTAATTGGCTATGAACAATTAGAACAACAATTAGAACAACAGTGACTTTAACTTGGGGGAAGTCATGTTCAACATCACTTTCACTGCCCTCTGCTCCCCTACTCTTCTCGCTTAACCTTTCCCACAAACTCTCAAATGGTACTGGCACAGGGAAAGCTAGACTTCAATTGGCAGATGTGCCATCCCTGCCATGATTTCTGATCGATTTAATATGCCCAAGGCTCATCATAATGATTGACCTGAATTACTAATCACTAATAACAATCCATGAATCGCCCTGCCCTAGTGATGGTGTTCTACATCCCCTGCTGACAATGACATGCATGATAGGATTTTGGGGTAATGAAATTTGAAATTTCCAATTATGGAGTGAATCAGTATGTCTCTATCAATACGTCAATGAGACACTTTTTTTTGGCTACTTTGTAATGTTAAGTTAATATTTTTTGGGATGCAGGCATTGTAAAATCCAAATAACACTTTTAATAATAGTCATACACATAAATGATCTGTCATTAATGTTCATGATGTGTGTCATGTCATTTTTCTATAGTGCTCATGTTACCCTTATGTGCACACCTTCAAATAAAGTGCCACACAACTAGAACCGTATTGTATGCTAAATAAAATGTCCAGAGGCACTGAAACTTAATTAAGAAACCTAATTTCAGTTTGTTCCGTAGAATATATATATATGTATATGTGTGTGTGTACGTGTGTGTGTGTATATATATATATATATATATATATATATATATATATATATATATATATCAGAATGAGTTCGATCAATTCTCTAACTATCTAGCTATCTACATTTCATCTTTTTTTTTTTTTTTTTTTTCTTTAAACACTTGGAGAGTGGTCATTGTATGCTTGGTCTGACGACTCTTGTACATGTTACTGTTCAATCTTTCTCTGCCAGGCTACGAAAAGTATAACTCCATGCGAGCCGACGGCAGTTTGAGCTTCCTAGAGCATGTGGGCATGCCTGATGCCAAGTCCATTGCCGCGGAGCAGAGAGGAGCTGACATGATGACGGACGGAGGAGAGGGGTATGTTTTAGCCAACTGCCAACATTCCAGGCCAAACAATGAAGCCAAAACCAAATGTTCTACAATGCATTGGGGGCTGGCTGCAGAAGTGAGCAACCTGCCATTTTCACAGCAAAAACATACATCTTCACAGCCTGGTTCAAAAAAAGGTTTTGGTGTCTTTCTGTAGTTTTCGGGTCCATGACAACTCTGGGGTGGTGTTTTAACTTTACTTTAATCCCCAGATAGTTCACATTGACATTCACAATGCCTTGGCCAAAAAAATAGCAGTGCACAGAACCTTCAATTTTGGCTTTATCTGATCTGTGAGAAAGTCTGTGCATGACGTCAGAGGGTTTGTCCAGTTCTCTTGTATACAATTTATGGTGTGTGTGTGTGTGTGTGTGTGTGTGTGTGTGTGTGTGTATATATATATATATATATATATATATATATATATATATATATTTATGTATGGTATTTATGTATGGTGTACAGTATATACAGTACTGTGCAAAAGTTTTTGGCAGGTGTCTTCAAACCAGCAGTGGTTCACACAAAGGGGTACACACAGTCAGGGATTTTGTAGGATTATAGTCAGGTGTATGATCAACCAATTATACAGATGATGTTGCTTCAGTTTGCTTGGTTTCACGTGCGAGTCCCGTGTGAATAACGCCGGATTTACGCAGCATTTTTGTAATAAACTGCAATGTACCCCCCAGGTAGCACTTGGGAGCTCTGCCTACAATTAAGTTTGCTTGAGTACAAGCAATTTGGATTTATTTAATGTGGGGAAGGGGGACTGGTTTGTTAAACCATGACTTTTCTTGAGCGGTAGTTTTTTTTGTTTCTCGCAAATTTGCTAAGTTGTTTACTGGATGCCCAACCTGACAAGTTGCTGCAGTTATCAGTGGTGTAAGTGGTAGAGTGGTCGTGCAGGAGGGAGTCTAAAATGTGCGTGGTAGCGGGGGCACACGACTTTGTCACTGAGCTACCTGCATGTGGCAGTCTCGTGGCAGAGTTTATCAATAGTATTGACAGATAACATCAAAACGCTGTTAAAAGTTATGGATTTATAAGAATATAATTTCCTCCACTACATGCATCGGCTTTGCTATATGGTCACATTTTAACACGTCAGTTTGTTTTACCAGAGGCCATAGATTCAAGCAACAAGTCTGACAACACCGCTGTTGCGTTGTTGTGTGGACAAGCAAAAACGCAACTTTTTGAAAATGATGACGTCACTGCCCCTTTACCTTGCACTACATGTCTCATGACAACTTCAAACTTTTACAAACTGTTTGCTATGGAACAAATTGTGGTTTAATTAGCTTGCAATGTAGGCTGGCTGTTATGCAATTGTTTCTATCCTTTGCCATTACACTGGCTGCATCGGTAGTAGGCTACAGTGGGCTATAATAAAGACTTCTTGTAGGCTTTATTCTTAATTAAAGACCAACTTAAGTTTATTTACAACCCCTTCTATTTTTTTCATTTTCTGCTCTGTATCGCTTAGGTGGGTCAATTTAAAGACATGACATCTCACAACAGCGTCAAATGTTTACATACAGGTTGTTGTGGGATACTTTGGGGTATAAATTACCTGGAGTGTAGACTGAGCGTAAAAACAACTGTTCTACCTTCTGATATTGAACTACAGGCTGTTTTTTGTATATATTGCTAGTTCAGCCCAACAAAGACTTTTCGTATGTTATGCTTATTAAATAAAAGTGCAACTGTTGCTGCATCCGACCCACCTAAATGACAACACACTGCTAAAATCAACATACATCACATGTTTAAAGTGAATCATTGCGCTTCTGTTCATGCCCCTCAAGCTGGGATAGCACACGTTTGGCAATGACAACGCAATGAAAATGTTCCCTTCTGGACGTAAATATTTACTGCTCCGTTGTCATGTGGACGTGTCTTTTTTTTTTTTTTTTTTTTTTTCTTTCCCAACCCGCAAAAAAAATCCAGGAGAGTTGTCGTGTGGACGGGGCCAGAGAGAGAGAGACACACACACACACTTTCCCCCGGAAACAGCTTAGGAAGCAACATTCCTCTTGCCCATCACCCCGTGACACAACTCGCAGCCCAGAGCTTGGACAATATTACAAACCGATTTAATGTTAAACTTAAAAAAACAAAAACAAATCAAAGCAGTGGCAAATTGGATCAGTGGTTCCATTCGCTAACAGCCCTGGCCTGCTTATAACTGAATTGCTCGATAATTATGGTTTTGTCTCAGTGTAAAGAAACTAGTTCAAAAAGGGCATTTCCAAATTACTACTAACGTACTGTACTGCACACCGGGTCATGACTTAAAGGAGAACTTCGGTGTGAAATGAAAATTGGCATGTTAAAACATCATACCGAGTTGGTATGTGTACTGAGGAGCAAAATTGATTTAGCCTGTTGCATTCAGAGTTTAACTATGTTTTATATATATTTATAACAATGGAAGTGGTAGGTGCCCTTAGACGAAGCATGACGACTACGCTATTTTTAAACCATTAAAACAGCTCGAAGAAACTCCACAATCCATCGATAGTACAACAAAGGCTCTGGCATTCAAAACAAAGCACTGAGAATATTGTAAATGTACACAACGTTCATTTAAAAAAACTGTTCTTACATGCAGTAGTTTGCAGTTGTTTCTCGTCGCCGCCATGATGAAAGTCCAAACAAGTCGATTGTACTACCTCTCCTCCTATTCTTCCTGCTGGTTTGTGTTCGTCAATCGACTTGTGCGCACTTTCATCATGGTGGTGACGAGACACTACAGCAAGGTACTGGCTGTCAAAACTGTTTTATTAATAAATGTTGTGTAGACTTACAAAGTTCTCAGTGCCTTGTTTTTAATGTTGTGGCCTTTGTTGTGCTACTGATGGAGTGTGGAGTTTCTTCGAGCCGTTTTAATGGTTTAAAAATAGCATAGTTGTCATGCTTCGTCTAAGGGCACCTACCACTTCCATTGTTAGCCTTCTGGGACAAACGATAAAAAATAGTTAACCCTCTAAGCGCCAAACAGCTTGCTGTGTCAAATATAGTGTCAAATTGCATTTATACTCCTCTCCACTAGTTGGCAGACATGTTGTACTTTAGTTCTGGCTGAGAATTACGACACCCTCCCATGTATTTTTTTCGAGAAAAAAACATTCAAACCACACACGGAAGTAGCAGAGCTAGTTTACCAGTGAGCTAATGAAGCTAAGTCAGTTTTCAGTAGTTTCAAGTCAGTAGTCAGATTTTGCAAATAATTCCATTGAATAAACAGTAAACTGCAACTATAAAGGTAACCTGTTATGGTGGTTTGTTTCTTTTGTTCACATGTTTTGTTTCTGAATAAGAGTATATGCCTTCAGTAGATGATGGCATTTTTCGTTCAGTGCCCACATTTGTCCTGGTGCGCCTGCCAAGCAATGTTGAGCAAAGCAACAGTGCTCAAACAAAAACATTGATTCTTTGCTCAACACAGATGGAGGTGACTCATATACACATGGTAGTTTTTGCAGGAGAGTTGTTGGAGGTTGTAGTGTCAGTAGAGCTTTTTAGGATGTGGCTTGGATGAAGTGTAGATGTGCTTTTTTTTTTCATCGTCGCGACGCGCTTGTGTGTGGCGAGATTATGCGAAGTGTTGATCACTGAGCAAGTAATACGCATGTTTTAGTCTCCGTGTTCAATGCCAGGAGGGTGGCAGTGGTCGGATTGTCCGTAGAAGAGCTGTTGAAGTCAGTAGGAGTAAATAAAATGTAAGTAAGTAAGTAAAAAGGAGCCAATAAAAATGAAAGTAGCGACGATGAATCTTTCAGGTAGTAGAGAGGTAGTAAAATACAATCGGGAGTGCTCACTCTCCGTGCGCATAAGGGAAAGGGGGCAAACGACACAGAGGCTGCATGCGTGTTCAGGCTGCAGGTGTGAATGATGATGGTAATAATTAGTAGGCCTAATTAGAGCCTGGGTGTGTTTTAGCAACGGTGATGAGGAACAATACCAAAACTGGATAAAAAGCCCCTAGGTAAGCCAATTGGATATAGGAGGGACAGAGAGATGACCAATGATAAATTGGCCCTATGTGTTGTTTCCAATTGATTTCTTGAATTTGTTCACAACTAAAACAAATCAATATGCCCATGCCCATTTTCAGAAATGTCAGTAAGACTTACAGTGTGACTGGTTATGCAATATGGTGATGATCGACCAGTTTTTGTAGTTTGCTCTGACTACCTGCCCCAAAGGCCACCATCACACAAAATACACATGTAATAACTGTGGAGTGGGTCTGTGTGCTGGACCTTGCAATGAGAGGTACTACACACTGAAAAACCACAAAGACTGCCACCTGGACAGATAGGCACACTTTAGGCCCATGCAGGCAAAAGACCAGCCTACCGTTCACATGCGTTTGTTACTATATGGCTCTATATTAGTTATAATGTACACTGTTGGCTTACAATTTATTGTTTTCCTGACCATAATGTATGTGCAACACAAAACAGTGATGGTAAGGGGCAAATGTTATGAAATGGGTTGAGCATTTTTGAAAAATCTCTGCATTTCATGAAAAAAACGTCAAAATGCAAGATGGCCGCCACCCACATCACAATATGCAAATTAGATGGGTAAATTTACTGCCAACATAAACTTTGGGTCATCCTCAACATTTGTCAAATTTACAGTCAGGCTGTATCTGTTACCAATTTCAAGCCAAAGCCTTTTGAAATTTAGATGTCAAAATTTAGCATAAAAAAAAAAAAAACCTGGCGCCTAGAGTTAAACTCTGAATGCAGGCTAAATTAATGTTGCTCCTCAGTACACATACCAACTCGGTATGATGTTTTAACATGCCAATTTTCATTTTACACCGAAGTTCTCCTTTAACCTTCATGGTACTACGTTTTAACACTTATAAACGCTACTCGTAGCCATTTTTTAAGTGCACTTGCCTGTCAACTGATGTCATAACAGTGTCAAACCTTTACAAACAGGTTCTGGGATACTTTGGGGTATAAATCGCTTGAAGTCTAAGCTGTGTGTAATGCAACTGTTTACCTTCTTACATTGAGCTACAGGCTGTTTTTTTGTATATTGCTATTTCAGTCCAACAAATATGTTTCATATGTTATGCTTATTAAATGGGAAACTGTCACTGCATCCGACCCACCTTACGTTTTCATTTAAAACTGCAGACCATCGCCAATGCAAGACCTTTAAATTAAAGGCTACTCCACATCCAGAAACTTTTAAATGTGCAGTTTATGTAGACGTAGTGCTAGGCTGCATGGTTCTGTTGCTTCTGACTGTTGAATATAACGCTCAAAATACATGCAAGCGGGCGAAGCGGAACGTTCCATTCTTTTCAGTTGGGAGGCGGCAGGTGGTGACATAGATCAGAGAGGCGGGCGAAAAAGTTAAGCTCTGCTGAACTTTATGCAAATGAGGAGCGGCGTTTGCCAAGCGGTAACCAATGCCATCGTTTCAAATGACTTTTCAGTTGGAAGGCGGCAAGTGGAGAGATAAACTTTTAAAAATGGACGTACATAAAATTTGAAACAGTGCCGTGGTTAACATTATATTGACATGCCAGAAGCAAAACAAATCATTACCATTCAGAATTCTTTAGCCTTTTAAACTTCATATCTCTTCAACTGACGTTCGGTACATGCCCACTCAAAGCGGAGCAAGCGGAGAGAAAGCGGTACATTTCGCTTGCATATATTTTGGGCGTAAGGATGGTATGCCGCATTCAATATTACTTATTATTAGTTATTTAAATTTAAATGAAACATATTAATGCCAAACGTAAGGCAAAAATTAAACTGCTATTGATCTGGTACACAGATACATCCGCGAATCAATGCTGCATCTGTAAATGCGGATCTGGGCCAGCAGTGTTTGTATGTGTGTTTGTGTGTGTGTAAAGGGGGGAGGGCTGGTGGCGACAATGGATAGAATTTAACACAGTCAAATAAGAGGGTATTTTTTTCTGTAGGGAGGTGTGTCTGTGCCTGTGTTGGGGAATGGACGGGGGGGGGTGTTAAGAAGCCGTCAGCTGATGAGGACATCAGACAGGCAGTAGTTTCACACACAGGCATGTTCGCAGGCACACGCACACACATAGCCATGACACAGGACTTTTAGTGAACTGAACAAGGCGGGGTGTGAAATCACATCATGCTGATAGCGATTATAGCCTAGCCAGGGGTTCCCAGTTCCCAGACATCCAGTTTTAGGCAGCTGACTGCCCCCACAGACACACATTAACGCAGTTCAGTTTTTCAAATACACACGACAAATATGCCAGTCTTGTCACCCAGTCATCTATCTATCCTTGTTGAAATTATACGATGGTGATAATAATGATTAAGGTATGGTAGACATTTGGCAAAACCAACTAATGTGTGAAAACGTGGCCATATGGCAAAGCCGATGCATGTAGTGGAGGAAATTATATTCTTATGAATCCATAACTTTGACTAGAAAGTGCAATACACGAGCAAAACATCAGGATGGAGAGTGGGATTTGAACCCTCGACTGTTTGATCTCAAGACCAACTCCCTATTCACTAGACCAGAACTGCACAGCTGAATTGATTTTCACTGATATCAGTAGACCTTTTGTTTGTCATGAGGAAACATTCCCGGTGTTGGTGCGGTAAATGTTCTTTTTCATGGCCAACATCTTATGCAAATATCTTAGTTGTGCAAACTGAGCGAAACTCAATCGGTTTGTAGAAATGACTATAATACCGCTGTTTAAATTGTTAGAATTTGATGTCATAGCATGCGGTTTTAACAAAGAAAACGAGATGACGTGAATTTGCTTTCTTAACGTTTTGACAGCTGTATTGTCACTGTCTCTGCACATCGACTTAATTTCACTGCATTTGAACCGCAGGATTGAGATAATGGCACATTTACAGTCAACTAAATACTGCAAGTTCTGCTGTGGGTGGGTCAACCTTTGAAGTAAGATCTTTACTTCAGCGTAAACTTCTGTGTTCTTATACTGCCCCGAGCGGCTGCAGTGGTACTGACATTTCACGCGACTGCATGAATCACGGATGAATCACGTGCATTTTGAACCGGTAACAACTGTACCAAATTGGTTGTTTGTGTGGAAGCCTACATCCACAGAACATCTGTGGTTAGTTCAAGATGTTTGGAATAACCTACCAGCCGAGTTCCTTCAAAAACTGTATTCAAGTATACCTAGAAGAATTTATGCTCTTTTGAAGGTAAAAGGTGGTCCATATCACCCAGTCCTAAGAGTCTTTTGAGAGTCTTGACTCTCAAAAGTTTTTTCAGACTAGCATTTATTTTTCTGGATCTGTGTCTTGCTGTATGCAGGTCATGGTGTAACATGGTGTAAAAAAAAAACAACCTTAACTGTAACTGTATTCTGCTCCTATAGTGATCAACTGTCAGTGATATAAATGACAGATTAAATTTAATATTAAATTAAATGATTTAAAATTACGGAGGTATGACAGGGCAGTAGAAAAAAAATATCTATTGTCTTTGTGTACATATTCTTTCAATTTTCTTTGCTGTCTATTTGAATGTCACACAAACTACATTAGGCAATAAAACACATTAAGACACTATACCTAATACCACTAGTACTACCAATATAGTTTATTCTGAATTGTGGATTCTGAATGTTAAAATTGTGGGCTTTGATTTTTCCTCTGTTAAATTTTCTTTGTGGCTCAGGGAGGATGAAGACCCGGAGTACAAACCAGTGCGAATGCCATTCAAAGATGAGATGGATGTAAGCTCTAAAAACTCCCACCCCCACCAACCTAACCCCCTCCCTCTGAGACATTTTTACAATTTTCAGTAAGCAAAGGTTTACAGTTTTTTGTGTGACCCCTTTTCTGTCTATTTAGGATTTTACCAACTCGCCCCTTGATGATAAAGAAGAGGCTGCTGCGGATGTTGAAAATACAAGTATGGACTCATATAATGCTCTTAAACACAGCCTGTCTTATTTGTGAAAATTAATGTCCTAGTTTCATTGTGTGTTGTGCACCAGGGGGAGCACTACAGAGTTTTGTAAGAATTTAGACTTGGGTAGAATCATCGGACACACTTTCTATAAAGCTTGTATTTATAAGACTATAAACACATTTATAAATGCTTATAATACCCTCATGAAGCTTAATAATGGTTAAAATTAGTATTCAGAACTATTTATACATACTCATGACTGCACTCTTATGCACAGTGCACAGTGTCACTTGAAGTCTTATAATTCCTTAAGCTGACCCCACACTACATGATCTTTAAATCTTATACAAAATTAATCAGACCTACATCATGAAGAAAATCTTATCCACTAAACGAAACTAAAGTAAACTAAAGATTCGTTCATAGAACGAAGAACGTACAGAGGAACACCACACACTACAGGACAATCGTGCATGAATGCCGCTTCATTCTATGAACTGTAGGCTATCAGTGCATAGGCAGCTATACTGATCTGATCTTCTTGAATGTCGTGTACAAAAACAGGTCAGTTTTGGTCTGTTGCGCCTCTGTCACAACATATTATGCTCATCCCATCAAGTAAAATAGCCAAACTTGATGATAAACTTTTAGGCCAAGTTAAGACTACATGATTTTAGAGAAGCGCGGGCGGGGGGGGGGGGGGGGGGGTATCGCTGTCTTCGAGCGCTGATGCACAACCACAGAAGCATACGCATCGCGTCATCAGGGGACAGCATCACCCACACACGGACCACATAAAGTCCGAGATTAGGTGATGTTCAAAGTCAGTAGTTGCAATAACAAAAGCACACATGTACAGACCAGCAACGGCCTGCAATATGAATCCTTTCTCGCGCGCAAGTAAGACAAGCAGTATCTCTAACAACAACAACAAATACCTTGGCGGGTGCATTTAAAGATGCAGGTTACGTCTGACTGAAATGCCAATGTGAATGCATTGCAACCGATCTATTTCAAGCATCACCCAACTCTTCATCTTGAAAGTGCACTCACTGTCGTTTTGGCATATCTGCATTCAAATACCATTTTCACACTCCAAATCCAAAACTCGAAAGAGTACCTTGTTTTCTTTTAGACATGATGACTGCGGAACTTGCACTAACGTGGTCAAGGTGCATCTGAATGATTTAAATTAAAACAAGTACTTTCTCGCCTGTTGCCACACCCACAACAAACATTGTAGCAAAGCAACGTAGGAAAGAGGGACAATCACAGAAATATTGATAGAACTGGTGGGAAAACTCTCCACTTCGTTACATTTTAATACACGACATTGGTAGGGTAGGCTACAACAACTCAGACATTGGTATTGAAAACGGGGCATTTTTTAATTTACACGTGAAAAGTAGAAGAATTAACCTTAATGTAGCTGTGGTGGGGGAATACTCTCCACTTCATTTGTAGTTTACAACAACGCGGACATTGGTATTAAAAAGGGGACATATTTTTACTTTGCACGTGGAAACAATTGTGAGAGCAACTTGTATTGGTGACAGTGGAGTTTCTGCTTTCATGCAGCCGCGGAGGTAGATTCTGGCGGCTTCTCATAAAAGGGGGCGTGTTACGGCTATCATTTTCAAACGAACTCGTGTGGTTGCAGTGGCATTAGTCGTGTTCATATGGGTTAATTTCACATTTGATAAATGCAACACTTCGGATATGCAAATAAATAAATAATCACCTGTTTCAAGTGATTGTTATGTCAATAAAAATGAACAATAAGCGACATTTAAGAGATCCCCCTATATTTTCCAAATCGTCTTTTCAGGGGATCTCCTTCCTGTTCCGGGGGATCTGGGATCCCCCGAGTACCCCCGTAATTCGCACAGTGTGCTGGATGTAATGTAATTGTTTGAAATGTGTAGCCTACAAGGCACACTGCAAATTATTCACATTATTAAATCCACCGTTATTGCAGAATGCTGATAAACTGGCAGCTGTACCTGACCTAATTATGACCGCTGCTACATGGCGCAACAGTTTTTTTTTTCAGTGAATGTCTGTCAACCATTGCTGGAACACTGGAAGTCTGGGGGACATGAATCTTTGTAGGCATGTAGCCCTAGAACTTTTCGAGCGATTAGAAGCTTTTGGCCCCCAAGCCCCCCCCCCCCTTGGGGGAGACGCCCAAAAGTTTTTGCTGAATAACAACTCATTTCACCCAAGAACATGAAGACAGAGGCATATCGACCCAGCTCGTAAACACTCACTTGAGGCATAGCGCCACCTAGTGATATGGGTAAATGCAAAAATTGGGATTTTGAGTTGCCAATATCTTGTAACGAGAAGGTGGGAACTGCACAAAATACGTCATGCACAATCAGCAGAAAGACCTCTAAAAGCACTGCACATGCCATAAAATTTGGTCCATAGGGGGCACTGTAATTGTAGAAAATGTAATTTTGTCTAATCTAGAGAATGCTAACGTTTACAACCAATTTGTTTTTATCGTGAAATCTGATGACCCTCACTCATTGAAAACACTGGTCGACGCGCACTTCCTACGAAAACAATTTACGTGACATTTCAACACTGCGAAAACAAATCCAGACAAACTCGTCATATGCCGTTAATGTGGTCCATAGGGGCCGCTGTAATTGTACAAAATCTCATTTTGCCTATTTCTTTCAGAAATCACTCCTACACACTACACAAACACACATAAAGTCATTCATTTAAAACCCACATCCATGCCCACTTCCAGGAAATCATTTCCACACTTTTTTTTTACCTCACAACACTGCTCTATCACATATTCATCATACCAACAGTTCTCATATTTCAATACACTGCGGCAGTCATACCATGTACTGCTATGCGGTACATCTAGTTTTCTTCTGGGCTTCCATTCTGCTTTCTTTTATCGGTCGTATTGATATTGTTAAGGACATTTTCTGGCTGTTAAAAGTACGGAAGTCCAGGAACAGTGTTTCGGTGTTTTTCGGCCCACTTCAAGCACTGGTGGTACCAGGTCATTTGTGCCAAGTGACTTAAAAATATCTGGGAACATTGAAACAATTGAAATCTAGCTTTAAATCTTCCATACCATTTTTTTATGTTGTGGAGTGTCATTTATGGTGTTGTAATTTGTTGTAGTTGCCATAAATGGTGTTAATCTTTTGTACTCAGCTATTATCATGGTTGTGCTCTTCCAACCCACCCGGGCCACACACCCAGATACACCAAGGAGCACAATGGAAATAAGCCTTTTTTTTTTTGCGTCCTTGATATTTTATGTAAAACAATGAATCTGCGAGGTTTGTGTTTTATCTTCCAAATATCAAAGCCTCTTTGTCTCTCTGTCTCCTTCCCTGTCTTTCTTGCTCTCTCTTTCTTACTCTCTCTCTGCATTTTTGTCTCTTTGTCTCTCTCTCCCTCTCTGTCTATCTTTCTCCTTGCTCTCTTTTTCTTACTTGCTCTTTCTCTCTCTCCCTTTTTTCTTTTTCTTTCTCTATTTGGCTTTCTCTGCCCCCCCCCCCCCCCCACTCTCTGTATGTCTGTGTCTGTCTCTCTCTGCGCCTTTCTCTGTCTTTTCCTCTGTGTGTCTGTGTCTCTCTCTCTAACAAAAGGAGAAGACAATGGCAAAGGTGGAAATCTGTATTGGCCTCCGGCATCGGCACTGACCGCTCGACTCCGGCGGCTCATCACCGCCTACCAGCGCACACACAAGAGGGAGCAAGCCAGGCAAGAGGCTCTGGCTAAACCTGACCGCCGCCGCCGCCGCTGTTTTCGCCAAGACCTCTTGGTTGCTGCTGTGTCCGGTGAGGTCAGAGCCTACGCAGGCTGTCCAGAGGTGGGCAGTTTTCTGGCAGAAGGTGGTGGGCCATTTGTGGCCAAAGGCACACCCTTTGTCCCAGAGGGGACAGCCCTCATGGGTGAAACTGCAGGAGCGTTCTTCAAGGAGAGAAGGCAGAGGTAAAGGGGGCTCCTGAGAGTGTCATTTCTGCTGCCGTATCTGTTTTTATGATTTGTCACTATATCCAAAACCTAAGTAGGCACTGCCTTGTCAATACCTACCACTTGGCCGTTATAGTAGTAGCTTCTACATTCTACTTTTTTTTTTTTTATTTCTGTATTCAAAGGAAGTACCAGCAAGTGCAACATAAAACACCAAGAAATAAACAAAACTAAAATGATATGGGTTAAGATAATAAAATGAAAGCTTTGCTAGGACATCATACTAATGATACTAATTGTTTTTGATCAAAGCACAAAGTCCCTTTCATGCATTTACTGTCGATAAACTAGCATGATTTAATCTAGCGTTATTTAAGCATTTAATCCAATAACATTTTAGGTCAATGTTTGGTTTGAAGCACATCTCTAAAAGCCATATATATTTGTCGCTTTGCTCCTTACTTTAGATAGAAATACTTTATTCATCCCAAAGGGACATTCCAGTGTTACAGCAGCCTTAAAAACATCAAGTCAACAGACACACAAACAAAACACATAGATATGTGTTATGTCTTTAGAAGTACCTCAGGCTAAGAGTCCGCACAAACACAGTGCAACAAATTAATGCAAGTGCAACAAATTGAACATTTGAACTTGAACATTTTGCAACACATTTCACATATTGTACATATACTGCGTCTTAAAAGTTTAACATTATAAAAGATGCTTTAGTTGCTTTTGTTTTAATTTTTTGTTTATAAATATATACATTTTCTTCCCTCTTGTGCAGATGGACTCGTCGTGAAGAGGCTGATTTCTACCGCGTGGTATCCACTTTTGGCGTAGTCTATGATGTTGCGCAGCAGCGCTTTGACTGGAGCCAATTCCGCGCCTTTGCACGCCTGGACAAGAAGACAGACGAGAGCCTGGAAAAATACTACTTCTCCTTTGTGGCCATGTGCAAGCGTGTGTGTCGCATGCAGGCCAAAACTGACACAGGTATTGCAAAACGGATACAAAAACAAATATTCTCAGCTATTCTTTTGCCCAAGAAATCGGGCACCAATGAAAAACAAATGCTACACATATATCATTAGAATCAGTGGTCTGATTGGTTGTAGGTCTGCCCATCAATGTACAGAAGCATTTGATAGACGCCCATTGATCCTGGCCTTGAGAACTTCCTGTCTATGGGATCTTAGCCTGGCTGTCGCACCAAGCGTGTAGACGGAGCTTGGTCTGGCAATCTTATTTAACTTCTGTAAGGATCCAAATATGTCAAAAGTAGAGGTTGACCGACATGAGTTTTTCTCATGGCTGATGCGATGCTGACATTAGGTCATTCCATGCCAACTCAACCAATATTGAGGAAGGTTCCATGGGCACCCTCTCAGATTTTGCAGTAAATATACCTTTATGTGAGCAATGAAAAGTTTCAGATCAGCACTGGGGTCAAGGTGTATACACTCCTGGTCATTTGGTGTTCAGTGCCACCTAGGGAATATTGTAGATGTAGGAATTGAGGTTTTAAATTGCTAGTATTTTGGCCAGAGACATTCTTGCATCAAACTTGCCATGTAGGATCACTGCTCAAACCTCTTCAAGCACATTATTTTTCGTAAACTTCGCTCCATATGAGGTGCCATAGTTCCCAAAATACATTTTGGCTAATAACTACAAAACTAATGAGGTATGGAAATACAATTCTTTCTTTCCCTACATAGAGAGAATACCTGCATTAAAGGTCTCATTCCGTGAAAAAAACGTTTAGTACCTGCTGTTTTTTGAAATACGATGGGTCACTGTGAGTTGTATATGCATGCTGCACGTGAATTTTCTTCTACCCCGATTGCCTCCCTTAGTTAATGAAAGAAAATAGGTCGAAAAACGAGCGAATAATAATAGGTAAGTATGTGTATGCATTTAAATTTTCTATTTGGTGTGCTTTAACGGAATGGGCTTTGAATGATTGTAGCCTGTGACTAGCATAGCTGAGAACTTGTCATTTTCCCAGCTCCATCTCCTCCACCAAACTAGAACAGCATGTAACAGGAGCACTAAAGCATTTTTTTCACAGGGCATTCATTGTTACTGACCATCGCAAAATGAATGAAAAAACAATGCAATGACACCTTGTAACACATAAAGCCACGCCCCTTTCTATCAGCTACATTTTCTGTAAATTAAAAAAAAACTGAAAGCAAAACTAACCTACTTCCTCTAAGGGCATTCATTCGATTAATAAGACATTAAGTGTACGTCAATGCCCTGAAAAATTCTTATAAAACATTTTCAAAACTTAAAGTATAACAGTCACAAACAAATAGCTTGAAATTACACTGCACTCAATATGTTGTGTTGTAATAGTCCAATTTTCAGTAAAACTCTCATACTCAATTGACACAATATGTTTTTTTAAGACTGTGCCGTACTCGTACAAAATGTGATGCTAAAAGTGTTTTTGTGTGTTTACCTGCCAATTATGGCACCCAAATAAAATATTATTATATAAAGTGTAATAAAGAATTGGCCAAGTCCATAAATGGTCATTTGCAGTATAGCGCCACATAGTAAAAAACTGTAAATGTAAAAATTACAATTTTCAATTGCCAGCATCTTGGACGGAGAGTCATTATTGCATCAGCTTTGCCATATAGGATCACTACAACCTCTTGAAGCAAATTATGTTTAGTAAAATTTGTTCCATAGCGGGCGCTATAATTTTAAAAAAAGGCCTTTTGGTTTATAACTACAGATCTGTCATTCATTCCATAGGAGGAGCACTATAACTATATTTACCCTAATACCCCTCTCTATTAACAATAATAAGTCTCATTTGAAACGAAAAGAAAATACATTTTCATATACAAATACATATACACAAATAATATTATACATTTTAAGATTGTTTGACCTTAATCACGATTAACATTCAATTAATTAAGCAGCCCTTAGTTATGTTTGTCATTACCATTACAATGATAATTGTTGGTGTGAACAGACCTTAACTGTGTGTCCTTCCCTCCTTGTATTGTATTATAATGTTCAGACCTGGCTGATCCCACTCTTATCATCGACCCCATCACGGAGGAGCGGGCATCCCGCACACTCTATCGTATCGAGCTGCTGCGTAGGATCCGCGAGCAGGTGCTGCCTCACCCTCTGCTGGAGGACCGTCTGCGCCTGTGCCAGCCCAGTGCTGAGCTGCCCGCCTGGTGGGAGTCCAGCCGTCATGACAGAGAGCTGCTCCGTGGAGCGGCCAAGCATGGTGTCAGCCGCACTGACTACCACATTCTGAACGATCCCGAGTTGAGCTTCATGGAGGCTCATCAAGGTTTTGTCTCCCACCAGGGCCCCTCTATGGTCGTCAGCCCAACAAACCATAAAAGCTGCTCTGGTCAGGCCAAAGACGAGCAACTTGAAAAGGACAAGGACCAAGAAGATGCTATTGCAGCCATCAGTAAAAGTGACAAAAGTGAGTCTGAGCAAGGGGTGAAAGATGCAGCCTTATCTAAAGTAGTTGAAAATGGAGGTGAAGAGAGTAAAAAGGAGGGGGTAAAGGGAGAAGAAATAGCTATGATGCAGCAGACAGAGGAGGAACAGAGTGGCCCTGCAAAAGCTGACGAAGAAGAGAAACCCCTTGCGAATCAACCTGCCAAAAATTTGCCCGAGGTTCAAGACGTGCAAAACCCAGCTGTGGAAGAAGAGACAGCAGTGATTGAGGAAGAAGTCCAATCTGAGAGAGTCTCAGAGGAGGACGAGGAGGAGGAGAAAATGGATGATGATAAATCAGAGAAATCACAGACAGAAGGTATGTGACCATGGCTATGCTCCAAATGTTCACTTATTTACAATATAGTTCACAGGCTGTAAGTTACATTGTTTGGTCCAAGCGACAATGTTCCAGGTCAAACAGGGAAGCCAAAATAAACATCCTAAAGTTGCAATTCCTCACATGTCCACTGGGAGCTGGCTGCAGAAACAAACAATATGTCTACAGACTCCCTTTTTTCATTAGCTTAATCCCCAGATAATTCACATTGACATTCACAGAATCAGTTAGACAAGATGGCAACGCCCAGAACCTTCAATTTCAGCTTAGTCCAGTTTGTGACGCATAATGTGACATCACAGACTGTATATAAGAGAACTTGACAAACCTTCTATGTTTTCTCTCTCCTCTCAGTAGGGGTTACCTCTGAAAGGAAGAATTACGATGAGGAGAGCAACGCTTCGCTGAGCACAGCACGTGATGAGGCACGAGACGAATTCTGTGCCGACGATGTGGAAGGGTCTACACCCCAGATACTTCCTGACCGACCACTTACCTTCGCTTTCTGGCCTAAGGTTACTCTACTTTTTTACTTTTTTTTTTTTTGTTTTTAAAGGAACCTTCCACTTTTTGGGGTAAATCAGAAGTTGGCCAACTTAGAACTGATTAGTTTTTGGTGGTGATCCGGATCACCATCTGTATCCAGGATTTTTCTAATTTACCCATCAAACAAAAAGTCTTCAGGTGGGGATGGAGATTTCAGCTGCCTAGGTGGATGTCTGCGCTCTGAGTGCTTTTTCTATTTTTTTTTTTTTTTTTTTTAAATGACCCCACTGTTTTTGTTTATCAACCCTTTTTTACATTACATTACACTTAGCAGACGCTTTTATCCAAAGCGACTTACAAAGGTTTAAAGCAACTTTATCGTAACTGTCTGATGGTTTTATCTAATTTAATGTCTTTTTGTATGGTGATTCTGCATTCTAACCAATACATTTACTGATCGGTTGATTGATTGACAGCTTCAGCTACATATGTTCCATGTACCATGTCTGTTTTACCTGCTGGAGAAGCTGTTGACATTGACTAAAGTATTGGTAACACTTTCTATGAAGTTTATTTACAAGACTACATAAACACATTCATAAAGGCTTAAAATGCAGTCATCAAGTATGTTAAATAATTATAACCATTGCATAATATTAACCAAAACATAATATTATGACACTTTTTTCCAACTTTGACAGTGCATTCTTGGTTATAAAGCTTTACAAATGCAGTCATGAGTATGTATAAATAGTTATTACAGTAATACTAATTTTAACCATTATTTAACTTTATGAAGGATGTGTTTATGACATTTTATGAATACAAACCTAATAGAAAGTGTAAAAAGTATCTTCTGTGTACATTTTGACCTTTGTGTAGGATCGTGTGATGATCAACCGTATGGACAACATCTGCGAAGCAGTCATGAAAGGGAAGTGGCCATCCAGCCGACGACAGTTCTTTGATTTCCCAGGGGTGTTGCCTGGTTATGCCAGTGCCATGATGACAGAGAGCCCTTTCCAGAGGAGAAGCCTGGGAGATGTGGCCATGACGAGCTACAATGGTAGTGACAACCTTACTGTATCACCAGCAGTTAGTAAGGTAACCACCTGGTATCACTTCTATTTCCTCATATTTATTCTTTCTGATCAACTGTATGTTTTTGTTATATTTTGTTGTATGACAAAGTTTGCAATTTCAGACCCATTTTAAGGAACAGGGTTTTGACAGAAAACCTTGAATATGTCTTTTATAAAACAATGTGTTCAAAAGCCATCTCTGCAAATTGTCATTGTCAAGTATGTACAGGTTGCACCACTGAAATATTACCAAAATATCCAAAATACATGTGATTTTTTTCAGGTATTGAATATAACCAAAACCAAAAATATTTGAAATTTGAATCATATTTGAAACGACTGTATCTTGACAACTGTTAGGTGTTAAGGTGTTTCTTTGACCAAGTGTATCATCTTAGTTTTTTACTGGTAGCAAAAATTCAGTTTTAAATTTTGGGTCACTGTTACTCCTTTTACCTCTACAAATGTATTATTTAGTGTGTCCTGATGTAAATATCCATCTTTACATAACAGAATAGTTTGCTTGTTTAAAATGTTTTCTTTTTTTTATTTATTACGATTGTAATAATTGATTGTAATTGTAAAATGAGGATGCCTGTCCTGAAGGTTTTGTTTTACTCTGTGCAGGACGAAACCCTAACTCTGTCAGTCCCGCGGCGTCGCCGGCGTCGGCGAAAAGTGGAGATCGAAGCCGAGCGGGCCGCCAGACGCCGCAATTTAATGGAGATGGTGGCCCAACTGCGAGAGTCCCACGCGGCCACCGACCAGGCCCATGCTGTGGACCTGACTAAAGCCTTGCATGTCTTACCAGCCCGCTCCTCTGCTTCCTCATCCTTTCATGCTGGCCTGCCTGCCTCCTCCTCTTCCTCCTCCTCAGGTGCCTTGAAGGCCCAGATGCAGCTGCTGCAGGTGGGCACGCCGCCAGGGGGGCAGCCACGGGCCAACGGCTCCATGCTAGACATGGAAGTGCCTACACGTCGCAGAAGGGGGCGCAGGAAAAATGTGGAGGGCTTGGAGCTCCTGTTCATGGGAAACAAGAGGGCTGCAGCAAGTACTGTAAGTGCATGCATGTATACACAAGGCTGCACAATTAGGGAAAAATCATAATCCCAGTTACTCCACTCAAAATTGAAAGCACAATTATTTTAAAAAGTTTTTTTTTTTTAAAGATGCGGTAATATAGTTCAGCTAAACAGGACAGTGGTTTTAACATGAATCCATACTTGTTTGAAAATTATGTTGTTTAAAATCATGATCGCACAAGACATATTTTTATGCTGCCATTTAAAGGCTGAAGTCTTTAACTTTTGATCAGTCCAAAAACAGCCTGTTCGAGTTTAACCCTCTAAGCGCCAAAGTCGCAGAATTGCGACAGGATGCAGTATTGAATAAAACAGCTTGCTGTGTCAAATATAGTGTCAAATCGCATTTATACTCCTCTCCACTAGTTGGCAGACATGTTGTACTTTAGTTCTGAGAATTACGACACCCTCCCATGTATTTTTTTCGAGAAAAAAACATTCAAACCACACACGGAAGTAGCAGAGCTAGTTTACCAGTGAGCTAATGAAGCTAACGCGATGTAGTCAGATTTAGCAAATAATTCCGTTGAATAAACAGCAAACTGCAACTATAATTTATGGTGGTTTGTTTCTTTTGTTCACATGTTTTGTTTCTGAATAAGAGTATATGCCTTCAGTAGATGACGGCATTTCTCGTTCAGTGCCTACGTTTCTCCTGGTGCGCCTGCCAAGCAATGGCAATGTTGAGCAAAACAACAGTACTCAAACAAAAACATAGATTCTTTGCCCAACACAGATGGAGGTGACTCAGATACACATGGTAGTTTTTGCAGGATAGTTGTTGGAGGTTTTAGTGTCAGTAGAGCTTTTTAGGATGTGGCTTGGAAGAAGTGTAGATGTGCGTTTTTTTTCATCGTCGCGACGCGCTTGTGTGTGGCGAGATTATGTGAAGTGTTGATCACTGAGCAAGTAATACGCATGTTTTACGGTGCCTGTCCACTATCGCGGCGCGTTGAGATAGCTTGCCGCACCGCCTCCCCTTGTGTTGCCGGATCGCTACTACAGGTAGGCGTGTACAGAAAGTGCTGTTGAAAGACCACAGCTCAACATTAGCATGTCTGTGTGTGGCTTGTGTCCTCTATTGTAAGTCACGTTGATTAAAAACATGTAAAAAGTCTAATGTAATGTAATGTAAAAATGGGCTGTGTCTACATAGCACGTTCTTGCAGTTAACATCGCCCCCAAATCTGCTGGGATCAAACCAGTATCCCTCCATTTGCTGGTCGACTTCTTTACCTCCAGAGAAACTACACTGTCGGTGTACTTAGATTTTCTACAGCATACAATTTCACTCATATCACCAATAGAAACTGTAATAATTATAAAACAACAGTTTTCTTTTCTCGAGAAAGTTGCATATTCACGAGAACTGATTTTGTCATGACAATACCTCGCTTGTGATCTACTTTCATTGGATAACGCGGGCGCGTCCGCTGGAATAATTTGCATAAAGTTGAGCAGAGCCCAACTTCTTGACGCGCCGCAGCTGTCCGAGCCACCGCGCCGGAATCCCGA
The DNA here is from genome assembly GCA_027475355.1 of Coilia nasus. NCBI lineage: Eukaryota > Metazoa > Chordata > Actinopteri > Clupeiformes > Engraulidae > Coilia > Coilia nasus. The sequence continues at coordinate 641,940 of CM050221.1, forward strand.
TGGGCCATACTGACTTGACGGACTCCATTGGAAATGAATAGAATGCGTGCAGCGTGGCTTGACGCGCCACGATACTGGACAGGCACCGTTAGTCTCCGTGTTCAATGCCAGGAGGGTGGCAGTGGTCGGATTGTCCGTAGAAGAGCTGTTGTAGTCAGTAGGAGTGCCAATAAAAATGAAAGTAGCGACGATGAATCTTTCAACCGCGGGAGAGGTAGTAAAATACAATCGGGAGTGCTCACTCTCCGTGCGCATAAGGGAAAGGGGGCAAACGACACAGAGGCTGCATGTGTGTTCAGGCTGCAGGTGTGAATGATGATGGTAATAATTAGTAGGCCTAATTAGAGCCTGGGTGTGTTTTAGCAACGGTGATGAGGAACAATACCAAAACTGGATAAAAAGCCCCTAGGTAAGCCAATTGGATATAGGAGGGACAGAGAGATGACCAATGATAAATTGGCCCTATGTGTTGTTTCCAATTGATTTCTTGAATTTGTTCACAACTAAAACAAATCAATATGCCCATGCCCATTTTCAGAAATGTCAGTAAGACTTACAGTGTGACTGGCTATGCAATATGGTGATGATCGACCAGTTTTTGTAGTTTGCTCACACAAAATACACATGTAATAACTGTGGAGTGGGTCTGTGTGCTGGACCTTGCAATGAGAGGTACTACACACTGAAAAACCACAAAGACTGCCACCTGGACAGATAAGCACACTTTAGGCCCATGCAGGCAAAAGACCAGCCTACCGTTCACATGCGTTTGTTATTATATGGCTCTATATTAGTTATAATGTACACTGTTGGCTTACAATTTATTGTTTTCCTGACCATAATGTACGTATGTGCAACAAAAAACAGTGATGGTAAGGGGCAAATATTATGAAATGGGTTGAGCATTTATTGAAAAATCTCTGCATTTCATGAAAAAAACGTCAAAATGCAAGATGGCCGCCACCCTGTGACATCACAATATGCGAATTAGATGGGTACATTTACTGCAAACATAAACTTTGGGTCATCCTCAACATTTGTCAAATTTACAGTCAGGCTGTATCTGTTACCAATTTCAAGCCACAGCCTTTTGAAATTTAGATGTCAAAATTGAGCATTAAAAAAAAAAAAACCCTGGTGCCTAGAGGGTTAAATGCAATTTCCAAATTTACTGCCTATCTTCTTAGTATTGTTTCTGCTGTTAGCATTTCACATGGGTGGACAATAGCCAGGTTGTAAAAATAGCTTCCTGGTATTTTTTCTGAAATATTCATGAGCACTTTATGCAATTAGTAAGTATAATGTATACCATCTGAATTGAAACACATTTTGGTAACCCTTTATCTTCATAGGAGTGGCATAAGCATTTTAGAAGTATGACATGATGAACATTAATGACACTTCAAATGAAAATGAATTACACTTGACAACAATGACATCTGCATCCCAAAAAATATTAGCTTAACGTTACAAAAACTGAATGACACTTATTAGCAACTGTCATAACCAGTGTCATAATAAACATCGCATGACACATGAACATTAAAGGGCTCATCTGACAGTTATGTACATGCCTTCAGTATAAAGTTACCAACATTTTTGGTTGTAGGATGACACTGAGCAGACCAATGCACTAGAGGGTGCTAGCATTACAACACAGGCCAATGCGCACATTCCGTCTGTTGGCAACAAAGTCACTGTGGGACAGGATGAAGGAGACGATGGCCCAAGCACCAAGGATCTAAGGGAATGGCTAAGAGAGCACCCCAACTATACCATGGATATGCCTGGATATGTACCAGTAAGCAACAGTCCTTGAAGCAGTTATTTCAACAATTGTGTTAAGGAGCATACTTTATGTTTTAAACACACACCTAACTTTCTGATATGCTTACTTCTAAATCCTAAGCTGATGAAAGTACATTTTTTTGCATCAAAAAGTGGAGTGTTAAACTTGTGTTACCATGACTAAATATGTTACCATAACTAACATGGTAATTTTTTAACTGTCATGTAGAAGAGCGAGGATCTGCTTGTGTCGCATGCCCCAAAACCCAAGCAAAAGAGGCATCGCTGTCGCAATCCCAACAAGATTGACATAAACACACTAACTGGCGAAGAGAGGGTACCAGTGGTGAACAAACGAAACGGACGTAAGGTACGCGTATATGCTTGTCACAGTAAAAAAATTTGTGAAGCTTATATTCATTTGCCTTTATAAACACGTTCATAAAGGGTTATAAAGCCGTCATACAGCATAATAGTTGAAATTAGTATTCATACATACTCATGACTGTACTCTTAGAATGCACTGTCGCTTAAAACTGGGCTTATGACATTATACTCATGACTGTACTCCTAAAGCTTTATAAAGCATGTAGTGCTTATGTATAAGTAGTTATAAATACTTAACATGCATTATAAATGCAATATGAGCCTTTTATGAATGGGTTTATAGAGTCTTAGAAATACAAGCATTTTACAAGTGTAACCCCATTGTCTTTTTAACTACTTACATATCAATTGTTTGAAATCCTTGTACTATTTTTTACTCTCTTGAAGATGGGAGGTGCTATGGCACCACCTATGAAGGACTTGCCCAGATGGCTGATGGAAAATCCAGAGTTTGCAGTTGCTCCTGACTGGACAGAAATTGTAAAGCAGTCTGTAAGTAATATCCAGATTTTCTTTTTTGACAATTAAAAGGGTAGGATTGCTTTTGTAAGCATAAGAGCATAACTGGTCAACAACACACGACACTGAAAAATGCAATTTTACATGTTCGCACCTAGCAAGACATTCTTACCTCTCATACCCTAACATCACCCTCACCTACCGACGTAACTGTCTCCCCCGTCCATCTCACTACAATGTGGTGCACGGCTTTCAGCTGCTCTGCTCCTCGGCTCAGGAACTCTGCCACCTGAGCGTTGAAGTATTAATTCTCTTCCCTTTTCAAGTCAAACCTCAAAACTCACCTGTTTAGATTGGCCTACCCCTTATGACCTTACTGAACTTTTCTTTCTGCTGTCATGTTTTAGGGCTTCCTTCCTGAGTCCATGTTCGATCGCCTCCTGACTGGGCCTGTTGTTCGGGAAGAGGGTGTTCGTCGCAGAGGCAGAAGACCTAAATCAGAGATTGCCAAAGCAACGGCAGCAGCTCAGGCAGCAGCTGCAGCTCAGGCAGCAGCGGCAGCAGCAGCTGCTTCCACTGCAGGAGTGAATCCCTTACTGATGAATGGCCTGTTTGGGAGCATGGACCTCACGAGCCTACAAGGCCTCCAGAACCTCCAAAGCCTTCAACTGGCTGCAGGCTTAATGGGCTTTCCTTCAGCACTGACGGGGGCTGGTGATGGTAAGCACTCTGCTTCAACGGCCATGCTGCCTCTGATGCTGCCTGGTATGGGGGGCCTACCCAACATGTTTGGTCTGAACAGTCTGTTTGGAGCTTCCACCAGTGCTACTGCAGGATCTCCTAATGGAAAGAACTCCAGTGAACAGGGAGATGCAGAGGGAAAGGCCCTGGCCAAAAACGATGATGAAGCCATGGAAGAGGAGGTAAAGGAGAAGGAGGGTGACTTTGAAGAAAAGGACAAAGCCAAAACAACCACTTCCAATGAGGCAGAGTCAACTGAACCTAATGGAGAGTCAGCATTGACTGCAGCTGCTGCCGCTGCTGCCGCTGCCAGCATATCCACCAACCCGTTGGCCTTTAACCCCTTCCTACTTTCCACCATGGCCCCCGGCCTTTTTTATCCTTCTATGTTCCTGCCCCCAGGCCTGGGAGGGCTAGGCTTGTCGGGCTTCTCCCCTACCTCATTGGCTGACTTGCAGAGCGCTATGAATGGAGCGCTGGTGGGAGCTCCAAGTGATGAAAACCAGATATCTCCTAAGCTGTCCCAAACTGACCAAGACAAGCCAGCTGCTGCTGCAGGCACCACCGCCATTGAAAACAGTGACTCAGAGGAGAGTCAGAGCAAGACAGCTACTCAGGATCAGGATATTGCTGTAGCAGCTGTGGAGCTTAATTCCCCAGAAGGAGAGGAGGATGATGAAGATGATGAGGATGCTCCTGAAGAGGATGACAAAAGTGATTAGAAACTGGGCCTTTTGATTTCTCCCGGGGCTTGTTGGTCAGATTAAGACGCTAGATAATTATTCTTTGATGAGTTGTTAGTCCAGGGGGCTATTCCAAGTAGGTGGTTTAGTAACTAACCCATATGAGTGAACTTAGAGTGAGTTGTAAATCTGCTAAAAGAAGAGTTCTGTAGCTTCATCCTCCCATTTAAACAAAGTCACAGAGCTCTTCTATTGGAATGTTCAACCCTTGCTTAGAGTTAACATACCCAAGTAAGTGGCCAAACACACTTTCTGGAATACCCCCCAGTTGTTTACATGTCAACTCATCCAAAACAGTTAATGGATTTTGGTTGTTTTTTGTGTCTGAAATTGAGGAGAGAGAGGGTCAAAAGTGGATATGCCTGTCTGTAACCATTAGCATAGCGAGAGAAAAGTAAACAAGTAGAGTTGTGCGAATGTCAAAAGGGTGACTTTTTTTTTTTTTAAGCACAGTCGTGCTTTCTAGATGACAGAACTTTCCTCTGAAATGTTGTAGGAAGTAATTTTTCAAATAGTGCTATGCTGCTTTTTCCTTTTTTTCTCTCTACTGTTGACATTGTTATATGTAGTATCTTGTTAAAATTTGGTGGCATGCATTTAAACGGCATTAAACAACTTCTGCTGCTGCTGAAAAAGAACTCTTTTTCGATGTACTGTTGAGCTGTGAGGAGCGGGGATGAAGTTCTCACATATCATAGCCCTATACTCTTGACTGTTTTGAGTCTCTCACACTGACAATCCCTACAGGGGGTAAGGAGACCTCTCAACCTGTGGAGTTAGCAATAACGAAGGCAGCTTTTGAATGTTCAATTTTACCTTCAAATTATCTGGAAGTGTGTAGAAAACATCATTTTGAAAATTTTACTGCAGTCAAATTCTCATGTTAATGCACTGGGTGTTAAGAAACAAATGAAATCAGGTACCTTTGTCTATTGAATGGACTTTTGTTACTTTAGCCACAAAGCTGAACAGCATTACCTCAATTCTAACTAGCCTTGAAGTTTACAGACACAAATGTTGTAAATGTAATTTTTCTTACCCTTTTTGTGTTTTTTTTCTTCTTCAAAACATCATGTATGATCTGTAAATGGCTGCCAACTGTAGTTAATGATGCTTTTAATAAAAGTGACTCACAATATTCACCTAGGAAACCAAAACTGAGTGCATGATATCCTTTTTTTGGAAACGCATATTTCTTGGGCTAAAAGTATACATGACTGCTGTGAGGTGTCCATGCAGAAAAACGCAGCCTACGGTACTGTGCTTTCAGACCAAGAGAGACTAGACCCACCGCAGTGGTTGAAATCAGCATTCCTCTGTGGAGGGATGGCGAATTCATCAATGAAGCACCTCGGGCAAGCGGAGCATAAAATAGAAGTTAAAATCTAGTTAATTGTATGAGCTATGATGCGATTTGGACATAACCAATTGGAATGTATAGATTGAACATTCTGGACATGGTGGACATTCTGAATTTATATGTCGAGTGAAATGAGCAACATAAGCTACTGAGGACGTTGCTGTTTGGGTGTCTTCAGCTGCTTTATTGCTTTAGTTAAGTCAAGTAGGTTTTCATTGTTTCTGCCACATACACAGTACATAGTGAGACAAGACAAGGTTTCATTGGGAACAATTGGTGATGCACGCAACTGTTAACACAGATACATAATACCATCTACATACACTGTTATGAACCACATACGCACATAGTACACACACACACAATCACGAGGGACTACACAGATGCATACTCACACACACATGCCTCTTCACACATCTACACATACACATTCTAGGACACGCATCTACATACATTATATTACAAGCAACTTAAAGGAGGACACAAACAAGCTAACAAGTGTAGAGGAACACAAAGTTAGAGTAGAGTAGAGTAAACAAAGGTATGGCAACTTTGGTGCCGCCTAGGGTGCACACAAGGAGGCAACACAAGGAGAAAGATGTGCCTTAAGTTTCCTGGTCTGCATAAAGGGGATTAGTGACACCAACAGTTGAGTGAGTTCACCCTATATATTTTTTAAAGACTTATTGTCAGTCTACCTTAAGTTGGATGTTATAGCTTGATTTGTTTTTATTTGTTTTGCATCAAGACGCCTACGCAACCACTTGGCTAGGACTGAAAGACTCAGGACAAGTTTCTATCCACAGGCCATCAGAACCCTGAGCACACACTATACTGACTTTGCACACATCCACCACTCATCACACACAACCTAACTTTACACCATACACACACACCCCAGATGTCATCGGAGCCCCGCCATTCTCCATCCTCCACTGCCTCCACAGCACCTCATGCCCCCCTCACCCTTTCTCCTCACATACGGATGCCCCACCCCATCTCGGCAAAGTCCCCCCCACACACATACACAGCTCTCACATCCTCCCCCAGACACACACAGTACGCAGTACATAGCTTGTCTCGTGGCACGCAGCCCAAAGCTCCGCCCCCCACCAGGACACACACACACACAGCGTGCAGCATATAGCCTTGATCCTTGTGTTATGCCCTCCCCACACACCCACAGCACACAGCCCTCGTAGTTTAGACCCCCCCCCCCCCACACACACACACACACATAGGCGGTTTTTGCATTGGGCAAACATGGGCATTTGGCCGAGGCCTCGTCCAATCAGGGGCCTCGTCGTTACTGCTATGACAGTAATAAAAGCAATATTAATATTAAGCATCATTCGGGTTGAGACCAGGCATATTATATTATATTATATTCTCAATGCGTGTACTCTCAGTGAAAAAACTGTCTGTGACCTGACATCACACACGACTGTCCGGCTTCGCTCTGGCGTCTGAGGTAGCCTAGGCAACGACTTGAGCGAACTCGGCGGCAACACCAGTCTAGAGTCGTTTTTTTTTTTTCGAAACGGCGACAAAAACGTATTCATACAGAATGAAACGATTTCTAAGCGGCGGGGAGAAAAAGAAGAGAAAAAAGGAAAATGAAAGATTTGTTCAAAAGCTTCCCAAATTAACCACCTTCTTCACACCAGCCCATACACTTGCATTCGTGGACTTCACAATGCACCACATTTACATTCATGGTTTGCACATACATGGGCTTTGCCATATTGCACTACATAGGCCTATACATTGGACTTTGGATTTAACTTTTTATTCAACTCTTTTTTAAACCTTTTTGACCTTTTTTCCAGGGGCGGAGCTGGGTGGCTTTTGGGGCTGAAGCCCCAAATCTCACGTCAAAAGCCCCGAATCTTTTTTAAGCTTTACAAAATCATGACAACCCTGAGAATATGCTCTCTGTAAATTACATTAAAACTGAGTAATGGGCAAATAGCCTACAACAAAACCCACATTTCCCTCATTCTTAAAATGCTGTTATTCTAACGTGACACAACTAGAAAAATAGAATCCCACTAAAACAAGGGCTTGCATGTGTTCTAATTCTAAACATTAACATCTCCTTTGTACAGTCTATGCTCGTCTGTCAGAACTTGCTGTCTTCCTTCAACCATGGACATTTCTTAAAAAAAATAAAAAAAATACGGGTACCTTGTCATCAGCAGCAGCCAGTAAGTTGTCACACATTTCAGGTCAGTGATTAAAACGTTATTTTGGGTTAGCACGGCAGTCTTGACGTTTGGTAGGCTACTAGCCACAGCTTGGCTGTTTACATCGGCTAGCTAGGTTAGGCTGCTATAATAATTCTAGCCTGGTAAACCAGCCCCTCGTACTTCTTTTTATTTTGTACAGAATTCTGAAATGAAGTACGAGGAAAAAGTTAATGAGTTAGTGAAATTGGGACGTGAAGAATAACTTTAAAGGTGTTATGATACATTAACTAGTAATTTTCTCCATTCCTGAGCTTTGATTGCCATCTAGTGGAAAGTATATGCAACAGCATACTTAGCTACAAATGCATGGGCCTATTGTTCACTAAGCACAGTGAGGATATTTTAATGTCACATGCATAGGTCTATAGTGACAGAGTGTAGAAAATGCAGTGAAATTGTGTCTGTCAGTCTATTTATACCACTTCTAACATACAAAAAAAAGCAAACAAGTAATCCATCTATGCAGTCCCAGTTTGAATCTACTGAAAGTTAGTGTAACATGAGTCTCAATTTTGCAATTGTTTACATAAGAATCTCTAGAAGTCAGTAATGAAGTGGTTATTGTTTCTTTCCATATTGTCTTGTGCAGGCCATGCAACTGAGAATATAGGCTATGATTTAGGATTTGACATGTCTAACAGATCACTCTAAAATGGACTAGAATGCAGGAAATTGCATCTACGAAATAAAAAAATTTCTGGGGGAGGAAAAAAAGTTTTTCCATGCATATGATCGATTTTGTCGGATGTATGGGTTTGAGTTGGGGGGGGGGGGGGCTTGGGTAGGGCCTCAGAATCCCTAAAACCGCCCCTGCCCCCACACAGCAGCACGCAGCATATAGCCTTGCTCCTTGTGTCATGTCCCCCCTCCACACACACACACACAACCCTCGGGACTCAGCACCCCCTCAACACACACACCTATGCTCCCTGGCTCATGCCCCTTCAACGCCTTCCCTCACACACAGCCCTCACACCCCCCCATACCCCCCCCCCAACACACACACACACAACCCGCCTGATGACACCTCCCTAAACCCCCACAACACAGACAGGACATACAGCTCTTAACCATCATCCCCGACACACCCCCCCCCAGGATGCAGCATATGCCCCCCCCCCCCCAATACACAACCAGGACACACAGCCCTCCCATCCACCCCACAAACACATAGCATACAGCTTGCTCCTACTGTCATGCCCCCCCCCCCCCCACACACACACACACAAGTACCATATAGGACACGGTCCTATGTCGCCTCCACACCGCCACCGCCTCCCGTACACACAGCCCTCACACATCCTCCCCACACACACACACAAACACACAGAGGACACAGCCCTTGCGGCTCAAGCCTCCACCCACCACACACAGCACACAGCATATAGCCTTGCTCCCCGCCTCATGCCACCTCCCTCCACCCCCCCACACACACAGCACACAGGACACAGCCCTCACGGCTCAAGCCCCCCTCCCACACGCACACAGCACATATCTTTGCTCCCTGCTGCCCTCAGCCCTCTCCACACACGTTTGTGTTTGTCCAAACCCACCTCAGTGCTATCAGCTGCACACGCAGTGCCACCCCCACCCCACACACAGCCTGTCATCTGCCATCACAGCCAGTCCTCCCACCCAACCATAACTGCACTTTATGCACTTTATCCCACCCCCCATCACCTTTTCTACCTCTGCCCTTCATATAGTAGTCATCCCCCCAACTGCATTCTATGCACTTTACTCCCCACAGTCTAGACTCACAATCAACAGTTTCACTGCATGTCCTACTACTCAGTATGTCTATGCATGTGACAAATAAATATCCTTGTATCCTTGTATGCTCTTTCCACAGAAAAATGCTCTAAAAAGAAAAACATCACAAAATCAAATACAAATGTCATTTATGTATATAGTTATGTAGGTATATTATTTATTTATTTAGTTAGTTAGTTATTTCAATGGTACAGCTTTTTAGCTAAGGAGGAGCAAAGCAGCAGTGAGGATGAGGGTGACAGCAGTGGTTATGCCTTCCTGAGCCCGCATTCCTGAGTGGTTATGCCTTCCTGAGCACAGCAGAGGACATCAATTTCTCCATGGTGCAGTACAAGTACAGTGCAGTACTTAGCCAAGACCCAGTAGATATTTGTTTATTTTATGCAGTTAGGGCCTCAGGGTTATGTGCAGGATTTGAAGTAAAATGCTTCAAGAAGCTGTACATGACTGGTACAATAATGAAGAACCGACTCGCTGGAGCGAACATTGGTACCCAGTAACAAAGCCATGAAAATGCAGGAAGAGATACCTCATGACAAGTTTCTGCTGAAGATGGAAAGTTGTGTGAAGTGGTACAACAAGTTGTGTGAGGGTAGTGGTAAGACAATATTGATGATGCCTGTTGTTCATGGTACATAGCCTAAAGACATCTTCCAACCCCGGAACAAGAAATTGAAACAATATGTCAGGGTCTCACAACTAAGCAATGTCCGTGAGTACAACATCAAGATGGGTGAAGTTGATTAGATGGATAGAATGATTAGTTACTGTTGCTGGGCTTGCCTTGCAGCCTTAAAGAGCAGAGGCGGTATAGGTGGTAACCAGTAATGTTTTTTATTTTCCACAGTAGGAGGGAAAAAATGCTGTTTCTGTCCGTTCCCTGGCCGCCGACTCATGTTTTTAGTATTAAAAGGCTGTGTTTGCTAAGTTCTGTGTTCGTGGTGTTTCTTAACAATGAATGTGTGGTGCAAAAACGGTAACGGGCAACAGCACCATTACAGTTGCTATCACATGAGCACCTGTACTAAGAAGTGAACCTTGTGGATGGTAATCCATCTCGTAGCTCTAGCGTTAGCCAACAGCTGGCTACACTACCGAAAAGACCATGCAATATGTGCTGGACCAAAGACAAGGCCCATCCAGTTCCTTCAGTTCTATATGGAAGTAGTTAAGATCCTCTTAGCCCAGCATCACGGTGCAGATGCAGACCTTTCAGAACAGTCCGAGGAAGAAGAAGATTCAAATCAAGGGGGAAAACATCATGCGGCAACAGTTGCCCCATGTCTCTGTCCGCAGGAGGGCTAATGCCCACCTCCCAGAGATGATCAGCCTGAAGAATTTGATGCGCTGCAGACTAGGCTGCACTGGAAGAACCCGAGTGTGTTGTGTGACCTGCAAAGTGTTCTTGTGCCTGCAAACTGAGCGTAACTGTTACTCAGCCTTTTACACATAGGTGATGGCAGTGATTCTGAAGGTGTGTACATGTTCCTAAAGTGTACATGTAAACTTCGTTACATTATTAAGACCGCCGCTAGCGAAGCGAAAGCGGTCATATTGGAGTTGCCGAATTTTTTTTCCCTTTTTTTTTTTTTTTTCGTCAACGATTCCCGGGACACTGAAACTCAGGGGGACATGAATGTTTGTAGGCATGTATGTAGCCCTAGACGTTTGTGAGCGAATAACGCCTTTTGGTCCCCCAGGGCCACCCCCCTGCTGTGCCAGTGTCCGTTAAAGAGGGGGAGACCGGCAAAAGCTTTTGCTGTGTTACAGAGATGTATCGACCCAGCCCATAAACGCTCACTTGAAGCATAGCGCCACCTAGTGATATGGGTAAATTGGGATTTTGAGTTGCCAATATCTTGGACCGAGAAGGTGGAAACTGCGCAAAATACGTCATACACGATCACCACAAAGACCTCTAACACCACAGCACATGCCATAAAATTTGGTCCATAGGGGTCGCTGTAATTGTCAAAAATGTCATTTTGCCGATTATCTAGAGAATGCTTACGTTTACAACAATTTTTTTTTATCATGAAATCTATTGACCCTCACGCATGGAAAACACTGGTTGACGCCCACTTCCAACGAAAACAATTTCCGTTAAATCTTAACATTGCGAAAACGAATCTGAACGAACTCGTCATACGCCGTTCATGTGAATCTCACCAAATTTGGTATATGTCATCTACAGACAATGCTGACAAAAAGTTATCAAAGGATTTATCTTGAGATAAACCATTTCGAAGTTACATGTCAATGAACATTTAACACGTAGCTTAAAATTCTTCAAATGTCCGTATCTTGGCTTTTAATTGCTCAAATTTGGTCAAAGTTGACATGCCATCTCAAAACAGCTTTCTTTTCATGTGTACTAAATTTTGTGACATTTCGTCATAGGGGGCGATGTTTATTGGCGAAGCTAGGTGTCAAAAAACAGTTTTTGTTAAATAACTCAGCAACAGTTTTGCCCAAGACAACGATTTTGTGTTAGTATGTTGGTGTTACAGAGGCATATTGACCCAGCCCATAAACACTCACTTGAAGCATAGTGCTACCTAGTGATAAGGGTAAATGCAAAAATTGGGATTTTGAGTTGCCAGTATCTTGGACCAAGAAGGTGAGAACTGCACAAAATACGTCATGCATGATCAGCACAAAGACTTCTAAAACTACAGGACGTGCCATACAATTTGGTCCATAGGGGGCGCTGTAATTGTACAAAATGTCATTTTGCCTATTATCTAGAGAATGCTAATGTTTCCAACCAATTTTTTTTTATCATGAAATTTATTGACCCTCACGCATTGAAAACACTGCTCGACGCCCACTTCCAACGAGATCAATTTCCGTGAAATTTTAATATTGCAAAAACGAATCTGAACGAACTCGTCATAGGCCGTTCAAGTGAATCTCACCAAAGTTGATATATGCCATCTATAGACAATGCTGACAAAAGTTATCAAAGGATTTATCTTGAGATAAACCGTTTCGAAGTTACACGTCAATGAACATTTAACAGGTAGCTTAAATTTTTAAAAAGTCCATATCTTGGCTTTTAATTGCTGAAATTTGGTCAAAGTTGACATGCCATCTCTAAACAGCTTTCTTTTCATGTGTACCAAATTTTGTGACATTTCATCATAGGGGGTGATGTTTATCGCCGAAGCTAGGGGTTGAAAAGCAGTTTTTGTTAAATAACTCGGCAACAATTTTGCCCAAGACAATGATTTTGTGTTAGTATGCTGGTGTTACAGAGGCGTATCGACCCAGCCCATAAACACTTGAAGCGCCACCTAGTGATATGGGTAAATGCAAAAATTGGGACTTTGAACTGCCAATATCTTGGACCGAAAAGGTGGGAACTGCACAAAATACGTCATGCACGATCAGCACAAAGACCTCTAAAACCACAGCACGCGCCATACAATTTGGTCCATAGGGGGCGCTGTAATTGTACAAAATCTCATTTTGCCTATTCCTTGCCTTCACAAATCACTTCTACACAAACACAAACAATGTCATTCATTCAAAACCCACATCCATGCCCACTTCCAGGAAATCATTTCCACAGAAATTCTCACCTCACAACACTGCTCTACCACACACTCATCATACCAACAGTTCCCACATTTCAATATACTGCAGCGGTCATACCATGTACCGCTATGCGGTACATCTAGTTACTTTGTGTGTGTGAGAGAGAGAGTGTGTGCGATTAGTCACATCAATCAATCATCAAGGTCAATCAATCGGGTGACACATGGGTTCCATAAGGATCTACCGGGTCCTTCTGTCCTCAGTGATCGCAGCATTTTACATGTCTTTTTTTACGTTTTTTTACGTTTTTCCACTATGATGTTCAAAACATATTATTAGCCTGATAAAACAGTGACAATAAAGATGCTTTGAATGTTTTATATTTGGCCAAGGCCACTGCTGGAATAACAACTCCCTTGGCAGATCAAGACAGTGAAATGCTCTTGCCCTCCCCCCTCCCCACCTTACCCCCAGCATGGCAAGCGAAACTGTGACCAGCGCTTAGCAGCTGCAGGACCGGATGGCTGCTTTCCTATGTTGGATTAACCCCAGAGACTTACCCTGTCTTACATGTCGTAAAGTGTAATTATGTGCTCTATCGCTGAGATGTTTTTCCTGTTTGCACACTATGTTCCCGTAGGACTATGCTCCCTTAGGAGCATAGTGTGGGGGTTGGCTTTTTCTCCTCCCATTTCCTCATGTGATGCTGTATTTTTTTACGTCCTCATGGACGGGTTGATGGTTCATTTCATTGTATCAAACTGTCTCCGTGGTATTTTTATGTATTTGTGCCACCTCTGACAATAGAGGAATACGGTGTTTACGCCTACAAAGTGGAGAAATTAAAGGTTCTTTGTATCTAGGTAAAGTACCATACCCTGGTAAACCAGCCCTTCATACTTTATTTGATTTTGTATGGTCTGGCAGGGCTTCCATTGACATTGCTGTTCACACTGACTTGAGCGTGTACACAAGGCCGTTGCTAGCCATTTGGGTGCTCTAAGCCCCCCCCACAAAATGAACAATACATCAGAATTTATCAGTGCCATTCACTTAATTTTTGAAACAAACACCAAACATTGAAGTTAAAATAATAAATTATTTTAAAATGTTAATTAATAAATAAATAAATACCACTACCATTATTGAACAAAGACTTGTGCAATGACTGCAGACTGAACATTGAACTAAAATTAGAGCTGACTTTAAAAGGACTTCTCCGCACCATTTCCACACGATCAGCATCTAGAATGAGAGCTGACCATAGAGCAGGATCATATGGAGGGGGCACATATGTCTCCACAGTGTCCCTTGCTGATGGCTCTCCGTGACAGGACTCATCACTGTCGCGGTGGTTGTGTGTGGAGTTGCACCTGTACCTGAACTGGACGTTGATGGTTGTTGCTGGTCAGGGCTGAGTCTACACTGGTTGATGGTTGATGTCCAGGGCTTGAACTGCTGGTGGATGGTTCATCCTCCTCTTCCTGACATTAAGGTCCTCCTTGCACATATCTAAGCATTGACCCTGCATTCAGAATTAAATAACAAAATATTCAGGGATTCTACTGAAATACAGTTTTTAACCACAGTACCAATTAGGTTTATGTAGGCCTACATGTATATCACTGGTACATTTCAAAATTCAAAACTCTATTTTAAATTTATAGAGGTGTCACATGGGACAACATAAAAATTCTATACATAATTTGATATGAATACGAAGGGGGAAAATCTACATAACTGTAAGATTGACTCTTTTTATATTACAGTTTCATCAACAGATGTCGCCCTTGGCCTATAAACCTGAAAACCGACAAGAACATAGCCTGTATATATACAGTCAATAGACTAGAACCACTTACTTGAATAAAAATGCATCTTTATAGATATCCTGAAATGCAGTATCTTGCGAAATAAACTTGGCTAATTAGGGTAATGATACTTGACTGCACCTCTGACGGTAGTAGTGTTAATTTCTAATAACAAAAGCTAATAACAAAAACTAGTAGAGCATTCGTCAGGGTGACAAAATTAACACTAGGAGGAGCACCAGGGCATCAGGAGGAGAATGTGTGAATAGTCTAATTTGTTAACATGCATTCTAAACAAATATGTGAATCAGCCCTTAGGCACAATTTTGCCTGGCTAATCAGCGAGCAGAGGGAGTGCTCATGATCCATGATGTGTCTGTGTGCTCAATTTGAAATGTATGCAGGCTAATTGTAGGGTGAGATCAGGTAAAATGGGACATCAGCTAAAATGGGACAAATAAGTTTTTAAACCTTTATCTCTTTAAATATCAAGGACATGTTGTTATATTTTTGCTGCATTTGTCATTTACAATATATATTATTTTGATTGGACTAGACTAGAGTATCATAGATGGGAGGAGGCAAGGTTTAAAAAATCAGTGGAGCCAAAACCTGCAAGGTAAGCCCCCTTACATGTCAATTCTGTCTTCATGATTATATGACTATTGTAGCGGAAGCGATAAGAATATAACTCATGATTGAAATGTGTATTATAATATGTTAGATTTGGTTGTCTGCTTTACTTTTTTAATAAAAATGAAAGTTTAGTTACTAAGGGCCCATTTCCACCGCACTCTCTGCGTATTCAGCGCGTGGCCGTATTCTGTCCGTATTCTGTCCGTATTCATTTAGAATGCACGTTAGCGGATGAGACCATTCCCACCGCCACCGTGTTCTGAGCGTATTCTGAGCGTAGACTACGCTCAGGGCTCATTTCCACCGCCTTGTTCAGCGCCTAGCCGTGTTCAGCGCGTGGGCGTATACAATTGGTTTGTATGGGGACAGAATACGCTCAGAACACGCCAGCGGTGGAAATGGTCTAATCTGTTAACGTGCATTCTAAACGAATACGGACAGAATACGGCCACGCGCTGAACATGCAGAGAGTGCGGTGGAAATGGGCCCTTAGGGCTCATTCACACCAAACACTCTCCGTATTCAGCGCGTGGCCGTATTCTGTCCGTACAATATGTTTCTATGGTGATAGAATACGCTCAGAATACGGCCACGCGCTGAATACGCAGAGAGTTTGGTGTGAATGAGCCCTTAGGGCCCATTTCCACCGCACTCTCTGCGTGTTCAGCGCGTGGCCGTATTCTGTCCGTATTCATTTAGAATGCACGCGCTGAACACGGCTATGCGCTGAACGAGGCGGTGGAAATGAGCCCTCAGAATACGGACTGCAGCTAGAGAATAGAAACCGAGTCTATTTTTCTGCACGTATTCAGCCAAAATCCCATTGAAGCCAATGCAATTCATGTCAACTGTGCTATCAATGCATGTATTGACACAGGGAATACCTCAAAAACCTAGCGACTGTCTGCAAAACATTACCACTCGATTACAACTGCATGAAACAAACGCTGGAAAGCTATCAATATTGGCCATCATATCAGATCTGCACTACATGTGCAGATGCACATGCAAGGGCATTGACTAGCCTACATAAACACAGAAACTGAAATACCTGTTGTCACGCTGTCCACTCAAACATGTTGTAGGTATAATAGTGGAGCTTTTATGTTCTTAATAGGAAGAAGCACGATTTTCTTCGGAGTATTCTCAATGCAAGAAGAGCCTCAATCGGTCTTCTGTCGACGACTCGAGCTATAAAAATAGTAACCTCGTTCTTGTCATTCAGTGTTTCCTATTTGGTTAAATAAATCTAACGTCAGTAAGCCACTGGGCAAAGTTTAGGTCCATACGTCACTACATTTAATAAATACATGTATTTATCCGAGGTAGGAAAAAGTGGCTGCAGAGGCAGACTTTATCATAATATTATGGAAGGGGTTAAAAATAAGTTCGCTTTTTTGTACCGGGAGTGAATAAAGGCTTTGACAACAATCAGCCTACATGATTTAGAACAATATGTCAAATATTCCCTTTGTCTTATCGAAGTGCCAAGTTGTAGGCTACTATTTGTGCAGTTATGCTTTCTGAACAACGTTTAACATAAGGAAATAAAACCAGAGAAACACATATTGACAGATAGGGAAACGTTAGCCTGGCTATTGCGACTTGTCAATGCTCTGCGAACATTGGTCTGGCCAAGCTGTGTTGTAAACCCATTTCTCAGAAGGCGGGCTTAACCCGCCTCTTTCAAATGCCTCTGTTTGCTACTGGACGAAGCTTCAATCAATCACACCCCTCTGCCCTCTGACGTATACCCCAGCGGAAGAAACTGCTTGATCCAAACAAAAAGTAGTAGTAGCCTGTAGTCATATAGAAATGGCGTTAAATGATTTTTGTCGGACTTGTGAGGTGAACATGAGAGTGGCTGGTGTTGGCCATTTAATATTGATATTCGAAAAACGAATCAGTGCGATCAAAGGCGACATGACCACAACAACAGCGTCTGCGCAAAGCATGGACTTGGCTACCAGCGGGGCTAACTGATAAATTAAACTTTTACCGAAGCATTGCAAATGTCGGTAGCATTGCAAAAACGCCCTTTCCCGCAACAAATGCTTCAAGGGCTGCCCTTTGCTCTATTTTCAGATAGAACTTCCCTTTGAATTCATCCTAAACAGCAGCTACAGATGCATTGAAATCTTACGGTTGCTCCACGTTCGCCATGTAGACAGTGACTGAGATAGATTTCCGGTCGCCAAACTACCACGTCATTGCCTTTTGAAATGCTCGATTTTCATTGGCCCCCTATCTGAGGACTGAGCAGAAATGGTTTAGATAGGCAGCTTGGCCAGACTGACTTGCTCGCGAAATGTAAATGCAGCGTCACAGGCAGTATGGGCACACCCAGGCTAGGGAAACGTGGCTATGTGCACTTAAAGACATTGGCCAAGTGCATTTAAAGAGGGGGCTGGCAGCTGAATTCCCGCTCCCGCGCTGAATACGCAGAGATGGCCGGTGGAAATGGTCATACGCTCAGAATACGCCCACGCGCTGAACACGGCTACGCGCTGAACACGGTCAAGGCGGTGGAAATGAGCCCTAAGGGCTCATTCACACCAAACTCTCAGCGTATTCAGCGCGTAGGCGTATTCTGAGCGTATTCTGAGCGTATTCATTTAGAATGCACGTTAGCAGATGAGACCATTCCCACCGCAACCGTGTTCTGAGCATATTCTGAGCGAATAATACGCTCAGAATACGGACTGCAGCTAGAGAATAGAAACCGAGTCTATTTTTCTGCGCGTATTCTGAGCGTATTCAGCCAAAATCCCATTGAAAGCTATAGGCACCGCTGTACAATGCATGCCAACTGTGCTATCAATGCATGTGTTGACACAGGGAATACCTCAAAAACCCTGCGACTGTCTGCAAAATATTACCACTCGCTTACAACTGCATGAAACAAATGCTGGAAAGCTATCAATAGTGGGGTTATCATATCAGATCTGCACTACAAGGGCATTGACTATCCTACATAAACACACAAACTGAAATACCTTTGAAGTTGTCACGCTGTCCAGTCAAACATGTTGTAGGTAATAGTGGTGGAGCTTTTATGTTCTTAATAGGAAGAAGCAAGATATCGCTTTAGATTTCTTCGTCGGAGTCTTAATGCAAGAAGAGCCTCAATCGGTCTTCTGTCGACCACTCGAGCTATAAAAAAAATAGTAACCTCGTTCTTGTCATTCAGTGTTTCCTACTTGGTTTGGTAAATCTAGTCAACAAGCCACTAGGCAAAACTGAGGTCCATAAGTCACTGCATTTAATAATTTATTTACCCGATGTAGGCAAAGTGACTGCTGGCAAAGAGGTAGAGTTTATCATAACTTTATGGAAGGGGTTAAAACGCGTTCGTTTTTCTTGTACCGGGAGTGAATAAAGGCTTTGTCAGCCTACATGATTTAGAAAGATGTCAAATATTCCACTGGCCTTATCAAAGTGTCAAGTTGCACTATAGGTGCAGTGCTGCTTTCTAAACAACGTTTAAAGTAAGGAAATAAAACCAGAGAAGCACATATTGTGTTTACTAAAGTGAGAGATAGGGAAACATGGCTATGTGCACCTAAAGACATTGGCCAAGTGCATTTAAAGACGGGGCTTCCCGCTCCCGCGCTGAATACGCTGACATGTCCGGTGTGAATGGTCATACGCTCAGAATACGCCCACGCGCTGAATACGCCCACGCGCTGAATACGCTCAAGGCGGTGTGAATGAGCCCTAAGGGCTCATTTCCACCGCCTTGTTCAGCGCGTAGCCGTGTTCAGCGCATGGGCGTATACAATAGGTTTGTATAGGGACAGAATACGCTCAGAACACGCTTGCGGTGGGAATGGTCTCATCTGCTAACGTGCATTCTAAATGAATACGGACAGAATACGGCCACGCGCTGAACACGCAGAGAGTGCGGTGGAAATGGGCCCTAAGGGCTCATTCACACCGCCTTGAGCGTATTCAGCGCGTGGCCGTATTCAGCGCGTGGCCGTATTCTGAGCGTATGACTATTCACACCGGACATGTCAGCGTATTCAGCGCGGGAGCGGGAAGCCCCGTCTTTAAATGCACTTGGCCAATGTCTTTAGGTGCACATAGCCATGTTTCCCTATCTCTCACTTTAGTAAACACAATATGTGTTCCTGTGGTTTTATTTCCTTTCTTTAAACGTTGTTTAGAAAGCAGCACTGCACCTATAGTGCAACTTGGCACTTTGATAAGGCCAGTGGAATATTTGACATCGTTCTAAATCATGTAGTCTGATCATTGTCAAAGCCTTTATTCACTCTTGGTACAAGAAAAGCGAACGCGTTTTAACCCCTTCCATAAAGTTATGATAAACTCTACCTCTTTGCCAACAGTCACTTACATCGGGTAAATAAATTGTTTAATGTAGTGACTTATGGACTTCAGTTTTGTCTAGTGGCTTGTTGACTAGATTTATCAAACCAAGTAGGAAACACTGAATGACAAGAACGAGGTGGCTATTTTAGCTCGAGTGGCCGACAGCAGACTAGCGATTGATGCTTTTCTTGTATTGAGAATACTCGAAGAAGAAATCTTCAGCAAAATCTCGCTTTTTCCTATTATACCTACAACATGTTTGACTGGACAGCGTGACAACTTTACAGGTATTTTACTTTCTGTGTTCACGTAGGCTGAGGACTGCACATGTAGTGCAGATCTGATATGACAAGGTCATTCTCGATAGCTTTCCAGCATTTGTTTCATGCAGTTGTAAGCGAGTGGTAATATTTTGCAGACGGCGAGGTTTTTGAGGTATGCCCTGTGTCAATACATGCATTGATAGCACAATTGACATAAATGTTTTAGCTGTGCCTATAGCTTCCAATGGGATTTTAGCTGAATACGCTCAGAATATGCGCAGAAAAATAGACTCGGTTTCTATTCTCTAGCTGCAGTCCGTACTCTGGGCGTACTCTACGCTCAGAATACGCTCAGAACACGGTTGCGGTGGGAATGGTCTCATCTGCCAACGTGCATTCTAAATGAATACGGACAGAATACGCTCAGAATACGGCCACGTGCTGAATACGCAGAGAGTTTGGTGTGAATGAGCCCTTAGGGCCCATTTCCACCGCACTCTCTGCGTGTTCAGCGCGTGGCCGTATTCTCTCCGTATTCATTTAAAATGCACGTTAGCAGATGAGACCATTCCCACCGCAAGCGTGTTCTGAGCGTATTCTGTCCCCATACAAACCTATTGTATACGCCCATGCGCTGAACACGGCTACGCGCTGAACGAGGCGGTGGAAATGAGCCCTTACGCCCCGTGTCCACTAGCAAGCGAAGCGAATTCCGTCTCTCCGCACCCCCCCCTCCCCTTCGGACGCTTGGGGGTGTGTAGTTCTGATCAGGTCCGCGAATGTCATGGAAGGGCGGGAATATTTCTTGTATGTTATTTACACATGTGCAAAGACCAGAAATATTAATCTAATGTAAGGGTGCGGTCATACAAGCAGGGGTGAGAAAAACGACAGTAATCAACCTCTCGTCATTCATTTTGACAGTGAGTTGACCGTGAAATGTACTGTAATCATTGTCCTACGTCATACCTGCTTTATACACTGTTGATCTGCTATTGGCTAGCCGCCCCATGTTGGACGCGTTCATTTTCATAAAGTTCGGCATGGCTGAACTTTTGGTCGCGCCGCACCCCCCGAGTTGGCCGCGCCGCCTTCCCACAATTCTTTGCAGAAGCGGAATTAACGGTCGGTCGTGTCCCATAGAAATGAATAGGGGTTCTGCGGTGCGGAGTTCGCTTCGCTTGCTAGTGGACACCCGGCGTTACGCCCCGTGTCCACTAGCAAGCGAAGCGAATTCCGTCTCTCCGCATCCCCCCCTCCCCTTCGGACGCTTGGGTGTGTGTAGTTCTGATCAGGTCCGCGAATGTCATGGAAGGGCGGGAAATATTTCTTGTATGTTATTTACACATGTGCAAAGACCAGAAATATTAATCTAATGTAAGGATGCCGTCATACAAGCAGGGTGAGTAAAACGGCAATAATCAACCTCTCCTCATTCACTTTGACAGTCAGTTGACCGTGAAATGTACTGTAATCATTGTCCTACGTCATGCCTGGTTTATACACTGTTGATCTGCTATTGGCTAGCCGCCCCGTGTTGGACGCGTTCATTTGCATAAAGTTCGGCATGGCTGAACTTTTGGTCGCGCCGGACCCCTCGAGTTGGTCGCGCCGCCTACCCACAATTCTTTGCAGAAGCGGAATTAACGGTCGGTCGCGTCCCATAGAAATGAATTGGGGTTCTGCGGTGCGGAGTTCGCTTCGCTTGCTAGTGGACACCCGGCGTTAGGGCTCATTTCCACCGCCTTGTTCAGCGCGTAGCCGTGTTCAGCGCGTGGGCGTATACAATAGGTTTGTATAGGGACAGAATACGCTCAGAACACGCTTGCAGTGGAAATGGTCTAATCTGTTAACATGCATTCTAAACGAATACGGACAGAATACGGCCACGCGCTGAACACGCAGAGAGTGCGGTGGAAATGAACCCTTAGTGGTGCTTCAGCTGAATTGGGACAAAAAATCAGCTAAAGTTGGACACTTTTGTCTAATATAGGTATTTTGGGGGCATTATGATCAGAAATCATGTAGAACTGTCAGAAACTGTAAATAGTAACAGCTAAAAATTAACAGTTTTATTAAAACAGTTATTAACAGTTATTAACAGTTCTTACACTGTCTATAATAGTTATGAGCATTAGCCATTAGCCTGTAGCTTTTAGCATGTATCTGTCACGGGGTGACTATGTTTAGTGGGGGAGGAACTGTGGGAGCAGGCAAGTGGTAGCTGTGGGGAGGGAATTTGAGGTGGGACGAAGCGACTCCACGGATGTAAACAAACCAGCGTGGGTCATTAGCGGGGGTATTCGCCTCAGCTGAACCTAATGATTAGAACACGCCGTTGATTGGCGGTCACGGCTTGCCAAGGGCTTTATATACGCTGGAAACCAGCAGTATAGGCGGCGGGGGCAGGAGGGAGAAGAAGCCCACTGCGCAAAGACCGGGCGAAAAGACGTCTCACTAGGGACATTGTTGTACGTCTCATCTCGGGCGAATTAAGGCGCAGACTGTGACGCCAGATGACGTCTTTTTTTCAACGTCTTCCGTACGTCCGGTATCGACGTTCCCGGGACCGCCAGATCAGGGCCAGTTCTAGTCCAAATTAGGTCGTTGTCGACGTCTTTTTGACGTTAAATTTAAACTTATTTTAGACAGTTTTATAGGCTTACTGCTTCTACTACTTTTACTACTTATAGGCTTACTGCTTCTTACTACTTCTACTTTACTGCTTACTGCAGGTAACTGAAAATGCATGCAAAGGTGTAAAGCATTTCCAGTGCAAATCTGCTGAGCCATACGAAGCTACAGGAAAATGGCAGGATACAGAGTCCATCTACAGAAATACACAAAATGAAGTGTTTTTATATAATTGTAATTTTAATAAAAACAAAAAAACAAAAACATGGCATTTCAAATCAATCTCCATTTTCAGGTTCACTTGTTTCCAGCGCAAAACTTTAGTAAGGTTAAGCACAACCCAATCAATATCATATTTAGGGGACAACACATCACAAAATTCCATAATGTTTCCAAACTTCACACAAAAAATATAAATTTCCAGACTTTCCATGTCTGGAACAGGATGTATTTAAATTTCATGTTTTTAACTGGCTTGATGGATAGTGAAAAGTCTTCAATCCTGAGAAATGGTGGCGTGACCTCGACCTCCCCGTCTTTGTGGTGTATGTTTAAGGTGTTTAGAGGCGCACAGCCTTATGAAGCCCTCTGTTCCTGTTGAATCACATTTTATAACTCCATCTGCACAAGTAGAAAAGACAAGTGATTAGAAATACAAAGGTAATCTGCTGTTTTTAGTACAAAAACATCACAAAATATGTTCAGACACTTATGCAAACAAGAATTAACAGAAAATTATTGCAAGTCAATGGTGCAAAAAATGTCTGAAAGGTAAGAAATAGAATGCTTTCTTCTAAATGCCTATAATTAGATCCAAAATTGTAAAATGTAAAAGATGCATGCAGGCTGGTCCACACCACAGACCGTTCAAAGAGAGGACCCCATCATCTCTCACACACACACACAAACTTCATACTCTATGTAGAAACATACCTGTCAAGGACTTTGTGGACACAGTCTTTGGTGTCCTTTCCCCCAATTCTTGCAAGTTACAGCACCTGTTGGAATAAGTCCATGATACATGACTGACACTCCTAAGAGCACTGTGTGTGAGATCACTATTGTCATGCTAAACTATCCATATATTTTTTTCAGACTTGCAAAACTTACCAGGGCATCAAAGGCTTGCTCATCAAAGAGGTGTTGCTCCACTCAGTCTTCCTTGGTCTTCATCCTCTCAATGTGAATGGCTGAAGAGGCAGGTTGTGTTTGAGCTGAGTGTGAAGGTCAACCAGCAGGTTTAAGACCTTGTTCTGATACACTGAAACAAATACACAAGTTCATTACTATGATGACCTTAGAACAGCAAGG
Source organism: Coilia nasus (assembly GCA_027475355.1). NCBI lineage: Eukaryota > Metazoa > Chordata > Actinopteri > Clupeiformes > Engraulidae > Coilia > Coilia nasus. Next base: position 665,970 of record CM050221.1, read on the forward strand.
CTAGCTGGTTCACATATGTTATTGTAATCGGTTTCTGGGTTTGTTATCAATACAGTAGATAGACAGAATAGTAGAAGAAATCAGACATAACCTAACAATCAGGGCCGCATCAGTACGAATTACTAAATTGCAAAGTGCTTTGATGAAATGGTCTTTAGAGAACTTACCATGCCTCGGCCTGTCATATTACTGAAGCGTGATCCATCAGGCCTGGACCTACTGGTGTGCCTGAAACCCATCACCATACTGTGGCCTGGAGCTGGACCAGCTGGTGTGCAATGCCCAGTTTATCATCACTGTCTGAATACCAGAGAAGTTGATCCGAGTTCTCTTTGGCATTTCTGCCATGTTCTCTTCTCAAAACCATCTGTAAATGCAGACATGAGTTGGAGTTACTTTAGTTTACTTTTTGTTTGACTAGGGCATTTGCAAGGGGTATGCGGAAGTCACAACACTTACCTTATTTGCGTTGTTTCACTCCTAAAGGGCAGGACACCACCAAGTCCAAAATGAGAGAGCACCGTACACTACCTGACAAAGACAGACTAGTTTACAAATGGCCAACTAAAAGCTTTACAACAATGACTTCAATGCATAAAAGTATTGTTCACCAAAAAGCATAGATATGTTCTCTTGCGTAAGTGACACCAGGCTATATGGAATACAGTTGTAAGAGAAACAGTCAAGATACAGAAGTTAGGCTGTGTCTGCCCTGGCAGATCCAAAAATTACAAAACTCAAATGCATGTGACTCAAAATACACAAAATGTTCGAAATTTGCTGGTAACTGTGCTTTTAAACTTGCAAGTTGGTTGCTTCAGAGGCAATTAACCCGTCTACCATTTGAGATAAATTAAAAGAGAAACTCCACCCTGCATCGGCAGTATAACAAAGGCCCTGGCATTCAAAACGAGGCACTGAAAACTTCGTTTCCGCCAAGAGTCCGCACATGGCGGCCACAAGAAACAACGGCAAACTATACTGCCTGTGAACAGTTTTCTTAATAAACATTGTGAACACTTAAAAAGTTCTCAGTGCCTCGTTTTGAATACCAGGGCCTTTGTTATTCTACCGATGCAGTGTGGAGTGTATTCAAGCTGTTTTAATGGTTTAAAAATAGCGTAATCTTACTTGCATTGTTAGCCTTCTGGGTCAAACAGTAAAAATAATAGTGACGTTCTAAATGCAACAGACTAGCGCAATTTTGCTCCTCTGCAAATATACCAACTCGGTATGATGTTTTAACATGCCAATTTTCATTTTACATAAATTTCCCCCTTTTAAACTCCGGTTAACATTAAAATTTTTAGGCACTCTGGTCGTTTTCAGTCATTCTAAATGAACTAGCATGCTATAGCAATAGCTAACGTTAGCCAATAACAGCAGCAGATTCCGATGGTTTAAGACCACAAAGCCAAAACAGCTAACACTACAAACAGCTGAACATACAATTACCTAACCTGACCGAACTTTCAACTTACCTTCAACTTTCTGAACACGAGTTTGGCGTCCTGGGCAGAGCCATTTGGTTCTCCAGTAGAGACGAAGGGAAAAAAGCAACCTAACGTTTGACTGTGATTATGCACTCTATCGCGCCGCCTGACACGTCGTTTCGCCCAATCAGTGTGGCGTTTACTGGTTGGGTTACGAAGATGTATTGCTCCAACCAATCAGAGTGGTGTTGACTGGTTGAACTCAAGTAGACACATGCATTTTTTGTATGAGTACGCCAGACTGGGCTCTGGAGTAGGCTATAATTTTTCGCATACCCACATAAATAAACAACATACATATCTACTTAAATTAGTTTATTAAACAGATAAAGAAAATATAAGGTACACAAATAAATATCAGTAAATGTTTAATCACAAATAATCAAAATGTATTTTTCCTGCGTCTGTGTTAGACATCCTATCGACGTCCAAAAACAGTCACGTAGTCTGCGGGTCAAATGTTGAACGGCATATCGACGTCCAAGTGGGGTCGTAGTTAGACGTCCAAATGTGGACCTAATTTGCACGTCATATAGACGTCCAGAATTGGTCTTGGACCGACCGACGCAATGTAGACGTCATATTCACGTCTATAACACGTCCATTGTTTAGTGGGAGGGCAAGGATGACGGCGGTACACTGAAGAGAAACTGGGAGAAGGCAGCCAACTAACCCACCCAGCGAAGCTAAGCTAAGCTAAGTCCAGTGTCTTTGTTGTCTGTTTTACAAGGAGACGCGAATACTGATTGATGGGCGCCATATGCACTAGATTCGCCCAAAAACAGCTCTTAGGAGTTACCTGTCTTGGTAGCCTGTTTATGTTGAGGAGAGACAGTAGATTGAGTTACCCTGTACCCGCGGCTAACCGATGTTCATCCTGCCTGTTAACGAGGAGGAAATTCGACAGCTGTATCTGTGCGGCTCTACCTCGGCGTGTTCCACCTTGCCTCCGTTGCGTCTGTTCTAGTGCTCGGAGGATCCTCGCCACTGTCGGTGGAGGCCCGGTAACCATATATATTGGGCATAGTGGGCTGTAGCCTCGGGGTTTGTATATTGCAGTGCCTTATGTGTGCGGTGAACTGCTTGCTGGCATTTACTTTGTTTGTGCATGAGCCTCAACTGCTTCATCGCCTGAAACTGTGTGTACGCGTGCCTATTAACCCCGTGTGCTTGTGTCCACGTCTGAGAAGTGGTGCTGTGGAAATAGGCACTACTGCAGGAGCAACGCCGGTGCCTTGGGATAAAGGGAAGCCTCACATTCTAGCCCCTGTACCATCCGAAACATCTGCTACTGGCCGCCTCTGCGCTACTCCGGAGGGCTTCTGGCTGTTGCTGGTCATCGTGAGTTGCGGGCCTTGGGCCCCTATGCATTGCAGTGCCTGAAGTGAGCAAAGTCTACTGAGTCTCAGCAGTGATTTTTGTTCTGTTTGCGGTGTTTCACCCTTGTAGTGGAAATGTATTGTGTGTGAGTACACTCCTTCACTTGTGTGTTTATGACCAGCTCTGCCAGTTAGCGCCCCAGTGTGGAGGCCATAGGTACCGGTGTAGCCTGTGCGGGCAGGAAGTGTAGGTGTCCTGCACGTCCATCGTTCTGTAGCTGCCGCCCCAGCTCCACCTACGGAGGAGCCCTGTACGCCCATCGTTCTGCAGCCGCCACCCCAGCTCCACCTACGGAGGAGCCCTGTACGCCCCTCGTTCTGCAGCCGCCGCCCCAGCTCCACCTACGGAGGAGCCCTGTACGCCCCTCGTTCTGCAGCCGCCCCAGTTCCGCCTACGGAGGAGCCCCGCACGCCCATCGTTCTGCAGCCGTCGCCCCAGCTCCGCCTACGGAGGAGCCCGGCACACCCATCGTTCTGCAGCCGCCGCCCCAGCTCCCCCTACGGAGGAGCCCTGCACGCCCATCGTTCTGCAGCCGCCGCCCTAGCTCCGCCGCAGTGGAGCTCCGCACGCCCTCCGTCTGCAGCGGCCGTTCCGGCCCTACCTCCGAGTTTGTCCACTCCTGACCCGCCCTGCCTCCAGTGACATTGTGGATACCCCACCCCCCCCCTCTCGCACTGCCCACAACAGTCAGCCCGCCCCTTTGCTGCCCCCTGCCTCCTAGTTGTTTTTTAAAGTCCTTTAATAAAAGTTTGCTGTTTTTTTAACTCTGTTTCTGGCTTTGTTGGGGGGGAACTGATGCTCCTCAGTGGAAAAGTGTTGACATAGTGGCGTTTAGCGCCCCTGCCTGTGACATATCCCTCTATGTAAACACATACAAATGCCCCCCACACATATGCATGCACGCAGGAACCCACACCCACACTATCTTGCACGCTGTGACACACACATACACAAAGCAGTTTGTTTTATTGATGTTGGACATAATGAACTAATAAATCTGATTAGAAAATAAAATTGAAGATATATTAAATTATTGAGTTTGTTGCAAATTCTTTATACCACCACTAACTGTCCCACTACCTGCCTGGGCGTCCCATTTTACCTGAATGTTTACCCAGACCTAACAATGGTGACTTGTGGTCTTCAAAGGTTAAAATCTTTAAAAATATTCTTATTGTCAATGTATTTTCTGCACATAAATGAGACCCAAATGAAGCTATACAGTTTATCACCTTCACCATCTTTAGCATTTTAAATGGTTTTATTTGCGATCAACTAAAGAGTGTCCCAATTTACCTGATTTCAACCTATATGTCACAACCAGACGTTAGCAATTGGAGAGAGCCGTTTTTATGCCATGACTTACAGTACATACTGGTAATGAAATATACAACATCTTTGGTAAGACTTTACAAATCGGTAATAAGTGGGTAATGTTATGGCAGTTTATATAGAAGATGAACGAGATGGAGATGGGAGATGAACGAGACCGCTGGAACCAAATACAAGTCTGAGGAAAATTACAGAGCTAAGACTACTTTCGCTTAAACCACTATTTTCAGTGAGTGCAAGTATTCTGGTTTATCACTGTACTGTATTTGGTGTGGACGTTTGTCTGTGTCAGTATAATTTGAACCGAAGTTTAACTGCTGTGGGAACATAACGGAGTGAATTAGCTGCATGGTGGATCATTGTGTATATTATTGGACTGAGCTGCTGTTTTCGGACTGCCAACTGCTGTAAGGCTACAGCATTTTCCAGGGGCAAAAACCTGATCAGACAATGTGAACGGGACTCAAGTGATATTGTGGATTACTCCGGGATGTCCTCTTTATCATGCTGTAAGATTCCTGCACGCGATTCATACCCCACAAAATATGATCAATTAATAGTAGCCTACTGGTTTGGTGTGCTCGCTAATACTCATTTATGAAATAAACTGCTGTTTCATAACTCCTGACTACAAATAGACACCTTAAAATATGGCACTAAACAATGCTATTACTGGCAAGGCAATTACGAGTTCTGTGGTGTTTATTAAAGTCTTTCTTGTTGTTTGTTCTCATCATGCCCCTTACCACTGTAACAGACCGGTTTTTATATATATGTTCAATAAAGTGAACCTTTATGAGTACTTTATTAACTACCATTCATTAATTTTTAACTTCTAAGTAAATGAGAGGAAATAGGTGATTCTGCATTTTACAGCCCTGATACTCTGCAATTTCCCTAAAAATACATCATTTATTTAAAGGTAATTACACAAAAACAACACTAACTATTGTAAGGAGGATACTTGGGTATCAACACAGCTGAGAAATGAACTAGGAACATGCAATAGTGTAATTTGACACCATGTAGTTTGTGTGAAATTACTTCAGTTGTTTTCCACAAACAATATGACATTTTACCGTCTAACTACCACAATGACTTGGTTCGTTTCCTTCATTCCTTCTTTCATTCCTTTGTTGTTATGTTATAACATTTGATAGTAGCCATGTACTTACCAATATTTTAATCTTTCAAAACACCACCTGTAATAACAGTCATATTACTTCACAATAAGTAAATCCTGAACTTTATCATTTTAGTAATTACACATTTACTTCACATAATTTCCATTTCAATATACATTAAAATCAAAGCAGTTTGCATTGTTATTGTCTAGAAACTGCACAGTAATTGTCTGGAAACTGCACTGTGATTACTTGTAATGTGTGGTTAAAAATTATTATTACATATATGGCCTTAACAGCTCCACTAGGAGCTGGAATGAGCTAATAGGAATTTGTGTAGCGAGTAATGTGTAATGGATTACTTTTTTTTTGAGTGCAAGGATACAAGGATATGTATTTGTCACATGCATAGACATACTGGGTAGAGTAGGATTAGCCTGGTAAACCCGCCCCTTGTACTTCATTTCATTTTGTACAGAGGGTCTGGACTGGAATCTCTTGAGGGTCATGTAGTCGGCCCTAGCAAAGCCAATCCAATCAGGGAACAGAAGGTGTGTTCGTTAGCCATGACGTTGACCTTGTGTGCTACATTTGAATTGTAGTGCGTAGGTAGGCTTGGGCAGATTTACCCCTCTTATAGATCACTTTCATAGAGCTAAAAATAGGAGAGAGCGCACTGGTGACTTAATCTTGTGATTCCATGGAGACCTGCCGCCATTATCAAAACGGGAATGTGTCGTTCATTAATCTCATAGAGATCAATGGTGTCGTCTCAAATGCAGCATTCCTGAGTCCTGTGCCTGTTACAACTGCACCAATAGATGTAAAAAGCGTGTGGAATATCCTTCCATAGGTAACCCTACAGTATATAATTTTTGGACAATTGAGTCCATTTATGAAGAAGAACGATCTTCAAACTGTATTCCCAGCAAACAGGGGACGTCCCCGGACGTTTATATGACATTCCCGATGTCCGTGATTGGTCCCCACCATAACGTTCTTTGACGTTCGGATTTGGCCTCTTATGGACGTCCGCGTTTGGTCATTCAAAGACGTCCTGGTGACGTTCGCCTTTGGTTCTGTGTGTGACGTTTGCATTCTGACTAGAGCATTGTCCAACAGATAAAAAGCGAACTAATCAACCTCACATTTCTCTACCATTCTGCTCATTCTCCCTCTTTTGGGTCCATCATTAGATTTCCACCGGCCTACGTAGCTCTCCAAGGTTGAAGGAAATGCAAATAAATCTCATAATATACTCACAAAATATAATCATATTAAATCTCAATTAAATCAAATTCAGACATCCTGCCCTGCTTGGTACAAGATGATATTCCAAGTTTTACTGTTGTGATGCAAGAGCTGACGTTAGTAGCTACCAAGTGGACACCAGATTTTACTGAAACAAAAAGGTTTTAATAAAGGTCAGAACATAATTTTCTCCCCACAAATTTAAATGAGAAGTATACAAGATAAGATGACTATCAATAATAATGTAGGCGTAGAGCATCTCTTGGTGGAAAAAAAAGCTTGGAGAGCTTAGATCTAAGCTTATTTCGCGTTGTTTACAAACCTCTGTATCGCAGTGCTGCAGTAACCCATGCTCATGAAAAACATCAATTTCAAGTAACTTAAAACAAGGGCTTTTCTTTTGTTTACCCTTTATGCATAACATTCAAATTAATATATAAAAATGCAAATCCTAACTGTTTGGCATTGTTACTGGGTGGCAATTGTTTACTGAAATACAACTAGATGACCGCCGCAGTATATTGAAATGTGGGAACTGTTGGTATGATGAGTGTGTGGTAGAGCAGTGTTGTGAGGTGAGAATTTCTGTGGAAATCATTTCCTGGAAGTGGGCATGGATGTGGGTTTTGAATGAATGACATTGTGTGTGTTTGTGTAGTGTGTAAGAGTGATTTGTGAAGGCAAGGAAAAGGCAAATTGAGATTTTGTACAATTACAGCACCCCCTATGGACCAAATTGTATGGCACGTGCTGTGGTTTTAGAGGTCTTTGTGCTGATTGTGCATGACATATTTTTTGCAGTTCCCACCTTCTCGGTCCAAGATATTGGCAGTTCAAAATCCCAATTTTTGCATTTACCCATATCACTAGGTGGCGCTATGCTTCAAGTGAGTGTTTATGGGCTGGGTCGATACGCCTCTGTAACACCAGCATACTAACACAAAATCGTTGTCTTGGGCAAAATTGTTGAGTTATTGCCAAGTTATTTAAGAAAAACTGTTTTTCAACACCTAGCTTCGGCGATAAACATCCCCCCTATGACAAAATGTCACAAAAGTTTGTACTCATGAAAAGAAAGCTGTTTAGAGATGGCATGTCAACTTTGACCAAATTTGAGCAATTAAAAGCCAAGATATGGACTTTTGAAGAATTTAAGCTACGTGTTAAATGTTCACTGACGTGTAACTTCACAACTGTTCATCTCAAGATAAATCCTTTGATAACTTTTTGTCAGCATTGTCTGTAGATGGCATATACCAAATTTGGTGAGATTCACATTAACGGCCTATGACGAGTTCGTTCAGATTCGTTTTCGCAATGTTAAAATTTCACAGAAATTGTTCTCGTTGGAAGTGGGCGTCGACCAGTGTTTTCCATGCGTGAGGGTCAATAGATTTCACGATAAAATAAAAATTGGTTGTAAACGTTAGCATTCTCTAGATAATAGGCAAAATGACATTTTGTACAATGTACATTGTAGAGGTCTTTGTGCTGATCGTGCATGACGTATATTGTGCAGTTCCCACCTTCTCGGTCCAAGATATTGGCAACTCAAAATCCCAATTTTTGCATATATCCTTATCATTAGGTGGCACTATGCTTCAAGTGAGTGTTTATGTGCTGTGTTGATATGCCTCTGTAATACTGACATATCTTGAAACAAGAAGGAGGAAACTGCACAAAATACGTCATGCACGATCACCACAAAGACCTCTAACACCACAGCACATGTCATAAAATTTGGTCCATAGGGGGCGCTGTAATTGTAGAAAATGTCATTTTGCCGATTATCTAGAGAATGCTTACGTTTACAACATTTTTTTTTATCTTGAAATCTCTCACGCATTGAAAACAGTGGTCGACGCCCACTTCCAACGAAAACAATTTCCGTGAAATTTTAATATTGCGAAAACGAATCTGAACAAACTCGTCATAGGCCGTTCATGTGAATCCCACCAAATTTCGTATATGTCATCTACAGACAATGCTGACAAAAAGTTATCAAAGGATTTATCTTGAGATAAATCGTTTCGAAGTTACACGTCAATGAACATTTAACACGTAGCTTAAAATTGTTCAAAAGTCCATATCTTGGCTTTTAATTGCTCAAATTTGGTCAAAGTTGACAAGCCATCTCTACACAGATTTCTGTTCATGTGTACTAAATTTTGTGACATTTCGTCATAGGGTGCGATGTTTATCGGCGAAGCTAGGTGTCAAAAAAAAGGTTTTTGTTAAATAACTCGTCAACAATTTTGCCCAAGACAATGATTTTGTGTTAGTATGTCGGTGTTACAGTGGCATATCGACCCAGCCCATAAACCCTTACTTTAAGCATAGCGCCACCTAGTGATAAGGGTAAATGCAAAAATTGAGATTTTGAGTTGCCAATATCTTGGAACTAGAAGGTGGGAACTGCACAAAATACATCATGCACGATCAGCCCAAAGATTTCTAAAACCACAGCACGTGCCATACAATTTGGTCCATAGGGGGTGCTGTAATTGTACAAAATCTCATTTTGCCTATTCCTTGCCTTGACAAATCACTCCTACACACTACACAAACACACACAATGTCATTCATTCAAAACCCACATCCATGCCCACTTCCAGGGAATCATTTCCACAGAAATTCTCTCCTCACAACACTGCTCTACCACACACTCGTCATACCAACAGTTCCCACATTTCAATATACTGCGGCAGTCATACCATGTATCGCTGTGTGGTACATCTACTTAAATTATTTTTGCAAAACTGCTATGGATTGGTCTCCCTATTTACGGCTTCAGCCAGGCGGTCGTATGTGTTCCTTCAAAAATGTGATCATTTAGCCCTTTTACTATGCTATACTTGACCTGTCCCACTCCCAATGAAACATGATGGAACATACCCGAAGCATACATTACCTGTTTATTGAACAGAATTATTTATAAAACAGAAAGGTTTGAACAATTTATGTCACAGTCATAGAATGATAGATGTATATTTATGGTGACTCGAAATACAGAAAAAAAGTGAAATGACAACTCAATTTTCGATTTGTGTCGTTCTTTGTACTGAATGTGAGTGAATGAAACTCGCGGTGCAAAAGTGCAAACAGATCGTGCGGGATCATAAAACATCGTAAGAAAACACGTATCATCTGCGCATGGCGAACATCTTGCGCATGCGCATACGGATCGTGCGGGTCCAGCGAATGGAGTACTTACAGTCCTAGCAGTGTCCTCCGGAACGTCCGGCGTAACGTTCCCAGGACGGAGAGGGAACCCTACACAATGACATTCAGGGAACGTTCGGAAAGGACCTTTAAAAGACCTCAAGGGGACGTTATTTTGCTTGCTGGGTTGACAGACACAGTGTAAATTCCAAGGTTGAGAGACCTTTGCCCTCGTTTTTTTGGCAATTTATATGTCATATTAAATGTATATATATGGCTGTCTGAATCACCAAATGAATTTTAATAACTGCTGATGCATGTCAAAGTAATAAGGTGCACTGTTGTAATGCAAAAAGCTAATAAAATATTAAAATGGCCTGAAAATGCATAGTAGCTACAGGGCTCAAAATTAGCACCTGCCAAGCGCCAGCATATAGATTTTTGTTTTGGTGGCTGCTGTTTATCAATGCAGCATGTTGCAGGCTTTCTAATGTATTTTCTATCATGTAGCATTCGCTGCGGTTAGCTTCCTAAAAAAAATAGGGCGTAAGTGTCACACAGCTAAGTGGCTGAGTGGGTTATTTGTTTAAAATAAGCTCGTATGAATATATTTTATAACATTAAATGATGCAATCACGACTTACAGTCCTTTGTATGTTGACAATCGCCTGTCAATACACTGTCAAATCATCAGCTTCCTGGCTTCTGGCTCTTCACTGGCTTTTTAAACTTGTATTTTGTTAATTTACACCACTGCCCTGTCCTATCCTGAATTTCAGGACAATCTAGTCCATAGCTGACGACATAAATTATTTTACAGACATCATGTCTTCTAATTGACGCACGTTGGGCCGCACTGTGCATTCGCGACGTGCGCATGATGTCATTACTATTCTGTACCAGCGCATCGTTCATTTTTTCAGGCAAAAAATCACGTTGTCTAGATACACTGCGCTGTCATGGGTGTGTCAGCGAAAAGAAGAGGTGTGGTCTGGCGCAAAGCGTGCCAGATGCTATTATAAGGACGAAAAAATTAAATCCGCCAGTGACCAACAAAACCCTGGTCTGTCGTCAGTTGCGCATTGCTGAAAAGCTATTTTATGTGCACACAACGCTTTGGGATATAACGAGAGGGATCCCCTCGCTGTTAGGGGACGATACTAAAGGCATGGTTATTGACACATACATCATGCCAACAACAGCGCTTAAAACGTCTTCAAGCTCAAAAAAGATGTCCAATTGCGTACGACTTAGCTGTTCTGAGTAGCCTAATCTGATTATTTACTAAGTGCAGACATAAACACTGATACATATTTTGCAGTAATGCACATTTATTGAGCAATCTGTTTTTAATAAAAATATACACATTGTTCATAACCAAAAAAACAGACCTAAATAAAAGACCTAAATAAAAAGTCAAAATAACGAATGCATGAGGGTTTTGGTGGTTTTCTTCCATTCCCAAACATTAACTGCTCATGCACGAGCAGATTGGTCTTCAAAGAAAAACGCTCCTGATGGCAAACACACCCATCGTAATAGCAACAGGCCATGGACAAAGCGCGGCTGGCTTTTAAAGGGAAGGAGAGTATAAACTCTGATTGGTTTATTGCATGTTACGCCCCAAACACACCTATGATTAATTAGGTAACTTAGGACCAACCCTTTTGAACCATGCGCCTGGTGCAATGTTCGCTTTTCCCGCCGTCAAAATACCAAATTGTGTCGGGAACGCCCCCAAAGCAACTTGCGCGACAGACTTTAGACAATGCGCATATGATCGTGAAAATAGAGCCCATTCTGTTTGTTGACATCATTCCGTTTTGGCGGTCATTTTCGATCCTCCACAGTCACAAATTCTGATTATGACAGTATTTGACGCATTTGACTTTATAAAAACGTTTGCAGCCCTTTGCAGTCTGACGCTGAAAATGTTGCATGATGGTTAGAAATTGTGTCATGGCGGATGTCCACTGGTTGCGTCGGACATGACACGTCAAACGCCTTCAATGCATTGTCAATGAAGTCCGTCAAACCGTTACTGTCGCGTTCGCAAAGGATCTCGGGAAGGCAACGCGTCTGTTTGACCAGCTCCGTCGCGTCTGGAAGTTGAGCTCTGCTTTATTTTATGCAAATGAATCCGTCGAACGCGACGTGATTGACCAATGGAGGAAGACCAGAAGGGGAGGTGTCTCGTGACGTCTTTACCTCCCGTCATTAACTTTTCTCGTTCCCGGGCAAATTCAAGAAATTCAAAAATGGAGGAGAGGCTAATTACTGCCGTATCAGCTTTCCCGGTGTTGTACGATCCCTCCCTGTCTTCATATAGACACACCACTATCCGTGACGAGTCGTTGAGGAAGGTCGCAGACATCGTCAGTGCAGATGGTGGGTTAATTACGGACTGTTATGTGCAAAATGAACTGGACTGTTATGTGCAGAGCTTGTGCAAAGGCAGCCAGTTATGGTTGGCTAGCCACACACACACACACACCAATTACATGTTGTGGAAGTCATGGTTCTTAATAAACCTTTATAAAAGCTTTACCTCTTTACTTTTGAAGGCATAGTGTAGAGAATAGGCAGCAAGGTAATATGTGCATAGGGAGTCCTCTCGGCTATTTGCAATTTATGTATAAAACGGTGTATATATTTATATATAAAATTAACAGGACTGTTAGCTTGTGCAAAGGCAGCCATTTACCGTTGTGGTTTGCTAAAGAGGGATTTATAATCAAACAAATTAAAGTTCTTTACATGTGTTAAGTGTAACCCACAGGTTATAGAAAAATGAGCATGTTCAATGCACACCACTGTTCATACTAGTAATTTGTAGTAGGCTCAGTCAGTTCGTAGCTGTGTTTCAGTTTTCTTTTATTTTTGAACAGAACAAAAGTGCAGGGAGAGATGGAAGTCCCTTAGGGATGTATATATCAGGAAGAGGAGACTGGAGAAGGACAGCAAAAGGAGTGGGGCTGGGGCCTCACCCAAGAAAAAATGGAAGTTTATGGGTGTTATGGGGTTCCTGGCCCCATTCCTAGAGGGCAGGCCATCCACTTCCAATATCCCTTATCGGCCTGCCCTCACTCCTCCTGCACTGTCCTGCACTGCCCTCACTCCTCCTGCATCCGCCCCCTCCACATCTGCTGCCCTCTCCACACCAGCTCCCCCCTCTACACCAGCTGCCCCCTCTACACCACCCAGATCCTCTTCACCCACCCCTCCGTCTTCCCCAGCCCAGTCAGCATCCCTCTCCCCCTTTCCTCCCCCTCTGGAGCTGGAGACACAGCAGCCCAGCACCCTTTCCCAGCCTTCAAGTGGCTGTGAAGGACATAATACACCAGACTTACTCAAATGGCGGACCGGGGTCCGCGTACGGATCCAAACGCAATGCCATCCGGACCCGGACAAAATCGATTATTATTATTATTATTATTATTATTATTATTATTATTATTTCATAGTGTTTCAGGCGTAATAAATTGCATGCTATTTCTGGGTATAGCCTAGTCAGCCAATCTCGCGACAAGTGAAGAAAACAAAATCAGATTGTTTATCATCACTATAACAACTCGCTCAGTAAAGTAGCAGTGTCATGAGGTCAGCGTGAGAGTATTTTTTCTGTCTGTTCGGTCTTATGAGACACAAACAGAAATGGCATGCTCCAAACTGCAAAAGAAAAGAAAGGTGGATGCAGAAAACAGAGAATCTAAGGCGGAGTGGACAGATAAATATGCATTTGTGCTGCCAGCAGGTAGCACGAAACCAATGTGTTTAATCTGCAATGAGACGGTGGCACTTATCAAAAGTGGAAACGTGAAACGTCATTACGACACAAAGCATGGAGTCTTCGAGCAAAACTACCCAAAAAACACCACGGTAAGAAGCAGAAAGATCACTCAAATGCAAGAATCATATCAAGTGTCACGAGCTGTGATAGTCAGGTCAGCGACCCAGCAAGAGCGCACGACTGAAGCCTCTCTGCGAGTCATATGGGTTTTAGGCAAGCACAAAAAGCCCTTCACTGACGCCGAAGTTGTGAAAGAGTGTATGAGTGAGATGGCGATAGCTCTATATGAGGGAACCCCGTTAGAAGATGACATCACCCAAAAAATAAGTCAAATATCGCTCTCTGATTCCACTGCAGCGAGGCGAACCGAAATGCTTGCCGACGATTTATTGGACCAAATGAACAGTGCGGTGAAAAACGCTAATTGCATTTCAAAACACAGATAATGCCCAACTTATGGTGTTTGTCAGATTTTTTGATGCAGAAAAGGGGGAATTTATGTGTTGGGTCTGAAAACACTCCATGGCCATACAAGAGGCAGTGACATTTATGATGCAGTGATGCAGATGTTGCAAGACCAAGGCATAGACCTGAAGCATGTTGTTTCAATTGCTACTGATGGAGCCCCAAGTATGACTGGGAGAGAGAGGGGATTAGTCTCCCTCTTGAAGGCACGTCACCCTGACCTCATTGCATACCACTGTGTCATTCATCAGATGGTTTTGTGTGCCAGCCTGGGAAAGGAGTTTTCAGAAATTATGTCAACAGTAATGAAGCTCATCAATTTTTTGAGGGCATCTTCAGCTTTGCAGCATCGCTTGCTACGCACATTCCTCACAGAGGTGGATGCAGAATTTGATGATTTACTTCTCCACAATAATGTCAGGTGGCTTAGTAAGGGGAAAGTGTTGGAGCGTTTTTGGGCACTGAGGAAGGAGTTAGAAACGTTTTTACTAAATCAGACCAGCCCAAAAGCAAAACCATATGTGGAATTTCTCCAAAACAATGAAAAAAATGGAAATTGCTGCATTTCTGACCGACATCACTGCCCACCTCAATGATTTGAATGCCAAGCTCCAGGGCAGAAATAACACAGTGTGTAACCTCATATCAGCAATTCGTGGTTTTCAAAGGAAGCTGGACATCTTCAAAAGTGACCTACAGGAGGGGAGCATGCTTCACTTCCCAAATCTGAAAAGCCAAGCTTCAGATGCACATCACTACAATTATGTGGAATTCCTGGAAAAGTTGATTAAAAATTTTGAAACCCGGTTTGGAGATTTCCCTCTGGGAAAACAGGTCTTGCTGTTTATTGAAAACCCATTCCTGGTGAGAAATGTGACAGAATTCTCACATGAAGCCCTGAAGGTCTGCCCATGGGCTTGTGTTGCTTCTCTACAATCAGAGCTGATTGATCTTCAAGAAAACCTTGCTCTGCAGGAATCTCTCTGTGACCCTGCCACTTTCTGGACAAAGTTGGTCCCTGCAGGTGTTTTGCAGAAAATGGCCCTGCAGATTCTAACAATGTTTCCTTCAACATACTCATGCGAGTCAGCTTTTTCAACAATGACAATGGTGAAGAACCAATACAGGAGCAAACTCACCAATGAACATTTGCACCAGTGCCTACGCCTGGCTCTCACACCTTTTGTGCCCAAGTTTAAAAAACTGGTGGCACAGAAGAAGTGTCACTTTTCACACTGACTCGGCAGAACCCATCTCTTGTGCATAGTTCAAATGTTCCTTGTGGATTTATTACCTTTTCGTTTGGAGTTCGATTTTTGGATAGACTGTGACTGTTACACTGCGACTGCTTCGGACCATGGAAACATTGGAAATTTGGTGAGTGGACCTTTTCACTTTATATTTGAGTACCCCTGTAATACACCCTCCCAACCCCTCCCTGTGACCAGGCCCCAAATGAGAAGGAGGGAGAAGTTGCTGACTTCTTTTGAATGGCAGCTCCTGGGCTTGCTCCAGGCCTCTCCTGCTCCTCCTACTCCTCCTCCTCCTCCACCACCTACCTTGGATGAAGACGAGGTGTTCTTCAATAGTCTTCTGCCAACAATGCGGCACTTAAATGGCCCCAAAAAGGCAGAGGTGAAATTTAACATATACAGACTGCTGTATGAGGCTGAGAAACAGTAGGGAGTAGGGCAGTGAGTGAGTGTGTTTTAGTCTGTTATTTTTTTGTTATACTGTGTTGTGTTTTATAAAGTTAAGATTGTGTTGTTAATTTTGTTACTTGTGTTCTGTGTGTTCTGTGTTGCTGAATTTAAATATAAGCCAATAAATAGTTTTTGCACCTGTTAATCAGTTTTATTGGTATGCATCAAGCAGTAATGCATCATCTACACCACTGGTTGAGTTTGCCAAATTATATATTCATACATATATATCTACAGTTTAGAGAAAACACAAGATACGAGTGTCCTTGGGAGAAGACATTTAAGTGTTCCTCACTACAAACCTTATTCCATACCATCAATATGACAAATTTCTATCAGTATTGACCTCTTGCAGTATATTGTGATAGTTTGTCTGGATACTATAGACTGTACATCTGTAGTACTACAGTATAAATAGGTTGCAGTAAGTAAAGAAACATATTCATATTATGCAAGTACTTTACTAGGTGAGCTGTCAACATGGGATGTAGTGCATTATGTGCAACTTTGGAAAATTGCCTGTTGTGAACAATGAGAGTGGCTCTTAAAACAGCCTTTGTGTTCAGCAACTGCTGAGGTGGATTATGGCTGCACCTGCCATGGAACAGCACCCTCTTCGCTGAAGTAAGAGGCAAAGCTGTCTCTTACTCTTAAGGCCTCCCGTGTGGCGTTGTTCGTGCCCATCCTGGACACTCCCTGGAGACAGTCACCAACATCATCCGGCTGAGAGTAACCAACACCAGCAGTCCTGTGTTCCGTCCTCAGGGTCATCACTCGCAGGAAATTGTGCAGTATACAAGTGGCTTTGACACATGTCTCTGCAGTGGTGGGGCTGACACCCATCACACGCCTGTACATCCTCCACTGAGAAGACAAAATGCCGAAAGCACACTCTACTACCAACCTGGCCCGGCTGAGGCGGTAGTTGTAGACCCGTTGCACTCCAGGGACGTGACGACCAGGGAAAGGACGCATCAGGTTACGTCTGAGGGGAAAAGCCTCATCTCCCACAAAGACAAAAGGCATAGGCCCTCGCTGCTCAGACCCAGGGATGATGGCATCTTGTGGGAGGTCCAGGGTACCATCACAGAGGCCCTCACCAAAGGCGGAGTAATACAGCGACCCCCCATCACTTGTACGGCCGTACCCACCAACATCGACGACCCTAAAAAGGTAGTCAGCATCCACCACAGCCAACAGGATGATGGAGAAGGTGCCTTTGTAATTAAAAAAGAGGGAGCCGGAGTTGCCCGGGGCCTGGAGGACCACATGCTTCCCATCAACAGATCCAACGCAGTTGGGGAAGTTCCATCGCTGATGGAAGCCCTCAGCAATGACACGCCAGTCTTCCACAGATGGTACAGGCATGAATTCAGGCACCAGGACATCCCATATCACAGCTGCCACCTCTCTCACCACTCGGCTTACTGTGCAGTGGCCCACCCTGTAGCTGAATGCTATCGTGGCAAATGAGTCCCCAGTTGCAAGGTATCTGTTAACACACATTCACCATGTCAGTATATGTTGTGGTATCCTTTTTTCAATGTAATAACTTAAGTAATACCCTTTTTAAAAACTGAAAACAGCCAGGATTCCCACTGTAAGTCAAAATGAAAATTTCCTGATTTGTCCATTACTTTCTCTAACTAATATAACTATATACATGTGTTCTAAACCAAAAAAGGTATTCTAAACCAAATGCTAATGCCTGTAATGTCAATCAATAGAATGTACTGCCATTATGTGTCGCAAATAAACTAGTCAAGGCCTATAAAATCATAGTTAATTATATTCGTTGCAACATTAAAAACAGAGGCCCCCGCTGTCATCATAGCATAACTATTTACATTACCTGGGGAAAAAAGAAAAAAGAATCTTAACGGAGACAAATGGCGAGGCGCTGAGCGGGCCTGATTGCCTGGCGAAAATGGGTGTTCTCCCTGGCAATCCGTGGACCCACTCGCGCCAACAGCTCATCAAATGCAGTCGGAGCTCCATTATTAACCGGTGGTACTCTCCGTACTGCCGCCGGGCAAGATTGATGGGGTGCACCCAATAGCGACGGCGCCTCTTCCACCGCTGGTACAGGAGCACTGCAATAATGGTCCTCCGCTGTCGAGTCATGGTGTAATGAAACAAACCGATACAAAGCCCACCCATATTTATATACATCGGATTTCCCTCCAAAACTTCAAATTTGGAGGGTACGGTTTTGGTTGGTTTGTAGAAAATGGTCTCTTCCTGAAACACTGCCCCGCTTGGACACAGCGGTCACGCCCACGTCACGTCCAAATAAAAGGAGGCGTCGCGACTTTGAAAAACAACGCGTCGCATCAGACGCAACCAGTGGACACGTACCGTCAGACTTGCCCGAAATGTGTGAGGATGTCACAAAAATGCAACCATGTCATATGATCTGGAAACTCTGGAGCAAGATGCTTACAGACAAATCTTACAGACCCTTGCAGTTGCTTCCATAGACATCCTATACATGTATAGGATGTCTATAGCTGCGCGCCGGCGCAGCCTGCAGGCCTCTCGTACCTGTTGCGCACATGATTTTTCAGACCACGCAAAAAATAATTGCTCATAGTTTTTTATTAGACTGATATTACAAATAGTAATAATACACAGAAAATGTCAATCTGAATTTAGTGGAGCTGTCATGGACATAAAGTTCCGGATGACGTAACAACAGTGTTCTAATCAAAGCCGTCGTTGCTATGGTGATTACTGTAGCTTGCAGTTGTTGAGAGCATAGACAATGGGCGCGGTTACATGCACATTAATAATCCGATTAAAATTGGAGTATTTACTTACTCTGATTAAGAAATGTCATGTAACTCGAATAATTCGATTGAAATCAGATTTTAAGAAATCCGATTAGACGACGTGGATTATCCGATTTCGATTCGATTGGATTTGTCATGTAACAGAATACTCCGATTGAAACTGGAGTATTCTATTCCTCGCGTTGTTTTTTATCAACTGATTTAACGTACTAATCAATCGTTTAGGATAAAAAGTAAGTATCTGCAATGGCGAACAAAACCAAAGTTCATTTTTGGACCGAGGCTGAAATGCTTCATTTAATAAGGACGCTGAAGGAGCACCAAATCCTGAAATACATGGATGGACGGAAAACCAGGAATGGAGACTTATTTAAAAAAGTCTCCGAAAAATTGGCCAAGGCCAACTTTTGTCGGTCGGCCGAACAAGTCAGGGTTAGCTGGAAATCCTTAAAAACAGCTTATTATAAAGCAAAGCAGGCGAACGATGTGAGTGGACATGACCCCCAAACCTCCCCATTTTACGCGGAGATGAACAACCTGCTGGGACATCGGCCGCTGTCAACTGTAGAGGGAGGAGGAGTGGATGTTGGCTTTCCACAAACACAGAGCACCCAAGAGCAACGTAAGTCAATTTCAATGACATTCAGGCAGTTAAATAGGCCATCAGATAGGGGGCCTACACATTATCCAAAACAGACAAGTGAGTGGATGAGTTTGCAAATGATCAAGTTTATATGATCAGTAGTGACATAATACTGCACAATTGAATGGATTGACCATCAATGGCCGCATGACAGCAAAGTGTTATTGGGTCAAAGTTCGCTCCTCAGTTGCTATAGGCAACACTAAACAATTATCACAAATGCAGTGAATTACAACAGTTGGCTTTTATTACACTTAAGATTACAATATATATTTTTATTTTTGGTCTACAGAGTATTTTGTCTTTAAAGAAAACAATGACAGCATAGCCCACTCCAAGCATGCCCAGCCCTGTTACAATATATATTTTTATTTTTGGTCTACAGAGTATTTTGTCTTTAAATTAAATCTTCTGAACTTTTACATTTTTAGCAATGGATCCAGATAGGTCCGCCTCAGAAGAGGATGTGGATCTAGAGGTAGAGGTGGAGGAGGATGTGGAGTCTGACCAAGACATTCCCTCAACTTCGGCTCAAGCAACAGGTGAGAGTTTTGACAAACATTTGTTTCGCTACACATTTAGGGAAGGTGTGAAATTTAGGCTACTCGTTTACCATAATTTAATGCATAGGCTAATTCTACATAAATTGCGTCTACTCTAAATTGCATTGAAGTTTATTTCAGTCTGTCTTAATTATTCTGCAGTTAATTACTTTATTGCCATTGGATCTCTTATTTTTTAGGGGCAGGTAGAGGGAGGCGAGGGAGGCGACCTGCGTGGGAGCAGCAGCAGATCTTCCTCCAGGAGCAGGAGCGCAGGCAAACCGGCCTTCTCCATCAGCTGGTGAGGGAGTCTGCGGAGCGCCAGGAGCGGTTGGTGGGAGCCATCCTGGACAGCAATGCCAGGATGATGGCAATGCTGCTGGAGAGTCTCCAGACTCTCCAACAACCTTCAACAGCACCTTTACCTCCCTTCTACCCTGGCTACTACCCCCCTAATAATAGATCTTAATTAATAAAACTGAATAAGCCCCACTACTATACTTGTCTCTCATATCTCTGCAACACATGAACACATGAACTAGGTAAGCTTATGATCTGGTAGTTAGGATGAATAGACAGTATTTGTGAATCACAAAATGAAGGTGCACTAGTTGATCATTTTTGAAAATTAATGAAGAAATTTATTGCTGACTGAATTCATTATGTTATCTGGTAAATCACAGCTCTCGACGGCGAAGAGGATGGTGGGCTGCCATGTATGTTGTCAGTGCCTGTCTGATCCTCTGTGCCCCACTGGCCTCTACAGCATTGTGGGGTTGAGCAGCAGGTTGAGCAGGCACCTGCTCTAACATTTCTGCTTCTTCCGTCCAATTGAGGATTTCTTTTTCTTGTTCACAGAAATTGTGCAAAGCACAGCATGTTGCAATGACATAGGGTGCCAAGGAGTAATGGTAGTCACTCCTCTTCATTAACACTCTCCACCGTGACTTAAGCCTCCCGAATGCCACCTCCACAGTGGTTCTAGCCGCGCTGAGGTAGACATTGAAAGACTCCTGCTCTGGGGTTAGCCTTGGGGAGGATGTATATCCTTTCATCAGCCAATTCAGCAATGGATAGGCTGGGTCACCCAAAAGGAAAAAATCCACCTCTGTCCCATCGGGTCCTGAAACGAATAAAATGAGCTAAGTGGTGATATTGGCAATATATTTCTCACATTGTGTGTCACGATAGAAAAACGGAATGGACTGGGATATTAATGTATATGCTTCTGTAATGTATAGGCTACAACAACAACAGGTAGATTAGCTATTAGGCCTACTGCATTATTTGTTAACCTTCAGAAACTTGGTCCCATCTCTGCTCCTACTATGCTACTACTACTACTACTACAACTAATAATAATAATAATAATAATAATAATAATATCTTAGTTTTATGTTGAAATTCTACATGATGACATCAGGCCTTGTGTCATGCAGACCAGGCCTGTGTCAATTTCTGTCTGTTCTATCATTTGTCCAGTGAGTGGCAGTATAGGGCATGGTGCATCGTCAGGGAGCGCTGGGAGCTTCATTTAGGCTGCAAGTTGTCATTTCTGAACCCACCTTTGGTAGCTGATGTGCCTTTTCAAATAGTGCAGACTGCTTTAAAACGTTGGCGTCATGGGCACTCCCTGGCATCTTGCAGTTTATGTTCCAAAAGCTGGTAGGGAAAGAAGACGTTAGCCTTTCACGTCATGTTTGGTAAAGAAATAATTATGACTTAGGCCAGGATAAGGGCCCTTACCAATAAGCATTGTCCATCACTGCCTGAAGGACATAGGATGGCCAGCCTTTACGGTTCACAAAGTCTCTGTAGCCATCACTGGGGGGTACTATCGGAATATGTGTCCCGTCAATGCACCCGATTACTTGGGGCAGATGGTACTTTTCCTGGAAGTGTCTGGCTGTTCTTCTCACCTCTTCGAGATTTGGCACCTTTATGAATTTGTGTATGACTGCCGACTCCACCATACCCTTACAAAACAGTCTCATAAATATCATAACTGTTGACTTATGAACGCCGAACTGGTTTGCTACAAGCCTGTATTCACAGAAACTTCCTAATTAGTACACCACAATCGCTACTCGCATCTGAACGGGAATGGGCATACGTACGGGATTTTCCGCAGGTTTCATAAAAGGGTTAACAACATCGCAAAGCTTCATAAATGATCGCCTAGACATCCTAAAGTTCTCTCTCCATTCGTCATCGTTGAACTCTTGGAGGACAACCCTCTCCCACTAATCCTTACTTCTCACTCGCATCCAGCAGCTGTGGGTTACTTGGGGCATTGGTTGGCCAAAATACGTCCGGACTCGGAGGCCTGGGGCCTCATTTACTAACACTTGCGTGGATTTCCTACTGAATCTGTGCGTACGCGAAAAACCTGGAAAGATGCGTACGCAGAAAAAAAATCAGATGTATCAATCCGTGCGTAAGCAGGTTTCCACGCACATTCTCTTTGTACATGTGAAATCCAGCGCACATGCACGAGCCTGACTCTCCGCCTTGTCTCCTCCCTCAAGTACCCCACATTGAATATGCTAATTAGTATAAATAGGCTTGTAGTAGTGCTCCCGTTGAGAGAATGGATATGGAAAAAGGAAGGAAAAAAAACTTTTCGGCATGCGAGGTGAATGTGCTGATTTCGGAGGTGGAGGCCAGACACTAAATCTTGTTTGGTTCACTCTCCACCGGAATCAGCACCAAAACAAAACAACTTGCCTGGACAAATGTGGCAAAGGCAGTAAGTGCGGTAAGGTCAAAAACACGGGCCGTGCTGATGTAAAAAAAAATGGTCCGACATAAAAGTGGATGTGAAAAAGAAAGTCGCTGTCTCCTATGAGTGATTAGAATAATTACAGCATAAACTATACATCATGTGTATATTTTCCAGTACATTCACTTTAGGTGTTAAATTTCTTACCAAGTAGCCACCCATTACGCACTCTGCCAGCTTCCAGCCTATTCCCAACCACGCTGTTAGTCCGGATGAAGGAGTCATGGGTTGCCCCAGGCCACCTTGCTACGATATTTGTAAGGCGCATTTGGGCATCACATATTATTTGTACGTTTATTGAATGGAAATGTTTCCTGTTCACATACGCATATTTCCCCTCAGATGGCGCCTTTATACCAATATGTGTGCAGTCGATCGCTCCGATTACATTTGGAAAACCGGCTATCGCTGCAAATTCCGCTTTAATGTTTGATTGATTTCAAGTAAATATGGCTTATGGTTACTCCACGCAACACCAACAACTCTAGTCTCATTATACTACTGTCAAGAATTGAGCGACAAACATCTCATGGGAGATCTATTAGCATGAATGACATCCACAGTCCTGTAAATATGCAATGTTTAATAAGCAGTCATCCCTGAATATGATTTTACCGCGGCTTCCGATTTCCTTGATTCCAGTATAGCTATTATAGTTTTATGTATCTGTTAAAGTTAACCCAACAGTGTCACATTATGCGTGTAAACAATAACCCATGAATGAAGTGCGTTTAAAATCATGCATCCTGACGTTTAAAGCCACCTTTATGTAGCCGCAAATTGCAATATTATGTCATGACTCGTGAGTGAGTACACCTGAAGTTATTGCGCTGCATTGCCTCTATGTGCCGCCAACTGACCAAATGCACTAGAAACGTGCGTACGCCAGCCATGAAGTTTGCGTGGAGGCCCGCACTTTTTCACGTCAAGTCAGTCTCTGTACATCCGAACTCTGGCGTGAGAAGTGGCGTACGGAGCTTTTTTGTGCGTACGCAAGCTTTGTACATGAGGCCCCTGGTGTTGAGCAAAGCAAGTTAAATTGAAATTGCTTTAACTCCTCCAACAACAACAGTAGGGCGAGCGTAGTACTCCTGACATACAACATCCACGATATAATTAAACCGTGAACTAAACGAAGTCGCCTACCGTGATCCATTTTCACACAGACTGTAACAGTAACGAAGGATTTTCAAAGTTCTTCTAACTGTAACTTTGACAGCTCTGACTGTTACCCTGAGCAACAGTTACCGTGGAGGATTTATTTAGCTGCTATGTCCCGCCGGTCTGGACGGCAATTTCAAGATCCTACAATATTTGATATTCAGAAGAAAGTGTGTTTGAAGGAGATAGAGTCAAACGACGGTATCGGATTTCCTTTTTGACAGAAGCAAAGGGAGTCGTGGTTTTTGAGGAAAATTATAGTGGAAAAAATGATAGAAAATGAGCACCTCTCCCATGTCAGACAGCCTACTATTTATTTCCAAACACAAAATAAATAAATATAACAATAGGCCTAATAATAATAATAATACATAGATGTGTGTGTGCTACTAATCAGGGCGCAAAGAGTAGAAGTAAAATCCGATTGCACAGGTTCACTTTTGCATGTAGACCGGAGTATTCCACGTTCTGTTGTAATCGGAGTAATAATTAATCGCATTATTAATGTGCATGTAACCGCGCCCAGTAGAAGAGAATGGACCGTGGGATAGCGTCATTTTCAATGGGAGCCGTCGAAGCAAAATTTTGAGATTTTTAATTTTAACCAGGCAACTGCGCAAGCACGGGGTGACGTACGGTCACGTTGGCCAGTGAACCCAAATACTATAAATTGAGTGGTAGATGCTCAATCACAAATCATACAGCGTACGATAATTTTCTTAAGTATTTTTCTACCATTATAGCTGCAATCACTTACTGAAGGGGGAGGCTAATATTGTACGTGGGGACTTGATTTTTCGTCAACTAACTTTGGTTTCAGGCAGTCTTGCAAGCCAGCATGTCAAGGGAGCTAGCTAGTTAGCATGTACATACCAAGCTATAGCATGTAGCTTAGCTTAGCCATTTTTCTCAATTCACTTGTATCGAATAGTAAAATGCATAAAGATAGCAATTCTGCTTACAAACAAATACCAATTTCTAAGCTTTTTTTTTTTTTAGAAATACTGGTGTAAATGTTTTCCCAACATGAATAGAACAGTAAACGGGCATGACTATGGCTACGGCTTGTTATTCAAACAGTGCGGTAAATTTTCTCCTGTGCGACAGAAACTCACTAGCTGTCGCATGATTTATGGCGTCATTTTTAGCATAATTTCAGATAAACGTTTTTTACAAGACAATAACACGACAGATTTCCGATCGAAGCAAATATGTTTTGCTGTGTCCTCTCCGGTTTACAACAATGCCAATATCAAGGTACTGATGACTTCTCATGTAAAGTTATTTGATTTCAAAGTGCTGCTAAAATGAATGGAAGTCAACGGAATGCTAAAGGCTATTGGGCCCTTTTCGGGTTGAGATTTCTCCATGGGTGCTTCAAGTTCCGGATATGTTCCTGCCCCCTTGCTCGCACCCATAGACTGTATATAAGAGAACTCGCACCTCCCTAATCTCTGTAGCAGATGACACACAAATCATGTATTGTGTGGGCCAAATAAGGGAGGGCGGGAGTTGTAGTCCTCTACTGTCTATGGCTGTAGTGGTGTGCACTGAGAGTGCATTTCAAGTCGAGTCTTTCTTATTTTTTAGATTCACATTGAAACAAAACAAGTTGCCCCAAAGTGCTCCACAACACCAACATGAAACAATGGACAATGATATAGAAATGAGGTTAGTAATTAAAAAAAAAGTCTGGGCTTGACAGTGTAATATATTGTCCTTTGAGGCCACTGTAGTTGCGTGATGTAACATGCGCATCCTTCTGTATTCTAAAGTTTACCGTTAAATCCTCAGTCGAAGTTCAGCAAGTGAATAAACGACACGTATTGTCCGTAGTCTCCGAGTGAGTCAAGGTTCTTATACAAAGCCAAAGGGCCAGAATATTTCATGGTGTCAGAGTAGCGGACCAAAAACCTACGTCAACATCAAAATGGATAGTTATGGTGTTCCAACACCCAAAATAGATTGCGATTCACCAATCCTGACTGAAGCCTGGCGTTGCTTCAAGCAACACGCAGAGCTAATGTTCTCAGGACCGTTGAGAGCCTACGGTGAGCCTGAAAAATGCAGTTACCTTCTGTTATGGGTTGTGGAGAGGGGACGAGATATATTTAATACGTGGACACGAGGAGATACGGGGAATCAGTTGAAAACCTACTACGATAAATACTCGGAGTACCTCACCCCCAAAGCTAACCCCATATATGCTCGCTATCGCTTCAATGAGAAGATAATAGTGGAAGGGGAAACTTTTGATGACTGTCACTGATTTGAAACTTCTTGTCAGAGACTGTGGTTACCCAAATAACGACAAAATGGTGCGAGACAGGATTGTGTTTGGTGTAAACTCACCAAAAGTGCGAGAAAAGCTGTTGAGTTTAGGCTCGACGTTAACGCTCGAGATGGCCATTGACACCGCGCGCTCACATGAGCTGGCACAGGCACAGCTGAGGGAGATGACAGGCAGAGATTCCAAGGACACTGACGCGGTACATTCCATCAACCGTCGGAAGGACAAACACCCACAGAGAGGCAGCGAACACCAAAGACCACCAGATACTTCAGCGTCCTCGACGCCAGGTCAGGCTACTGGGCCATAAAGCTGAGCATACAGTCTTCCATGCTGACAACTTTTAACACCCCTTTCGGCAGATACAGGTTCCTCAGACTCCCATTCAGCATCAATGCAGCCCAAGATGAGTTCCAGAGACGTGTCGACGAGACCTACGAAGGCCTGCCAGGTGTAGCCGCCATCGTCAACGACATCCTCGTCTTCGGAAAGACCAGAGCGGAACACGATGAAAACCTTCGGGCCATGCTGAGACCCACCCCAGCGTGGAGTGAGGCTGAATCCAGAAAAGTGCCAAATAGGCATCCCAGAGGTCAGTTACTTCAGCCACATCCTGTCACGTGAGGGTGTGCGACCGGACCCTGCAAAAGTGAAGGCGATCCAGGAGATGAAGCCACTGTTGTATTTTCTGAGAAATAGTCAAGGAGGAAGTTTACTGTCCATAGGTCTTTATTTGCGTTCATCGAGAGGAAGCCTGACCACAACAGAGCATCTCCTAGCCATCCTCCTTTCCTGTTCCATTCTGAGTGCTTTTAAACTACACACATCACTGTCATGTTGACTAGTGTCCAAATTCAGACACAGTGACTTCCAGTCTGTTATCCTTACAAGGGTGACTCCCAAATAGCACACACATAGGTAATGGTTCCTCTGTCAGCAGTTCTCCTGCTGCTGAGTCTCCTGCATGCCACACACACACACACATTCTATTCCTGTCACACAGACTTTCAGACTCCTTACAGAAAGACACTTTCAAAAATTACCACATTCCTCCCTTTTTCGGAAGCCTATGCTTCTCGAAACACAATAAACAGCATTTTACATCATTATTATCACACACCATGCAATCACCCAAATTTTCCTGGTGACAGTCTCATCTGACTATCTGCAGAATATCCCTTAACCATTAAAACCTCAAGGTATATTCTCACTAGTCTGATTCTCAACATATTTCACAAACATCATTCTGACATCATTTTGATCATTCAGAAGGTTCCATAACTTTGATTTCCAGAATACTCTGAAAACTCTTTCTTAAGAGATATCTCTCTTTACATTTAACATTACAACAAGCTACTAAATACAAATTCATTCTTATCAAAGTCCCATTGATAATAATCCTAAAAAAAAAATAAAAATAAAAATAAAATCTTTTCATTTTCAATGATTGTTCCTTTCTGTGTACGTGCATGTCAGTTTTTCTTCTTGTTACTGTATTGCAATCTTTATGAAATGTGACGCATATAAGTATGTGAATTTCCTTTCATGTTGTTATGCAATGAGTGTACCAGAATATATATAGGTTACTGTTTTTCGAATCTACTCTATATTTGTCTAAGTATATACTGCTCCTTCCTGCCAGGGCTGGTCGACAGTTCCTTGTATTCCACAAAAATCTTCTTTTCCCAAAGTCTCCTCCCTTTGAGGCTTATCATCCAGAACAGCATAAGGAGGCGCAGTTGATAATTCCCATTCGTCTCAGTCAATGTCCTCCACTTCGCCAGCCAACCCCGACAGGACCTTTTTGAGATCTAACCTGTCCTGCCACTATCCTCATGAACAAGATTCTCAGACAGAAAACAAAACAACAAAACAAAAGAAACAAAACAAATAAAAAGAAACAATGAGAAGAATGCCTTCAATTAAAGTAGCTAATTTGACAAACCATGCAGTAAAAGAACCAAAGGTAGTTTTATCCAATGATCAAACCCACTGACCAATCTTAGTATCCCGACAGGCATTTTCTGCAAGTTCAATACTCATAAATTAAAAAATTACCAAATGGAACATCAGCTACACTTCTATTATCTAATACATACCCAATGGTTCAATCCTGTATTGCATTGACACATGCACAAAACCCCACTCTTCTGGCAGAACACTCTACACTCCCCCACTCTGGGCCACTAGCTGGCCCACCAAATAATTTGCCAGAGAGACATTTTGATGTTCTAATGATGAATAATAACTTTTCACATGCCTTAGATTTAAACAGACCATGACACTTAACATCATATTGTCGTACTTCAGTTCTCATAATATCTTCAAAATTCACAGTTCCTAATCCCACCAAGCATTCATAACCACTACCAAATAATGGTTTAAACATTCATGCACCTAAGGTAATTCATAATAACACTGAGTAGGATTTAGAAAACACTTTTTTTCATTCTTGATCATAATATTCTAAAGTACCAAAATGACAATGAGATGCATAACAATCATTGGAGGTCATGCCTGTGCACATTCATAATAGTTTTCCCACAGATGATAAGTTTTTGCAGTAAACTCATCCCAATCATACCAACTATTATCCCAAAATGGCAAATAAATATCATCAGGGCTTCGAGAAATACTTCTCTTAGCATGGCAATACACACCACCCGTGTTATAAACCCATGAAACCAAATAACACTTTATCTTATCACTACCCCATGTAGGTAAACTGAACCTAATTTTAACACAACTTCCTAATTGGTAATTAATAACTTCATCAGCAGTGACAACATATGTACTTCTCCAGCATTTATAATTTTACACTTCAGTTGTTATGTTAATACTTTCAATAACTGGACCTTCAATAAACAGAAGTAATACACGCCAAGAGTCTACCAAAGTTGTACATGGCGACCATTCTTTGGACCTAATTCTGCAACATATAACATCTGGAGTTTCTTTAAAGAACACATAGATTGAGCAATTACTGACTGTTCAAGCATCATTCACTGTTTGCATAGTGAATCAAACTCTCTAGCCTTTAATGCTACATCCTTTACCATTTCATCTGCTAAGGCATTGCCTCATGTAATTAAATCATTTCCCTTTTTCATGCACCTGACACTTACTAATAGCCAATGAATAGGTTACATCATAGCAATTAATAACAATTATATTTCATCCAAATGTTGTATTGGAGAGCCATCTGATTTCTTAAACTCTCTCTGTTCCCACTAAGTACCATGGACAGCAGACACTACACAGCATGCTATCAGTAAAAATAGTAACATCCAAGCTGACAGACAAACCTCAGTAAGCACCTTTAACTCTACTAATTGTGCTGAACATGGTTGCTTACAAGAAATGCACATTACAGAAGTCTCTACATCTTTTAACTGAATAACACTAAATCATGCATATGTCTTATTGTCATAATTATAGCTAGAACCATTCACAAAAACACCAAACCCGATTCAAGAGATTAACTTTTCTAATATGGCCATAATTTAGAAAAGACTAAAGAATCTACTCATTCATGAAAAGTTCCTTCATAATCTAGGGGAATCCTATCTACTGGGTTAGTTGCTATATCACATGTCTTAAAAGCAACATCTGGACAAAAGACAAATTATACTTTCCCGCATACTAACATTAATTAGAAATCTGATAAACACGCATCACTGATAAAGAACAAGACACCTTCTCAAGACATATAGAGACATATATGCCACAGGCCGCTCACAGACACCCTCTAAAATGTACACTCTATTTTTAGACCTAATTTGCACAGTGCATCCCAGCCCAAAGGATTCACAGGGTTAAGGAAGACAACAATATTGGTATAACTGTGATATGTGTTCCTACCTGAACTGTGACTGCAGAAAATGGAGGCAATTAAACTTGTACTAATGACCTTCCCTAACTCATCTTTCTTAATATGTGGGATATAAATATTAACACAAATATATAAGTGTAAGTGTAAGTATAGGTGGCTCCAGTATCAACTAATAATGATAGTGTGTGTCCTTGTATTATTGCACAAATATGTAGTTCCTCATCTAGTCCCTAAGTTACCTGACAGACTATATCTAATTCAAAAGCTAATCAATAATGCCCCATGGGATCAAGATTCACATGACATACCACTGGAGACTCTGACCACCGGAAATCCGACCCCCGCCTACCCCCGCGACGGTCTGTTGGAGTTTTTGGGCACGAGAAGGAAATAGCGTCCACACCCCCACAAGGTCAGCACTGGACATCCTGAGGGGTCATTTGAGCAAGCCTTTTCCGCGCACCATCCTGTAGCTCTGCGCTAAAAGGGGCATAGCCACTGAATTGCGCAGCTGTCACACTGTTGGTGGTCCTTGCTGGAACTGTGGCTATGAGAAAGACGCACACATGATGATGAGTTCAGCGCAATATTGAGCGGTGCAGTAGCCGGACAACGATTTGACTAGGCAGCTCACAAAGCAGCCCAGACACGGGTACAGTTTTTCATGAAGGATATGTGTCCAAGTAGCGGAATCTTCCCCTATCAGATCCAAGTCAGCATGTACAATGCATCAGTCAAAGCGTCTTGCTGATAATAATTCCAAGCAAATACTTAATGTCCTTGAGAGCAAGTGTCTGGCCCTCAGTCTGGTCTTCAGATGTCATAGTCCATGCTCCCACATCTTCTTAAAGTGAGGGGCGAC
Organism: Coilia nasus; assembly: GCA_027475355.1. NCBI lineage: Eukaryota > Metazoa > Chordata > Actinopteri > Clupeiformes > Engraulidae > Coilia > Coilia nasus. Next base: position 696,574 of record CM050221.1, read on the forward strand.
GTGAAATCAGACCCTGTGCGTCAGTATGTCTCCAAGGCTAGTAATGCAAACCACAACCCTTAACATTAATGGGCATTTATGTTACAAATAAATATTCTGAACTAAACCCTTCGTGAATGGTGTCAATCTTTGTTTATATGTGTTCACATCCCTTAATTTACCAAGGGTGTTTTTCATTTTATCATATAATAACGGAGCCTATAGCAATTATCATATACTTCATCTTCCCCCTGTTCACCTGTGACAGCGATGCAGCTATGCAAATTCTCAACATGGGTCTCATTCTGATCCTACATCAAACTGTCAGTGGAGCGTCCTCCGGCACATGCCCCCACATACGCTGTACAGACAGTGCACACAAATCTTCATCAGCAATGGTTTTACCAAACATTCTTATATATATATATTCTATAGCTGTATAAATTAATTAAATCAAACTCTCAGCATGGCTCAAACAAGCCAATACATCCCTCTAATTGTACAAAAATCCTAAGATCCAATGTTCCCATTTTGGTTATGGATCACAGTCTTTTTTGTACACTTTTCCCATTACCATTTATTTTTCAAATTTACTTTTAACCCACTCATTTTCATGCATTACTTGCTTAGGCAGCATCAACTCCCTTGTACACTAATTTTAATACTGCTATCATGTAATCCACAAAACAACCTACAACTAGATGTCACCTTGTTCACTATGCCTATGTAAGAGCACACACAAAAAGAGGTTAGTCTGGAGATATTAATTACCCACTCTTAGCAAATGAATAGCTCTGGTATTCTTTAAATCTGTCCATTTTACAAATCTGAAATAAACAACTAAAACTATTACAACATATTTTATATTGTAAGTTCTTTTCTTATTCTTGTTATTATTATTTTTATTTTATTTTTATTCTTATATATATATTGTATATATATAGGTCAATATTTGCTTCACCATCTCCCCACTTTCCAGCTATGCATTGATAAAGAAATAGCTGGACCCTTAAATGGTTAGCATCTTAAAAAATAAAGTTACTTCTCCCTGAATGATTAGTCACACTTCATGCACGGGCGCTAAAAAAAGAAATGACAGCTGTTACCGGTAAGCCACTGAACCAAACCTTAGTCAGCACCACAAACCTGAGGTGACACAGAAATCACTCCATCCCAAGTTAGACACACAGTTGACCCTCCAAAGGGCACACGCGCAAGCATAGGCGCCTTTGGCCAGGACACAGGAGATGACACTTTCACCCCAGACAGGCAGCAGTGTAGTCTCTCAAGCATCTCAACTGGACAAGATGCATATCTCAACTCTAGAGGCAGGGAATACAAATGTTAAAACAAAAATACAGTTACAGTGTAAGGTGCCATGCTTCACAAAAGCACAGTTTCCTCACTCATAAGGATTTGACGCTCATATTAAACACAAAGCATTCATCCTATGAGCAAAAACTTTCGCATCACGAGAAAACAGTCTCGTCATTCAGACACATTTACTACGAAGACATTAGGGTTACTCTCTTTTTCCGGCCCGACCTGGCTGTACCCTCAACAGGCCATGCACTGGGGATTGTGGGCTTATTAAGCGAGCCAATCTTGAAACAGGGACCACAACCATCAGTTCCTTGAGGAGGGCTTACCAATATTTTGACAATTAATTTAGATTCCCTACATCCACGACAACCCAGTCGTGGGCTAGCGCTTATCTCTTATCTCATTATTCATCTTTACACTTGTGGCCCACGTCTCCTTGTCAGTCCTATATTAAGCTAAGCTATGAGATACGTGGCCTCTGACAAGCACAATATCCTTTCACATGCAAATAAAGGATACTGCAAACAGGACTTTACTCGAAGACAATGACACAGACAATTTAACAAAAACACAGTTAAACCTGTGAATAAAGTTAGATGACACAACATAAGACAATATTGAGTCATGCAACATGAAAAGGACCTGCAATCAGCCCGTGGATACACCACAGACAAATAACAAAATCCTCTTCATCTGACCTGATGTTTATCGATGAAGACAAAGATGAGCAGAAAAAATCCTCCTGAACCTTTCTTATTTTCCACACAAGTTCGTGGGGCGATGGACCCAAAATTTCTTAATAGCCAATCACATTAATTTAGTAACTTACCCAAGCCAATCAGTATGGATCCAATTAAAGAACGCAAACCGTTCGTGACGCCAAATGTCGTATTTTCTGAGAAATAGTCAAGGAGGAAGTTTACTGTCCATAGGTCTTTATTTGCGTTCATCGAGAGGAAGCCTGACCACAACAGAGCATCTCCTAGCCATCCTCCTTTCCTGTTCCATTCTGAGTGCTTTTAAACTACACACATCAGTGTCATGTTGACTAGTGTCCAAATTCAGACACAGTGACTTCCAGTCTGTTATCCTTACAAGGGTGACTCCCAAATAGCACACACATAGGTAATGGTTCCTCTGTCAGCAGTTCTCCTGCTGCTGAGTCTCCTGCATGCCACACACACACACACATTCTATTCCTGTCACACAGACTTTCAGACTCCTTACAGAAAGACACTTTCAAAAATTACCACACCACCCACAAGCAGAGGAGAGCTGGAGACCATCCTTGGCATGATCAACTACTTGGCCAAGTTTGCGCCACGTCTCTCAGAGGTAAACACTCCACTACGTCAGTTGTTAAAACACGACAATGAGTTCCAGTGGGACAGCAACCACGACAAAACATTCAGGCAGATTAAAGAGCTGATCACCAACCACCCTGTGCTGACGTACTTCGACCCCCAAAAGGAGCTGAGACTGCAGGTTGATGCGTCCAAGAGCGGCCTCGGAGCAGTCATACTTCAAGATGAGAAACACATCGCATACGCTTCTAAGTCACTCAACACCACAGAGGTAAATTATGCACAGATTGAAAAAGAACTATATGCAGTGTTGTTCGGATGCAAGCGTTTCCATGATTACATGTATGGCAGGAGAGTGATTGTGGAGTCGGACCACAAGCCTCTGGAGGCAATCCTCAAAAAACCACTGGCAGTGGCACCACCACGGTTACAGCGGATGATCCTCCAGCTCCAGAAATACGACATCCACATCATCCATCGCCCAGGCAAGGACATTCCAGTGGCTGACAATCTGTCCCGGAAGTCCATTGAACACCTCGACCGCAGCTTGATGGAAAGTATGGAAGCGCAAGTACACACCGTGATAAGCACCGTTGAAGTGAGTGACAGCAAGCTGCAGAACATCAGAGAGGCGACAGCACAAGACCCACAGCTCACCATCACTCGTGATGGATGGCCGGACGAGAGGAGAAAGTGCCCCACCAGCATCCAGGAATACTGGAACCACCGTGATGAGATCTCCGAGATGGACGGGATACTCTTCAAAGGTGAGAAGATCATCGTGCCAACCAGTCTCAGAGGGGACATGATTCAACGTATCCATACAGAGCACATGGGTGTAGAGAAGAGTAAACACCGCGCACGAGACCTTCTATTCTGGCCTGGGATGTGCAAGCAGATAGAGGCAACAGTGGAGCAATGCAACATCTGCCAAGAACGGCACAGCTCCAACCCCAGAGAGCCTTTGATCTCACACGACATCCCACAGAGACCGTGGCAAGTTGTGGCCACAGACCTTTTTACATGGAACAGCCAGAGCTACGTCATCATCGTTAACAGCCGATTCTTCGAGCTGGAACGGCTCACTAGTACCACCACAGCCTCTGTTATTGCCAAAATGAAGTCCACCTTTGCCCATCATGGCATTGCAGAGAAGGTAGTCAGTGATAATGGCCCATGCTACAGCTCAGCGGAATTCTATCGCTTCGCAGCACCTGGGGATTCACACATACCACCTCCAGTCCACGGCATCCCCAGAGCAACGGCCTCGCCGAAAAAACAGTCGAGACCGCCAAAAGAATCCTTGACAAGGCCAAAGCTGCAGGCAAAGATCCCTACCTCGCTCTGCTGGAGTACCGGAATACACCAGTAGACAGCTGCTGATGAGCCGGCGCCTGAGATCCATCCTGCTTGTGACCAAGAAACATCTGCAGCCTGAGGTAGTGCCACAGAACACCGTGAGAGAGCAGCACAAGGTATGTCAACAACGCCAACAGCAATACTTAAACAGAGGCACCAAGCCACTGCCCCAGCTACCTGTTGGTGCACCAGTTCGTCTCCAGCAGGAGGACGGAAGCTGGAAGCCGGCGTTGGTAACTGACCTTGCACACACACACAGAAGCTACCACGTCATGACCAGTGATGGACAAATGCTCCGACGGAACCGTCGACATCTCCGCCAGAACACTGTGGTTCCAGATACCGCAAACACACAGCACTCAAATATGCATGACACACACGCGAACACACCGCAACAGTCCACATCACACACTAGTGCACCACCCCCAAACCCTGAACCAGCAGAGAGACAGCCACCGGACAGACGAGTCCAACCACCCTACACAACCAGGTCTGGGCGCACTGTCAAGCAACGGCAGGTTTTGGACCTGTGACACAAAAGGGTGTAGGCAGATCGCTGCCCTGACAATCATACACACATTTACGCACACACACACACAAAAGGGTGTAGGCGGATCGCTGCCCTGACATTCACACACACACGTACACGAAGAGAAGAGAAGAATTGACTGTGGACATGTGGAAAATTTAAAAAAAAGAAAAGAAAAGAAATGAAAATACAAGGAAAAAACAAATCAAAAGAAAACAGTTATGAAAAGGAAAAAAGAGTGAAATGAAAACAATACTTACCTAAGTGAAAACAATACTTAACCAAATGTGATTGCTTACTTATATGATTTTTGTACTTATGTAATCGTTAACTTACCTGCCATGCCATGCTTCATCTAAGATGTGTTTGCCACCTGGTATCCAGAATGTGATTATTAACCCAATGGTCAACCGATATTTAGAAACCTGATTGTGTAACTTACTTATGTGTTTTTTTTTTACTTATGTGATTGTTTAATTACCTGCCAGTATTTTATAATGTGATTATTAACCCAATGGTTAACTGATATTTTAAAATGCTGCACAGAATTGTTATATGGTATGCACTCCAATGTGAACATGTATTGTTTTTATTTTCAAACAAAGGGAGATGTAATATATTGGACCTTTGAGGCCACTGTAGTTGCGTGATGTAACGCAAAATACTCAGTCGAAGTTCAGCAAGTGAATAAACGATATGTATTCTCTGTAGTCTCCGAGTGAGTCAAGGTTCTTATACAAAGCCAAAGGGCCAGAATATTTCAGACAGCATCAGGTAAAGTTGTGTGGAAGCAACTGCAAGGGTCTACAAGATCTGTCTGTAAGCATCTAGCTCCCACGAGTTTTTTGGGTCATGTGACATGGTAGCATTTTTGTGACATCTTCACACATTTCGGGCAAGTCTGACACAATTTCTAACCATCATGCAACATTTTCAGCATCAGACTGCAAACGGCTGCTAACGTTTTTCTAAATTCAAACGTGGCTTATGGTTGCTTCCACACAACTGCAAGCGGCTAGCTAATGCCTCCTTGGTGACACTGCTTTGCCGTGGTTGGTTAAAAGTTCACTGATGTTTGTGCAGGTGCATGGTCCGGTGCTTCCCCACTCAACATGTCATCTAAACTTTACGTATTTTAAATCCAATTTGAAAACATTTCTCTCTATTTTTATTTTGTTCTGATGATTTTGATGCATTTATCTGACACTGTCAATGCAAAGCAGCTTTTTTCCTTTTAAAGAACATAAAAAAATAAAAACCTATCCAAAGCTTGATCATGTATTTTATTAATTGTTTAAAAACTGATGGAACAATTAGGAATCCTTTAATACAAGGTATGTTCTTTATTTTTATATATCTAAAGCAAATGTGGGGTATAGAATAATACAAAAAAGATTTAAAAAAAAAGAATTCTGAAGGATTTTATTAGGCTAACTGTATTTCATGGTAAAGTATAGTGTTTGAAAGTGGGGACAGCCATCAGTATTCTGGATAGTGCTTTTAAAGTTATGTGTTATTAAATTATTTATTTTACATTTTCCATTCAGTATGTTTGTGGGACGTTATTTTATAATAAAATGCATTTTACGCCTATTTTAAAGGTATTGTACATCATATTTAAAGACTGTCCTGAGGACAGAAATGGCACAGATTTGGTAGAATGGGCCAAACATTCTCGGCTCTGCAGTGCTCATTTCATATCAGGTAAGATGTTCCCTCTGTTTATCACTCACAAAGATGGAGTCAGTAATGATAAATAGGATATAGCAGCAATTGGCATTCCTATTTATATTTTGTGTCGTTAAAACTGTTGACCCAACATGAAAGGTAACATGTAGCCTAATTGTAACCGAGCATGTAGCCTAAACATGTAACCAAATTGTTATGAAGTTGCTTATATTTGCGATGTCTCTGCACTATGACTAAACAGAAAGCTATGGGACCACATGTTTAAAAGACTGGTCTTACAGGAGAGGCAAGCATGCATCCAGAAAATCTGGATTTTGTCTCCACATTGTTATAGTACCCAAAGTCACTGTTTGGAAGTGCCTAAGAAATTGGACAGGTAACTTCATCACTTTTTTTGCTAATATTTTACCTTGTTCAGAGTTAGGATATCTTACAGATACTTCTATGTGTTGGTATCAGGTGAAGGAGAAGAAAGAGGGTGGAAACTAGCTGTCTCTCCTCTCCCTCCCTACCTCTGCCTGACACATCAAGCCCTCTCACAACAGCTTGTGAGTCCCCCACCACAGAACCAACAGAGCACTAACAGGAGATTTGTACTACTCTAAAAAACTAGATGTACCGCATAGCGTATGACCGTGGCAGTGTATTGAAATGTGGGAACTGTTGGTATGATGAGTGTGTGGTAGAGCAATGTTGTGAGGTGAGAATTTGTGTGGAAATGATTTCCTAGAAGTGGGCATGGATGTGGGTTTTGAATGAATGACATTGTGTGTGTTTGTATAGTGTGTAGGACTGATTTGTGAAAGGAATAGGCAAAATGAGATTTTGTACAATTACAGCGGCCCCTATGGCTCCTATTGTATGCAGTTCCTACCTTCTTAGTCTAAGATATTGGCAATTCAAAATCCCAATCTTTGCATTTACCCATATCACTAGGTGGCGCTATGCTTCAAGTGAATGTTTATGGGCTGGGTCGATACGCCTCTGTAACACCAACATACTGACACAAAATCGTTGTGTTGGGCAAAATTGTTAAAAAAGATAAATCCTTTGATAACTTTTTGTCAGCATTGTCTGTAGATGGCATATACCAAATTTGGTAACAATCACATGAACGGCCTATGACGAGTTTGTTCAGATTCATTTTCGCAATGTTAAAATTTCACGGAAATTGTTTTCATTGGAAGTGGGCGTCGATCAGTGTTTTAATGCGTGTGTTTATGGGCTGGGTTGATACATCTCTGTAACACCGACATATCACAAAAATGTCATGTTGGGTGAAACGTTCATTGAGTTATTCAGCAAAAACCTTTGCCGGTCTCCCCCTCTTTAACGGACACTGGCACAGTGGGGGGGTGGCCCTTGGGGGTCAAAAGGCGTTATTCGCTCACAAACTTCTGGAGCTACATGTCTACAAACATTCATGTCCCCCAGAGTTTCAGTGTCCCGGGAATCGTTGACGAAAAATCGGTAGGGGAAAAAAAAAAGGGAAAAATTTCACGGCAACTCCAATATAACCGCTTTCGCTAGCGAATCATGGGGGGGGGAACGTATGGCCCGTCGTCTTATCCGGCCCGCCATATGATTTTCAAATGACTATTGCACACTTATAGTTTGAGTAACAAAAAATCTGCAGAAAATATATAGACACTGACCTGTGGACCTAATCAGCCTGTAAATAGGCAGTCATAGCTGTAATTTCCAGACATTGATGGCCTACGTCTATTTAATTTATCACAGCGAAAGAAAATGATTCGCCGCATTTTAATTACACTGCGCTGCAAAAAAAAGTGCGTATAGCTACGTAATCACGTAAACGTCAAGTGATTGCCGTCAACTGTCAGTTTTTGACACAGTCTATGGTTGACACTTTAGAAGTTTTGATATTTGTGGCATGGCATCAAAGAAAAGAAAAGTGGACTCAGAAGGTCAGTTGTTTCAGGAGACATGGACCAATGACTTTTTATTCGTGGAGGTGACAGGGAGGCCAGTTTGTTTGGTGTGCTCGGAGTCGCTAGCAGTTAATAAGAAAGCCAACATCGAGCGACATTACAACACCAAACATAGGAACCTCCATCAACTGACTGGCCAACTACAAATAAAAAAAAATAGAAGCTCTTCGTCGGAATCTGGATGCCCAACAATCAATTTTCAGAAGACCAAAGGCGGAAGGAGAAAATGTCATTATGACAAGCTATGCACTGAGTGAGTTGATAGCGGCAAAGCTTAAACCTCACGCTGATGGTGAATTCGTAAAGGAGTGCCTTGTCACCGCTGCTGAGCTGCTCGTACCTGACAAACTGAAGCTCTTCCAAAGTGTCAGTTTGTCTCGTCGAACCGTTGCTGATAGGATCACAGACATGGCACAAGATATCGAAAAAACACTCAAAGACACGGCAAGAGACTTTGAGTTTTTTCTCTAGCTTGTGATGAAACAACAGACATCACCAACACGGCACAGTTTGCCATTTTCGTGCGTGGGATAACCGCTGAGTTTGACACGACTGAGGAGTTGCTGTCTTTGCAAGCCATGCATGGTACTACAAGAGGTGAGGATTTGTTCAACGAAGTTGCCGCAGCCATGAACAATTTTGAACTGTCATTTGAAAAGCTGAGCGGCATTGCCACTGATGGTGCACCCGCGATGGTTGGCGCACAGAAAGGATTGACGGCATTGGTCAAAAAAGAAATGATAGCCCTGGGTCTGAATCCAAGCAAAGTAGTTCTGTGCCACTGTATCCTACACCAAGAAAGTCTTTGTGCACAATCCTTGAAGCTGAACGGGGTGATGAAAACAGTCGTATCAACCATAAACTTCATCAAAAGCAGAGGGCTAAAGAACAGGCCATTTAAGGAGCTACTGGGTGAGCTGGAGTCGGAGTACTGTGACCTGGTATACCACTGTGAGGTACGCTGGTTGAGCCGTGCCAACATGCTTGCGCGGTTTTACACATTGCGCGAAGAAGTGAGCCAATTCATGGAAATGAAGGGAAGGCCTATCCTGGAGCTCCGTGATGGGACATTCCTCTGTGACCTGGCCTTCATGGTGGACATCACCAAACACCTCTCAGAGCTGAACATAAAGCTGCAAGGCCCCCATCAGCTCGTCAGCTCTTTGATGTCGCACGTCAGGTCATTTGAAGCAAAGCTACGGCTGTGGCATGGGCAACTGGAAAGGGGGAACACAGCGCACTTTCCCACCCTGCAAGAGCGCAAGCCTACTGATACGACTGCATATGCTGTTGAGTGCGGCAAACTTATCCAGGCCTTTGACGAGCGCTTTCGCGACGTAAAAGACATACAAAAAGAACTGGACGTGTTCGCTGTGCCCTTTAATGTGCAGCCATCTGACGCACCCAGCGAACTCCAAATGGAGTTGATTGATCTGCAGAACAACATGGAGCTCAGAGCAAAGTACAGCAACCTCCCCTTGACTTGACTTCTACAAACTGCACATTCATGCAGAGGATTTCCCCATGCCGAGGAGACACGCAATGAAGTTTGCGTCTCTGTTCGGTACAACATACCGATGTGAACAGTTCTTCTCCAAGCTGTCTCTTGCCAAGACGCGCATCCGGTCAAGACTCACTGACTCAAACCTTGAGAGCCAGCTTCGAGTGGCCTCGTCATCACTATCGGCTGATGTGAAACGCCTCGCCAAAGAAAAACAATTCCAGCCATCGCATTAGGTGAGATTCACACAGTTACAAAGCGTAGGCCTAATTATTTGCAATGCTACGTGCAGGTTGTCATGTTAGGAATGGTTGATATATGATGTTTCTATTAACGTTGTTTCTGGTAGGCCTATTTTAAATTTGTAATGAGAATCAGTTTGTGTTTCTAACCATAGGGCAGGCTATTTAAACGTTGGGCTGATTCTCCTGACAACATTATCTGATTGATGTTCTATTTCAAACTCTGCTTCAACTGTTAAGTAGACTATATTCTGATGTTTTATCAAGCGTTCATCATTCATTAAGCTTAAATGCCTTCTCTACAAAAAGGGAAGAAAAAATAAATAAAAAAAGGAGAAAGATGCATCAGGCCTGGTCATTGACTGAAATCTAGTTCACATTCATTCCAGTAATTAACAAGTTTTCCCCATTTGTCATTTCTTACTCTGGTGGGGGATGGTATCTGACATGTGGCCATCCAGAATGAAAAGGAAATATAGTGCAGTTTCACATTAAATATAACATGTTTTGAAAGCAATCTTATAAGTTAGGCTTATACTGAAAGTGTTGTAAAGGTGGCCGCCTTCAATACAGGCCTAAAGATGCGGAAAATCCTTGTTTGTGTTCATACGGCCCTTGGAGGACTTACTAAAAATTGAAGTGGCCCCTCGAATGAAAAAGGTTCCCCACCCCTGGAATAATGGGTCCAAAAACAGCTCTTTAGAGCGATGCCATATAGAAAAACCTTTTCAGTGCTTCGAAGAACCATTGAGGCAACACTTCTTTAATAGACCATGAGCCAGGGCCTCAAAATATAGAAACCGTTACCGAAAAAGTGGCAAAGGCTACCATACCTTTTCTGAAAGCCTGGAATCTCAGCTTTTCAATGATGTATGATGGCCATCTGACAAGAGTAGCTGTTTTGAGTTATCACACATAATGTAAACTAAGGTAGAGAAAATAATGTGTAAGATCTATATTGGACATATTGGAATATTTTATTTTGTTATGTTTGGTATCATTTTAGACAGGAGACTCTGGGCTTTCATTTAAAGCCTTTTCTGAACATTTTGGATAAGTACAGCCAAACCTGGAGCTCTTCAAACTTTTAATCACACACATTTTCCTGCCATTTCCGCCAAAGTCATCTTTTGTCTTTTAATCCTGTGGCAACAGGGAGCATCAGAGAAACAAAATCTAAACACTGAAATACTGGCATGACCCTAAGGATTCAGAAAATGTATCATTTACCCATATTATCTAATTTGGAGGGGGTGTTTTTTGGTCTTATATCAGACATGGCGTTTTTTCAAAGACAGAAACAGTAGTGTACTATATGCTAATTTATTGATATGTTGGGTTGCTAACATGCTCACAGCTAACATACTAACTGGCCTACTGGTTAAAAGTCTGACATAAATATTTCTTAGAAAAAGTTGTTATTCAGCATTTTTAGATAGTTCAAAGGGTCCTTGATCGGAGTCCTCCTCTAACACACACACACACACACACACACACACACACACACACACACACACACACACACTCACAGCTAACGTGCTAACAGGCCAATTGGTTAAAAGTCTGAAGTAAATATTTTTTTGAAAAAGGTGTTATTCAGCATTTTTAGATAGTTCAAGTGGTCCTTGATATATATCCACCACATATAATTTATATCAGGTCCCCACTTTCATGGAATTTACATTAAAAAATTAATGGCTTGTTCTTGGGCGAAAAAATACTGATAAATAGATAGAAATAGATATGGAAATGTCCTCACTCTCTTTATACACCACTCTGTGCTGACTATGGAATTGTTGACTCCTCCCCATTGAAGGGCCCACAAGTCTATTGGCTAATAATTCAAAATTCCACCAACAGTGTCTCCTCTGCCTGTCGAATATAAAGACAGTTCTTCTGCGCCAGAGCTCACTCACAGTTTGAATCTGCTACTCGTACAATATTTCTCTTCACGTTCGATATTTGCAGTTAAATATAATTGATTGTGTGCACAAGCTAGGACAGGATGGTGGAGTTACTCCAGACCAAGTGAAGCCATATGTGCACACGGCTCTAGCTTGGGACAATATTGACAGGCTGGAAGAGACACTGACAGGCCGTGGAACATCCCATAGGGTCAATGGTATAGCAGTGCAGCCTCGGATGTTCGGTCCTGAACTGCCTAAACCAGCTTGTCATGTGCCCAAGAGCAAACAGAGAACTGTCTCTGTATCTTTGCTAGCTCTGCCAGTGTATGCTGTGGGAACTAGGTGTGGTCCTCCAACTAGATCCTATGTTGAGGTCAAGACAGATATCTGTGCTGATGCTTTGAAGAAGAACTTCTTATGGTTGCTATGCAGACTGCACTCTGCCACAAATCAAAGTGTCCCTAGCTGGACAGGTTACAACATTTTAGCATTAAATTCTGTGGATATTATTCCTAGTGTTGTCAGCTATCTGCCAACCATCAATGCCCCAGCCACCCAGATGGCAACTGTTCATGAGATTCTTCTTCAGAGTAAGAAAATCATGACTTCCTTACACATCAGCAACATGTCAGTTACCTTTGATCAGGCTCTCTACTGTAAAGTTACAGAAATTATGTGGGCACATAGAGACAGGTTTCCCAACATTGTGCCAAGACTTGGAGTCTTTCACATCATCTGTATGTTCTTGGGTGTGATTGGGAAGCGCTTCCAGGCTGCAGGCCTTAGGGACATATGCATTGAGCTGTGGCCGAGGGATCTGTCAGTGGTCCACTCCAAGATGAAACTGGAAACATTCTCCTCAATGCAGGGAAAGGCAAAGACATGCAAAACTGGGAATAAAGAAGTTATCCTCAAAGCTGATAATCGAATATTTTCCCAGATGGTACTGATTGCAAAGAGTAGACAGCTCAACCTGAAGGAGGTGTTATCTCATCCCCTTGGACCACTTCCATGGGCTCTTGCTTCACCAGATGGCAATGTGAGGAAGACTTGCAAATCCTCACTTGCCAAGCAACTGCTCAAGTTCCCATGTGTTGCTGAATCATTGCCATTAAATTCTACCTGCGTAATAGATGTCATGGCACTTGTTCAGAAGCCGAACGGTGATGGCAAGACATTTGCTGATATTGCAGACTATGCCTTGTCCACTGTGCTAGCTGAAGCAAGTCACAGCACCCGTGTTGACATTGTTTTTGATGTATATAATGAGGCTTCTATCAAACACATGGAGAGAGTGGCCAGAGGTGCAGACTCTGTCTGGTCAGGTCAAACAGATCACTGCAGGGCACAGAGTTCAGCAATGGAAGAAATTCCTACAAAACAACAACAACAAAACAAATCTTGCTACCTTCTTGCTGAAAGAGTGGGGCAAAGAACAGTCTAGAACAAGATTCGGTGAAAAGGTTCTGTACACTACAACCAAAGATGAGTGTTACAAGCTGACCCAACAGGGAGTGCACAAGGTAGCAGACCTGTCGTCCACTCAGGAAGAGGCTGACACCCGTATGCTGCTCCATGCTTGCCATGCTTCAAGGACTGGTCACAAATCTGTCATCCTTGTGTCTGATGACACTGATGTCTTGGTGATAAGCCTGGCTACCAGTGACGCAGTCACATGTGACCTGTTCCTGAAGACGGGGACAAAGAATCGCACCAGTTACATAAACATCTCACAACTCGCTCGTGGTCTGGGTTCACAGTTGTGTCAGGCTTTGCCTGGTTTACACGCATACACAGGCTGTGACACTGTAAGTGCATTTGCAGGTCGTGGTAAAGTGTCAGCCCTAAAACTTCTTCAGAAGAATGAAAAGTTCTGTGAGACCTTTCAGAAGGTTGGGGCAGACTGGACAATTACACCTGAGTTGTATGCAGCCTTACAGTGCAAAGAAAGGCATAGAATCCTGGCAGTTACCTCCATGCTCAGATTCTCTCACTAAGCACTGTCTCAGAGCTAACTATCAAGGTGCTATCTGGAGAAGATGCCTTGAGAACAACCCTGACGTTTCTTCCCCAGTTGAGCATGGGTGGTCTAGGGTGGACCAAGATGGTGACTTGCAGCTCTCCATAGACTGGTTCAATGTCTCCATTGGTCCACAAGCAGTACTTGAGTTTCTGTCCTGCTCATGCAAGAGGGAATGTGTCACTCCATCATGTCAGTGTGTTGCCAACAACTTGCCCTGCACTGACCTATGCCATGCAAGACCAAAAACCAGAAGGATGACTTTGCTGATGAAGAACAATCCTATTCCTCTGATGAGGATTCTGACGAGGAGTTTGATTAGTGTCGTGGCCTTGAATGATGCAATGTTTGTGAAAATGTCACAAAATTCTTCTTCGTATTATTATTTTCCTTTATTTGTTATAGAGGGACATTGTACATTAATGAACATTTTACTAATAAAATGTAAATGCACCCAATTATAGCCAAAAGGCAAATTTCCATTGGTAGTCCCCCTGCCAAAAGAAGCATGGTACCTGGTAATTAAAACAAAGTTACACACAAAAAAGTAAAACTACAATATATAAAACAGATACATTACATGTCTGTCTGTAAACCCCCACCCCTCCCCCACACAACACACATGCGCGCACACACCCCCACCCACACACACAAACACACATGCCCACACACATACACATTACACGTCTATCTGTAACCCCCCTCCCAAACACAGACACACCCACACCCAAACATACACTTACAAGAAAGTCATGACCTTGACCTTTTACAGTAATGGCAATGTCATAATTGGGGGTACCACACCTTAAAAGGAATCCATGTCTCATTTGTTATTTGTTATACCGTTTTTAGATTTTCAGCTATGTCAATGTTATTTTCTCAAACGCCATGTCTGATATAAGACCAAAAAACACCCACTCCAAATGAGATAATATGGGTAAATGATACATTTTCTGAATCCTTAGGGTCATGAAATCAGTATTTCAGTGTTAAGATTTTGTTTCTCTGATGCTCCCTGTTGCCACAGGATTAAAAGGCAAAAGATGACTTTGGCGGAAATGGCAGGAAAATGTGTGTGATTAAAAGTTTGAAGAGCTCCAGGTTTGGCTGTACTTATCCAAAATGTTCACAAAAGGCTTTAAATGAAAGCCCAGAGTCTCCTGTTTAAAATGATAAATAATAAACAAAATAAAATATTCCAGTATGTCCAATATAGATCTTCAGCTATGTCAGTGTTCTGCTTAATTTATACGCATTATTTTCTCTACCTTAGTTTACATTATGTGTGATAACTCAAAACATCTACTCTTGTCAGATGGCCATCATACATCATTAAAAAGCTGAGATTTCAGGCTTTCAGAAAAGGTATGGTAGCCTTTGCCACTTTTTCGGTAACGACCAACCCCTCTGGCTCACTGACTATAAAGAACCATTTAATTATTGCTTCTTCAAAGCTCTTGTTTTAGTTCCACAAAGCACCTTTTCAAAGGGTTCTTCCAAACACCTATTCTCATAAGGATCTTCAAAGAACCCTCAAACAAGGATTTTCAAAGAACCAGTAAATCTAGTTAATCAAATAACCACTAAAGTCTTCATGCACCTCCTCATTTAATGATAGTTGCAAAGTTACAATTTTGTTTTTACACCTAAATGATCCATCTATACTTTCTATATCTATACTTTCAGAGGAAGAGGACAGACAATACTTTAGACTTTTGGTAAATGTATTGCAAATAGCGCACATACAAGTGTTATAAAACATAAAACAAACAAAACTAATTTTAAAACATGTGCACCTCCACACACATACCTTCCACTCACACGGTGCGAACGCACAGGTGCAAACACACACATACACACACAAAAGATCATTAGGGCATACAGTGTATGGCCTGTACTCATATCTTAATGGGGCCTGTAACATAAGAACAGCAAACCGCTTCAGTATTAACTGATTTTAACATACACACCTGCACACACCTTCTCATTAAGACCGCCATATTGGAGTTGCCACTGAAACTCGGGAGGACATGAATGTTTGTAGGCATGTAACCCTAGAAGTTTGTGAGCGAATAACGCCTTTTGGCCTCCACCGTTTTGAAGTTACACGTCAATGAACATTTAACATCTAGCTTAAAATTCTTCAAAAGTCCATATCTTGGCTTTTAATTGCTCAAATTTGGTCAAAGTTGACATGCCATCTCTAAACAGCTTTCTTTTCATGTGTACTAAATTTTGTGACATTTTGTCATAACTGTTTTTGTTAAATAACTCGTGAACAATTTTGCCCAAGACAACGATTTTGTGTTAGTATGTCGGTGTTACAGAGGCGTATTGACCCAGCCCATAAACACTCACTTGAAGCATAGCGCCACCTAGGGTGACCACCTGCTAATAAGCCCAAGGGGGGACAAGGGGTATGTTTCTGAGGGACAATGTGGGACACCACTCGGCGCTGCGGTGCCCCCACCCCGCGGGCAGACTCACTGGTTTACCCATTTTTACTACATAACAACTTACATATAATAATGCCCTATTCCCCAAAACATCATGTACACATCATGAATAGGCCACCCAATGTGCATTTTTTTCTAAATAAAGATTCATAATGTTTTCACCATTCAGTGAATTGACAGATGCTCTTCCACTAACTATTTACTTAAGCTATTTATTTTTATTATTTTTTTATTTTCCATTACAATTTATTTACTTATATAAAATTTATATTATATATAAAATTGATTCAGTGGACTGCAGTGCATCAACACAGCAGGAACAGTCACAAGTCTCTACTCACTTTTCAGTGGATGAACAGGAATTGTAGTGGCTCAACACCACAGGAACAGTAAAAAAAAAAAGTCTTATCTCACAGGTTCACTGAACGAGAAGGGGGAGGACGGATAGTGAACTTTTTACTCTCTACTAACCAAGTCTTTAGTACTCTTATGAGTCTGTGTGCAGGGGGTGGGTGTGTCTAGTGTCCCTGTTCCGGGATACTTACCTAAGGCACATGTATCTTCTTGTGTGTATGTGTGTAGTCGATTTACTCTGTATTGCTCTACACCTCTGGTAGCTTATTATGCCCTCCTTTTGTAAGTCGCTTTGGATAAAAGCGTGTGCTAAGTGTAATGTAGCCTAATGTAATGTAATGCAATGAACTTGCGTATTAGTAAAGTGTTATTGAGAATGTCGTTTAGCAAATGTCTCAAAAGCGCTTTCGGTAGCCCCCTCAACCCCTTTCAGCCACAAATATTCACTTTCCCAGTCTTTCCAGTACCCAAACCTTCTCTTTTTAATTGGTGGTTGCGGTGCCTCACACTCAGTGTCAGCAGTTTCTTTCTCCATTTTTCGAATTGGAAAGCGCGCGTCTAAGTTCCTTCCCAGTGTGTGCACGCGGTGTCGTGACAAGGAAAAAGTTAAAGGAATACGCCACCCCAAAATGAAATTTTGTCTATTCCCGAAGTCCCTAGAGTTGGATAAGTCAGCAGAAGCGTTTTCCGGTCGACTCAGCCATTGTCCGAGTCTGGCGAGCACTGACCTTAGCTTAGCTTAGCATAGTCGATGTAAACACACGTCGCCCAATAGCCACTTGTGGCAAAAGTAAATCAACTCACTCGATTTTTTTTGTAATTACTTCTCGTGACCTGTGCATTCAGATCGAGTACAAATGACAATGCAAATTAACACGAAGGAATTTCCCAAGCGGCATTTAGATGGGGGGCTATATTTCGCGGAAGCACAGGCGAAGCACAAAGGCAAAGCACTGCTGAAAGGCTCAAAGACGCTACGTAGCCCCTGGGAACCCCATCCCCCCACTTCCCTCAACACACAAGCGTGGAGTTACTGATAAGTAGGGCAGTGACACTGTTCCAGTGTTTGAAAGTTTGTTTTCTCATATATTGCGTAAAAATGGTTAACACCTGTGTAGCAACGGGCTTGCGAGAACAAGCAGAAGACATACATCAACACAATGTTTCACAGATTTCCAAAACCTGTGGAACGAAGACGTCTGTGGCTTGCAGCCCTCGGCATTCCATCAACGACACCGGAGAAGAAAATAAAGCAGTACAGTGTTTGCGAGGAGCATTTGAAACGGGAGGACTATAAACAGAAAATGCACTATGCTTCAAGAAAGATGGTATTGGCACTGAAGAAAACGGCCGTCCCTTCTGTGTTTGATACAGAGGCTGCACGTAGTGCATCATCCATGCCTGTAAGTGTAATTTTTATCCTTCCCTGGGTTATACATTGCCAACATTGTAACTGCAACGTGATGTTAGTTTGGCTCACATTGTCGCTTCCAGTTTTATTACAACCTCGGCAAGCCTTCACTCTATGTACTATAAACAATCACTTTACCTGTAAGCTTTACCTGTAGCATGGAATGAATGCAGGGTTTGGTTACACTTAGCTTAGCATAATGGTTCAGCCTGGACTCAGAAAAAGCTAGCCTACGAGTGGATCACATAACGTAACTGTGATAAGAAAATTGCAAAGACGTTACTGTTCATGTAAAGTTTACATAAAAAAATCAATCATTCAAAGATTTTCACTCAAGAAGGTTTTGGCCTCTTGGAGTAATTATTTCATTTACATTCTATCAACTATTTCTCAGGGTGATCTCAGTGCTGTACAGGAAGATGAAGACACAGCAGAAGTTGAGGAGTCCCTCCAGCTTTTTGCAGACTTACCTCAGTCCACTTCTCAGAAGTCCAGAACTTCAAGGCTCTGTTACCTTTGCACAGCTCTGCAACACGCATGAAGTCACTGTTTGTCCTTGCACCCACATGGACACAACAACTGGTAGGCTAATGAACCTTTTCTCATGCTGTTGTTACAGGTACTGTACCATGACAACTGAAAGTCTTGACATTGCATGCATCTATTCATTTTGTAGGATACAGCATCTTTGCCCATGGTCACAGATGTGTGCAGTCCAAGAAGAGGTATAACATTTGATGTAAGTAGCAAACTTGGATGACCAGTATTCATTGTGTAGCTTACAATTACAGTAAAGCACATATGTAGTTATAGAGCAGTTAGAAACTTGTGTGGGGCCGTTATTTTTTTTGTGAGGTGACTAACAGTTTGTCAGACTTGGGGACCTTACACCAGAGGCTGTGGACAGCAGCATAGGTGCACCGCAGAGAACTGTGCTCTCCCCTGTACTGTTCACCCTGTATACCACCGATTTCAGCTACAACTCAGACTTGTCACATGCAGAAGTTCTCTGACAACACTGCAATCGTGGGGTGTACCAAGGATGGACAGGAGGGGGAGTACAGGTGCCTTGTGGAGGACTTCGTTGGGTGGTGTCGAACTAATCAGCTGCAACTGAACACCACCAAAACCAAGGAAATGGTGGTGGACTTCAGGAGATCTGTTTTTGCAATATGTATTATGTGTATGCTACTGGACACCTTCATTTCCTTCGGGATCAATAAAGTTACTCTACTCTACTCTACTACTAACATGTTGGTGTGGGACCAGCCGCGGCCTGCTGGTTAGAACTTAGAGCCATGAAGTTGCCAGTTCGATTCCAGACCAGTGGACCACGGCTGAAGTGCCCTAGAGCAAGACCCGCTCCTCCCCGGGTGCGACTGTAGCAGCCTGTAGTGTATTCTTCACCCTCACTGTGTGTTTCCCTGTGTGCTTTGTGTTTCACTAATTTATGATTGGGTCAAATGCAGACACACAATTCCTTGTGTGTGTAAATACACTTGGCCTACAAAACTGATTCTAATTTCTAATGTTTTATTGTGAAATTGAAGTATGTCTATTTGTCAACAACAGGAACCACAAGATACAGCATAGGCCGAGATGGATATCAGCATGACCTCGGAACCAGCTGCTGAACCAGCAGACACAAGTTTTCTCCCATTGTCAACCCCCTCCTCCTCTACCACAGGAAGCTCTACGAACCTTTTAGGAAAGGCCACACATCACGATTCAGAGTCAAAGAACATAGCCTTCAACACATTTTGTGTGCTACATATCAAAAATTATTTACATGTTCCATTGATCATTTTCTAGTGACCTTACATAAATCCAATAACATTTTATTCAAAAGAACAATGTCATATGTGAAGACAAACTGCAAGTTTTCAAAGACTGTCAATGAAAGCAAATCTTTATTTTTTATATCAATGTTGTATACATTTTACTTTTTTACATGTTTCTAATAAAATAAATGTCTGCTTTTTCTTTACTTGTTTGGTTTCATGTACAGACATAGTTATAGTTTTACAGTAAAAGGTTTATGTATTTACAGATACAGAGCCTGTATTACAACAAAACACTAAAAATATTCCAGATTGTATATTTGTACAGAAAATGAATGAAGTACCCATAACATTTTATAAAGCCATATAACGCTAATAACTACATTACTACAATACTATATCTATTGCCTCCTGTACCTCTTGAAACCCAACGTAGACACCAGACTGATGAAAATTTCTGTCGGATTGCTGCAACCACACATTATGCAAACGATTCCCTTTACCCAGTGTCTCTCCCTTGATGGCCCACTCCAACACGATAGGACACCAACCTGGGGTCTGTTTCCCAAAACCATAGTTGCTAACTAAGTTAGCTACTTTGTTGGTTGCAATGCAATTTCCCATTGCCAACCAACTACGTTGCTAATTGGTTAGCAACTATGGTGTTGGGAAACACATCCCTGTATTGCCTGTAAAAACAACACTCTATGAGTACAGGTCTAATGCATATACATCGAACTTCACCGTAACGTAATCATGCATTTTGGTACTTACTCTGTGGACAGCTGTCCATTGGGTCCACTCGGTGTGTTTTTCCTTTTCCAGTTCACTTTATCGGGTCGGAAGAAGAAAGTGAGGACTGCAGGATGGATCATTGCAGAGAAATTTTCAGTAGCAGTGACAACTGCGTCTGCACTCCTCGTGGGAGCATTGCTCTCCATTGATGGCAGTATTTTGTCCCACTGCACAGCACAAACACTCCATTTCAGTCGGCATCGGTTGGCACACTCCACACTCACGCCACCAGTTCGTGTTTGCTCTCCTTCGCTCATCCTGATCGCTTTGAATAGTCAGAGCGTCCTCTTCCCAGACCCAAAGCTTGCAGCTCCTCTTCAGTGAACACAGTTTCGAACAGGTTGGATCTTGGATAAATCTAAGTGTAATCTAAGTCATCATCTTCGTCAGTATTTGTCGCCATTTTTACGCAATGGCGGTTCCCAGGGGCTACGTAGCGTCTTTGAGCCTTTCAGCAGTGCTTAGCCTTTGTGCTTCGCCTGTGCTTCCGCGAAATATAGCCCCCCATCTAAATGCCGCTTGGGAAATTCCTTCGTGTTAATTTGCATTGTCATTTGTACTCGATCTGAATGCACAGGTCACGAGAAGTAATTACAAAAAAAAATCGAATGAGTTGATTTACTTTTGCCACAAGTGGCTATTGGGCGACGTGTGTTTACATCGACTATGCTAAGCTAAGCTAAGGTCAGTGCTCGCCAGACTCGGACAATGGCTGAGTCGACCGGAAAACGCTTCTGCTGACTTATCCAACTCTAGGGACTTCGGGAATAGACAAAATTTCATTTTGGGGTGGCGTATTCCTTTAACCTGTTGAGGAGTAAGTTCTTTTAACAATGCTCTTGCCCCAGGGAGTAAGTTATTTTACTGTATCCTTCTAGAATTCTACTCGAACGTTCTATAATCTCAATATTCCATTTATTAAAAAAACCCAATCTTTGCTGCAAAGGCTTTGTCAATTTTCCAAAAACTGCTGCAAAATCTGTCAGCAACATCACGAACCAGCCGGAAAACCATTCAGACAGGCAGAAGACCACTTGGAAGGTCTTGCGAGGGTATGGGAAGTCTCGCGAGATCCTATAAATAAAATGGTTAGGCCTCATAAACTTTCAACTTTTTTTAAAATTTGAACACTGGATATCAGCATGTTAAATTAAGAATGTATGAATCCAATTGTTTAAAAAAATATTCCTTTTACCTATAAAATGTAATAATGTGTTGTCGAGGTCAGGTCAATCCCGTGAGAAACAACTTCCTGTGACGTTGTTCACGTTTTGCGCATGCACTCTGAGTGCAACAGCTGATGATTTTACCTCAACTTTTTTACCGAGCACCTTTCGGCTAATTCGTATCTCAGTCGGATGGTTGATCGTTTTTTAGTAGACCTAGTGAAAAGTCAGTGTTTGAAAATTTGTGGCAGCCTACATTTAGGCTACGTAATTGTTTTACATGATCAGCTGATAGCACTCAACAGCTGATTCAGTTTAGAGTTGACGAGTCGAATTGGCCACATGGACACGTTACCGTCAAGATTACGATCTAAACCAACACTTGATGGTAAGTATTTTTTTTACACGATAGCATTGTTAATATCTGTTGTAAATTATTGACATGATAACATACACTGACATTAGGCTATATTATATTTTATATTAATGTTTATAGCTGTTTTGGCAGCGGAAGCCTGTTGCACCTAGGCTACATTTTAGCTGGTGTTATCGTTCATTCAGTGTAGAAATATGAAGAGACACACACACACACACACTCGTATTTGACAATTATGCCAGGTTAAACTGAAAAAATGTAATTCATTAGTATGAACAGGAAACTTGAGTACTGAGTGATGAACAAGTGACAAACATGGACATGAAACTTGAACACTGAGTGATATGAAGAGAAAAAGCCATTCGAGTTCTTCATTTTGATTGAACACTTAAAAGTTGTAATATGATCAGGCTGAAAGAATGAAAGTAAAATGATTATATGGGCCTATATAATTATTTTCACTAGCCTGTGTTTAATAATTTTTCAGGGTGTGAAACTCTTCAAAGCATGGCACTGCACACAATGCTGTGTCACAGGGAGCACAGAAGAAACGCGTGAGCTTCCTCTGCCGGGGTCTTCGCGAGCTGTGAAGGCACACTCTACAGTGCCTTCGTGTGCTGTTCCCTTGAGCAGCTGTCTGTGGGACCTCTGAGGGAAAATGGCGCGCTTTGAGACGGAGAGGAGTGTCCAGTGATGGTCGGCCGCCAGTGGGGGCATTCCTTGGAGTGTGGTGGTGCTCCAAAAGTTGCCGGACAAGGTTCTCCCTGAACGCCTGCGGACGGATGACCTGGCCAGTGACTTGTTGGTGAACAATGTATGCATTATGAATGGCACAGTCAACCAAGTGAAAGAAGATCTTCTTGTACCATTTCATAGTTTTTCTAGTGCACTCCACAAAGCTGTTTCTCATGTCGAACCGGTCTACTGCTCCCATGTTTTTATTATAGTCCAGGACACAAGAGGGCTTCATTTTGTGTTCTCCAGTGTTAAAGTCAACCTTTCCAGAATCCGCCATCGATGCACTGCTGATTGTGGACAGGACATGGACATCGCGCTTATCATGCCACTTCACTGCCAAGAGGGGCCCAGCACACTTCATCTCTACTTCATCTTTTTTCATCTTTTTTCTGAACTCTGGCATTCCTTTCCTCTTTGCCCTCACAGTGCCACAGGCTCCTGTTCTGTGTTTCATCAGGTAAAGGAACAAGGTGGGACTACTATACCAATTATCTGTAAACAGAGCGTGTCCTTTTTCAAGGTAGGGCTTCAGCATATTTACCACCACAGAGCCAGATACACCCAGGCCATCAATGTTTACAATGTCTGTTGTAGAGCCAGTATATATCACGAGGTCTTGAACATAGCCAGTCAGCACATCACACAATATGAAAAACTTTATCCCAAATCTGTGCCGTTTGGATGGTATGTACTGACGAAATGCAAGCCTACCCTTCCACAACAGTAGCGACTCATCAATGCACAGGTTTTTAAAAGGCACAAAGACTTCACGAAATTTCAATGTCAGGCTAGACAGGATGGGTCTAATTTTCGCTAAGGGGTCAAGCCTATTCATCGTGGTGTTGTTAATGAAGTGCAGGGCCCGCATGATCAAAAGGAATCGGTCTTGGGAGAACAGGGTTTTGAAAAAGGGGGTCTGATACATGCAGTTTGTCGTCCAGTACTCCTTCAGTGACTTCTTTCTCACAACTGCCATGATGAGGACGGTGGCGATGAAGGTGAAAAACTCAGCCACAGTTGTTCCCACCCACCTCTCCATTTTCCCCGCCTCTGACCTCTGCTTTAGCTCCTCAGCAAAGGTATTGGTCTCCTCCACAACATGGCCAACTAGCTCGTCCGAAATGAACAGTTTAAAACAGTCATATTCAGTGACCGTAGATGGCAGCTCTGGTTGAACACCACTCCCTGAGGCCTCAAAAACAAAATCACAGGGCCTGTGGTCAGAGTTGGCAAATTGCCAGCCAAGTTCATTGACTGGAGGCACCTCATCCTGAGGGATAGGTACCAGGACTTCCTCCACAAGTTGGGGTATCAAGTCATCATCTGAGTCTGACTCACTCTCTGAACTAAAATCCAGAATCGGGACTTCATCATCGAACATCATATTCACCACTTCCTCAACTGTTATCCCTCTTCTTGCCATTTTTCCTCAATTAACTTAACTATTAATATGTCTACACACAAAGACAAGCAGTTGTCTCCACACAGCAAAATGAAATCGCGAAGTGAATGGCTGTTTTGTCATTGTATCAAACCTGAGGTAAAATGTTGCTATCTTGCCAGGCTAACGATTGCATCAGGAAATACACAAGATTATTGTGCTGGTGATAGCTTTATTTGTGTATTATTCTTTATACAACTTCATGCATTAAAAGTACATGTATTCCGGTTTTTATAGACATAAAAAGTGCCAAAATATGTCTTTGTAATACAATAAATACACAAGAAACATCTTTGTTGTTACCGGCTTTTTTTCTACAACTGGACATGGGCGCAGCCATCTTTGTTTACATCGAGATGTATACAATATGGCGTCCCCCTGAATCAGTCTGTCGTTGTCAAATGAATTTCAAAGATTGCTCTGTACAAAGCAGCTTTAGCGTGTTTGCACATATTGGTAATGTATTGGGTATTTGCACTTACAAATCATCACTCGACTGACACCACTGACTGGAAACGTTTGAGGTGAGTCGTACAAACTGTTGTATATGATTTTAGACTGAACAGATAGTTAGCAGCATAGCTTTAGCCTAATGTTGCCGTCATCGGTAACATAACGTGCGACTGATGGATTAGATTGTAAGGCTAAGTGTGTATTAATGCCTGCAAAAGTTTTTAATAATTATCCCTCATAAAAACGTGGTTAACAATTATAATATTTGTCGCTAGAAACTTGTAGTCTAATATTTCCGAGCTGCTTCACAGCAGAAATATCCCCCCAGGTTATTGTCGCGTCATAGACCGAACTCTCGTTCCGGGAGGCGTTCCAATCACATATTTGTGATCGTACTCCTGGGAGACCAGCCGCGGCTCATCACATATTTGTGACCGTACTCGCCAACAGGTTAACAACAACCTAGTCAGCTGTTCAAATGAGGGGTGGGTGTGACGACAGGGGGGTGCTGAACTGTCAAGTAATGTTCGTTTGGCTGCCTACGGCTCGGGGAGATAAAGCGACAAACTTTTTATTTTTGATCAAGCATTGATTATGCGGGACACGGTCTCAATTTGCGGGACGCGTGAATTGGGCTCCAAAACGCTGTACGTTTACGCGCTACGTGGGACGGGTGGTCACCCTAGGTGTTGGTAAAACAGCTAACCCTGAACTCACGGCATGCTTCTTGGTGGTTTTCGCGAAGTTTCTACATTGTGGAAGGGTGCAAAATAACCTCGAACTCGCTGCATTAGCTACGTGTCTACATATCGTGAAATCTGAATTAGTTTCATTCGGACCACGCCGACTAACTGGACAGATTTACCTCTTGAACAAGTTATGTTTTTTTTGCATACAAGGTGAAATACCGAACAAGGCAAACTTACCTTCACAATTTGTCACGAGTCACGACAAGTCTCGGTCTCCATTGCTCCCTTGCTCAAGTCAATGGCTCAACTGTCCACACGAGCACGCTATGCATGCAAGTCCAGAAAACATTGCACATAATTGAGTATATTTTATTCATTTTTCATTAGTTGCAGTCAGTACTGTTTAATAATGGGTAATGAGTCTATACTCTACCCAATGTATTACATTTTTTGCTCACTAATATTCCTTAGAAATATTTAATCATTTTTATCAGTTATATGTACTACCCTACAGAGGTATTAGTTATAGTGTATAAATACAAATTGAGTACAACTTACTCGTTTCTGACTAGTGGTAGTTCATACTGTTTAATAATAGGTAGTGAGGATATATTCTACCCCTTACATTGCATTTGCTTTGCGGACTAATATTATTGAGAAATGTTTAAACAATTTTTTTCAGTTGAATGTACTACCCCACAAAATCATTTTTTACAGTGAAATTACTGCAAATGTCTGCATAATATCCATTATAATCCTGATATAACACCTTTCATTACATGGGGAACGCTGGGTTTATCCTTATTGCCATCAGGCACAGACTACATATTTATCAACATTGATAAGCCACTGAATATCCCACCATCACGAATCTTATATTGCTAGATTCCAGACAATCTCCTCTACTGAAATATGAAAAGATATCCCTTCTGACAGCATCCTATGGACAGATACTTGCAAGAATACAAGATTTTTTAAGTACGCAATATGATTTTTTATTGGTTTACTATTTTTTATAAGATCAGTGAAAATAGCAGCTCCCCACATGATACCAGATCTGGATAGCCTAGACTGTCCTGAAAAAAAAAACAAGATATAGCATATATGTATGGCCCTTAAAATGACCAAGATATGAGCTTAAAAGTAAAGGTAGTCAAAATGCCCTGAAAATAGCTTAGGGCCCATAGGGTTAAGTGTATATTCTTGTTGTCCATGCGTTTTAAAGGTAGACTATATAACATATTTACTAGTTTATTTTCATGCTGCTCATTGACAAATGAATACTTACCACCACCATCAAATTCTAAGTATTCATTATGACTGGGAAATGACACTTTTCATACATGAAAAGCTGGCTCTTCTCCATGTCCGCCATTTTGCATTTCCAGTAATATACATTTTTAGCTGCAAAACATCTTGTATTTTGGTCATACTAGTAAATATTAATTTATTACTTCACGTTCATGAAAAGATCAAATTTGGGAATGGGCAGCACCGTTGCAATGAGCAGCACAGCTGCAATACCTACTCTGACCACAATCCTACATAGTGCACCTATACGACTTGTCATGCTCGCTTTCACTTGTTGAGGAATCACAAAAATACCTTGAGGGAGTCAGATGTCGCTTACTATATGTTCCCATCATGTATGTAGCTGTGGTGTAATTAATTTGAAGCACTATGTTGAGAAGTCTACTCCCGTCACACAATTACTACATACATTAGATGTTTTTTTTTTTTTTTTTTTCCCTGTCATCTTTTTTTTATTACTTTATTTATGTAGTAGAGTCATGTACAGTGTTTCAATACATTTCGAAACAAAATCTTCTTAATACTAAGTCATCACATTTACAATAAACATCCCCATAAGTTGCTTTTACTTTCACATGTACACTTATGTGCTACCATAGAACTTTTTTTTCTCCTTCTTTCCTTTTCTTTTCCTTTCTTTCTTTTTCCCCTTTCCTTCCTTCTCCTCTTTTTTCCTTCCCTTTCCCTCCCTCTCTTCCTTTTTTTCCCTTCCCCCTTTCTCTTCCTTTTCTCTCCTTCCCTCTCCCCTTCCCCTCTTTTTCCTTCTTTTCCGTTTCCCTTCCTTTTCCCTTCCCTCTCTTTCTCTTTTCCCTCCTTTCCTTTCCCCTTTTTTCCTTCCTCTCCTTTTCTTCCTCCCCTCTCCCCTTTTCCCTCTTTCCTTCTTTTTTCTTCCCTTTTTCCTTCCCCCTTCCCCTTTTCTTTCCCAATCTACCCCCCCTCCCACTACATGAAATTGACATTAGACAATTGATGTATAAGGTATACAATAGACACAGAGGAAAAAAAAACAAAAAAAAGCTTAGTGAAGGAAAAAAAAGAAAACAAGACAAACGAAAAAAAAAAACGTTAGATGTTTGAGGACAGCAGTACATGACAGACTAGCTGTCTCTTGTGTGAAATGTTTTAAAGTGAATTTTCGGTTTTATTACTTTTCGGGTATGGGGTAGAACTTTACTATTCCTGACTGATTTATTTGCTTGTGTGTCCCATACAGTTTGGTCTGGCAGTCTGGCCTGTCATAGTCTGTCTATATTCCTGTCTGGCTGTAAGTATGGTTTCTACCTAAGCTTTGTCAACAGGGCACCTGCAATAAACCTGAGAGCTCCACCTTTTTATGTACACCATATTGCCAAAAAATATTTGCTTACCTGCCTGGTCAAAATTCCTATAAAGACACTCCCCAACCTTGTGGACAGCCTTCACAGAAGAGTTGAAGTTGTAATAGCTGCAAAAGGTGGACTGGCATCATATTGAACCCTATGGGTTAGGAATGGGATGGCACTAAAGTTCATGTGTGAGTCAAGGCAGGTGAGCAAATACTTTGGCAATATAGTGTATGAAAAAGTCATCATGAATGTTTAGAAACGATCATGGGAATTACTCATACAAAGGTTAACATTTGTGAGTGGGCACCATATATTCTGAAAGTAAACTACTAAGAAAATGACACACTCTACCTTTTAATATGAACAATTGTGCCTGCAGATCAAAGTCTGGAGTGACTTGTAATCGCTTATCAGGGATGTCACACTTGCAGTATATAATAATGTGTTAAGTTTTTTCTTTGTCTCTTTCTTTCAGGACGTCCTCATCCGACTGGTTAACGCTAATTGTCATCATCGGGAGAGCCTTGCTTCGGTATGTCTATTCAACAGACAAACTTTTCACAGCTATGCACATCTCAGCTGTACAGTGTCATCTGTCATTATTTAGGAGTAACCAAGGTTGTTCTTCAATTGGGGTTCAGTCTCTTTATGGGACCATTATGGCAGTACTTAATTGTTGTTCAGTGTAGGGCTTTATGAAAGTGAGGTTGAAATGGATGGACGCATCCCTTAAAAGTTTGAAAGTCTCACTAATGTTTTCTTTTTTCCCCCTTTTCTCTCTGTTTGTCTAGTTTATGTGGCAGTGTAAAGACTGGCATTGAAGTGTCTCGGAAATCAGAAATTCTTAACCATTACAGAATCTCACACGGCCACTTGGGGTGAGGTCATTGTTTTAAGTGTGTTTATTCTGATTGCCCGTGCACTTTTAAGAATGGTGTGAGAATTCACACCACAGTAGGGGAATCAAACGTAGTTAGGCCTATTACATTTTCCTGTAATTTATGTGAGTTGCAAGAGTGTTATTAAAGCTTGAAAATATTTTTCAAGTACCAAGTGCTGCAGTTGATGAATTACTGAAAGAATTTCAATATTTGTTGAACAAACCATCTTTACATAATACAAGAAATGTGTTGCATGAAATACTAAACTGTTACAAGCTGCAAGTTGACCAGTCAATCATTGATGTACACAGGATTAGATGAACACAGAGCAGATGCAAGTTCAAGTCAATTGGTGAAGGTTGTCCTTTGCCAACATCCTTCAAGCACAAACAATACTACAAAGACAAATTTAAAGTTGTGGAACCAATTGAATATACCTTGGATGCTAAGGGTAAAAGAACACTGCAGTATGTTCCAATATTGAACTTTTTACAGCAGTCAGAAATTCAGGAGAAAGAAGTGAGTTCAGGTGCATTTATTTTTCGAAGCAAAGTAACACATGAGACGCATGTGAAGTCCGCACAGGGCAGTAGAAATCCATGTTACGGTGTTAAAAGGGGCTGTGTTTTCTCTGCACATCTTTCTCATTTTGATGTCTGTACTGGGTACCCTCCAGATCTTGCTCATGATGTCTTCGAAGGCATAGTACCAGTTGAGTTGGCACACTGTCTCAGACTGTTAATTTCAAAGAAATATTTCACTCTTGACAAGCTCAATGAGTTGATTCTGAAATTTCCCTACAAGTGGACAGACAAGAGTAGCCGTCCCCATGCTATCCCAAGGACCTTCACACTGAAGAAAAGCATTGGTGGAAATGCCCATGAAAATTGGAGTCTTTTGAGGTTTCTCCCATTTGTGGTTGGACATTTGGTGCCATCAGATGAGCCAGCCTGGCAGGTCATTTTGGATCTTAAAGATATTGTCGAACTAGTTGTTGCACCAGTGCACACAACACAATCCATTGCTTTCCTTGAGGCCAAGATTTGTGAACATAGAAATAGATTACGAGAGGTGTTTCCGGATATAAGGCTGCTGCCAAAGCATCATTTCGTGGAGCATTATCCACAGATGATAAAATGTTTTGGTCCACTCATTGGGATGTGGACGTTGAGGTTTGAAGCGAAGCATAGCTTTTTTAAGCAGGTGGTTCGTCACACACGTTGCTTCAAAAACATACTCCTTTCCCATGGCTCTGTTGATGGGTTGCCAAAGTTTGCAGAGGTTGTGCAGATGGTCGTTTTGGAGAAAAGCTTAAGCTTTATTGTTAAGGAGTTTGGTGCTTGGTATTGGGAGCATTTTAGGGCGTTTGAGTTGTGTCCTACATCTGAAATCTTCCTCATTCCACTTTGTGACATGGTAGACCAGTACCCCTTGGCAGATTACAGGGTTGGAGGCAGGCGAATGGTGACATTGAAAAGATTCATATCTATACAAGGTCAGATCATGGTAAATTGTGTTCTGTTCGTGTTCTATGAAATAATACTCATACACTTCAAATGGTAACAAGAGGCTTTTTAATGTTTTTACTTATGATTTTGCTTTCAAATATAAAGCAGAAAACCTTGTGCTGCCATTTGTAATATGTATTTCACAGCCCCTTCATACAGAGCCTCTATTATAAATTTATAACCAAAGTGATAATAACCAAGTCTTCACCTTTCTGACACTTTGTGATGTCATGGCAATATAATTATGAAATTGAACTTTTTCCAGGAAATTGGTTGAATTGCCAGCAAAGCCATCTGCATGAAAGGGCAATGGAAAATCATTAACAAACTAGATGTACCGCATAGCGGTACATGGTATGACCGCCGCAGTATATTGAAATGTGGGACCTGTTGGTGTGATGAGTGTGTGGTAGAGCAGTGTTGTGAGGTGAGAATTCCTGTGGAAATGATTTCCTGGAAGTGGGCATGGATGTGGGTTTTGAATGTGTAGTGTGTAGGACTGATTTGTGAAGGCAAGGAATCGGCAAAATGAGATTTTGTACAATTACAGCGCCCCCTATGGAGCAAATTTTATGGCATGTTCTGTGGTGTTAGAGGTCTTTGTGGTGATCGTGCATGATGTATTTTGTGCAGTTCCCACCTTCTCTGTCCAAGATATTGGCAACTCAAAATCCCAATTTTTGCATTTACCCTTATCACTAGGTGGCGCTATGCTTCAAGTGAGAGTTTATGGGCTGGGTCAATATGCCTCTGTAACACCTACATACTAACACAAAATCGTTGTCTTGGGCAAAATTGTTGACGAGTTATTTAACAAAAACTGTTTTTCAACACCTAGCTTCGGCGATAAACATCGCCCCGTATGACGAAATGTCACAAAATTTAGTACACATGAAAAGAAAGATGTTTAGATATGGCATGTCAACTTTGACCAAATTTGAGCAATTAAAAGCCAAGATACGGCCATTTGAAGAATTTTAAGCTATGTGTTAAATGTTCATTGACGTGTAACTTCGGAACGGTTTATCTCAAGATAAATCCTTTGATAACTTTTTGTCAGCATTGTCTGTAGATGACATATACCAAATTTGGTGAGATTCACATGAACGGCGTATGACGAGTTCGTTCAGATTCGTTTCCGCAATATTAAAATTTCACGGAAATTGTTTTCGTTGGAAGTGGGCGTCGACCAGTGTTTTCAATGCGCGAGGGTCAATAGATTTCACGATAAAAAAGAAATTGTTGTAAACATAAGCATTCTCTAGATAATAGGCAAAATGACATTTTCTACAATTACAGGGCCCCCTATGGACTACATTTTATGGCATGTTCTGTGGTGTTAGAGGTCTTTGTTGTGATCGTGCATGACGTATTTTGTGCAGTTCCCACCTTCTCGGTCAAAGATATTGGCAACTCAAAATCCCAATTTTTACATTTACTCATATCACTAGGTGGCGCTATGCTTCAAGTGAGAGTTTATGGGCTGGGTCGATACATCTCTGTAACACCGACATACTAACACAAAATCGTTGTCTTGGGCAAAATTGTTGACAAGTTATTTAACAAAAACTGTTTTTTGACACCTAGCTTCGCCAATAAACATCGCCCCCTATGACGAAATGTCACAAAATTTAGTACACATAAAAAGAAAGCTGTTTAGAGATGGCATGTCACCTTTGACCAAATTTGAGAAATTAAAAGCCAAGATACGGCCATTTGAAGATTTTTAAGCTACGTGTTAAATGTTCATTGACGTGTAACTTCGGAACGGTTTATCTCAAGATAAATCCTTTGATAACTTTTTGTCAGCATTGTCTGTAGATGACATATACCAAATTTGGTGAGATTCACATGAACGGCCTATGATGAGTTCGTTCAAATCCGTTTTCGCAATATTAAAATTTCACAGAAATTGTTTTCGTTGGAAGTGGGCGTTGACCAGTGTTTTCAATGCGTGAGGGTCAATAGATTTCACGATAAAAAAAAAATTGTTGTAAACATAAGCATTGTCTAGATAATAGGCAAAATGACATTTTCTACAATTACAGCGCCCCCTATGGACCAAATTTTATGGCATGTTCTGTGGTGTTAGAGGTCTTTGTGGTGATTGTGCATGACATATTTTGCGCAGTTCCCACCTTCTCGGTCCAAGATATTGGCAACTCAAAATCCCAATTTTTGCATTTACCCATATCACTAGGTGGCGCTACGCTTCAAGTGAGCGTTTATTGGCTGGGTCGATACATCTCTGTAACACCGACATACTAACGCAAAATCGTTGTCTTCGGCAAAATTGTTGGTGAGTTATTTAACAAAAACTGTTTTTTGACACCTAGCTTCGCCAATAAACATCGCCCCCTATGACGAAATGTCACAAAATTTAGTACACATGAGAAGAAATCTATTTAGAGATGGAATGTCAACTTTGACCAAATTTGAGCAATTATTAGCCAAGATACGGCCATTTGAAGATTTTTAAGCTACGTGTTAAATGTTCATTGACGTGTAACTTCGGAACAGTTTATCTCAAGATAAATCCTTTGATAACTTTTTGTCAGCATTGTCTGTAGATGACATATACCAAATTTGGTGAAATTCACATGAACGGCCTATGACGAGTTCGTTCAGATTCGTTATCGCAATATTAAAATTTCACTGAATTTTTTTTCGTTGGAAGTGGGCGTCGACCAGTGTTTTCAATGCGGGAGGGTCAATAGATTTCACGATAAAAAAAAAATTGTTGTAAACGTAAGCATTGTCTAGATAAGAGGCAAAATGACTTTTTCTACAATTACAGCGCCCCCTATGGACCAAATTTTATGGCATGTTCTGTGGTGTTAGAGGTCTTTGTGGTGATCGTGCATGACGTATTTTGCGCAGTTCCCACCTTCTCGGTCCAAGATATTGGCAACTCAAAATCCCAATTTTTGCATTTACCCTTATCACTAGGTGGCGCTATGCTTCAAGTGAGAGTTTATGGGCTGGGTCGATACGTCTCTGTAACACCGACATATCACAAAAATTTCATGTTGTTGGGTGAAACGTTCATTGAGTTATTCAGCAAAAACTTTTGCCGGTCTCCCCCTCTTTAACGGACACTGGCACAGCGGGGGGGTGGCCCTGGGGGACCAAAAGGCGTTATTCGCTCACAAACTTCTTGGGCTACATGCCTACAAACATTCATGTCTCCCCGAGTTTCAGTGTCCCGGGAATCGTTGACGAAAAATCGGTGAAAAAATAAATAAACAAATAAATAAAAAAAAGCGGCGGTCATAATAAATTGTTCCTGTTTCACAGTTCATAGAAACAGACATCCTTAGAGGTAGAGTATGTAGGATTGTGTCTACAGTTGGCATTGCAACTCTGCTGTCCATTCCCAAATTTGATCTTTTCATGAATATTTACAAAGTAATTAAACTAATATTTTCTGCTCTGACCAAAACACAGTAATTTTGCAGCATAAGATGTCTGGAAAATACTGGAAATTCAAAATGATGACATGGAGAAGATCCGCAATTTTCTCAGTCATAATAGCCATAGACAATTTTTGTGAGTTAAGGCACCATAGTCCGGAAGTAGATGGGTGTGACTTCCCATGGGCATCACATTTTAAACTAGATGTACCGCATAGCGGTACATGGTATGACCGCCGCAGTATATTGAAATGTGGGAACTGTTGGTGTGATGAGTGTGTGATAGAGCAGTGTTGTGAGGTGAGAATTTCTGTGGAAATGATTTCCTGTAAGTGGGCATGGATGTGGGTTTTGAATGTGTAGTGTGAAGGACTGATTTGTGAAGGCAAGGAATCGGCAAAATGAGATTTTGTACAATTACAGCGCCCCCTATGGACCAAATTTTATGGCATGTTCTGTGGTGTTAGAGGTCTTTGTGGTGATCGTGCATGATGCATTTTGTGCAGTTCCCACCTTCTCGGTCCAAGATATTGGCAACTCAAAATCCCAATTTTTGCATTTACCCTTATCACTAGGTGGCGCTATGCTTCAAGTGAGAGTTTATGGGCTGGGTCAATATGCCTCTGTAACACCTACATACTAACACAGAATCGTTGTCTTGGGCAAAATTGTTGAGGAGTTATTTAACAAAAACTGTTTTTCAACACCTAGCTTCGGCGATAAACATCGCCCCGTATGACGAAATGTCACAAAATTTAGTACACATGAAAAGAAACATGTTTAGAGATGGCATGTCAACTTTGACCAAATTTGAGCAATTAAAAGCCAAGATACGGCCATTTGAAGAATTTTAAGCTACGTGTTAAATGTTCATTGACGTGTAACTTCGGAACGGTTTATCTCAAGATAAATCCTTTGATAACTTTTTGTCAGCATTGTCTGTAGATGACATATACCAAATTTGGTGAGATTCACATGAACGGCCTATGACGAGTTCGTTCAGATTCGTTTTCGCAATATTAAAATTTCACGGAAATTGCTCTCGTTGGAAGTGGGCGTCGACCAGTGTTTTCAATGCGTGAGGGTCAACAGATTTCATGATAAAAAAAAAATAGTTGTAAACGTAAGCATTCTCTAGATAATAGGCAAAATGACATTTTCTACAATTACAGCGCCCCCTATGGACCAAATTTTATGGCATGTTCTGTGGTGTTAGAGGTCTTTCTGGTGATCGTGCATGACGTATTTTGCACAGTTCCCACCTTCTCGGTCCAAGATATTAGCAACTCAAAATCCTAATTTTTGCATTTACCCTTATCACTAGGTGGCGCTATGCTTCAAGTGAGAGTTTATGGGCTGGGTCGATACATCTCTGTAACACCAACATACTAACACAAAATCGATGTCTTGGGCAAAATTGTTGATAAGTTTTTTAACAAAAACTGTTTTTTGACACCTAGCTTCGCCAATAAACATCGCCCCCTATGACGAAATGTCACAAAATTTAGTACACATAAAAAGAAAGCTGTTTAGAGATGGCATGTCAACTTTGACCAAATTTGAGCAATTAAAAGCCAAGATACGGCCATTTAAAGATTTTTAAGCTACGTGTTAAATGGTCATTGACGTATAACTTCGGAACGGTTTATCTCAAGATAAATCCTTTGATAACTTTTTGTCAGCATTGTCGGTAGATGACATATACCAAATTTGGTGAGATTCACATGAACGGCCTATGACGAGTTCGTTCAGATTCGTTTCCGCAATATTAAAATTTCACGGAAATTGTTTTCGTTGGAAGTGGGCGTCGACCAGTGTTTTCAATGCGCGAGGGTCAATAGATTTCACGATAAAAAAGAAATTGTTGTAAACATAAGCATTCTCTAGATAATAGGCAAAATGACATTTTCTACAATTACAGCGCCCCCTATGGACTACATTTTATGGCATGTTCTGTGGTGTTAGAGGTCTTTGTTGTGATCGTGCATGACGTATTTTGTGCAGTTCCCACCTTCTCGGTCAAAGATATTGGCAACTTAAAATCCCAATTTTTACATTTACCCATATCACTAGGTGGCGCTATGCTTCAAGTGAGAGTTTATGGGCTGGGTCAATACATCTCTGTAACACCGACATACTAACACAAAATCGTTGTCTTGGGCAAAATTGTTGACGAGTTATTTAACAAAAACTGTTTTTTGACACCTAGCTTCGCCAATAAACATCGCCCCCTATGACGAAATGTCACAAAATTTAGTACACATAAAAAGAAAGCTGTTTAGAGATGGCATGTCAACTTTGACCAAATTTGAGCAATTAAAAGCCAAGATACGGACATTTGAAGATTTTTAAGCTACGTGTTAAATGTTCATTGACGTGTAACTTCGGAACGGTTTATCTCAAGATAAATCCTTTGATAACTTTTTGTCAGCATTGTCTGTAGATGACATATACCAAATTTGGTGAGATTCACATGAACGGCCTATGACGAGTTCGTTCAGATTCGTTTTCGCAATATTAAAATTTCACGGACATTTTTTTCGTTGGAAGTGGGCGTCGACCAGTGTTTTCAATGCGTGAGGGTCAATAGATTTCACGATAAAAAAAAAATTGTTGTAAACGTAAGCATTGTCTAGATAATAGGCAAAATGACATTTTCTACAATTACAGCGCCCCCTATGGACCAAATTTTATGGCATGTTCTGTGGTGTTAGAGGTCTTTGTGGTGATCGTGCATAACGTATTTTGCGCAGTTCCCACCTTCTCGGTCCAAGATATTGACAACTCAAAATCCCAATTTTTGCATTTACCCTTATCACTAGGTGGCGCTATGCTTCAAGTGAGAGTTTATGGGCTGGGTCGATACGTCTCTGTAACACCGACATATCACAAAAATTTCATGTTGTATGGTGAAACGTTCATTGAGTTATTCAGCAAAAACTTTTGCCGGTCTCCCCCTCTTTAACGGACACTGGCACAGCGGGGGGGTGGCCCTGGGGGACCAAAAGGCGTTATTCGCTCACAAACTTCTTGGGCTACATGCCTACAAACATTCATGTCTCCCCGAGTTTCAGTGTCCCGGGAATCGTTGACGAAAAATCGGTGAAAAAAAAAAATAAAAATAAAAAAAAAAAAAAAAAAAAAAAAAAAAAAGGGAAAAATTTTGCAGCAACTCCAATATGACCGCTTTCGCTAGCTTCGCTAGCGGCGGTCATAATAAACAGAGTAGTTGCAATACCTACTTTGGCCACACTCTTACACACTGCAACTTTAAGTAACATTCTTGAATGATATTAATTGTTACATTTTTTTTTGTCTCCTTTTTCAGATTAAAAAATGCAGATGCCAATGATGTTGAGGGTTGTTGTCGATGAGGAAGACTACCGTAGGCTTGAACTAGACCCAGTGCCAACAAATCTGACCGAGCTGTGTGACACAGTTCGCCAAGCATTTGGGATATCTAGATATTTTCTTATTCAATTCAAGGACCCAGTGTTCAACGATGAATATATGAACTTGACTTCAATAATGGACCTACAGGACAAAAGTACAATTAAGTTGGTCTATATTCAGAGTGATGTGTCCACTGCCTCATGGTCTCCAGGTCCCTCAACACACAATGTGCCCTCTACGTCATGGTCTCCAGTAGTACCAAACAGCAGCCAAAGCGCTGCTAGTGTGTCCTCACAGTCATCAGACACAGATGACACGGTAATCCTATCTCATTCGGACTAAGAACTGAGAGAACGTCCATGGCCACGTGAATTCCCTATTCCGTGGTTTTCTTACAATGTGGAGGTGCAACTTCAACACGGAAATGAGTGCTTCAGAAAAACTGGCACTCTGCTGAAGATTACTCCAGGCCTCAAGTCCCACATCATGGAGAAGCTAGCTGAGGAGATTTTTAGTTAGTAAAAAATTCCCCTGTTTGAAAGAACAATCTGCTTGTGGATACTACGCCTGGATGATTTTTTTGTGTACCAACAGTTACAGGCAGAGTTCCAACGCATTACAACAGTGCCACTCATGTCTAGTTTCATGGCAAAGCTGGACAGCTCTCTACCTCAGCTAACTTCTGTACTCCACAAGAAGGGAGGCATTCCTGGCCAGAAACTAGCCAAACATGTAACAGTCTTGACGGAGGTAAATATATGTGCACTGTTCTATATTTATCATTAATCTAGTAGCATTATGTGGTGCCTACCCCCTTCTGTATATTTCTCTTTACCACGTCTCTCGATCCTGTACATCTTTCTACAAAGCAGCAAAATGTAAAGGTTGTATCTTGGGCAAGTCACATCTTACAATTGTGGCAAGTTTGTGGGTGATGCATGTCTTGCAAGGAGGGGAGGGGAGCATTTATGATCTTCCCAGCTGTGTTCGCAATACGCTGCAGGGCTCTGCTGTTGTCAGTGCAGCTCCCGCTCCGTTCAGTGATTCAGCTGGACAAGATGCTCTCAAAGGTCCCCCTGTCGGGGGTTGTGGGTGGTGGGGCACTGGCGTGCTACAGTGTGCGTAGGAATGGGAGGCACTGCTGGGCGTTCATGGCCAGTAATGTGTTTGTGGTCCAGGAGAGAATCTGCTCACTGTACTCGTTGTGCTACTGTCTCTACAGCATCACCATCAATGTGATGAATTTTAGCAGGTGGTTGGTACTGTAGGTTGCTTTAATCTGTTGCGTTGATGTGTCAGCAGGGTGAAGAGCAGAGGGCTAGTGGAGCTCCTGTACTTAGCGTGATGGTGCTCTGGGGGTTGTTGCTGACAAGTACTGCTTATGGTCTCTTGCTGAGGAAGTCTAGTAGCCAGTGGCAGAGGAAGGTGTTGAGGCCATGCTTGTCCACTGCAGATCAGCTGTTGGTATTATGGTGGTCAATGCTGAACTTAAGGCGATGAACAGCATTGAGTGGTTTTCCTCCTGCTGAGTGAGGGCTGGGTGAACAGCAGAACAGAGCATCCTATGTGAAGCGTCAGGCCCTGTTTGTGAACAGGAAGGTAATCGTTGAAGCTGGAGGGGACGATGGCTTGATCCAGTGCTGCGTTAAAGCTGTCAGTGAATTTGTAGGAGCCATTTTTGTGTTTTGTAAAAGTTTTGATTTAGCTGCTGGAACCTGTAAAGAATGGCTTTTATATTAAATACTTACCCGATAGATGCGGTTACCTGTCACCTTTTATTTGTTTATCATCTTGTTTATATACTTACCTCTTCTGTTTATACACTTACCTTGTTGATATACTTCCCTCTTCAGTTTTATATACTTGTTTATATACTTACCTTATGTATCTCAGTTTAAACAGTTTTGTTTCTTTTGTTGGAAAAAATGGAAAGTCAACCGGGCTGTGAACAATAAATGGACATCTCGTTTTATTTCACTGTATGTGTGTGCTTCATTCTGGAATGTGCGTCTTAACAAGTTGTTTTCTTCGTAATGTGCAAAAAACCTCTTCAGATCGCTCAGCAGAGGGTTTTTGCAGCTTCATCATGGCACAGGCTTGTATTCAGTAACAGGTTAGATGCCCCACCATAATCGTTGTGCACTTCAGCAGGCTGTGGACATCCCCTGATAGCCATAGCTTCTAGTTCTCCCGAGTAATTTCGTGTGTCTTACCTCATGAATGCACTTCATACTCAGAGGTTGTGGTGTATGTGTCTACTCCTCAATGTTTGTTTCGTTTGAGGGAGACGTGCTGCTTTCTAGGCTTCTTTGTGGGATGTAAACCATGTCCAGTCTGTTTCCTTTTTTTGAGCGTTGTATTACTGAATATATGTATGTGTTTTCGGAGTACCATATTGTGTGTATACTAGTCCCTTCTAGGTTATCACAGGTTGTAAATATTACATTGCAAGGTGTGATTTTTCATTTATTTATTTGGTAAAATTTGATTTGGTTTACTATTTTTTTATCCTTTTACACAGACTACCAGTCCCATTAGTCAGAAGAGGTCAGCCGCCTTGAAGTCGTTATGCATCTACTTGGGCGAGAAAGATGAAGATCTCATCCGGGAGTATAAGGTCAGCCACTTTATTCATTGCCATCACATACTGTCTTAAAGGGGTATGCCACTTTTTTAGGGTAAATACGATTAAAATCCCTTAAATTGCCCTGGGTTCAATGTCTAACAGTACATTGCAATAATTTTTTGTTCCCTCATATATATACACAAGTTATCAACTGGTAAAGTTTCATGGTGATTTCTGCAAGTAATTTTTTTTTAGCCTATTCACCTGCAGTGTCTCGACTTAAATCCCCCCCCAGGACATCCAAGGACTTGATATTGAGAGGGAATTCCGCAAGCAACCCATGGGCATCTACCTTATCTGCAAAGACGGGGGAGATGCTGGAGACCACGACGATATTGGGATCCATGTTGAGGGCATCATTGTTCTTGACAACATTGCCAGTGAAGCACAGGCCTGTGTTTTCATGTTTGCAATAATATATGTCATGAACATGGCATATCCACATGAGCTCAGGTACTTTTATGAGTTTGTCCAGAAAGTGCTCATGGAGATGGATCGGGAGAGAGTCTCCCCAAGAGTTTATGGACTAAAAAACAAATTGGATGATGCGCTGTAAGATGTTGGTTTCTTTTTATTTTTGGGGAAAAAGAAAATTTCAGTTCAAATTTACAGATACTTTGAGGGACTTTTTAATTTTATTACTATGGGGAACATTTCAGTTCAGAGCGCCCTCTCCACTGGGAATAGACTGTACACACAAGCCTCGCTGACCCTGCCTGGTTCATCGCAACATGTCATGTTTTATTTGTTCATCATCTTGTTTATATACTTACCTATTCTGTTTATACACTTACCTTGTTGATATACTTCCCTCTTCTGTTTTATATACTCACCTTGTTTATATACTTACCTTATGTATCTAGACCTAAGTGCCCCGTCTTGCCATCCTACTTGTGAAGTGATTTGAACTGTGTGTGATTGGTGCTGTGAACTCCTCCCTCCATGCGCATTGGTAGCGCGACTAATTAATTGGTACACTCACAGGTGCATGGCAGACTAAGTGTGGGTAAGACAGTTTTTTGACAGCATAGTGCTCTCAGTTTAAACAGTTTTGTTTCTTTTGTTCGAAAAAATGGAAAGTCAAAACAATAAATGGACATCTTGTTTTATTTCACTGTATGTGTGTGCTTCATTCTGGAATATGCGTCTTAAAGGACAACTTCGGTGTAAAATGAAAATTTGCCTGTTAAAACATCATCCCGAGTTGGTATGTGTACCGAGGAGCAAAAATTATTCAGCCCGCTGCATTCAGAGTTAAACTATTTTTTATCGTTTGCCCCAGAAGGCTAACAATGGAAGTGGTAGGTGCCCTTAGACGAAGCACGACGACAAAGCTATTTTTAAACCATTAAAACAGCTCGAACAAACTCCACACTCTATCGGTAGTACAACAAAGGCCCTGACATTAAAAACGAGGCACTGAGAACTTTGTAAGTGTACACAACGTCTATTAATAAAACAGGTTTGATAGGCAGTACCTTGCTGTAGTTTCTCGTCGCCGCTATGTTGGACGTCCACATAGCCGATTGTCGAACAAGGACCAGCGGTCAGAATAGGAGGAGAAGTAGTGCAATTTAATTCCGTGAAACTGGAGGGATTTCATCTGTTTGTGACAATATCCAGTCATTGTGCCCATTTAACAGAGCCATGGTCCCAGCAACGGCACCTAATCCACCAAAAAGGCTACATCTGAAGAGAGGTGCCATTCGGAAACCTGTGCGACTTGGTGGAGATGTATGTCCAACAACAAAGTCAAGAGAGAACTGCAGCCATGGCGACAACAATCGGGAGATATTTCACAGGTTACCCATGCTTGATAAGGACACTTTGCAGCAGTAACTGGTCTTGCAAATCGTCGTGAAGACGCGCCCACAGGCTGAAACAGATTATCGTGTCTGTAGCCTGCATTTCAACCAAGATGATTACATTGTCCCAGCAACGGCACCTAACCCACAAAAAAGGCTACATCTGAAGAGGGGTCATTCGGAGATCTGGTGGAGATGTATGTCCAACAAGAAAGTCAAGAGAGAGCTGCAGCCATGGCAAAAGTCCATTTGCAACGACTTGTTGGTGACGATATCCTGCCATTTTGTACAAGAGACTGAAGAGGCCCATTCAAGTGTCGTTTCACTTAGGACTGAGTCTCGCGTGCTGTTGTTGACGGAAGTCGTGCTGTGCACGTGAACAGGGATAACACGATTTGGAAGACCAGCTTCTGCTGCAAAGTGTCCTTATCACGCATGGGTAACCTGTGAAATATCTCCCGATTGTTGTCGCCATGGCTGCAGTTCTCTCTTGACTTTGTTGTTGGACATACATCTCCACCAAGTCGCACAGGTTTCCGAATGGCACCTCTCTTCAGATGTAGCCTTTTTGGTGGATTAGGTGCCGTTGCTTGGACCATGGCTCTGTTAAATGGGCACAATGACTGGATATTGTCACGAACAGATGAAATCCCTCCAGTTTCACGGAATTAAATTGCACTACTTCTCCTATTCTGACCGCTGGTCCTTGTTCGACAATCGGCTATGTGGACGTCCAACATAGCGGCGACGAGAAACTACAGCAAGGTACTGCCTATCAAACCTGTTTTATTAATAGACGTTGTGTACACTTACAAAGTTCTAAGTGCCTCGTTTTTAATGTCAGGGCCTTTGTTGTACTACCGATAGAGTGTGGAGTTTGTTCGAGCTGTTTTAATGGTTTAAAAATAGCTTTGTCGTCGTGCTTCGTCTAAGGGCACCTACCACTTCCATTGTTAGCCTTCAGGGGCAAACGATAAAAAATAGTTTAACTCTGAATGCAGCGGGCTGAATAATTTTTGCTCCTCGGTACACATACCAACTCGGGATGATGTTTTAACAGGCAAATTTTCATTTTACACCGAAGTTGTCCTTTAAGTTGCTTTCTTCGTAATGTGCAAAAAACCTCTTCAGATCGCTCAGCAGAGGGGTTTTGTGTGTCAATCATGGCTTTCATTTTGCAGAATAAGGGTGTTACACTGCTTCTTTACTATTTCATCACTTTATTTTGGCTTACGGACTCTAAAGTGGTTAAATGGTAAAGACGCAGTGTTGCGGTCTTCCTTTGTAAACTAATTAGGCGTTAAACCTTTGTATTGGTTGGAATATACACAATTGCATGTGGTATACAATAAATAAGAAATATAATTAAAGCCATATAAATCAATATAAGTAGATTTTATTTAAAAAACTTGGGTAAGTGTTGTTCAAAAAAATTGCCTGCAATTACATAAAAAATATAAGTAAATTCAATTTAATAAATATAATCGTACTTTACTGGAAAAATATTTCTGGATTTAGATGATTGGAGTTTGTGCGACCTGTTGACAAATTAATTAAATCCAAAGAGATACAGCGACATTGCCTATATTTGGTCTTGTTCTATTTTGGCATGTTCCTATATGCAGGATCCCTCGATGGCCATTTAATTCATTGTAGGTGGCTTGAGGGACCATGCCATCTTCTTCACCTGAGAGAGATATAATATTATGCATGATTTAAAAAAAAAAAAAACATGAAGCATGTCATAGACAAAAAAGGATAAACAAAAGTATTGTGCAAAAAACAATCATGGGGGCTATTTATGGAGATATCTGTAACTCTGCATGGCCACAAAAAGAGGGT
Organism: Coilia nasus; assembly: GCA_027475355.1. Classification (NCBI taxonomy): domain Eukaryota; kingdom Metazoa; phylum Chordata; class Actinopteri; order Clupeiformes; family Engraulidae; genus Coilia; species Coilia nasus. The sequence goes on from CM050221.1 coordinate 740,143, forward strand.
TTCTGGGCTAACAAGCATGTTTGAAACTTACTCAAAAAAATAAGGTGCTTAAATTGTTCTTTAAATCTGTAAATGGTTCCACTGAGGGTGAAAACTCTCTATGGAACCATTACATTATGTGAAAGGTTCTTCATGTTGGAAATGGTTCTTCAGAGCCTCAGATCACCATTTCAGCTTTAATATGCTAATTTTTTTGTGTACTTTTTGCTATGTTATATTGTTATGTTTTTGTTATTGTCTTGTTATTGTTATGTTACAACCTGTACATACGGTTTTTGACAGAAAAGCTGACTTTGACTTTGATCTTAATGGGATGCTATGTCATAGCCTATTGTCTTCGAATTAAAATAAATAGTCAAATTAACTGTTTTCACGACAATAAAGATGCAGGATGGAAATGTTTTTGCCAACTTAAACACATTTTGTTGCCGTTTGATGGCCAATGCAGTCACGCAAATGTTAACCAATATCTTTATTGCTCAAGCAAGCCTACAACAATTTTCGAGTCTTTTGTATAAAATGAACTAGCCTGTAGCATCATGATGCACACATGAACACATGCAAAATAAGCACTGGGATATTGTGATCAGGTCACCAGCTACGTAATCTAAAACAGTTTGTGCATAATTATGCTTGAACAAATAGCCAAATGCATATAACACAAATTATGTAGATAATATGGAGTGTCAGTGCCAATGCCCATAGATATGTTGGTATACATATCTGTGGCCAATGCCAGCCTGTAAATCTGAACATTCTAGCAGCAAACGCCATCTCGCGAACTTTGCCTTTGCCTTCCATCTCGCTGAAGCTACAAAGAGTTTAACTTTTGGTAAGTTTTTGAAAGCGTGCTTGTTATACACCAGTTTACTCTCCTTATCAAGCACATACATTAATGATTTGTATGGGTCACAAAACGAAGTTAATACATACATTTTACCGAAGACAACATGATACTTAGCTAATTCTTAGCTAACTATAGCAATCTGAGAGGGCGCCATTTTGTGAGTAGCTGAATTTGCAGTTTGTATGTGATGTTACTGCTTACACATTCAACGTTTGCTTAGTTTGCCGTTATTTGATTAAATTTCAATATCTGAAGTGTCGGTCTTAAATGCCGTGTGGGTGATGTGCTATACTGAACATGGTGTGTAACTGACTAGCCAACGTTCAAATGGCACGATCACGTAAAGATGTAGATTCTAGGCTAACGTTTTGGGTTTCCCCTCAGGATGTTTCTGAACGGCTACATGTGGCCTCACACAAAAAAGAGTACGATTTCAATTCCAGAAATGTTCCTGTACGTTCCACGTTAAAGGTGTACTTACACGAGAAACCGTTTAGTACTTGCTCTTTTGAAATATGATAGGTCACCCCGAGTTGCATATGCATGCTGCACATGAAAATGTTTTTCTACCCCCATTTTCTATATCAGTCAAAAGAAGACAATAGGCTGGAAAAACGACCCAATGCGAAAAGGGCCTTCGGCGTGACGCAGACGTGAAAATATATATAAGAGAAACTGACCGAATGGGCTTTAAATGATGTTAGCATGTGACTCACATAAGATTAGCAGGCTAGTTAAATGACTGAACTGCATTTAGCCGGGCACTTGCACTGTTTTGTCATGCAAATATTACGATTCTGAAACGTTCATTGACAAACGATCAGGAAGCGACTGTGCTTGTGCCATCTCTCTTTCCTCTTCAGATTTAGGATCAAACACATAAGGCTGTATCTCCGAAGGCATTCTGTGTGCAGTTTTAGCACTGTCAAGTTGACTTTTCCCCACTCTGCTATCAAGTTGACTGTGTGGCAAAGGAAGCTGCAGGGAGCGTGTCACGCCTCTGGTGAAATCGTGTCGTTCTCCCGGCCCCACCCCCTCCACCAAACTAAAACAGCCTGAAACAGAAGCACTAGAACATTTTTTTCACCAAAACCAGCGCACAGGGCAATTATCAATACTAGAGAACACCGCAAAATTAATGAAAACATGATGGAAGTACACCTTTAAAGCTCACATTAGGTCTTTGTCTGATTTATGAAGAATGGGGATATATGGGTAATATCCACTTGGTGGCGGGCTTGATATAGCACTAATGCATTGAAACAGCATTAGTGCTATATATATCAGAATAATATCTTCCCAGTTACGCCAGAATTCAATGATGTTTGATTAGGCTACGTGGTAACACAAGAACGACGGGACGACCGAAAGAGGAGGCAGAGTCTGTATAAGTCCAATGATCAATGGGTGAATGACTAAACCCATTAAAAGAATTAAAATGAATAATGAATTATTCAACATTTAGGGCAGAGTAAATATAACAACGTCAATACAAATAGTGTTAACAACTACTGAGTTATCTAACATATCGCTGGATTACATTCTTTTGTTTACTCATAGGCTCTGTTCCAAACGGAAGGCAGCTGCCTCAATGACTCCCTGCCTAAATAGAGAGGTGCCTAATTAGATATGACTACGGGGTGAAGGCAACTTCTATAATACTGGTTTCGAACGGGATTTTAAGAGAGCAAAAGTTGGGGTATGACGTTAGCACGTAGCAAGACCGTAAAAACTAGCTGACGTAAGCTAGTTGGCTAACGTTAGTCAGTTGACTGACAGACCGTACATAAATCGTACAATACACTGTTAATAGTTAAAGTGGTTGGATATTTAGATAGTACATTGTTGATTTCTCATCTAAATTGTAAAAATACAACGCCAAACATACAGTGCCAAACAAATAAGATGTTGATACCGACAGCAACCGTAAGATTCATGTCGGCCGCCATCTTTATTTACTTTTCACAGTTGTTTGAAAGTTAGCGCACAGAATTCTGGGTAAAAGGGAGCTTGAAGGAATCATCTAAGCTGCCTTCAAAACTGCCTGTCGCGCGGGCAATTTGAAGGCAACTGCTGCGTCAGGAAATAAGAACTTTAACCGTTTGGAACAGCACTCGATGACTCGCTGCCGCGTTAGGCAACTACTTAGGCAGCGAATTTAGCCGTTTGGAACAGGCTCATAGACACCGTTGCTATGCTTTATAGGCTCTCATTGGATAAAATGTATGAGAACGTTTCAGACTCAATAAGGATGACAACATACGATTGGTTGGTGGGTTTTACTGCCACTGAATGAGCTCACAGATTGCTGTGCTGATTTTCAAAGGAACCGACCATGGGAAGCAGCCAACTAGTTTGCCTTGTTCCTCCCCGAGTCAGTTAAAATCCACTGTACGATCAATGGATGAATGACCAAACCCATCTTAAAATAGGTTAAAATGAACAATGCTTTATTCAACATTTATGACACAAAGTAAATATAACTTTATTACAAATTGTATTAACAACTACTGTTATCTTCTGTGGCGCTAGATTAACGTTGATTCTTTTGTTTACTCATGGAAACAGTTGCTATGCTTTATAGGCCCTCATTGGATAATATGCATGAGAACATCTCAGACTCAATAAAGACAACACAACAGCGCAGCGGACGATTGGCTGGCTAGTTGGCGGGCTTCACTGCTGCACCTGACAGAGTACACAGACTGCTGCGCTGATTCTTGAAGGAATGACCGGGAACGAAAGGAACGACCAGGAACGAGAGCAGTGAACTAGTTCACGACATTCCTCCCCAGGAACTGTTCAAAAGAACCGATTCGTTCATGAACGACACACCACTAGGCCACAGCATTTGTTCAACATGTTGAGTCCTGTGTAGTGTGTTGGTTACGATTTCGTGGATCAAAATGTCACATATCTGAAGTGTAATTGACAATTTCACGGACTATTCGTGGATGAGACCATGGCGTAGTTGTACCTGGCATGCTAGAATATTTTTTAGCCATCGAGAGGAAATGAGCCAGTGTCTAACATACATTGAGGAGACGGACCTGTAGTAGTCTTTAAGTATGGAACGTAAAAAAACATCCGCCATACCGACGTTTCAGCCAGTCTCTTGTTCGGTTTTATTACTTTTAATTACCACAGTTAGGCTAGCGTTTAAATTAATCAGTTTAAATTAAATCAGACCTGTTTGGTGTAGTAAAATTATGCCAGCAGCCTTCCTCTAAATGCACGTCATCGGAGGCTCCTCTGTTTGCGCGCACACGCAGTTTGTTGTAGAATTACCAAAACGTTGGCAAAATTCTAATGTCAGAGAAAGTACGTATTTTACCAACGTTTTCCTTAAAAATAGACATTCTCTATATGAGTTACTGTCACACGAATCTTCACTCAAAGCCCATGCAGAAGCATCTTGGCTGTGTGAGAGCATTATAGTGAGAAAAAAGTACAGTACCCTACTAAAAGTAAATACCCTACACAGGATAAGTATAAACATTACAATGTGACAACCCCAACTGCATAATTACTCTGTACATTTTAGTTGCTGAATTGTATTCAGTGACTACAATATATGCATTTCACCGTAGTATGCATTTTTGTTATCTTGTTCTTGGTCTTCATTAGGAAAGTACATAATTTTTCTAAATCATGTTTATATTTTCACCAGGTATGGCAGATCTATGGTCAGTGTCACAAGTTTGTCAATGGCTGGAAGAAGCTGGACTAGGGCATGCTAAGAATACTTTCATTGGTAGGTCCAAATGAATGGTGAGTTTTCAGTGCACGTTTTGTCCAGTCAAAAAACCAATACACAACAAACTTTTGAAGCACCTGCAGCTTTTTCACAAAAACACAGAAGCATTTTCAGTTACCTGTGGACTTGATGTTCTGCCCTCGTTCATTTTCAAGAGTGAAATCATTACAGAACCACATCTGCAAAAAACTGCATAAACTGTCAAGGATGTTTGGAACCAAGAGAGACTCCCAGTGATGGAATTGAACAGACTTCCAGTGTGTCTGTATCTGAACTTTTAAATTCATTAACTGAATATTTGCTTTGTATCTTCAGGAAAAGCATGTTGTTCAAACATGTGTGCAAACAGATGTTATTTGTGGAGTTAAAACACTGTTCACCTTTTTCCAAAGTTATTTCACAGAAATATTTAAAAATGTTTAGAAGAACATGGAATTGATGTTAGTACTTTGCCCTCGTCTATGATCGTTTATTTGAACAATGCTTTAGCACAGTGAATACTTCCTACAAACTAAAAAAAATACTGCATTAAGAAACTAAATTTGATTCAGTCTGTTGTCTGAATATTGAAGAGGATGGTACAAAGCATACTTATCAGTATGTTCCCTTGTTAGATACACTGAAATAAATACTAGGAGAGCAGTCCACTGTAGAGCACATAATCAATCGGACCTTAGTTGATAATGGATGTTTGGAAGATTTTTGTGATAGGACTATATTTAAGGCTTCTCATTGGGATAGTGCAGATATTTTTTGAGACCTCACTTCTATAATGATGAATTTGAGATTCACTCTTGGAAACATTAACCCAAAATACAGAAGTAATTTAAATCATATCCATCTTTCCATCCTTGTTAACCATAGGCTGCTCAAACAGTATGGGGAAGCCAGATTTTTGGAGCCCCTTATATCTGATGTGCAGAAGTTGCAAAGTGATGGCATTGAAGTGCTATACGAAGGAAGGAACCTTCGCTTTAAAGGCACAATATTACAGTATCAGCAGACAACCTCTCTGCACACTCTCTTGCAGGTTTTCGTTGTTCCTTTAGCAGTGGATGTGTTTGCAGGTATTGTTTATGTCACTATAACGACCTTTCAGAGAAAACAAATGAAGATGAATGTGTTGTGCGGACCACAGATATACACAGTTATCACCTACAATGTGTAGCTGAAGACCCCAGTACGAGCACATTGTATGGAGTAACTGGTCCGTGTGCCTTTAGTGAAATACCTAGCTTCAGTGTTACTAACGCATTTCCACCAGATGTTATGCATGACTTCCTTGAAAGAGTTGTTCCTCATGTCATAAAATTAGTTTTGAGAAGTCTTCACAGAGACAAAATTGTTGGTGTGCAGAATGTTTCTGTTGCTCTGGCAGAATTCACTTTTGGACAAAATGATTCTTCGAGTAAGCCTGCTCCAATTTCTGAAAGACTTGTTTTAGATGGTAGACTTGCAAGGAAAGCAGTTGAAAAGTGGACATTATTCAGGACACTTCCCTATATTATTGGAGATAAAATTCCAAAAAGTAACAAGACATGGCAACTTTTTCTGTGCCTTAGGGAAATTGGAGAAATCATTTTGGCAACTACTGTAAGTGTTAATTGGGTCATTTATTTTGACTTTTTAATTTCCTCCTTTTTGACTGATTTCAGAAGGTTGTATCCTAATAACATCACTCCAAAGGTACATTACTTGCTTCATTATCCTCGTCTAATTCAGGAGTTTGGTCCACCAGGAGCACATTGGTGCATGTGATACGAGGCAAAGCACCTCTACTTCAAAAAAGTTGCTGAAAGAAACTGCAACTTCAAGAATATCTGTGCGTCTCTCACTACAAGAAACCAGTTCAGACAGTGTTGGGACTAGCAGTCTGGCGGCAAATTTGAGAAAAGTAGCGTCCAGAGTGCGCGCACATCCAATCACAAGGTGCCGGATCAACAGACAAAACCGAAGAAAAAGAAAAGAATCCGCACACTGTTGCTGCTCACCGATTTATTAAACACTAAGCACAACGTTTCGACCTCACACGGTCTTCGTCAGGTGTAGGTGTGTGTCTGTGTTTGTGAGTGACAGTTCTTTTATAGACAAGGAAGGAGCGGGCATAAGGTCAAGTCGTACAAAACACACTGCTCCAAAACCCTCAATCAGCAGAAAACACAGGCACTAAATAACCAGAAAATACACAAGTAGAAAAAAGAAGAGAATATAGACCCACGCAGTGAAAAAATACATATCACCAATACCCATGCCGGTGTTGTCTAGTAGAACAAGTATTTACACATACATTATCTCAAGGTAGACATTTTGTAAACCCAAGTTATAAAAATGGTTTAATGTCAAACTCTTCATTTAAACCGTATGGACACATAGTATTGAGGAAATGGATATAGTATGTCTCCCTTTGTAAAAGTAGGCGGTCATGATTGCCGCCTCTAGGAGGCCTCTCTACCTTCTCTATCCCAGTATATCTGAGAGTACTATGGCCCGCAGAAAGAAAATGTGCCGCTACAGGATTACGAATGTCACCGCATCTTATATTGCTGCGGTGCTCAGAAATTCGGATGCGTAAAGCTCTATTGACCTTCCCCAAATAGGCAACACTTAATTATGACCGCCGCTAGCGAAGCTAGCGAAAGCGGTCATATTGGGGTTGCTGCAAAATTTTTCCCTTTTTTTTTTTCCCACCGATTTTTCATCAACGATTCCCGGGACACTGAAACTCGGGGAGACATGAATGTTTGTAGGCATGTGGCCCAAGACGTTTGTGAGCGAATAACGCCTTTTGGTCCCCCAGGCCCACCCCCCCCGCTGTGCCAGTGTCCGTTAAAGAGGGGGAGACCGGCAAAAGTTTTTGCTGAATAACTCAATGAACATTTCACCCAACAACATGAAATTTTTGTGATATGTCGGTGTTACAGAGACGTATCGACCAAGCCCATAAATGCTCACTTTAAGCACAGCGCCACCTAGTGATATGGGTAAATGCAAAAATTGGGATTTTTGAGTTGCCAATATCTTGGACCGAGAAGGGGGGAACTGCGCAAAATATGTCATGCACGATCACCACAAAGACCTCTAACACAACAGAACATGCCATAAAATTTGGTCCATGGGGGGCGCTATAATTGTAGAAAATGTGATTTTGCCTATTATCTAGAGAATGCTTATGTTTACAACAATTTTTTTTTATCGTGAAATCTATTGACCCTCACGCATTGAAACACTGGTCGACGCCCACTTCCAACGAGAACAATTTCCGTGAAAGTTTAATATTGCGAAAACGAATCTGAACGAACTCGTCATAGGCCGTTCATGTGAATCTCACCAACTTTGGTATATGTCATCTACAGACAATGCTGACAAAAAGTTATCAAAGGATTTATCTTGAGATAAACCGTTCCGAAGTTACACGTCAATGAACATTTAACACGTAACTTAAAATTCTTCAAATGGCCGTATCTTGGCTTTTAATTGCTCAAATTTGGTCAAAGTTGACATGCCATCTCTAAACAGCTTTCTTTTCATGTGCACTACATTTTGTGACATTTTGTCATAAAGGGTGATGTTTATTGGTGAAGCTAGGTGTCAAAAAACAGTTTTTGTTAAATAACTCATCAACAATTTTGCAAAATGCAAAAATTGGGATTTTGAACTGCCAATATCTTGGACCGAGAAAGTGGGAACTGCACAAAATACGTCATGCACGATCAGCACAAAGACCTTCTATAGGGGGTCCATAGGGGGCGCTGTAATTATACAAAATCTCATTTTGCCTATTCCTTGCCTTGACAAATCACTCCTACACACTACACAAACACACACAATGTCATTCATTCAAAACCCACATCCATGCCCACTTTCAGGAAATAATTTCCACAGAAATTCTCACCTTACAACACTGCTCTACCACACACTCATCATACCAACAGTTCCCACATTTCAATATACTGCGGCGGTCATACCATGTACCGCTATGCGGTACATCTAGTTAGATAGACAACAAATTGTGTGTTGCAAGTAATTACACCTCGAATGTTCACACTTTTACCAGTGTGGGGATGTGTGTACATCTTACTTTTTTGTGTGTAACCACATTGTGTGCAATTACCACACTTATAATTACCGTCAGGTATATTGAAAGAGTGTTGTTTCCTGGCGGGGGTGTACGATCTAACCAGCATATCTCTCAGATTAGGGGCACGTCTAAAAACCATGGATGGGGGGACCTGTAAAAACGTCTTTTAGTTTTGGATCCGTTTCAACCACATGCCAATGTTTCCGTATGATTTGCCCAAATGTGCAACCCATCTAGTGATGCACAATGTAGGATTGCGCATCTGTTTTTGGCCAGCATATCTAGGGACTAAACATTCCTCTTGTGTGACGCTCGCAAAACGCTCGCTGGCGGCGTCTATCCACTGCTGTCTGTAACCCCTCTCGCGGAATCTCAGTTAAATCAGAGGCTTGTGTTGCATATGTCTCATTCGTACTGCAAATTCTTCTCGCCCGATGGAATTGACTGTTGGATGGTAACTGTCACCTCGAAGCAATGTATTCCTATCAGTGGGCTTGCGAAATAAGTCAGTGTGCAAAGTACTGCCATCTTTAATGATTAGAACATCAAGAAAGCTGATCTTCGTATGGTCAAACTCAAGGGTGAAATTTAAATGGTCGTGTACAGAATTTAAATAATGGTGGAATAATTTAAGAGATTCCTCGTCACCTTTCCATAAGATAAAAATATCATCTATGAAGCGGAGGTACATTAAAATGTTACCAAAATGTGGGTTCATCTCAGGGTCTAATACAAAATGGTTCTCAAGAAAGCCCATGTACAGGTTTGCATAATTGGGTGCCATGGTGCTAGCCATGGCCGTCCCCTTGACTTGCAAGTAGTATTTCTCCTTAAAAAGAAAATAATTGGTGGTGAGTACTAAGTGTGCAAGATCAATTATACACTCTGTGTGTGGTTTCAGTGTAGGGGTTCTCTTGTTAAGAAAAAAACGCATTGCCTCTATACCACCATCATGTGGGATATTTGTGTAGAGACTAGAGGCGTCAAATGTTGCAAGTAAAATGCCAGTATTAGGTAGCGTCATTAATTTCAATTTGTCTATAAAATCGATAGAATCTCTTATGTACGAGGGCAAGGAACAAACAATCGGTTTAATGTAATGGTCAACAAACGTGGAGACATTGAATGTCAGGGACCCAATCCCACTAACTATTGGTCTCCCAAGTAGGGGGGGTGTATGTGACTTATGTACCTTGGGCACTAACTCTTGGTCTCCCAAGTAGGGGGGTGTATGTGACTTATGTACCTTTGTTTCCCCGCCAGGAAACAAAAATTTCAATATACCTGACGGTAATTATAAGTGTGGTAATTGCACACAATGTGGTTACACGCAAAAAAGTAAGATGTACACACATCCCCACACTGGTAAAAGTGTGAACATTCGAGGTGTAATTACTTGCAACACACAATTTGTTGTCTATCTAATTAAGTGTCCGTGCGGTCTTGCCTATGTGGGGAAGACCAATAGAGCTTTACGCATCCGAATTTCTGAGCACCGCAGCAATATAAGATGCGGTGACATTCGTAATGGTGGGGCAGCTGTGGCCTAGTGGTTAGGGAGTTGGTCTTGCAATCGGAAGGTTGCCGGTTCGAATCCCGCCATACCCATGGTTGAGATGCCCTTGAGCAAGGTGTCTAACCCCACACTGCTCCAGGGACTGTAACTGAAACCCTGTAAATATCTGTAAGTCGCTCTGGATAAGAGCGTCAGCTAAGTGTAATGTAATGTGTAATGTGTAATCCTGTAGCGGCACATTTTCTTTCTGCGGGCCATAATATATGTACTCTCAGATATACTGGGATAGAGAAGGTAGAGAGGCTAGAGGCGGCAATCATGACCGCCTACTTTTACAAAGGGAGACGTACTATATCCATTTCCTCAATACTATGTCTCCATACGGTTTAAATGAAGAGTTTGACATTAAACCATTTTTATAACTTGGGCTTACAAAATGTCTACCTTGAGATGATGTATGTGTAAATACTTGTTCTACTAGACAACACCGGCATGGGTATTGGTGATATGTATTTTTTCACTGCGTGGGTTTTATTCTTTGTCTATATTCTCTTCTTTTTTCTACTTGTGTATTTTCTGGTTATTTAGTGCCTGTGTTTTCTGCTGATTGAGGGTTTTGGAGCAGTGTGTTTTTGTACGACTTGACCTTATGCCCGCTCCTTCCTTGTCTATAAAAGAACTGTCACTCACAAACACAGACACACACCTACACCTGACGAAGACCGTGTGAGGTCAAAAAGTTGTGCTTAGTGTTTAATAAATCGGTGAGCAGCAACAGTGTGCGGATTCTTTTCTTTTTCTTCGGCAAATTTGAGAAAGAAAAATCCTCAGCAGTCTCACCTCAGAATTGCTGTTCAGGAAAAGCTTACTCGCTCACTTGGACTTACTCACTCATTTCTTGAACAGGAGACATTCTGGACATGCACAGAGGTTGTAGTGGACACTGTAAAGTACTCTGTTGGTGACTGTTTTATCCTGGATTTTTGTAAAGGTCACGCATATTGTGAATGGAAGAGCAAGTTGGTTTATTGTTGCTGAATTCCTCATTACCTTGGCCTTTGAAGCCCATCTTCATGCTTATGAAGTTAGTCCAACAGCAAATCAGTTAGTGTTTAAGCCTGGTGAGGTAGTTGGACTACCACAGCTTGGATTGCTATGAACTAGCTGGCCGACAGTTCATTACTCTTGTCCATCGACCCTATAAAGTAATTGCATAGCGGTGAGGTAATAATACCAATTGCTTTTTTTTAAATTGAGAGTAGAAATGTCTATATGTCATGCTAATTAAACCCAGTTTGTGTCACCTCACATTCCTTCTCTTATCCAGAAAATGAAGTTGATGGCCTTACTCTAACAAAAATGACAGAACGCATGAGTGAGAGGATGTTTCCAACGATGAAGGACCAGGTTCAGTTTATGGCTGCTGTAGATAAACTGAAATTGTAAGTAATTATTGAAGCAAATTTCAATGTGTTTATTGTAGTGGTGGGCATAGATAAAAATTTTTAATCTAGATTAATCTCGCTGTAATCATAAAATTAATCTAGATTAATCTAGATTAAAATGGCTCATTTGAATTCTGCCGAAGGCATCCGCGCTAAAATATATAGGTAGGTACGCATCCGCGCTAAAATATCAAGGTGAAAGCAGAGAGTATTGAGGGAGGGAGAGTCGCCAACAGCCGTTTGCTTCCGTGTTCTATTTTCGCAAGGGGGAGGTCTCATTTTGCCTATTCCTTGCCTTGACAAATCACTCCTACACACTACACAAACACACACAATGTCATTCATTCAAAACCCACATCCATGCCCACTTCCAGGAAATCATTTCCACAGAAATTCTCCCCTTACAACACTGCTCTACCACACACTCATCATACCAACAGTTCCCACATTTCAATATACTGCGGCGGTCATACCATGTACCGCTATGTGGTACATCTAGTCTTTGTAGAATCTAACATCTTTGGTGAAAGTCATCATAGTTTGTGTAGTATAGACCCAGCTCCCAACCCAACTTTGAGAATAGATTAACGGCGATATTGTTTTTATCGCCCGATAAGAGTCTCACGTTAACGCAGCACGATAATGCTGATAAAGGCCCACCTATAGTTTAGTGCCAAGTTGTGAATGTGAGGTACAGTAGAGCAGGGCCTTAATTTGGGCGCGGGAATAGCGCATGTTTTTTCTTTTTTTAATTCCCGCACAGTCTATGGTTTTAACATAAAAAATGTACAGAGTGTCTCCTTGGGAGATAGGTACGCCTGTTTTTTTTTCTCCAGACTTTTTTGAGACCTAAGCGCAGTGGCCCTGGTTGAATTTACATGGAATGAACCTTCTGATTGATAGGGAAGACAGCAATAATACTGAAGTGAGAAAGGAAACGCCAGTGACGCCAGTTTCCTCTGATGTCATCCCGCCTTTTCTCAAAAGTGCTTTAAGTTCACAGGATCCACAGCTCAAGTCTCCAGGGAAGAACAAACTGAAAAATGCCCTCATTCAGGCGTTGTTTGACAACCTCAGTCAAAAAACGATGTAAGTGGCACTCATCCTTTTTCATTTCTTTTTGTAATTGCAAAATTATTTATGTAGGCCTGGGCCTACTAAGGTTAAGGTACTGTGTAGCCTATTTTCCCTGAACACTGAACATTTACTTTGAAATAGGAATACAGCAGGTTTGTTTGTTTTGTCAGTGTCCTTAGGTATCCCTCTCACAATGACTATGTTCTTACACTGAGATCAACCTTGATTTGCTTCCCTTTTCTCAGGGAGAAATATGGCTCTGGATACGTAAGTAACAAAAATATTTGAGTTTATAAGGCCCTAATACAGTGGAAGCCTGACGATTTTTCTCTGTCACTGTCAATCATTAAATCAGAGTACATTTTTTCTGTTTCTAGGTCAGTTAACATTAACATATTTTTGTATTTGTTAAATGTCAGACTGACAAGAGCATACACACACCTTTGCAGTACTGTCCACAAATTTAGATGGGATTGAGATTAGGGTTTTGTGATGGCCACTCGTGTCTGTTCTCCTTAAGCCACCAAACTAATTTCTAGGAATGCTTGGGGTCATTTGTTGAGAGACACCAGTCATCACATAGTGTCATTTAAAAAAAATAAAATAAATAAATCTACCATTCTTTTTTTTCCTACGATGCCTTGCTCGAATCACTTCAAAACAAATTTAAGAAAGAAATAAAACCACTAATCAACTTGGAAGAAGTTTCCAAAATGAAAGAAAAGTACTCGGTATGCCACTCAGGACGTAACCGGGGGTGTGAGATTGAGGAGGTTTGCCTGCAGAAGAGGAGCTGTGAACAGGTAGGAAGGTTTCTAGGGAAAGTGCAGAGGACGCCATTGCTCAGAAAAAAATCCCCCTTTATACTGTCAGCATTTGTGACTTCCCGTAGTCCGATTGTGCACCCAGGAAGTGGCTCATCATTGTGTAACTTATCATATGTATCATTTTTGGTGAAATGACCTATTGTAACGACCTATTAGAACTCAATTAACACTATGCCAGTAATAGCCAAATTATATCTAAAACAGTGATCAAACTCAAAGTACCTTAACAATAAACATGACATTTTAAATAACTAAAGTCATAACACCATTGGAGTGCATGAAACCGAGAACACTGCTTCCCTCTGCTCTACTGGCATGTAAATTCATTATGACAAAGGTGACTGTTTGGCTTTTTTGGTGCTACACTGTAGATTTCCTTGGATTCAGCAGATTTGAGATTCATCCTGCAGCACATCGAGTTCTGCAGCAGGAGCACCATAAGGCAAGGCCAAATTTTGACATAATTCAACAGAGACTGAACAGAAACAAGACCTACCGTCAGCACTACATTCAAAACCCACACACCACTGCTGAGGTCCTTGAAGAATTTCTGTGTCTCATGAGACCAAATCTTGTAAGTATATGTGTAGGACGATATAATTACATACATAGTCTTCTCTAATAAACCTGCTGTTTGTGTATCTTAAAGGAGAAATTCGGTGTAAAATGAAAATTGGCATGTTAAAACATCATACCGAGTCGGTATGTTTGCTGAGGAGCAAAATTGAGTTAGCCTGTTGCATTCAGAACTTAACTATTTTTTATCGTTTGTCCCAGCTTCTTGGAACAAGAATAACAATGGTAGTGGTAGGCGCCCTTAGACGAAGCATGAAGATTACGCTATTACAGTTTTTCTCAATTGCTTAAACACATTTTCTGAAAACATGCCTCATACTCTCAGAACTCTACACACAAGTCAAAAAAACACACACACAATGGGCAAACCCCTCACTTCTCTTGCAAAATGAAACTTTGCATTCAAAACAGCATTATTTCTTCTCAAAATGCTATTTTGTTGTCAAATGACAAACACAAACCATCATATGAATAGACATTTATAACAACCAGTTGAACACTGATGTGCTAAATGTAAAACACTATGATAAATGGAAAACACTTCTTCTCTATTCATGATAATGATTTAGGCCTTTTTTTGTTCAGTGTTACACTTGCTACAGACAGTACATACATAAGTGTGCTATATTTTAGAATATTGTTTTTATACTCAGAACGCACATAAACATTGTTACAAATATATTTTATTTTTCCCACAAAAACAGTGTACACACTTTGCATCCCAATCAACACAAAGCTGCACCTACAGTGGTCTACATGCAACACAACAGAAGAATTTACTGTAGCCTATACAGTTACAAAAAAAATTACGCTGTTGCTGATCCTTTCTTCTGTTTTTGTGTGGCCACAGCACCTCATCCACATCACATGCAATGTTTTTCCTGGCCTAGCAGCGAATCCATCCATGAAAAGCATCAATTGCTATATTTCCACATGCGTCTTCCATAGCTTAGAGAAAGGGTATACGCATTTGTGGATTTTGGTCATACACTTTCATCTCCAGTCAAAAAAATCCTCAATTGTGTTGAGGATTGTAGAATATGGAGAGAGATACGTAAACAACTAAACAACTACTGTAAAATAATTTCGTTGACCAAATGGTCAACCAAAATGACTCTGATCTCATCAGAGATTACTGTCCTTTTTCGTCCTCGTCAGTGTCCTCCCCGTCCTCCTCCTCTTACTCTCACTCCTCTAGCTGTGGCTCTGCCTCTTCCAAAGCTCTGATAGCTAATTGTAAACCTGTGTGATAGGTTTTTGCCGATGTGATGAGTCAGTGTACATAATAGGGCAATTGACTTTAGAATTTTGAATCACTGTGTGTTCCTTGTGAAAACAAGAGATTTCTGTCATGAAAATTGTGCCAAACGCAGAGAATTGTCTATAGTGTTTTGAAAAAAAGTGTGTTTTAGAACTGCAATATGAGTGTAAAGCAGGAATTGTGTTTATAGTTTAGCAGAATTGGTTCATGGGGTTGAGTGGGGGATGAGTTACATGTTGTGGTCATTGTGTCTGAAGTACAAGGAATTGTGTTTAAACAATTGAGAAAAACTGTATTAAAACAGCTCGAAAAAACTCCACACTCCATCGATTGTAAAAGGGGGGGATGTTGGGAACCAACACTAAACCAGAAAGGACTGTATGGAGAGGGGCTGATTGAGGTATACGATAATCGCCACAGATTGTCCGGTCAGAACAAGCGTTATATATCCCTTAGTGAAGACACACACACCACTCATGAACAGTGAAACCGTGAAAGGACAAGGAAACTGATTGGCTTTGAAACCATGTACCGTGTAAAAACCGTGAAGCTGATTGGGTGTAAAACCGTGTAGTCACGAAAACCGTAGTTTACTGTAAATATAAAAACAAGAAATACAAAGAGAAAACATAAGCAATACAAATATACAAATGATTACAAAGGTAATATACACAATATATACAAGGGGTGATGAATAATTGCCTACAGCAATTATCTAGATCAGAATAAAGAAGGAGAACATAACTGCCTACAGTAGCTATGTAAACCATGACTGAAATTGAATGATTGAATGAGAGCTCGCTGCTAACAGTGGTACTGTGTCTTTAAGCCCTGTGACACGGTGTGTCTGCGTATACAGAGCCATGGCGCGAGCTCTTGAACTGTACACTGAAACCGTTATATATACAGTCTATGACTGAAACAAGCAGCCAAGTATCTGCTGTGCCCCCCAAAGAATACAGCGACATGGAGAATAAGTAACAACTAATATTATGCACATACAGGACGATACGAACATCTAACAGATAAGTAAACAATAGACAAATACTCGCGCTGCAGGCATTGACGCTAGGAGGCTACAATAACACACAACAACGAGCATGATGACATAGTAACAACATAATATTAGCGAACTCACTCTCTCATGGACGCACGGATGACTGAGAGCTGAAGAGAAGAGAAATGAGGAGAGAGAGATGGACGTCGGGATCCTGAAAACGTCCGTGAATGAAGGAAGTCCAAGAATGAAGTGGATCCAGCTGAAGTCTCTCTGTCCCTCCGATATGTGACTTGCTCTGACACCTCAAGAGTTGAGCAGCTACCTTTAACAGCGGACCACAGCAGGGGTCCTGCTGATAACGATCGGTAGCCCAGCAACCTGGCTCTCCTTTGACCTCGCAGAGGTTGCTGGGAGCAGCTGATTGGTGGCTAGGCCTCTCTACCGAGTGTGAAAAGGAGTGATAGGCCCATAGACATATAAACATAGACGCCGCATTGAGCTGGTGGCCCGTTGCTGGGATACGTCAGCGTGTCCGCCATATTTGATGTGGCAAATTTACCCCGTAAACCAGTGGAAGTAAATGGGCCGAACTTCATAAAGCGCCTTTCTACAAAGGTATTTAACTCGATGCCTTTTATTCACCCATTTAGACACACACGTATATATTTGGGAAACAAGCAGGCATCAAAACAACATAGCCTAAATAACGTTTAACGTTTATAACGTGATGGTTATAAATAGTGTGCGAAATACTCGTCAATATTCCGTGTAGCGGAGGTGGGGTCGAGCAATACCGATCTAAATTTGACTGGAAATAGTGAATGAAAAATAAAAAATTAACTGTTTTATTTATTGAGTCACCACACAGACCTAGGCCTAATCCCGTTGAATAAAGTGAGCTGAATTACCGCCAAACTGACTTCGGCCAAATTCTGACGTCATACCAAAACAAAATACACTGATTCCTTCACATTCAGAAAGGGAAAAAACATGTTCATCATAGTGTGGCACTGAAGTATCTAATCATCACTGCTTATACCTATACACATTCTCTGTGGAGATGAGCTGGGAAACTGAAGACAGAAAGAATAGCTCCCTCTCTGATCCTGATGCTCTGGCCTGTCCTGTCAAAATGCTCCGTTCTGAAGTGTTCACTGCAGATGACGGAGTAGCAGAAAACCCCTCCCGTCGCACCGCTGTCTCCCACTGCCTTTTCATCTCTTTATTTTTGTGAAACCTGTAGTATGTGCAAAGTTAGTTAAGCAACTAACAATCAGCGTAGTTACGGATTTAGTTAAATAGGAAAGACTTCTTCGTTGTTTGGAGGCTGGTTTCACCGAGCAGCTATTATGCGCGAGACTTCATATTAGGCACAAATCAGTTACTTATAATTGTAAAATTACGTTATAATGGCCAAATACAATGAAAAGTATTTTTCCAGTCTCATCTGTAAAAGGTAATACCATGTGATCTCGTTTGGACGGTAAACCTGTTAGTACAGTTAAACGCAGCACATGAATGAGGCATCTTTATTCTAGGCTACTGTCTAGAGACGGTTGAAGAATCTCCACTTTGCCACATCCAATATGGCGGCGAGGTTAACGTATGGTTCTACACGGAAGGCGGTGTCTATGTTTATATGTCTATGGATAGGCCTATCTCACGCCGCCATATTCTTTTTGTAGTGAGAGTAAAAATACTTCCGGTCTCCAGTCAACAATGGCGGCGTACTGTGGACTTTTTTTGCAAAGTCACTAATAAACCTACTGAAAATCACTTTCAGCGATGTTGAAATTATTGTTTGGAGAGAGTGTGTCATCAATCGATCCAGACTGGACCATGGATATAAGCTCTTCCACGAGCAGTTTATATTTAATTATAAAGGTAATGTCAGTAATGAGTTAGCTTCAGAAATGTAGCACTAGTAGGAAAGTTCAGATCGCTAAATCACATTAATTTAAACACTTTTTGACAATTTGAACTACAGCGACAAAACGAGTTGTTGTCATAACGTAATAATGTTTAGTGTGTATTTGTGTTCGTACTTGCATGTTTTGACAGTGTCCAGTGTAGTAGAGCTGAACCTCGTCATTCGCGCACGATGCTACCGGTCTTAAAAAAAGAACGAGGAACCCCCCAACCTTGAGGTGCAGTGATCATAGCAATACCACTGAGGCTCTGTCCAAAATGTTAACTTGTTCAAAGTGCAGTACATTTGCTTAGTTATGGTAAACTACTACTCATCACATATGATGAATGAACGGATATTTCAGATATGCCCTGAGGGGAAATGGACACCCACCACAGGAAAATAAAGCATTGCTAACCCAGGCATGTCACAACCAATTTGCTTACCTTTCTGAATATAACCTGTCTCAGCGCTCTTGTGTTGTTACCCAAAAGTAAAGCTGCAGGGTGGGTTTTCCCGACTAGGTCTCTTGGCATTAAATACTGTAGATGACGATTCACACGGTTGATGCAGCGAGCCTTCATGGGTACGGGTGTTCATGCGCTGTTGGTAGAGGAATGTGCAATCACGTTGTTGCACTGCTCTATCAGACAGCGCATTACAGCACAATGGGCAGTTCTTCTCCCCTTGGCTTCTACCAGCATGCCCTAAGCATGGCACAAACCACGCACGCAGGTAAACATTTCTACTGGAATAGCAAACTTTTATTTAATTAGCAAGAAAAGTTAAGCAAAAACATTCTTCGTGCATTTTACAACTTACTACCCACTTTCAAGGGGATCGTACCAGAAGTGATTCACCAGCTGGTCATTAAAAAACCAAAACAGTCTGGCAGCTCTGGAGTGAAGTCGACCCTCTATATGCCCTATAAAAGTTGGTGGATCAGATCCTCTGTGCTTTACTCCAGTATACCAACAGCTAACACAGTCATGTTGCTGCAACGTCGCAGTTACGTAAATTCACTACCAAACTTACGTTGCCACGACGTAACCTCAGACGTTGCCGCAACGTGATGAGTGAAAGGTGACTATAGCCATGTTTTAGATTCCAGTCCGCCCGTCTGCACCTGGCTTCATACGTCAACAAGAATTGCTGGTCACAGCAGGGGTGGGCATTAAATGCGGAAAATAAAGTCAAACACAAATCTTACACGAGACTGGGCTTGCGCCTCCTCGATCTCCGTAGCAGATGACACACAAGTCATGTGTGGAGAGGGAGGGCGGGGGTTGTAGTCCTCTACAGTCTATGGTTGTAGTGGGGTGCACTGAGAGTTAAATTCAAGTCGAGTCTTTCTTATTGTTTAGATTAACATTGGAACAAAACGAGTTGCCCCAAAGTGCTCCACAACACACACATGAAAACTAAGAAAGCAAAACCATAAAACAAAGACCATAAGTAGGTATATAACACGGACAATGAAATAGAAATGAGGTTAATAATTAAATAAATATAAGGCCAGGCATGTCAGCGTCGGATAAACGCATGAAAACAATCAGAACAAGGTAAAAATAGAGAGAAGAGATTTGTCTTCAAATTGGAGTACAATAACGTACATGGGGGAGCACCGGACAATGCACCTGCACAGACGTCGGGGAACTTTTAACCAACCACGGCAAAGTAGCGTCACCGAGGAGGCGTTAGCTAGCCGCTTGCAGTTGTGTGGAGGCAACTGCAAAAGTTTGTACGATTTGTCTGTAAGCGTCATGCTTCCGCGATTTTTCGGGTCATGTGTCATGGTCGCATTGTTGTGACAACTCGTGACAACCTCACACATTTCGGGCATGTCGGACACAATTTCTAACCACAATGCAACATTTTCAGCGTCAGACTGCAAACGGATGCAAACGTCTAGGTCAAGTAAAATGCGCCTAATACGTAAGTGCAACGTAACTTTCCGACGGTGCCTGTCCGTAACCGCGACGTTTTAGCAACCAAAACACCCACTGGCGCCTTTCCAGCAACCTCCTTTTACAGGTTGGCAAAACGTCGCCAGGACGTGACTTTCAGACGTTGCCAGTTCGTCACTGCAACGTCTTAGTGACGTTGTAGCAACCAAACTACCTACTGGTGACTTTCTAGCAACCTTCTTTTTTAGTTTGCATAGGTTTAAGATTTGGGCGGACTAGTCCTCGTTTGCCCTTTGTGACCAGATCCTGGTTAAAAATTTACGCAGAGACGCATTTCCACAAGAAGATGATTTATTTATTTTTAAATGGAAGGAAATCTACTCCCCGTCTTCCTCGGGCTCCCTCCGACACTGTAGCCTACCTGCGAATCATACAAGGTAAGATCATCTATGTTAAAGCAAGTCAAATATTACATGCAAAGTTGCAGTTTTCAGAAGGCTGTCATTTTACAGGAATTTAAATTATGTGAGGAAGTGGAATGCTACAGTTAAGCTGTACCTGGGCTTTTATGTGGGCTGAGGGAGCGTGTTTTAGGGTCTCAGCTATCAGGACCTCAACTGCCTTCTCTCCAAGCCCTGGTCTCCACTTCATAACAGCCTCTGAAAACAGATGAAAGATATTATTCATTTAGAATGAGAAACGCATTTGTGTGTGTACACCAGACTGGGAGCACCGTTCCTGTCATTTTCAACGTTGTCGGCTTTTTGAAAACACAAGGCCAGTGCTATGCAATCTGATTGGCTGAAATACACATGGTTGAAAGTAAAAGGGGTGTGCATGTGATTTTTTAAAATGTAGGTAATAAAATGATTCTTGATTGGTTAAAAAAAACTCCCAGAGCACATGTTGATTTCGTTTTTGCGTCAACTAGGGAAACGAGTAGCCTGGCTATCGCAACTTGTCAATGCTCAGCAAGCATTAGCTGTGTTTTAGATTCCAGTCCGCCCGTCTGCACCTGGCTGCATACGTCAACGAGAATTGCTGGTCACAGCAGGGGTGGGCATTAAATGCGGAAAATAAAGTCTTAAATATAAAGTAATGTGTGAGGTTGTCACGAGTTGTCACAACAATGCGACCATGACACATGACCCGAAAACTCGCGGGAGCATGACGCTTACAGACAAATCGTACAGACCTTTGCAGTTGCCTCCACACAACTGCAAGCGGCTAGCTAACGCCTCCTCGGTGATGCTACTTTGCTGTGGTTGGTTAAATGTTCACCAACGTCTGTGCATTGTCCGGTGCTCCCCCACTCAACTGGTCATTCAAATATGTACGTTATTTTACTCCAATTTGAAGACAAATCTCTTCTCTCTATTTTTACCTTGTTCTGGTTGTTTTGATGCATTTATCTGACGCTGACAAGCCTGGCCTTATATTTATTTAATTATTAACCTCATTTCTATTTCATTGTCCGTGTTATATACCTACTTATGGTCTTTGTTTTATGGTTTTGCTTTCTTAGTTTTCATGTGTGTGTTGTGGAGCACTTTGGGGCAACTCGTTTTGTTCCAATGTTAATCTAAACAATAAGAAAGACTCGAAGAATTGAACTCTCAGTGCACCCCACTACAACCATAGACTGTAGAGGACTACAACCCCCGCCCTCCCTCTCCACACATGACTTGTGTGTCATCTGCTACGGAGATCGAGGAGGCGCGAGCCCAGTCTCGTGTAAGATTTGTGTTTGACTTTATTTTCCGCATTTAATGCCCACCCCTGCTGTGACCAGCAATTCTCGTTGACGTATGCAGCCAGGTGCAGACGGACGGACTGGAATATAAAACACGGCTAAGGTCTGTACGATTTGTCTGTAAGCGTCATGCTCCCATGAGTTTTCGGGTCATGTGTCATGGTCACATTGTTGTGACACCCTCACACATTTCGGGCATGTCGGACACAATTTCTAACCACAATGCAACATTTTCAGCATCAGACTGCAAACGGATGTAAACGTCTAGCCCAAGTAAAATGCGCCTATTGACTTGCTCGCGAAATGGAAATGCAGCGTCACAGGCAGTATAGCCACACCCAGGCTAGGAAACGAGGGGTGACGGGGTGACGGTAATTATGACGAGACTCCTTTTTGTAGTTTTTTTTTAGGCGGGGGGAAATTTTGGACTCACGTTTGATTGTACTGCACACAGCTGTGCCAAGGAGTGGCAGCTTCCCCTTCTTGCCCCGGAGACTGTAGCTACTCCACACAAAATTTGTTGCGATGGCGGACGCACTCCCCTGGGTTGGACCCGCTTACAAGGCTAAGATGGGAAACCTGAGAAAACAAAACCACAATAAACAAGGTAAGTATCATGTGTCAGTGTAGACATCTGAAAAGTGTTATGTTATGTTATGCAAGTCTAGTTGAACTATTTCGCTACAGACAATGAACAAATGCAATTAAGAAAACAAAAGCCAGATGGAAAAACTGATTGACCCACTCGTGTTACGTATATTATTATCTGATGCAATCTTAGGATACTTTTATGTTCATGTACAACTTTCCTGCGGAAATCGGAGACTTTCAGGCGCCCCTCAAAATCTTCGAGTTCTGAGATTGTTTGGGCCACTTCTATCTCCACCACCGGAGCCTCTGCTGTTCCTGCTGATTCTGAATTCTTTCTCATAAGGTGGATGGCCTGTCTTTGTTTCTCCTCCAAAGTTTCGATTTTCCTTAAAATAACCTGTAAAGTGTCTGTATTGTAGAAGTACCCGTTATTATTACTATTATGTTGATTCAAGTACAGTTGGTAGGAAAACTGACAAAAATCTGGGAGCCCTTAATTTATGTTACTGCATTTTTTGATACTTTTTGACTTTTAATGCATTACCTTGAATGGTCTTGGCCCAAGTTGGCATATTATCTGCCCGGTCACCTAAGTATGAAACATGTCATTAATTTTCCTTCTTTACCTAATTAATGAATTTATTACATTTATTGAAATTTGTCAATAACACACTTTGAGATGTCCCTGCCTGTGATGGTGGAGAAGGAAGTGTAGTCTCTGTAAGTGCAAAATAAACAATATTGCAAGATACATGACACATGAAAACCAGAGAATCCCATTGTGAAGATAATTTTTCAGTTTCATTATGACCACCGCAACTTTTTTCCCTTTTTTTTTTTTTTTTTTCCAGCAATTTTCCGTCAACGGTTTCCGGGACACTGGAAGTCAGGGGGACATGAATCTTTGTAGGCATGTAGCCCTAGAACTTCTTCAGCGAATAGAAGCCTTTGGCCCCCAAGGGCCACCCCCCCGCTGTGCCAGTGTCCGTCAAAGAGGGGGAGACCGGCAAAAGTTTCTGCTGAATAACTCAATGAACGTTTCACCCAACGACATGAAATTGTTGTGATATGTCGGTGTTACAGAGACGTATCGACCCAGGCCATAAACACTCACTTGAAGCATAGCGCCACCTAGTGATAAGGGTAAATGCAAAAATTGGGATTTTGAGTTGCTAATATCTTGGACCGAGAAGGTGGGAACTGCGCAAAATACGTCATGCACGATCACCACAAAGACCTCTAACACCACAGCACATGCCATACAATTTGGTCCATAGGGGGCACTGTAATTGTAGAAAATGTCATTTTGCCTATTATCTAGAGAATGCTAACGTTTACAACAACTTTTTTTTTATCGTGAAATCTATTGACCCTCATGCATTGAAAGCACTGGTTGACGCCCACTTCCAACGAAAACAATTTCCGTGAAATTTTAACATTGCTAAAACGAATCTGAACGAACTCGTCATAGGCCGTTCATGTGAATCTCACCAAATTTGGTATATTTCATCTACAGACAATGCTGACAAAAAGTTATCAAAGGATTTATCTTGAGATAAACCGTTTCGAAGTTACACGTCAATGAACATTTAACACGTAGCTTAAAATTCTTAAAAAGTCCATATCTTGGCTTTTAATTGCTCAAATTTGGTCAAAGTTGACATGCCATCTCTAAACAGCTTTCTTTTCATGTGTACTCAATTTTGTGACATTTCCTCATAGGGGGCGATGTTTATTGACGAAGCTAGGTGTCAAAAAACTGTTTTTCTTAAATAATTCGTCAACAATTTTGCCCAAGACAACGATTTTGTGTTAGCATGTCAGTGTTACAGAGGCGTATCGGCCCAGCCCATAAACACTCACTTGAAGCATAGCGCCACCTAGTGATAAGGGTAAATGCAAAAATTGGGATTTTAAGTTGCTAATATCTTGGACCGAGAAGGTGGGAATTGCACAAAATACGTCATGCACGATCGCCACAATGACCTCTAACATCACAGCACATGCCATACAATTTGGTCCATAGGGTGCGCTGTAATTGTAGAAAATGTCATTTTGCCTATTATCTAGAGAATGCTAATGTTTACAACAACTTTTTTTTAATCGTGAAATCTATTTACCCTCACACATTGAAAGCACTGGTCAACGCCCACTTCCAACGAAAACAATTTCCGTGAAATTTTAACATTGCGAAAACGAATTTGAACGAACTCGTCATAGGCCGTTCATGTGAATCTCACCAAATTTGGTATATGTCATCTACAGACAATGCTGACAAAAAGTTATCAAAGGATTTATCCTTAGATAAACCGTTCCGAAGTTACACGTCAATGAACAAATAACACGTAGCTTAAAATTCTTCAAATGTCCATATCTTGGCTTTTAATTGCTCAAATGTGGTCAAAGTTGACATGCCATCTATAAACATCTTTCTTTTCATGTGTACTAAACTTTTTAACATTTTGTCATAGGGGGCGATGTTTATTGGCGAAGCTAGGTGTAAAAAAACAGTTTTTGTTAAATAACTCATCAACAATTTTGCCCAAGACAACGATTTTGTGTTAGTATGTCTGTGTTAAAGAGGCGTATCGACACAGCCCATAAACACTCACTTGAAGCAGAGCGCCACCTAGTGATATGGGTAAATGCAAAAATTGGGATTTTGAGTTGCCAATATCTTGGACCGAGAAGGAGGAAACTGCGCAAAATACGTCATGCATGATCATCACAAAGACCTCTAACACCACAGCACATGCCATAATATTTGGTCAATAGGGGGCGCTGTAATTGTACAAAATGTCATTTTGCCTATTATCTAGAGAATGCTAACGTTTACAACATTTTTTTTTTATTGTGAAATCTATTGACCCTCACGCATTGAACGCACTGGTCGACGCCCACTTCCAACGAGAACAATTTCCGTGAAATTTTAACATTGCGAAAACGAATCTGAACGAACTCGTCATAGGCCGTTCATGTGAATCTCACCAAATGTGGTATATGTCATCTACAGACAATGCTGACAAAAAGTTATCAAAAGATTTATCTTGAGATAAACCGTTCCGAAGTTACACATCAATGAACATTTAACATGTAGCTTAAAATTCTTAAAAAGTCCATATCTTGGCTTTTAATTGCTCAAATTTGGTCAAAGTTGACATGCCATCTCTAAACAGCTTTCTTTTCATGTGTACTCAATTTTGTGACATTTCCTCATAGGGGGCGATGTTTATTGACGAAGCTAGGTGTCAAAAAACTGTTTTTCTTAAATAATTCGTCAACAATTTTGCCCAAGACAACGATTTTGTGTTAGCATGTCAGTGTTACAGAGGCGTATCGGCCCAGCCCATAAACACTCACTTGAAGCATAGCGCCACCTAGTGATAAGGGTAAATGCAAAAATTGGGATTTTAAGTTGCTAATATCTTGGACCGAGAAGGTGGGAATTGCACAAAATACGTCATGCACGATCGCCACAATGACCTCTAACATCACAGCACATGCCATACAATTTGGTCCATAGGGGGCGCTGTAATTGTAGAAAATGTCATTTTGCCTATTATCTAGAGAATGCTAATGTTTACAACAACTTTTTTTTAATCGTGAAATCTATTTACCCTCACACATTGAAAGCACTGGTCAACGCCGACTTCCAACCAAAACAATTTCCGTGAAATTTTAACATTGCGAAAACGAATTTGAACGAACTCGTCATAGGCCGTTCATGTGAATCTCACCAAATTTGGTATATGTCATCTACAGACAATGCTGACAAAAAGGATTTATCCTTAGATAAACCGTTCCGAAGTTACACGTCAATGAACAAATAACACGTAGCTTAAAATTCTTCAAATGTCCATATCTTGGCTTTTAATTGCTCAAATGTGGTCAAAGTTGACATGCCATCTATAAACATCTTTCTTTTCATGTGTACTAAACTTTTTAACATTTTGTCATAGGGGGCGATGTTTATTGGCGAAGCTAGGTGTAAAAAAACTGTTTTTGTTAAATAACTCATCAACAATTTTGCCCAAGACAACGATTTTGTGTTAGTATGTCTGTGTTAAAGAGGCGTATCGACACAGCCCATAAACATTCACTTAAAGCAGAGCGCCACCTAGTGATATGGGTAAATGCAAAAATTGGGATTTTGAGTTGCCAATATCTTGGACCGAGAAGGAGGAAACTGCGCAAAATACGTCATGCATGATCATCACAAAGACCTCTAACACCACAGCACATGCCATAAAATTTGGTCAATAGGGGGCGCTGTAATTGTACAAAATGTCATTTTGCCTATTATCTCGAGAATGCTAACGTTTACAACAATTTTTTTTTTATTGTGAAATCTATTGACCCTCACGCATTGAACGCACTGGTCGACGCCCACTTCCAACGAGAACAATTTCCGTGAAATTTTAACATTGCGAAAAAGAATCTGAACGAACTCGTCATAGGCCGTTCATGTGAATCTCACCAAATTTGGTATATGTCATCTACAGACAATGCTGACAAAAAGTTATCAAAGGATTTATCTTGAGATAAACCGTTCCGAAGTTACACGTCAATGAACATTTAACACGTAGCTTAAAATTCTTCAAAAGTCCATATCTTAGCTTTTAATTGCTCAAATTTGGTCAAAGTTGATTTTCTATCTCTAAACAACTTTCTTTTCATGTGTACTAAGTTTTGTGTCATTTCGTCATAGGGGGCGATGTTTATTGGTGAAACTAGGTGTCAAAAAACTGTTTTTGTTAAATAATTATGACGTATTTTGCGCGATAGCGGTCATTATAGTGTTGCCGTGACTTTTTTCCCTTTTTTTTTTTTTTTTTTTTCAGCAATTTTCTGTCAACGGTTTCCGGGACACTGGAAGTCATGAATCTTTGTAGGCATATAGCCCTAGAACTTCCTCAGCGACTAGAAGCTTTTGGCCCCCAAGGGCCACCCCCCCGCTGTGCCAGCGTCCGTCAAAGAGGGGGAGACCGGCAAAAGTTTTTGCTTAATAACTCGATGAACGTTTCACCGAACGACATGAAATTTTTGTCATATGTCGGTGTTACAGAGACGTATCGACCCAGCCCATAAACACTCAAATGTGGTCAAAGTTTACATGCCATCTCTAAACATCTTTCTTTTCATGTGTACCAAACTTTTTGACATTTCGTCATAGGGGGCGATGTTTATTGGCGAAGCTAGGTGTAAAAAAACAGTTTTTGTTAAATAACTCATCAACAATTTTGCCCAAGAAAACAATTTTGTGTTAGTATGTCTGTGTTACAGAGGCGTATCGACACAGCCCATAAGCACTCACTTGAAGCATAGCGCCACCTAGTGATAAGGGTATATGCAAAAATTGGGATTTTGAGTTGCCAATATCTTGGACCGAGAAGATGGGAACTGCGCAAAATACGTCATGCACGATCACCACAAAGACCTCTAACACCACAGCACATGCCATAAAATTTGGTCAACAGGGGGCGCTGTAATTGTACAAAATGTCATTTTGCCTATTATCTAGAGAATGCTAACGTTTACAACAACTTTTTTTATCGTGAAATCTATTGACCCTCACGCATTGAAAGCACTGGTCCACGCCCACTTCCAACGAAAACTATTTCCGTGAAATTTTAACATTGCGAAAACAAATCTGAACGAACCCGTCATAGGCCGTTCATGTAAATCTCACCAAATTTGGTATATTTCATCTAAAGACAATGCTGACAAAAAGTTATCAAAGGATTTATCTTGAGATAAACCGTTTCGAAGTTACACGTCAATGAACATTTAACACGTAGCTTAAAATTCTTCAAAAGTCCATATCTTGGCTTTTAATTGCTCAAATTTGGTCAAAGTTGACTTTCCATCTCTAAACAACTTTCTTTTCATGTGTACTAAATTTTGTGTCATTTCGTCATAGGGGGCGATGTTTATTGGTGAAACTAGGTGTCAAAAAACAGTTTTTGTTAAATAATTCGTCAACAATTTTGCCCAAGACAACGATTTTGTGTTAGTATGTCAGTGTTACAGAGGCATATCGGCTCAGCCCATAAACACTCACTTGAAGCATAGCACCACCTAGTGATAAGGGTAAATGCAAAAATTGGGATTTTAAGTTGCTAATATCTTGGACCGAGAAGGTGGGAACTGCACAAAATGCGTCATGCATGATCAGCACAAAGACCTCGAACACCACAGCACGTGCCATACAATTTGGTCCATAGGGGGTGTTGTAATTGTACAAAATCTCATTTTGCCTATTCCTTTCACAAATCACTCTACACACTATACAAACACACACAATGTCATTCATTCAAAACCCACATTCATGCCCACTTCCAGAAAATCATTTCCACACAAATTCTCACCTCACAACACTGCTCTACCACACACTCATCATACCAACAGTTCCCACATTTCAATACACTGCGGTGGTCATACCATATACTGCTATGCGGTACATCTAGTTAATCATACAAAACGTCTGATGTCTGGACAGACACAAGTTGCATAGATAAAGATTAAGTAACGGCATACAAAGACACAAGGATATTTATTTGTCACATACATAGACATACTGGATAGAGTAAGACATGCAGTGAAACTGCTGAATGATCATCTAAATTGTTTTGTAGATTTGGATAAGAGAAGCCATCCGACTTCTTATGAGCCTGTGCTGAAAGGACAGAGGCTTCAGTGATGGAACTAGAACAAAAAATGATCTTGTAGACCTTGAGGGGTAGTGCCTGAAAGTCTTCGAATTCCGCAAGAAAGTTGTATGTCTATATTACATAAGTGGCCTTAAACTGCATGACATGACATTAACGATACTTTGTAGATCATTACATTGTAACATGTTTAACCTGTTGATAAGACTAATTTACTCAGATATCCTACTTTGGTCTTGTAAAAGGCTCCAACCCAGGGTCCTGGGTACAAAGGGTAAGCTGCCTTGGAACAGTGGTGTCTGTCAAAATGTCTGATGTCTGATAAGAGTGTTTTTAGGCAAAAGTGGAAGAGTTGTGTAGTTGAAAAATAAGTAGCCTCCTGTTTTGTAGATTGTAGATTCTGATAAGACAGAGGCATTTCAACTGCTTAGAAGGACCTGTACTGACACTAGAGGTGGCCCAAACTCAAGCTGAACTTCAGGATCTTGAGGACCCTAAAGGACATTGAGTACCGCAAGAAAGTTGTATGACTACACTACTATAGTCTCCTCAAACCATATATCTAGAATATTTTGTAGATTCAAAATTGTAACATTATGTTGACCACAGCACAACCCTTGAGGAATGTGAATTTGAATGTTATAAGTGACAATGTTGGGATTCACTATGTGTTCCAGCCTTAATTTAAAATCATTCCATTAAACTACATTACAAAACTAGGACTATGCATAGTTCATGGGATCAAGGAAGTTGGGACAAGCCGCATCACATGACTGCATTGCAATATAAGACTGGTACTCAGTAATGAACATTGTAAAAGATGAAGCATCTTTCAGACAACTGCAGTTCTTTTAAGTCTGAAAATTTCCTGCAAACAGTAAAAGAGATGGTGAAAGTTGAAAATGCTTCTAAGGGGGGTGGGAATGGGGAGGGACAAAACGTGTGGGGGACTGATTAGGTAAATTGAATAACAATGTACTTAGAATGCTCCCATGTCCCATTATATTGTGTACTGTTTTTGTATGAATTGGGGTGGTCATATGGACCTTTGAAACGTTTGAATTTTAAATAGGCAGGTGTGCTCAGTGAGCTGCTCCACCCAAAAAGAATGTAAAAATGTCATGGTCAAGAGGAGTGCAAGGTATGTCCCAGGAGTGAAGTGGTAGGTCCTATTTGCAAAATGGCCTTGCAGAAACATGCTGCTACTAAATGCACTGCATCGTGTGTTTCAACAAAGTAATGATTTTAAAATTATACTGGTAGATGTGCCTACCAGTCATTCTGTTGTAAGGTTAGTGCAAGTGCATTGAATGGGCTTAGAAAACAAATGGCTTATTTTAATTCATCTTTGTATGTTTCAGCAATATTTGCATGTGTTTGTGAATACATTTCTCAAACAATTTTCTGTTGCCTTTTCTATTTCCCCACCATTCTGAAGAATAGAATGTACACAACTGAATGATGTGGTGATATTTGTTATAGATTTTTTTTTTTTTTTTAATACTCCAAACCTTTAAACACTACTTTCAATTATGTTGGGTGCATATATTTTGACCTAGTGTCATGAGTTGCAACTGTAGGAAAACCCATCATTTAGGGTGTTCAAGTCTGTTTCAATGTAAGAGTAAAGCATGCAAACGAACGTATGATATCTGATAAAATGCAGAATGTTCAGAAAAAAAATTTGTGTAGAGTGGTCATTCAAGTTATGTCGCTGTATTTTTTAAGTGATGGAAATGTCCTGGTTTTCATTACTTTTCATTAGGCCATTAAATTGACCGGCACCAGGCACTGTGCGCACTTGTGTGACCGAGTGACCTGATTTTCGATTTTCAAATGGTCACCCTACAGTAGGCCGTTGTGGCAAGTTTTACTAGTACCCAATGGCAGCAATGTGGCAACGTCGCGTCAACGTTTCTGATACCAAATGGCAACGTCATCAGGTGAGCAGTAAAGGACGTTGTGGCAACGTCTTCCGTGGTACCTAATGGCAACGTCGCACAGCAACCATGTCGTTACGTCGCGGCAACGTATTTTCTCATAGCAAATGGCAACGTTGTCAAGTTACCATACCGCGACGTGGCGGAAATGTCACCGAGGCTACTAAATGGCAACTTTAAACGGCGACCACGACGCGACGTTGCGGCAACGGGTTTTGGTTACGTTGCAGCAACACCCTCCCAGCAACGTTGCTAAGACGTCGCATATTAGTGGCAGTTACGTAACGTCGCCATGACTACATGCCAACTTTGTAGCGACGTTGTAGCAACGTCTTGTGTTAGCCGCGTGCTGAAGGTTCAGCCTGCCAGAATTTTCTGAAGATGCATGCTGACGGGAACCTCATACAGTGACGGAAATCACCATCTGAGGCACAATATCTGGTTGGTGGAACTCCTGCATGAGCATAAATCTTCTTACTTGGGTCTCTAGTTCTTCTACCCTTGCCAAGGCTACATCCAATGCAGCTGATGTGAACACAGAATACAATTTTGTGTTATTAGAAGCAAACAAATTAATTTACCACCTCCACTGCATCTTAGCAATACTCTGTCATGCTTGTTATGCAGTACAACTACTGTTGTGCAATACATTGGACTTTGTGCAATATGACTGCTGTTCACACCATTTTTGCTGCTGTGTGTACCCTCCCAGATAGCAAGCATAAGTTGGCCTGACGTTGGCACAACGGCGTGCAACACATTGGCCTGACGTTGTTTACTGACGGTGGGCCAACAACATTTTGGCCGCTGGGGAAACGTTGTAACCACGTCGGATATCGACCTAACTGAAGTACGTCACAATGTAACTGTTCCCTCTGCTTGCTGTTGGTAAGAGGTTGGTTGGTTTTTTGTGTCCGTACGCTACACTAATGATAAATGTTTTGGTTTACATCGTATCATATTATCAGATACATGTCGAAAATCAATTCCTGGAGCATGCAGGAAATTATAGCCCTATTGCCTACTAAATTGTACAGCCTATATGTCTCAACCAATCAATCAAAGTGGGTCACACAAAATCAAATACAATAATTTATTGAAATAGTGAAATAAACAAATATATGAGAAAAAAGAAAGTAATAAAAAACAATGTTCAGGCTCCCATCCTGCAAAAACAAATAAAAAAACTTGATAAGTTCATAGATCCATTGTCTAACAACGAAAGGCACACTTGTGTCTGTGCCAACAAAAAAATCTTAATTGGCTACTTACTCTGAATCGGAATCCAACTCGCTGGACGAAGATTGATCTGTGGACAAAAGGAGACAACTATAAACCCACTGCGCAAAGTGATAATCGTCAGAAGAGGATTATTGGACAAATTACGATGGCTGGAAGACAGGTAATGAAGTCATATTTGTGCATTACTGCATTTGTAACTGTCTTTATTTTCACAGATTGCACGAACATGGTGCTCATTGCCTATATCAGTTTACATAAGCCTAAGCCTATATCAGTTCATTGCATGCATTCCATTTGCAGAAATGCATTTCCACGTTGCAACTGCAAAATACATGCATAGGTCTAGCCAAGCGTCATATTCTTCCCATTATTTTCATATTGCTAGACTAGTGCGCACGAGAGGCCCACAGCGCGTCATTTGGTAAGCGATTCCCATCCTGCTAAGCTAGCCTACAACTGCGTCTGTTCGACCTCAGTAAACTAAGGTAAGGGTGTTTAGCTTATGGTTAAAAACTGCTTACTTTAAACGTTTACCTTTTAAAAACGAATTCAGCCTATGATTGTTTTCAGCTAGTCCATGTAGCTCTAGTTCAAATGCACGTGGTGCCCGCATGAGCCTCGCGTTTGGTGCTGGGGATCACAGGATAATGCTACCAGTTCACCTTTGAAATAAGGTAACGCCGCTTGTTCTTGCTGAGAAAATATCTAACAGGTAGAAAAAATATTGTAGTCTGGAGTTGTATAGCCTTTAATTTCTGTAAATATATTCAGTCAGTGGTTGTTGGATTATTTAGATTTTAATGTAATTCATCGACGCTTCTGGGGAAGCCTCCTAAACTTTAACTGAGGTAACAAAAGACAGTTATTTGAAGTTAAAGGAAAAACTATTATGAAGGTATCAGTTAACGAATATTTTCTGTTTGTCTTTGAGGGCAATGGTGGGTATTATGTGTTGTGGGAGTAGGGTATGGGAAATGTAGCCAGCCCCAAATTTGGTCTGTACCACTTTAGAGGCAGGCAGAGGTTCTCAAACTGGGTGCCGCGAAATACTTTGAATTTTGATTTTGAATTAGTAGTCTATGTAGTAGAACAAAATGCACAAGATTTCAGCTGCGGCTTGCTTTTTAGTCCATATGTTTTTTGGTGGGAAAATGGAATTTGTCATCTATAAAACTATATATATATATATAAGGACTAAGGAGAATAATTAAGTTACAGTATATAGAGTTAGTACAGCCAATGTTCCCTAAAATAAATGAATTTTACAAAGAAATTTCAAGTAGCCCATTATTTGAGTTATTTTTTTACATTAATGTAATTTAAAAATGAGTGCACGAGGGAATAGCAGCAATTGTATTGTTACATCACATGCATGAGAGTAAACAGGGGTGCACAACTTAGATAAGCGACAAGACTTGTCAGGCACTGTATGTCCTATGCACACTTCACTACCTTTCTGCTGTTTTTCAGTACGCCTCTTCCTCCCTCCATTCCTGTCGGTCCTGTACTTAAGCCAATTTTTAATGTGGCTTTCGCATGCACTGGCTGTGATGTCATGCTGCGCTGCTGCACCTGAGAACATAATTTATAATTAAGTATGTAATATTTGACAACTAAAGCTAGGTGTAGCTATGTTCTTGAAGGTACAGTGTGTAATATTTTTAGGTGTTAATTATCAAAATTTGTGTTACCCGTTCACAAACTTGTCCAAGCAAGGGGGGCACGACAACAAGGTTAGCTCTAATGTTTGGCTTTCCCAAGTTCGCCACAAACCGGGCTAGCTGGTAAATTCATTAATTAAGCATTCCCAAATCCTTTACCGAGAAAGTCAATAATGTCCTGGCTAATCAGGGACATGCACGGTTCAGAATTTCTCTTTTTTTTTTACATGATAAACTCACAACAGCTATGGGCATCGCACTGTCACTTGTCAGCCCTGGCAAGTGTGAAGAAGGGAAGGGAAATATTACACAGTGTACCCTTTAAATTAAAATGGCAAATGGAATTATAGAAAAATTGACACACAACAGGGTTACAAACATTTGTGCTCATCTGTATGCAGTAATGTAATAACTTATTGAAATACCTCTTATTATAGACGCCAGTTTAAGGGCCGCAAAAGCCCTTTTGTTGCCACGGCCAAGCCAGTTGAACTGGGCAGCAAACTGGTTCGAAATTATGTGGCGCATAATGCGCCTTATGGTGTCGCCAGTGCTGCTACCTCCAAATGTGGAAAGGTAAGATGTCTACAGATCAAAATGGAGATGCCCGTTATACAGAAGGACAGCATGCAAGTTTTAAGAAAGACATACAGAACAAGAACAATTAACCATACCAGGGCTTTCTCCTGTTCTTTTTCCCTTAACATGTCCTCTACTCTCTTGAGGTCCTCTTCATTTTTCATGGGGAAGTTGTATTCATCAGACAGAGCTCCTCTCTGCACTGGCTGTTTTTTAGCCAGTGCCTGGAGGAGGAGGGTGTTTTGTCTGACCTGAGCCTTGATCTCCTCCAAAGCCCTTAAAATCATTTGATCTCGCTCTGCAGGTATGAACAAAAATGTACATAAATAATTGAGATTGTTGATGCATTTGTCTATTGGAACACCAATATGAAAAACAAAATTGTTCAAAAATCTTTTCTTTTGTTTTACCCAGTAATGCTGTCCCAGACTGGGAGTGAGAGGCAGTAGGACCTGGCACAGGTAGAAATGGTGGTGGTGGCTGGAGCACACACTCAAGATGCTTGGAGCACACACTCAAGATGCTTGGAGGGGATTCGTGGTTTTGGTGGTGGCTGAGGTGGCCGAGCCTCTGACTGGTCCATGAATTTGGCAGAGGGCCTGAAGTGTCATGACAGGACAATAATACAGATGTAAACAACAGTGAACCTGAGCAGGTCTTGTGAAAGTACAGAACAATACTTACAGATGGTTTCCTTTCCCGTTTCTCAGGTTCATGAGGGAATCTCACGAGATTCTCGTGAGATTTACACAGCCTATTTTACCAGACATGGTCGGGACCTGCAATGTACCCAAACAACCACCAGGTGGCACTTGGGAGCGCTGCCTTTATTACACAACAAATGGTATAGTGGCCTATTGTATTTGAACCACTGGTTGACACCACTCTAAAAATAATTCAGGAGGTTAGTATTACTTAAAACATGAGCTTTTACAGATGGAAAAACAGTAATAACAAATATATATGAATTTGACAGAAAATCAAGTGATTTTGACCTATTGGCTTGACACACACGTTTAGAACAGTTTACTGCCAAGTCACCGCGGAGAACACCGTTACCAGGCACAAGGCAAGTTAAGGAGACACTGAGAAGTGTTGATGTCGGCAGCTGCACATTTCAGCACTGCGAAACTCCATAAAAAGTATCCTCAAATGACACAGGGCAATGCTATATGCCTAGTCATTTGTTTGTTTCAAATAATTTGACAATGGGTTATTTAATCCAGAGCATCTCGGCAATTTAAATGTCACCAGCCAAATACAAGACATACAGAGAATGTAGAATTTAGTTCGCTTGAGTAAAACAATTCAGATTCATTTAATTGGTGTGTTAAACCATGACTTTTTTACACGTAGTTTTTTATACTTCTTGCGAATTTGCTGGGTTGTTCACTGAATGCACTGACTGGTCGTGCAGGAGGGAGTTAGTAAATACATGTGCAGTGTCGAGACCGAATGGATGTTATGTCAATCTAAAATGTGCGTGGCCTCTCAAGCACATTCGTGTGGATTTATATTGCTGTACTCTGTAGTTTAGGTGAATATTAAACGACTGCATTTAGGAGGATTGCTTATTCTATTGGTATAACAGGTCAGTAATCCGGCCACCGTTACTCGGCTGAAATGTTGGTGATTGTAATAAGGAACATAAACTAAATGTTATCAGGTGTGCAAAGAAACCCATGACTGCAGAGTTTATTAATAGTATTGACAGATGATATCAAAACGCTGTTAAACGTTATGGATTTACAATAATTTCATCCACTTAATGCATCAGCTTTGCCACATTTTCACAGTTGGTTTTACCACAGACCATCAAGCACCATTTTGTACAAGAGACTGAAGAGGCCCATTCAAGTGTCGTTTCACTTAGGACTGAGTCTCGTGTGCTGTTGTTGACGGAAGTCGTGCTGCGCACGTGAACAGGGATAACACGATTTGGAGCTTCTGCTGCAAAGTTTCCTTATCACGCATGGGTAACCTGTGAAATATCTCCCGATTGTACCTTTTGTTGTCACCATGGCTGCAGCTCTCTCTTGACTTTGTTGTTGGACATACATCTCCACCAAGTCGCACAGGTTTCCGAATGGCACCTCTCTTCAGATGTAGCCTTTTTTGTGGGTTAGGTGCCGTTGCTGGGACAATGTAATCATCTTGGTTGAAATGCAGGCTACAGACACGATAATCTTTCTGTTTCAGCCTGTGGGCGCGTCTTCACGACGATTTGCAAGACCAGTTACTGCTGCAAAGTGTCCTTATCACGCATGGGTAACCTGTGAAATATCTCCCGATCGTACCGTTTGTTGTCGCCATGGCTGCAGCTCTCTGTTGACTTTCTTGTTGGACATACATCTCCACCAAGTCGCACAGGTTTCCGAATGGCACCTCTCTTCAGATGTAGCCTTTTTGGTGGGTTAGGTGCCGTTGCTGGGACCATGGCTCTGTTAAATGGGCACAATGACTGGATATTGTCACCAACAGATGAAATCCCTCCAGTTTCACGGAATTAAATTGCACTACTTCTCCTCCTATTCTGACCGCTGGTCCGTGTTCGATAATCGACTAGTGTGGACGTCCAACATGGCGGCGACGAGAAACTACAGCAAGGTACTGCCTATCAAACCTGTTTTATTAATAGACGTTGTGTACACTTACAAAGTTCTCAGTGCTTCGTTTTTAATGTCAGGGCCTTTGTTGTACTACCGATAGAGTGTGGAGTTTCTTCGAGCTGTTTTAATGGTTTAAAAATAGCTTTGTCGTCGTGCTTCGTCTAAGGGCACCTACCACTTCCATTGTTAGCCTTCTGGGGCAAACGATAAAAAATAGTTTAACTCTGAATGCAGCGGGCTGAATAATTTTTGCTCCTCGGTACACATACCAACTCTGGATGATGTTTTAACAGGCAAATTTTCATTTTACACCGAAGTTCTCCTTTAACGTTAGCCGTGACGAAGGCACTGGCCTGGTTATTAACAAATTGCTCGATAAATATGGTTAAAGTTAAAGAAACTAGTTCAAAAGGACATAACCTGCACTATTTTTATCACTTATAAACGGTACTCGTAGCTTATTTATATGCAGCGAACTTAGCTGTAAACTGATGTCACAACAGTGTCAAACTGCAGACCAGCGCCAATCCAAGACCTTTAAATTAAAGGCTACTCAACATCTAGAAAGGGGGGTTGGGGCTGGTGGCGACAAGAACAAACAAAAGAAGAGAGTTTTTATCTGTAGGGAGGTGTGTGTGTGTGCGCGTGTGTTGGGGAATAGACGGGTGGGGTGGGTGACTGTGTTATGAAGCCGTCAGTCGATGAGGACGTCAGACAAGCAGTAGGCTAGTTTCGCACACACATGCATTTTCGCAGACACATCTCTTTCGTGCTCTTTCTCTCTGTCTCTCTCTCCCTCCCCCACTTTAATAATGTGGGTGTTTTACGTTGCTGTCCTAGGCTACTGTTTTAAGGCAGTAGAGCAAAAACAAAACTGAACACAAATTTTGAGCTAGTGTATTTTATTACCAAACTTACGAGCGAAAGCAAATAGGCAGAACCCCACCACTACTTATGTAAAATGGTGAGCATGTACGGACATATTATGAAAAAGCAACAGTTATAAAGTTATGTATGCAGAAAAAAAACTCAATGCGATGGATGAGAGCCGTGCGCGAAGCAAAGCAGGTCCACATATATTTAAATTTGGAGATGGCCACCCGTAGTTCATCTTCCACGTTAAGCCAAGACCTGCATTTACTCTTAATGTAAGTCAACGCGGAGAAAGTCTTTTCGCATAAATACGTTGAGCCAAATGGCATGCTGTTGCTGCCAAATGTTGCTGCTTTTAACACACACAGAGCAATAGAGTGAAAACAAAAGTGACCACAATCTCTGATCAAGTCTGTGTATTTTATTAAAAAAAAACATACAAACATCCAGATCTGGAAAATACCTACGGAAGTGATCTGAAAGGCACTGAAGGTGAACAGTAACAGATGCCTTGATGCTGTTAACACTCAATGCATTTTCCTCCATAAATTCCTCCATATCTGAAAACATGTCAGTGCGTCAAATTTCCACTCTTTTTTTCCAATGCACCAGTTTTCTTGCAAAGGCCTGCACTTTATCATTGAGGTACACAATGTGCTCTGTGAGGAAAAGCATTGCCCCAGCGCCGTCTGTGCACACTTAAACATTAAAAATGTAAAACATGTAAAACATGTTAAGGACTGCATTGATATAATCAATGAATATATCCGGACAACACGCAAAAAAATAAACCGCACACATCACATTTAGTTATTTGAAAAAAAAAAGTTTTACTCGTAACATGACTTTGTTTTTTTCCTCAGATTATGTAAAACATAACTGTTTCTTCTTTCTGACGAACTACAGGCTGTTTTTTTTTTTGTATATCGCCAGTTAAGCCCAACTAAGAGTTCCATATAGTATGTTATGCTTATTAAAGGTCAACTGTCACTGCATCTGACCCATGTACATTTTCTTTTAAAACTGCAGACCATCGCCAATGCAAGACCTTAAATTAAAGGCTACTTCACACTTTCATATGCGCATGTATGGTTCTGTTGCTTCTGACTGTTGAATATAAGGATGGTATAACCACATCCAATATTACTATTACTAATTGTAATAATATTATTTAAATTTAAATGAAACATATTAATGTCGAAAATAAGGCTAAAATGAAACTGGCTTTGATCTGGTACACGGATCCGTCCAGCGTCTGTAAACACGGATCTGGACCTTGAACGCAGAGATTCTTCGCTTGAATGCCGAGACTGTTCGCCTGTTTGTGTGTGTGTGAAGGGGGATGGGCTTCATCAGTACATCAGTAGTTTCACACACACAGGCATGGTGTGGATGGATGGGTGGTCAGCGGCGGTTTTAGGGATTCTGAGGCCCTGGGCAAAGAACAGTTTTGAGGCCCTACCCATTTTAAGACATTTTAAGACATTTTAAGAAATGTCTTATGTCCATGGTTGAAGGAAGACAGACGAGTTCTGACAGACGAGCATAGACTGTACAAAGGAGACGTTAATGTTTAGAATTAGAACACATGCAAGCCCTTGTTTTAATGGGATTCTGTTTTTCTAGTTGTGTCACGTTAGAATAACAGCATTTTAAGAATGAGGGAAATGTGGGTTTTGTTGTAGGCTATTTGCCCATTACTCAGTTTTAATGTAATTTACAGGGAGCATATTCTCAGGGTTGTCATGATT
This sequence comes from Coilia nasus, assembly GCA_027475355.1. Taxonomy (NCBI): domain Eukaryota; kingdom Metazoa; phylum Chordata; class Actinopteri; order Clupeiformes; family Engraulidae; genus Coilia; species Coilia nasus. The sequence continues at coordinate 780,010 of CM050221.1, forward strand.
TTGTAAAGCTTAAAAAAGATTCGGGGCTTTTGACGTGAGATTCGGGGCTTCAGCCCCAAAATCCCACCCAGCTCCGCCCCTGGAAAAAAGGTCAAAAAGGTTTAAAAAAAAAAGTTGAATAAAAAGTTAAATCCAAAGTCCAATGTATAGGCCTATGTAGTGCAATATGGCAAAGCCCATGTATGTGCAAACCATGAATGTAAATGTGGTGCATTGTGAAGTCCACGAATGCAAGTGTATGGGCTGGTGTGAAGAAAGTGGTTAATTTGGGAAGCTTTTGAACAAATCTTTCATTTTCCTTCTTTCTCTTCTTTTTCTCCCCACCGCTTAGAAATCGTTTCATTCTGTATGAATACGTTTTTGTCGCCGTTTCGAAAAAAAAAAAAAAACGACTCTAGACTGGTGTTGCCGCCGAGTTCGCTCAAGTCGTTGCCTAGGCTACCTCAGACGCCAGAGCCAGAGCGAAGCCGGACAGTCGTGTGTGATGTCAGGTCACAGACAGTTTTTTCACTGAGAGTACACGCATTGAGAATATAATATAATATAATATGCCTGCTCTCAACCCGAATGATGCTTAATATTAATATTGCTTTTATTACTGTCATAGCAGTAACGACGAGGCCCCTGATTGGACAAGGCCTCGGGCAAATGCCCATGTTTGCCCAATGCAAAAACCGCCTATGTGGGTGGTACTGAGATTTCGATTGCAGCAAAAATGATAAGTCTGGCTCAAACGCAGTGGTTTTGATGCGTAAGATGCCACGCAAGTGAGAGTCACTTAGGGCTCATTTCCACCGCACTCTCTGTATTTTCTCTCTCTATTTTCACGATCATATGTGCATTGTCTAGTCTGTCGCGCAAGTAGCTTTGGGGGCGTTCCTGAGACAATATGCTATTTTGAGGATGGGAAAAGTGAACATTGCGCCTGGGTTGCCCCTAAGTTACCTAATTAATCATAGGTGTGTTCGGGGCGTAACATGCAATAAACCAATCAGAGTTTATACTCTCATTCCTTTTAAAAGCCAGCCGCGCTTTGTCCATGGCTTGTTGCTATTACGACGGCGTGTTTCCCATCAGGAGCGTTTTTCTTTGAAGACCGATCTGCTCGTGCATGAGCAGTTAATCTTTCGGGATGGATATTTAAGTCTGTTTTTTACACTTACTGTTTCCCTTTGGTTATGAACAATGTGTGTATGTTTATTGAAAAAAAAACTGATTGCTCAATAAATGTGCATTATTGTAAAATATATATCAGTGTTTTTGTCGCTGCACTTAGTAAATAATCCGATCGTAGTCGTATGCAATTGGACATCTTTTTGGAGCTTGAAGACGTTTTAAGCCCTGTTGTTGGCATGATGTATGTGTTAATAACCATGCCTTTAGTGGATAGCTATCGTCCCCTAACAGCGACTCACCAAGAGGGGGATCCCTCGTTATATCCCAAAGCGTTGCGCAGCCATAAAATAGCTTTCCAGCAATGCGCAACTGACGACAGACCAGGGTTTTGTTGGCCACTGGCGGATTTATTTTTTGCGTCCTTATAATAGCATCTGGCACGCTTTGCGCCAGACCACACCTCTTCTTTTCGCTGACACACCCGTGATGGCGCAGTGTCATCTGCTATCTAGACAACGTGATTTTATGCCTGAAAAAAATGAACGGTGCGCTGGCATGCGCATGTCACAATGACACCATGCGCATGTCGCGAATGCACAGTGCGCCGGGGCATGATAGGGCCCTCTGTGTGTTCAGCACGTGGCAGTATTCTGTCCGTATTCGTTTAGGATACGCGTTAAGAGATTAGACCATTTCCACCGCAAGCGAGTTCTGAGCGTATTCTGTCCCTATACAAACCTATTGTATACGCCCACGCGCTGAACACGGCTACACGCTGAACAAGGCGGTGGAAATGAGCCCTTAGTGTTGTCCTTACACGGTTCTTGATAAAGTTCAAAAGTGAGAATGTCTTCTCGGACAGGTACGGTATGTCGAGCGAAATAAGCTCAGCATTTTCTTGGCAAATGTCAGAATCTCTTGGATATTATGCAGAAATTTGCAGTAATTGCAAAACTGTATGATACATGTTTTGACAGAGAAATGCACGATAGCAGTATGTTTTAACATGATAGATTCCCCTCAGTACCTCTTGTGTGTTGTGGTTTTCTCAGAGAAATAGTCAAGGAGGAAGTTTACTGTTCACAGGTCTTTATTCGTGTTCATCGAGAGGAAGCTGACCGCAACAGAAGCCATCCTAGCCATCCTCACCTTCAGTTCCATTCTGACTGCTTTTAAACTAAACACCTCAGTATCATGTTAACTAGTGTCCAAATTCAGACACAGTGACTTCCAGTTTGTTATCCTTACAAGGGTGTCTCCCAAATAGCATACACCTAGGTAATGGGTTTCCTCTGTCAGCAGTTCTCTCCGGCTGAGTCTCCAGTATGCCACACACACACACATTCTATTCCTGTCACACAGACTTTCAGACTCCACAGAAAGACACTTACAAACATTACCACATTCCTCCCTTTTTTGGAAGCCGATGCTTCTCGAAACACAATAAACAGCATTTTACATCATTATTATACACAACACAACATGCAATCACCCAAATTTTCTGGTGACAGTCTCATCTGACTATCTGCAGAATATCCCTTAACCTCAAGGTATATTCTCCCTAGTCTGATTCTCGATGACACATATTCCACAAACATCATTCTGACATCATTTTGATCTTTCAGAAGGTTCCATAACTTACATTTCCAGAATACTCTGAAAACTCTTTCTTAAGAGATATCTCTCTTCACATTTAACATTACAACAAGCTACTAAATGCAAATTCATTCTTATCAAAGTCCCATTGATAATAATCCTGAAAAAGAAAATAGCAATAAAACCTTTTCATTTTCAATGAATTTTCCTTTCTGTGTACGTGCATGTCAGTTTTTTTTTAATTTATTTTTATTCTTTGTTACTGTATTGCAATCTTTATGAAGTGTGACGCATATAAGTATGTGAATTTTTATTTCATGTTGTTATGCAATGAGTGTACCAGTATATTCCATTATCGCGATGCCATTCTTTGGTAAGCCAAAACTCGATCCTCAAACAACAGCTTTTCAGGCTTCCCACTCAAGCTCACCACGGTCCTGTGGCAACAAGCGGTAATTCCACTACTTTATGAAGGATATCATCCAGAACAGCATAAGGAGGCGCAGTTGATAATTCTCATTCGTCTCAGTCAATGTCCTCCACTTCATCAGCCAGCCCCAACAGGACTATTTGAAATCTAACCTGTCCTGCCACTATCCTCATGAACAAGATTCTCAGACAGAAAACAAAACAAAAAACAAAACAAAAGAAACAATGAGAAGAATGCCTTCAATTAAAGTAGCTATTTTGACAAACCATGCAGTAAAAGAACCAAAGGTAGTTTTAATCCAATTATCAAACCCACTGACCAATCTTAGTATCCCGACAGGCATTTTCTGCAAGTTCAATACTCAAAAAGTTAAATAATTACCAAATGAAACATGAGCTACACTTCTATTATCTAATGCATACACAATTGAACTATCCTGTTGTGCATTAACACATGCACAAAACCCCACTCTTCTGGCAGTGTACAATCCCCACTCTGGGCCACAGGCCCACCAATGATCTGCCAGAGAGACATTTTGATGTTCTAATGATGATGAATGAATGATGACTTTTCACATGCCTTAGACTAAAAGATCATGACACTTAACATCATATTATCATACTTCAGTTCTCATGATGTTTTCAAAATTCACAATTCCTAATCCCACCAAACATTCATAACCACTACCAGATAATGGTTTTAAACATTTATGCACCTACGGTAATTCATAATAGCACTAAGTAGGATTTGGAAAACACTTTTTACATTCTTGATCATTATATTCTAAAGTACCAAAATGACAATGAGATGCATAACAATCATTGGAGATCGTGCCTGTGCACATTCATAATAGTTTTTCCATAGATGATAAGTTTTTGCAGTAAACTCATCCCAATCATAACAACTATTATCCCAAAATGGCAAATAAATATCATCAGGGCTTCGAGAAATACTTCTCTTAGCATGGCAATACACACCACCCATGTTATGAACCCATGAAACCAAAGGACAATTTTATCTTATCACTACCCCATGTAGGTGAACTGAACCTAATTTTAGCACAACTTCCTAATTGGTAATTAATAACTTCATCAGCAGTGACAACATATGTATTTCTCCAGCATTTATATTTTTTACACTTCAGTTATATGTTAATACTTTCAATAACTGAACCTTCGAGTTAACAGAAGTAATACGAGCCAGGAGTCTGCCAAAGTTGTACATGGCAGCCATTCTTTGGACCTAATTCTGCAACATATAACATCTGGAGTTTCTTTAAAGAACACATGGATTGAGCAATGAATGACTTCTTCAAGCATCATTCACTGTTTGCATAGTGAATCAAACTCTCTAGCCTTTAATGCTACATTCTTTGCTATTTCAATCTAAATCTTTTCCCTTTTTCATGCACCTAACACTTACAAATAGCCAACGAATAGGTTACATCATAGCAATTAATAACACTTATATTTCATCCAAATGTTGAATTGGAGAGCCATCTGATTTCTTAAACTCTCTCTGTTCCCACTAAGTACCATGGACATGACAGACACTACACAGCATGCTATCAGTAAAAATAGTAACGTCCAACAGCTGACAAACACGCATCAGTAAGCATCTTTAACTCTGCTAATTGTACTGAACACGGTTGCTTACAAGGAATGCACATTACAGAAGTCTCTACTTCTTTTAACTGAATAACACTAAATCCTGCATATGTCTTATTGTCATAATTATAGCTAGAACCATCCACAAAAAACACCAAACCAGATTCAAGAGATTCACTTTCTAAATCTGCGCATAATTTAGAAAAAACTAAAGAATCTGCTACACATTCATAAGTTCCTTCATAATCCAGGGGAATCCTATCTGCTGGATTAGTTGCTATATCACATGTCTTAAAAGCAACATCTGGACAAAAGACAAATCATTATACTTTACAACATACTAACATTAATTAGAAATCTGATAAACACATCACTGATAAAGAACAAGACACCTTCTCAAGACATATAGAGACATATATGCCACAGGCCGCCCACAGACACCCCTAAAATGTACACTCTATTTTTAGACCTAATTTGCACAGTACATCCCAGCCCAAAGATTTACAGGGTTAAGAAAGACAACAATATTGGCATAACTGTGATATGTGTTCCTACCATAACTATGACTGCAGAAAATGGAAGCAATTAAACTTGTCCTAATGACCTTCCCTAACTCATCTTTCTTAACTCATTCGATGCCAATGACGCGAAAACGCGTCTTTTACGATAGTAACGCCCAGTGCCAATGACGCGTTATCGCGTCAATTGCGTTTTTTTACAATTGGGGTGGGGTAATCATCTGATCTAGCTTGTGTACAAAAATCAAAGTTGTAATCACAAGGGAACCCATTCTGTGGGTAGTACCAGTATCAGTGTGGATATGTGATCATCTAACATTGTCTCAAAGAAGAGACGCTGGACCAGGCTTGCTCAGTTGCTTGCAGTTTTGCACACTGCTAGCTTGATCAAAATAACTCCTGTCAGCACGTATGTTGAAGCTACTGTTTTCCTAGCAACATCTCACGTTTAGCTTCTGCAAGCCACCAATAGATTAATTTCACTTTAGGTAATGCATAATGAGCAGCCTGTCGCGCTGTTTCATAGATAGCTACACCTGCACTTGACTGACCCGTCTGCGCCGACAGCAAGTCACTGACGACCCAGCTCTCTACATTTGGTAAAGCGCACGGATTCACTGCACTCTCCCAACATCATAATTTTCTGTGCTATCATTCTCATGTGTTAATCTAGTTGTTCTGTGTGCGGATCCTGTGGAATACGATGTTATTTTGCTCTGAAGGCGTTGTATATTTAGTTCGGTTTCGGTTTGCCTATCCCCTCTCTGAGCCAAGTTCCCACACTAAAATGTTACAATGTTTTATATCGTGTTTGGTGACGTTCAGAAATATTACATTTACAAGCATGGAGCAGTAGTCTAATTGCATAGCTTACTCCGATACTAGATGTATGGACCGGTATTTTAGATCGTGTTTATAGGTCTTCTCTGCTCTGCTTCTCTGCTTCTCATGCACACACATGCATACACACGCGCGCACACAGAGGGGCAGAGCTAGAAGCACTACAGTTATAACATAGTGTGCTGTACATAAATAGCTGCTAGAAAGTCTAATTTTTGCCTTTGAAATGTTTACGCACAAAGTGTTTCCCATGAAGTGTTGCTTTTAGCTGTGCTTCAAAGAATCTATGAAATGTGCCTACATGGTTTTATAAATAAATTTGTATTTTTTTAATTTATAAATAATGTTGCCAGCGTTATTTTTGGTGCAGTATACAATGGGATCACTTTTCATAATGTTTGAGATGTCTCTGAAGCAAAAACAATTGTAATCAAAGACATTTTCTGCTTGAAATGTTGCTCGTTACAAAAAGCCATTTTTCTCAGTATTTTGGTCAGAAATCAGCATTTTTAGTTACACCCACCCATGTTCTCCAGACAATTGCTAAGGAATGGAAAGAGGTACAAACAAACATTTTTTTTTCTGATGATAAAGGAAAGTCTGGAGTTTCTTTTGGTATGTTTTTTGTTGACACAGACATAGAACTCAATTTTCTGTGGGTCTTGAAAAAACACTGAAATGTTCAAAAAATCCTGGCACTGGGACGTGACCAACTTTGAAAATGGCTGGCACTGAATGAGTTAATATGTGAGACATAAATATTAACACAAATATATAAATGTAAGTATAAGTGGCTCCAGTATCAACTAATAATGATAGTGTGTGTCCTTATATTATTGCACAAATATGTAGTTCCTCATCTAGTCCCTAAGTTACCTGACAGACTGTATCTAATTCAAAAGCTAATCAATAATGCCCCATGGGATCAAAATTCACATGACATACCACTGGAGACTCTGACCACTGGAATTCGACCCCCGCCTACCCCCGCGCCAGTCTGTTGGAGTTTTGGGCACGAGAAGGAAATAGTGTCCACACCCCCACAAAGCCAGCACTGGACATCCTGAGGGGTCATTTGAGCAAGCCTTGTCCGCGCACCCATCCTCTAGCTCTCCGTGAGAAGGGGCATAGCCACTGAATTGTGCAGCTGTCACACAGTTGGTGGTCCCTGCTGGAACTGTGGCTATGAGAAAGACGCACACATGATGATGAGTTCAGCGCAATATTGAGCGGTGCAGTAGCTGGACAACGATTTGGCTAGGCAGCTCGCAAAGCAGCCCAGACACGGGTACAGTTTTTCATGAAGGATATGTGTCCAAGTAGCGGAATCTTCCACTACTAAATCCAAGTCAGCCTTGCACACTGCATCAGTCAAAGCGTCTTGCCGATAATAATTCCAAGCAAATACTTAATGTCCTTGAGAGCAAATGTCTGGCCCTCAGTTTGGTCTTCAGATGTCATAATCCATACTCCTTTTTTGAAGCGAGGGGCGACGTGTAATCAGACCCTGTGCGTCAGTATGTCCCCAAGGCTAGTAATGCAAACCAGGACCCTTAACATTAATGGGCATTTATGTTATAAATGAATATTCTGAACTAAACCCTTCGTGAATTGTGTCAATCTCTGTTTATATGTGTTCACATCCCTTAATTTACCAAGGGTGTTTTTCATTTTATCATATAATAACGGAGCCTATAGCATTATCATATACTTCATCTTCCCCCTGTTCACCTGTGACAGCGGCGATGCAACTATGCAAATTCTCAACATGGGTCTCATTCTGATCCTGCATTAAAACTGTCAGTGGAGCGTCCTCAGGCACATGCCCCCACATACGCTGTACAGAAAGTGCACACAATCTTCATCAGTCATGCTTTTACCAAACATTCTTATATATATATATTTCTATAGCTGTATAAATTAATTAAGTCAAACTCTCATCATGGCTCAAACAAGCCACTACATCCTTCTAATTGTACAAAAATCCTAAGATCCAATGTTTCCATTTTGGTTATGGATCAGAGTCCTTTTGTACACTTTTCCCATTAACATTAATTTTTTCAAATTTACTTTTCAACCACTCATTTTTATGCATCACTTGCTCAAGCAGCATCAACTCCCTTGTACACTAATTTAACAACTGCTATCATGTAATCCACAAAACAACCTACAACTAGATGTCACCTTGTTCGCTATGCCTATGTAAGAGCACACACAAAAAAGGTTAGTCTGGAGATATTAATTACCCACTCATAGCAAATGAATAGCTCTGGTATTCTTTAAATCTGTCCGTTTTACAAATCTGAAATAAACAACTAAAACTATTACAACATATTTTATATTGTAAACTCTTTTCTTATTCTTGTTATTATTATTTTTATATATTTTTATTTCTTATATATATATTGTATATATATAGGTCAATATTTGCTTCACCATCTCCCCACTTTCCAGCTATGCATTGATAAAGAAATAGCTGGACCCATTAAATGGTTAGCATCTTAAAAAATAAAAGTTACTTCACCCTGAATGATTAGTCACTCCTTCATGCACGGGGCGCTAAAAAAGAAATGACAGCTGTTACCGGTAAGCCACTGAACCAAACCTTAGTCAGCACCACAGACCTGAGGCAACACAGAAATCACTCCATCCCAAGTTAGACACACAGTTGACCCTCCAAAGGCCACACGCGCAAGCATAGGCGCCTTTGGCCAGGACACAGGAGACGACACTTTCACCCCAGACAGGCATCAGTGTAGCCTCTCAAGCATCCCAACTGGACAAGATGCATATCTCAACTCTAGAGGCAGGGAATACAAATGTTAAAACAAAAAAATACAGTTACAGTGTAAAGCGCCATGCTTCACAAAAGCACAGTTTCCTTACTCATAAGGATTTGACGCTCATATTAAACACAAATCATTCATCCTATGAGCAGAACTTTCGCATCACGAGAAAACAGTCTCGTCATTCAGACACATTTATTACGAAGACATTAGGGTTACTCTCTTTTTCCGGCCCGACCTGGCTACGCCCACAGCAGGCCTTGCACCCGGGATCATGGGCTTATGCAGCGAGCCAATCTAACACAGGGACCATGACCATGGGGCCTCGAAGGGGGCGTGCCAAAAACAATGACAGATTAATTTAAAACCCTACATCCACGACAACCCAGTCGTGGGCTAGCGCTTATCTCATTATTCATCTTTACACTTGTGGCCCACGTCTCCTCTGTCGATCCTATTTTAAACTAAGCTATGAGATACGTGGCCTCTGACAAGCACAATATCCTTTCACATGCAAATAAAGGATACTGCAAATGGGACTTTAGCTCAAAGACAATGACACAGACAATTTAACGAAAACACAGTTAAAACTGTGAATAAAGTTAGATGACACAACATAAGACAATATTGAGTCATGCAACATGAAAAGGACCTGCAATCAGCCTGCAGATGCACCACAGACAAATAACAAAATCCTCTTCTATTGACCTGATGTTTTATCGATGAAGACAAAGATGAACAGAAAAAATCCTCCTGAACCTTTCTTATTTCCCACACAAGTTCGTGGGGCGATGGACCCAAAATTTCTTAATAGACAATTACATGAATTTATTAACTTACCCAAGCCAATCAGTATGGATCCAATTAAAGAACGCAAACCATTCGTGACGCCAAATATGTGGTTTTCTCAGAGAAATAGTCAAGGAGGAAGTTTACTGTTCACAGGTCTTTATTCGTGTTCATCGAGAGGAAGCTGACCGCAACAGAAGCATCTCCTAGCCATCCTCACCTTCAGTTCCATTCTGACTGCTTTTAAACTAAACACCTCAGTATCATGTTAACTAGTGTCCAAATTCAGACACAGTGACTTCCAGTTTGTTATCCTTACAAGGGTGTCTCCCAAATAGCATACACCTAGGTAATGGGTTTCCTCTGTCAGCAGTTCTCTCCTGCTGAGTCTCCAGTATGCCACACACACACACATTCTATTCCTGTCACACAGACTTTCAGACTCCACAGAAAGACACTTACAAAAATTACCACAGTGTCACAAACCAAACATTCCCGGTGTTACCGTGGTAAATGTTCCAGTTCATGGCCAACTTGCAAATATATTACAGTTGTGCTGTCCAAATTCAGGGAGAACTCAATCGGTTTGTAGAAATGGCGATAATACTGCTGTTTAAATTGTTAAACTTTGAAGTCATGGCATACGGTTTTAACAAGGAAAACAAGATGACGTGACTTTGCTTTTTAAACGTTTTGACAGCTGTATTGTCACTATTTCTGCACATCGATTTAATTTCACTGCAACTGAACCGCAGGATTACGTCATAATGGCACTTTTACAGTCAACTAAATACTGCAAGATTTGCCATGGGTGGGTCAACCTAGGAAGTGAGATCTTTACTTCAGCGTAAACCTTTGTGGTCCTATGCTGTCCCTAGAGGCAGCAGTGGTAATAACATTTCACGGAACTGCATGAATCTCGGCTTGCGCGAATGAAATGAGCATTGGGAAAGGCGGCCATCTGTACATCCTCTGCCTTTTTGCACTTTCTTCTTCCGAAGTGAGTGTGTCTTTGTAGGTAGCTCTCACTAATTTTTTCCTGGCCGCTTCATAACAATCTGCATTTAAAGTATATAGTATATATATAGTATTAAAGTATCTCCATTCACAATGCAATATGCAAAATGCATTGTGAAGGGAGATAATTCATTTTAAAATGCTATTGAAAGTACATGAGTTTTCACATTATATTCCATTTTAATTAAACAAAGACAGCATGTTGCAGCATGTGTAACAAGTAAATAGAATTCTAATCAGATTCAACCACTGACGTGTGTCTGCCTGTCTCTGCCTCAAATAAGGCTATTAATCGATTCACATCAAACTTCTCCTTTAAGTCAAAGGTGGAAAATGAAGTTCTTTTTTTCTCTATATATTTCCCACCATATATTTTCATGACTTGGACGAAAAATTCTCCCCAAGTCTCGTCTTGCTCTGCTTCAGTGATCACTGCAGTCTTGGCTTTCTGGGTGCTTTTATATGGTGGCCAGAAGGCAATCTTTCGGTCCACACTCAGCCAGCTTGTTGGTATAACCTCCACCTTATTCGACTCAGTAAATAAAACAACTGCATACATCTACATGGTTGGAAAAAAAACGATTGAAAAAGTAGGATTAAACTGATTGAATAGCAGAATAGAAATATGTAATTATAAAAAAAAGTAAAAAAAAAAAAAAAAAACGGGATTTAACTGATAGAATATCTGAATAGAAATATGGAATTATAAGTGATTGAGAGGGTATGTGATCAGTCTCTTTTTATGTTGTAGTGCCACCATCTTGTAGTCTATGTCCTTTTCGGATATTATTATTGTCTCTCTTGACATTTCTTCTACCACAACAGTTCCAAGCTCAAGGGAATCGGGTAGTTGAAAAGTGGCAGCTGTTGTAAATATTGTCGGACTACAAAGGAGGTACCGCCAAGTGTTCTATAAATTGCCTCAATTTTGAAAGTGACGTTTCGACATGACACTATGTTGTTGCCTTCTTGAAGTGACAGTGTGAATTTGCCACAGGTGTAGTGAGACAGTGGGACTGGATGGAGGACTAGAGAGCGGACGGACCCTGTTGATATTTTTTTGTTCAGCAAGTCTTCTGACAGTCTGCTGCAATGACTGGTTCGGCTTTCTTAGTTGTCTTTTCAGTTTGTACAGAAAATTTTCAAAAGGGAAGGCAGAAATTCGGGGCAATGGGCCAAATTTTCTTGCGTCACTTGCCAGGTGAATTAAACCATGTTTAAATGGTTGTAAATGACAAAATCACCATAAATAACTGAGAAATTCTGCACAAACACCTTAAGGACATTTTCTGCATAATCACAGTAGTGCTTGTGCAGACGAGGAGAACATAATATAGATATGCTGACATGCAGCAAGAGGAAATGCTCATACATATGCTTCGCCAATGTTTTTTTTAAAGCAACTGGGCCAGTGTAGAGCAGAAATGTTCTAAATTCAGTGGCTTTCCACCAATCAACCTCCCTTAACGACCTACCCTTTCTACCAAACTCCTTTGGCAGTCTCTTTCCCAACTTTATCAGGGTGTCTGATATGACCATTATGGCTTGGTTTCCAATTCTTGTCGTGAGAGGACCTTTCATCCATAGCCAAATCAGCTTACGCACCACTCCCAGGCAAACAAGGTGCATGAAATCTAGCACGAACTGAGAGACCATACCTATGTTAATTTGGAGAAGAGCACTCTCATCCTTGTGATGTGCTGGGTTTATCTGGTCTCTAAAGCTCTCATCTGTTCGTAGAGTAGACTCTGTGTCCTGGTAGTTAAGGCGGTGGTTTACCCAAATGCCTTCCTCAACACATCGCTCACATCCATAGTGGGCTTTAATGTTTTTGAGAAAGGCTCTTGCGGGTGCGTCACACACAAAACATGAAATTATATATATATATAGATGACTGATACTCCAAGCCAACAGATGCAAGATTTCCCATCTCTGCAACAAAGTCAGAGAGGTACTCATTTGCATCTGATGGTTTGGATTATCCACAGTAAAGGGCAATTAGGAAAGGAGTTTGGGTGGCGTCCTCTTCAATTAGACCTAGTATAGGCCAGAATTGTTGGCTGCTGCTCTTAAAAAGAGGTAAGCTGTCTGCATTAATTTGCAAATGAAGAGATTGCGTCTTTTGAAGCATAGCATTTTCATTCAATCGCTCCATGACCCCATTAGCAACGCCAAAGTAGTGCATATGCCCCCCAGCCTTATGCTGCACCTCTGTACAAGTTGGGGTTGACAAAAGTTTGCGGCCATCCTTGGGAAGATTGGAATTTGGGAAGTGTTCACGGAGTACAGAAAGAAGGCTAGACAGATGACTGATTGGTGTATTTGTTGTAACTGCCCAGGCTCTCAAATCATTTCGCAAGTCACTGTTATTAACTGGGCCCACATCAGCGTTGCTGTCTCCTTCATCTGTGCTGTAATTATAAATAATATCGTCAAAGTCTTCCTCGCCAGAGGTGGCGCTTATATCTGAGTTGGGTGTTATTACGCAATCCTCCTCCTCTACTTTGTCTTCTACGTCACTCTCAAAAGTTGACAGAACAACACTTAGTGGAGACAACTCGGTGGCGGTGGTTTCGAGGGAAGTTATTCGGTTAGTAAACTCTGCTATTGCGGCATCTGTGTTTTTTTTAACGTGCCGTCGTAACGACCGTTTGGATAATATTGTTTTGCAGTCAGCCATTCTTAATCTAATCGATAAGCAACGAGAGGCCGCGGAGTGAGTTTATGCTCCAGACTATGGCTAGCTCTTGGCCAGTTAGCTGTCATTGGGTTCATAGCCTAGCACTATACGACAATTGAATGATTGAATCCGCTTTTTAAGTCAGTTGTCAGTCGTCTCTACAATACAAGGTGGGTCTTACCTTGGCTCAGTGTGGACTTCTTATAAATATTTTATAAAGTTAACGTGGTGGATATCAGTGAGGACGTCTTAAAATTTCGTTGTCTGTCTGGAAATACGTTACTCGCGTGCTAGCATTGTATAGCCTTTGAAAATAATGGTATTCTAAACTTCTAAATAGAGTTCATAAGTGACGTCTGTTTCTCACACTTACCTGATCTGTGCTTGACCGTAGATGAAGGCAGGGAGATTGGTCATCAATGACCAGTCGTTCTTCGCCCTGAAGTAGTCCATGTGCAGAGCCGTGACTGGAAGCTTGCGGGGTAAGTCTGAATCAAGTCAAAGTTCTTAATAAGCCTTCATAAAAGCTTTCATAAAAGCTTCACCTCTTTACTGTTGAAGGCATAGTGTAGAGAATAGGTAGCAAGATAATGATATGTGTATAGGGAGTCCTCTCGGTTATGTGCAATTGGCATGTAAAATGAACTGGACTTACGTGCAGAGCTTGTGCAAAGGTAGCCATTTACCGTCCAGTAGAGATTCATCACTATACCTGATTCATTCACTACAATTGAAGCAATAATTCTATAATAGAAGATTTTACCTGGAACTAAAGAGTGATTCATAATCAAATAAATTAAAGTTTTTTTACATGTGTTAAGTTTACCCCACAGTTCATAGAAAATTGTGCACGTTCAATGCACACCAGTGTTCATACTAGTAATTTGTAGTAGGCAGTCACTTCATAGCTGTTTGCGCCATACTTTTTTCTGTTATGTTTATGAACAGAACAAAAGTGCAGGGTCAGGTGGAAGTCCCTGAGGGATGTATATATTAGGAAGAGGAGGCAAGAGAAGGAAAGTAAGAGGAGTGGGGCTGGGGCCTCACCCAAGAAGAGGTGGAAGTACATGGGCATCATGGGGTTCCTGGCCCCATTCCTGGAGGGCAGGCCAACAACCTCTAACATCCCTCATCCCCGATGGCCTGCCCTCCCCCTCCTGCATCCACCCCCTCTCCCTCACCTGCCCCCTCTCCCTCACCTGCTCCCCCTCCCTCACCTGCAAGGTATCTGTTAACACACATTCACCATGTCAGTATATGTTGTGGTACCCTTTTTTCAATATAATAACTTAAATAATACACATAACACTTTAACAAATAATACACTTTTAAATAGGCCTACTGAAACAGCCAGTCTGATTGTTCCATTACCTTCTCTAACTAAAAAAGCAGACAGAATTGTCATGACCTGTATAAACTATCTATCTATATATATATATATACACACAACAGCACATACCACCTGGGTAAAAGATAAATGCGATACTAGATGGAATCTTGTGACATTGCAGCTTATCGAAACAATGTATCTTTGAATATGCACTGTAATTTTATGCCACACTGTATATTTATAATTACTTATAATTACTTTGGTGTATTTTGCAGGATTGGAGAAAAATAAATGATACTTGTAATACAAAAAGATGTTTTGTGTTGTGTATTTCAAACCAAAGTGGTATTTCTACTTGGTTAGAGACCCCTTGCCTATCACTTTGTTATGATTGGTGGTGTCAGTGGGATCACAAAGTCCAGTGAAGCCCACTTCATGCTACTTTGAGTTGGTTTCTCATCTTTTGAGTATTTGTAGTTTGTGTGCATTTGGGTCCACTTCTGGTGGTTTTGAGTTATGCAAAAAGATATTAAAAGGCTCTTTAAAAAAATAAAAATGACTCAGATCTGTAGCAATACCATCATTGGCCCAACGTAGAACCAACATCATATATTCTACCAACTCTTGAATTACATTGAATTACATTGGTTGGTTGGCTTTTGGTCTGAAGCCAACCTTAACCCAACGTTTGCGTTCGGTCTATGTTGCGGGACCGACGTTGGTGTGAGGTCGGCCCAACGTTGAAATTCCACCGCCGACCTTTCCAACCAGTAGCCAACCAATGCCGACGTTGGACCAACGTGTGCTTGTTATCTGGGCTGCATCTTCTTTATCTATAAATGGTTACTGTAAATGTCTCTTTAGGCTTGCATATATGTTTTATATTCTTATTTGTATATACTGCTGCACATTCAGACCCTATTCTACTATTCTTATCTACTTCACTGTGAATTTGTTGGCTGATCCGATCCTCTCACTATACTTGTGTACTGACAAAGATTTTGGCATCTACCCATTTGCATTTTGACAAAAAACGGGCTGAATATTTTTTTGTTTCTTCCATACAACGTGTACTAGACTAGACTTTCATGTACTAGACCAGGGGTGTCCAAACTTTTTGCCAGGGGGGCCGGATTTGGCAAAGTGAACATGTGTGAGGGCCAACCATTATAATGACACAATAATAATAATAATAATAATAATAATAATAATATGCAAATGAACTATTTAATGAATATTTTATTGCAATGGCAAACTTTGTATGTCTTCACATGTATTTTACCAAAATTACTGTGCCTTTTATATTTGAAGACCAGTAATAAAATCAGTTATCTTATTCAGAAGTACAAACCACTGAGGGTTTTGATCACAATCACACAAACACACAGAGGAGATCACACACAGAAAGGGAAAGATTCATCGGTGAGTAACCTAACGTTTTTACCTCCGTATCTCTGGGCTGAAGCAATGATACGTTAGCTAGTCGAACTAGTGCTAACATCTAGGAGTTAGCTTACTATTCTGACAAAACTTATGGTAATGAAATGGCTAATACTTACACGGAGACTATTACTCAGGCACTACAGTACTTGTCACTGTTGTTGGACTACGTGATGAATAAAGTTATTGTTGATGGGGACATGGTGTCGTTTTTATTGTTTGAACTTTGGTAATTCGGCTACATACTGCAGTGTTAGTGAAGAACTATCAAGTAGCTGCTAACTAGTAGAGTAGTAGAGTAACTTTATTGATCCCGAAGGAAATTAAGGTGTCCAGTAGCATACACATAATACACATTGCAAAAAACAGATCAAACATATTGCACACAGTAGCATACACATAATACACATTGCAAAAAACAGATCAAGCCTATTGCACACGTCTGCATAATACAACATTCACTGAACTGAGGGAAGAAAAAACATTGTAATGATAATAAGTAAGGTAATAAGAATTCCACGAGGTAAACAAGTGTCGTGATAAGGTGCTTGTGGTAGATAGATTACAGTGTCCCAGTAAAATTGTCCAGTGATATAGAAGGGTCCTTTAGTGCAGTAGTTTTAGAAGGGTCCTTTAGTGCAGTAGTTTAGGGTAGTGCAGTATATTGCTGTCCATAATCGTATAGTAGTCACCACCAGGGACAAGCATGTGCGTGTGTGTGTGTGTGTGTGTGAGTGTGTGTGCTCAAGCACTCCAGTCCATGATGCTCAGCTCCTTCTGTGTGCTGTTATACAGTTGTATGGCCCTGGGGACAAATGACCTCCGCAGCCTGTCTGTCCTGCAGGAGAGGGACCGGAGTCTGTTGCTGATCAAACTCCTCTGATTGATGATGGTGGTGTGTAGGGGGTGGCGGTCGTTGTCCAGTATGGAGTGCAGCCTGCTCAGGGTCCTCCTCTCAGCTATTGTAGTTAGAGACTCCAGCTCCATGCCCACCACAGACCCTGCTTTCCTCACCAGTCTGTCCAGACGCCCATTGTCTCTTTTCCTAGTGCTGCCACCCCAGCATACCACAGCATAGAACAGCACACTGGCCATGACAGACTGGTATAACATCAGTAGGAGTCTGTTGCAGACATTGAAAGACCTCAGCCTCCTGAGGAAGTACAGCCTGCTCTGTCCTTTTCTGTAGAGTGCATCTGAATTAGTAGACCAGTCCAGTTTATTGTCGAGGTGTACCCCCAAGTACTTGTAAGTGCAGACTGTCTCGACATTCTCCCCATCATTCGTGACAGGCACCAGCGGCGGGGCGGTTCTCCTGAAGTCCACCACCATTTCCTTGGTTTTGGTGGTGTTCAGTTGCAGCTGATTAGTTCAGCACCACCCAACGAAGTCCTCCACAAGGCACCTGTACTCCCCCTCCTGTCCATCCCTGATACACCCCACGATTGCAGTGTCGTCAGAGAACTTCTGCATGTGACAAGTCTCTGAGTTGTAGCTGAAATCGGTGGTATACAGGCTAAACAGTACAGGGGAGAGCACAGTTCCCTGCGGTGCACCTATGCTGCTGACCACAGTCTCTGATGTAAGGTCCCCAAGTCTGACAAACTGGGGCCGTTCCGTGAGGTAGTCCGTGATCCAGGTCACCAGGCCAGGCTCCACTCCCATCCGCAGCAGTTTGTCTCTCAACAGGAGTGGTTGGATGGTATTAAAAGCACTGGAGAAATCAAAGAACATAATTCTCACAGCACTGCCTCCTTTGTCCAGGTGAGAGTGCACCCTGTGTAGAAGATACAGGATAGCATCCTCTACCCCCACATTCTCTTGGTAGGCAAACTGCAGGGGGTCCAGTGCATGGCGAACCTGAGGTTTGAGAAGGTTGAGCAGCAGTACACGCTCGAGTGTCTTCATTAGGTGTGAGGTGAGGGCAACCGGTCTGTAGTCGTTGGGTTCTTTTGGGTGAGCCTTCTTGGGTACAGGTATCAGGCAAGAAGTTTTCCACAGTGTCGGGACCTTGCCTACCTGCAGACTCCTGTTGAAGAGGTGTTGGAGAGGTGCGGCTATAATGGCTGAAGGTGAATGAGGTTGTGGTCGGAGTTACCCAGTGGAGGAAGCGGGTTAGCGCTGTATGCATCCCTCACATTAGCATACAGGAGATCAATTGTCCTATTTTTCCTTGTTGCGCAGTTCACAAATTGGTGAAAATTTGTGAGGGTGGAATCCAGTGTAACATGATTGAAATCCCCTGTTATAACAAAAAAGGCATCCGTGTGTTGTGTTTGGAGCCTTGCCACAGTTGTGTGGATGACGTCACAGGCAATGTCCGGAAGGGCTCGTGGCGGAATGTAAACACAGAGAACAATGGCGTGCGAGAACTCTCTTGGCATGTAGTAGGGTCGCAGACTCACCGCAAGTAACTCCACGTCTTTACTGCAGATGGTCTCCTTCACCGTTACATGTCCAGGGTGGCACCACCTGTTGTTACTGTAGATCACCAGTCCTCCTCCCTTCTTTTTCCCGGAGAGTTTGTTGTCTCTGTCAAGTCTGACTGTACTGAAGCCCGGTAGGTCAACATTAGCAGTGGGGATGTTGCTAGTTAGCCACGTCTCCGTCAGGCAAATCAGGCTAGATTCCCTGTACAGCTTTTGATTCCTTACCAGGGCAGTCAGTTCATCTGTCTTGTTCACCAGCGAATTCACGTTTCCCATCACAATCGCTGGAACATAGGGCTTGTATCTCCTCTTCTTCTCCCGTCGCCGAGCTCTCACAGCGACTCCAGATCTGCAGCCCCGGAAGCAAAACACTTCCTAGAGCAAACAGCTGATTCCTTATGTATACAAGTTTGCTGCTGCAAGGACGTTGTACAGACTTCTCCATATCCATAGGATAGAATAAAATAACTCCTTGTACAAGTTTAGAAGTTCAAAAAAGCTAAGAAAAACACACAGAGACGAACATAACCAACAAATACACGGAGCTACTCAGACTTGCTGCCACTCGCGTTGGCGCACGGAAGTGACGCCAACCGTAGTGTTGCCCTTGAAATAACCATCCCTTGAAATAAGGAATAGTATCATAGAAACAATATTACGTCCAGTATTGAACTGAAATGGGACGCAATTTTTATTCTGACATTGAGGTTCACATTAATAAAAAATCAGAGGGCTTTGAATCTGATGTGATTTGCCAAAGTGTCCCGTATTTTCCCCTCATGGATTTGGCAGCCCTTTGAGCTTTGACTAACTGGCTTAGATGAAATCAGTTTTTTTCGATAAGTTGAGCAAATGACGATAAAAGTATGCTCATCGCCTACAAACATTTGCCTTCCATGAGATGACTTTAACACGATAGCATGAGGTTAGCGTGTATCACTCGAAGCAATGCTACTTGTGGGTCTCAATGGTGCTCATGCGAGCGATGCAAGTCGACTTGAGCTCAGCTCTCAAGCATGAGGTTAGGTATAATATCAAAATGGAGAATGGCGCGAATAAAAAAAAAACGAAGTGGTTTTGCCCACGTTTTGTCACGTGCTGAGAGTAATGTCTGTATTGTTTTTATGACTGTTACATGTTCTCACAAGGTCATGTCTGTCTTGCTTTGTTTTTTAGAGAATGAAGTTGATGGCGAGACCGTCGATCGAGGCCTTACGGAATCAATGATTGCTTTCTTGTTTGAGAAGTCTTTCAAAAAGCAGTTAAAATTCCGAGATTTTGTGGAACAGAACAAGCAGGTCGTGCTTTGCCTGGAGGAGGTACAGACATCAGCTGTAGAACCCGTTGTGATATCCACTCCTGCTGCCTCTAAAGAAAAAAGGTATCTGGTGGTACTTCATCTGTTTATTAAAACTCAATATTGTGTACCTTATGACATGGGCATGTTACTTGGTGTGTTCAACTGGATTTAATTTTGATTAGGCTACAAGGTATGTGTTTCGAAAACATGAGTTCCATATGTGTTGCAGGGGCCTTCCAACCATCATTTCCATTCCACATTTTCCAACTGATGTACAAGTGAAACTAGATGCCAAAGAACCATGCCACAAGGTGTCGAAATATCGGAACACGATCATAAGAACCTTGTATGAAATGATGTCTCAATACACAATGTAGGTATAAACATTTATATTTCAGGAGCTTGTATTTTAATTTATACACCGTTTTTTTCTAGAGCTAAAATGGTGCATTCTAGGAAGATCTGAAGCTAAATTTTGGTCCCAGAAGGCTGGTGGAAACATAACACTTTTAATAAAATGTTGCATTTTTTGGCACAAATAGAACAAAAAACTCGTTGCACTTGGTGAGTTGAAAGAGCCAAAACTCCCAGGTGGGAAGGCTAATTTATTGTCACACAAGAAATACTGCAAGCACTATATAATGTCACATGAATTTGACTAGGCTGTCACTAAAATGTCTAAACTAAATGTGGGATTATCACCAGTGTCATGGCCACTCTTACGTACAACGTCACAGTACGTTCCTACTATCAGCTAAATATCTCCCTGTATGGCCACATGAAAGCTGAATTGGTACCACAGATCTTAGATTCTGCAGATAAATATAATTCAGTGTAGTGTAGTATTATCTAGAATGATGTCTGATGACAACAAATTCTTATTTCAGTGTTCCTGTAACAAGCTAACGAACTAGCTCATTGAAATGATGTGGTAATGCTAACAGTCATCGACTCACCTTGAATTTAACACGCTGCAATAACCTTACAACTTTATATTACTTTCTCCACTTCAGCTAATATCAGTATTAGTATCTAGGTGGGTGTTGGTGAGTAAAGTGGCAGCTTTCAGTTTAAAACATTATGCTAGCGTTAGCGCGCTAACAACCCCATACAGGCTGCAGCCTGGTCTGAAATGAAGCTAATTTTCTGGAAATCCAAACAGTAACAACGTACACTATTACGCTTGAAATAATCACAAATAATTGCGGATTGTGACACTTTGTTAAAAAGAACCATCAACAAATTCAGAAAGACGTAAGGACCAATTTATTAGTTAAATTCCACGAGTGTCCCATTCAATGAAACAGTCTTGACTCTGCTCTACATAAAGGAGGATTTGCCTTTCACGCTCTCTCTCACTCTCTTTCAGCAGCTTGATTATCCGATCGCATTCTGTACACTGTGGAGAAAGTTTTTGTGGTGAATATCTAAACTTAAGGTGAATATTCAAACTTAATGTGTTAGATTAATCTGTCATATTAGTCTGTAGTTTGAGCATAAAAAAAAGGTTGGTGTGACACGCAGCAGTGCAAGGGGACCGGAAACCAGAGAGCAAGTGCACTGGCAAGCAGCCAAGGGGATCCACGCATGCACACACACACACATGCACACACGGGCCCACAGACACAGACACCTGTTTTGGAGACACAGAGAGGGGGCAAATGAGTCTAAGGAAAGTAATTACAAACATACATGCACATACATAGGAGATGCTGCAGATGCCTGCACACACACACACACACGCACACACACACACGCACACACACACAAACACACTGGTGGAAAGATCAGAGACACTGAATTAAAAACAATAAGGGACTTTTCTTGAAGTTAATGGAAGATGTTAAAAATGGATTATTTAAATGAAATGTGGGTTGTTAACGATCAAGTATGGGTGGTTGGAAATGTAACGTAAGCACACTTTGAGTTTTTTGGAAAGTACAGTGGAATTGCTATTAATACACTGCGGGGGTGTAAGAGGGCCTAAAAAGTGGAGACTCAGAGCAGCACTTAGAGACTCATCTCGGAGGCATCCCTAGGAGATTCTTCTGGGATGCTTCTTAGGTAACTCTCCGGGTTGATCAACTCTATTGTCTCCGGAGACTAGACAGCCAGCTGCAGTGGGTTCACTTTGCTATACACTTAGTGTATTTTTGGGTCTTTTGCCTGTATGCACTTGTGTGAGCTGAGGTGAATAAAGGTTTTTCGTCAACAACTGAGTTCCACGACTTTGCCTGGGTTATTGCTACGAATTGGCTGAACAACGGTGAAGGCTACTTCCCTGTCGGAGGTTTCCATGACATTTTCTTGCTACATGAGCATGTCCCAAGGAAAGCGTTCTCCTTCCTTCTTGTGTAGCATTTACAGTCAAAGTCAGACAGTTTTAGTAGCCCCGAGGTTTGCGTTAAAGATCTTAGATTCTACAATACTCTCTGATACAGCTGACTGGCCGAAAAAAAACAAAGGAGCACTGTAATCGGCATGTGATTGGCCAGTTTCGCCAGTATAGTAGTTTACACACCCACCACGGAAGTTTCCTAAAAACGCAGCCTACATTTGACTACATTGGGGCTTCTTGTTCGGGGAAAATCCCGGGGGGAATGTTTATTTCTGTCTTATTTGTCTCTCACCCATTACATAATTCATGTGTTTTTATTTGTGTTTGATTTTCCTGTGGCATACTGCATACTGCTACTGCATACACAGAAAACACATGAAGATGTGTTTTCTGTGTTCATGTGTTTTAGTTGAATGATGAGGTGGACTCCATTCATCCTGCCCCAGTGCCCGTCCACCGTCGCATCAGGGAGAACTTCTCAACAGTGCTTCCCAAGCTTCTTAGTGTAGTGAAAGAGTCCTCACCACTACACAGAATCTATCCTGACACAAGGGGTGGTGCCCTGCATGAAGAGCATGCAGGTACTAATAGCAGATTGTTTCTATGAAGTCTCTAAAACATGCATTATAAATGTCAGGTTTGACATCATGATATTTTGAATTTGAGGCATTTTATGGCCATTGGTAGGATGAAAATTGTTATTAAAGGTGCAGTGTGTAGTACTTGTATTAGTTTATTTCCAGAATTTATGCTATTCACAAATGTTACTTTTTTCATGAATACTTACCACCACCATCAAATTCTGTGGTCATTATGACTGGGAAAATTGCACTTTTGATACCTGAAAAATGGGATCTTCTCCATTGTCCACCATTTTGAATTTAGCTGGAGAACTTACTGTATTTTGGTCAAACTTATTACTTAGTAAATATTCAGGAAAAGGTCAAATGTGGCAATAGGCATTACATTTTCAATGACCAGAGTTGTTGCAATACCTACTTTGGCCACAATCTTACACACTGCACCTTTTAAGCATAAAAATTGTGCATGAACATATGTCTATACTACATAGAATTATATCCTTACCAAAATATAAACTAGCAGTTGTCCAACAGCAATCCACCTGAATTGTGCACAACACAACTGATTCTCTCATGTCTCAACAAACGTTTTTTTTATCCCCCCCCCCCCCCCCCAATTTTCAAGTGAATACTCCCAGTCAGTCAAGTCAATCTTAATTTAGCAGAGAAGTCATTCAATAACTTAATGGAATTGTATAAATATAACTTAATGAAGCTAAACCTTATTTTAGGCATTTGCCAATACAAGAAAAAAATTCCTTGGTCTGATAATGAGTCACTTGGTCCAAGATGTATTGTTATCTCGGAGCCCCGGGGAAGTCACCTGTGTTGGAAGGAATCTGTAGCAGGGTTTTCACATATACTTTTACTTTTGATACTACGGTTCCACCTAGTTAACCAGCTGTGTTAAACCAAGTGACTCCTTATCAGATCAAGAAAATCTTGCTTGTATTGACAAATGCCTACAGCAGGGTTCAAACGTCTTAAAAGTTTTAGTTCTACAGTTCTTGGATGAGTGAGTTTGATGTTTAATTAAGAATGTTTTGACTGACGGAGCGTTTTTACTTGAAAATAGAAAAAAATGTTGTTCATGTGTGGGACCATAAGTTATGTTGTGTAGAAGTCAGGTGGCTAGACAGTAGACATCAGTGTTAGACAACTGCTAGAATTTATTTATTTATTGTTAAGGTTTAAACTCTGTGCTCATGCAGTTTTGATGCCCTCTGTGGGAATCTGCAATGAAATGTAGAAAGCCATGAAAATAATGAGAATACATTGAAGGAAAAGGTGTGTCCAAACTATTGGCCTGTAGTTGTTAATGTATTTTTGTTTGTGCCTACCCAAGCCATTGACAGCAGAGCTGGAATTATCCTCCTGCCAACACTATTCAAGGAGAAGATCGAGAACCTGATTGTTCTGGGACATGAGTTCTGGGACATGAGTTGAATATTTAACATTTGTCAGATGATTTTAGTTTGGTTTAATTGCATATGATTTAATTGCATCATTTTTTATTTACGATCTGTCCAGCAGGGCGAGCCAAACACCCCTTACCCAACCATCAACGTGAAGGCACAGGACTGGAGAGCTGCGATTGCTGGAAAGGCGGAAAGTGTCGTCGTAGTTGACGGGCTTCGAGTGTGCTCCCTCACTGGTGTTGAAGAGGCATTCATCGCTGCATTTTGTATGTATTTCGTTTTCAACATGGAATACCCATCCAACCTGAAAAATACGATGACTTTCATCCAGAGATGTCTTGCCCAGATAGTGTTGAATGGAGAGAAGCTGTCAACACCTGTAACCCGCATCATTAACTTGTTATACTGAAAATGCCACCACAGCATCAATGCACCAAGTGTTTGCGCAGAACGTTTACACTTACCAAATTGATTAAGCACATTGGACTTGTCCACGCCCATGAACCTAATTTCAACATCACATGTGGCCTGAAAAACTGTCAGTCATTTTTTTCAAAGTACCATTCTTTCAGACGGCATATTTACAGGAAACACACAAAGAGCCTTTTCCCCAGCACAGAGGACAAAGACAATGACAATGACAATGATGCAGAACAGACTGAAGAAGACCCTACTTCAGAATCAATCGAAACACCACCTTCTATGGACCAATTACTCACAGTTCTAAAAGACAACTTATTTCGTTTTGCTTTGAAATGTAGAGAAAAAAAATAGACTTGCCATTTCAGTGCAACAAGATGTTGATGATGTGCAGTTTTTGCTTTGCTTTTTCAAAGAGAACTATGATGCATTTATTTCATATCACCTTGAAAAGAACGGGTTTAATGTTGCTCAGTGTGAAGAACTGAGAGAAGTTATGTCCTCTACAGACATGGTTGACAAAGCATGTGAAGTAATTCGGTCTCCATTTATGATGCAAAATCACTGCAAGTCTAAAATGGATTTAACTGAACCAGTCAATTATACACTTCGAAATGCCTCAGGGGACAAAATTGGGAATTTTTATTGTGCCAATTACTCAGGTGCTCAAAAAATACTGTTCTGTGGAAGATGTTTGGGATCAAATACTTGCAGACAGTACAAAGGCTACACTGTAAATTCTAATAAGTTGACTTTACTTAGAAAAAGTGAGGAAACCGATTGCCTCAATATATCTAAGTAAAGTAGCTCATGACTTTTAAGTGTGTAAAACTTAAAACTGTTAGTACAGACTACTAACTGTTTAGTAACATCAACTCAAAATTGCTAGTAGGCTTAACTACTAAAATCAGTTTAAGCAACTAAAGTATTTTAGTTTTGCCAATTCAACTGATCACAGTAATATACACTAAAAAAAATAAGTGTTGCTTACAAAACTAAATGTTGACATTACTTGGAAAAAATGAGGAAACCGATTGCCTCAAAATTTTCAAGTAAACTGAACTTAACTTATCAAGTTTCAAAAGTAGACATTTAGGCAAGAAATGTTTGATACCAAAACCTGTATTTATTTGAACACTATGCACTGTAACTGTTACACTGAACAGTGGCACTGTTAAAAATTAAAATAAAAAAATGCGTCGGGTAATAAAAGAAAACTCTTTTGCATTTCTTTTACTCTTACACATCAACCCTCTTAATGAACACTTAGTCTTCTACAAGATTTTTAAAAATGTTTGTACATTTCTGTTACATGAACTGTTTCATACTTTTAAATGAATGAACTTAACACATAAAGCTGTTCTTTATGAGAAAAATCAACAACCAATTAAAATATGTTTGCAAAATGTGTTGTACATTTAACTCTAATCATAAAACACAATTTTAATGTCCACTTTTCTTTCACATTCTTTTAAACTCAGTACTCAGTATTATGTTTACACATGAACCATTTAAGGAACCCTGCATTTCGAAAAACTATAAACTGGTATGAAAATAAAATAATGTGTTCGTTGAAGACTCTTCAAATAGGGAAAAAAACAATGTCAATGAAACAATGATACATACATTCTCTGCTTACATTAGAAGAAGGTTCTTCAGCGATTGTATTTTGGGCTTTAAGGATCTGTGTCCTATTGAGAGCATTACTGTCTGAATAAAATCAAAGGTGTTCCTGAGTTGTGGGGGATACTCCAAATTCAAGGCATATATCAGTCCAAAAATTAGGCACATAGCTTTTGGAAGATCAAGCTCATCCATGGTGACTGCTCCTTCCAAGATGATTGCTGTGATGGAGGCCTCCAGGTGAAGTGAGTTGGGCGAGACCGGTGCGTCTTCAGATATGACTGTTAAAATCCCAATGGGCACATCAGACACACCCGGGCAGTCATCACAATCCTAAAAACAAAGCAATTGTTTAAAACTCTAAATGGGTCAAAGTTTGTTTTACATGTCTATGGTAAAACAAAGAGTATAATGTAGTGGACCCCACCAATTTTGTCTTATTGTTTGTCCCTTCCAGAATTTTGTGAACTTTTCTTTTGTCATTAAATATGATGTTATATTAATCAGTTTGAACTGGATTTCCCAAATAAGTTACCTTTTACCACCTCTAGATGGCACAAGTCCAGGAATCCAATTGTAGCTTATGTTAGTGGTAAAAAGGAAGTCGAGCAGTAGTCAATATTGCATAAAGAAATGCAGTTACAGCAGAACAAATATAAATCAAGGAAAATGTGTAAACACAACAACAAAATTTACTGCACATACAGTTGAAGCTCTTTACAACAATGCAGCAATTGCATGCTAAATCCAGATGGCATAGGTGTGTAAAGCAGAGTCTTATACAGACATAGAAGTAAATTTAGTTGATTTAATCAGTAGCCTAAAAAGTGTGGCAATTAGCTAAGGATAAGAGGCACGACCAACAGTGAGAGATGAAGGGAAATGAACACAAAACCTGATTAATTTAAAACCATAAAACAGGTTACAGTTATGCACAATTAAATGCACAGGATAGCTTCACCACTTAAATAGAATGAGATACACTTACCAAACATGTTTTGAAGAAGTCTGCACTGTCATCTCCAAGGAGGACTGGAAGGCCACGAAGAACTACTGTGCGCCTAGCAGTGATGTCTGAGACCTAAAAAGTAATTCAAACATTAAGGGAAGAAATTATAGAAAAAAGTAAAATCATATATATACACACACACAAAAAGTCTTTAGAACACATTAAATGATTACCTCTGGTTTGAATTGCTTAAGAAACTCCGAAAGTGTTTGACCAACTATTCCACGTTTTGACTTGAAGATATCAAGGAAGCGTTGGGTATGCTGATCAAGAGCTGTGAAGAATTCTTGCTTCAGATTTTTGCTTGAGATTCGATTGAACTCTGCAAGAATCTATAAACAGTAATGGGACAATTTAGTTAATGATGCTAGAAATTAAATATTGTGATGAATTACGTACAACATTTTGATACATATTTTAATAGACATGCACCTAGACAGACTAGAAATTACCTGAGACTCTGTGAATAGAGCTGGCCATCTCTTCATGGTCTCACCCACTGGAGGTTCAGAGTGTACCAACTCCTTTCTTCTCAGTGCGAAAGTAGAGTCCATCAGCTGAGATATCAGAGTAACATTTGGCCTACGTTTTTTCATCTCTTCTACAAGCTCCTTACGTTTATCCTCCAAAGTACGGTCATCCTCACCTTGAGGAAAATTGGGAAGAAAATTGATTTCAAAACGCTTGGGTCTTCTGACACTTTTCAACGAGTCCTCATTTCCCCTCTTTGCACCAGATATTGCTACATCTGTACATCCAGCACGGCGAAGTTTGGTACGATAATTGCCCATTTTGAACTTCAGGCTGTTTTTCCAGCCATTCCAGCCATTGACAGAGCCCGGTTCAGTGAGACATGGGTGTTTCTTGATGAGCGCAGATGCAACATCACTGAAGTCTTCATCCTTAGGATATGCTTTGAAGCTGTACATTGTCTCTGCAAGTTTTTGCAGAATTTCATGCTTCATGTCTCTGGACACTTGTAGGTATGTTTGATCTCTCATGTAGATGAGGTTTCCCTGACGTAATCTGTATTCTATGTCCACGGAAAAATTTGGAATTTCAAAAGTTGCTGGCCATGGAGTGTGTCGAGCAAGTGGTGTTTGATCGTGAGAGGACGAAGACAGAATTTCGGTGTCTGCTGTACTTTGTGTAGGGGTTGTCACTGTCTTTTAAAAGCATTAAAATTTCCCATGTTTGGTCATTCTCTGGAATTTTAAAACCAATTAACAGTGGGAGAAGTCTCATGAGGGCCCAGTTCTCGTGAGCATTTCCACCAATTGTTCCCCTAGTGGCAAAGGTGGCTGGAATGCTCTGAGGCCGATCAGTTTTGTCATTAAATGTATATGGAAAGTCTTTAATGGCTTTGTTCAAAAACTCAAGTGAAATGTACTTTTTCACGATCAGATTACTGAGGCATAATGACATCTCAGTGGGGATGATGCCTTCTAAAAGGTCGTGCATTATATCAGGTGGAAAACCAGTAACTGTATGAAAGTGTTCCAAAGCATCACTTAAGGGGCAACTTCCTTTTACACCATACTGTCTCACTAAACTGTGATCGTGTATAACCTCATCCACCTGTTGGTCATGATTCAGTTTGGTTCTCAGCTGAAATGCTCCATACCTTACCTCTTCCTGTTGAATTTCAGCTTTTGTCACCATACAAAATCGACAGGGGTGTTCCACCACAAAACTCTCCTGGAATCCTGCCAAAGAATGAGCACCCAGATTATCAGCTGAGACATACAGAGCAGTTCCTCTAACACACTCTCCCAACTGTTCAAGATAAACACCATCCCTTTCAAGTGTTTTTAAGTCCTGAACTAGAGGGTGGAGGACATTTTCATAGCCAAACTGTTTGACTGTACTAGACCTACACAATAATGCTAGCTGGATGGTCTGAAGGGAAGAACGATATTTTGAGGGAAGATTGGCAAGAACCCAGTAAACACCAAACAATTTGTGTTTGTTTCTTGAAGTTCCCAGTGGGTTGGCAATCTCAAACTCATCTACATAAAGACCAAGCACAATCTTAAAGTTGTCAGACATCAAAAACTCATTGTCACGATAGTGTTTGCCATCTCTGTAAGAATTATATCCAGAAACAGAACCATCCTCAGGCATAAGAACTTTGTCTAGAACATCTGCTTTTTTTAACATCTGCTGTAGCATTCTCAGAACCGGCACATAAGCTACTGACTGTACTTTATCAATACTGTACTCAACTGGCATAATCGTGGGAAATTCTTTCTGAAAATATGAAGCTCTTCTACTAACAGTAGAGAGACAGCCACCCTTTTTGGTCAATTTCAAGATCATGTTATTCTGTCTGATTGCATCCATGAGCCCTCTAGCAATTGCATTGCTGTGATTGACACCATGGTCAGTCAGAATCTGTGTCAATGAATTATACCACAGTGGTTCTGATAGCATTAAAACCTCTCCTAACTGTTCAATCACCTCCTGTATTGCTGTGTCAGATATGTGTAATATGGCCTGCATCTTTAGCAAAAGTGAGGCCAACTTATGTTCAAGTTCCTCTGGTAACTGATCCAAATTTTCATTTTCTGTGTCATCTTCTAATTCCTCAGTATCCACATCACCAGAGGCTTCTTGCAACATGCGGTCTGAATCTGAATTTTGAGGTCCAGTGTGTAAAATGATGTCTGATCTAAACTGCCTCTGACTGAAAAGTCAGTGTTCTTTACATTTATGAGCATTAAAGGTAGAGTATATATTGCTTTCAAAACTGCAGTCTTTGTATGGACATTTGATTCTCTCTAGCTTTTTCAGATGCTGACGCAAATGTGAAAGAAAAACTGATTCTGAACAGGGTTCTTCAAAGCCACAATGAAGACAATTAAATGTTACAGGAGTCTCATCAGCTCCACCTGACTGTCCAATATGAATGGTGTGATTCCTTGTTAAATGTACCTTAAGAGCATTAAATGATTTAAAACAGCATACGCAATCTGAATGGAGGCATGGGATAGGCACTGATCGAGTATAGCTTCCATGTTTTAAACGGTAATGCTTCAAAAGTTGAGCTCTCTTCTCAGAGGAAAATAAACAATACTTACAGTTCCATTGCATGTTTGCACCAACAAAGCTGAATAACTGAAAAAAGAAACCAAAAAAGCTAGTTAGTGTATGGAGGACGCCCAAAACACAAACGCATAAACTGGAAAAATAGATGGCTGTTCAGTTTTCACGTGGCTGACTGCAGGGGCGCAGATAGGTTTTTGAAACTGGGGGGGACGAAGATGGATTACTTGTTTGGTTTTTTGTATGTTAGTATGTTAGAAGTGGTATAAATAGACTGACAGACACAATTTCACTGCATTTTCTACTCTGTCACTATAGACCTATGCATGTGACAATAAAATATCCTCACTGTGCTTAGTGAACAATAGGCCCATGATTTTGTAGCTAAGTATGCTGTTGCATAATATGTATATATATTATACTTTCCACTAGATGCCGATCAAAGCTCAGGAATGGAGAAAATTACTAGCCTTTAAAGTTATTCTTCTTATAACACCTTTAAAGTTATTCTTCACATTCCACTTTCATTAACTCATTAGCTCTTCCCTCATACTTCATTTCAGAATTCTGTACAAAATAAAAAGAAGTACGAGGGGCTGGTTTACCGGGCTAGAATTATTATAGCAGCCTAACCTAGCTAGCCGATGTAGACAGCCAAGCTGTAGTAGCCTACCAAACGTCAAGACTAACCCAACATAACTTTGAAATCACTGGCCTGAAACGTGTGACAACTTACTGGCCGCTGCTGATGAAAGGTACCCGTAGTTTTTAGTAAAGAAATGTATTATGTCCATGGTTGAAGCAAGACAGACGAGTTCTGACAGACGAGCATAGACTGTACAAAGGAGACGTTAATGTTTAGAATTAGAACACATGCACGAACACCTTGTTTGTGGGATTCTATTTTTCTAGTTGGGTCACGTTAGAATACAGCATTTTAAGAATGAGGGAAATATGGGTTTTGTTGTAGACTATTTACCACTGACATGACAGGATG
Source organism: Coilia nasus (assembly GCA_027475355.1). Lineage (NCBI taxonomy): Eukaryota > Metazoa > Chordata > Actinopteri > Clupeiformes > Engraulidae > Coilia > Coilia nasus. The sequence continues at coordinate 811,319 of CM050221.1, forward strand.
ATCGTGTGTGTGTGTGTGCCACCACTGCATCCTAGCTTTCTAATTTGTGTGTCGCGCGATCGGCAGTCAGTGGACACCTCTTAGCATAAGTTGCTTATTAAACAACAATATGCTCACTGCTCGTAGCGAGGAACGTCAGATAACATTAAAACGGCCTTGAGTTATTAATGTCGTTGACAGAAATCCAACGAGGTATTTACATGTACAGGCGCGGAGGCAGAAGCCAAAAGTTTGCCTCTAGCCTGATTCGTACAATTTTACTTTCACGACATTGCTTTGAACAGACTATCAGAAAATGCAAGGTGATGTGATAACGTAAAATACAGTTTACTTACTGTACGTTCACACCAAAAGCGACCAGAGCGACGGAAGTCATTGTTTCTCTATGGAGGGTCGGCGAATTGGGCGAACAAAGCGAATTCGCCGGCAGCGAAGCGAACTGGGCGACCAGAGCGAAAAAGAGAAGTTAAAAGTCAGTTAACTTTATGGTAATGAGCTATGACGCGGTTCGGCGAATACCGCGAATACCAATCGGAATACATTGATTTACCAACGTCCGACAATCAGGTGGGTTCGAGGAAACAAACGGTGTAACTTTAGTACCTAGTTCCTACTTTGTATTAAAAATGGCAGAGAAGCTCATCACAGCAGTGGCAGGCTCTTCGGTTCACTACGACCCAGCCCTGTTTTTCTACAGGGATGCAAACAATTCTAATTAAAAAGTAAATTGATGTACTCAGTCAGCGGCTTAAATAATTCATGAATTACTGTATGAATATGAATATTTTTCAGCTGTCAGTGCATGTAGACATTTTATACTCTTTTATTCCTTTATTAACCAAACATGTCAAAGTTCAAGTACGTCGATGTTTTGCCCTACGCATATACATGTATTGCCGCTTTTACAACTGTTGGTCGGGGAGTTTTTTTTTTGCTGCGGCCCTTTAAATGACTTGAAACGTCATGAGCGAACAAAGCGAACAAAGCGAACTCAACGACGAAGCTTCTTCAGCGACCTCGGCGACCTGGTCGCTTTGGTCGCTTTTGGTGTGAACGTACAGTTACAGCTGTTGCTTTTTGAAAAAACGATGTGATGGTTTTTTGCTTTTTAGCTCGCCTCATCACGCCGTGTTGGTATGGGGTCCTGAACTTGCCTGTCAGACTATTTGTTGGTAACCGTGGCAACCAAGCTCGACGACGACGCAGCCTGCACAGCTCAATAAACCCGAGTCACTTAATGCGAGTTGTTACAAAGCATGCACTGCAGCGCACCTCAATAAACCAAATATTATGTTAATTCATATTTTGGTTTCCCCGTGATGTTTGACTCAGTAAGAAGTTGACAAAGTAAGAAAAAAGTTTTTCTTACATAAAAGTGGGGGGGACGGATCGAAGGCATTCAAATCTGGGTGTGTCAAGACACCCCTGACACACCCGCTATCTGCGCCCATGGCTGACTGGTCAAAACCAAAATAATGTGCATTGCTAATCGTTAGCAACTCAAATGAAAACACACGCTGAACAACTTCGTTTTGGTCAACCTATAAAAGATGGTGAGATTTCTGATGGGATAACGTTCGATTGCAAAAGATTGTACAATATTAAACGAACCTTGACAAGCCTAAAACTGCGACGTGCAGCTAATCCCTTTCTGTTACTGGCTTTTATAGTTGAACCAATAACTCGTAATAATTAGACAGCTACTTTCAACAGCTCGCTAACTTCAGTATTACACACGTGTACTAAAACCAAATGCCGATGTGGATCAATTTTATTAACTGAATAAAGCCTACCTCTTGTATCCTTGCAGCAAGCACTCGAGGGACTGGTTGATGGCTTTGTATTGTTCCCGCGTTGTTCTTTCAATTCCATAACGTCGAAATGGACAACTGCGCATGATCACACGCACCTGCTCTCTCTACTCATGTTTTTAAGTATAGATTACTAAACATTTATGAGTTTATCAGAGTCAGTCACCAAAAAGTTGGCATAACTAAATTAATCAAAGTAAGCTGGGCAAAATGTGTTACTTGAGTTAAAATAACTTGGTTTTATGAGTTAGGAACTCAGTTTATTTTTACAGTGTAGTGATAGTGAGGTTTTGCGTGATTTTACAGATGGTGATTACTACAAGCAGCACTTATTTTTTTGAGAAAATCCACAGGCTTTACGCCTTCATTTATATGAAGATGAATTTGAAATAGTTAACCCATTGGGAGCCAAAAGAAACAAGTACAAGCTCTGTGCGTTCTATTACACTGTGGGAAACATTGGTGACAAATACAGATCAAAACTGAGCCATATTCATTTCACTAGTTCACGTTCCGAAATTTGAGTAAACGAGCGATTATTAAGATAAAGAGAATTTGGGGCGCTTCTCTTGATCCGGGGGCTCTCCGCGGAAGAGCCGCCTGCTGTGGCAGGACGGATCAGAAAGTGCATCCGCCGTTCCTGACAGAACGACTGCGCGGCAGAGGACTGGCAGGACGTGCGAGCACCCGAGAAGCATTCGGGATCGATCTGAGGTGGCGATGAGAATGAGCATGTACAAATACAGTTGGCGAGCGTCTCTTGATCCAGGCTCTACGTGGTAGAGCCACCTGCGCAGGCAGGACGGATCACAAGGTGCATCCACGAGGCCCCGGCAGAACGACTGCGCGGCAGAAGTCCGACGGGACACGCGAGCACCCGAGAGGCATGATCGATCCCGAATAAGATTTAGAAAGTATCTCATGAAATATTTTAAATTGATGGCAAGTGAGACATTTAAATGATATGCGAGTAGAGCGTATTTGGGCAAGTTCGCAGGCCAGGGTCCTGATGTGCTAACAAGTCTTCGCATGACCCTACGCAGGCAGGTGTCATGAGAAAAACCGAGCAAGCACCCCAAAAGAGGCAAATGTTTAAGGGACCCTAGGCCAGGACTGTGCAGTACGAATCACAACGTAAGTGTTAGCTGAGCTTTCTTTAGATCTGATGGGTTACATCAGATGTATAGCTGATAAGCATCCGAGGACCATCAGCCGAGGGTTTTTAATAATAGCTCGGGGAGACCGTTAGATGCTGCGGTGGTGGCTGTGCCAATTCGAGAAGAGTGAGAGGAGTAACAATCTGCTGGGATACTTACTTGAGTAGTTATGGATTTAAGGTGGGATTGAACAGTGAGCGTGTAATTGGCCGTCCGTCGGACATTAAGAGGGGATCATTCTGAGAGGTGACGGAGGCACGGTAATTGACATAATGAATGAATCTAGAATTGTAGGTTGCGGACGCGTAGGTGAATTTGAGGGTTGAAATTGGCACTGGAAGTCGTGAATTCGTTACATCTAAGCAGCCCAAAATACGCCAGAAAGAATGCAGCCATCAGCGTTAGGCCTGTATGGGGTTTGAACGTGGGAAATCAGCAAATGAATGGTGATGGGGAGCCGAAAGTCGAGAGTAACCGGTTTGGCCTTACGGATACCTTTAATCGTTAGAGAAATGCAGTAGCTAGGGAGCAATTTGCTGACTGGGAAGTAAACTAGTTCTGCTGCTACGGCTGAAGCGTTGGTTAGAGTACGCAGGTACTCCTCGATTTCCTTAGCTGAAATAAACAGGGCAGACAAAGCGTGCATGGGCACAGCCCGATAGCCTCAAATGTGTAGGAATTTGCGATGGAGAACATTGAGGCATTAAACCGAAGGTGCTTCTGTCAATGATGGTACTGGAGTCAGGTCCGGGGCCACAGCCGGAGCCAATATTCCGGAATTCTGGAAGGCGAAGCGAAATCACTGTCCGTGAGGTGAACTAGTTCTGCTGCTAGAGCTGATGCATTGACCAGAGTAAGCAGGTACTCTTCAGTTTTTCTTAGCGGAAATAAACAGGGCAGACGAAGCGCGATAGCTGCCAGTGTGTGGGAATTTGCAAAGGGGAGCATTCTGAGGCGTGAACCAAAACGGATGCATTGCCCTTTGATGTTTTGCACAAAATAAATTACTCTTTATGTAGCCACCCTTTTTTATTTATTTATTATTTTTATTTATTTATTTATGTACTTACTTATTTTTTGGACCTACAGAACATGACTAAATTATCTCCGATCAGTCAGTCACACTCTAGGGGAAAGGCGAAAACCCACGTTACCCAAAGAAAAACCACTCTCTTGCCAATTTTGTGGAAAAAACATTGGGAAGTCTGGGAAAAATTCCTTTACCAGCACCATAACAAATGGCTACTCAGGGTTGGACAGCCAAGAGTGGACGTGTGCTACACCACTGTTAAGATTATGAAAAATAAGATAACCGTTACGGGCAAAGCGCTATTAACCTACATGTAAAATTATTCAATTTCAAAGTGGCGCTAAAAAGCATAAGTCTATAAAATGCTACTGGGTCATTGTAGCCTAAAACGAGCAGCGGTGCAGTTCAACATCCAGCGCTCTCCAGTAGGGGCATGGTTCCGAGCCTTACACTGGCGGTGGCAGTGTAGCCTAATACGAGCAGCGGTCCAGTTCAACATTCGGCGCTCTCCAATAGGGGCACTGGCTTCGGGCCCTACGCTAGCAACGGCAGTGTAGCCTAAAACGAGTAGCGGTGCAGTGCAATGTCCGGCGCTCCCCAGTAGGGGCACGGTTCCAAGCCTTACACTGGCAGCGGCAGTGTAGCCTAATACAAGCAGTGGTCCAGTTCAACATTCGGCGCTCTCCAGTAGGGGCACTGGTTTCAAGCTCTACGCTAGCAGCGGCAGTGTAGCGTAAACGAGTAGTTCAACGGCCGGCGCTCTCCAACAGGGGCACAGGCTCCAAGCCCTACACTGGCAGTGGCAGAGTAGCCCAAAACAAGCAGTGGTGAGCATAGAATAGGTGCTGCTGTAGAAGACAGCCAGTCCCACTGTGATGTTCATGTGTGTATTTATTCAGTTTGTGTTGGCTTGGGGTGCAACAGGAGGTGTCTCCCCTCTCCTGCTTCTTCTCTGCGTGCGTTATATAAGTGATGGATGCTGTAAACAGCCTGGTTTTGAAGCTTTATTGCAGACCAAATAGAGAAAATAGCATAGCCTAGCAGAGCGAGCTTGGTGCAACAAACAACTTGTGCCAACCATGTGTGCACCTGTAAACAATGCTTTAAACTGTGCGAGATCTGCTGGCCTGTAGTGATTGATAAAGTAGTTGGCAAGTGTGCTCCATCTGCAGCCACGCAGGCTGCCGTGTAAGGAATCCTGCAAGTTTCGAACCAATATGGATACCAGTACCCAACAAAACATGTGCATATTGTACGCGATCCACTAAAATAGCTAGATTCCGGACATATGAAATCTATTTGGCAAATAAACAAAACGATGGAACGAGAACGATGCATGTTGAGACACTGCACACTTGTGCCTCAGGACAACTGCAAAGGAGACATAACGAGGTTATGTGAAAGCCAAGTCCCTGCGTGGGAAAACCATGCCAGCCCAGCAAAAATGCCAAAATGTTATTTGTCATTCGTGGTGACTAGTAGGCCAATTCGGCTTGATGCTGCAGGAGTGTAATACCTTGTTTCGCCTCATAGCCCCAATGGACAATGTTAGGGGAAGCGTAGGCGCTATTTCACTCAATACAAATGCTGGCTCAAAAATGAGAGAGGGATGACTATAATAGGAGTGAAGGAACGACCCGGTAAATTAAGGACCAGATTATTTGATAAAGATGTCTGCTAATGTGGAATTCGAAGTTTGCACATGCGTACGGGGTACATTGTGACAGGTTTGATGGAGAAGTAAAACCACTCTGCGGAGTGGTGGGCGATTCAACTGTGTGTAAGCACCAGCATGGGAAAATGAGAGCCGCTTCATCAGGGCACTGATCAGCATGAACCACTTTTAAAGGGAACCTTAGTCAAACTAAGTATGTTGCCAAAGCTACTAAAGATAACGTAACCGAATTAATTCGAGTAAAACTCCGAAGGAACCAGCCAATATAAGTTTGCTTAGTAGCAAACGTTGCTAACGTCCCACCACGAAAACAGACCTTGTCTGTGTAGATTCTCATTTATCCGGGCCACAGCAATCAAAGGAGCTAGGCTGTAAACGACTGGACTTCTTTTGGAGCCAATATCCCACCACGTATTCAGGCCTTGTTAGTATCTGCGTTGTTAGTATTAGCATCGAAATTAGCAGTATTAGCATCGAAATTAGCAAGTAGCACAGGTAAGGCAGCTAGTATCACGGCTAACAAACACTAGCTAATCACTATTGCACAGTTAGTTGATGAGCAGTCATAGCATGGTTAGCATCGTTATCAGACTGCTAACGGGCACACGAGTACCGCGATGTCTTTTTCACGCGCTAATTATCCAAAATAAACCCACAGAAGACGAACAAATTGAGCGCCCAACCTAAGACATACAAACTACGGATGCATAGTACGCCTTTATGGCATACAATACGGAGGTGTAAGTGTGGCCATTTATATCTGCATCAACACGGATTGATATAGACATGCAAGTAACAGGGTAGAGACACATAACGGCAGGGATAGGGTGCCGGTGCGAACGCGGTTCGAGCCGGCGAGACATTAAGGGGATAGGGAAGGTGTAGCGACGCAGTCGCTACAGCTTTGGAGGTGGCGCAGCACACACCTTTGGTTTTGTATCCGCAAGCCTCGCAAATGTGGAAGTCAAATGACGCTCCCGATGTAAAGGGCAGGGTGTAAGGCCGCTGTGGCGGGCAGCGGGAGAGAAGCAGAAGGGTAGGCTCCGTAGCGATGCCAGAATTCGCCCGGGCAGAAGAGGGATACCGGGAAGTCAACTGAAGCTCGGAGAAAATATTTAGAGTAGCTGCTGGCGGTTTGAAGTAGTTGTGAAATGTTGGTGTTTGCTATCCAGCAGTGATCGGAGTAAGGCATCCTCAGGAGCAACAGTGGAAAACAGGCGAGCAAGCAGAGGCCTTGCGAGCGGAAAGAAGCGAGCAGAAACACTGACAGGTGAGCGGTGAATAAGTTACCGGAAAAGGTTAATGAGAAGGGCGTGACAAATTTCGTCACGCTCCTCCTGAACTTCCGTTTTTTTAGGAAACGCCTTTTAGCGTTGATGGTCCGCTATATCCATTTGAAAGAATGTGGACTAGATGAAATTCTGAAGCCCATCATAGATGACCTTAGGAGTCTTTCACATGGCTTCACAATAACTGGTATTACACACAGGTATTATTAGCTAGGCGTACTGGTGGGTATATTATATTTCAAACGTCCATAGTAGATATTCTCCCAAAAATAAGAATGTTTTTTAACAAATGTTGGTACTCAAAATATTTCTGCAATTTTTCATAGCTATACCGTGCTGAATCTGCTCTTTTTAATTTGGCGGACAGGTTTGGCTGCAAAACAAAAGGCAGACGTAAGTAAAATAGCCCGTAAAAGCACAGTAATAAATAGTGTAGACTTTATTGTGCTATTGGCACATACTGTTGTATATTGAGCAGCATTAAAGTTTTGTTTTATAAGAATTAATGAAGTCTTTCTTTCAAGTCGTTTCAATGGCGGCTCCAGGCAGCCAGATTCAGCAGGATCACTGCGCATGTGTGACATGATGGACCATGCGTCGAAAATCGGACGCATTTCAGTGCATAGTGTTGCGTCAGTTTAAGGACGCATCAGTTTCGATATCGGGTTGCAACAATTAACACCTCCCCCAGACCTGTTCTCTGCGTGGCCAAGCAGTTATGCGCGCGATTTAGCGTAACAAAAGAATCACCGGCATTCCTCGTGGGTAGTTATGGCTCTGTAGCAAGAAAGGCTATTTATTAACACCTGTTTTCTGAGAGGTGCCGCGGGCCGGACTTTGGACATGCATGTACTAGACTGAATTGAACACGAGGAAACGTTTGGAGAGAAACTGTTATCTCGACATCTAGGAACGTGGATTAATTTCCCTGCCATTCATTTTCAAATTTGTCTAGTCATTGCTTGGCAAATATTTGATCCCTTGTTTTAAGGTGATAAATTAACGTGATAATATGTGCTTGGTGTCGTTTGAAAGCTGAGATTCTATACTTTCGTCTGATGTGCGTGGCTCATCTATCCGATTACAGTTTCGCAGGTAATTTCAATGAGAGTAATGCCTGTGCAAAGCGGTAATATGAGAGATTTTGGCAAATTTTTCAATATTAATATCTCGCCGATACTGATCTCAAAAATAAGCAGGAGGTCACGTTGTAAAGCCCTGGTTCTGCTGTTTTGTTTGGTATAAGTGCTATCTCTCTACGATGTACGGTTCCGGAGTAATTTAGCAGAGAAGAATGGGTGTAAATTTGGACGCATTTTTGCGTCCATCGGGCCCATAGGGTTAAGTATCGTGTTGCGCTATTTTTCTTTCATAAGAAATGAGAAACTGACTAATCAAAATGTCGTTTACATGGCAAATTTACCATTACATCAAAACACTTTCTTGCACTGTCTCCATTTTGTAAGCATAGAAATGTTTACAAGTTAGTTTTACAGCGTTTGCTAACTTATCATTCTGCTTGTACCCATCCCAGACAGCACACATACATCTTACCAACATCGGGCCGATGTAGGGCGGTTACGTCGGCTCGGCATAGCCTGGAGATCGTTTGCACATTGCTATGACGTCGCCGAGACGTCAGCAAGCCATCGAAAATGACCATGAGCCAATGCTGGGCCGATGTCGTGGAAACGTCGGCCAGCCATCGAAAATGACCATGGGCCGATGTCCTATCCCCCCCCCAACCCCCACTTTATACGACCTTTATTTACAGGTCGGCCTTCAAGATAGCAAACATTTGTATATTTAAATCTATTTAAGTTGTCTATGAATGAATATAGGCTACTGCAACACGTTAGTTTATTCCATACTTTATTTTTCATATTTCATTTTATTTTCGGGCATTCCTCCCTCCTTTTCGATCTCCTCCCCCTTCTGCAAGACACAAATGCAAACAAACGTAAGAAACATAAAGAATTCACAACACTTAGCCTAAGTAGCTCCCAAGTTTGTGCAGCTGATGCTGGTCTACTGTCCATCCTCATCCTTTTGGACCTCAGTGCTGCTTTTGACACAATATCCCATCAACTTTTGTTAGAGCGGCTAATGAGCATAGGAGTCTGTGGCACTGCCTATAAGTGGTTTGAGAGCTACCTATCGGAACGAACCTACTTTGTTCAGATCCAGGACCAGCGATCTGAAAACTCTACCCTCCATTGCGGTGTTCCACAGGGATCAGTACTGGGGCCACTTCTGTTTATTGTCTACCTTCTTCCTCTTAGTAACATCTTCAGGCACTATGGAATCCAGTTTCACTCATATGCTGATGACACCCAGCTTTATGTATCCACTAGTCCCACTGCCAGTCTCCCACCAAATGCTCTTACTGCCTGTCTCCATGATATACAGGCATGGATGACACAAAACTACCTCAAATTGAACAGCAATAAAACAGAAGTTCTCCTTATTGGGACCACAACAACTCTGCAAAAAAATTACATTGCTTCAGTGTCTGTAGGTGATGACATCATACCAGTCTCCAAACATGTAAAGAGCCTTGGAGTTATCTTGGACAGCACCCTCTCATTCTCAAATCACATCAGTAATGTCTGTCGAACTGCATTTTTCCATCTAAGGAACATCTCTAGACTGCGCCCTGCACTTACCCAGCACTCTGCTGAAGTGCTTGTCAACAGCTTGGTAACATCTCAGATTGACTACTGCAATGCAATTCTGTCAGGCATCCCCAAGAAACTTTCTCACCGTCTTCAACTTGTCCAGAACTCTGCGGCACGCATTATAACCTGCTCAAAGTCATCTGACCATGTTACACCCCTGCTGCTCCAGCTACATTGGCTTCCGATACCCCAGCGGATTACCTTTAAAATCCTATTAATTACATTTAAAGCCATCCACAATCTTGCCCCATCATATGTTAAGGACCTGTTGCAGATCTATTCAGCCTCACGTTCACTGCGGTCATCTAATGCAGGATAACTGGTCCAACCAGACATCCTACTCAACACAATGGGTGCAAGGGCCTTCTCATATGCTGCTCCGAAATTATGGAACTCGCTTCCCTCATTCATCCGCACACAGGACTCTGTGTCGCAATTTAAAAGTGCACTGAAAACGCACCTTTTTAAATTAGCATATGAGCTCTAAGCCATCTTCATTCACTGTTTTTATGCTCCTGATATTGTTTTTTAATGTTGATTCCTTTATTTATTTATTTTTTATTTTATTTTCTGTAAGGTGACCTTGAGTGCTTTGAAAGGCGCCGTGTAACAAATAAAATGTATTATTATTATTATTATTATTATTATTAAGTTCTGTGCAGTGATTTCATTTAATCATTCTTTCAGCCCTGTGTGTGTATGCAGTAGTAGCATTTTTTTATTTAAATGAGACAATGAGAAAACACCACCACAAATATTTTGTGAACTCTCTGGAATAGTCGAGTGGGAAGTTCTATTTAAATCTGTACATTTGACATGGAATAGTCTAGATGTAAGTGTCTGTGCTCCAATTTACCTTTATAACTCCGTCCTCCGCTGACGGCGCCCCCCCAGTCTGTTCCCGCTCAACCTTAGCCAATTTTGAATGCCCCCCTCCACCTCCGACTCCGTGATGCTGCGGTCGTTTCTGTGTACTGATGCTACGTGAGACAAAAGAATTAGGTCAAAGCCTATTTCGCTACAAGGTGTCTGATCATATTACAAAATATCAACACCTAGTGACACTCACACAGCAGCATTTCTTTAACTGGTCGGAACTTTATCTTTAATAGGATATCGTTATGACGTTGTCACCGATCTGGAACTGCTGGCATGTGAACAAACAACCTATGAAAATGACTGGTCTTTTAACCTTACCCAACTTTGTGAGTGTTGTTATGTGTTTGAATAATAACAATGTATAGGTGTTTTTATTAATGAAATTACATTCAGATGTGTTTGTGTGTTTTTATCAGTGCATAATGAATTAAATTGTCATACAACGGGGGAATCTGTCACCAAGGACAATCTTGTGTCGATGATGATGATGAGTCGACAGACTTTGTACCAGGGACTCCTCAATGTGGGTGGACATACACACATCAGCATGCATATATGTTTTTTTTTTTTTTTTTAATAAACAACTGTTAACACAAGCTTTGTTGCTTACCCCCATTTCAACAGCGGGCGCCATCGTTACATGTGTACAGGAAACACCGGAATACGCACAACCCACCGTCTCAGAGCACCTACCCAGACTTATACAGCTCACCGCGCATGTGCATCATACTGCAGATGGACACCCCTGTCAGAGTGTAATTAGGACACCGAAAGACGACAAGTCCTCTTCTAGAAAGCGGTTGTTCCCGGAAGAGACGGGGGCATCGACTTCTAAAAGGTCAACGCTTGAGGCTGCAGGGATCTGTGGTGCGTATAATATTCTCAAACAGTTGTATGGGTTGTATGATGTGTCAATAATGGATTAGACTCTCTTTTATTGTCATGAAAGCGAAATATTGCCCCATACCAGGGGTGATCTGGGGGGGTTAAATCCTACCGCTAGACCATATGGGGTAATAAAATGTGTGTGTGTGTGTGTGTGTGTGTGCGTGTGTGTATGCGTGTTAATTACAGACCAACTCGCTGTTAGGAAACCATCCAGGGGTGATTGTGCAGACCAACGGCCATTGACACAACATGCCTGTCGGGGCGCCGTTGACCCCGTAATCATCGATTTGACAGAGACTTGTGACGAAGATGGCGTGCCACCGGTAGCTGCGGGGCACACCGTTCATCCAGAGGATTTGCAATCGGTAAGCTGCGAAGGGCCATCTGTAGGTGTGGACATCGTTAACGCCACAGCCGGTCTGAAGTCAGAACCCCGTTATGAAACAGGGCATATATTGCACGATGTTATGAAAACGGTAGAACGGGTCAAAAGACGTAGGGCTTCATCACCACAGAGTGCTAATGCAGTGACATGCCTGAATAATGATGTGGCTGATTTGTTAGAAGCTGTTGACAAACTGACCCGGGTATGCAATGATTTTTCAGCAGTATCGTCTGTGTATATGAACAAGTTAGAATTTATGCTTGCCCTTGTACAACGCCTGTGACAATAGTTGATGGGGGGCTGCATTTGTAGTTGTATGTATATATATGTATATATATATATATATATATATACACATATACCCTATAGAAATTTCATACATTCTACGTTTTTAAAATGGAACCCGTCGATAAAAGGGTTAGAGTTGATACTTTACAGGAGCATGTTTCAGTGTTAAATAACTGTATTGACACACTTTGTCTAATACTGATGGCGGCGCGTGCACATCGCGAGGCCCAGTGTCTCATCAGTTTTTGCAAGTTTGCAGTACTATACCTGCTCATTTCGGGACTGTTCGTTCAGAACAGCTTTGCCTTCACATCCTACACCCGACAGGAGCTTTTGGAGATCGGACTACAAAACTCTGACTGTTTTATTAGCGATCTACAACTCATCCCTGAGCTCAGAAGAACACCCGGCGCTGCACAGGCGACTCGGCCGGCCGGAAGTGCTCGCAGGCGGCGTCGAGACCGTAAACAAAGGCGAGGAATACGTGGAGGGATAAGAGCTAAGCTAAAGCTAACACCTCACCGGCTTTCTCTACCCAGCATTTTCCTGGCTAATGTGCGGTCCCTGACGAACAAAATGGATGAGCTACGGCTTTGGATTAACCACGACAGGAGACTTACGAACTGCAACATTATGGTTTTTACAGAGACATGGTTACACAGTGGAGTACCCGACAATGCTATCGAGCTAGCCGGACGCTACACTCTCCGGGCGGATAGAACAGCAGATGATTCCGGTAAGACGAGAGGCGGAGGTGTGTGTATTTATGTTAACAAAGCTTGGTGCACGGACTCTGTCATTGTTGGAAGAAACTGCTCCGCTAACCTAGAGTTTATTATGGTTAAGTGCAGACCGTTCTATCTGCCTAGAGAGTTTACTGCGACAATCATAACAGCTGCATACATTCCCCCGGATGCTGACGCTAAATCTGCTATGTCTGAACTGCATACAGCTATTAGCAAGCAACAAACTGCTCACCCAAATGCTGCATTTATTGTGGCGGGTGACTTTAATCACTCTAACCTCAAGACAGTACTCCCAAAATTCCATCAACATGTCTCCTGCAGCACGAGAGGAGAAAAAACTTTGGATCATGTCTATACAAACATTGCTGGAGCCTACATGGCAACTCCCCTCCCCCACCTGGGACAGTCTGATCACCTCTCTTTGTTTCTCACCCCCAAATACTCACCACTCATTAACCGTGAGAAGCCATCAGTGAAAACCATCAAAGTCTGGCCGGAGGGGGTAAACTCAGTACTCCAGGACAGGTTTAAAGACACGGACTGGAGTAGGTTTGCCTCTCAGGCTACCTGTGGCTCTCATACAAACATTGACTCCTACAGCCATTCAGTACTGGACTATATCAACACCACAATTGACAGTGTTACCACGGAGAAACAGATAACCACGTACCCTAATCAGAAGCCATGGATGAACAGGGAAGTGCGCCTGCTGCTGAAAGCACGTGACAGTGCCTTTAGATCAGGAGATGCTCAGGCCTACAGCTCGTCCAGAGCCAACCTGAAGAGGGGCATCAAAAAGGCCAAGCACGAACACAAGCTGAAGGTGGAGGAGCACTTTTCCCACTCTGACCCCCGACGCATGTGGCAGGGCATCCAGGCCATCACAGATTACAAGCCCAGCAACTCCTCACCGACAGAGATGACTGCATCCTTCCTTGGCGAACTAAATGACTTTTATGCCCGGTTTGACAAGGACAACCTAGAAAAGGCTGCTAAAACGGAACACCCTGCTGACCAACAGGTCATCACACTCTTGACAACAGATGTTCACAATGCACTGAGCAGAATCAACCCACGTAAGGCTGCTGGCCCTGACGGCATTCCTGGACGTGTGCTCAGAGCGTGTGCTGAGCAGCTCGCTGGGGTCTTTACTGACATCTTCAATTTGTCCCTGGCCCAAGCAGTTGTACCAGCATGCTTCAAGACCACCTCCATAGTACCCGTGCCAAAACACTCTTCTCCGTCGTGCCTGAATGACTACCGCCCTGTAGCACTAACACCCATTGTTATGAAGTGCTTCGAGCGGCTTGTCCTGGCACACCTCAAGAACTGCCTGCCCCCCTCACTGGACCCCCACCAATTTGCCTACCGGAGCAATAGGAGCACAGAGGATGCTGTATCCACAGCACTGCACTGTGTGCTCTCCCACCTGGACAACAAGAACACTTATGCACGAATGCTGTTTGTTGACTTCAGCTCAGCATTCAACACTGTCATCCCCTCCAAGTTAATCACCAAACTTGAGGATCTTGGAATCAGTGGCCCCCTCTGCAACTGGATTATGGACTTTCTAACCAACAGACCCCAACATGTTAAGTCGGGCCACAACCTCTCTACCACCATCACACTGAACACTGGCGTGCCACAGGGCTGCGTGCTGAGCCCGTTCCTGTACTCCCTCTTCACCCATGACTGCAGGCCTATGTATGGATCCAACTCCATCGTCAAGTTTGCAGATGACACCACGGTGATCGGACTCATTACTAACAACGATGAGTCAGAGTACAGAGCAGAGGTTCAGCACCTAGCTGCCTGGTGCGCGCACAATAACCTGCTCCTCAACACCAGTAAAACCAAGGAGCTCATTGTGGATTACAGGAAGGAGAAGGGAGACACACACACTCCTATCTACATCAATGGAATGGTTGTTGAACGTGTCTCCAGCTTCAAGTTCCTGGGAACTCACATCTCAGAGAACCTATCATGGACAACTAACACCTCCAGCCTGGTCAAGAAGGCTCACCAACGGCTCTTCTTCCTGAGGACACTGAGGAAGAACCACCTGTCTGCCGATATCCTGGGCAACTTCTACCGCTGTGCGATTGAGAGCATCCTGACCAACTGTATCACAGTGTGGTATGGGAACTGCTCTGTCGCTGACCGGAAAGCACTACAGAGGGTGGTGAAAACCGCCCAACGCATCACAGGGACCCCACTACCTGCCATCGAGGATGTCCAGAGAAAGCGGTGCCTACGCAGGGCTCGTAGCATCCTGAAGGACCCCTCGCACCCCAATCATAGACTTTTCCAGCTCCTCCCCTCCAGAAGGCGCTTCAGGAGCCTTCGGACTAAAACCAGCAGGTTTAGGAACAGTTTCTTTCCTACAGCTGTTTCCCTGCTGAACTCTACCCCCCGCTGAACCTCCATGTCCTCACACTACGCCACTACGCAGCTCCCATGCTGAGCTGTGGCGCAGGTGGTCAGGATGCTCTCGCCCCCTACCATGCCCCCCCCTCCATGCCACCACTCACACCCCCTGAACTCTACCCCCCGCTGAACCTCCTTGTCCTCCTACTACGCCACCACTCTCTCCCCCTACCATGACACCACTACCACTACCTCCACGCCCCGTCCCTCTTCACCTCTCCATCTCTCCCAATGTCAGTGAACTTTACCCAATCCCCACATCCATTGGCCACCCCAAAACAAAAATGTATATTGTCAATACTGTATATCTCCTGTATATCTCTGTGTTATAGTTCATCTGGTATATATCTTGTACATATTGTTCATACATTGCATATTTACTAACTTATATATTTATAGCATAACTGTATACTTGTCCATAGCCCATCATATATATTAATAGCTCTACTGTATAGTTGTTTATAGCACATCTGTTTATATATAGTTGTTTATAGCACATCTGTTTATATCCCCCACAAAGTTTAACAACAAAGTACTCCCACATGTTCATATTGCCCTACTTATTGTACATAATTCACTACTGTCTATATTGTATATACTGCACATATCGCACTTGCTGCTCTTGCACTTCTGATTAGATGCTAAACGACATTTCGTTACCTGTATTTATACATGTGTAATGACAATAAAGTTGAATCTAATCTAATCTAATCTAATTTATGACTTATTGTTACAGAGAACCGCTAACAACGGTGTTGTTGTCACACATAACAATACTGATAATGTTAATCACGCACAGGTCTGTTAACAGGATTTGTCAATGTTTCAAAGGGGTGGTAGTGGAGTGGGTGTTTGTTCTGACGTCCAACCAACCACTTTAGATGAAGTGTCTATACCAGACATCCCAACCTCCACAAACTCAGTGCGTTCATTGTAATGCAGAATTAGTGCCAGATGCAGATCATTGTTGCTTCATACAACCCATCAGAGCTAAGAAATTAGAAACCAAATACATTTTTTTCGATCTAGAAACAAGACATGAAAATGGCAAACACTGTGCTAACTTCGCATGTGCCATGACTTACTCAGGGGAAACATTTGTGGCTGAGGGGACTGACTGCGTTGATCGAATGCTGATTCACTTCAGGCGTGCCAAATACACAGGCTACACATGGTTGGCTCACAATGCTGCGGGGTTTGATAATATCATCATCCTTGAGCATTTTTGCAATATGAGTATTACACCCCGTGTTACTATGATGGACTGCTATTCATTCATACCTATGCGTTTGGCTAAGACAACAGAAGCCTTAAACCTGAAAACAAGCGAGAAGGGTTACTTTCCGCACAGATTCAACACAGCCCAAAATAACAGCTATCATGTGTTGATTCAACATTTTGAAGATAAGGTGACATACCTTACCAACGACCATGGTTTTAATGTTGAGGTTATGTGGGAGTGTCAGTGGATACATGCCAAGAAAAATAATGCTGATGTGATTGATTTTATGTCGACGTATGTACATCCTGAAAGATTAAATCCACGACAGTCTTTTCGGTGGTAGGACAAATGTGTATAAACTCAAAGAAGGTGAGAAAATTCATTATATTGACTTTACATCTTTATATCCAGCATGTCAAAGCAAGTATGAGTACCCCATCAACAACCCCCAGATCATTCTAAAAGATTTCCAGCCCCTGGAAAATTATTTTGGTATAATTAAGGCTACAGTAGCACCACCCCGAGGATTATTACATCCTGTACTCCCCTATAGGTGCAATGGTAAACGAATGTTCCCGCTCTGCAGGACGTGTGCTGAACAGGAAAATCAGACACCCCCCTGTACACACAATGATGCAGAAAGATGTCTTTCAGGCTGTTGGGTCAGTATTGAATTACAACGGGCAATGGAAAAGGGGTATATGGTAACCAAAGTGGATGAGGTGTGGCATTTCCCACAAAGATCTGATACGCTGTTTTCAAACTATGTCAAGACATTTCTGCAAAATAAGCAGGAGGCCAGTGGCTACCCCGCCCACGCTGTTACAGATGATGAGAAAAAGGCATACATTCATGATTATTTCGAGGAGGAGGGTATTAGGTTAAACCCAGACAAAATATGTGTTAATCCTGCTAAACGCAGTATTAACAAGTTATTGCTGAACTCGCTCTGGGGCCGATTTTCTATGCGTGAAAATCTCCCAAACACTGTGATGTTGAGAGACCCAGGGCAATTTGCTCGTTACGTTTTTGGGTGTGAATATGATGTCACACATTTCTCATTCGTGTCCGACGATGTGGCTCTTCTACAATGGAGGCATAGCGAAGACGCATGTGTACGCACACCCAACATAAATATATTTGTTGGGGCATTTACAACCGCTAGGGCCAGACTAAAATTGTATGATATCATGGACCGTCTGGGGGACAGACTGCTTTATAGCGACACCGATAGTCTGATTTATGTTACAAGGGATGGCGATTGGGAGCCCGAGTTGGGCCCGTATTTGGGTGACCTCACGAATGAATTGGATGCCGGGGATTATATCACAGAGTTCTGCTCGGGTGGTCCCAAGACATATGGCTATCGCACAGCAAATGGAGGCGTGTGCATGAAAGCCAAGGGTGTGACACTGAATACGGTTAATTCAAAATTAATCAGGTTAGAAACCTTGGTTGATCTGGTCACTCATTACATTACTGATAGGAGTGCACCTAAACATATTTTGGCTCGTACTGATAATATCGTGCGTGACAAGAAACGTCTTAAAAACAAAACTGCTGTGAAGAGATTCAAAGTGGTTTACAACAAACGAGTTCTGTTAACCGACTATTCAACAATACCGTATGGATACTGAGAAGTGTTAGGATGGATGTGTTAAAAGAGGCACCAGTGTTTGACACCAGGTTCCAGCACCCTTTTTCCTGTGTGATAAGTTGGCCCTCAAAGACATATTTTGTAAAAGAGCTTATAACACACACATTTGTTAGTAAACCTATCGAAAATATTGTGTACATTTTTGATTGTTGGCAACCGCTTTACGACGAATTGTTAAAACTGAGGCAAATCAAATTTGTTAATGGAATACCTGATGCACTAGATGATGATGAATTGTTACCTGTGTCTAAAAATAATTTGTTAATTATCGACGATGTCATGAAAGATGCTAGTAATAATGTGCAAATAGAGAAAGTGTTTACACAGTACGTACACCATCGTAATCTAAGCGCTATCTACATGGTTCAGAATTTGTTTTTTCAAGGGAAATCCAGTAGAACCATTAGTCTCAACACAAATTATTTAATTATTTTCAAAAACCCTCGTGATAACAACCAGATTGCTGTTTTGGCCCGTCAGATGTATCCGGGCAACACCAGATTCTTCCTTGAATCATTTAAAAACGCTACAGAGAAGCCATATGGTTACCTATTGATAGATTATAAACCGACCACACCAGATATTTACCGTATCAGATCGTTA
This sequence comes from Coilia nasus, assembly GCA_027475355.1. Classification (NCBI taxonomy): domain Eukaryota; kingdom Metazoa; phylum Chordata; class Actinopteri; order Clupeiformes; family Engraulidae; genus Coilia; species Coilia nasus. The sequence continues at coordinate 830,054 of CM050221.1, forward strand.
TTGCTTTCCGAGTATCCGGGTGTCTATGTGCGCAAAAGAAGCTGAAACAACACCATGTCTGAGAGGCTTTGCAGAAATCTACCTTACTTAAGGCTAAACCGTCACAGAGGCGCGTCATTTTACACACCGCTTCGAATCCTAGCTCTCTGTGAGGTGGCTCTTAATATTCTTAGGGGTACCATACCATTAACAGATGTACAGTATAAAAAACTTCGGAAAAAGAAGTCGTTGATCAAGTTAATAGCTGACAAGAAGATTAGCATGCGCAAAAAGAGATACGCTATTAACCAGAAGGGTGGCTTCCTTCTACCGCTACTGAGTATAGCATTGCCTTTCATAACTAGTCTATTTACATCAAGGCAGAGTTAGCTGTGATGGAGTATGCTGAGAAAATGTATCTAGTACCGCAAAAACAATTGGACAGACTACAAAATGATACTAACAACATACCATTACGACAGTCTGTTGAAGATGATTTGTGTGTAGCCATGAAAGCTGTTTTGGACAGGGCGGATATAGCACTGCATGAAAAAGTCAAGCATTATACGGCTTTGCTGCAACAATATCTGGCCATAGTTAAACAGGGTGATCTCGAGACAGCTGCATTGACACTGCGAGTGTCAACACCCCAAGAGGTGGTGGACCAGGCATCTGTGCAAACTGGCCCACCAACACCCGACCCTGTAAACACCGCCCTAGCTAGTGATCCTATCGCCTCTGAAGTTTTAAAAAACATACCATTGATAAGTAGATGTAACGCCAGTTATATATTGGAAAAAATGCGTAATTCACAAGGTGTTGCGTTGTGGGATGACACGGGGGCGTTTGTTTTTAATGGATCTCTCATTCCAGGCACACACATGTACGACCTGTTAAAATCAGTTACTGGTACGCATGCAGTGACCCAGCGTAGAAAGCCACAAGGATGGCATGAATTTCTGACAACCATTGCAGTGTTAAACATACCTCTTTCCACCATACCAAACAACGGTCTTAAACAGATTATCGCTGATTTGAAAAGAAATACAACACTCAGTCACACCCTCAGCCACACACCCTCCCGTGATCTACCTGTTGGTCGCGCGTCATTACAGCGTAGGTTTTTGACACCTCCTGTCAGCGTTCCTAGGGGTTTAGGTGATACATCATTACCATACAGACACTCAGCGCCACAAATAAATGCATCATCCTGGCTTGATTTTTAAAGATTCGTTTGTTGTTGTGAAAATGTATATTACCATGTTTGTTGTTTTTTCTACTTTTACACAATGATTTTCATTGTTGTGAAAAATGTATACAGCATTGTTATTTTTCTACTTTTTATACATTGATTTATTTGTATTCTTTTTCATAAAGCGTGTTGTGTATACCTAATATGTTTGTATAAACACTATACTGTACCAATAAAAACACTGTGATAACATTTCTCTGTTTATTTATTTAATTATTATAGCATCATTTCAACACTTGTGTAGACAGTTGTTAGTCTGTGCATGTTGCACGCAAGTAAACACATTACACGTACAGCTATGTGGTCGTAATTTTTTCACAAATAATGAAACCATATTATCGTTTTCAATAAGACTTTCATAATATTTAAGCATTACATCATCATAGCTTAAACCTTTCAGCATATGATATAGAAAAAAGACACAGTGTTCGCCACATGTGACGGATAGGTAGTCCTGCACTTGTAAGTTTGAAAACAACACAGGGGATCCGCTGTTTTTTAAAAATGTGTAAATGGTTGAGGGGAATATCTCACTGTCGGGGTTGTTGCCAAAGCTGTCAAAAAAACACGCAGTACCACCGTTGGCTATGTATGCTGCCACCCAGTGTTCACCAGGCTGTCTGGAATTATGTGTGTTTATTATGGCGACAGCTGGTAAGTCATTTTAGACCAGTGTTTTGGGTAGTTGGTCGCATGCCAACACGCCGAGAAAGGCAGCCTTTCTGGATATGTTTTCCATAATAGCCGTTAATTCAGTCATGTTCATGGTGTTCAGTAGTAATCCATCAGTATCTGTCGTCGATTGGAAATTTCTATTATACTGTCAAAACATCAAGAATGTGAAAACTAAGATCTCATATTTTTTTAAGTAATGAAACGCAAGACACAGACATTCACACTCATGATCACAAAATATTATGCACATCTTAAATTTAAACATTAAAAAATATGAGATCTTAGTTTTCACATTCTTGATGTTTGCATAGCATATTGTTACTGTTTATGATCTTTAAATTGATAGCATTCCTGTTTATGGTCCTTTTGTGTTTGTATTATAATGCCATTTTTTCAGTTTTGCCTTGCTTTTTGTGTGCTGTACAACAAAACCCTGCTCGAAAATGACCTTGACAGTGCAATTGGTTTAATTGTAACACAAAGTTTGTTTGGCAGCTTTTCCTGTAAATGACGTGCTACCCTATCATTGACTTCCATTGTATTAAAAGAGCACAACGTGTGGTGGAAAGAGGTACTGCTGATCAATCCAACTCCATGGAATTACTGACATTTTTTTCTCAAACATCGTATCTCAATAAAGAGGCTCAGCAACAAATCCTAATTTTGGACAAATGATCCTCACCTACAGGATGATTGTGGAAAAATGTTTAAAAAATCCTGTGAACTGTCCACATGGTGAAATGACAAGATAAAAACAGCCTTTTTTAAAATCAAGCCTAACTTCAAGAAAATACACTGACCATATGAAAACAATATCAACAAAGGTGCATAGGCATGACATTATAATCCGTATATGACTGGGAAAAATAATCTGAGAAATTTGTGTGCCATACTTTTTGAACGAGAAGCCCTCAAAAGTGGTGGTGTCATTTCACGTATTGAATCTATAGCCATTTTCACAGCTTTGGAGAGGAAGAATTACACAAGGTACATCTGATCTGATTTGATTTTTGAATTCTACAGGACAATGCATTTCTTTTCACATAGTTACACTAATGTGTGTGGAATACTAAAAGAGCCAGCAATGTCGGAAGTTGAGCAAAAGGCTTGTTCACCAGAATTCCCAAAATGACCTGAAATTTCAAAGGGCTGTAGTTTTGGAGCTATTAGTGATACAGACTTAATATTTAAGATTTATACATGGGTTGGATGTACAAACAGCTGTGATTTTTTTCAGATTTTTTGGAGAGGGTGACTGTCGGCCATCGTTCGATTTGACACGGAATGACCCAATATGTCTCGCGGCTGTTTTTAAGGCTGTTTTTAAGGCGAGACACTGCAGGTGAATAGGGTAAAATTTTTAACTTACAGGTATCACCATGAAACTTTGCCAGTTGATTACTCACATGAATAGGAGAAAAAAATGTATTGCAACTTTTCTGTAATTTTATGTTTAAATATGCAAATTAGGCTATGTCTAATTAAATATGCGCTAATTTGCATATATTTTGAAGCGAAGAATCTGACCACCTGAAAAAGCTAGGTTCAAAATTATTTTTTCATTTTGTTAATATATTAAATCAAAAAACATTTACAGAGGGGATTATTGATATCTTCTTTTATTACCCAGTAAATCAGAAAATACTACCAATAGCCTTAAAAAGTGGATTTTCACCCTATTTTTATGCATAAAATGTTATAGAAATCAGGCCAAGAATAAGATATCAACAAATCCTTCTGTAAAAACCTTCAAAATATAGTTAGGAATAGGACTGTAAAGTTTGTAGGTGTGTAGGTGTAGGAATGTATGTAGGTGGTACAGAAGTGGAGATTCTTCGCTCGGAGTGTGAGCAAAAACTCATTTTGAGAAAACGGCCTTTAAAGATTTGTATGGCAAAATTCCACATATTGCTATTCAACGCCATGGATTACAGACAAAATATGCTTTTAGGTCCAAGTAATATTTATGTATCACACTGCATAACATCCAAAACCCATTGTTACTTCATCCATTACTGATCATAACCTCCAAAACAACACAATATGGCCTTCAATGGAAGACACCTACAGTACATCACATTCCTCGATTGGACCTGATAGAATGCAATCATTACACTGCCTAGTTCCCCCAAGCTAGTTTACAGTCTAGATATCCATGCTAGCAAAGATTTACATACAGTATTACACTTCATTTTTATTTATTTAGCTGATGCTTTTCATATTTATGTTTTTCTGCAGACACTTATCCAAGGCAACTATACTAATAGCTTTGGGACCATCATACGCTTACAGTCCCAGGGATAGCTTATAAGACTAGGAACATTTGTATGGAATAAAATGGTTATAGTTTCTTTAGGAGCCTAGATGCTTATGTCCAAAGTGACTTACAGCACAGGACAGAAACAAAAAAAGATAGGCCTACTTTGTTGTCTGTGTTGTGCATGTGCGTATGTGCCATAGACTGTGCACCGTGTAAGTGTAGGCCCAGCTGTTTTTTTGTTTTTATTTATTTATTTTCAAACCTCACTTACAACATTTCCTGAGATGGTATTATTTGCTTATGCTGTATTTTTTTCATATCCACCTTAGTTTTTTACCACCCCAAAGAAAATATGTAGGTAGGCTAAAAGACAAGTAGAACTGACCACCAGCAAATACTAAATGACTTGCCATATTATTTACTGTGTATTATTGTACACAAATATGCAATAATGCCACTTGGAAAGTGAAAGCAAAGAGGCGGATATCCCTGGCTTCAGAAAATACTACCATGAATTCAGACAAATATGAATGATTGGGTTGTGTTAGAATCAGCTGGCTGATAGAAATAGCCTAAGTGGTGGAGGTGAACAATCTTCTGCAGTAGCCTACTTGTCACCTTCACACACACTGCACTTGAGCAACAAACTACTAAAAAAACAGTCACTTTGTGTGTCGAGTGTAAATTGCAACCCAGATCCAACAAAAATAGGACAAATAAGCTTACTGATCAATTAATTCAACATGCTATAACCTACTCCTCTGATGAGTGGCACAGTGCCATCTGAACTCGCCCGTTTCCAAAGACAGCTTACATAATGATGCACTCTGAGAAGATGTTTGTCATCTCATTTATTGTTTTCCTTTTCCTAAGACATTTATGCAAGTATCAACTGCATTACTCTCCTCTTGGAAGCTTTAAAATCCTCGCGTTGTTGTAGCCATTTCCATATCGAAGTGTTCTGCGGAAAGCTAACTAGGAAGTGTGAGAGTATACCACGTGATGCATTTGAACGAATCGTCTTGTCAGAAATCGAGTCCAGCCAATCAGACTTCATTTGTATCTTTAAACCCGCCTGTAAACATTCGCGATTGGTGTTTGATACAGCTGAGCTATCCATATTTGGAGTAGGTAATGTTATGCAGCAGACTGAGTGCTTTACAACGGTACCATGGATGGCATATGAGAGAGACCGGTTGCGATATGACTTAGTGTGTAAGAATGCTAACTTTTGGTGAATCTTCAGTACAAATCACAGGCACAACTCGACAAAGTGTAATAAAATAAACATCAAAAAGTTTATAGGAGTTTGAAAGATTACATGTTAAGGATGTAAACTAGCCCAAAATCTCAAATTTGACCAAGTCATGAAAAATCTATGTTTTCACCTGCCGTGTCTCGCCTTAAATGCGGTTTAGCGATTCCAACAGTTCTCCGCAGTAAGGGCATGGCCATTCTGTACAAACCCTTTAGGAGCGATCCAAGACCATAACCTCCATACATAACAGGGGCGCCATAAAAACCGTCAATATTACCCCCAGCCTGATTTTGATAATAGGCTAAATAACGTTGAGGGTCCTGGTAGGGATTAAACTCCTTCATTTTCTTACTATTCAAAATCGCTGTATTTGTTTCACAGGTCTGAAATGGAGTTTCGCCACAACCTTGCCGTACTTGAATGGTATGTTATAATTCTGATCGTTTTTAACAGCTATTTCTATATCACTGATGTCGGTCTTGCGCAGCCATGTATAATGCGGCTTGTCGTAATTTATACTAACTATTTTTGTGTGTTCACCCGTTATTTGTACACATCTTAGGAGTGGTACGTAATGGTCCCCCACAATTTGATATTCAATTATATCTGTGTATACAAACAGGGCATATTCACCACCATACATGTCTGCTGTGTATGGTGCATATTTGTTTTTTTTTCGGGGAGGGACTATAAATGGCTCATCAGCTTCAAGACCTAAAATGCGTGCCAGCTTCCCATGAAATATGAATGATAGCTCCCTGTCAGATTTCGCATACACCTTGTGGACCAGTTCATCATAACCGAATTCCATATATCTTCAGAAAGCCCCTCCACAAGCATATTAATTTCCTCAATAATGTTTGGTATGTTTGTGTAAAAACCTTCACGGACATCGCATGGTATAACCTCTTTAGTTCTGACATCTGCCATGCTGAACGTGCCATCTTCTTGTGGGAATGTAACCCATGATTTGGGGTATTGAATCTCGATAAATGCAACCTCCCAGGCCCCTCTCAGCGACAATGGTCTTGCTAGTTTAACTCTGTAGTTTGATATTTTGTTATCACTGTATATTTCATTACTTGCATTGCTGGGCAGTGTTATATAAAAACCTCCCTCTTCCATGGTGCCGTATGTATGAATAAAAGTATATGTACAGATGTGCGCTATTTAAACATCCACAACGTCTTCTGCCGGAACACACGTGTTAAATTTGGACGGTCATCCAAGCCATTTTACTAAAGCCATCATCTTCCTGCCTGTTCGTTTTCGTTCCAGAATCTTTTCAATTTTGAATGCTTTATCACTACCGATACGAAATCTTTGCAATTCCTCTTCATAAAAGGTCCCATCCAGTGTCTCCCCATCATAGTCTTTCAATCTGTAAACAACAGGGTTTCACTGTATACACTCAGCTATTGTGAAGTATTCATGTGTGTAATTCTGTTCATATCCTTTTGCGAACGAACCTCTGACTTTTGACACACGAACAATGTCTCCAACATTGTATTTGAAAGATACTTTTTTAACGTCACGGGTCTTCAAGCCATACAGGTTTTTATAAACAGTGTTTTCATTCTCCTTTGTTACATCAATGGGTCTCATCTTTATACTCCTGTGGTAACTTCTGTTGTAAGATGATACCAGATCATCCAGTATATCACAATATCGTTTAGAATTAACAGCAGTTAGATACCTCCACATTCTTGCTTTAATAGTTCTGTTAAAACGTTCCACAACACTAGCTTTTAACTCGCTCCCAGTAGCGAAATGATGGATGTTGTGTCTAGTCAATACAGCTTGAAATTGTTTGTTAAAGAACTCTCTACCCCTATCTGTCTGGAGTTTATCAGGTACACGTCCCTCGGCTAATACGCTTTGGAATGCGGCCGCCACCTCGCGACCCGATTTGTTTTTTAAAATACGTACCCATGCATATTTGCTAAAAACATCTATGCATGTTAACATGTATTTAATATTGTCATTTCCCTTTGAAAACATAATCATATCAACCAAATCAGCTTGAAACTGTTTATCAATGCCATTAAAATATACTCTATTTCTAAAGTAGTTAATACGGATTGGTTTGTGTAGTGTGTATGCATCTTCTCCAGACAACCAGTCCGTTACAGTTTTGTCTAATACACACTTCCCTGTTTTTTTTAAAACAGCTTGCTTTAATCTGTTTTTACCTCTGAAAGAACCCTCACTGGATGGGTTGTAGTAGACAGTTTTTAAAAGACTATCCATGACCTACTGCTACACAATAATGACACGATACAACATCTCTATGTGCATATAAGGTTTATTATGACCGCCGCTAGCGAAGCTAGCGAAAGCGGTCATTATAGAGTTGCCGCGACTTTTTTCCCTTTTTTTTTTTTTTTTTTTCAGTGAATGTCCGTCAACGATTCCCGGGACACTGAAACTCGGGGGGACATGAATCTTTGTAGGCATGTAGCCCTAGAACATTTAGAGCGAATAGAAGCTTTTGGTCCCCCGGGGCCACCCCCCCGCTGTGCCAGCGTACGTCAAAGAGGGGGAGACCGGCAAAAGTTTTTGCTGAATAGCTCAGTGAACGTTTCACCCAACAACATAAAATTTTTGTGATACGTCGGTGTTACAGAGACGTATCGACCCAGGCAATAAACGCTCACTTGAAGCATAGCGCCACCTAGTGATATGGGTAAATGCAAAAATTGGGATATTGAGTTGCCAATATCTTGGACCGAGAAGGTGGGAACTGCGCAAAATACGTCATGCACGATCACCACAAAGACCTCTAACACCACAGAACATGCCATAAAATTTGGTCCATAGGGGGCGCTGTAATTGTAGAAAATGTCATTTTGCCTATTATCTAGAGAATGCTTACGTTTACAACATTTTTTTTTTATCATGAAATCTGTTGACCCTCACGCATTGAAAACACTGGTCGACGCCCACTTCCAACGAGAACAATTTCCGTGAAATTTTAATATTGCGAAAACAAATCTGAATGAACTCGTCATAGGCCAGTCATGTGAATCTCACCAAATTTGGTATATGTCATCTACAGACAATGCTGACAAAAAGTTATCAAAGGATTTATCTTGAGATGAACCGTTCCGAAGTTACACGTCAATGAACATTTAACACGTAGCTTAAAATTCTTCAAATGGCCGTATCTTGGCTTTTAATTGCTCAAATTTGGTCAAAGTTGACATGCCATCTCTAAGCAGCTTTCTTTTCATGTGTACTACATTTTGTGACATTTCGTCATAGGGGGCGATGTTTATTGGCGAAGCTAGGTGTCAAAAAACAGTTTTTGTTAAAAAACTCAACAATTTTGCCCAAGACAACGATTTTGTGTTAGTATGTCGGTGTTACAGAGACGTATCGACCCAGGCAATAAACGCTCACTTGAAGCATAGCGCCACCTAGTGATATGGGTAAATGCAAAAATTGGGATATTGAGTTGCCAATATCTTGGACCGAGAAGGTGGGAACTGCGCAAAATACGTCATGCACGATCACCACAAAGACCTCTAACACCACAGAACATGCCATAAAATTTGGTCCATAGGGGGCGCTGTAATTGTAGAAAATGTCATTTTGCCTATTATCTAGAGAATGCTTACGTTTACAACATTTTTTTTTTATCATGAAATCTGTTGACCCTCACGCATTGAAAACACTGGTCGACGCCCACTTCCAACGAGAACAATTTCCGTGAAATTTTAATATTGCGAAAACAAATCTGAACGAACTCGTCATAGGCCAGTCATGTGAATCTCACCAAATTTGGTATATGTCATCTACAGACAATGCTGACAAAAAGTTATCAAAGGATTTATCTTGAGATGAACCGTTCCGAAGTTACACGTCAATGAACATTTAACACGTAGCTTAAAATTCTTCAAATGGCCGTATCTTGGCTTTTAATTGCTCAAATTTGGTCAAAGTTGACATGCCATCTCTAAGCAGCTTTCTTTTCATGTGTACTACATTTTGTGACATTTCGTCATAGGGGGCGATGTTTATTGGCGAAGCTAGGTGTCAAAAAACAGTTTTTGTTAAAAAACTCAACAATTTTGCCCAAGACAACGATTTTGTGTTAGTATGTCGGTGTTACAGAGATGTATCGACCCAGCCCATAAACTCTCACTTGAAGCATAGCGCCACCTAGTTATATGGGTAAATGCAAAAATTGGGATTTTGAGTTGCTAATATCTTGGACCAAGAAGGTGGGAACTGCGCAAAATACGTCATGCACGATCACCACAAAGACCTCTAACACCACAGAACATGCCATAAAATTTGGTCCATAGGGGGCGCTGTAATTGTAGAAAATGTCATTTTGCCTATTATCTAGAGAATGCTTACGTTTACAACATTTTTTTTTTATCATGAAATCTGTTGACCCTCACGCATTGAAAACACTGGTCGACGCCCACTTCCAACGAGAACAATTTCCGTGAAATTTTAATATTGCGAAAACGAATCTGAACGAACTCGTCATAGGCCGTTCATGTGAATCTCACCAAATTTGGTATATGTCATCTACAGACAATGCTGACAAAAAGTTATCAAAGGATTTATCTTGAGATAAACCGTTCTGAAGTTACACGTCAATGAACATTTAACATGTAGCTTAAAATTTTTCAAATGGCCGTATCTTGGCTTTTAATTGCTCAAATGTGGTCAAAGTTGACGTGCCATATCTAAACATCTTTCTTTTCATGTGTACTAAATTTTGTGACATTTCGTCATACGGGGCGATGTTTATCGCCGAAGCTAGGTGTTGAAAAACAGTTTTTGTTAAATAACTCGTCAACAATTTTGCCCAAGACAACGATTTTGTGTTAGTATGTAGGTGTTACAGAGGCTTATTGACCCAGCCCATAAACTCTCACTTGAAGCATAGCGCCACCTAGTGATAAGGGTAAATGCAAAAATTGGGATTTTGAGTTGTCAATATCTTGGACCGAGAAGGTGGAAACTGCACAAAATACATCATGCACGATCACCACAAAGACCTCTAACACCACAGAACATGCCACAAAATTTGGTCCATAGGGGGCGCTGTAATTGTACAAAATCTCATTTTGCCGATTCCTTGCCTTCACAAATCAGTCCTACACACTACACATTCAAAACCCACATCCATGCCCACTTCCAGGAAATCATTTCCACAGGAATTCTCACCTCACAACACTGCTCTACCACATACTCATCACACCAACAGTTCCCACATTTCAATATACTGCGGCGGTCATACCATGTACCGCTATGCGGTACATCTAGTTAATTCACTGTTTACAAATCCATCAACGGTACCGAATCAAGATGTTTTAAAAAATCAACACATACATCAAGATGTTTAGTAACCAGAAATTTAACTACACCATCTACAACAGTATACACATCTACATGTTCGTTTTTACGCAGTTTGATTACACACATATCGTTTATATAAGTACAGAGTGTTAGAATGTGACCTAATTTGAAAACACCCATACATTTAGCAATATCACACACGGCTATATGACACAGTTTGCGTGTTAAACCCCCCAAGTATAATAAATAGGCCCAATCTTCAGCCGATGAGCGAACCAGGGACATTTCTTTTTTGATTGCATACATACGGTGGGGTTATGTTTTAAAGTTTGTGGGCGTACAGGATACATCTTCACAGATGATGTCACACAACAAGCCCGTTAGCTCGTATCTCGCACGCTGTTTTACATGCTCTGCTCGCCAAAAGATACTCCCGCAGGCTCCCATGGATGATCAGCGCGCCAAGTTGTTAGGGCATCAAAAATGATGTTTCTGTCACCAGTGTCTATACAGTTTTGGCTGAAATTCTCCAGATAGCCACAGATGTAGGGCTCGCTCCTCAATTCATGCATATAACCATTTACAATGTCCCATATTTTTTGGGGGTGGGGATTAAACCCATAGTTACCCAGAAGAGTGTATATGGTCTGTAGCAGCGTTGGGTCAGTAATGCTGTGTTATTTCCTCAAAATGGTCCTGGAAGAAATATGGTTCCGCTTCATACAGACAGCTGTGCCGGCATTGTGAGGGATGACCCCTTTGGCACCCATAGCAGTTTTTTTGCAGTTGGTGTTCAATAATATGTTGTAGCATAATAACCACACAGGCCTTCACACGTCCTAGCAGAACAGCTGTGGGGTCTGACGCGTCCAGCGTAGTTGCAGAAGCGGGTCCAGTCTCTGTTGAAGACATAATTGTAAAAGAAGTGTCAGACATGTCAACATCTTCACAGACGCGCCCGTAGGTATCAACACACTGCGCACCGGATTCAGACATCTCGACACAGACTGTTTGTTAGTTGTAGTTAACAAAATATGATAGTTTGTTGAGACTGAACTATGTAAGCACCCCTGGTGTGTTACCTTTTTAAAGATCTAGACAGCCATGCGTATTCCTTATGGAGGCGTCAATGGAAACCATGCGTCATTGGCCACGCCTATGGTTTTAGATGTCCAATCCTCGTCACAGTTCATAACAAATGGCTTGTCACCCGATGTACTTCCCGAATCATCATCATCATCATTAGCCAATGACATCCACCCAAACAGCTTGGTCACACAATCCATATTATCATTGGTGTTTTCTGATTCGCTTAATGGAGCTCTCCACATAGCATTTTGACACATTTCTGCTTTAAACATAGCCGATTTGTTTTGCTCACCTCTAGGGGGACCACTACCAGGTTCTCTGTAGATTATGGGGGCGTCCACCCCTGACACAGTACGCTCCTTATCAGGCCATGACTGAAAAAGTAGTTTTTTAAGAAGCGTGTATTTGAAGAGGTGTTCACTCCATTTGAACAAACGATCTATCTTCTTGAAAATATTGTTTAAAATTGGTACTTCAGCTTGTGGGTAGACCACTTTCAAATCTTCCACAAGTTGTTCAGGTTTGTGTTCATGAATACCATTTACAATTCTGTATGAAGGACTGCAAAAATATATGTAGTCTGCGGGGTCCTTGTCCAGCTGTTTTGCAAATATGTAATAACTTTTTGGATGTATTACACTGTCGAAAACAGTAGAGTAGCTGGCACACAGTCCAGGGTAGTTCAAATCTCGCCACACTTTGTTTCTGAACATACGCCAATTGTGAAGACAGAATGATATGTATGGATGTTGGTCCGTAAAAATCATACCCTCAGAATCCAATGTATACATTGAACTTCTTTCACAAAAACGTATCCACCTATACGTCCGTCAGACATGATCCACTCGTATTCTTCGGGTTCTATAGGGGTTCGAAGAAAGTGTACAAAACTCGCTGGTCGTCATTTTTTGGGCGCCATGACAATCTCATGGCCCGCATACATGTCGTCAACCGGTGTAAGTTCAACCCTTCTTCTCACAGATCGAGGTGCAGAGTCGCTATCCATGATTGCTTTTAGTGCCGAAAAAACACTGTTGCAGTAACTACGATGTACTAGGTACCATGCATTTATACTATGATGGAGGTATGTCCTGAACATTTAGACATGATACAATTGGTCCATATTTTTACACCCCTACGAATCCCTAGAGATTTTGACACACCATACACACATGACAATCTTGACATATTTTACATACCTGAGAAATTTAACATACCATGCATGCTAGAGAAGCTTGACATACCGTACATGCTAGAGAAGTTTGACATACCATGCTTGCATGCTAGAGAAATCTGACACGTCATACATAATCTTGACATTCCTAAATATAACACATACAACTATATTTTATCAAAGATTTTCCCTACAGTATGAAACATACTTCATAACCTAGGTATCCCGTCAACGAGGGGTTCTCCCAGCATGAAGTTATGATTTATTTATATTGTATTGTGCTTTGTAGACATATAGGCTGCTTTTTACGAAGCCTTTTTTTCACGAACTCACAGTCTTGAAACACACGGGTATGGGGGACACACAGACGCACGCTCATGCACACACACACACACACACACACACACACACACAACCCCCAACGCACACCACACATCTTCTGCTTCGTTGAATGAACAACACTGTTAGGGGTTACTCGCAGGGCAGCATAATACACCCCCAGCGTTATAAAACTGCCGCCAGCAACAGGCTGCGAAAACAGGACGGACATCTGGAGCCATATGGGGCAGCGTTTATGGTTACAGTATCACACCAGTGGCGCCATTTACACAAACACAGGCGTGGGGGAAAGTTTGTGTTGACGGGGTTGGCGACTGGACCTACCTCCAAATAAAAATACACCCCCGACACTTTCAGTCATGACATACCATGCATAGCCGAGAGCCATGACGAAGCTACATGACATAGGCACATTCCGCAGCGTTTGCGACAGACACACACACACACACCCAAGGGGCGTGTGACGCGGCGCTCGCAAACTCCACAGCTGACACATGTAAACATTCGCACATGGACCGCATACGTCACGGGGAGACATAAACAAAACACACGTGGAGCACCATCCACACATTCCAGGCAATCAATCATTTTGACACAAAGTACAGCATATATACTACTCCAGTTGCCCCATTGATAGCCGTTAATATGGCCTTAGACATCGTAAGAGTTGGTGTTGGCCTGGTAGAAATATAGTTAGAATATAATTCACTCAGGTATTCAGTCGTTGCTTGTGCTTTAAATTAGAAAACGTAATGTAACGTGGTACATTTAATAGCAAGGTCCGACCATTGCAACTATTTATTGAATTTGAACTCCACCAGCTTGGTGACCCTACCTAGAAACGTTCTACTGGAGTCCCGCCGCGTAGCCGCCATCTTGTTGCTAACTAGATCGCCCCCCTTTCAAAATAAATGAGGAGAGATGAATATTTCCACTCTCTAAGGACTACGAGATATAAAGCATTATTTAAATACATTTAATACTAATTTCTCTACTAAGTCGCCCTAGCTTATTTCTCTCCAGTTACTTCTCAGCATCATAGCTCAGATTCAGACTCAGGCTCACATTACCAAGGTTAATTTAGAAAACATTTCTCACGATTAAAGAAAGGAATCGTAAATAATTAATTACACTAAAGGAGCGCGTAAGTAATGGGGCACGAAAGGGAGCCTATCATCACTAAAGCTAGGTTTTGAGCATGCGAACGTTAAATTCAAAATACTGTAGGAAATCCTTCCAGTACCTAAACATATTTAGACCTCAGTTCTCGCTACCGATGATTTAAGATTATATGTAACCAAATCTTATTTGGAGTAAAACTTCAAGTTTGATTTCGAGTTGGCACTCAACGGGCGTGGGAAATGGTGACTGTACTATATAATTTAATACAAAAAGCTACGTAATGAACTGTATAAAATTATTGTCTTTCGGGATCAATAAAGTAACTCTACTACTAGGTTACTAAACTGAAGAGGCAGGTTAAACGGATGCGCGCTATATGGTTTTCATTAACCTGACGTTAGCTAGTTAGACAACAGCTACCATAATATATTTTGTTAATGATATTATTGTACGCATCTTAGTAGGTTTAATTTATTCGTGTAAGACCAATGTCAGATCATTGTGCGTCTTGTAAGCGCAATACTTGATTTAATAAGACTGTATAATTTACAGGGTTATATATCCAGTTGAGAGTTGCCAATAATACCCAAAACATTTTAATGGCCTTGACTCCCGACTTTTGTCCTTATATTTTAACAAGTTAACTTTTCGGCTAGCATTATGGCTGTTGAAATTTTACGATAATTCGTGTGTTAAAAGTTGCCCCCCTTTTTAAAACTGGCCCGACCTAATGACAAAGCGAAGCAGGCGGACTACAGTAGTGGCTTGCGCTCCATGGTTACCCATTTTAGGTAGACGTTAGCTAAGCTAGTTAAGGACACAGCCAATGATACGGTTATTTATCACTGTACATTTGTAAGATATTGTACTCACCTCGGAAAAAAGACAAAAATATAACCTATACTAAATCTACACTAAACACTATCCTACACTAACTACAATAAAAAATACAACAACCAACACCAATTCTACACTATATACACTATCTATATACAAACAAACACTTAATATAAACACTGAATATAAATATAAATACTAAAAACAATAAGCCTAAATATATATATATATATATATATATATATATACACTACCAAACATCTAAAATCTACACTATACTACAAAAACTGTCAAAAATCTCTCTGTCTGTCTCTCTCTGTCTCTCTCTCTCTCTCGCCAGCTGATACCCCACAAACTTTAACTGTCACTTGGTTGCAGGTTTTAAACACTTTGTGCGCGAGGCTAGCCACACCTTGGTTCTGGTTCTGCTGGATGGCGTGGCAGAACAAGTCGGCTGCCGGCCATCCTGTCAACTATCTGACAACATGAAATGTTGAACCATTTTCATTATGTTTAATTGCGTAGGTATATAAGGGTTGCTTTGGAAGTTGCAGGCCAGCGTTTCCAACTCCAATCTAACTGAAATGGCACCCGATCATCTTTTGGGCTACTTCTGAACAGTACAACATAGCAAGGTGATAAGCATATCCGTATCTAACAACACGGAATGCAGTCTGTGCACTTGTCTGGGAATAACTATATAAAATGCACATCAAGAAAAAGAGCAGAACAGAGCTTTCAGATGGTACTAAACACGCCCTGTGCACTAAAGTGATGATGACACAAACGAAGATTTAAAAAATATATATTATTATTATTAATATTATTATTATTATTATTATTATTATTTCAGTTATGCACAAACCTGGCATTCCACAGATGCAGCACTTGTAACCCTCTGCACTTAAGTATGTATTTATATTTATTATTTATTTCTTCTTGAACTGAGCTACCTTACCAACAACTAGATGTACCGCATAGCGGTACATGGTATGACCGCCGCAGTGTATTGAAATGTGGGAACTGTTGGTATGATGAGTGTGTGGTAGAGCAGTGTTGTGAGGTGAGAATTTGTGTGGAAATGATTTCCAGGAAGTGGGCATGAATGTGGGTTTTGAATGAATTACATTGTGTGTGTTTGAATAGTGTGTAGGAGTGATTTGTGAAAGGAATAGGCAAAATGAGATTTTGTACAATTACAGCGGCCCGCATAGGGCCAATTTTATGGCACGTGTTGTGCTTTTAGAGGTCTTTGTGTTGATCGTGCATGAGATAGGGCCAATTCTATGGCATGTGCTGTGCTTTTAGAGGTCTTTGTGTTGATCGTGTATGAGATATTTTATGCAGTTCCTACCTTCTTAGTCCAAAATATTGGCAATTCAAAATACCAATTTTTGCATTTACCCTTATCACTAGCTGGCGCTATGCTTCAAGTGAGTGTTTATGGGCTGGGCCGATACGCCTCTGTAACACCGACATATTAACACAAAATCGTTGTCTTGGGCAAAATTGTTGACGAATTATTTAACAAAAATAGTTTTTTGACACCTAGCTTCGCCAATAAACATCGCCCCCTATGACGAAATGTCACAAAATTTAGTACACATGAAAAGAAAGATGTTTAGAGATGGCATATCAACTTTGACCAAATTTGAGCAATTAAAAGCCAAAATATTGACTTTTGAAGAATTTTAAGCTACGTGTAAAATGTTCATTGACATGTAACTTCGAAACGGTTTATCTCAAGATAAATCCTTTGATAACTTTTTGTAAGCATTGTCTGTAGATGACATATACCAAATTTGGTGAGATTCACATGAACGGCCTATGACAAGTTTGTTCAAATTCGTTTTCGCGATGATAAAATTTCACGGAAATTGTTTTCGTTGGAAGTGGGCGTTGACCAGTGCTTTCAATGTGTGACGGTCAATAGACTTCATGAGAAAAAAAAAGTTGTTGTAAACATTAGCATTCTCTAGATAATAGGCAAAATGACATTTTCTACAATTACAGCGCCCCCTATGGACCAAATTGTATGGCATGTGCTGTGATGTTAGACGTCTTTGTGGTGATCATGCATGACGTATTTTGTGCAGTTCCCACCTTCTCGGTCCAAGATATTAGCAACTCAAAATACCAATTTTTGCATTTACCCTTATCACTAGGTGCCGCTATGCTTCAAGTGAGAGTTTATGGGCTGGGTCGATACGTCTCTGTAACACCGACATATCACAAAAATTTCATGTTGTTGGGTGAAACGTTCATTGAGTTATTCAGCAAAAAGTTTTGCCGGTCTCCCCCTCTTTAACAGACACTGGCACAGCGGGGAGTGGCCCTGTGGGACCAAAAGGTGTTATTCGCTCACAAACTTCTTGGGCTACATGCCTACAAACATTCATGTCTCCCCGAGTTTCAGTGTCCCGGGAATCGTTGATGAAAAATCGGTGAAACAACTTTGTTGTGTGGCAATAAAGCATTATCCATCTATATTGCCAAATGTATGTATTAACAAAGAACAAACATTAGATAAAAAATACTGATAAATAAGTAAGTGACATGTTTATTCAAATATACATTTTAAAAAGTCTTAAAATAGGTCTGTCATTATAATAATTTTATACATTCTATTTCATTTACACAACAAACAATTTAAGGAGGTAAATTCCAGCAGTAACAGAAAAAGGATGAAACTTGCAGGTTTCAATCACCTAACACATTTAAAATTAGGACAGGCTCATTTTACCTTAGACTTTTTACTGTTCAATACATCATGGGTTTCTGTGCATTGTCTTGACTACATTGTTTCTGCAAATCTGTGTACATCTCCAATACACACTAAATGAAACAAGTGATATGTGTCTGGACGGTCAGACAGAAGACTACATGATAATATTATTGAACAAATCAAAAAGCAGGTACTTACATGTCAGATGGCAGGTCTTGGGTCCAAAATGGCATCCTCTAATGCTAAAGTTGTGTCCATGTAAGTAGAGCATCCTTGGAGGTCTGCAGTTAAATTTGGATTTTTGCTATACTGAACACGTCCTTTGCCTTGATGTTCTAAAATAACATTACACCCAGTGCACTATCATGACTTTTGTACCCAATTTATGTTTTTCAGGGAATCACCCTTCTCAGGACCCTTCAAAGAAGTGACATTTGGGCTGATGTCATTTCCTGCAGCGGAGGCATGACACCAACCCTCTACACTCCATGTATGTTTTACTAACAGTCTCTATTGTCTTACTAACTTGCTACATACACCTCTTACCCTAGAAGCTTAGTTGTTGTAATGCTACGTTAATTTAAGATGATGGTGTAAATTACAAAAAAATGTGTACTGGGGAAGCTCCATAGTTCTAACAAAATCTTTGGTAGACCATAATTTCTGACACATCAAACTTTTATGTGATCTATCTCATTATCTAAGGCATAACGGTTGATGAGGTGACCAGTAGCCTACTTTTGACAGACAAGATTTAAGGCTTCTTGACTACAAACCTTATTTTAACATACTGTTATTGGGAGAATGCTTACCACTTCAGGTTCTATTATTTCCATATTACAACATTCTACATTCACAAACACAAACCATCCATCTCTGTTGTTTTCTCTGGCAGCTGTGCTCTGGACAGTGTGTCTGGGAGTTCAATGTTCCATGTCTTTTCCTCTTCTATACTTCACAGTCAGATCGTACCACGGCAAACGACCTACAGCCTATGACCCCCTGAAAGTGAAGCGTCTCCTAGATCAAACCAAGGACAGAAGTACTATCATGACCGCAAGAAAGCAGGCAAACCTCGTGTTGGTCTCAAGCCAGGAGATGAAGTCAGGATGCCACACTTGGACACCGACTGTGGTGGTCCAACAACACAGTACTCCTTCGTTATGAGCAGTTGAGACGAGGAATACCGCTGAACAGTCAACATTTCCGCCATAGCACTCCAGCTTGTCGTGAATTCTTAGAAATGATTCTGGAGGAGGTTTTGCTGTTCAACAGGTCTTTTATTCGTGTTCACCGAGAGGAAGCTGACCACAACAGAAACATCTCCTAGCCATCCTAACCTTCAGTTCTGTTCTGACTCCTTTTATACTAAACACATCAGTATCAGATTAACTAGTGCCCAAATTCAGACACACTGGATTTACACTCGTTATCCTTACAAGGTGACTCCCAACATAGCATACACCTAGGTAGGTTTCCTCTGTCAGCCGTTCTGCTGAGTGTGCAGTAGGCCCACACACACACACACACACTCTCTATTCCTGTCACACAGACTTTCAGACTCTAAGCCCATTTACAGAAATTACAACATATTCCTCCCTTTTTCGGAAGCCTATGCTTCTCGAAACAGCATTTTTTCACATCATTATCACACACACCATGCGATCACCCAAATTTTTCAGATGATAATCTTATCTGACTATCTGTAGAATATCCCTTAACCAGTGAGACCTCAGACCAACAGGGGCAAGGAAAAACTCCACTTACAGTATTTGACCTGAGCTTTTCATGACTTTTGCAACAATACATGGGAGAAACCTTAGGTGGATCCACGGGTCTGGGTCTTGACTCTCCCACCTGGAGTCTAAGGGTATATTCTCCCTAGTCTGATTCTCGCCAAACATTTCACAAACATCATTCTGATATCATTTTGATCATTCAGAAGGCTCCATAACTTTGATTTTCAGAATAACTCCGAAAAACTCTCCTTTAAGGATATCACACAATTCATGCAACTAGTTTCCTAAGCACTCTCATCAAATATCATGCTACTTAATGCAAAGTCATTCTTATCAAAGTCCCAAAATAATCCTGTAAGAGAAAATATTAATAGAACTTTGCCATTTTCAATGAATTTTCCTTTCTGTGTATGTGCATGTCAGTTTTTATTCTTGTTACTGTTCTGCAATCTTTATGAAGTGTGACGCATATCAGTATGTGAATTTTTATTTCATGTTGTTATGCAATGAGTGTACCAAAATATATAGGTTACTGTTTTTCGAATCTACTCTATATTTGTCTAAGTGTGTACTGCTCCTTCCTGCCAGGGCTGGTTGACAGTTCCGTGTATTCCACAAAAATCTTCTTTTCTCAAAGCCTCCTCCCTTTGAGGCTTATCATGATATATTCCATTATCGCGATGCCATTCGTAATCCACAATCGGTAATCCACATTGGTAATCCAAACTCAATCTTCAAAAAGCAACCTTTCAAGCTCTCCACTCAAGCTCACCACGGTCCTGTGGCTTTTGAGCTCGAACAACAAGCGGCAATTCCGCTACCTGGTGAAGAACAGCATCCGGAACCACATAGGGAGGGGCAGTTGGTATTTCCCGTTCGTCTCGATCATTGTCCTCTTCTTCTTCATCAGCCAGCCCCGACAGGACCATCTGGGATCTAACTTGCCGCTATTCTCACGAACAAGGTTCTCAGACAGGGAACAAGACAACAAAACATAAGGGAGACAATGAGAAGAATGGCTCCAATTAAAGCAGCTACTTTAACAAACCATGCACTGAAAGGCCCAAAAATTGTTTTAATCCAATGATCAAACCACTGATCAATTTTAGTATCTCGACCAGCATTTTCTGCAAGTTCAACACTCAAACTTTTCAACCTATTCATAGCCAAAGAAAAAGATCCATTAGCTGCTGTATTATTTGGGATATAAGTACAGCAATGAGGGCCTACCATTGCACACACACCCCCATCCTTGGCTAATAACCAATCCAATGCCATACGGTTTTGCATAGCCACTCTGGACGTGGCATCCAACTGTTCTCCCAAAGATTCAAGTGCCTCGACAGTGTAATTAAGAAATCGTTGCTGATTGTAATAAAGATAATTTGCTACTTCCCATAATTTACCAATTCCTATCATAGGAATAATTGCTTCAAATCCTGCTGCTATTTCACTTCTTATTTTATACTCTGCAGGTATTCCTCTAGGTTGACCAATTGCATCCAAATACACTCTTGGATCCTTTTCATACTTCTTAACACCTCTTGCCACTCTGTTTTTGTGAGTTGAATAATTCCCAGATGAAACATACGATGCATTTTTAGTCTCTAAGGCATATACAATTGAACTATCCTGCATTGCAGTAACACGTGCACAAAGACCATCCCAGTCTTTTGGCAGAGTATTATGCAACCCCCACTCTGGGCCACACGCCCACCAATAATCTGCCAAAGACACATTTTGATGTTCTAACATAGTTATAGGAAGCACATAAGGCCTATAACGATACTGAAATCGACGGTAGTCTGATTCTGCTTTTGAAACCCTTGGAAGAACTAACTGATATGGATGATCTATAACAAAAGTAATGTTACAACGACCTTGAAATGTTCCAACTTTTTCTTTTCCTTCACGCAAATAGCAATCAAAATCAAATCCGTCACCTAATTTGTACTTTTTGATAGTAGAAGGGAAAGTTTCTGGCCATTTATTCATCTTTTCACAGGCTTTAGATTTAAAAAGATCACGACGCTTAACAGCAAATTGTCGTACTTCAGTTCGTCTAACATTATCAAAATTAGAAGTTCCTAACCCTACCAAACATTCATAACCACTGACAGATAAGGGTTGTAAACAATCACGCACATGTGGTAATTCATGTCTACACTGGGTAGGATTTGGAGAACACTTTTTACATTCTTGATCATAGTATTCTACAGCATCGAAATGTCGGTGAGGTGCAGGAATGACAATCATTGGGGGTCGTGCCTGCGCACATACGTAACAGTTCTCTGGTGGATGATATGTTTTCGCAGTAAACTCAGCCCAATCATACCAACTACTATCCCAAAATGGCGAATAAATATCATCAGGACTACGAGAAATGCTTCTCTTGGCACGCCCATATGCACCACCCGAGTGATGTACCCATGAAACTAAAGGACAATTTATCTTATCACTACCCCATGTAGGTGTACCAGACCTAATTTTAGCACGGCTTCCTAATTGATAATTAATAACTTAATCAGCAGCGACAACGTATTTACCCATCCAGCACTTATTTTTCTTACACTTCAGTTGCACATTAATGCTTTCAGCAACCGGACCTTCGGGTGAACAGAAGTGATCCACACCGGGAGCCTGCCAAAGTTGAACTTGGCGACCATTTTTTGGACCTAATTCTACAATATATACAAAATCTGGAGTTTCTTTGAAGAACACCTGGATCGAGCAATTAATGGTTTGTTCAAGACTTTCAGCCTGAATATTTTCCAATATTATAGCTAAAACACATCTGACACTTCTTTCTTCCCATGAAACAAAACCATACTGTGAAACTGGTGGAGTAACATCATTTTCAATAGCAATAGTTGGAGTGATCAATTCAGATGATACTTCTTTATCTTTACCAACATTATCCTCTAGGGGGAGACGTTGATCAGGCTGACTCATTAGTGAGAGATTCATAGCGATATGGGATGGCTGACTCTGGGTTGTTATAGAGGAGGTGAGGGTCGAGTTGGACACCTCTTGTCCAAGGGTACTCGGTGGGACAGGAGCCCTCGGAGCTACCCCCGGATTGAGTATCGGAACTGGATTCTGGACCGGCCTCCGTACCTTCGGTGGTGATTTCGTCTCGCCTCTGCGACAAGGAGGGCATGTCTGCTCCTGACGCGGGGGCGCGGTGACCGCCTGTTGGTTCACTTCCTTTATCCACGTCAACTGAGGCTGTATCCCCCAATCCTTCGGCTGTATCAGAATCGGAAGGAACAGAAACATACCTGCTACTATCAGTAGTATATAGGCGGCACTATGTGTCAAAATGATTGATTGCCTGGAATGTACGGTATGTTTGGAATGTCGGGTATTTCCGGTATGTGTAGTATGTTAAAAATTTTGGTTATGTTTTGTATGTCAAAAAAATTCTGTTCGGTGCTCCACGTGTGTTTTGTTTACATTCGCCCCCTGTGACGTGTACGGTCCACGTGCGAATGTTTACATGTGTCAGCTGTGGAGTTTGCGAGTGCCGCGTCACACCCCGCCTTGGGTGTGTGTGTGTGTTTATCGCAAACGCTGTGGGGATGTGCCTATGTCTGGTATGTAGGTCCAGTCTGCAACCCCCTCAACATATACATACTGTATGTACCCCACACGTCCGTTGTTTGTGTAAATGGAGCCATTTGTGTGATACTGTAACCAAACGCATCCCCATATGGTTCCGGATGACCCGGGGGTCTGTTTTCGTAGACTGCTGCAGGCGCCGGGGGTTTACAACGCTGGGAGATGTATTATGCTGACCTGTGATTAACCCCCCTAACGGGTTTTGTTCATTCAACGAAGCAGAAGATGTGTTGGGATGCATAGATCGGTTACGTGTGTGTGTGTGTGTGTGTGTGTGTGCGTGTCTCCCCCCTATGCCCCGTGTGTTTCAAGACTGTGAGTTTGTGAAAATAAAAAAAAGGCATTCGTAAAAACAGCCTATATGTCTACAAAAGCACAATACAATATAAATAAATGATAACGTTGTGCGGGGAGAAGCCAATCGTCGGAGGGAATACGTAGGTTATGCTGTAGGGTCCATACTGTAGGGGTGCAGATCTTTGATAAAAAATAGATGTGTGCGTTATATTTAGGAATGTCAAGATTATGTATGACGTGTCAGATTTCTCTAGCATGCATGCCTAGTATGCCAAACTTCTCTAGCATGTAGGGTATGTCAAATTTTTTCCTAGCATGCATGGCATGTTAAATTTCTCTGGTATGTAAAATGTGTCAAAATCTCTAGGGAATTCGTAGGGGTGTGCAAAATATGGACCAATTGTATCGTGTCTAAATGTTTTGTGCATACCCCCATCATAGTATAAAGGCTTGGTACATAGTACAACATAGTTATAGCAGTAGCGGGTTTTTCAACACTAAAAACAATCATGGATAGCGACGCTGCACCTCGATCTGTGAGAAGAAGGGTTGAACTTACACCGGTTGACGAAACCATGGATGCAAGCCATGAGATTGTTATGGCACCCAAAAAAAGACGGCCTGAGAGTTTTGTACACTTTCTCCGAACCCCTACAGAACCAGAGGAATACGAATGGCTCATGTCTGACGGTCGTATAGGGGGATATGTTTTTGTGAAAGAAATTCAATGCGTGTTATTGTATACATTGGATTCCGAGGGTATGATTTTTACAGACCAACAGCCATACCTATCATTCTGTCTTCACGATTGGCGTATGTTCAGAAACAAAGTGTGGAGAGACTTGAATTACCCTGGACTATGCGCCAACTATTCAACTGTTTTCGACAGTGTGATACATCAAAAAAGTTATTACATATTTGCGAAACAGCTGGACAAGGACCCCACAGACTACATATATTTTTGTAGTCCTTCATACAGAGTTGTAAATGGTATTCATGACCACAAACCTGAACAACTTGTGGAGGATTTGAAAGTTGTCTACCCACGAGCTGATGTACCTGTTTTAAACAATATTTTCAAGAAGATAGATCGTTTGTTCAAATGGGGTGAACATCTCTTCAAATATACGCTTCTTAAAAAACGACTTTTTCAATCATGGCCTGATAAGGAGCGAGTTGTTTCTGGGCTGGACGCCCCAGTAATCTATAGGGGTCCTGGGGTCGTAGCCCCTAGAGGTGAGCAGAGTGAAACGGCTATGTTTAAAACGTGTCAAAACCCTATGTGGTGTGCTCCATTAAGCGAATCAGAAAACACCAATGATGATATGGACTGTGTGACCAAGCTGTTTGGACAGATGTCTTTGGCTAGTGATGACGATGATGATTCGGCATGTACATCTGGTGACAAAGCATTTTATATGAATTCTGATGACCAAGGACCTACTAAATTCTTGGGCGGGGTCTGCGACTTGTGGAGTCCTCAGACGTCCCCCATAAGGGATACGCCTTGCTGACTAACACTTTAAAAGGTAACACGCTAGTGGTGCTTACATAGTTCCGTCTCAACAAACCATTATATTTTGTTAACCACAGCTAACAAACAGTCTGTGTCGAGATGTCTGAATCCGGTACGCAGTGTGTTGACATGTCTGACGCTTCTTTTACAACGATGTCTTCCACAGAGAGTGGGCCCGTCGCTGCAATAACGCTGGATGCATCAGACCCTACAGCTGTTCCGGTGGATCGTGTGAAGGCCTGTGTGGTTATCATGCTACAACATATTATTGAATATGAACTGCAAAAAAATTGTTACGGCTGCCAGACAGGGCATCCCTCTCAACGCCGCCACAGCTGCCTGTATGAAGCGGCTCCATATTTTTTCCAGGATCATTTTGAAGAAATGACACAAGGTATTGACGACCCTGCATTGATGCAGACCATTTTCACTCTGTTGGGTCACTACGGGTTTAACCCCCACCCCCAAAAAATATGGGACGTTGTAAAATGTGTTATGCATGAATTGAGGAGCGAACCATACATCTGCGGCTATCTGGAGGATTTCAGTCAAAATTGCATAGACACTGGTGATAGAAACATCATTTTTGATGCTTTAACAACTTGGCGCGCGGAGCACCCATGGGAACCTGCGGGAGTGTATTTTGGCGAGCAGAGCATGTGAAACAACGTGTGAGATACGAACTAACTGGTTTACTGTGCGATACCATCTGTCAAAATGCCTCCTGTAAACCTACGAACTTTAAAACATCACCCCACCGCATGTATGCAATCAAAAAAGAAATGTCACTGGTTCGATCATCAGCTGAAGACTGGGCACGGTTATTATACCTGGGTGGTTTAACAAGCAAACCGTATCATGTAGTAGTGTGTGATATTGCTAAATGTATAGGTGTTTTCAAATTAGGTCACATTCTAACATTCTGTACTTATATAAACGATATGTGTGTAATCAAACTGCGTAAAAACGAACATATAGATGTGTTTACTGTTGTAGATTGCGCAGTTAAAATCCTGGTTAACAAACATCTTGATGTATGTGTTGATTTTTTAAAACATCTTGATTCCGTACCATTGATGGATTTGTAAACAGTGTGTTAATAAACCTTATATGCACGTAGAGATTTTGCTTCGTGTCATTATTGTGCTGCAACAGATCATGGAAAGTCTTTTAAAAACTGTCTACTACACCCCGTCCAGTGAGGGATGTTTCGGTGGTAAAAACAGATTGAAGCAAGCTGTTTTTAAAAAAACAGGGAAGTGTGTATCAGACAAAACTGTAACGGACTGGCTGTCTGGCGAGGATGCATACACACTGCATAAACCGATCCGTATTAACTACTTTAGAAACAGAGTATATGTTAACGGCATTGATAAACAGTTTCAAGCTGATTTGGTTGATATGACTATGTTTTCAACTCTAACCCTTTTATCGACGGGTTCCATTTTAAAAATGTAGAATGTATGAAATTTCTATACGGTAAATATATATATAGGCTATATATATATAGGCTATAGGCCTATAAAACTACAAACGCATCCCACCATCAACTAATGACACAGGCTTTGTACAAGGGAGATCATAAATTCTAACTTGTCCAAATACACATCCATTACAGCTGTAAAATCATCGAGCGCCCTTGTCAGTTTGTCATCAATTTCTAACAAATCACCCACATCATTATTCAGGCGTACAAAGGCATCGGTATGCTGTACTGGTGATTCCCTACGTCTTTTGACCCGTTCTACCATATTCATAACATCGTGCAATACAGACCCTATTTCATAACGGCGTTGTGACTGCAGGCCGGCTGTGGTGTTAACGTCTGTCGCATGTGCAGATAATCCTTCGCTGCTTACCGAATGCAAATCCTCCTGCTGATCGGTGTGCTCCGCCGCTACTGGCGCAGTCCCCTCTTCATCACAGGCATCTGTCAAATCTATAATTACGGGGTCAACAACACTCCGACAAGCATGCTGTGCCGATGGGCCTTGGTCTGCACAAGCCCTCTGGGTTGCTCTCCTAACAGCTGTTTGGTTGTCTGTAATTAACACGCACGCACACACACACACACACACACACACACCCACACACACACACACACACGCACATTTTATTACACAATTACTTTCATGACCATAAAAGACAGTCTATACTGTTATCGATACATTGTACATCCATAGCTACAACTGTTTGAGAATATAATACATACCACAGATCTCAGTAACATCATGCGTTGACCTTTTACAATACCCAGAGCCAGCATCCCCCGGGAATAATCGCTTTCTCGAAGAGGTGTTATCCGGGGTCCTAATTACACTCTGACGGGGTTGCTCGCTTGCGTTGTGATTCACAGGCTCTGGGATTTCTGGGGGTAGGTTTTCTGATAGTGTGGGCCTCTGGTGTTCTGGCGTTTCCGGTACACATGTGACGACGGGCCCCGCTGTTGAAACGAGTTAAGCAAGAAGGTATGTGTTAACAGTTGTTTATAAAAAACATATATGCATGCTGGTGTGTGTTTGTTCACCCACATTGAGGCGTGCCTGGTACAAAGTCTTCTTCTTCTTCTTCTGATTCGTTTTCCTCTTCCACACAATTCACAAGATTATCGTTGGTGACAGATTCCACCGTTGTATTTAATTCATCTTGCACTGATAAAACACAATCACATCAGAATGTAATCTCATTAATTAAAAAAAAAAAAAAAAAAAAAAAAACACACACACACACACAATATTATTATTCAAACACAACAACACTCACAAAGTTGTGTAAGGTTAAAAGACCAATCATCTTCATAGACCGTTTCTTCACATGTCAACATGTCCAGATCGGTGACCACATCATAATCCGATAATTCAGTCACAGGTCCATACGCTATAAAACAGAGCAATATAAATATAGGGGCTATATAAACACATGCATGGTTATTCTGACATTTGCAACACTTAGGCCTTCATAAGACATACTTACAATGTTGAGCTAGGCCTGTATTTTCATCCTCAGCCACGGCGTGCCTGTTAAAACCTATAATTGTGTATACCTGTTTTTAAATAAATGCAATACATACATTTTAAACCAATACAACAGTCTGGCGGGTTTTAGATTCAAAACCAAGTATTGGTATCTCACTTGTGTGGTGGTCCATATCGATGATGCTTTGGCCCTGGTCCAAAGAATTGCTTTCAGGTGCTATGTTCTGTACAAGAACTCCCAATGTGTGTATTTGTGTGTATTTATGGGAGGGTGTTAACGAATGAATTAGCATACGTCAAACATATTACGTTCGTCATTCAAACATAGACACACACCCCCGACCCCTGAGACTCAGACATCCATAGCTACCACGAGTTTTTAAGATTTAAGTAAAATGCTAAATGTTTCTTGTCTAAAAGATTCTTTTTCTTAAGGCTGATGGAAAATATAACGCACACATCTATTTTTTATCAAAGATCTGCACCCCTACAGTATGGACCCTACAGCATAACCTACGTATTCCCTCCGACGATTGGCTTCTCCCCGCACAACGTTATCATTTATTTATATTGTATTGTGCTTTTGTAGACATATAGGCTGTTTTTACGAATGCCTTTTTTTTATTTTCACAAACTCACAGTCTTGAAACACACGGGGCATAGGGGGGAGACACGCACACACACACACACACACACACACACGTAACCGATCTATGCATCCCAACACATCTTCTGCTTCGTTGAATGAACAAAACCCGTTAGGGGGGTTAATCACAGGTCAGCATAATACATCTCCCAGCGTTGTAAACCCCCGGCGCCTGCAGCAGTCTACGAAAACAGACCCCCGGGTCATCCGGAACCATATGGGGATGCGTTTGGTTACAGTATCACACAAATGGCTCCATTTACACAAACAACGGACGTGTGGGGTACATACAGTATGTATATGTTGAGGGGGTTGCAGACTGGACCTACATACCAGACATAGGCACATCCCCACAGCGTTTGCGATAAACACACACACACACCCAAGGCGGGGTGTGACGCGGCACTCGCAAACTCCACAGCTGACACATGTAAACATTCGCACGTGGACCGTACACGTCACAGGGGGCGAATGTAAACAAAACACACGTGGAGCACCGAACAGAATTTTTTTGACATACAAAACATAACCAAAATTTTTAACATACTACACATACCGGAAATACCCGACATTCCAAACATACCGTACATTCCAGGCAATCAATCATTTTGACACATAGTGCCGCCTATATACTACTACTATCATAAGGCCCGCTAAGAGGCCGAACACTCTGGTCCAACCCTCCAGCTTGACCACTTGAACCAACCCCTCCGTCAGCGGGTAACGATTGCGAATCCGTCGTATCTGGCGAATGCCCCTCGCCATTGCTGCTTAAGCGAACAGAAGACTTTTTCACTGAGTATGGTCGGTCCTTATCCTGTGGGGAAGGTGCTCTGTAACATAAATTCAGATGGTACCAGGTTTTGGAGCCCTTAACTCGTACAGCAGTTGGAGTAGCCTGTACAACCTCGTATGGTCCCTCAGCACGAGGCTCCAAACAAGTTCTTTTAATAGCCTTAATATAAACCCAATCCCCCACTCCGACAGGCATTTCGTTAGTAGCATTCCGTCTTTCCTCATGCGTAACGGCTTGATCTCGAATTGCAGCATGAATATTAAGCAACTGTTCCAAATAATGTTTAATTTCAAGTTTCAACTGATTTAATGAAGGTCCTCTGCCATTCCCACGAATACGCGGTGTAGGCATCGGTCGTCCAAAAAGCATTTCCGCTGGAGTTAAATGTGTTACACGATGTTCCTGAGTTCTCATATGCATAAGAGCAATAGGGAGTGCGTCCAACCAATTAAGACTAGTACTTGCACAAATCTTAGCAATTTTATTTTTCAAAGTACCATTTGCTCTTTCAACAATACCTTGACTCTGAGGGTGATATACACACCCAAACTTTTGCTTAATTCCCAATGCTTGACCTATTTTAGCCCATGTTTTAGCTGTAAACGCTTTTCCATTATCCGATGAAATAATTTCAGGTATTCCAAAACGAGGAATTAACTCTCGTGTGAAAAACTTAATCACTGTTGCTTCATTCTGTTCCGGGCTTTCACAAGCCTCAACCCATCGCGAAAACCTACAAACCACTACCAGTACATAACGATATCTCTTTACTGTTTTAATCATATCAATATAATCAATGACCACATGCTTAAAGGGTCCTTTGGGAACTGGAAACCCAGCCAACGGATTAGTTGGAATGCCCTTCCTGATATTATGCATATGACAGATCGAACATCGTTGCAATACGTGATCAACCATATCATTCATGCACGGAGACCAGAATCCCATGGCACGAATTTTTCTTAACACCTCCCTTTTAGACTCATGGCCTACATCATGCACATCAGAGATCAGCATTCCAAGCAATGTTAGTGGAGCAACCATAAATCCTTCGTGGTTACGCCATACTCCATCCGGTCCCCTGGTTGAGCCCTTGTCTTCCCATGAAGACTTCTCAACCAATGAGGCGATTTGCTGAAGACGAATAACATCATCCAATGACGGTTTAGGCTGTAAGACATGCAAAGGTGCTTGAACCCCAAGGCGAGGAGAAACCTCTGACGTTGACTCACATATGTACGCCCAACATTCCGGACAGCTGCCACGTTGACACAATGCGCAACAAAGTGGCTCGCTGGCATGGAAATGTCCTGATGTGTTTGACAACTTACACCATCTGCACGAGTTAGTATATGCATAAGGACATGAATACGGACAAGAAACCTTTCTTGATGATTTCCCACTCCCAGTTGCACCATCAAGAATTGTTGAATGTAATACATGCATCATTCCCCGTTTACATGGTGAATCAAATTCTCTAGCCTTTAATGCTGCATCCTTTGCTATTTCACCTGCTAGGGCATTGCCCCGTGTAATTAAATCATCCCCCTTTTTATGCGCCCGACACTTGCAAATAGCCAGACGAACAGGTGACATCATAGCGGCTAATAACAGTTGTATTTGATCCAAATGTTGAATTGGAGAGCCATCTGATTTCTTAAACCCCCTCTGTTTCCATTGGGCTCCATGAACATGACAGACATTATGTGCATATGCACTATCAGTAAAGATAGTTGCGTGCTGACTATCGGCTAATAAACAAGCCTCAGTAAGAGCCTTTAATTCAGCCAATTGAGCTGAACAAGGTTGCTTACAAGGAATGCACATAACGACTTCAAACGTCTCTTCTTCTTTTAACTGGACAACACTAAATCCAGCACACGTCTTTATGTCATAATTATAGCTGGAACCATCCACGAAAAACACCAAACCAGATTCAAGAGGTTCACTTTCTAAATCCGCACGTAATTTAGAAAAGACTAAAGAATCTGCTACACATTCATGGGGCATTCCTTCATAATCCAAAGGAATCCTATCCGCTGGATTAGTTGCCATATCGCATGTTTTAATAGTAACATCTGGACAAAAAGACAAATCATTGTACTTTAACTGTCTCTGAGGTGTCAGACAAAACCTTCCTTGCTCGACCAATTGTGAAATGGCGTGAGCTGTGTAAATCGTAATTGGCCATCCCATTGTTATACCCGTTGCTTTAACATATGCCATATAAACAGCTTCAACACCCTGATAACAAGGTGGATAACCCTGAGCCACATCGTCCAATTTAGAACAATAATATGCTAATGCTTGTTTGGCCTTTCCTTTACACTGGGCTTGAGTTAACATGCCGGTCATGTAAGCATCTCGTCCTTCCTTTTTTTTTAACAGCCACATAAAGATGAAAGGGCAGTTCATAATTGGGAAGCGCTAAAGCGGGTGCTCGTTGAAGTTCCATTTTTATCAAAGTAAATGCCTGCTCACCATCAATAGTCCATGTTAAAGATTTATGCAATCCTCCTGCCGTTGCGGCAGCAATCATTGCGCGAAGTGGAGCTATTTTGTACTCATGACACTCAATCCATTCACTACTAAACCCAACTAAGCCAATAAACGTCATCATTTGTTTAATTGTTTGTGGTTTTGGTACCTGTGTTATTGCTTTTATCTGATCCTGGGCTATACCACGCTGTCCCTGCGAAATAGCTCGTCCCAAGTATGTCACTTCGGTTTCAACGAACTGCAACTTTTTTCGCGACACCTTATGACCGCCTTCTGCCAACGTCTGTAATAACATCAATGTATCTTTTTCACATGTCTTTGCATCTGGTGAACATAAAATTAAATCATCAACGTATTGTAACAGGGTACTAGTACATGAAAGATGTTTCAAATCTTCCTTTAATACCTGATTGAACACCGTAGGCGAGATTTTTAATCCCATCGGGAGACGCGTGAATTGGTAGTAGGTATCCAAGTATTTAAATCCACACAATCCCTTGCTGTTTTCAGCTAATGGAACCGTGTAAAAGGCTGATACAAGGTCGCAAACAGAAAAATATTTTGCGGATGGTGGCACATTTGTCAAAAGTGATGTTGGTGATGTGATATAATTAGGCATATCTTCCAATACTTGATTAAGCGAACGAATATCAATCAAAAGTCTCCAATTAACTTTATCCGCCTTCTGAATTGCAAAAATTGGTGAATTGGCAAGAGGCCTATTTACAGGTTCAATTACTTTAGCCTTCAAAAGGTTATTTATTATACCACGTAATCCAACTGCTGCTTCTGGCGAAACAGGGTACTGGCGATGGAAAGGCAAAATTGCACCTGGTTTTACACGTAACTCAACGGGACTGGCAGATTTAACGAGCCCTACATCACTGTCATCTGTCGGCCAGACGCAGTCCGGAACTTGTCTTAAAAGTTTGTCCTTATAATCAGTCCTTCCCTCAGCTTGTAACATCATTTTCCACGGTGAATACGTTTGTTGTATTGAAGTCGTCTCATCTCTAATACAGACAACGGCTGATGCCACTGTGTTTTCCAACACCTGTATCCCACTCCTGGAAATTTTGAATATAAACAGTAAGGGTTTTTGAAAGGACATTCCTGTATATTCATTTCCATATCGAAATCAATTCGTTCGTTATCGTTAACATTTTTGTCAGCTAATTCCACTATCTGAGGCGTACCTCTGAGTTCCAATTCCTCAGAAATTCTTAAAAGTACACCATCTTCTGAAATCAGTTTACAACCTTTACTAATAAAAGGCCAAGTCGTTAAAAATGCTCTCATCATCATGTCACCTACATGCCTTACTCGATAACCTTTACCAGTAGCAAGAACAATGTGAGGTACAGTATGAGGTACGTCAAAATGTTGGACTAACGTTTCATCAGCGAGCAGGACAAACATCCCTACTCCTTCGGGTCCAACAACAATATCTTTAATTGACAAAGAGTAATTCTGCTGAACGGGCACTTCTTGCTGCCACTTACATTCAACAGAGTTGTCCATTAAGGGGTCAACTTTCAAAGTACAATGTACAGGGTAATAAGAAAAACGTAACTCGGAATTGTGTTAGTTTGTAAACGAAAGGTCATCAGTTGTGGGATCGCCCACTATCGAAGCCAAGTTAACTTTGCGCAATGCATCAGTCAAGGCATCTTTGCCGATAATAATTCCAAGCAAATACTTAATGTCCCCAAGGGCAAGTGTCTGGCCCTCAGTCTGATCTTCAAATTTCATAATCCATGCACCCGCACCCTCCTGCAACGACGGCAGACGCGAGATAAGACCCTGTACGTCAGAATGTCCCCATGGCTGGTAATGCGAACCCGATCCCTTAACGATAATGGGCATTTGTGTACCAAATGGATAAATGTTCTTAACTAAACCCTTCTTAAGTGATGTCAGTGTTTGCTTATATGTGTTTGCATCCCTTAATTTACCAAGGGTGTTTTTCATTTTGTCATATAATAACGGAGCCATTGGTGTTGCTTTATCATCTTCCTCGTCCTCCTCCTCCTCATCTGTGCTAGCGGTAACGTAACTATGCAAATTCTCAACATTGGCCTCATTCTGATCCTGCAACAAGACAGTGAGTGATGCACCCTGCGGCGTCTGCCCCTTCAAATAGCCACGCTGCACAGAAAGCGTACACAGTTCATCATCAGTGGCGGCTTTGCCACAACACTTTTTATACACTTCTATAGCTGTATGAATCAATCGAGTCAAATTCTCAATTTGAAGCTGACGACTCAAGACATCCCTCGAATACTCGAAGGTAGATGGTCCGAGTTCTACTCTGGACCGTTCTTGTTTAATAGTATCAATAAGGTTTAAAATAGTTGGTGGTGACAGACCTCCTTTTTTGGCTATAGAAACATATTTCTCCAATTTAGCATAAACAGTACGCCGTTTTTTCCAATTGGCCAATGTCTTCACGATTACGCGAATCAGCATCACTTTTAACCTTTTTTGCTGATGTCTGTACATCCTGCGCAAGCTCCTTTAATTCTTGTTCTATTTCAAAATCAACTTCCCCAGTTTCTTCTAAAACATCATCACCAATCATGCATCGACGTCGTTCAACTTTACTCCAATCTTCTTCATCTAATCCATAATGAACTCTTTTAGAAATTACAGTAGGAGAGACTAATCTCTCTCCATTCTGTTTTAACTCCTGTAAACGTGTACTTTCTGTCGACGCTGCAGTGTGATCAGGTGGGACTAAATGACAGTCATTCAAATGCAAATGATCTTGCTGCCTTAACAGCTGTTCCGTTAACTCATCTATTGGAAGCGAGTGAGCTCTGTCAGGCGACATCGAGCCTGAAGCGCATTGTCGTGAGGTTTGACCAACGTGAGACGGAGATACTGAACCTTTATCTATTTTAGGCGAAATATTTTTAATCTGATCAGCCAATGTAACAACACTTGCTGCTACATCTTGTACACAATGCAAGAGTTCTTCCTGAGGTGGAACCATTTCCTCAGGTACATCTATCCGTCCTTTAAACTTTAATTGAGGGTATACCCCAGCATCTTTGTTTAATACAGGCAGCAACGTTTTTGCATCGTTATACGGAGGTGGTTTAATTCCCACGTCCTCTTTTGGTGCGTCCTTTTTAAATATAGCTACTCCGCACTCCTTCATATTAGGCTGCGCGCTCATAGCTAAGTCAATAAACAGTTTTAATATGTCTAATTCATTTTGTCTTTTCATTTGCCGAACCTTCGATGTATCAGTGCATTTATAGTCATTGATTTTCCCTTCTAGTTGTACTAAAATCCTAAGATCCAACGTTCCCATTTTGGGCCATGGATCACAGTCCTTTTTCGTACGCTTTTCCCATTTAGCACTAATTTTTCGAATTTGCTTTTCAGCAATCCTATTTTTACATATTACTTGCTCAAGCGGCATCAGTTCCCTTGTATACTTCTCCTCCATCTTTCTACAGCACAGTAATCTAACAACCGCTATCGTGTACACCACAAAACAACTTACAGCTAGATGTCACCTTGTTCGCTATGCTTGTGCAAGATCACAAAAAGGTTAGTTTGGAGATGTTTAATTACCACTCGTCCCTGTCGTCCTTTCCAATGGCAAACGAATAGCTGCGGTATTCTTCAAATCCGTCCGTTTTACAAATCTGAAATAAACAATTATAACTATTACAACATATTTTATATTGTAAACTTTTCTCCACTTTACTTCCTCTTATTCTTATTCTTATTATTTTATTTTTTATATCTTTCTTTCTCTTATATATATATTATATATATATAGGTCAATATTTACTTCACCGTTCTCCCCACTTTCCAGCTATGCAGCAAGGAAATAGCTGGACTACTTAAAGAGTTAGCATCTTAAAAAAATAAAATTACAACACCCTGAATGGTTTTGTCGCTGTTCATGCACAAGGCAGCGAGAAGAGAGGTAACAGCTGTTCGCGCTAAATAGCCACACCTCAACTTCCAGCACCACAGACCTGAGGCGACACATAAATCATTCCATCCACGTTAAAGATACCCAGCAGACCACCCAAAGGGGCGCATGCAGGCACAGGCGCCTCTGACCAGGAGACAAGACACGTCGAGCAGCGACCTCCGACCCCAGAGAGGCGTCAACCTACAGCATCCTTTTCAGGCAAGATGCGTATTTAGAACTCTGGAGGCAGGGAAATACAAATGTTAATACAGACATACCGTAAGGTACTATGCTTCACAAAAGCACAGTATCCTTACTCAGAAAGATTTAACGCTCATATGAAACAGAAAGCATTCATCCTATGAGCAAAACTTTCGCATCACGAGAAAACAGTCTCATCATTCAGACACATTTATTACGAAGACGTTAGGGTTACTTCTCTTTTTCCGGCCCGACCTGGCTACAACCTCCGTAGACCTTATCCAGGATTAGGGGCTTATGTGGCGGGCCAGTCTTACACAGGGACCAAAACCGTGGGGGTCATACCAAGGCGTGCCCAAAACTATGACAGATTAATTGCAAAACCCTACATCACGGCAACCCAGCCGTGGCTAGCGCTTTTCTCTTATCTCATTATTCATCTTTACACTTGTGGCCCACGTCTCCTCTGTCGGTCCTATGTTAAGCTAAGCTATGAGATACGTGGCCTCTGACAAGCACAGTATCCTTTCACATGCAAATAAAGAATACTGCAAAACGGGACCTTAGCTCGAAGACAATGACACAGACAATTTTAACGAAAACACAGTTAAAACCTGTGAATAAAGTTAGATGACACAACATAAAACAATATTGAGTCATGCAACATGAAAAAGGACCTGCAATCAGCCCGTGGACCAGCCACAGACAGACAACAAAATCCTCTTCCAGTCGACCTGATATTTAATCGATGAAGACAAAAAATGAACACACATCCTAATAACAAAATACATTAATTTAGTAACTCACCCAAGCCAATCAGTACGGAAGCAAAGGCTTCCCGTCCCAAGAGGGAGACGGATCCAATTGAAACGCAAACCGTTCGTGACGCCAAATATGTCGTGAATTCTTAGAAATGATTCTGGAGGAGGTTTTGCTGTTCAACAGGTCTTTTATTCGTGTTCACCGAGAGGAAGCTGACCACAACAGAAACATCTCCTAGCCATCCTAACCTTCAGTTCTGTTCTGACTCCTTTTATACTAAACACATCAGTATCAGATTAACTAGTGCCCAAATTCAGACACACTGGATTTACACTCGTTATCCTTACAAGGTGACTCCCAACATAGCATACACCTAGGTAGGTTTCCTCTGTCAGCCGTTCTGCTGAGTCTGCAGTAGGCCCACACACACACACACACTCTCTATTCCTGTCACACAGACTTTCAGACTCTAAGCCCATTTACAGAAATTACAACAAGCTGCCAACCATCCGCGCCACTGTATCTATTTTCCTGC
Source organism: Coilia nasus (assembly GCA_027475355.1). Classification (NCBI taxonomy): domain Eukaryota; kingdom Metazoa; phylum Chordata; class Actinopteri; order Clupeiformes; family Engraulidae; genus Coilia; species Coilia nasus. Next base: position 867,607 of record CM050221.1, read on the forward strand.
CCTATTTTGTAATAGCTCATTATGTACCTAATTGTGGTGTTTGAAGAAGACAACAAAACTGGACCGGTGGCCAAAGAATGGTTTTCTGGAGGGCTTGCATGGTGGCCCCTAGCCTGGGTGTGCCCATACTGCCTGTGACACTGCATTTGCATTTCGCGAGCAAGTCAGTCTGGGCAAGCTGCCTATCTAAACCATTTCTGCTCAGCCCTCAGATAGGGGGCCAATGAAAATCGAGCATTTCAAAAGGCAATGACGCGGTAGTTTAGGCCGGCTTAGGTAAAAGTTTAATTTATCAGTTAGTCCCGCTGGTAGCCAAGTCGATGGGGCTTTGCGAGAACGCTGTTGTGGCCATTTCGCCTTTGATCGCACTGATTCATTTTTCGAATATCAATATTGAATGACCAACCCCAGCCACTCTCATGTTCACCTCACAAAAATCTGACAAGTCACAAGTCCAACAAAAATCATTTAACGCCATTTCTATATGACTACAGGCTACTACTACTTTTTGTTTGGGTCAAGCAGTTTCTTTTGCCGCGTGTACATCAGAGGACAGAGGGGTGTGATTGGTTGAAGCTTCGTCGGCAGTAGCAAACAGAGGCATTTGAAAGAGGCGGGTTAAGCCCGCCTTCTGAGAAATGGGTTTACAACACAGCTTGGCCAGACCAATGCTCGCAGAGCATTGACAAGTCGCGATAGCCAGGCTAGGTGGCCCCCACATAAGGACAAAGTTCAGATTTTAAAGGAGAACTTCGGTGTAAAATGAAAATTGGCATGTTAAAACATCATACCGAGTTGGTATGTGTACTTGATTTAGCCTGTTGCATTCAGAGTTTAACGATTTTTTATAGTTTGACCCAGAAGGCTAACAATGGAAGTGGTAGGTGCCCTTAGACGAAGCATGACAACTACGCTATTTTTAAACCATTAAAACAGCTCGAAGAAACTTCACATTCCATTGGTAGTACAACAAAGGCTCTGGCATTCAAAACGAACCACTGAGAATATTGTAAATGTACACAACGTTTATTTAAAAAGCTGTTCTTACATGCAGTCGTTTGCAGTTGTTTCTCATTGCCGCCATGATGAAAGTCCAAACAAGTTGATTGTACTACCTCTCCTCCTATTCTTCCTGCTGGTTCGTGTTCGTCAATCGACCTGTGCAGACTTTCATCATGGCAGCGACGAGAAACTACAGCAAGGTACTGCTTGTCAAAACGGTTTTATTAATAAATGTTGTGTACACTTACAAAGTTCTCAGTTCCTGGCTAAATCAATTTTGCTCCCTAGTACACATACCAACTCGGTATGATGTTTTAACATGCCAATTTTCATTTTACAAGTCACAGATGATTAGATATGCTTCTGATAACCCATGTAATATTCTATGCACTATGTTGCAAAACTATAATTGGCATGTACAATAAAATCTTTCCCGGTCTTCTTCAACCACACTCCTGGAGCAATTTCTTGCGCAAGTCGCCTGAAAAACATAATGCGTAATGATAAGTATTTTTTCATAGAAGTTGGAAGACTAATAACTAGAGAAAAAAAAACGTTTGCTGAAACCTGAAGCAGTAGAACAAGGCTTTTGCTGAAACCTGAAGCCGTAGAACAAGGCTTTTGCTGAAACCTGAAGCCGTAGAACAAGGCTTCCGTAAACTCAGTAAAGTGCATCAAACCTAAATATGTTTTGGTAGACCGCATCTCCAAAACCATCAGGACGCAAAGAGTCCAGAAATATGGCCTCTTTCTTCTTGACTAACAAAACCTGCAAATGTATACCTGTTACATATAGTAGCTACCACTGTAGGGCTGTAAAGAAACAAGAAAACTAAAAACTGTAACTGTAACTGTACACAGAGCATGTAGTGGTCTGCATGGTTGGGCTGCCTACTCCATGCTGGGATTATAATGGCATCCTTTGATCCCACGTTCTCCTAGAGAAATCAGGTTTGCATGTCCATAAGCTTTTAGGCCATTACATTTTTAGTGGTTCATTTACTGCATCTTAACATTTAAGGTATTATGTAACTCACCGGCAAACAGGCTTCACCCATCTTCCAGAAGGGGACTGTGTATAGGTCCACAATGTGGACATCCATTCCCTAAATGTATACAATGTCAGTGTTTGATGGAGTTTGAATATGAAATTAATACTGCATTGTTGCATCACGCAAGAGCCCGCATGCAGCGGCGCATTGCGTGATTGCATAATTATTATTATTACTATAGTGATACTGTGTTGTTGCATCACGCAAGAGCCCGCATGCAACGGGGCATTGCGTGATTGCGTCATTATTATTATTATTATTTTATTTTTTATTAACTCATTCGATGCCAATGACGCGAAAACGCGTCTTTTACGATAGTAACGTCCAGTGCCAATGACGCGTTATCAAGTCAATTGCGTTTTTTTACAGGGGAGGTGGGGTAATCATCTGATCTAGCTTGTGTACAAAAATCAAAGTTGTAATCACAAGAGAACCCATTCTGTGGGTAGTACCAGTATCAGTGTGGATATGTGATCATCTAACATTGCCTCAAAGAAGAGACACTGGACCTGGCTTGCTCAATTGCTCGCAGTTTTGCACACTGCTAGCTTGATCAAAATAAATCCTGTCAGCACGTATGTTGAAGCTACTGTTTTCTTAGCAACATCTCACGTTTAGCTTCTGCAAGCCACCAATAGATTAATTTCACTTTAGGTAATGCATAATGAGCAGCCTGTCGCGCTGTTTCATAGATAGCTACACCTGCACTTGACTGACCCGTCTGCGCCGACAGCAAGTCACTGACGACCCAGCTCTCTACATTTGGTAAAGCGCACGGATTCACTGCACTCTCCCAACATCATAATTTTCTGTGCTATCATTCTCATGTGTTAATCTAGTTGTTCTGTGTGCGGATCCTGTGGAATACGATGTTATTTTGCTCTGAAGGCGTTGTATATTTGGTTCGGTTTCGGTTTGCCTATCCCCTCTCTGAGCCAAGTTCCCACACTAAAATGTTACAATGTTTTATATCGTGTTTGGTGACGTTCAGAAATATTACATTTATTACCGATACTAGATGTATGGACCGGTATTTTAGATCGTGTTTATAGGTCTTCTCTGCTGTACACACACATGCATACACACGCGCGCACACACAGGGGGAGAGCTAGAAGCACTACAGTTACAGTATAACATAGTGTGCTGTACATAAATAGCTGCTAAATAATGTTGCGAGCGTTATTTTTGGTGCAGTATACAATGGGATCACTTTTCATAATGTTTGAGATGTCTCTGAAGCAAAAACAATTGTAATCAAAGACATTTTCTGCTTGAAATGTTGCTCGTTACAAAAAGCCGTTTTTCTCAGTATTTTGGTCAGAAATCAGCATTTTTAGTTACACCCACCCATGTTCTCCAGACAATTGCTAAGGAATGGAAAGAGGTACAAACAACATTTTTTTTTCTGATGATAAAGGAAAGTCTGGAGTTTCTTTTGGTATGTTTTTTGTTGACACAGACATAGAACTCAATTTTCTGTGGGTCTTGAAAAAACACTGAAATGTTCAAAAAATCCTGGCACTGTTACGTGACCAACTTTGAAAATGGCTGGTACTGAATGAGTTAATGTAGCAGTGGAGGCTGGGAGTGGTTAGCGTGGGTACTGGTTCAGCACAGGACATTAGTAAGGTGGTGGAGTTTAGTGCAACCTAGGGCTGTTTGTGCAGAGAAGGATGGGCACCCCAGACCAGCAGTTGGCAGTAGTGCGTTTAGTGGGTCAATAGAAACACAGAAGAAGAGGCTTATAAATGGCAGCCATTACACACATGGGCAGCTTAGAATCAGGCTCTCTGGGATCGTGCGGTGTATTGGGATACAGAGTGGCCAAGTTTCCCGGGGTTTTGCGGTGTATGGAACACGGGATAGCTGAGCATTAGACACCATTAGATTCAAGAGGTGTATACATTTAATGTTAAGTCAGTGGGTAGAATCGTGAGCTCTCGCCACTTTAAGCCAGAGATACGGGCCAGTTCTCTGAGGGTCTCTCCTACTGGTAAGTGGCAACAGCCAGTTTATTATTATTTATTATATAACAGTCACCCATAAAAGGATCAATATGTGATTATTACTGTATTACTATAACTGAGCATTAGTCACCATTAGATTCAAGAGGTGTATACACTTAATGTTAAGTAAGTGGGTAGAATCGTCTTTAGAACTAGCATTGGCAGGGTTGTTTGAGTAATGGCATATGCGTTAGTGACTGCAAAGTGATAGTATTTGTGGTAAAATGGTGGTAAAGTGCAAATATTCGATAATAAGTCCTAATTAGTAAATAAGCAGGTCATTTTGGAAGTAAATTGTGGTGGTAGTTAATTTTGTAAGTAAAACTTTGGAAGTCGTACAAACAGGTGGTAATGAACAGTAGGCAGTACATTTTGGAAGTAAACTGTGGTTGTAAGTGAATTGAGCAAGTACATTTTGGAAATTTGGGTAGCAGGTAGCTGAACTGTGGACACACACTAAAGGATTGATCACCTTTGGTGGGGCCGCCTCAGGGGAGGGTGTACAGTGAATAAAGGCCCGAAACACCCGTTGATCCTGAGGTACACTGCTGAGGATGTGTCCCACATAGTGTATGGATAATTGTAATGGCTGTAGTTAGGAAAGCCTGATGTGTGGTACAATGGGTGCTCTCCCCACATGTGCAAGTGTCTTTTATTTATTTATTTATTTATTTATTTATTTATTTATTTATTTACCTATTTATTTTAATTGTTAAGGAAATGTTGGAGGAAACTGCAAAGGCTTGCCAGTGGTCCTGGATGAGATGCATGTTGTTGGCATGGTGAAAGCCATGGGGGAAAGCGATAGGTAGGTGCTGCTGAGTGGATCATGTAAACGGCCCCAGCAGCCCCAGTCACTGTAACGGTAGCCGGCTGGTTCAGGTTAACCCTTGTTGAGCATCTGTCTGTACGGCTCCAGTTGACCATCCCCTCAGCTGCTCTGTCCTGTACAGCTCACATGAGGTTGCGTGAATAGCTGTAGTCAGCGGCCAGTTGTGCGTGTTACACCTGGGAGTAGGGACTAACAGCCTGAACTATTTACTTGATTATAGATAGTGTAGGGGTAGATGTAATAGCTATAGTTTCTCCCTAAGGTGCTCTTCCTACATGCACAAGTACTTTGTGTTCTTTGTAAACTAAAAAAAAATGTGTGTAATCCAGAAAGGGATAATACATACATTTCTTTTGGCTGCCTCCCCAACAATCTTCAGGCAAACATTGCCAATCTAATAATTCATGTTAATATAAAACATTACAAAATCTCTGTAGAACCACTGCAAATCTTTGAGACTATATAAAGCAACATGCACTAACGTTGCTCTCCATCTGCTCCTCCAACCCTAGGGTCCAAAAATCCTCCCTTGGGAGACACACGTCCCCATCAAGAATGACCATTTCCTGGGCTGGCCGTGTTTTGCCCAGCACATAGCTCATCTAAAAATATATACATATTTCTGTTACTATTGGGTTGCCATGCGTGTCATTTTTCAAGAAGGAAATGTACAGGACAGTTCTCTCTGGTAAATCAACACCCACCAGGTTGTGCTGTCGAGGCCCCAATTTTTTCCTCCACAGTGGACCTTGGCTACCATACAGGTGGTCAAGCTTCCACCCTCCTGCTGCATAGGCATGCTCATTTGCCACAGGGTTGTTTTTATGGTCTAGATTTGAGAAAAATGTATTAACGGTCATTGTCTAAGCACAACATATGCCACCACATGCTGTATTACAATTACATAAATCTAATTTACTCAACCTTTTGGGCGGAGGTATGGCCTCAGATGGGACACATTCATTTTCTGAATTTTACCCTCCACCCTCACTGTGGCCACACCTTTGTTGGTGACCGAGGTGAGGGTAAATGGCCCTTTATGTTTGTTCTGGAGAGAATTTCCCTTTTTTCTCTCTAAAGGGGTCTCTCCAATGAGGACATCGTCCCCTGCCTCCAACAGACACTTTCGGACCCTTTTCCTTTTCTTGGCCTCAAAGTGCTTTTTTTGTTTGGCCTGTGCCCTCTCTATGTTGCTGCACGCCTGAAAGACCAGAGCAGACATTTTAGTACTTCACTGAATGCTACTGCAGCTGTCTTTCATACAACTAATGACCAACCTCTTCATTGAGAGCCTTGGTCCTCAGGGTCCTCTATGAGGAAGTCTTCTTTATCAGTTGCGTAAAGGACTGCAGGAAGACGGGGGTGTCGGTGAAACATTAAAAAATATGGGCTGTGCTGTGTTGATCTCTAATTTTGAAGAGAATGTTGTTGACAATACATGAACAAATCCACCAGACCAGTGAGAAAAAGCTATTGCAAAAGTGTCATCGAACAATTTAAAGACATCACCTGCTTAGAAATATTTATGCCATACACAATGGCCTGCAGATGAAGGTCCCAGTCATCATGGGCCTCATTTACATACCTCCTCAGGGCACGTTTGATATTTTGATTTGTTCTTTCATCCTATAACATTAATAACATCAGCTTTAATCCGTACACTTGTAAAGCTTTAATTGTGTAAATACTAAAGAGTGGTAACATCTGTATGTAATTGTAACAGATTTGTGACAGCTGACTTACTTGGCCATTAGTTTGGGGATGGTACGCGCTTGAGACAGCATGCTGAATGCCTAGAGCCTCAAATATGTGTTGGTTGAGCTGTCAATGATGTAGACAATAGAACTGTGTGAAGGGTGTAAATAGAATGGCATGGGTTTAGCTTCCATAAAGATATTAGTACTGAGAACACATACCTCATTAACAAATTCACGGCCTCGGTCGGAAATAATCTTCTTGACCATTCCGAACAAATACAGCTTTCCGACCAGAGCTGTTGCCACATCCACCGCGGAAGCTGTCTGCAGTGGCTCTGCCATCACCCACTTTGTGTAGAGGTCTGTGATGGTGAGGACATACATGTGGCTCCTCTCTGTTGGCTTAAGTGGACCAATCAGGTCCATTCCAAGTACAGCCCATGGCTCTTTCACCTGCGAATGTACCATAAGTGCTTGCTGTTAGGTTAGTGAAAAAGGCGAGCCCAAATGCAGCTACTAGAAGTAGTGTAGTTTTTATTGTACAATCAAAGGAACTCAATTCACAGGGAAAACATAAATTCACAGGTGTGGCACAAATGACTGCGGAGACACAACAAAAGCACATGGAGAAACAAAACATAAACACTACCTTGATTGGGTGGAGGAGAGGGGGCACTGTTTTGATTGGGTCATTGAGCTGACATCGGTGGCAGCATCTGACCTGAAGAAAGTCAAGAAAACACAATACAATCAAAATGGGGAATCACATCAAAAAGTGAACGAATTCATATCAAAGAGTTGTCTGAGAACCATATTTAATTTTATGACATAAAAAATCATTACCAAATCTTCCACGTCTTTGTTGATTGTGGACCAGTAGTACCCCGCAACTACTTTGTCCCTTGTAGCCCTCACACCACTGTGGTTGCCGGTGCCAGGGTTGTTGTGGCACTCCTGGAGGATAGTTTTTTTTTGGTCCTCAGAGAGGACCACCAGCCTCATATACAGTCGGCTGGGGCCAGTGTAAAATAACTGGTTATCTGTGGATCAGTTGATTCATTCATTTATTTATTTGGGAGAGTGAAGGCGAGGTGGTTAATAAACAATATAAAGTTAATAGCATAGAAGTTCAATTGTCACATCATCATGCCATAACAAATCCCATCCACTGCCAAAGTCGTGTGAATAAATTACTATATTAAGTAGCCATGTGCACATTGTGTATGTAGTGAATAAAGTAGCAATTACTTGACATATTAAGTAGCTATGTGCGCAGTCTGTAGATTATGCCATGTAGACTTAAAACTCTAAAGTGATGTTGGTTTTAATGTTAGCTGCCATCGCCTTTTAAACTTACCTCTTACTAAAAAATTGTTGGCCGCCCGTTTAATTTTCTTTTTGTCCACAGATGGACCAAGTTTCCCGGCGACCATGAAGTCCCGCAGAGCTAAATGAAATTCATATGGGTTCATACTTGTCCAAAAATATAATCCTGTTCTACTGTCTTTCTACGCTGATGATGGCTACCACTGTCACTGATAAGTCTATTATTAGTCACATTTTTCGCGGGTAGAACAAGCCCGCGAAGAACGAATCAGGTACTGTCGTAAGCGATCGTAAAACAATGCAATAGACTGCACATGTGCAAAGTACTGCGCATGTGCAGCGCAGATCGGGTAGTCGGAACGCGTTGGGTACCGACAGCCCACACAATGGAGGATGGCCCATCACTGAATGGAGGATGGGTTGATGGCCCATCACTGAGGTGGTTTGACCAGTTTGAACAATCGATAGTATAACTAATGCCCTGCTATTAAAAACAAGCCACTGAGAACTTTGTAAGTGTACACAACATTTATTAACAAAACAGTTTTACCAGGCGGTACCTTGCTGTAGTTTCTCATCACCGCCATGATGAAAGTTCACACAAGTCGATTGACGAACACGAACCAGCAGGAAGAATAGGAGGAGGGGTAGTACAATCGACTTGTTTGGACTGTCATCATGGTGGCGGCGAGAAACTACGGCAAGTTACTGCCTGTTGTCGTATTTTCTGAGAAATAGTCAAGGAGGAAGTTTACTGTTCACAGGTCTTTTATTCACGTTCACCGAGAGGAAGCCTGACCACAACAGAGCATCTCCTAGCCATCCTCCTTTCCTGTTCCATTCTGACTGCTTTTAAACTACACACATCAGTGTCATGTTAACTAGTGTCCAAATTCAGACACAGTGACTTCCAGTCTGTTATCCTTACAAGGGTGACTCCCAAATAGCATACACATAGGTAATGGTTCCTCTGTCAGCAGTTCTCCTGCTGAGTCTCCAGCATGCCACACACACACACACATTCTATTCCTGTCACACAGACTTTCAGACTCCACAGAAAGACACTTTCAAAAATGACCACATTCCTCCCTTTTTCGGAAGCCTATGCTTCTCGAAACACAATAAACAGCATTTTTACATCATTATCACACCATGCAATCACCCAAATTTTTCCGGTGACAGTCTCATCTGACTATCTGCAGAATATCCCTTAACCATTGAAACTCAAGGTATATTCTCCATAGTCTGATTCTCAATGATATATATTCCACAAACATCATTCTGACATCATTTTGATCTTTCAGAAGGTTCCATAACTTTCATTTCCAGAATACTCTGAAAACTCTTTCTTAAGAGATATCTCTCTTTACATTTAACATTACAACAAGCTACTAAATACAAATTCATTCTTATCAAAGTCCCATTGATAATAATCCTGAAAAAGAAAATAAAAATAAAAATAAAATCTTTTCATTTTCAATGATTGTTCCTTTCTGTGTACGTGCATGTCAGTTTTTCATTCTTGTTACTGTTCTGCAATCTTTATGAAGTGTGACGCATATAAGTATGTGAATTTCATTTCATGTTGTTATGCAATGAGTGTACCAGAATATACAGGTTACTGTTTTTCGAATCTACTCTATATTTGTCTAAGTGTATACTGCTCCTTCCTGCCAGGGCTGGTCGACAGTTCCTTGTATTCCACAAAAATCTTCTTTTCCAAAACGCCTCCCTTTGAGGCTTATCATCCAGAACAGCATAAGGAAGCGCAGTTGATAATTCCCATTCGTCTCAGTCAATGTCCTTCACTTCATCAGCCAACCCCGACAGGACCTTTTTGAGATCTAACCTGTCCTGCCACTATCCTCATGAACAAGATTCTCAGACAGAAAACAAAACAAAAAACAAAACAAAAGAAAACAAAAGAAACAAATGAAAACAAAACAAAAGACAAAAAAACAATGAGAAGAATGCCTTCAATTAGAGTAGCTAATTTGACAAACCATGCAGTAAAAGAACCAAAAGTAGTTTTAATCCAATGATCAAACCCACTGACCAATCTTAGTATCCCGACAGGCATTCTCTGCAAGTTCAACACTCAAAAATTAAAAAATTACCAAATGAAACATGAGCTACACTTCTATTATCTAATGCATACCCAATAGTTCAATCCTGTATTGCATTAACACATGCACAAAACCCCACTCTTCTGGCAAAACACTCTACACTCCCCCACTCTGGGCCACTAGCTGGTCCACCAAATAATTTGCCAGAGAGACATTTTGATGTTCTAATGATGATGAATAAATGATGACTTTTCACATGCCTTAGATTTAAAGATCATGACACTTAACATCATATTGTCGTACTTCAGTTCTCATAATGTTATCAAAATTCACAGTTTCTAATCCCACCGAACATTCATAACCACTACCAAATAATGGTTTTAAACATTCATGCACATACGGTAATTCATAATAACACTAAGTAGGATTTGGAAAACACCTTTACATTCTTGATCACAATATTCTAAAGTACCAAAATGACAATAAGATGCATAACAATCATTGGAGATCATGCCTGTACTCATTCATAATAGTTTTCCCACAGATGATAAGTTTTTGCAGTAAACTCATCCCAATCATACCAACTATTATCCCAAAATGGCAAATAAATATCATCAGGGCTTCGAGAAATGCTTCTCTTAGCATGGCAATACACACCACCCGTATTATGAACCCATGAAACCAAAGAACACTTTATCTTATAACTACCCCATGTAGGTGAACTAAACCTAATTTTAGCCCAACTTCCTAATTGGTAATTAATAACTTCATCAGCAATGACAACATATTTACTTCTCCAGCATTTATATTTTTACACTTCAGTTGTTATGTTAATACTTTCAATAACTGGACCTTCAGGTTTACAGAAGTAATACATGCCAGGAGTCTGCCAAAGTTGTACATGGCAACCATTCTTTGGTCCTATTCTGCAACATATAACATCTGGAGTTTCTTTAAAGAACACATGGATTGAGCAATTAATGACTGCTCCAGCATCATTCACTGTTTGCATAGTGAATCAAACTCTCTAGCCTTTAATGCTACTTTCTTTACTATTTCATCTGCTAAGGCACTGCCTCATGTAATTAAATCATTCCCCTTTTTCATGCACCTGACACTTACAAATAACCAATGAACAGGTTACATCATAGTAATTAATAACAATTATATTTCATCCAAATGTTGAATTGGAGAGCCATCTGATTTCTTAAACTCTCTCTGTTCCCACTAAGTACCATGGACAGCAGACACTACACAGCATGCTATCAGTAAAAATAGTAACATCCAACAGCTGACAGACAAACCTCAGTAAGCACCTTTAACTCTACTAATTACTGTACTTCTTTTAACTGAATAACACTAAATCCTGCATATGTCTTATTGTCATAATTATAGCTAGAACCATTCACAAAAAACACCAAACCTGATTCAAGAGATTAATTTTTCTAAATCTGCACATAATTTAGAAAAGACTAAAGAATCTACTCATTCATGAAAAGTTCCTTCATAATCTAGGGGAATCCTATCTGCTGGATTAGTTGCTATATCACATGTCTTAAAAGCAACATCTGGACAAAAGACAAATCATTATACTTTCCAGCACACTAACATTAGTTAGAAATCTGATAAACACGCATCACTGATAAAGAACAAGACACCTTCTCAAGACACATAGAGACATATATGCCACAGGCCGCCCACAGACACCCTCTGAAATGTACACTCTATTTTTAGACCTAATTTGCACAGTACATCCCAGCCCAAAAGATTTACAGGGTTAAAGAAGACAACAATATTGGTATAACTGTGATATGTGTTCCTACCTGAACTGTAACTGCAAAAAATGGAAGCAATTAAACTTATCCTAATGACCTTTCCTAACTCATCTTTCTTAATATGTGAGACATAAATATTAACACAAATATATAAATGTAAGTGTAAGTGTAAGTGGCTCCAGTATCAACTAATAATGATAGTGTATGTCCTTATATTATTGCACAAATATGTAGCTCCTCATCTAGTCCCTAAGTTACCTGACAGACTGTATCTGATTCAAAAGCTAATCAATAATGCCCCATGGGATCAAATTCACATGACATACCACTGGAGACTCTGACCACCGGAAATCCGACCCCCGCCTACCCCCGCGACAGTCTGTTGGAGTTTTTTGGGCACGAGAAGGAAATAGCGTCCACACCCCCACAAGGTCAGCACTGGACATCCTGAGGGGTCATTTGAGCAAGCCTTGTCCGCGCACCATCCTGTAGCTTTCCGTGAAAAGGGACATAGCCACTGAATTGCGCAGCTGTCACACTGTTGGTGGTCCTTGCTGGAACTGTGGCTATGAGAAAGACGCACACATGATGATGAGTTCAGCGCAATATTCAGCTGTGCAGTAGCTGGACAACGATTTGGCTAGGCAACTCGCAAAGCAGCCCAGACACGGGTACAGTTTTTCATGAAGGATATGTGTCCAAGTAGTGGAATCTTCCCCTATCAGATCCAAGTCAGCCTTGTTCACTGCATCAGTCAAAGCGTCTTGCCGATAATAATTCCAAGCAAATACTTAATGTCCTTGAGAGCAAATGTCTAGCTCTCAGTCTGGTCTTCAGATGTCATAATCCATGCTCCCACATCTTCTTGAAGCGAGGGGCGACGTGAAATCAGACCCTGTGCGTCAGTATGTCTCCAAGGCTAGTAATGCAAATCACAACCCTTAAAATTAATGGGCATTTATGTTACAAATAAATATTCTGAACTAAACCCTTCGTGAATGATGTCAATCTCTGTTTATATGTGTTCACATCCCTTAATTTACCAAGGGTGTTTTTCATTTTATCATATAATAACGGAGCCTATAGCATTATCATATACTTCATCTTCCCCCTGTTCACCTGCGACAGCGATGCAGCTATGCAAATTCTCAACATGGGTCTTATTCTGATCCTACATCAAACTGTCAGTGGAGCGTCCTCTGGCACATGCCCCCACATACGCTGTACAGAAAGTGCACACAGATCTTCATCAGTCATGGTTTTAACAAACATTCTTATATATATATATTCTATAGCTGTATAAATTAATTAAATCAAACTCTCAACATGGCTCAAACAAGCCAATACATCCCTCTAATTGTACAAAAATCCTAAGATCCAATGTTTCCATTTTGGTTATGGATCACAGTCTTTTTGTACACTCTTCCCATTAACATTTATTTTTCAAATTTACTTTTAAACCACTCATTTTCATGCATTACTTGCTTAGGCAGCATCAACTCCCTTATACACTAATTTAATACTGCTATCATGTAATCCATAAAACAACCTACAACTAGATGTCACCTTGTTCACTATGCCTATGTAAGAGCACACACAAAAGGTTAGTCTGGAGATATTAATGACCCACTCTTAGCAAATGAATAGCTCTGGTATTCTTTAAATCTGTCCATTTTACAAATCTGAAATAAACAACTAAACTATTACAACATATTTTATATTGTAAGCTCTTTTCTTATTCTTGTTATTATTATTTTTATATTTTTTTTCTCTTATATATATATTGTATATATATAGGTCAATATTTGCTTCACCATCTCCCCACTTTCCAGCTATGCATTGATAAAGAAATAGCTGGACCATTAAATGGTTAGCATCTTAAAAATAAAAGTTACTTCTCCCTGAATGATTAGTCACCGTTCATGCACGGGGCGCTAAAAAAGAAATGACAGCTGTTCCGCGGTAAACAACTGAACCAAACCTTAGTCAGCACCACAGACCTGAGGCGACACAGAAATCACTCCACCCCAAGTTAGACACACAGTTGACCCTCCAAAGGGCACACGCACAAGCATAGGCGCCTTTGGCCAGGACACAGGAGACGACACTTTCACCCCAGACAGGCAGCAGTGTAGTCTCTCAAGCATCCCAACTGGACAAGATGCATATCTCAACTCTAGAGGCAGGGAATACAAATGTTAAAACAAAAATACAGTTACAGTGTAAGGTGCCATGCTTCACAAAAGCACAGTTTCCTTACTCATAAAGATTTGATGCTCATATTAAACACAAATCATTCATCCTATGAGCAAAACTTTCGCATCACGAGAAAACAGTCTCGTCATTCAGACACATTTATTACGAAGACATTAGGGTTACTCTCTTTTTCCGGCCCGACCTGGCTGTACCCTCAACAGGCCTTGCACTGGGGATTGTGGGCTTATTAAGCGAGCCAATCTTGAAACAGGGACCACAACCATCAGTTCCTTGAGGAGGGCTTACCAATATTTTGACAATTAATTTAGATTCCCTACATCCACGACAACCCAGTCGTGGGCTAGCGCTTATCTCTTATCTCATTATTCATCTTTACACTTGTGGCCCACGTCTCCTTGTCAGTCCTATGTTAAGCTAAGCTATGAGATACGTGGCCTCTGACAAGCACAATATCCTTTCACATGCAAATAAAGGATACTGCAAACAGGACTTTGCTCGAAGACAATGACACAGACAATTTAACAAAAACACAGTTAAACCTGTGAATAAAGTTAGATGACACAACATAAGACAATATTGAGTCATGCAACATGAAAAGGACCTGCAATCAGCCTGTGGATGCACCACAGACAAATGACAAAATCCTCTTCATCTGACCTGATGTTTATCGATGAAGACAAAGATGAGCAGAAAAAATCCTCCAAAACATTTCCTATTTCCACACAAGTTCGTGGGGCGATGGACCCAAAATTTCTTAATAGCCAATTACAATAATTTAGTAACTTACCCAAGCCAATCAGTATGGATCCAATTAAAGAACGCAAACCGTTCGTGACGCCAAATGTCGTATTTTCTGAGAAATAGTCAAGGAGGAAGTTTGCTGTTCACAGGCCTTTTATTCGCGTTCATCGAGAGGAAGCCTGACCACAACAGAGCATCTCCTAGCCATCCTCCTTTCCTGTTCCATTCTGACTGCTTTTAAACTACACACATCAGTGTCATGTTAACTAGTGTCCAAATTCAGACACAGTGACTTCCAGTCTGTTATCCTTACAAGGGTGACTCCCAAATAGCATACACATAGGTAATGGTTCCTCTGTCAGCAGTTCTCCTGCTGAGTCTCCAGCATGCCACACACACACACACATTCTATTCCTGTCACACAGACTTTCAGACTCCACAGAAAGACACTTTCAAAAATGACCACACTGTCAAAACTGTTTTATTGATAAACGTTGTGTACACTTACAAAGTTCTCAGTGCCTCGTTTTAAATGCCAGGGCCTTTGTTGTACTACCGATGGAGTGTGGAGTTTCTTCGAGCTGTTTTAATGGTTTAATAACAGCGTAATATTCATGCTTCGTCTAAGGGTGCCTACCACTTCCATTGTTAGCCTTTTGGGACAAACGGTAGAAAATAGTTAAGTTCTGAATGCAACAGGCTAACTCAATTTTGTGATGGAGAAATGTCTATATGTCAGCATTGCTGAATTGTAATGCATAATATTGTTTATTTTCTGAGATTTGATTTACGTTAATGACGTATAAAGAAATATGAGCAAAGTAACTACATTTTGGTATTATTGAATTTCTACAGGTGCTTCAAAAGACATCTGCCTGCAGACACTTCAGTCGTGTGAGGATGAGCAGGAAAGAAAAGGTGTACATGTTTTTCATTAACCCCTTAACGCCTATCGTCACAAATATGCGACAAACCGTTTGACTCAATCAACCAGCCGAGATAGCATCGGCATTCCCCCATTACCGGTTAGAACATATTTGCTACGGACCTAGGAACCTTCGACAAGCACTTGTTTCTAGTGGGACCACAAAGTGACGGACTTATTTCCTGTTTACGCACGACGATTACTCCGGTTGCGAAGTTATCGATATGAGACGGAAAGTTTGATCCTGAGGTGTATATAAGGTAAGTTGTGCTGAGGTAAAAAATACTCACCTGCTTATTGTGTGCTTATACACTCGAGGTAATGAGGTGAAATATGTGTGATAAGTATTTTTGAAGTTATTATAATATTTCGCTTTGTAGCATATTAGCAACAATAGGCAATAAGCCTAATGCTAACTGCTAACCAGCGCTATATAGAAAAACCCTTTTCCGGACGGCTTATCTAGGTAATCCTTTGTATTTTGCTTAGTTAATTTCAGTAGTCTTCATACAGACACCATGCTGGGATACACCATGCTGGGATATGAATAGAACTGCTATTTATTTTTATGTAGATCCAAATGAAACCGTCCATGTTTTATGGCAAGCGCGTAAGCGCGCAACCTCACGTCAGAACTCCCCCAGAGGACAGTGAAGATAGTTGTCTCAGCGACAGTGCAGGCAGCGATGAGGAATGTATTCACAAGCCAGGTGATGAAGAGAGTAGCAGTGAGAGCGACAGGAGCAGCAGTGATGAGGAATATTTTCCCAAGTCAGGTGAATCAGGATTGAAAATTAGCACCAGCCAAATGCTGGTCAATTTTGATGTTGGCTTGTAGATTTTAGACTGAAAATACTGATTTCCTATTGAATGGCTAGTGAATTTCACCAGTGTATCCATATATTATCCATAGATTTTCACATTTCTAAAATTTAATTTTGACCCTTGCAGGTGATGGTGAGAGCAGTAGCAAGAGCGACAGGAGCAGCAGTGAGGAGGAGGTTCGAAACCAAGATGCGGGCGGTGCGAGCAGCGATGGCGAATGTGTTCCCAAGCCAGGGGATGAAGAGAGCAACAGGAGCAGCAGTGATGAGGAGGTCGCTAGCACCAGTGTCCAAAATGCAAGAAAGAGACGAAACAAAGAAAAGGTGGCGTGGAAGCCGGTGAAACAGACTCCAAGCTCTGCAAAAAATTTACCAGTGTGGCAAGGTGCTCTCCCAGACAGTGACTCAGTCAGACTGCCTATTGACTATTTCAGACAGTTTTTTGACACTGAACTTTTGGCTCTTATTGTCAATCAGAGCAATCTGTACAGCACACAAGAAAATCCAAACCATGCCCTGAGATTAGATCAGAAGGAGTTGGAGCAGTTCATTGGAACTGTTTTGTACATGAGTGTTATCCGTTTACCTCGCTCTAGGATCTACTGGTCTAATGCATGTCGTGTACAGCAGGTGGCTGATGTGATGCCCCGTGACAGGTGGGAAGAAATTAAACATTTCATTCATTTCAATGACAACACGGCACCCAACAACAGTGACAGGCTGTTCAAAATTAGGCCACTAATTGATTCCCTGCTCCCCAAATTCCAAGCTCTGCCTCAACATCAGATGCTGTCTATCGACGAACAAATGGTGCCATTCAAAGGCAGATCTGTTCTAAAACAGTACATTCCCAAAAAGCCATACAAATGGGGATACAAAATCTTTGTTTTGTGTGACACAACAGGCCTGGTGCACTCATTTGATGTTTATGTAGGGAAATCTGATCCTCCAGCAGGTTCACAAGACATCGGGGCAAGCGGGAACGTCGTGCTAAAACTTGCACAAGTTATTGAAGGCTCTGTTAACCACCTGCTGTACTTTGATAACTGGTTTTCCTCGCTCGATTTGTTTGTAGCTCTTGCAAACATGGGGATACCAGCCCTTGGCACTGTGCGACAAAATCGCCTGCCAGGCTGCAGTTTCAGCAATGACAAAATGCTAAAAAAGAAGGGAAGAGGTACATTTGAGGAGGAACAGGCTGTTGTTGACCATGTGGAGATTAGGGCTGTCAAATGGTTTGACAACAGAGGGGTGATTGTTGCTAGCACTTTTGCAAGTGCACAGCCTGTTTCCTTCACAGAGAGGTGGGACAGAAAGCAAAGGAGGAAAGTGTCTGTGGAGTGTCCTAGCATCATCACCCTCTATAACAAATTCATGGGTGGTGTTGATGCACTTGATGCCCTAATCGCCTACTACCGCATCCACATTAGGTCTAAGAAGTACTACCACCGATTCTTCTTTCACTTTGTGGACATGGTGGTTGTCAATGGCTGGTTGCTGTATCGGCGTGATTGTGACAAAATGAATGTTCCACGGAAGAAGCAGAAGGACTTGCTGGCTTTTAAGCTTTCCATTGCACAGGCCCTCTGCATGCAAGGCAAAGATCTGTCGGCCAAAAAGAGGGGGCGGCCTTCGTCTGATGTGACGCGAGAGTTCCAGAAGAAGCAGCGCAGGGGACCAACTAAGGCTATTCCCACACAAGATGTCCGGGCTGATGCTGTGGGTCACTGGCCACAAATCGGCAGTGTGCGCCAACGCTGCAAATTCCCTAAGTGCACGGGCCACACTAGTATGAAGTGTACAAAATGTGACGTTCACCTGTGCCTAAACAAGAACAAAAACTGCTTCTGTGCATTTCACGAGTGAGAAAAAAAACATTGCCATTGCTTTTTTACATTATGTTGCATTGTTTCATTGTTATATCAGAAAGAACTGCTTCTACTGTATGCATTCCCTCTCATTCTTTTAGGTTCAGCAACATACATTTGAAAACTTAAACTTACAATTCAAATGAACTACAATTCAAATTAATGCAATGTTTCCTATAGCCTTAACAGTAATGTTTGTGTATATTGTGTTGGTGACATAAAAGTGATCATAATTCTTATTATTGAATACCTGATGCAGATTTCTATGAATAAATAAGTAAAAAAAATGGGTGAATAAATAAAACATTGTTTTTTACTGTTATATTACTGTGTTTGTTGTTATCTTATTATGCCTGCTGTTGCAAATTTGCAACATACCCAAATTGACCCCAAATTGACCATTATGCCTGTTGTCGCAAATATGCAACATACCAAAATTCCTATTTATTTTTTGTGCAAAAATAAAATTAATAATCTCAACATTATTTACCATGTAATTAATGGCAGAAACACACACAAAACATTTTTTTATATACAGCTATATAAATTCAGGCGTTAAGGGGTTAAGTCATGCTTTTGGGGCAGTGGTGGCCTGGTGTTTAAGGTAACGGACTTGTGACCGCAGGATCACTGTTTCGAATCCAGCAAGTGCCAGTAGTACCGTTGAGGTACCCTGAGCATGGTACCATCCCCATACACTGCTCCCTGGGTGCCATTGTCATGGCTCCCTCCAGCTTGTGTGTGTGATGGAGTAAACACAGACTCAGTTTTGTTGTGTGTTGTGTAATCGCAATGACAAATGGGTGCTGTTTTTGTTGTTTGTTTGTTACTTGTCACCTACTACTAGTCCTTGAGCCTGATGCCCAAATTTAGCCTATTGGTACTGCTCAAGTGGTCCATTGTGTTTTTGGGAAAGTGACCCACCCTAGAAAAGAAGTTAGAAAATGAATTATAGCACTGAATTCAGGGTAGATTTTTAGTGTCAGGATCTTTATGTATATAATACAGTATACCAATGGAGATCTATATTAAAGGGGTATATATTATACCAGCCAAGTTTCTTCAAAACTCTATTCAAGTATACCTAGAAGAATGATGCTCTTTTAAAGGCAAAGGGTGGTCACACCAAATATTGACTTGATTTAGGTTTCTCTTTTGTTCAGTCACTGCATTGACAGCATTTTTTTCACACCTGCCTAAAATATTTGCACATTAGTATAGTTCAGGAAGAGATATCAGGTAGCCATCTACGTCAGTTTGATGTCAGCGATTAGGTTTGATGTCATAACATGTATTTCACTTGCCATTTAACTGAGTATTTGGGCTCATAAATAACATCAAGTGTCATTGTTTGCCATTAAGCTAATTTGCGTTTTGTTGTTGCTTAATTATCCTACACTATAAAATGTGATTACTGTTCAAAATATTTTACTTTGGCTATTGGGTGGCAAACGGGCAGGGGCTCGAGCACCTAAAGCCACCCCCTCTGCACATCCCTGGAAGTGAATGCAATTTTATCAATGTGGGATTTCAAGTGAGTGTTTATGGGCTGGGTCGATACGCCTCTGTAACACCAGCATACTAACACAAAATTGTTGTGCAAAACGACCTTGGGCAAAATTGTTGATGAGTTATTTAACAAAAACTGTGTTTTGACACCTAGCTTCGGCGATAAACATTGCCCCCCATGAAGAAATGTCACAAAATTTTGTACACATGAAAAGAAAGCTGTTTAGAGATGGCATGTCAACTTTGACCAAATTTGAGCAATAAATAAAGCCAAGATATGGACTTCTGAAAAATTTTAAGCTACATGTTAAATGTACATTGACGTCTAACTTCAAAACGGTTTATCTCAAGATAAATCCTTTGATAACTTTTTGTCAGCATTGTCTGTAGATGGTAAATTTGGTAACATGAACATGAACGGTTTTCATTGGAAGTGGGCGTCGAGCAGTGTTTTCAATGCGTGAGGGTCAATAGATTTCACAATAAAAAAAAAAATGGTTGTAAACATTAGCATTCTCTAGATAATTGGCAAAATGACATTTTGTACAATTACAGCGCCCCCTATGGAGCAAATTGTATGGCACGTGCTGTGATTTTAGAGGTCTTTGTGCTGATCGTGCATGACATATTTTGTGCAGTTCCCACCTTCTCGGTCCAAGATATTAGCAACTGAAAATCCCAATTTTTGCATTTACCCTTATCACTAGGTGGCGCTAGGGTGACCACCCGTCCCACGTAGCGCGTAAACGTACAGCGTTTTGGAGCCCAATTCACGCGTCCCGCAAATTGAGACCGTGTCCCGCATAATCAATGCTTGATCAAAAATAAAAAGTTTGTCGCTTTATCTCCCCGAGCCGTAGGCAGCCAAACGAACATTACTTGACAGTTCAGCACCCCCCTGTCCTCACACCCACCCCTCATTTGAACAGCTGACTAGGTTGTTGTTAACTTAGACGCGCGCTTTCCAATTCGAAAAATGGAGAAAGAAACTGCTGACACTGAGTGTGAGGCACCGCAACCACCAATTAAAAAGAGAAGGTTTGGGTACTGGAAAGACTGGGAAAGTGAATATTTGTGGCTGAAAGGGGTTGAGGGGGCTACCGAAAGCGCTTTTGAGACATTTGCTAAACGACATTCTCAATCGAACACGGAGGGAAATAACACTTTACTAATACGCAAGTTCATTGCATTACATTACATTAGGCTACATTACACTTAGCACACGCTTTTATCCAAAGCGACTTACAAAAGGAGGGCATAATAAGCTAACAGAGGTGTAGAGCAATACAGAGTAAATCGACTACACACATACACACAAGAAGATACATGTGCCTTAGGTAAGTATCCCGGAACAGGGACACTAGACACACCCACCCCCTGCACACAGACTCATAAGAGTACTAAAGACTTGGTTAGTAGAGAGTAAAAAGTTCACTATCCGTCCTCCCCCTTCTCGTTCAGTGAACCTGTGAGATAAGACTTTTTTTTTACTGTTCCTGTGGTGTTGAGCCACTACAATTCCTGTTCATCCACTGAAAAGTGAGTAGAGACTTGTGACTGTTCCTGCTGTGTTGATGCACTGCAGTCCACTGAATCAATTTTATATATAATTTATTTAAAGTAAATAAATTGTAATGGAAAATAAATAAAATTAAATAGCTTAAGTAAATAGTTAGTGGAAGAGCATCTGTCAATTCACTGAATGGTGAAAACATTATGAATCTTTATTTAGAAAAAAATGCACATTGGGTGGCCTATTCATGATGTGTACATGAGCAAGTACACATGTTTTGGGGAATAGGGCATTATTATATGTAAGTTGTTATGTAGTAAAAATGGGTAAACCAGTGAATCTGCCCGCGGGGTGGGGGCACCGCAGCGCCGAGTGGTGTCCCACATTTTCCCTCAGAAACATACCCCTTGTCCCCCCTTGGGCTTATTAGCAGGTGGTCACCCTACCAACACCGTTCTCACAATGTAGAAACTTTGCGAAAAACCGCCATCAACCAAAGATGTTTGCAGCCCAGTTTGCCTATCTTGACAAATGCTAACTGGTTTTAGTGGTAGATCTGTTTTCCATGGTTAGGTTAACATTACTGTTAATCCAGAACAACAGCTAGAGACGTTCTTTATGACCATGTATTATCAAAATAAATTCAAAGATGATGCAGAAGTTAGCTCACTTAAAATGACAACGTGCTAAAGACAGCACATTACCTAACGTACGTTTAGAAGCCCCAGTGATGGCTATGATAGTTAAACCTATCAGTTTTCCCATGTTAATTAATTGTATGCAATTGACTTCATTAATATTGAAGTTTTGTAAGTTAACATTGCAGAGAATAACGGTAGTCAGAGTTTGGCGCCTTAATTATTTTACATGCTACCGACATTGTGACCGACTGCAGCTCCTAGGGACATCAGTTTGGGCGGTTGGGTTGATCATCATGACCAAATAAGCAATTAACGTTTCAGTGGTACAGCAAACGTTTTTTTTTGTCGGGAATGGACAATTCAGGATTTCAGATTAGCTGTTTTCATTTTGCTTCATGTTTCATCGTAGTTCATGTTTCACGTAACACTGACTGCTAGCGTCCTCTATGCCAGGGGTCTCAAACTCCCAGCCCATTTCGACAGGGAGAGCGCGCTTATCGGATTAAAATGTTTTTTTTTTCTACAAAAAAAATCAGCGAGTCGCGGTCAGCCTTTATGAGAAAAGGTAAAAGAGAGTCTGCTTTTTGTCTCACTAAAAAACAACTTTCAGATTTTTCGTCATCTGATCAGCTCCACTGATCAAACTAATGTAATGTCAACCAGGAACGTAGTTTTAAAAACCCGGTGCTATAGCCCAGAAGTTGAAGCGTTTTTTAGGCGGAGGTTCTGGGGTTTCTCCCCCGAGAATTTTTGAAAATCGGTCTGATGAACATGCAGTTTTGATGTAGTTTGAAAATGAAAGGAAATGGCAATGTTCATGACTCCCGGCGGACATGCCAAGTATGTTAATGTAATCTCTCATTATGTCTGCGTTGTGGTTTTCAGTCAAATGACGAGGAGACGCGGCACCATGCCGCAGTTTTATTAGCCTGGCACAAACAAGATACATTTCCGCAGGCCAGCGCAGGTTCAAATATAGTACAGGCAATGCTAGTATGGGGAGACAGAATATTATTCACACGTGTGATCTCAAAACCTAGACAAAATGCGATCAAATTAACATTAAAAACAACACAAAGTACACTGACAACATCTACAAAGAGGCAGACATAATCTCTATCAATCAGTGTTGATTTAGAACGTTCACTCAAGCATGAATAATTCATTACGTGCTAAGTGCTGTTTATATAGAACTTACCACTGGCTCATTCTCCAGAGCTACGAGAGAGCCAAGCAGTGCTACCAATAGAGGTCAGTATTCAACCACTATTCCATCAGAATATGTGAAAAGCTGAGTGCAAGTGAAAGCAACAAAACCTACACTGCTACATTTATATTAAAGATAGGATAGCCTGTAAGGAAGTGAACGTCTCTTCTGCCAAAGTACACCGCATAGCCTACACCAGCAGCCTAAATGTGACATTAAAATAGCTTATACTGTAATAAACACATTGCCTACGCATAAAAAAGAAAGAATACAGATGTTGAATTTCTATCATTTTGCGAAAAATGACTGTAAATCTGCCCATATAGCCTATGGTCATGTCAGATTTTCATTGGCTACAAAGTTGTATTTGTGGCTGCTTGTAATGCAACCACACAAAAGTCTGCTCTACGGGGCTATTTTTATCATCACCTTTATTATATTGACGGCACAAAGATGCGGGGCTATCCCCAGAAGATCCGGGGCTACAGCCTCAAATGCCCAGGTCTAACAACACCCCTCCTAAGAACTTTAATAACTGCAAATGCAGGTTTAGACTGAGTAATGATCATCTGAACGCTGTACTCAGGGTTTCAACTGTGACCTCCATCAGGCCAAATTAAGCTCCACTGTGTAAGCAGAAGAGTTGGGCAAAAGTAGAACAATAGCTACATATTTTCTTTCTTTATTTTTTTCAATACAATATTTTGCCAAGTGAATATTAAGTGTAACAGCAAGAAAACACCTGCGCTAAATGTTGATTTACAAATGTACAGCATATTATAATGCATGTAGTAGACTGCTGTTTGCATTTGTTTTTGTTAAATATGCTGGAACTATAAATAAATTGAATAAATGTTAAAGAAATATATATTTTTGGAAATAAATCTTTCCATTTTCTGCATCTGAAAAAAGTATGCTTTTGTTTAACTTATCTGACTACAGGTGCTGACCTCTTAACTGGGCTACAGAAGTTGAACCTCTACACCATTACAGTAAGTTACCTGAACTCAACACTCACTAAACCCTTCACTACGGACTGTTGTGGAAATGTGCCTAAATGAATTGGCTGTGCAAAAAATGTAACTTCACAACACCGAAACGACTGGACTTACTAAAACACTATAGATTACAACATGGGCATTTTGGCCAAAACCCGTCCATACTCTGTCTACATTCTGATTGCCCTTGCACCTTTAGAACATGGGGTGCATTACGGACACATTTGTCCAGGTGTCACGAAGAGGCAACTAGCCCCGGTCAGTTTCTTTCTTTCACTTGCCTAGTGTGTAATTCACACAGTTTTCACACAGAAAGACAATATTTTGAGCACCTTGGTGGCCACCTTAAAAATGTTTAAACTGTGTCTTGTGTATTTCAAGATTGCGATTACCAGACAAATATATACACAACGTTTCACAGTCACAAGAGCAGGAAACACAATCCACATTCGCTGGAAAATTTTAAGAGTGCAGTTCTTCAAAAATTCCAAGACCAAACGCCCACAGAAAGTGAATTAGTTGAAAGTAACAGCTACTGTGACTCTGTGCTTGTGGAGGATGAGGATGAGGATTTGCGCAACACTATTGTTAGGAGACTGGGGTTGCTTCTTCTGAAATTGGATTGCTTTTACAATGTTTCTAACACATGCATTGATGAACTAGTAGATGAACTTAATTTTCTTGTGTCTTCTGCATCTGGTCCAGTTATAGAAGAAATCATCCTGACCACCTTAAAGAGGCATGGATGTACTTTTGAAGATACAGTGATTACAGAACTGGTGAAAGATCTTTGTCATTTCAACCCTTTGTCTGCTGCTTTGGACATAGGTGGTCCTTTGAGCACACACTACAAGAGGTATCAGTTTTTAAAAGACACTTTCCTAGTAACCGAGCCGGTTGAATACTTACTTGGTGCAAATGACAAAACAACATTCCAGTATGTACCAATTCTTCCATTTTTGTCTCAACTTTTGAACAACAGACACGTTCAAACCACCGTATTACAGAATAGAGGTCCATTTGGTGTTTCTTCTGTGTACAAATCATTTCATGATGGTTCTTGTTTCAGGGAGAACAGGTTCTTATGTGGAACGGAACATACCCTTTCCCTCATTCTTTACATCGACGACTTTGAAATCTGCAATCCTTTGGGGACATCCCGCAAAAAGCATAAAGTTACAGCTGTATACTGGGTGTTTGCAGACATCCCTGCTTACTTGTGATCTACTTTATCTTCTATCTACCTTGCCATTCTTTGCAAAACAAAGGATATGAGCAAGTATGGATACAGAAAGGTGTTGGAGCCTCTGCTTAGGGATTTGAAATGTTTTGAAGACTCTGGTGTCTTTGTGTCGAGTCTTGGCAAAGTGGTAAAGGGCACTGTATTTGCAGTTGTTGCTGACAATCTTGGAGCTCACTCTTTGGGTGGTTTTGTTGAGAGCTTCTCTTCATCACACTTTTGTAGGTTTTGCATTGGTGAGCGTTTAGAGATCGAGGGTCATAAGGTAGCAGAGGGAGTGTTTGCTCCACGTACTGAGACCAACTACACTTTGCATGTTGAAGCAGCATTGTCTGATGCTGCAGAAGCTCATCACTGTGGAATCAAAAGTCAATGTCCCATCTCTGAGACACTGAGGTACTTTCATGCCACTTCAGGGTATCCCCCCGACGTTCTCCATGATTTGCTTGAAGGGATAGTTCCTTTAGAATTGGCCCTGTGTCTGGATGTTTTCATAAGGAAGAAATACTTCTCTCTTCAGGAGTTAAACAGTTTCATCCTTCACTTTCCATACAAGTGGAATAATAAAGTCAACTCTCCACAAGCGATTCCCATTACCTTCGTGGCACGCAAAAGTGTAGGCGGCAATGCTCATGAAAACTGGTCATGTTACGCTTGCTACCATTCATGATTGGTCACAAAATTCCAGAGGATGATTCAGCATGGCAGGTCTTGATGACTTTAAAGGACATTGTCGAGCTTGTCATGGCTCCTGTACACACAAATGAAACCATAGGATACCTTGAAAGTAAAATTAGTGAACATTATTATAGGTACTTAAATGTGTTTCCAAAGCAGACAGTGAAACCAAAGCATCATTTCCTCAAACATTATCCTTTGCTCATAACTGCTTTCGGACCACTGGTGGCTTTATGGACCATGCGGTTTGAAGCCAAACATCGATTCTTTAAAAGGTTGGAGAGGCAGACCGGGTCTTTTCGATCTTTGTCCTTTGTCCTTTGACAATGGCCAAAAAACATCAATCAATGATTGCATGTCACATCCAAAATGCTGTTGCTTTTAGGCCAACACTCTCTGTGTCCAGAATGACTGAAGTGGCAGTGGAGGTTCTAAGGTTCTAAGGTCTGAGGTCTTTTTCAAGGACGTTTCCTGGGATGGTGGCTGTGAACGTGGCAGAAAAGGCCACTGTTTTGGGCACTCTGTATGGTGTGGGGATGTTGTTGCTTTTTGGATCAACAGGAGGGTTGCCTGACTTTGGAGAAATAATTCAAATTATGATAGTGCACGACAACCCTGTCTTTGTGTTGAAATTGTTAAGTGCATGGTACCATGAGCATCTGAGGAGTTTTAAAGTACAGCCGACAGGAGAGATTAAAATCATTCAACATTCGCAATTGACAGACGCGTACCCCTTTGCCGCCTACAATACCGCCCATGGACGAATGGTCTCCTTGAAACACTTCATTTGCACACCAGAGTAACCCCAAGTTACATCACGCAAGTATTACGCCATAAGTTTGCCATTCTGATTCTGCTCTTACACAAATACACTCATACACATGTCAGGTGCTTTTACTGCTAGTTTAATTGCTAAGGTAAGTGCCATTTCTTAATTGATAAATGGCATCACTACTGGGCTCTGGTTTAAAGGAGGCTGTTGGGTATAGTGCCCAGAGGACAGGTTGAGAATGTATGTGTGTGTGTGTGTTTGTCTGCCTGTGTCTGTGTGTCTGTCTCTCTCTCTCTCTCGCATGCGTGCACTCTCTCTCTGTCTCTGTCTCACGCACACATGCACGCTGTCTCTGTCTCTCTCTTTCTCAATTTTTTGTTTGTTTTTGAGTGAAATGCTTGTACCAAATTTTAACAATCAACTTTTTCTTTTTCTACAGCTAATTACAGTACACATAAAACATAATGTCTGTTCGGTTACGGATTATCATAGAGGAGGACAATATCCAAAAATTGGTTCTTCCATCTGGGTTTCCTAACACAGTTCAGGATCTCCTAACAATAATAGTTAACACATTTCAAATACATGGGGAGTTTGTGACTTTATGACATGGCCACTCTTAAAATTGTAAGGAAGGAGCCTACAGTTGTCCTAGACATGCATTCACTTGATGCATCAGGACTGTCCCCTATATTCAGTGGAATAAGTTCATTGGACACAACTGTGGATGATACCGAGGTATTCCCTGATACAGCAGATGATCACATGTCATGTAGCTCACAAGATACACTAGTGCTCCCTGTGTTATGCCGCTCTGCTGCATGGCCAGTGCCATTTAAAGTGCCAGATTTCTCACGGGATGTTGAACTCATCCTTGCAGAGGCAAACAAGTCATACCAGGCCACTGGAATGCCCTTCAGAGACACAAGTGTTAAATCTGCAATAATGCACAACCCTGCAGAAACTATATTTTCCTACACAGCCTACCCTTCAAGCCTGTAAATTGCAGCAGTGGCTGAAGCCTTAGTTAAGAAATTCCCCTGCCTTAAGGAGCCAGGGTCTTTTGCAGGGATGTATGGCTGGCAACAACGACTTAAGTATAAGATGCACAACTATCGTGCCAAACTGAAATCCAGAAAATGTGTCTACCCTGAGATAGAGGTAAATACACTCAAGAGGAAGTCACCAGCTGATGCTACCCCAGCAAAGAATGTCAAAAAACCCAAAAAAGCAGAGGTTAATTACCTCCCTCCACACCCTGTTGGACTGAATCAGGACACACTGGAGGAAGAGAGGCTTCAGTTGGTCCAGGAAGCAAAAAAGAACAACAACACAAAGACTGCAACAGAAAAAATGTCCAAAACATTCTCTATTCGGAGAGAGGAGGTGGTGGCCCACAGCCCTGCTATTAGTGTCCTTAAAGAGAGATTGCCTGCACTATTCACCGAGGCACAGGTAAGTTGCCTGTTCTCTTTTTTTATGAAGAACTTAATTGAATTGATAACCTGACTAAGTGACATTTAAAGTGATGTATTTATGGTGTTTGCATTATATCTAATCCGTAACA
Source organism: Coilia nasus (assembly GCA_027475355.1). NCBI lineage: Eukaryota > Metazoa > Chordata > Actinopteri > Clupeiformes > Engraulidae > Coilia > Coilia nasus. The sequence continues at coordinate 896,063 of CM050221.1, forward strand.
ACAGCACAGAACATCTGATAAACTTGTAAAACCAGTGTTTTCCCCAGAAATAAAAAGAAGGGTTTAAATTTTGATGTAAATACGATGACACGGTGGCACGGTAGCTAGGAGGATTGGTGGGCATGCACCCTGGGAATTTTTTTTTTTTCTAGAGCTAAAATGGTGCATTCTTGGAAGATCTGAAGCTAAATTTTGGTCCCAGAAGGCTGGTGGAAACATAACACTTTTAATAAAAATTTGCATTTTTTGGCACAAATAGAACAAAAAACTCGTTGCACTTGGTGAGTTGAAAGAGCCAAAACTCCCAGGTGGGAAGGCTAATTTACAGTTTTTCTCAATTGTTTAAACACAATTCCTTGTACTTCAGACACAATGACCACAACATGTAACTCATGCACCAACCCCATAAACCAATTCTGCTAAACTATAAACACAATTCCTGCTTTACACTCAAATTGCAGTTCTAAAACACACTTTTTTCAAAACACTATAGACAATTCTCTGCGTTTGGCACAATTTTCATGACAAAAATCTCTTGTTTTCACAAGGAACACACAGTGATTCAAAATTCTAAAGTCAATTGCCCTACTATGCACACTGACTCATCACATTGGCAAACACCTGTCACACAGCTTTACAATTAGCTATCAGAGCTTTGGAAGAGGCAGAGCCACAGCTAGAGGAGAAGGACGGGGAGGACCCAAACGAGGATGAGAAAGGACCGTAATCTTTGATGAGATCAGAGCCATTTTGGTTGACCATTTGGTCAACGAAATTATTTTACAGTAGTTGTTTAGTTGTTTACGTATCTCTCTCCATATTCTGCAATCCTCAATCCAATTGAGGATTTTTTTTGACTGGAAATGAAAGTGTATGACCAAAATCCACAAATGCGTGTACCCTTTCTCTAAGCTATGGAAGACGCATGTGAAAATATAGCAACTTGATGCTTTTCATGGATGGATTCGCTGCTAGGCCAGGAAACACATTGCATGTGATGTGGATGAGGTGCTGTGGCCACGCCAAAACAGAAGAAAGGATGCAGCGTAATTTTTTTTGTAACTGTATAGGCTACAGTAAACTCTTCTGTTCTGTTTTATGTAGACCACTGTAGGTGAAGCTTTGTGTTGATTGGGATGCACAGTGTGTACACTGTTTTTGTGGGAAAAATAAAATATATTTGTAACAATGTATTATGTGCGTTCTGAGTATAAAAACAATATTCTAAAATATAGCACACTTATGTATGTACTGTCTGTAGCAAGTGTAACACTGAACAAAAAAGGCCTAAATCATTATGATGAATGGAGAAGAAGTGTTTTCCATTTATCATAGTGTTTTACATTAAGCACATCAGGGTTCAACTGGTTGTTATAAATGTCTATTTATATGATGGTTTGTGTTTGTCATTTGACAACAAAATAGCATTTTGAGAAGAAATAACATTGTTTTGAATGCAAAGTTTCATTTTGCAGGAGAAGTGAGTGGTTTTGCCCATTGTGTGTGTGTGTTTTTAATTTGTGTGTAGAGTTCTGAGAGTATGAGGCATGCTTTCAGGAAATGTGTTTAAACAATTGAGAAAAACTGTATTGTCACACAAGAAATACTGCAAGCACTATATAATGTCACATGAATTTGACTAGGCTGTCACTAAAATGTCTAAACTAAATGTTTACCAATGTCGTCACGCTACGATGATTATGCCTATCACTGAGTACTACACGGTATTCCGACATGTCAAGGTTACTTTGTCTGCTTCATGTGAGCACCGTCGCAAAAGGTGGTATTATCACCAATGTCATAGCCACAGTACTATCAGCTAAATATCTCCCTGTATGGCCACATGAAAGCTGAATTGGTACCACAGATCTTAGATTCTGCAGATAAATATAATTCAGTGTAGTGTAGTATTAGGCCTATCTAAAATGATGTCTGATGACAGCAAATTCTTATTTCAGTGTTCCTGTAACAAGCTAACGAACTAGCTTATTGAAATGATTGTTAATGTAGTAATGCTAACAGTCATCGACTCACCTTGAATTTAACACGCTGCAATAACCTTACAACTTTATATTACTTTCTCCACTTCAGCTAATATCACTATTAGTATCTAGGTGGGTGTTGGTGAGTAAAGTGGCAGCTTTCAGTTTAAAACATTATGTTAGCGTAGTTCGCTAGCGTTAGCGCGCTAACAACCCCATACAGGCTACAGCCTGGTCTGAAATGAAGCTAATTTTCTGGAAATCCAAACCATAACAATGTACACTATTAGGCTTGAAATAATCACAAATAATTGCGGATTGTGACACTTTGTTAAAAAGAACCATCAACAAATCCAGAAAGACGTAAGGACCAATTTATTAGTTAAATTCCACGAGTGTCCCATTCAATGAAACTTGTCTTGATTTGCCTTTCACGCTCTCTCTCACTCTCTTTCAGCAGCTAGATGATCCGATCGCACTCTGTGCACTGTGGAGAAAGTTTTCTTGCTACATGAGCATGTCCCAAGGAGAGCGTTCTCCTTCCTTCTTGTGTAGCATTTACAGTCAAAGTCAGGCAGTTTTAGTAGCCCCGAGGTTTGCGTTAAAGATCTTAGATTTTACAATACTCTCTGATACAGCTGACTGGTGGAAAAAAACAAAGGAGCACTGTAATCGGCATGTGATTGGCCAGTTTCGCCCACCACGGAAGTTTCCTAAAAACGCAGCCTACATTTGACTACATTGGGGCTTCTTGTTCGGGGAAAATCCCAGGGGGGGGTGTTTTTGTACATGATTTTTAAGCGTATCGGCATTTTATGAAAGTGTCTCGGCAAAACTTGATGCGTATCGGCGAAAAAAGAAGCGTATCGGTGCCGATACGCTTAGACACTTTGGGGAAAACACTGAAAACAAGCTTACAACTAGGGCTGGGCGATAAAACGATAACGATATGTATCTCGATAGACACCTACTCGATAACAATAGGGCTCGGGCACACGCGAGCATTCTGGAATACGGCGGCCATTTTGGCAGCCTTTAAACAAAAGTAACCAAAAGTAACCAAATGTAACCAAATACGGATTCATTCATTCAGGCGAAATAGAGCTAAAGAGAATGAGAGATAGGCCTAAATAGAAATGTTAAAATCAAAGAAAGGGTGTGGTATTTACCGGGAGAGGTTACAGAAGGAAGCCAGAGAAAGATATATCAAAAAAATCAGTTATATTAACATTAAGTTTAGTTACAATGTTAAGTTATATTTTACTGTTACTGTTTTCCCACTTAAAGGCAAATGAACAATGTGTGTCCATCTATGTCTCCTTAGGTCATGCACTCCCAGCGCCTAAATGAGCCACCACTAAAGCCATGGGTTATCATAAGCTGCATGGGTGAGGTCATCTGTGCCCACTGCACCTGCATGGCTGGGATTGCAGAGTCCTGTACACACGTTGGGGCTCTGCTTTTTGCAGTAGAGGCAACGGTCCGTATCCGTGAAGCAAAGACTGTCACTGATGTCCCTGCTTACTGGAAGATTCCATCGGCCATCAGAAAAGTCCAGGGACAGGTAGGCCACAAGATGGACTTCACATCAGCCAAAGCCCAGCAGATTGCTCTGGATAGGGCAATCAATGAGGACATTCCCATGCCTGGCCCACGGACACGGCCCAGCACACAACCCGCACCTCAGATCACCCTGGAGGACTTGGCGCCACTGCTCCGCGTTCTTCGCGGTGGAGGGGTATTTCACAGAGTACACAGACCCTGTCGAGCCAGCGGTCATGCCAACACCACTGCCAGTCCGCCTGCGTGACCCAGGGTTGAACGACGCCTCTATCTGAAATCCTCAAACATTGCGAGACAGTGACGGACATAACAGCTGTGTCACACAAACAAGTGCAACACATTATGAGACAAAAAAAGAAGCAGCAGAAGTCACCTGCCTGGTTTTCAGTACGGGCAGGGAGAGTAACCACCTCAACCATGCATGCCGTGCTCGTGTCCAACATTGAGAAGCCGGCTGTGTCCACAGTCAGAAACGTGTGTTATCCCACTCATTTTGTAACAGCAGACACACGGTGGGGAGTGGAACACGAGGACACCGCACGCAGGATGTACTACCTCACACAAGCGCCACACCACAATGGCCTGCAAATCGAGCAGTCTGGCTTCTGCATAAACCCTGCATTCCCACAGGTTGGTGCCTCACCTGATGGACTACTTACCTGTGTCTGCTGTGGAAAAGGCTGCCTGGAAGTGAAGTGTCCGTCAAAGCATAAGCACAGCACTGTCCAGGAGGCGTGTGATGCTGACAAAGACTTCTGTCTTCAGTGAGTTGACAACGCTCTGTCTGTGTATGTCTGGCGTGTCTGGCGTGCATGCACCTGCAGCGTCTCTCTTATTTCCTGTGTACGTGCATGTATGTTTCCAATGTGTGTGTGGGTGCGTGCATCTCTTGGTTTCCTGTCCCCTTGCACTGCTGCATGTCACAACAACCTTTTTTATGCTCAAGCTACAGACTAATATGACAGATTAATCTAACACATTAAGTTTGAATATTCACCTTAAGTTTAGATATTCACCACATATTCCCCCCTTTGAGGCTTATTAAGCCTCACACCCAAACAACTAACAAAGCAAGCATAGGCATCAAACAAATGTCCCAGTGAGCGCAAACTCAGGGCCCTACTGCCAATTGGCCCCTACAATTCACTCACCCTCCTAGTTATAAAGCAGCGAGGCCTATTGCAGAACAGCTGTCTGTTGTACCAACACATAAAGTTGCCTAAACAGTGGCTCCCGTCTAATTTTCTAGGTAACCTCTGGAGCAATTAAGCTAAAAAGCATTGTCAGCTGATACTAAATTATACTTAAGAAAACAGGATAAATCTATGACACCCTATAAGACAAGGTGAGTCTACAATACCCTAAGAAGCAAAAGGTAGAAACAGAGTAGTGACAGAACAGCGAGAGAGAAAACAGAAAGAGAAAGCGTTCTGTGACCCGTTCGTCATAAACCAGCCCCCTTCAATGCCTTAAGGGCACATAATAATAGTCAGGCCGGACTGTCCGAGCCTATTACACACTTACACTCCATTCATCATTCATTCACCATTGGCGCATGATGGTAATTGCTCTCAGTAACCAGGCAGGGGAGACTCTACCCCGCAGGGGATGGCGTCTCCTAGCTTTGGGCACGTCCTTGCCTCAGGAGCCTCATGACCCATCGGTCCTGCGGATCGTGTCCGTCATCGGAGACCCACCACCCTTTAACGGTGTGGACAATACTGAGTAGCGCCTTCAATGCCTTAAGTACATATACTAGCCAGACCTCCACTGGGTCCGCCAGGTTCTTCTGACTAGGCGCAGCTAGTGGGCACTTGTTGGGCGCATGATGTCAGTTGCTCTCAGTGAGCATACAGGCTTCCCTGAAGGGGTGATCTCCTGCCTTAGGCACGTCCCGCCCATGCCGGCGTCTCATGACCCACCGGACCCTGCAGGATCGTGTCCTTCATCGGAGACTCACCAGCCTTCAGCAGCATACTGTAAACAGCACTGAGTAGCACCCTCGTCATTTTTGCTTCGTGCAAAACTTCCACACGCACATACTGCGTCCTTTGTTTTTGAGGTTTTTGTACTTTTTCAGGTTATTAGGGGGAATCACCTGTAAGACCCTCAGCTGTCCTTACAGCATCATTGCCTGGTTAGATCGATCAACGTCACAGAACAGAGATAGAAAGAGAGAGAGAGAGTGTGAGAGAGAGAGAGAGATTATAATAGCAAGCGGAAATCTACCCAATTTACCTGCTTCAGTCTACTCTATCGGGTGGCCTTGCATGTGAGGGCTAGTCCTCAAAATATCCTAACGTTACCTATGCGTTCCTATGCAAGCAAAATATAAGAAAACCTTCATCATCCTTCTATCCATATGCACCTATTACAGTACTATGGCCCACTAGTGGCCCAGCTACGTGTTGGTCGCCATCTCGTTTTCAGTCCCCCTTTTGACTGGCTGGCACGGTTGGTGATTCCAGCTACGTGTCGGACACCAAACCCGTTTTCAGTCCTATGTGACTGGCTGGCACGGTATCAATTTTGAGTTTGGATTTGTCGTTCAACATGGGGTTTTTCCTTTTTTAAAATTAAAAATTAGACTTACATTTCCTGCCTAAACTTTAAACTTATTTTGTTAAACTTAATTTCCAACTTAATTACTTAATTTTCCTACTCTCCCCCCTTTGCGGCTTAATACAAGCCGCACATCAGAGAAAACCATATGTTGTGTGATGACCCCTAACATGTACCCCCGCTGTGCTTTTGTCAGTGTAAATGAGCGTGTAAGCAGTTCTTCATTGCGTGTAAGCAGTTACTTCATTGCGTGTAAGCAGTTACTTCATTGCAGCCATCACAAAATGTCCTTATAGCTGGAACAAAATGTCCATTAGCATGTCCTCCACTTGAACTTCTCCATAGGGTCCAGGCGCCTGTCCATCAAAGCGTAGGTGTCAGCATTAGGACCACCAACTGCTTCTCTATGACCCTGGTGACAGTTCTTATGCAAATCTTGCCACAACATGAGACCAGGGCAAGCAAAATGACTATCCCAGCACTACTTTCAGGATCATGGTGGTTGCCCCCAAGGAGCCAACAGCATTTTTCAGTCAGTCCAAACTAGATGTGAAAAAGTCTGATCTGCTGGGCACTCAATGCTTCATAACCGTAGATCGTTACCGATGACGAGGAAGACTCCTCCTGGTCAGAGCCACTCCTGCTCCTCTGCAGCTGCTGCTTCCCCTTGCTCTTCTCGTGCCCTTCTCCCCTTTCCTCGTGGACTTTATCCATCCAGATGGGCAGGGCTGGAATGGCTTCCATCCCTCGGGTAGGGGTAGTTCCCCCACCTAGAGTAGTGGGTACACCTTCCCCTCCATTTGGAGCAGCAGCAGCAGTCCAGTGGCACCTGCTGTGGCTCTAGCTGTGACTCTGGCTGGATCCGGTCCCTTCTGGCCGTCTTGCCCACCGCTTGGTCCTCCACCTGGATCACCTGGAAGGCCACCTGCTGACAGACTTGGGAGAGAAGACACAAGGCACCCCAGAGGAGCTGTATTTTGTTAATGCTGAAAACTGTAGTTTTTTGGCCAGTTTGCCGTAAACAGGAAGTGTTGGGCTTTTTGTTTTGGGCCGTGAGCAGGTGTAAATAGCACTTGGTCCAATAAGAACTCTAATGTTGGGACGAGGGGCGGGGCAGTCATCAGAGAACATTCTACAAAGAATGCCGGGAAAAAGTTTTTGTCCCACCGTTTTTGGGAAAACAACGTCCAAGGGCCAGTATAAATCGTGCCTAAGCTAATTAACAGGTAAGATGGCGTGGATCGCATCTCCCAATAATGAAGAAATACGGTCCATGTCATCTTTTCACCCAGTAGGCTTTCACCCCCCACCCATTTGGAAAAAGGTAATGCCAAGATCGAGACATATATAACATCGAACCTACACATGCATGTCAGATGGTATAGGGTGAAATACCTCAGTATGTGAAGGCTTTCCCTCTACACTCATCTTTTTTATCCAGGGCATAATTTCTTAATTATTGTCAAACCACATATTTTCATCTTCCCCTTCTTCTTCAAATGTGTTCCTTGAGTGTGTCTCTTTACTATTAAGACAAGGCATTTGATTAAACAAATAGCAAGCAATGAGTTAAAGACGATTTATTCGAGAGTGGCCATGAGTAGTCTTCTTTCTCTTGTTATGCTGTTAAAATTTTAGAAGGGTTTTATTTTCTGTATTTGTTAATTTTATAAAGTCCCTACTTAATTGTCATTCCAGCCCCAATAATTTAGTTTACCCAGCCTCTGTTTCTTATCTTACATCAGACGGGCAGATTTGTTAATATTAATTCTGAAATTTTAATTGATCTCCGTGTCAAAATACTTATTAAGCATTGTTTTTTCAGTACACCAATATTTCAACTGTTCTTTGGAATAAGATACATTAAAGGATTTAGTCTGACAGGAGGAGCATGCATTTGTATGCACACACGATTATTTTGAAAGCATCTAGACATCCACAGTTCGCTGCCTTGTCACAAAGGTGTATCCTAAAGTCAGTTTACTATTTGTATTGTCAGCCAGCTAATATGAAACGCCCTGTAATCAATATAATAATATACCATTCTGTAACCATAATAACCAGATAACTCTTTTGCATTACCAATAAATAGTAATATGTTGTATTGAAGCAGGCTTTTGGTTTTACTCAAAGCTGCCCAGTACAAACAAATGAACGGATGTTGAAGAATGGTGGGTACAATTACAACAAAGGTTCCACCTTTCTATATTGTGAATGCAATGACAATATGCCCATAAACTCATTATTGGAACATTCTATATTCACAAACACATTTTATACTTAACAAACTATAAGGGAATACTGTAGTCCCAGCATGCCCTGCAAATAGGAAATAACAGGAACAATCCTGTTGCAATATAAGAAAATTATTTTAAATCAGCATATGAACCAGCTATACCAATTCCAAGTTTTGGCTGAAATCAAAAGGTCGCATAAATAAATACATACTACATATATGCAGCAAAGATTTAGTTTAGCACAACGCCAAATTAAATGTCAATCGTTTCATTACAATCAATTCATTACAATTGATGGAAATTTGTTGTAATGAAACATCTACTGATGCTTAGCTGGGGCACATCATCAGTGATGGACCTGAGATCATTGGGTGTTTCGGGCCTTTCGAACATCAGACACCCTCTCTCAGGCGGCCCAGCTGAGGTTCATGACGCCTCAGCTTGTGCCCCAGCAGCATTTATCCACGGATCCGCCCTCTTTATCCAGAGCCACCTAGAGGCTTTCTCTGCTGCCTCTGTGTTGTTCCGGATGGCCCTTCTCTTTCTCTCTCCTGTGATGCCCAATGCAGTGTAGGCCCTGCACAGAGACTGTCCGGCAAAGCCTCTGCACCCTACCTCCACAGGCAAACACCTAGCCTTCCAGCCTTGTCTGTGGCAGTCGCTGACTAGGCCGTCATATTTCTCCCTCTTCCGCTCAAAGGCCTCCTCCATACGCTCTTCCCACGGCACAGTGAGCTCCAGCATGACAACATTCTTCGTTGCCTCTGACACCAAAACTATGTCAGGTCTGAGGGTGGTCTTAACAACATGCTGGGGGAACTTGAGTTGGCTCCCCAAGTCCACTGACAGCTGCCAGTCCTGTGCAGTGTTGAGAAGCCCTGATGTTGCTCTTGGTCTTGTACTCAGTTTCTCCCCAGCTCTGACAAAGTTTATGGCTTTCTTTGTGGGTTTCGACCTCCGACCGCTGGTGATGCCACTATAGATGCTCTCTGCGATGGTCTTGAGCACCTGATCGTGACGCCATCGGTAACGGCCATCCCCCAGAGCTTTTGGGCAGCAACTCAATATATGCTCGAGGGTCCCCTTTCTTTGGCACAGAGGGCATGCTGGAGTGTCGACCAAACCCCAGCGGTGCAAGTTGGAAGGGCTGGGGAGTACATCGTAGACGGCCTGGACTAGGAACTTGATGCGGTGTGGCTCTGCCTGCCAAAGGTCAGTCCACGAGATCTTCCTCTCCGCAACTTGCTCCCATCTCGTCCAGGCGCCTTGCTGTCTCATTCCCACTGCTCTGCTGGATCTCTCCTCCTCGACCACTGCTCTCACCTCATTCTGGACTAGTTGCCTCCGCTCTTTTCCCCGAACCTTGTCAAAACGGGGGGATGCTACGGTTCCTAGACCCATCCTTCCTCTGGCCACTGTTCCCACCAGAACTCTGTGCCGTAGCCGGGACTCTGCCTGCTCCACTGCAGCCTCTGCTCTCCATTTCCTGCCAGTCCTGACTGCTACTCCTGCCCCAGATACTTTTGGATCCGCTGACTCACGGAATTGCAGCACCTCCCTTGCACGCAAGACCTTGAACTCCTCCTCAATGGATTTCAAGGGAAGTGTCAGTTTGCAGGTGTTTCCATAGAGGGCGATGTTGCTCAAGCTCCTCGGCAGTCCTAACCATCTCCTCAAGTAGCGACTGACTCTCCTTTCCAGATCTGAGATGGTAGTGATCGGAAACTCATAGAGGAGCAATGGCCACAGTATCCTTGGCAGAATCCCGTGTTGGTAAATCCATGCTTTGAATTTCCCCGGGAGGCCTGTCTTGTCCACAACCTTCAGCCATCCCTCCAGCTCCTCACAGGTGTTCTTGATGGAGGCTGAATCCTTAAGGCTGCTGTCGAAGAACTTTCCCAAGCTCTTTATCGGCTTCTCAGAGATGGAGGGGATTGGTGTTCCTGAGATAGAGAAGCGGAACTTGTCTGCTACTCTGCCCTTCTTCAAGACCAAGGATCTTGACTTCGTTGGCTTGAATGACATTCTGGCCCATCCCATTAGCCTCTCCAGCCCCGTCAAGAAAAACTTATACTTGTAAACTAGACTGGCACTACAAAGACAGCCCGTGGGTCCTTTGACCAGAAACTAGGAAGTGAAGCATAACAGAAAAGAGGCGACGAAACGCATGAGCTCTCATCACTCTTAAAGATAAGTTAATAAAAGAGTTACTAAACTTATGTGTGCGTGTTGTATCATAATTACGACTACTAACGGCTCAAAACCTGACAAACAAACGTCAGTGTAGATAGACTTACATACGAATGAATGAACTATTTCAAACAACTTCCGTATACACCAACACAGTTTGCTAGGATGATAACAGCAGTTATTCAACACGGACACGAAAAGAACAGTGTATTGTAATCTGATGTCGTGTAGAGCAGTTTCTGAAGGGTTCCGTTTAACATACTAGTTGTGCATATGCGAGTAAAGAGTAGCTTTTCAAATGTGCGTGTGGCGAGTCTTTGTGCTTCTGGGGGCATGCGTGGATTTTCCCGTGTATCAAGAGAGAGAAGAATTCTGATTAATATCTTAATCGGTTTAATAATCTTAATATGTTAATGATCAGGCAACTAGGAAATATTGCTTTGTGGGCTTGTTAAGAATTCTACCGCTGTCTCCCAACCTTAGTTGACAATTTGCCAGGCAGCGCGGTGTGTACAAGTCCACTGCGTGAAATGTCAGATGAGAAGTGGCATACGGTACCACCAACTCACATAAAGCTGCTAAACCGATGCATTAATTGACTTATTTTTTAGTCCAAACGGCTTTAGAATCATGCCAAAAACAAGGGACAATTTATTTAGCATAATTTCAACTCGTTTTAACTAGTTTCAGATTGTTTAACACGCAATACAGGTTTAGTTAATCATATTTTCCTTAACTTAACGAACATATTTTCTTTTGAATTTCAGTTTCCATTAATTATAATTACCTTGGTCTGGGGCTGGTAATCTTGGCTCAGAGGCTGGTGGGGCTGGTAATGAAGAAATTGAGTCCGGAAAATTTGTTGTCATCTGGTTTAGGGTCTACTTCTGAGAAAATTATATCTTGATAAACGGAGAAGTAAGTAAGCGAAAGCATCATATCAAACTGATATCATTCACCACTCTCCCTTTCGTGCGCAGAGGCAGACAGACAGACAGGCAGACCCGACACAAACAGTCACTGTTTCACTCTCTCTGTAGAAATTAAAGTTAAATTAAGTTAGATCTTATTGATACTTTGAATGTTAGACTTTTTTCCTCTATCCTTGCCTTTTTGTTTATTCTACATTATTATTAAAAATAAGACCAACAAAAGACCAATAACTTTCATTTGTATAACTTTCAGTTGTATGATATAGTTTCTCATTTTTCATTGTTTTATTTATTGTTATCTATTAATTAAAATGTGAAATTACACTTGTACTAAATGGGCAGAGTTGTTTCAAACAGAGAGAAAGGGTTTTAAGTATTGGAGTTCAATTAAAATTTCCCTGTTAAACTGGAATAACAGTCCTTTTTAAGGGCCTTTCTTGGTACATTATACACAATAACTATCAACTATTGTTATTAATTACCTCATTGCTATTTATAAACTATTTTCATCTAAAATCACAAAAGTATATTTTATCCAATTGCTTCATTAATCAATGAAAATGGTCAGATTAGTTGCTTATAAAAATATGTAATAATTGCAGTCCTAGTTCAGGCTCAACATTTCCTCCTACACCAACTCTCACACCCAGATTCACAATCAGTCTTTTGGTTGATGGTTTTATCAAGTTACTAGTAAGCCACTCTGACATGACCATATCGCACTTGCTGCTCTTGCACTTCTGATTAGATGCTAAACGACATTTCGTTACCTGTATTTATACATGTGTAATGACAATAAAATTGAATCTAATGTAATCTAATCTAATCTCTTCAATCAAGCAGTTACATATAAACCTTGGAAGTGCTTCCACCATGTGACTAAACCCCTACCTATATTATAGTTAATTACTCCTTTTATTTATTTTAGTTTTCAGATCCAAGTTCTAATCTCTCATAGGTTATTACCTCTACAATTGTTCTAAACATCAATCCAAATTCACTCCCCATTTATGTCTACATCACCCTAACCTTGTATTTCCTTCATTCTTGCTATATTATTTTGTATTCTTCTCATTAGTTCTTTACTCTTATTTTATTTATTCTCTTCATCACTTAATCACATCATAGTTATTACTATTATCATTTACCTATATTTAATATAATTAATTTACTTCTAGCTGTCACTACTTATAATTAAAACTTTTATCTTGGCAGCATAGCCATAGGCTCACCTTGCACAGCCTTAAGGCACACACTTCAGTAACGAGGGTAATTTTACCATAGACGCACAAGGGGTTGACCCTATTTGTATTTTTAAACAGTATTTACAAGACTGTTAAACAGATACACATAAACCGGTTATTTTCACAACCCTTTTACAGTCTACTACTCGGTCCTCACAACTCTTCAAGGTGGTAGACAAACACACAGTGGCTAGACAAACCCACATAAATCCAGTTGTTCTTCACAACCGGTATTCTCCCACGCGGCTACTCTTCGTAACTTTATCGGGTGGGGAATAACACAGAATAAATACACAGAGACAAATACATACAACCCAGTTGTTCTTCACAACCGGTATTCTCCCACGCGGCTACTCTTCGTAACTTTATCGGGTGGGGAATAACACAGAATAAAGACGCAGAGACACACACAGACCGTGACCACTTCCCCGTGGTCACCCGGTTGCTTCCTGCAACCCCTTTGAGTGCAGCTGGAAAACCCCTCAGCTTCCACACTCCCGGCGAGATACCCTCCAGCCGAAACCGCGCGCAACAATCCGTTAAATATATATATATAAGTGAGTAAATAAAAGCAACAGTTGTATGGCAAGCCTACGTCAACAACCTTGTTCCAAAATTTAGTTCTTTTAATCAAAAGGCCTACTGCGGAATTACACTTCACCCTCCACTTAGAATGACTTCCCTTTAATCCAATTATAAGCAAAGCGCTTTCTTCAATAGTTTTAGGGGCCCCTTGGGAGTCATGCCAGCGGAGTAAGAAGTTTCACCCTGCAGCAAATTACCTTTTTTGATATCTCGGTGGAACCTCCAAAATTCTGTGGTGGAAAACCCATCCAGCCTGCCAATTTATAGTCATTTTAGTACAAAAACAGTTGAACTTCGTTGTTGACAAAGACTTTATTCACTAAGTTTGCATAGAAGCATGTAGACCATTGTCAATACAATACAACCACTGCATAACAGAGTGAACCCACCATACCAGCTGTCGAGTCTCAAGAGACAATAGAGTTGATCAACCCGGAGAGTGATCTAAGAAGCATCCCAGAAGAATCTGCCAGGTGTGCCTCCCAGATGAGTCTCTCCGTGCTGCTCTGAGTCTCTACCTTTTAAACCCTCCTACAGTCCCCGCAATGTATTAATAGCATTGTGTACTTTCCCCGAAACTCAAAGTGCGAGTGTGTTACACTTTATTTCCAACCACCCATACTTGACCTTTAACAACCCACATTTCGTTTCGAGAAAAGTCCCCTATTGTTTTCCATTCAGTGTCTCTGAACTTTTCACCTGTGGTTTTGTGTGTCTGTGTATGTCTGGCGTGTCTGCCGTGCATGCACCTGCAGCGTCTCTCTTATTTCCTGTGTACGTGCATGTATGTTTCCAATGTGTGTGTGGGTGCGTGCATCTCTTGGTTTCCTGTCCCCTTGCACTGCTGCATGTCACAACAACCTTTTTTATGCTCAAGCTACAGACTAATATGACAGATTAATCTAACACATTAAGTTTGAATATTCACCTTAAGTTTAGATATTCACCACATCTGCTCACCAGTATGGGAGCTTTTTTGGAGTTTACAAATCTCATCGTAGTCAGACAAATGTTGTCTGCAAATTATGCTGTAAAACTATATACATATATGATAGTTCTTCTCAGGTATCAGGTTTCGCTATGTTTACATTTAACACTTTGCACATGTCTTTATAACAATTCCGCTTTGTTAAGAACTTTATTAGCTTATTGATAATTGTTCAGTTTTCATTGTGATTGTAACATTGAACGTGTGTTGACAGTCCTTTTGCCTGAATGCTTATTGCCTGCCAGAGGAAGGTTAAGTTTAAAATAAAAATGTTTAAATTTAGATTTTTTCCCTCCTGTTACTTATTTTAAATAGGTCACACAATGTTTCAATAATTATCGATATCGACCAATATGAAACACTTATATCGTGATACAGATTTCAGCTATATCGCCCAGCCCTACTTACAACACAGTAGCTGTAGGAAACTTGTATAATGTGAAAGTTTAAGGAATTCAACTGACATTGGTGAACTTCAATAGACCCCAAACTATTGTTAAGGAAAAATTTTTATTTTCACGTCACATTTTCTAGATCAAAGAAGAGTTTAGAAGGATCACTACTATTGGCCTAGAGGAGACATTCCTTCGTCACCTTGATGGGTACACACCTCGACTTGTCCAGTTGATGCGTAACAGGGGAGGAGCAGCTGCTATACGAATACGTCCTTTCCTCAGCACGTTTGACAGGGTATATATGTGCTTAAATGATTTAACAAAAGTGCAAACTGCTTTTTAAAGTTGATTAATAAAATACGTGTCCTTACAGTCCCAGTGTGTAGACAAAAAACAGGATGCTGTGGTCTGCGGTCTCATGGAGTACCTGGGAGAGAACCATCATCAGCTTTTCCAGGACTGCCAGGTGTGTGCGTGGTGGGGGCTTTGGCTGTCTGGTATGCAACTGGGGACATGCAGATGGTGTTAGGAACTTACAGGACTTGGGAAAGTTAAGTTACATTAGAGGACATTTTAAGATTTACATGTTATTTATTAATGCTTGACCTGAACTGGTGTGTGTGTGTGCGTGTGTTTGTGTGCGCATGTGTCGGTTTGGGGTGGAGTAGGTGAGCAATTGTAGCATAGTGCGTGTGCGGAAAAAGAAAATCACAGAAAATTTGTATTAATATGTTAACATTTATTGAAGTGTCTTTCTTTTTTAACATGTAGAATGATTACGAGGACTACGTGGACCAGCCTATGAAGCTGTGCAAAGCTTGTGCACTGCTTATGGGTTTGATCTATGCCCTTAATCTGGAGTATCCTAAAAACCTCAAGTACACTTTTGAAGAATTTCAGAAAGTTTTCTTGGAGCTTGACAAAACAAAGCTGCTGAAAAAGGTCCGCACCTTCCAAAATAACCTACTGGAGTAAACTAATTTTTCTCAGGTTAAGGTACAGACTTAACACATACAGGTCCATCAAAAATAATTTTTGTATTCTCTCTCACTCTGCTTTTTTTTTTTTCTTTTTTTTTTTTTGTAGCTTGACCAAACCAAGCTGCTGAAAAAGGTTCACATCCTCAAAAATGAACTATTGGAATAAACTGCTTTTACTCAGTTTGAAGTAGAGACTGGGTGGAAACTCGATTCTGATTGACTGTTCTGATGCTGTAGATGTTAAGAAAATGCAGATGTTAACATTTGATTTTTTTAATTATTATTATTTTGAACATTGTAAACATAAAACACACACGTACACAAGCAGATGGACATGAATCATAGACCAAGACACACCAAAACATACATACAGGTCCATCTGCAAAATAATATTGGTATTCTCTCTCTCTCTCTCTCTATATATATATATATCTATTTATCTCTTTATCTCCCTCTCTCTCTCAAACACACACACACACACACACATTCATGATTGTGACAACATTCCGGAGGATGATTGAGCATGGCAGGTTTTGATTACTTTAAAGGATAGCTCCTGTACACATTATTATTATTTTCAACATTATATAAAAATATATAACACTTATTGTCATTTTGCTCTTGCCTTATCCTTGTAAAAGACTTTTTACATTTCAATGATACTGTTGTTTTTAAGTGTTCATACTGTTGCTCTTTGAATGTACTCAGGTTGGTTCATTGGAAGGGAGATGAGTATTGCTTTCACATCATCTCTAGTTTAATTATGGCATGGCTTGAATCTTTTGACAGACAAAGACACATACACATCAAGACACATACACACACATAGCTAGAGGTAATACCACTGGGAATTTATTTTATTTTATTTTCCAATGTGTTGCTCTTGATCGTCATTTAAAAAAAATATTCTGTATTTTGATATATACACCTCTCCTTTTTTTTTAAGCTGTACCATCTATCTTGTAAGGTGATGTTTCTCAAATGAGTGACTGCAAGGTACAACACTTAATGTTGACCACCTAAGAGATTTATTTTGCTCAGTCTTGCCTTGTTCATGCAAAAACGGTGTTGTTTTTTTAATGTTATACTTTTTTTTGGTTGGAAGAGACATGAGTTTTCACTTCATAATTAAAAACAAAATTATATTTAATGTGTCTTCTGTGGCTGGTCAATTATTTTATAATAATAATAATAATAATACATTAGAAATAATAAATAAATAGTAATACTAGAAAGTTATATGAAAAGGGTTTATGTTACCCAATTTTTTTTGAATAATTATCCCTTTAATATGCTGAGTAACACCATGTGATTCCTTTTAGTTGTGTCATAGCTGCTGATATTGGCTTATCTTTACTCAAAATATTGTGTTAAATTTACTCAAATGGAGTGAGTGCAAATTGTTACCTCATTTTTATTGAGTAAATTCTATAGGTTGTTTTTTATAGCGTGTAGGAAACGTGTCTTGACAGAGAAATGCAAGATAGCAGTAGAATCGGTAAGTTCCGTTATATATAATGCATTGACTGATATCCACGAGTGTAAACTTGGTGAAGGAGAAATTTGGCAACTCATTACTTACTAGTTTTAACGTTCACAAATTCAGAATTATGTTAAGTATGTTCTTGGTGTCGTTGGAAAGCTGAGATTCTGTACTTTCATCTGATATGCGTGCCAGGTCTATGCGACTACGGGGTCGTGAATAATTTAAGCGAGAGTAACGCTTGTGCAAAGCGCTGACAGATTTTGTCTACTTTTTAAAAATTCATATCTCGCCGATACTTGAGCACAATAAGAGGGAGGCCACGTTGTAAAGCCCTGCTTCCGCTGTTTCGTTTGGTATGAAAACCATTTCGGTACGATGTACCGTTCCAGAGTAATTAAACAGAGAAGAATGGGTGCAAATTTTTACGCACTTTGCGTATTTCGGGCCCATAGGGTTAAGATGGCATTGCCCAAACTGACCATGTTTGTCTGTAATGCTAAAGAATTTCTGAATTCTAAGACACTTAAATGTCACAGTTTAACCCTGGCAAATAAATTAGATAGAGAGAAAGAAAGAGTTTGAAGAGACGTTAGGCTGGTGATGCCTTTGTTAATAATGTAACATAAGACGGACCATCACCATCTAACCGGCCACAACTGGCAAATGACCGAATGAAGAATAATTCTTAAATGTAGAGCATCCAAATAAGTCAATCCTTTCAATGCATGCATGCGTCCTTACTCGCGCCTGCTCTTGCATTGTCTTTTTGCATGCATCATGCGTCCTTACTCGCACCAGATCTTGCATTTTGTCTTTGCATGCATGCGTCCTTACTCGCGTGTGCTCTTGCATTTTACATAACGCCAGGCCCGGATCTAGAATGCACAGACAGGGGGGGCATTTCGAAAGTCGGGAGGGGCACAGTTTAATGTATGACTGGCAGGACATGAACACCCAGTATAGGGTTGCAATCAAATTATATATATATATATCAATAAAATAACATGTAAATATTTATGCAGAGTTGAGCAGTGAGTATCAAAGGTATGGCTGGGCTACTGCAATATGCTACTAACCAATTATGATTATGCCTAGCTTTCTATGTGATGCCAGTAAAATTACAAATGAAACATAACTTTAAGGGTCAAAAGGGGCATTGATACATGAATATAGACTAGGCATAAAGTCAAATTTGCAACTCATGTTTGGCAAAAGCATGGACAGAAATAATAACAGTATATGCACACTGTGAACACAGATATATTTGAAAATTGTCTCTGCTTTCCTCAGAAGTGGTTAGTTACCTATCAGACCAAATGGTAAATATTGGTAGGCCTCAGTTGATTAGTTTGGTTCATACTGCTACTGCACTGCAATGTCACCATGGAACATCCTCTGAAAAGTTATTTGTATATGTCACAGTGTGTAATTTTTGTAGTGTTGTATTTACAGTGTGCAGTGCCTGATTATACGTTTGTTTATTTTTTATTTCTGACACTTGCTTTGCATCACTGATTGTTTGCTGTGTGTACTCACGTTGCTGTTAACCCTAACAACCCATAGCCTTTCCTGATGACTGGACAATGGACAAAGTGACTTTGCTGCAGGCTTTGCTGGCTAAGTGTGGTGGGATTTTTGCTAAGGGGGATGAAGATTTTGGGCGGACTGATATCGTGCAACACCAAATCCCCACTGGCGATGCAGCACCGATCAGACAGAGGTTTAGGCCCCTCCCTCCAGCTATGTATAAAGAAATGCGGTCCCTATTGGCAGATATGTTTGATAAAGACATAATTCGTGAAAGCGCGAGCCCCTGGGCTGCACCATTTGTAATGGTGCGCAAAAAGAATAGCGATTGGCGCTTTTGTGTAGATTTTTGCAAATTAAATGCCGCTACCCACAAAGATGCCTTCCCTTTGCCAAGAATTGAGGAGACCCTGACCTCACTAGCCAAAGCCGAATGGTTTTCCACGTTGGACCTTGCTAGTGGGTACTGGCAGGTCGAGGTCCATCCTGCTGACGTGAAAAGATAGCCTTTACTGCGCCCCTTGGCCTCTATGAATTCAATCGTATGCCATTTGGCCTATGTAATGTGCCTGCCACGTTTCAACGCTTAATGCAGCGCTATTTGAGTGGCCTGACTGTAGAATCAGTATTAGTGTACTTGGACGACATTATTATATACTCTGCCAACTTTACTGACCACCTTAAACACCTGGACGCAGTCTTCTACCGTCTTTGGAAACATGGGCTGAAGTTGCGTGTAGACAAGTGCTCCTTCCTGCAGCCTGAGGTAGGCTTTTTAGGTCATGTGGTCACCCGTCAAGGAGTGAAGTCTGACCCAGCCAAAATAGAGGCAGTGCAAAGTTGGCCAGTCCCGACCACCATCAGGGACGTTCATGCTTTCCTTGGCCTAGCAGGTTATTATAGGCGTTTTATTGCCGGATTTGCCAAGATTGCACGCCCCCTTAATGCCCTACTCATTGGCATTCCAGCAGCGAAAAAGACAGGTTCACAGCAGATTACATGGACTGATGACTGTCAGAAGGCGTTCCAGAGGTTAAAGACTGCTCTGGTTGAAGCACCAGTGCTTGCGTACACAGACTTCACGCTCCCCTTCAGATTGTACACTGATGCCAGTAATCAGGGTTTGGGTGCTGTGCTGGCTCAGGTGCAGGATGGTGAGGAGCGTGTTGTGGCCTACGCAAGCCGCAGTCTACATCCTACAGAGCGGAACGATGCAAATTATAGCTCATTTAAGTTGGAACTTCTGGCATTAAAATGGGCTATAACTGAGAAATTCAGAGACTTTTTGATGGGTTCTAAATGTATTGTGTTTACTGACAATATCCCTGTGGCACATTTGCAGACAGCTAGACTCGGAGCAATGGAACAGCGGTGGGCTGCACAACTCGCCTCCTACGACTTCGAGGTGAGGTACTGCTCGGGTCGGGAGAACAGTAATGCGGACGCCTTGTCCAGAGTTCCGGCACCATCTACAGTTACCCCTATGGCCAGAGTCTGCATGCTGTCCTCTATGTCCTTGTTGCCCACTGACGTTACTATCCACCAGATAAGCAGTGACTGGAAGACTGACCAACAAGCGGATGTTGACCTCCGTACGATAGCTAGGTATGTGACATCTAACAATGTGCCAAAGTCTGTTGAGCGGAAGGGCCTACCTGTTGCAGTCAAATGCCTCCTGGAGCAAGTTGATCGTCTGCTTATGTGTGATGGGGTTCTGTGCCGCCGGGTGGTCCATCCCAAGACTCACGATTGCATGTTCCAGATTGTCTGCCCAGAATCCCAAAAGCAGGAAGTATGGAAGAAATATCATGAGGCTACTGGACATGCTGGGGTGGAAAGAACACTGGCCAGTATCCGGAGGAACTTCTTCTGGGCCAACATGGAGGCCGAGGTACGTCAGATGCAGCAAGCATGTGTGATCTGTAGTCTGCGGAAGGATAAAGTGACCGCAAAGGCCCCTCTTCACCCGATAAATGTCTTATTTCCCCTAGAAGTAGTGGCCATGGACTTTTTGTCATTAGGTAGGCCTCAAGACCCCTACCCTAACATTCTAGTTATGACCGACCTCTTCACTCCTGCCTGGGTATGCCTGGGCTGTACCCACTCGTGACCAGACGGCAGTGACAACAGCCCGAGCATTATGGTCATCTGTGATCGTGCCATTTGGCTGCCCCATGAGACTGCATTCAGACCAGGGGCCTAACTTTGAGTCTGCCGTGATGTACCAACTGTGTGAACTCTATTCTGTCTCCAAGAGTAGGACTACACCCTACCACCCTGCTGGGAATGGTATGGTGGAGAGGATGAAAAAGACCCTCTTGGAAATGCTGCGCACTTTGACGGAGGAGAAACAGAGTCGTTGGCATCAGTACCTTCCGGAACTGTTACAAGTGTATAACAACACGCCACATACAGTAGTTCGACTGGATTTGCCCCAGCCTACCTAATATTCGGCTGACATCTGCGTCTACCAGTGGATGCCTCCTTAGGAGTGGACCAGCAACAACCAAGGTATGCTTGGGGAGACTGGGTTGCTAACCACCATCAGACACTGTCTTATGCATTTCAGTTGGCCAAACAAAAGATGACCCTCACAGCTGCACAACAGAAGCAGCGTTATGACCAGCACACAAAAGCAAGCCCCCTGTTGATTGGTGAGAGAGTCTGGCGTCGCAACCACAGGCCAGAACAAGGAAAGCTTGGAGGCCAGTGGAACCCTGAACCATACGTTGTCATAGAACATGTGGGTAATACTGGGTTGGTTTATAAAGTCAGGTCAGAGAAGGGTGGGAAAGAAAAGACCCTGCACAGAAATGCTTTGAAGCCTTGTCTAACTGTTGTGGATGATTACTCTGTACTTTTAGACAAACCTGCATCAGGGGGTGAGCAACCAGACCCACCAATCTATGGGTTCTGAGCACCCGCTCCTAATGTACCTGGGGACCTGGAACCCCAGGAAGCCCGTCGGTCCGCCAGGCAGAACTTAGGGCAGCCACCAGTGCGTTTTTCACCATGAGTCATGACTGTTCATTGCTTGTCAGGGACTGACAAGGGTAAAGCTTGGGGGGGTGTCACAGTGTGTAATTTTTGTAGTGTTGTATTTATAGTGTGCAATGCCTGATTATACGTTTGTTTATTTTTATTTCTGACACTTGCTGTGCATCACTGATTGTTTGCTGTGTGTACTCACGTTGCTGTTAACCCTAACAACCCATAGCCTTTCCTGATGACTGGACAATGACAAGTTAAATGAACTGATCAGTAACTTACCAACAATAATGAGTCAACTTCGCCACGGTCGGGTTTTCTTAGCGTTTGCTGTGATGGACTGCACGTTTGCCGTGTTGATCTAATTGTGTGTGCTGTGATGATTAACAACTTGCATGTTTTTTCCATGATCGAACGATGGCAAACTCAATTATTGTATCATGATCTCAGACAGACTGACTAGTAGGACTTGATGTTGGACAGGTGGGGGTAGGCGTGTCTGTTCATTTATAGGTATCCGGAAGGAAGGTGAGCGGCTCGCGACAGACCAGAGACGGAGAGGACAGTGTCGGAGAAGAGTACCCGCGTCTGATTGTGGTTTTTATGCTGTGTACAGCGCTCTCAATTCTGCTCCTCGGTCCGTGGTTAAGCCGCACCCAGGCAAAGTACCTGCCAGTGCCAAACTGACGAACGGAGGAGGAGCCGCTTGGAAGGGACGGTATCTTGCTGGCTAAGCAAGTTGTGCTGGGGAGCGCTTGCGGTGGCTGGGTTGGTTACTGCAATTGGTTGCTCCCTTGCTGCTGGGTCGTTTGGATTGCTCCTTCGCTTGCTGCTTCTACTGAACTGCTGTGCCTTGGTGGCTGGTGGCGGGATCGCGTTTCTGTTATTGCAGGGAATGTGCTTTTAGTACTAAGGGAGTGTGACTGTGATTTGTGGACTGTGAACATACGAGTTTTAATACAGGTGCACTGTTGTTGTCATTTTAAACATTTAATAAATTGTTGAATTTGATCTTTTGTCTGTCTGCTCACTACTTACCACCACACCTGCATCATTGTCTGGTCACGGACATACTAAAACCTGGTGACATATACATTTGCAAAAATGAACAACTTTCTGTATAGATTTGTAAAAATTAAGACTTCAACTAAGACTTCAAGACTTTAAGACTTTTATTGTCATTGAACAGTGTCAAGTCATTGTCAAAGTGACAAGTACAAAGGTGCAAAGTACAAAGTGTCAATTACAAAAATAGAGCAAGAGAACAAGGGGGGGAGGTGTATATATACAAGGGCATAATAAATAATAAAAGTATGTGGTGAAGGGGGCATGCATGGGAATACTTAATGTTGCACATTGCATTGTGGTTATTGCACAGGAGGAAGTAGTGGGGCAAACATTAGAAACAAATATCTAAGATATCTAACATATTTACAACATTGTCAAGTCAACCAATTATGCATTACAGTGCAAGTCTTCTGGATCTTTTGGCAAACTAGATCAAACAAGGTCTTGCTGAAATGTCCTTCAATTAAGATACACACACACCGACCATGTAGAAGTGAAACGTGGTTTACTGAAACAAACAAAAGACAAAAACAAGACATAAGCAATCATACATGTGCAAGTAATACAAAGTTATTGAAACACAATATAGCAGGTAATGCAAGTACAGTAATGACTCTATGCATATACAACATATGTGCAAAGGCTGGGAAATGACTGCCTATGGCAGTTATATAAACCAGAATGCATAAGAGAATAACGCAAGAGCAGACACGAGTAAAACACATTTTTTTAAAAATGCAAGAGCAGACACGAGTAAAACGCAACAGCAGGTGCGACTTAGGTCGCATGCATGCAAAGAAAGGCTTGATTTGGATTTGCACATTCTACACTTCAGGATTCTTCAGTTAATTGCCAGAGTGGCCGATTAGATGGTGATCCGTCTTGTTAAATATTGTTATTAACAAAGCTATCGCTACTGGAACTCTGTAAATGCCATGGCCTCGTACCAAATATTTTCATTGGTTTATGGAACATAAGTTACTTTCAAAACAGGAGAGTTAGGAACATTTGTGCACAAGAAACTTTTCGTTAGCAGGCTAGCTCTCTCATGTTAGTGGCTTAGCCAACAGGTTAAGGAGTTTGTTGCCTCGCTGTTCTCATATCTCCTTTAGCCAATGGATGTTAAACACACATCTTATCTAATTCAAGCAAAATATAAAACACATGAATTGTTTGCTTACCAAAAACGTGAAGAAATTCAACAGACGAATTCGTTCAGAAGTTCAGTCAGAACGCACAGCCACATAAAGAAGAATCTGCGAAGTTCTTCTCACGCGGTCCGCAGGTGGATGAGAAAATGCACATGCGCACTGCATTACTTGTGGAGTTGGGCGCGTAGCATTAGCTTACTTTGGGTAGTTGACTAACGTAAGACTGGCGGATATCAAAATCGTAAAACAGGCTATGAATAGTTTAGACATTCTAATGTTGAGATAGTATTATATTGATTTCTCGCTTCGATTTTAAAATCTAAGTGTAAAAGTGCCAAACTAAAGATAATTTAAGATTGTAGACAGGTAGCAGCCATTTTGGTTTAGAAGATTCAGCGTTGCCGTGGACGTGGCAGCATCAACACGCACGAATCTGTTACCCAATAAACACAAGTGGGATTCAATAGATAAAAACGTGACATTTACAAGGGGTCAGAATCGGTTAGCTGTTACCTAAAAAATATATGGGGATTCAATTATACATCAAAATAAATTACATTAAACCTGATAAAAACATGTGCCATTTACAAGGGGTCAGAATCATTTTTTTTCAGTGCATGATCTCCTTTTAATCTGAACACACTTGTAGTGGAAACGACTTTTGCACTTGGCACACTGAATCATCTTCCTGTAGTCTGCCCTGTTGTAGTGTGGGCAGTACAATGTATGTTCATCTTGGAGGCTGGGATCCATGCTATGGGTCAAAAGCTCTGGCAGAAGATGGTTGTAGGAGCCATTATGTTTTTTGTTAATTCTAATGACACCTGCTGGCAGATTTGTGCGTCTGTGCCACACAAAGGCACTTCAAGGGTTAAACTGCCCTAAATGGTTTTAATAGCTTACCTGTGCCAATTAGGAAGCCTTAGGTGAGACAAAGAGCATGGAGCTCAGCGAAAAGGTTGGAAATGTTTGGAGATGCCAGCAGCATATGGTTTTCAATTTGATTTATTCACTGGATTATTTGATTGATTTACTGGTTTATTTTATGCAAAGTTTAAAGTTGGATTCTAATTTTATTTCATTTTTGTTTGTGATGTATAAGACAAGTTACCTTACAAGACAACTTGGTTTAAATTTTTATGTTGAAATAAACCGTGTTGAAACCTATTCGAAACCCTGTGGCATCAGATGAAGTGACTTAATGGAAGGCACTACAATGGTCAAGGTAGAGTTATTCAGCCTTGGACACAGCTCTCAGTAGGAAGTCTGCATTTCTCATAATGCGATTGATGACCACATGCTGTTTGGTCCAAACTACGAAGTCACTTAGACATTGCAGACAAAAATCTGAACCTGGACCTGAGAATAGTATGGGTGGTTCCTCTTCAGCTGTCTATTTGTGTCAAGTCAGAAATGAAAGCCTGCCAAGCCTGGCTGGGACGGGCGCTGTCTCCGACCAATCAGCGGCAGCCACCTGCTTTATAATGACCTGTCTAATTTACCTTTTTCGCTGCTTCAGGTGCCGACGTTTTGACGCATTCTCCTTCGCGCAAATTATCGTTATGTCGCAGCTCCCTCTCGTTGAATTCGACGTCTCTGATTCGGATGAGGATATAGTACCGGCTCGCTTTCCTGCTCGCATTCTCCCGTGCTGATCTAAAGATATTTTACTCTGCGCGCTGTTTGACAACCAATGGCAACATTCCCTGTTAAACCCCGAATCGCCCAGCTATTTTAAAATTTCTCCCGAGCTCCAGTTGGTTCTAGTTTCAGGTCTCCCTTCCCCGGAGCCGTGCCACCTCCAACTAACCTGCCCTTTGTTCGTTTCAGTACCAAGCCTTGTTTTTCCTTTTATTCAGTTACGGATCTGACGATATCATTCTGTGTTGATGTAGATATATGCCAGTTCATTCACTTATTTATATTGTTTGGAGTACATGTGTACTATGCATCTGTAGTTCGTACCTCCTACACGGTACGCTCAATTCCTCACCCTCAGTTGATTTATTTGGGATAATTTGCGCATTCAGTGGTGCTCGTTTGCTTATTAGCAGCGATAAACGATGCCAACCATGCTAAAATGCTGAGCAGCTAACAGTGTTTACCAGTGATTAGCTCATGTTCGTTAGCCGTGATGCTACCTGCCTTGTCGGTGCTACTTTGCAGGTTTCGCTAAGGTTGTTAGCGGCTATGCTACCAATGCTTCCGTTTGATAAGGTCCGCTTATTCGGTGGGGTATTGGTACCTTTTACTACTAAATATATTTACAGCGTCTGGTTTTGAAGTCTTCCTTTAACATAACTGATTGATGCTGGGATAAGTACATTGGCGGCCAAATGTTGCAGGCTACCTCACTTAGTTGCTAACATGCAGCTTAGCTCCGGTTAGCTTCCTATCTATGGAATCAGATTTGTGCCTTTAAATTAAAAGAAGACTTTTACAAACCCAATAAAAAAATATCAATTCAAAATACCAAATTAAAAAAATCAACCAAAAAAATTTTTTTCAAATAAAAAATACAAGATTGCAATTAAAAAATGTCAAATTGTGTAACAAAAAATTGCTTTCGCCTCTTTCTCAGTTTTGGATGTTGCCGTTTTCTTTGATCACGACTCCAGCCTTCTCGTTTGCGCTCCCTGATTTTTTGATTGCGATTTTGGCACAAACGTGCCTGGTGGGACGGGATTCTCATGGGTGCATTCCTATTGGTGTATTCACATTTGACGGACAGCTAAGCAAGCGTATGACGCGGCTCTGGCCACAGCAGCTACTCTGCTTCTGATTGGTTCAAACAACGTCATCACAGGCGCGACTGACCAAAAGGGCGGCAGAGATAACAGCACATTACAACCATAGACATACTATATATAGACGGAGCATGGGGCGTTACTGCCAATAGGCGCTGACGAGACGCGGAGCCGCCATCTTGGAGCGGGGATACGCTCCATTCAGCTTAATCCGTTTGACAGGACAAATGAACTGTTAGCGCATTTTATTAACAGTACCTCGCTAAACACCACTAATTTTAAACTGGCTGTATCGCTAGTAGGTTATAGTAGGCTATAACAAAGGCTTCTTGAAGGCTTTCATTATTCTTAATTAATTAAAGAGCAACTGTCTCTGCTTCCAAATCCCCTCAGTAACAACACACATTGATAAAATAAACATATGACATGTGACAACTGCGAAGAATTGAGCAGTTGTCTCAAGTTTATTTGAAGCCCCTTCTATTTTTTTTTATATAGTATGTCTATGGTTATAACCATTAGCCTACACCATACCAAAGAAGGACCGTCTTTGCGCATACGGTAAGTAATTGGCCGTTATATCATACCATTATATTAATAAAACCATGGCGAATGAGTGGATAAATACGATGGATGAAACCCCTTCTTTCTTTAAGGAAGCCAGGACTAAGTAGCCATAGCAGAGCAGGATATCAGATCAGTCTAGGGGTTTGTCATCCATCGTATTTATCCACTCATTCGCCATGGTTTTATTAATATAATGGTATGATATAACGGCCATTTACTTACCGTATGCGCAAAGACGGTCCTTCTTTGGTATGGTGTAGGCTAATGGTTGTAACACAGAAGGTCTAGTGGCTGTGGTTGTAATGTGCTGTTATCTCTGCCGCCCTTTTGGTCAGTCGCGCCTGTGATGACGTTGTTAGAACCAATCAGAAGCAGAGTAGCTGCTGTGGCCAGAGCCGCGTCATACGCTTGCTTAGCTGTCCGTCAAATGTGAATACACCAATAGGAATGCACCCATGAGAATCCCGTCCCACCAGGCACGTTTGTGCCAAAATCGCAATCAAAAAATCAGGGAGCGCAAACGAGAAGGCTGGAGTCGTGATCAAAGAAAACGGCAACATCCAAAACTGAGAAAGAGGCGAAAGCAATTTTTTGTTACACAATTTGACATTTTTTAATTGCAATCTTGTATTTTTTATTTGAAAAAAATTTTTTTGGTTGATTTTTTTAATTTGGTATTTTGAATTGATATTTTTTTATTGGGTTTGTAAAAGTCTTCTTTTAATTTAAAGGCACAAATCTGATTCCATACCTATCAGGCAAATGGGACTTTTAGTGTAACTCGGCTTACTCGCCAACCTTATTAGTTTAAAATAAGCTTGTATGAATATTTAGGAGTGTGAAAGTTGTCACGTGGGTAAATTCTGATGTAACCACTGGCATTCTTGGGTGGCGTTTTCAAAGTAGCCTGCTATAAACCATCTAATCTTAGTCAAGTTCTAAGGGGCTAGTTTCTGCCTGGTTAATGCTTTCGTTGCTCAACTGGACAATGCGTGATGTCTACACACTAGGTGGTTTAAATTCCTCTACGTAGAGACAAGCTTACATAGACGGTATCTTGTGGGGTTTATTGTTGGTTAATCTGTTCAAACTTTGCAAGCCATAACTGCTTAAACATTTGCCTGTGATCCAACGTAATTAATCCACTCTGCCAGTCCCTGGCTATCGTCCTCGACGTGACGATTCCGTTATGGAGAGTTCAATCCAGTCAGTGGGATGGACGTATGTGTCTATGGATGGACATGTTGGTGTGTGGAAGTTGTCCTGTGGGTTAATTCTGATGTAACCTATAGTCTGCCTAGGTGGTTTTTTTGAGGGTCAACCAGCTACAAACCTTCAAAACTCCATAGACAGTTTTAATAATGTAGTTCATTCTAGGACATGCCATTCAAATCGAAATAATGGAAGTAGCTCAGCTAACCCGTAAGCTATTAAACTGAAGAGATTTACTCCTATTTTCTTATGCATGCGCAATGACTATATGTCTGTGGCTGTTTTAATTGAATCATTTTGCATTTGATTCAAAGGATGATGTGATGCGAACCGTAAGAAACCGATGTTTGCTTCCGCATCCTATGCGTCCCAGTTGCCCATATGAATACATCATCATTAGGGCAGATGCAGTTCTTTTTTCATTCATCACATGTACTTCCCCATGTGCACAAGTGTTTTCGTTCTGCTGCCGGTTCGTTCTGCTGCCCGTTCGGTAAGCTGACAGTTAAAAGATGGGCACATTTTTATGAAAGCTCTGCAATTGTCTTTGCTGACTGATTGAAACCAATTACTTACTCCCCGGCTATTTGGTGTAGCATTTATAAAACACTCTCAATCACAGTTGCTTAATCTGATGTTTATGGGGGTCTTGCAGTAATTTCCTTTCATCTTTCACCGCAAATTTCACATCGGATGCCATTTATTAGCCCTTATTAAATAGGTTGATGGGTTAGTTATTGATCATTTCAGTACATCACAAACTTTCGCTCAGGTTCCGTTCCGTGCTGAGGTAGGCATTCATTGACTCCTTGCAGGACGTCGATGCGGCTGCATGCAGTGTTAACTAACTGACTTCTTTTATCTCTGCAGGCTAACTGTCCCAGGTGCAGTAGTTTAATAGTGGTTTGGCCATTATGGTTATGTCATTCTTTGTAATCTTAACAGTGGTGTAACATCTCCACTTCTTGGCTGTCCAACCCGAGTAGCCATTTTGAAATGGTGCTGGTAAAGGAATTTTTCCCAGACTTCCCAATGTTTTTCCACAGAATTGGCAAGAGTGTTTTTTTCTTTGGGTAACATGGGTTTTTCGTCTTTCCCTGAGAGTGTGACTGATAAATAAACATGTATTTATGTTCTGTAGGAATAATTGTTCAGTGGGAATAATGTCCAATACCTGCACCGCCTTGGTTTAATTTTAAATCTTGTCAATTAAATATTTCTTCTATACATACAATTTTGTGTTCTGTGTCATGACCCTGGTTTCCCCAGTCTATTCTGTCATATGTCTATACGCCTCCTCCTTAAGGCTATTGCTAATTCTCTCCATCAGCGTTTAAGGTGTCTTGTACGCATCTCGTTTAAGTGTTAAGCTCTCCGTGAGTCTGTCCTCTCTCGAAACATTATATGCTCACGTTTGATTTTGCGAGTAAGGAGCAGTGGTTTTTGTGAGTTATTGTGTGTTGCTTTCTGCAGGCCGTTATCTGTGCGTTGCTCTCAGCAAGCCAACCTCTCTGCATCACAAGTTGCTCTTAGTAGGAGCCGAACTGCATTGTCATGCTAGTCGCTCTCCGTCAGGGCTGATCTGTGCGTCTTGCGTTTGCCTATCTCAATCCGACTATTTGGGCCACTCCTTTTGTATTGGAGCTGTGACAACCGCCGTGGAAGGGGGAATGACTGACTCCTTTATCAAGCACCAGGGGAGATGGTTTTGTCAGCTTCGAGGCCTTCATCAAACCTGGCTCCAAATCGGTTCTGCATGCTCAAGTATTGCTCGCTATTAGCAATCAAGGCATTTCTATTTGCAACTACTGGTGGTGGTGTCAGTCTCTGCAGGCTGAAACGTTTCATATGCTATGCTCTCTGAGAGAGCCGATCTGTATGCCATATATGCAGCTCTTCGGTCTGTCATTCGTGTCTGCTCTCGAAGATGGCTGGTAAGTGCATCCTATGTTGCCCTCTGATGTTGTCTCATGTTGCATGTCTGTTGCCCTCCGAGATAGCCGTTCTCTTGGGCAGTTCTATATGTCTCCATCTTATATGCTCTCTGTGAGAGCCGCTGTAAGACTTCTATGTAGCTCTCTATGAGGGCTGATCTGTTCGCCTTACATGTCTGTCATGTGTGTTGCCCTCAGAGATAGCCGTTCTCTGGGGCAGTTCTGTGTGTCTCTGTCTTATATACTGTCTGTGAGAGCCGCTGTAAGACTTCTATGTAGCTCTCTACGAGGGCTGATCTGTACGTCTCATGTCTCCGTCACGTGTGCTGCCCTCAGGGATGGCCGTTCTCTGGGGCAGTTCTATATGTCTCCATCTTATATGCTCTCTGTGAGAGCCGCTGTAAGACTTCTATGTAGCTCTCTATGAGGGCTGATCTGTTCGCCTTACGTGTCTGTCATGTGTGTTGCCCTCAGAAGATAGCCGTTCTCTGGGGCAGTTCTGTGTGTCTCTGTCTTATATGCTCTCTGTGAGAGCCACTGTAAGACTTCTATGTAGCTCTCTACGAGGGCTGATCTGTTCGTCTCATGTCTCCGTCATGTGTGCTGCCCCTAGGGATGGCCATTCTCTGGGGCAGTTTTGTGTGTCACCGTCTTATATGCTCTCTGTGAGAGCCGCTGTAAGACTTCTATGTAGCTCTCTATGAGGGCTGATCTGTTCGTCTTATGTCTGTCACGTGTGTCGCCCTCAGAGATAGCATTCTCTGGGGCATATCCATTTGTCTATTGTTGCGCTCCAAGATAGGCGTCTCTGGGGCTTCTATGTGTGTCCCTGTCGCGCTCCAAGAGAGCCTTTCTCTGGAGCTTATATGTGTGTCCCTGTCGCGCTCCGAGAGAGCCCTTCTCTTGAGCTTATATGTGTGTCCCTGTCACGCTCCGGGATAGCCGTTCTCTGGAGCTTTTATGTTTGTCCCTGTCGCGCTCTGAGATAGCCATTCTCTGGAGCTTTTATGTGTGTCCTTGTCGCGCTCCAAGATGAGATAGCTGTTCCCTCTATGAGGGCTTTTTTATGCGCTCCAAGATAGCCGTTCTCTGGGGCTTTTTTTTATGCGCTCCGAGATAGCCGTTCTCTGGAGCTTATCTGTGCGTATCTGTCTTATATGCTCTCCGTGGGAGCCTATATGAGACTTCCATGTAGCTCTCTGTTATGTGTGTTGCCCTCAATGATAGCTGTTCTCTGGGGCAGCTTCGGGTGTCTTCGTTTTGATATCGGGAGATACACGTTTGCCATAAGTGCCAGTGCTGATTAGTTTGAAGTGTTTTTCTGCTTACCATTTTCTTCTCCGCTCCAGGTGGGGTTCCGGTCATCACTTCACGGTGGGTCTAGTGTCTTTCTGCTTCACTGTTCTCGTCTTTGGGGGTAAGTTTTAATCCACACGGTGGGTATTACAACCTATAAATGCTATATCTTGTTTTTGGGGGGAAATTCTGGGTTCTGCCGGATCCCAACGATGCAAGACCCAGGCTGATGACCGGACCTACGCCAAAGAATATCTACTTTCTAATTAATGTTCAGTTGTTCATTCTGACCATATTAAAATGCTTTAATTGGAATTCTTATTCTCTGAGTCTTTCTGGCCGAAATGAAAGCCTGCGAAAGTTCTGCCAGGAAGACGACATTGGCTGGGACGGGCGCTGTCTCCGACCAATCAGCGGCAGCCACCTGCTTTATAATGACCTGTCTAATTTACCTTTTTCGCTGCTTCAGGTTCCGACGTTTTGACGCATCCTCCTCCCTCCCCACCACCACCACCAGTTTGGTCCCGGTCCATCCGCCTGGGGGGGAAATTCTGGGTTCTGCTAAACGGCAACGGCTGGTTCTGCCGGATCCCAACGATGCAAGACCCAGGCTGATGACCGGACCTACGCCAAAGAATATCTACTTTCTAATTAATGTTCAGTTGCTCATTCTGACCATATTAAAATGCTTTAATTGGAATTCTTATTCTCTGAGTCTTTCTGGCCGAACTGTGAGTCTTCACTGCATCCAATTAGTTCCTCTTTGTATTTATATGGGCACTTGATCTCCAGTGTTCTCCTCCCACAACATAAACAGTTCACGATCCCATCAGGTGATGCACTGTGATGCCGCGACTCGGCGTCACGCCATCACGTGGGTCACACACGGAAGCCCTGGCCCATGTTTAAGTGTTGAAATGTTTGTTGCGAGTGTTGCTAGAGAGATAGATACGGTTGCCCACAATATTACAGCGGACTGCAATGCTATGAATCATGTCACTATCTACACCTGCATACAATTTCCTCCCTCCAACACAGTAATACATTTGTCACGAAGTTTGGTGAGTGCACGCACCGACATAGTAACAATGTGTGCGCTAGTTTCTAAACATGCATCAGCTACCAACAAACACAGGTCTCATACATGATTACAGTTCAACATGGGTTAACTTTATTCGGTTTTAACAACATAAAACATTCTCTAGCATCATAGCAACAAAGTTAAAAACTTACTTTTCCACCGGCAGCATTTCAGGAAGTGAAAGGGAGCGCGCACCTTCACTGCCTGCTTCTTATGCTGCTTTGCCTGGTGTTAGGCGCGTTCGCGTTCACCGTGCGGTGCGCGTCCTACGTAGTGGTACATTCTAAATTGTATTATTTTCTGCATGGTGTGCAACTGTTGTTGGAGGTCATGTTCAACATGTGCAGCATCATCTCCGGTGTCAGGGGAATATTATTGTAAATTAATAGTGTGGTGCGTTTGCTTATTTTTTTGATGTTTTTGTTTGCAAACAATGTTTTCATCCGTCTCACCTGAGTAAGTGGTATGATACACTGGAGACGTGGGAGTTGTGTTCTGTAAAAGGGGTGCCGTTGTCAGTGTGGGTTAAGCCATTGATGCGTAAAGACCTGGTGGACGGTAGGCTTCAAGCTCAGTGTATGAGAAGTGTTGCTTTGTTATAGCTGTTTTGAGCTAGTTATTATTTTGATTTCCTTTAGTTATTATTGGCATTTATTTGCATTTTGCATTACTTTGTCTTTTGTTTGACCCTCGTGTCACTGTTTATTTTCAATTTTTTTGTAAATACCGTCACTGTAAATATTGCACTTGGGTGCCACGGGTGGTTGAAAATAAATCAACCTCTTGACTGAATTCCTGCCTCACGTCCTCTACCTTAAAAAGACCTCCTGTCACGGTTACCCCACGACATTTTGGTGGCAGCGGTGGGATCCAGTGTCCAGTGAGGATGAGGCGTGGTGCGCTACAACAACCAAGCAACAGGAAAAAGGTGAAACAGCCAGCCGATCAGGGTGAGCCCACATCTGGGCCGGAACACCCTGAGGGAGAAGAGGAGCGGGCCTCGTCGTCTGAAGACGACAGCAGCCTGGGTCTGGAACATCTCATGAGGCGCTTCATGCAGCAGCAGCAGGAGTGGGATGACCGGTTTGAGAGGGAGATGCGGGCCCAAGATCAGCGCGTCAGAGCTCTGCAACACCAATTCAGCCAGCTGCAGACTTACGTGAGCTCTGAACCAGGGGATCGACTGTCAGCAGAGCGACCGCCTTCACGTCCACCTAGCAGGCTGGCAACAACAAGCAGGCTAACGTTGCTGGTCAAGTGTCTCCTGGAGGAGGCAGCATCCCCTCCAACCCAGTGACTGTGCAGGCACACTACAGCCACACCCCAACTCCCATGGCATGGGCGGCACCCATGATGTCCCCATTTACAGAAGATGAGGACATTAAGCATTATTTAACTACCTTTGAGAGGATGGCTATGGCCAGTCAATGGCCAATGGACATGTGGGCTCTCTACCTGGTGCCCCTTTTGACAGGCAAGGCCCGTGCAGCATACATGGACATAAGAGATGCCCAGGATTACGACAAAGTAAAGCGAGCTATCTTGAGCAAGTTTGAAATAGACAGTGAGACCTACCGGCAGAGGTTTCGCTCCAGGCAGGTGCTGGAGGGAGAGACACCACGGGACCTACAAGCCAGGCTACGGGACTTGTTCGAGAAGTGGTTTTGCCCACATGAGAGGTCCAAGGGGAAAGTAGCTGAGCTCATCATCTTGGAGCAGTTCCTGTGGATGGTCAACCCCGAGCTACGCACCTGGATTAAGGAGCATAACCCCCCGTCTGCAACTCACGCAGCAGAGCTGGCCGAGACGTGGACGACGAGGTCTCCAACTGGGCTGTATGGATAGTGGCACCAGAAGGGAGCAAGGGCAGACACGAGACGCTGGCCATGCAGCTGCTGGTAAGTTTGTGGGTGGTACTGGTAGTGAGTTCCGGAAGGCCAGTTACACCAAGGACAGACCAGCAGCACACACAAAACCCAAAGCCAGGGTAGTCTGTCACAAGTGTGGTCAGCCAGGGCACGTAAGACCTGAATGCCCTTTAGGACCGTCCACTGAGTCTAACCTCTGTTACACTCCCCCGCCCCATAGTACTCACCCCATTAGGCCCAGCCGGACAGGTGTCACCATCCCTGTTAAAATTAGGGGGGAGACATGGGAGGCATTGTTAGACTCGGGGAGCAGTCAGACATTTGTGCAGCGGAAATGTCTGGGGCCACAGAACATCATTGGTACTGGCAAGATGAAGGTCAGGTGTATCCACGGTGATGTAAGGGAGTATGACACTGTTGATATTACCCTAGAAGTTGATGGGCAGGCTTACTTGCTCTGTGTTGGCATTATGGAAGAGTCCCCATATCCTGTAGTAGTAGGTCAGGATGTCCCTGTGCTAGCTGACCTGCTGCAGAGTAGGGGCATATCTGCTGATGCCTATGTTACCACCCGGGCGCAGAGTAAGACACAGCAGGATATGTCTGAGGGGTGGAAAGAGCTGCCATTTCCAGTGAGAAGAGAAAGAAAAAGTAAGGCTGAGCGCAGGTGCAGCAAGGTCAGAGGTACCCATGTGGTGGAAGAAGTTCCTTGTCCCCCAGTGAGAGAGGAGGAAGTCATTGGAGGTGATTTTGAAGCCATGCAGAGCTGACCCAACCTTAAAGCCCCTGTTCGACAAAGCCATAATGTCAGAACAGCTAATTGAGTTCCAGGCTAAGGGAAAGGAGTGTCACATGGTGAGAGAGGGGAAGCTGTTTCGCATCAGTGAGGATGGCGAGCAGTTGGTGGTTCCACGCTCATTGAGAAATACAGTGCTGAAGATGGGACATAGTGTGCCGTGGGCTGGTCATCTAGGGCAGCAGAAGACTCTGAGTAGAATAGCTCACAGGTTTCATTGGCCAGGGTTCTACCAGAATGTCATTGATCACTGCAAGTCTTGCCCTGAGTGCCAGTTGACCTCCCAAGCCAGTAGAGGGACCAAAGCCCCATTAGTAAGTCTCCCCATAGTTGACATCCCATTCACCCGAATTGCCATGGACATAGTTGGCCCACTGGAAAGGAGCAGGGCAGGTCAGATACATCTTAGTGATTTCTGATTATGCCACCAGATACCCAGAAGCTTTTCCACTGAGAAACATCAAGGCCAGACAGATAGCCAACTGCTTAATACAGCTATTTTCCAGGGTAGGGGTACCTAGAGAGATCTTAACTGACCAGGGGACTAATTTTAGCTCCAGGTTCCTCCGCCAGGTGTATAGTCTCCTGGGTATAAGGGGTATTACCACTCCGTATCACCCACAGACTGACGGCATGATCGAGCGTTTCAACCAGACGCTCAAAGCCATGCTCCGCAAATCTGTGAATGACACTGGTTCTGACTGGGACCAATGGCTTCACTACCTCCTTTTTGCTTACTGGGAGGTACCCCAGGCGTCGACAGGTTACTCCCCTTTTGAACTTTTGTTTGGACGGCCGGTGAGGGGCCCTCGATGTACTGCGGGAGGCCTGGGAAGGAGGACAGCAGAGCCAGCAGGTGAACATTGTCAGCTACGTGCTGCGTATGAGGGACAAGCTAGAGCAGCTCACCACAATGGCTCATGAGAACATGGCTAAGGCGCAGGCGCAACAAAAGTCATGGTATGACCGCAGTGCGCATAGCCGTTCTTTTGAGGCGGGGCAAAAGGTAATGTTGCTGTTGCCCTCAGCAGAGAGCAGTCTCCTGGCCAAGTGGCAGGGCCCGTTTGAGGTTCTGTGGAAGATGGGTCCCGTCACGTATGAGATCGCCATGCCTGGACGTCGCAAGCCTCAACAGGTGTTCCATATTAACCTGCTGAAACTCTGGGTCCCACAGGAGGAGGCGCCTGGCAACCAACTTTGGGCTCGTACCATCCTGGACGAGGAGGAGCTACCGGAGCAGTACTTCCCTGTGGCCAAGGGGGGGTCATCACCACCAGACCTGAGCAATCTGATTCCACGCCAGCAGAGGGAGCTGCAAAGGTGCATTCCCAAGGAGGTGTTGCGGGAGAAGCCAGGCAGGACCTCACTAACCCAGCACAGCATTCGCCTGACCGCGCCAGGGCCATGCTGCAGGCTGGGGTCATCGTCCCATCACGCAGCGAGTGGTGCAGTCCCGTGGTTCTTGTGCCAAAGAAGGACGGGGGGCTCCGCTTCTGCGTGGACTTCCGCAAGCTAAACGCCATCTCAGCGTTTACCCCATGCCCCATGCCTCGGGTTGACGAGCTGATCGAGCTCATCAGTTTCACTGCATGTCCTACTACCCAGTATGTCTATGTATGTGACAAATAAAACTCCTTGAGAGGTTGGGGAAGGCCAAGTTTCTGAGCACTCTGGACATGTGCAAGGCAGGTGCCCCTCTGAAGTTTGCTGAATAACTCAATGAACGTTTCACCCAACAACATGAAATTGTTGTCATATGTCGGTGTCACAGAGACGTATCGACCCAGCCCATAAACACTCACTTGAAGCATAGCACCAACTAGTGATATGGATAAATGCAAAAATTGGGATATTGAGTTCCCAATATCTTGGACCGAGAAGGTGGAAACTGTGCAAAATACATCATGCACGATTACTACAAAGACTTCTAACACCACAGCACATGCCATAAACTTTGGTCCATAGGGGGCGCTGTAATTGTACAAAATGTCATTTGCCTATTATCTAGAGCAGGGGTTCTCAACCTTTTTCAAGCTGGGCCCCCCCAGAGCTGGTTTAATGAGGTTAGGGCCCCCCCTCCTCGCGCCCAACCCCCCCCCCCCCCCCCCGATTCTTTAGGGATTATTATTGATGATCATTATGATTATTGTAATTATTTTTTTGTTATTATTATCATCATTATGGGTAGTGGTAGCTTATTATCATTAATAGGCTATCGCCATACATATGTGAGGTACATGCTTTATCTGGAGATAAC
Source organism: Coilia nasus (assembly GCA_027475355.1). Taxonomy (NCBI): domain Eukaryota; kingdom Metazoa; phylum Chordata; class Actinopteri; order Clupeiformes; family Engraulidae; genus Coilia; species Coilia nasus. Next base: position 933,699 of record CM050221.1, read on the forward strand.
AATGCTGATATAATACAAAGCCTACAACACTGCAAAAACATAGCCTACTTAAGGGATCAATCAAGGGTGGTAAAGTCATGTTTAATGTTTGTGTGCAAAGGCATTAGAATTTTTTACAGAAATTAGATGTAATTTCGTGCATTCTGGTGCATTTTACAGGTTCTTAGATCTGTAGAAAAAGGGTTAGCAATTATATCTATATACTTGGTTGTCACTTAAAGGCATAGTGATTTGGTGGAACTTTTTAAAATGTCATACAACACCATTACGCGCTGAGAGAAATAGAACTTGGATGACAGGGCTACGGACTGAACAACAGCTCAGTCTTAGCAGTTCAGCTAGCTGGGCTAAGATCACATATGCAGCTATGCAGGTTGTGGATGGAAGTTGTTGAATGCCGAAAAAGACAACGTGGACGCCATTAAACAACGACCATTGGCAACAGTATCTACAAAAACACTTCAGCCAGTGTTAGTTAGCAAACGAAAACGCAACGTGAACTAGTTTAGCAAGTCAGTGTAACCTTACGTAGAAGCAACGTTAGCCAACCAATGCTACCCTCCTCAAGCTGTCAAAGAGCCATGCATCGTACCTAATCTTTGATCCAAGCACACAACTTTTTCCTCATTCTATCCGCCACTTTCTCTTTTCCTCTTGCTTTTAACACTGTGAGTGCGCCCCAGAAAGTTCATTCATGGCTGTTTTCTCAGTCGTGACTATGCGAAACTACAGACTGTTGCTATATAAAACGATACACGTTGCTGGCAAGCCTTCCGTCTCAACATTCTAAAATAGAATATTGAAAAGGAGCAAGATCGCTAACTGTAAGAGTACAGGAAGCCGTGGCTCGCTATCTAAATTCATTTTAACATACAAAGATTAATGGCATAGGCATATTTAACCAATAAACACAAGGGTAATATAAACAAACAGGTATTTCTCTCTGTCTCTCTCTTTCGGTGCCCCTATTGCGCCCCTATGCTGCATACTCCCTCTTTGCGCCCTGCACTGACATCGCGTCACCGTTCAGAATTTATTACCTTCTATTTTAATTAGATAGATAGATTTTAAATGAAACAGTGTGGTTGATTCATTTGTGTGTTATAACAGTCCAACCACTTGCATTTCGACATGGGGGAATCTGGTGCATCTCCCTTGTACTAATAGCAAGTGAGTCCGTGATTTTTTTTTTCTCCTCACGTCCCGTGCTCGCGCCCCCCCGGGGGAGTGTCCCCACGGTTGAGAACCACTGATCTAGAGAATGCTAACGTTTACAACAATTTTTTTTTTTATCGTGAAACCTATTGACCCTCACGCATTGAAAACACTGGTCCCACTTCCAACAAAAACAATTTCCGTGAAATTTTAACATTGTGAAAACAAATCTCAACGAACTCGTCATAGGCTGTTCATGTGAATCTCACCAAATTTCGTATATGTCATCTACAGACAATGCCAATGACAGACAACCAATTTTTTTTTACTGTGAAATCTATTGACGCTCACGCATAAAAAACAGTGGTCGATGCCTACTTCCAACGAAAAAAAATTCCGTAAAATTTTAATATTGCGAAAACGATCTGAACGAACTCGTCATAGGCTGTTCATGTGAATCTCACCAAATTTCGTATATGTCATCTACAGACAATGCTGACAAAAAGTTATCAAAGGATCTATCTTGAGATGAATCGTTTCGAAGTTACACGTCAATGAACATTTAACACGTAGCTTAAAATTCTTCAAAAGTCCATATCTTGGCTTTTAATTGCTCAAATTTGGTCAAAGTTGACATGCCATCTCTCCACAGATTTCTGTTCATGTGTACTAAATTTCGTGACATTTCGTCATAGGGGGCGAGGTTTATCGGCGAAGCTAGGTGTGAAAAAACAGTTTTTGTTAAATAACTCGTCAACAATTTTGCCCAAGACAACGATTTTCTGTTAGTATGTCGGTGTTACAGTGGCGTATCCACCCAGCCCATAAACACTCACTTTAAGCATAGCGCCACCTAGTGAAAAGGGTAAATGCAAAAATTTAGATTTTAAGTTGCCAATATCTTGGAACGAGATGGTTTAAACTGTACAAAATACGTCATGCCCGATCAGCCCAAAGACCTCTAAAACCACAGCACGTGCCATACAATTTCATCTGTAGGGGGCGCTGTAATTGCCCACAATGTCATTTTCCCTATTATCTAGAGAATGCTAATGTTTACGACCAATTTTTTTTTATTGTGAAATCTATTGACCCTCACGCATAAAAAACAGTGGTCGATGCCTACTTCCAATGAAAACAATTTCCGTAAAATTTTAATATTGCGAAAACGATCTGAACGAACTCGTCATAGGCTGTTCATGTGAATCTCACCAAATTTCGTATATGTCATCTACAGACAATGCTGACAAAAAGTTATCAAAGGATCTATCTTGAGATGAATCGTTTCGAAGTTACACGTCAATGAACATTTAACACGTAGCTTAAAATTCTTCAAAAGTCCATATCTTGGCTTTTAATTGCTCAAATTTGGTCAAAGTTGACATGCCATCTCTCCACAGATTTCTGTTCATGTGTACTAAATTTTGTGACATTTCGTCATAGGGGGCGAGGTTTATCGGCGAAGCTAGGTGTCAAAAAACAGTTTTTGTTAAATAACTCATCAACAATTTTGCCCAAGACAACGATTTTCTGTTAGTATGTCGGTGTTACAGTGCCGTATCGACCCAGCCCATAAACACTCACTTGAAGCATAGTGCCACATAGTGATAAGGGTATATGCAAAAATTGGGATTTTGAGTTTCCAATATCTTGGACCGAGAAGGTGGGAACTGCACAATATGCGTCATGCACGATCAGCACAAACACCTCTAAAACCACAGCACGTGCCATACAATTTTGTCTATAGGGGGCGCTGTAATTGTACAAAATCTCATTTTGCCTATTCCTTGCCTTCACCAATCACTCCTACACACTACACAAACACACACAATGTCATTCATTCAAAACCCACATCCATGTCCACTTCCAGAAAATCATTTCCACAGAAATTCTCACCTCACAACACTGCTCTACCACACACTCATCATACCAACAGTTCCTACATTTCAATATACTGCGGCGGTCATACCATGTATCGCTATGCGGTACATCTAGTTTAATATGTTCTATCCCCTGAAACCGAAGGGAAGAGATCGGGTGTGCAAGATTATTAAAGTGGCGCGCCACAGGGTAGTTTACATCTTGGCGTCTAATAGTACTTTTGTGTTCACTTATTCTCTGTTTAAGAGGGTGTGTGGTTTTACCTATGTAGATTTTATCACATATACATTTTTTGTACTGCATGTAATGACACCTCTTACAGAGTAACTTTTCCCAGTCCGAGGGTGTTTGACTACTAGTAGTATTCAAAGCTGTAAATGGCCTTGCCCCATGCTGTATTACTGACGCATTATCCTCTTACACCCCTGCACAAGCCCTTAGATCCGCTGATGCCAGTCTCCTGACGATTCCAGACGCACCACGCAAAAGGATCGGGGAGTCAGCCTTCTCATACTACGCCCCAAAGAGATGGAATGCCCTACCACAGCACATCAGAGAAGCAGAATCCATCGACGTCTTCAAACGACAACTAAAGACCTACTTATTTAACCTTGCCTATACCGAACTGCTTGGATTAAATCCCTTTGGACAGACTTCCCTGCTCAGATCAAAGGCCTTCCAAACAGTCAGAGACTTCCCGTTACCAGCGCTGGCAGATAGGCTCCCCTGGGGGATGTGGTTCTGCCTGAGGTTTCTTCCTAGAAAAACAGGGAGTTTTCCTCACTGATGAGTTTCTCCCTTGAGTTCACACAAATGTGCTCCCTGGGCACACTAACAACCCGACTGCGCCTAAATGAACTTCCCTTGTTGTAGCGGCTCTGGTTTGCAAGGACTGTTGTCCTGTGTTCACGCAACAGCCCGCATCAACGGGGCACTGCGTCGTTCAAGTGCCTCTGGCCACAAGGACTGTTTACCCGTGTTCACGCAAGAGCCCACATCAACGAGGCATTGCATTGCTGTGACAGTGCATTATTACGCCACGCAAGAGCCCGCATTTACGGGGCATTGCATCACTACGTCGTTTTGTTACTGTATTGTTACTGTGGGGTGGGGGGACTGTGTGTCCTGTGTGCTGTGTGTGTGTGGGGGGGGGTTGTATAATGCAAGGAGCAATGCTATATGCTTCGTGCTGTCTGTGTGGGGGGTGTGAGGGCTGTGTGTGTGTGGGGGGGATATGAGGGCTGTATGTCCCGTGTGCTGTGTGTATATAGGGGTGGAGGGAGATGTCATGAGGTGGGGAGCAAGGCTATATGCTGTGTGCTGTGTGTGTGTCTGGGGGAGGATGTGAGGGCTGTGTTGGGGGAGGGGGGGGGCTGGGGCAACCATGTGTGTGAGGAGAAGGGGTGAGGGGGGCATGAGGTGCTCTGGAGGCAGTGGAGGATGGAGAATAGTGGGCCTCTGATGATATCTACTGTGTGTGGCGTAATGTGTTGGGTTGTGTGTGCTGAGTGGTTGATGTGTGCAAAATCAGTATGGTGTGTGTGTTCAAGGTTCTGATGGCCTATGGATAAAAATGCTGCAGTGGTTTAGGCAGTCTATTCCAGGATGAGAGGAGTCCTTCAAAATATTTTGGGCCCTTAAAAGTACTGTTCTGGAATATATGTCTTGCAGAGCAGGGAGTGGACGTCTGATGGTCTGTTCAGCCTTCAGGACAGATGAAGAAACCTTTAATTTATTTTGTTTACGAAGGAATAAGAGTCGTTGTCTGGACTACTTCAGTACATATTGTGTGTTAACAGTCCATGTAAGATCTTCAGTGACATGGACACCAAGGTATTTAAAACTTGTGACTCTCTCTACAGGCTGCCCACTGATCATTGAGTATGAGTGGAGTATAGCTGCTACTCTGCTGCCTCCTACAATCCACCATCATTTCCTTTGTTTTACTGAGATTCACCGCCAAGCTGTTAGACTGGCACCACTGTGCCACCTCTTTAAGTTGATCCAAGTAGTAGTTTTGTACACAGTTTGGAGAATGTCCTTTTTCACTCAAAATGATTAAGCCTGTGGAGTAGGTAAAGACATTGTTAGCACTTTTTAAAAATAAACTCTGTATTTTCTTTAAAAGTCAGTTCCCTTTCTATAAACCTGTCCCTTGATGACTATTGGAAATAACTGGTCCCTGTCATTTTCAATTAAAAGTTTCTTTGTCTTATGCTTATTTCTAAAAAAAAGCTATTTTGGCACAAATGCTGAAGAGATGATTCATGATGTGCGTAGACATGCTGTCTTACTATGTCTCCCATTTTTTGTACACCAATCAGAATCATGTCATCAGCATACTTAATTTTTCAAAAAAAAAAAAACAGTCTCCAGGGATCTTTAACTCATTAGTATATATAGAAAAAAGTAAAGGTGATAAAATGTTATCCTGGGGTGCCCCAGTATTCAATACAGTTAGATCTGATTGAATATTTCACAAGATAACTCTTTGGGGATGGTCAGAGAGAACGTGTCTGACCCAGGGGACTATCCTGCCATTAACGCCTATTGACAAGTCTCCGCAAAAGAATATGACTTTGCATGAAATTAAAAGCAGATGTGAAGTCTATATTCTGGCATAATGAGAGGGTACTTGGTACGGTAATGAACAGTGTTACGTTGCATCATCTGTGCCCCTCTGGCATTAATGTAAACTGTAGATAGTGTTTTGGATACAGTGGCTGTTATATGCTTGCTCACTGCTCTTTCCATACATTTGCATAGAATGGAAGTGAGTGCAATGGGTCTAAAATCATTCAATTCTGTTGCACCTGTTTTTTTAGGTGCAACACAATTAAATGTAGTGTGAGGTGGAACAAAAGCCACTGTATTTTCATTGTTGATAACTTTTGTTTGTTGATACACCTACTACTTAAACTACAAAATAACATCTAGACCTCCATGTCCCTACTGTATAACAACAGTTATGGTCCCAGGGACAATGGTGAATTAGCCTGGTAAACCAGCCACTCGTACTTAATTTAATTTTGTACAAAGGGTCTGGAACAGACACCGTCATAAACGATCTGTTGGAGGTGTGGACTCTGCTGAAGTTTTAAAAAAAGTGCCTCTGCCTTTACCCAATCGCTAACGCCTGGTCGTCACGTATGCAATTAGCCTACCTACGCACTTCAATTCAAATGTAGCACACAAGGTCATTGTCACGGCTAACGAACACACCCTCTGTTCCCTGATTGGATCGGTGTTGTTGGGGCTGACTAAATGACCCTCAAGAGATTCCGGTCCAGACCCTCTGTACAAAATGAAATGAAGTATGAGGGGCGGGTTTACCAAGCTAATGATGCACTGCTTGAATAACCTGATTTATAGACCTAAATGAAGGGCCTAAAAGAGTTTCCTTTGTCTCCCTGACAACATTTATACTGTCTTTGTTTTCCTTGCCCATTCTGAAAACAAAGATAGGGCTATGTCTAGCTTTTTTCCATCCAAATCTAACTTTGTTTTCCTTTAAGCAGTCAAATGTTGTGGTTCTTGGGTGTCTCTATTTGACAAACAACAACCCATGTCTGACCCAAGCAGACAACACCTCTAAACTTTAACATTACCCAACCAGTGGGATTTATTAACATGAAGACAAAGACACAAGACTCTGACTTAAGATTACAAAAAACACAGTTCAAATCATGCAAAAAAATCCCAGGCCAAGAGGCAGCAGCATAGCTAGCAGTCACCACACCAGAAGCCCCAGGGAACAGGGTGGTTTTAAACAAAGCTTGAACACATGGCCCAGTGCTTCTATAACGCCATCGCAATTAGAGCACCTGAGCAGGTAACACCTATATAAAGAAGTCTGTGTTCTAGTGTCTGATACCCCCTCCACAACACTTTTTGAGTACAGCTGGTTATTGACACTATTGGTCATCTTTAAACATCATAAAGATGGTTACAGAGCTATGATTTACAATTGATTTACAGTACAGGCTTAAATCATGCTCTAGCATGAAACAAGAATGTTTAAACTGAACAAAAAGGAAGAGGTTACGGGAGGTCACATAGCCTTTTGTTTTGTTACATACACATTTGAGTAGACAATTTGATGTTGCTCATCTAAGTAACTCCAACTGAGCTACAGCTCACGGACAGTTTGATCAGGTGCTGTGCTCTACTGGAAATAAGACTCTCCATATATTCTGAGCAGGTCAACCAGGCCTGGTAGTGGATGATGACACAGGCTCTGCCTGCTCCCTGCTCTGCCACTGATGTGATTAGCCCCTTTGTCCAAACAATATCTATGATTGCAACACTAATAACACTGGTAAAATGTTCCTGCACTGCCAAATACCCCACTTATAATCAGAAAAAGGAATGAAAAAACAAGTCTAGCCTGTTGCAAAACTAGCCTGTTGCATTTTGACATTAGCAGCATTCTCCTGAGCCATCACGATGGTTTTCGGTTTGGTCCTTAGTTCATCTGTGATATCTGCCTCCTGACGTAGCTGCTGAAGATGTTCTCCTTCTCTCCTTTGACTTCTCCATTATTATTATTATTTCTTTTGCCAGGCACAACCAGGAGAAATCCACGCTGCAAACATGCCAGTGAGCAGGAGGTGGAGCAGCTGCTGAAGAGGTGGCATGTGATTGGGAGGGGGGGCGGAAGAAGAGGAGCAACCAGGCAGCAACAGCATGCAACCCTAGCAACAAAAGTAGAGCAGCCCCCCACCGCCACACTACACTCGGTTGTAAAAGCAATCGTGTGCACACAAACACACACACACTCGCCCTCCTTCCCGTTTCATTAAAAACTTAAAACTGCACTATGCCTGTGAATATGTCTCTTTTTTCAGTCAAAATAATGTCTTTATATTGATAAAAATGCAACACCTGTGCTTTTCCAATTAAAAATAACATCAGTCATGGCCCTGCATTCCTTGCAGTAATCCCGCCATAATTAAAAGTTGTATTTGGGCCATAAGAAAGATTAGACCAGAAAGATTTTCCTATGTGGGTAGGTCGTCAATTCTTGTATGGGCCAGTTCCAACCATACTCAATGCTATGTCTGCCTGCTTGGATGTCAGCCTGTTTTAAAAACAAAGCTGACTAGTCCTGCACATTAAGGCAGTGTTGCTTACAGCATATTTTGTGGAAAGTGTCGGTTTATACACATAATGCACACACCTTGCTGCGCCCTGTCTAAAAAACTATAGCACTAATGGTCAGCCTGTTCACCAACGACCTAATGACTAATCCATCTGTCTGCTCTGTAAGCCAGTAATTGTTAGGGGCTGGGAGACCAAATTATTTTTCTGTTGGAAATTAGCGTTAAATACATTTAAAATTGTTTTCATATTCATAGGCACTGTTAAGCGTGTAGGCTATAGACAGGGCTACTGCTCCTCCGATAGTTACAATGTAAGTGGCTGCTCCTACTATGCAAACTCCTGGGGGAAACATGGGGGTCGCCAGACATCGTCCGTTTTTTTGAGGGGTTGCCACACAAAAAGCTGAAGAACCACAGGTCTAAGTCACTTAGAGTTCCCATGTGGCTGTCTAATTTACGCTATGTTGTTTTGAAACACAAAACAGTGAAAAACTAACACAATTAAGTGCAGAGGTAACTTTTAGCCCCATTCTGCTTTGCTCATTCATGACGAATGCAAAATAACAGATATGTAAAGTTACATAACCCCCCCCCCCCCGGCCATCCACACACACACACCAGCATATCAGCATATTTCTTAAAAAATTTAGCCACGTGATTAGAATGTGCTAATGTAACATAAATCCAAGCATCTGACATTTCGGTTGACTTCCCACAGTCACTCAGTTGTATATGATCGTTTGATTAGCTCAGAAGTTGAAGAACAGGTCAGTTTTGCTGTTAATTCCTAGTCTGGATGACTGTAAGAATAGGATTAAGTCGCGTGACTTGGATGCAATACTGTTTTGAAGAAACTGGCATAATCATGTTCAGTAACGTTAGGTTTTAAACATGGCGCTAACAACACTTTACGTGCTATATATTTTAGCTATCGCTAACTGACCAGCTAGTTCACTTGGGGAATGGGTGGTGCGTAGTTAAGCGGGTGCTACAGACATGACCTTAGCCATAGCTAACTTAAGATATGGAAGCTACCTGTGTTACTAATTTGCTATGATTATTCTACTATGGCACTTAATATTAGATACGGTTTACATACTCAGTCAAATAACTATGGCCAAGTCGTTTGGTAGGATACCAATCCATAACATGAATATTTATTTATTAATGTATTTTAAAACTGGAATTTAGACTATATGCTGAAATGTGTCCAATACTGTTTGTATTTACTACGCCCTACTTTTGGTTCGCTCGTTTATTAGCGAACTTTGGTGTGCTTTCACTGGCTTCGCAACTCTGATGAGATGTGGCGATTCAGCTTGTTTGCAGAAACTAGACGTGTGTTTATGACAGCATCGGGTCATACTTTTAAAATTAATTACATTGGTCCGTGGGTGCAGACCTGCTCGTTCTACTTGCTCCTAAACAGCCAAACGGGATATCGATTAACGTGTTCGATGAAAAACAAAAATAATGCTTGGACAGAATGTAGAGCTGTAGCAGCTAGCTAATTGCTTTAACACGACGGAAGTGAGCGATGATGTTTTTCAAAATTCTTAATGTGAAGGTGTAGGAGGATACAAACTATGCTGTTTTGTGCAACGGCAACGCGTACTTGGTTTGATGAGCTTCCTATTTAGCCAGTAACGGTTGCTAAGGTCTTGAAATACTTGATATCGTCCTGTCCTGGATTTGATTTGTCTGTGGAACTGTTTTCTGATATACAGTTGTGGTTTTACAGGTGGTTTTTACCATTATAGCTGATAATAACAATCTTAGGTATGGTCTAAGTATTGCAAATTCTAAGGCGCTACTGTTGCAGTCAATCTGAGTTCCCAAACAGAAGTCAGGGTTCAGACGTTTGAGGCTTTGTGGAAAATGCTCCTATGCCAACACAAGAGGGCGCCGGATGACTTTTACAGAAAAAGTAGTGTGGTTTTGCAGAGTTTGAATTTCAAGGCAAAAGTGATGCATGCAGCATACAGAGTGTAGATGGTAAATTTCCTTTTTTCAATTTTCAAAATACTGCAGTGACGTTCAAAATGTTCCTAACTGCTACATTCCCGTGTTATGTAATCACTAACTTGTAGGACCATAATACTGCCTCGCATGACTGGTGAAAGACTGATCTGTACCTGATGTATGGGATTTAACAGCACTCTCTTCACGTGTCTGTAGTGACGGCTAGTTGTCTGTGAGTTGGGTACCTTGCTTGTTCCCATGGCAGAACGGGAGGGCCATCTGTTTATCCCACAACGCTGACCATAGACATGAGATGATGACCTATGCACTCCTCATCAGAGATAAGAACACAGACACAAACAAACCACGCAAGTCATAAACACACCTACCTAAGAATGGAGGGGTTCCACAAATGTGAGGAGTGAACATGAAAAAATGGTGTGGTGTTTATGCATAGTGTGCATCTTTATGCATAGTGTGACATACAGCCTGCAGTGTGCAATCTTATTGAGTTGGGTTGTAAATATCAGGCATTAAAGCCTGATATGTGCATGTGCATCTGAGAGACAGAGAGAGAGAGTACCAGTGTGATAAGACAGAGACTGAAACGGAACCCAGAATGATTGGCCGGATTAATGATTCAGCAGCTCTTTCAGCCCACATCTCTTTACGCCATCTTCAAGCCATAAAATATTTATACACACACACAAATACACACACACACACACACATGTATGTGTACACATAGATTTTGCTAGTTAGCAAATTATGCCTAAGTCATTTTCTTTCTTAGATTTTTATGTCATTACAGTTTTTTGTACAGCTCTTTGTCTCCCTTTCTCCTCCATTTGGTATTGTTTATCCCCTTGAACTGTATAGAGTGTCCACTAGCTATTAAGTATTGATACCATGATCTGGTGTCTTTTTTCCTACATGCTGCACTACTTCATCTCTGGGTGCACACATACACACGTATATATGTATCTATTCTTACAGATGACACAAACACAGATGTCTTTACAACATTTTACAACATTTGTCCCCTTTGCATCTGATCTTGCTAAGAATATACATTTGGTATGGATTAGTGATGGGGGGTGAGAATGCCACAGACTGGGGAGGAGGAGTGAGAAAGAGAAGGTAGTTGGTAATTGGTGATTGGAACAGAAATAGGATGTTCACTGGTGGGTTGGTGGTCAGAACAGGCGACTCAACATCCAATCAGATGGCAAGGATGCTGATGACTCATGGAATAGCAGTCCCCCGCAAGGGTAGATGGGTAACAGAAAGGCTAGTGTTTGATGAAATAGTCGTTTGTGATAGAAACACTATCCTGCAAACACACGCGTGCACGAACACACACACACACACACACACACACTTTTAGTGCTGATTAGTGCCCTGTTTGGGCAGAATCTTGACCTTTTCTCACCGACACAGGGATTGATGAGACAGTGGCACTTCCTCATGTTGTAGTAATGAAACACCACATTTTGTTCACATATTCTTTTGTAGTTTGTAGTTTGTTAAACAAAATCACTTCCTTCTTTAGTTTTGGCCAGCAGTGGTAAAGTGCTACTACAGTGCCTTTGCATTGGGTTAATGTAATATATATATATATGTAGCCTATATATATATATATATATATATATATATATATATATATATATATATATATATATATATATATATATATATATATATATGTATGTAGCCTATATATATATATATATATATATATATATATATATATATATATAGGCTACATACACACATACATACCAACTTCTGGTGACCATTGTAATCAAGACTTTAAACATTTCACATTTAGTTAGTTTTGTTACCAACACAACGGCTCTTTTAATGTTCTATTACCGTTACATGATTTTAAGACAGATTTAAGTTTATTGGTATCTTAAATGTGGTGTCTCTCAACATCAATTTTGGTTGTTCAGCATTTTAGTGACACCGTCTTTGCTATCTGAACGTGTTTTTTTAATGACAAAACATATTTAACAAATCACTGTTGGCCCAGATTTGTAGTGGTTCTTCTGGCTGTGTCATTTATTAGTGAAGGGTGATTAATTGTTTAATTGTTAAATTTGTTATACAAACAGCTGGAGAAACTGATGGTTTATTTCTCCCACACCATTGCATGAACTGTCATGCCTTAAAAGTAGATCAAACAGAACTCAAAGAAGTAGAGTGATATTTTTGTTTTTGTTTTTTAACATGAAATGGGCCCACTGCCTTTGGATGTTTTTCTGCATCTCACAGTCTGAGGGGGTGCTCTTTTAAGACGTGGTTCCTACGGCTCAGAGCTGCCGTTTGCCACACGCAGAGAAACTATATCTGACATGATAGACAATCATCAATGATTCACAAACTGTCGTCATGTTCTCTTTTTTTCCTTTTACTCGTTCTGCTGCTGCCCCCCACCCTTCTGCCATTACTCAGGTTAAGGAATTGTTATAAGATAGCTCCTTCATCATGCTCCAAATTCGATTTCACCATAATGTGGTCAGTACGTATACCAACGTTACTGATAATAGCCTATAATAATAATGATAACGTGCTGTATGGAAGCACGTGTTTTATTTTTCTCTTTAGTTCGTTATTAAAAAGACGTACGATTAGTCTCGAACTATCATTCAACTCAAAGGTAGTGCGTTTAAACCCATTGTGCACTGCTATGCTTAATGGCTAAAAGCAAGCCAATTTAGAGTAAGCCTGCTGTATACAGGTGGTAGTTGATAGCAACCGCTCAACAGGCGAGTGTTGATAGTGTAAGCGGTACCTGGCGGCTCTCCTTTGGGACACAGAGGTGGGGTTCTGTCTATTGTTTTCTATCCAAACCGCCATCGCCTTGATGAACTGTGGAACAGGGCGTCTTCGCCACGCCCCCAGGGGTGACAGCCAGTGTCGCCTTCCATTGCTGTTCTTTCTCTCCCCTCCCCCCCCCCATCGTATTTCTGAGTGAAAGTTGCCACTTTCTGCTAAGTCATCATCTTGGGTGGATTTATTCCTCGGACGCATAAAACTTTTTCCTACGGAGGCCAAAGGGTTTCAGTGCGTTTTTAGCGCAGACACGTCCAGGTACACCTGAGCAAGGTACGTTTCTGCGCATGGCGCTGCTATGGGTAACAGGTGTGTAGCAACCTTTTCCCTTAACTTTGCGGCAGTGCTCAGCGATTGCAGTTAGGTTCTGAGTAGGGCGTGTTTTTTAGGTTCAGTTTGATTTTCTTAGTTACATTTCTGTGCCTTTGCGGACGTAAGAAGAATTATTAATTGCAATAGTCAAAATAAATAATTACAAAGAGGACTGTACACGACACATATTTATGGCGTTTCCGACCTTGAAACGTGTGCAGGTCTACAACATATGCGCAATTAGTTGTAGGTACAGGTTGGCCTCCTGCTTTGTTCATCAGGCCGACTGAATCTTAAATATTTTATAGGATCAACTTTGGCGCATTCGAAACGGATACTTTGGTGGTTCTACAGTGTAATCCGTAGTTATAAAAGGGCGGCTTCACCTTCGTATAGAGTAAATACTTTTTTTCGTCACACAGAAGTTATACTGGTTATTGAGTAAGTATGATTACCGGTAAGTCAGCAGTAAAATTAACGTGAAGTTCTAAACGTTCGTTAATGATGTACATTTTGATGAATGAAGGGAGGTTTTGCTGTGTTCTTTTAATCAGAGTCTGTGTGTAAAAAGTTGGCAACAACTAAGCAGTTATACCTGCACAGGTAGTCCCGCAACTCTTACACAACTTTAAAATAACCACATGATTTGTCTCTTTCGCCTTAGTTGTGGAAGGGCGAGTTTCACCTGTAGTTTATGTAGGCAACCACAAGTGCATGTGACCACTATGGAAAGGCCTTTGTTGTGAAATACTCACTCATAAAATCCCTGTTGAAGGGCAACTATTGCGGTATGTCTCAGTGTAAGGAGTAGCTTTACTAATTCAGTGCAGTAATAAGGTGTTGTAGTCTAACTCTCTTAACAACTACGTAATAAACACCACATTCAGTGATGAAAGGGTTGCTCAAATGTCCTTTTGTGAAATGGGCAATTCCGTGCTGTGGAAATGTTTCATAACATTTCTTGGTGCCTGCAGTCTTTGGACACAGAACCGACCTGTTGAAGATCTGGGATGACTTTAGGTATTTATATATTTATTGGTCCTTAGAATAATTACGTACACAGAAAGTGAATGAAAAGATGATGCTAAGGCCAGGCGCCCTTCAAAACATACCATACCGCAAAATTCGTTGCCATAGCGTTGCAATATTGTACTGACAGCGAAAGCACATGTGACCAGTTCAGGTGTTCACGCCGGTACCACAGATAGATGAGAACAAAGCTTAAATGTATTATAATTACAAGTATTATAATTACAAATTACAAAGTCTTTAGCTCCTCTATACTCCAAGCACACAGTTGTAGGCTGCAAGGCGAGTCACCAGTTAGATCTACCACAAGAAAACATCCTGAAGTGAAATAAAAACATAAACTGCAGGCATAGATGTTAGATCACACAGTTTCTTTTTTTCAGGTCTTCAGTGTGTGTTGTATGTTTGTGTAGTATAATTTGTGCAGTATCAGTCATCTCTCTCTGTCTCTCTCTCTCTCTGTTGTTCACTACCTGTAAGTCAGTTGCAAACCATACCACTACATGTGAAAGGGAACAGGAAGAAATCTTGCTGGACGAGTTTCTTTGTTAGTTGCCTGATACCTGTGTCAGTGTGTAACTTGGGGGTGGAGCTTTGTGATGTTGAATCGTCGTTAGAACCTAGTATACTAAATGGCAGCATGGACAGTATTTTGTCAACAAGTGATGTGTGTTTGTAGGAAACACATGTTAGTGCCATTTTTCCAGATGTTTTTTTTTGCTAACAGTAGAAGCAATAGTGTAGAAGTCTTGAGGTCTGACTCAACATTGGGATGCAGAAACATGAAATTTAGAGCACACTCTGTACCAGCAGCAATTTTCACAAGTTTGAAAAACAATTTAAGATCCCATCCAGGCACCCGAAAGCTCTAGTTTTTGTGCCAAAGAACATGATGACATGAAACAAATGCATAGTCAAAGCCAGGCACCTGTGTGTGTACATGCACCATTGCATGGTGTGATGGCCCTACTGAGAAAAAATGGTAATCAATCATAACTCAGTCATCAGACTGCTGTCTCCTGTCTCGTCAGCTTGAGGGTGGGGGCTGAATTAAAATATATCTGGGACCATAGTGTGCTAAATGGGAAACCTGACCCCGAAACAGCAACTAACTACAGCATGCTTTTATTTATTTATTTCTCCCTATGAGGGCCAGGAAAATCTACCCTAATATGAATTAGCCAAATTCACCCATGGAACATAATGATAAGGCTCAGTCAGTATTGTCTGTAGGCCAGTAGATGTCTGTGGACAGTCTTGTAGCCTTATGTCTGTTGACATCTGCTATACTGGAATCTGTGGTGATAAAAGAGACTGGCTGAAGCTAGATGGAAATATATAGCCTAATTGTCAGCAAACTCCATGTGCTTGTGCTAGAAACTTAATCAGATCTCATTCTGTCCTGTCTGGAAAAATAAAGTTTCTGGGCATATTTTACAGAAATATTGATATTGTGCAAAATATTTCTTTGTCCTTAAAAAGCTAGTTCTTTCTCTTGTCCTGTTTGTTCCTATGCAATCTATTATTAAATGCTCATAAGTTATCCTTAGAGAGTTTGAGTTTGGATATCAAGTGATGCGAGCTCTAACTCAAAGCATGTGGTCTGTTTTTAAGTCTCTCTTTCGTCTCTGTTCTATACTTGTTACTTTACTCATATATTCTCATATACTCCACTCATATATTCCTTTCCTGTCTGCCTTACATTTTCAGTGCTTTTGAGTGAAGTGTAACCAAACCCTTCTATTAGTAACCCTAGCAGTGACGTCTTCCAGAAAGCAGTTAGACTCTAGGTGGTTTCCAGGGCTATGTTCAACATCCTAAAGGGGATTTAAAAAAAGTATAATACAGTATATCTCTGCTGAGAGCAGTTTAAAGTGCATTGGACATGTTTGTTTTAAGGGTGTAGTGTTTTATATGAAGCAGGGTGACTAGTTCCAGTTTGTTTAGGTAAAATAATGAGTGGGTAGAGTACAAAGGGCCTTGAAGTCTGATTTTCAAGCTGACCAGTCAGTACAGTGTAATTCAGTTTAAAATAAAATTTGAATGAGATAGGGTGTAGTGTACATTGGCTCCAATGGGAACATTTGTAACAAATGCAGAAACAAAGTGAACAAATGGTGAAAGTTACAGTCAGAAAAGCTTAAAGGCTCACTTACATAATTCAGACACACACCAGGGCAGTTGCATTTATATATATAAAAAAAAAAAACAGAAGGAAAGAAAATGACTAGTTCAGCCTTTTATTGAAAAACATTTCTAAAGATAAAAACTGGCAAAAATTAGGTCACATGCCATGTTCTACAATGATAAAGGGACTAACAAGCCTATTAATTAGGCATGCAAATGTGAAACATGTGAAATGTTACTGAGGCAAAAAAAGGCATCACAGTCACACAGCAGAAGGCTTCAAGGCCTTGATTCTCATGACACTGTTTATTCCAAACAGAATGACAATGGAGATAAATGGTAGTTTTTAAAGCTTTCATAAGGCCCTATGAAATCCATTTTATGTTTTCTGAAATTATGTTTTTTTTCTTTGGTTTTGTCTTTAGCCATTTCCGATTTTTGAAGACTTCTAACCAATATTTGTCTTTAAAAAGTCAAGGCCAGACACAGACACCATGTTCATCTTTTTATTTGAACTGCTGACTAAACACAGCCAAGCATGCATACCACTCAAGGTATAAAGAAAAACAAAGAAACATGGCAATGCCTAGGTTTGCATTAAAATCTTCCACAAACGTATGCCTTGCATTTGATGATTTTCTTGTTGATTCAGTCATAACCTGGAGGGAGCTGCCGGCGATTATTTAGTTAGCCTTGTTTTAATCATTTACCATTTGACGTGGTCGTTGCATGTGTCTTTATGGGTCCATGTTAACAACCGACAGAAAGATAGTTGTCCAAGGCAAAATGCCACTCACGCTCAGAGTTTATGCTTGTTTTAATGCATTTTAGACTGAGAAATGCTGACGGGAATAGTTTAATATCAATAAAATGAATATGCAAATTCTGTTCATGTTTGCTCAATTACAGAAATCATAGGGCCCTAGTTTCACTTCAAAGCTTATTGTTTTGTAGAGTGCAATATAAGATGATAAGATGAGATAAGATGACAATGCAATAGCCTATAATGTGATAAAGAGCACAGTTTATAGAGAAGACTGTTTACATTGTTGAGTGTTATTGTTTTACTTTCTAAATATTGTTTTATAATAGTTTTGTTTGCCTATTATTCCCTCCCTCTATATGCTGTGCTGATAAAGGAGGATATTTAGCACTACACTAATACCACTAAAATGCACCACAGAGGGCTATAGGAAGTCATTCCTGCCAACCTGCCAGTGCCCCAACCTGCCACTGTATAATTCCTCTCTCTGAGTGTCAGTTATACTTTTTGAGTCTCTAAAGCTTACTTATTTAGTTATAGGAGTGACTGTAACATTTTCAATCCCCAAAAGATGTCATATTTCTCTTGAAGCAAATCTTTTTCACACTGGTAATGATACATTGATGGAACCTGTCAAGAAGAGACTTAATTTTGAGCAAATTCCCATAGATTCCACAGGCCAGTTTAAACCCACAAAGTCATGTAACAATCACCAAGAGGGAGACGGAGAAAGATCCGCCTTGATCTTTGTCCTTCTGGAATGAGCACACACATTGAATAAATAAGAGCCCAGGGAGAGGCTGAATCAGTCACTTATTATACAAATGGACTGTCTACAAGCTCAATTAAAGCCCCTGTACAAATCTAACCTCTGACATAATTTTGGTAAAATATGTGGGTATTTTTGTTAAGGCTTCCACACACCAGCTTAAGCATTACTGAGGCACACTTTAGAATTAGACAACTCTCTTTCGCCCTACACACTGCCCGCACAGCAGACATTGTTGTAATTTTCAAGGATTCGCTGTAAAGTAATTATGATAAGCAATAGATTTAGTTAAACTACGCTAACAAAAATAGACCCGAATCACAGAATTTGATGCCGGTGTGGGGGATTGCATTGAGGACAATAGAATGTAAACCAATTAAATGTCGCAAGTGAAGTGCATCACACTATGTCAAACTCAGTGTGCAGAGGCCTGCGTAGTTTCATAGTATGTGTGTGATTTTTCTGAGATTTGTGACTTTGTGACTGATTAGCCAATATGTCTATAATAGCCGGTGTCTGTACAATCTGGTTATTATTGTTTTATCAAAGTTTATCATATTTAAATCATATTTGTTATGATGAATCATATGTATCATTCAAGCAAATAGTTAATGCAACTTCAGCTTATTCAGCATGTTTCTGTGCAGATTTATTGAAATATATGACCTTACACTACCTTTCCAGAAGTCCTCCAGTGTGCCATAGTTGAAGCCATAATTTGCAATTTGTTTACTAAAAAATTTGTCTTCCTCTCCATCTTCTCTCTCTCTCTTTCTTTCTTTCTTTCTTTCTTTCTTTCTTTCTTTCTTTCTTTCTTTCTTTCTTTCTTTCTTTCTTTCTTTCTTTCTTTCTTTCTTTCTTTCTGTTTTCCCCAGCCATGAATCCCTCCCCTGCCATTACTACACTGCTGCTGCTGTTGTTTTTCAACTGGTCCTGGGCTGCCAAAATTGTCGTTGTGCCTCCCATCATGTTTGAGAGCCACCTGTACATTTTTAAGACGCTGGCCACTGCCCTGCATGCTGACGGTCATGACACTGTCTTCCTCGTATCGGAGGGGCGGGATGTGCCAGAGTCAGAGCACTACAGGCTTCAGCGCTACCCGGGCATTTTCAACAGCTCCACGGCCGATGACTTCCTGCAGTCCAAAGTGCGCAACATTTTCTCAGGCCGTCTGACTGCTCTGGAGCTCTTCGACATTTTGGACCATTACTCACAAAACTGTGATGCAGTTGTGGGCAGCGAGGCTGTGATGGCACAGCTTAAACAGGAGAGTTTTGACCTTCTGCTGGTGGACCCCAATGAGATGTGTGGCTTTGTCATTGCACACATCCTGGGTGTACAGTACGCTGTGTTCAGCACAGGACTGTGGTATCCGGCGGAGGTTGGCGCCCCTGCACCCCTCAGCTATGTCCCAGAGTTCAACTCACTGCTTACAGATCGCATGACACTGCTGCAGCGTGTGGTCAACACGGCTGTATACCTGGTGTCGCGCTTTGGAGTTCAGTTTCTTGTGCTGCCCAAGTATGACCGCATCATGAAGAAGCACAACATTCAGCCAGCTGTCAGCATGCACGAACTGGTGCAGGGCAGTCGTCTGTGGATGCTGTGCACAGACATGGCCCTGGAGTTCCCCAGGCCCACTCTGCCTCATGTAGTTTACGTTGGGGGCATCCTGACCAAGCCTCCTAATCCTCTTCCTCAGGTGAGCTCCAGGTAGATGGTTTGTAACCTCACTATCTTTTGACATCATATTTTAAATGGTCAGCTGTTCGTCAGTAACTGATCAGTCTGGACATTTAAACTGTGTTCTCTTATTTGTTGGCAGAGTTTATTGGACTTTGTGCTTACATTAACGTAAAGGTGTATAATCGAGGTATCCTCTAGAAAACATAATCAGATATCGTGTTCTGATATTTTGTCAGGTCAAAAATGGGCTTTCTATATTATTGCAAGTCCATTCAGAAACTGTTAGGGGGGCATAGTGTGTGCCTTAGGGTTGGCTTGTAGTTATGTTAGGTGGATTAGTGATGTTTATAGGATCTTGCTTTCCTGCCATGATGGGGATTTGTGTGTGTGAAGTAAAAGTTGTGTTATCTGTTCTTTAATTGGTTTAATTCTTTAATTTTCAGTATTCACAAACCTATAACAAATGACCAAAAACCTATACATTCCATTCCGAGGTTTTCTAACAACACATGTTGAATTTGATATTGACAGGAATTGCTGTTTTATGAACATAATGGCATAATGTCATCCTATAGAGATCAAGACGATTGAAGGATACTCCAAGTCACCCCCAGTCAGTTAAATGTTAGGAACAAACATTTTATTCAGTTATTCCTTAAACAAGTTCAACTGTAAAGTTTTAAACCCTTACATTTTTAGGTGACATGGGTACTAAACAAGGGTACACCTGTGATTTATGAAAATGATGTGTACTTTTTGTTTATTGAAGTACTAATTGTTGTCAATAATATTCCTGAAACAAATCATGGTAGGGCTAGTGAAAGAGGCCCATTCCTCATCATCATGTCTGCCTGTTCAGAGTACAGAATAAGGCAGTTAGATGTCAGTGTACAATGAAATTGGAAGTTATTGTCCTTATTGAGATATTTTTATGACACTGTTCTTTTGCAGTCTATTTGGTGCAGAAAAGGCAGAACATTGTTTTTTATTGGGGCCAAGCAGCTCTGCTGCGCAGGCACCTTTAGTGTTTCTATGGTTTCTTTTTTAACATCTTTCTTCCGTATGGGGTTTCTATGGCAAACGTTGTGAAATTTTGCACACTCGTTCTGGACAGTCCCATGATTCTTTTCAGCAATTTTCATCTTGCCAGCTCAACCTCTCTAGCGCCACCAACTGGTCAAAGTTGTAGGTACATTTCTGCATGTAACTTTTGAACCGTACATCCAATTTTCAAAAACTTGGAATCCTTGGACCATGCCGAGTCCAACGCACCCCATGACGTCAATGTCCGCCTAAATAGATTTTCCGCCATTTTGAAAAATGTCGAAAACACGAAAAAAGTTTCACGGGTCACAATTTTTGACCGACTGTCATGAAAATTGGTATATGGCATCTTTGGATCGATCCGCACAAAAGTTATCAGATGGATTTTTGATTTTTTTAATCGTTTGACCGTGACAGCCAATCGAATTCGGCAGAAAAGACACCAAACAGGAAGTGAGCTATGGAAGTGAGTATCACTACACCACTTCCAAAGGGGATGCACCCAATTTGGTGCAATTCGGTCACTAGGGGGCGCTGTAATGAGCAAAAATGTTTTTTGGTTCATATCTCTTAATGTGTTTTCATATAAGACTTTATTGTCATTTCTGATCAAAGCTTGGTATGTCCCAATAATGGCTCTATCCAGCTTTTCAATTCAGCCAATCCAGTTCAGCGGGAAAACCACCAAACAGAAGTAAGCTTATATCTTGGCAACGCTTTAACAAATCATTACCAAATTTGGTCATGTGATACAAGATGACATTCTGAATAAACACAACAAATTTGGTGTCATTCTGCCACCAGGGGGCGCTGTAACCAGGGGGCGTTGTAATAAGCAAACCTGTGTTTTGGCTTATATCTGTGACTGCATTTTGGTTTGAAACAAAAAAATCATGTCCTCTGAATCCTTCCTTCAGGCTGAGTTCAACAACCCCCATGACATCAATTTTTGCCTCCAAATGTCCCCGCCATTTTAGGAAATGTCCAAAGTTAAACAAAATTTTCACAGGTCACAATTTTTTACCGATTTTCATGAAAATTGGTACATGGCATCTTTGGACCGAGCCGCACAAAAGTTATCAGATGGATTTTTGATTTTCGTAATTGTTTGACCGTGACAGCCAATCGAAATTGGCGGAGAAGACACCAAACAGGCAGTGACCTCATATCTCTGCAGCCCTTTGACGTATCACTACTAAGTTTAGTAGTATATCACTACACCACCTCCCAAGGGGACACACCAAATTTGGGGCAATTTGGCCACTAGGGGGTGCTACAATTAGCAGAAATGTGTTTTTTGTCATATCTGACAACAAGCTATTTTGAATGGGATGTCTAAGGTAAAAAGTTGTGAAATTTGGCACACTGATTCTGTACAATTCCATGATTCTTTTCAACAAGTTTTATGTTGCCACCTCAATCTCTCTAGCGCCACCAACTGGTCAAAGTTGGAGGTACAATTCTGCATGTAACTTTTGAACCGTACATCCAATTCTCAAAAATGTGTTATCCTTGGAATCCTTGGACGATGCCGAGTTTAACGCACACTATGACATCAATTTCTGCCTAGGTACATTTTCCGCCATTTTTAAAGATTTTGAAATTGAAACAAAAGTTTCACAGGTGATAATTTTTGACTGATTCTCATGAAAATAGGTATATGGCATCTTTGGACCAATTCGCAGAAAGGCTACGAGATGGATTTTTGATTTTTGTAATTGTTTCACCGTGACAGCCAATCAAATTTGGCAGCAAAGACGGCAAACAGGAAGTGAGCTCATATCTCGGCAGCCATATCACTACTAAATTTGGCAGAATTGCACTACATAACTTCCCAAGGGGACACACCGAATTTGGTGCAATTTGGCCACTAGGGTGTGCTACAATTAGCAAAAATGTCTTTCGCCTGATATCTCACGATGAGTTTGGGTTAGCAACAACATGTCTGATCATACTATGGTTTCTCCTATTCTAGCCACCGAGCTCATATCTGAGCACCGCTTTGACATATTGCAACCAAACGAAATGTGTACCCATGGTCCTACCCAGCTAGCCTGGTAAACCAGCCCCTTGTACTTCATTTCATTTTGTACAGATGGTCTGTATACCTAGCACATGTGAAGAATTGACAAGAAAACTGACCCGAATATTAGTCTATTGTAGACTTATAGGCCTATACCACAATTTCCCCCTTCAAGACAAAACAAAATAATGCTGAGATCAAAAAATATTTACTCAAGAACAACAAGAACAGGAACATTGCATTCAGAACATCTCAACACTCAGTCAAACTTTGCTGTATTAATATGAAACTTCTTGTGGGTGCTTATGACTATCTCTCTGGCCTAAGTTCATTCAGTTGGCATGGCAATTTAGACCTTTTTGTATCATAACCAAACTTGGCCACATGGACAACATCACAAGAAGTCACATCAAATGTGTTGTAGTTTGGTCACTAGGGGATGGTGTAATGAGCAAAAATGTGTTTTGGCTCATATCTTTTAATGTGTTTTCATGTAGAACTTTATTTTGATTTGTGGTCAGACTTTGGCATGTCCCAATGACACGGCCCTTTCTAGCCACCAAACATAAAGTGAGCTTATATATCCACTTTGACATATTGCAACCAAATCTGAAATGTGCACCCATGATACCACCCAGCATGTACTCACCAAATTTAGTCACATTTGACCACTAGGGGGTGCTATATTTATCAGAAATGATGTGTTTGGATTAGCAACCAAATTCCATGGTCTGGCCATAACAATTACAGTCCCGTTCTTGGTCTAATTCTCATATCACTATAAGACCACATTAACTGGCACCATATCAACGTCATCTCCTGTCATAGGCTACTGGAATCTGTTGTTTCTTTTAGGAACCAGCGCATCATCTTCATCTCAGACCCCCCTGTGTGTCTTCAATATTGTTTGCACGATATGGTTTTTTGCACCATTTCGCATTGTTTATTTATAATTAGCTAATTTATTGATTTGAGGTTACTGTACTAGTCAGACAAAATGTTACATATTAGTTACATATTACACTTAGGATAGGTAAGAACACAAATACCTCATACTACTCCAAATTATCTTGCACTTTAATGTTTAATGTCCTGTCTTGTCTACGTATGGGATAGTAAGAAATGTCATTTTGATTCCTTGTATGTCTGGCACATGTGAAGAATTGACAAAAAATCTGACCTGAACATTACTTTAGTCTATTGTAGGCTTATAGGCCTATATTATGACAATGTCCCCCTTCAAGACAAAACACAAAATAATGCTTAAATCAAAAATAATCTATTTAATTGTTATTCTCAACAATAACTGCAACAAGAAAATGATTGCATTCAGAACATCTCAACACTCAAAAGCGTAAGCTTTTAACAACTAAACCATTAAACTCCACATGTCAAAACAAACAATTATTGTTACCAATGTCCAAAGTTCACATGTTTATGTCCTCAGATTCCGCAAGCAAACTGCCCAGCTCGCAAGTCTCCACCTCTTCCCCCTGAGCACTGTCCTGCATTCCCTAGCCAGTTGCCTCTGCCGGGCCTGCTGGCGCGAAACAGACAACAAAGCCCTCTCTGTTGGATTAAATTAAAATAATCAAAGGTTTTCCACTAATAACATATTTTGGCCAGTTGCCACAAAATGGCATACTATGATGTTCAGACTATGTCTGACCCACGTGATGTGATTTTATTGTCTGTCAAAGCGTTCGGCCGTCACAGCCGATGAAATTCGATAACGAAGCCGCAAAAGAGGATGTGGCCTTATGTCTCAGCCAGACTCTTATCGCCTTCTCTGTGTTTATGGCCTTCTCTGTGGCCTGAGTTCATTCTGTTGGAATGGCAACTTAGGTCTTATTTGCTGCTTGGCCCCTCATCGCTGCTTGCAGCTATATTTATGTACTATTTTAGTACATTTGGAAAGGGGAGTTTGATAGTTGTGCATTTCACACCTAGCCTACATTGTTTACCTTTGTTTACAGTTTCACAAATTGTCTTGACTTTTTTCCCCACGTCCTCTGTGAAACGTTAAACGAATGTCAGACTGTAGTGCCAAAAAACTAGATAGCACTACATTGTATAACCACTGCATGGTCTTGCCACCTTCTGTGTAGAGAAATTGAACAAAAAACACAATTCCTGATTGGTTTTCATGACACAGGAATCTTTCTTGTGTCATCTTTTGTTTCCTAATTCAATGTCATGGTTGGTAGGTTATTAGGCTTATTAGTTAGCTGGTTAGCAGCACACCCTATGAGCGAAATTTCACCCAATTTGTACATCGAGTATGCTAAGTTCCCTGAAATTTGTACATTTACTACACAAGATATTAGCTGTCATGCAATTTTGGGCTTCTCCTAAAAGTGGTTGATGTGTAACTAGTAACTTTCTCATATCTTCTGTAAATGATGTACAGTGGTCCCTCTCTATATCGCGGTTTACCTTTCGCAGCCTCGCTGTTTTGCGGATTTTTTTAGTGCATGCAATCTCCTGTACAGTACAGAATGCACTCAGCTTGTACATAAATCTTCCACCGCTAGCTGTGTGACTCTGAAGTGCTGTATGTTTGCAAGTGTGAACTTTGCCTGTCTGAGAAAAGTGTATAAGTGTAGTGAGGGGTTTTACAGCCTTAAAACATCTATAATAATTGTAAAAAATAAAGCTGACTACTTCGCGGATTTCGCCTATCGCGGGTTATTTTTAGAACGTAACTCCCGCGAATAACGAGGGACCACTGTATACCAAATTTCATGGCATTTAGACAAACGCTCATGAGGTAGCTTGTTTTATTTTCACTTTCAGTTTTAAAAATTGGCGTGACAAATGGGTTAATTTGCCCATGGCCTCATGCATTAGAAGTTTTTGGTTCTGTAGTTGCAGCAAACCCTATGGACACATTTTCTTAAAACCTAAAGTGCTTCGTTTTCTTGGGTGCAACGGTTGGCTCATTATTCTACAAAAACTGATTTCAGTCCCCCTGACTTTCTTGGGGGTCAGTGTAGAAGGGGTTGGTTCCTGAGGGCCAAAACCTTCTATTCCCTGTCAACTTGGTGGGGCTGCCCACCAAGTTTTAGGCTTCCTAGTGTTTCAGTGTTCTGGGAATCAGCAAGACATAATTGGTGCAAAAAAGTCAGTCAAAAATCTGACAAAACCTATATAACTGAGCTAATCCTAAAGCTAGTGGTGTTAATAATATCAGGAAATTGTGGTAATTGTAATGTAGTGCTTCTTCATTCTGAGAGAGAACTCTTTCTATTGTCCTTAATTACAAAAAATATTAAAAGGAGCTTTAAAGATGTAAACAATTTAATGTTTGAAGCTTAGAAGTGGTGCAGTATTTAGGGGCAGCTGCAGGAAACAGTGCAGGAAAGAGGGAAGCGGCACAAACAGGTATAGTAGGGCCCTATATATGTCATAATATGGCTGTTTGTAAGCATTATCATAAAAAGGTTGTCATAAACCCAAGCCAACTTAAGTTTTTGCTTCCTTATGCTTTGGCTGGTTGAGTGGCTTAACTACTTTTGACCTCCACATCCTGGTGTGTGAGGTCAAGCAAGCTGGAGAAGAGATGTGAAAGGGAGGGAGGATGGGAGAGAAAGGGAGAGAGTCTGAGGAAGGAAGCAATGTTATACGTCAGCATACTCCCAGGTCCACATTGCTAGCCCACACTAGTGACAGAGCAGCGACTCACATCAGAAAAATCCTGCAGTATGCTGTTACTGACAGAGAGGAAGCTAGACAGTGCAATACCTCTTCTTACCTGGCTTAGGTAGGAGTGGGGTTTTTGTTGCATCTACTGGTCATTTGTAGTCTTCAGCACTCTGAATGGCAATATGCCCAAAATCCGGAAGGCTGCACTGAAATTGTATGGATAGATAGACTTTTTTGAAATGTGAAGATACAAGTGTGGTCATTGGTTGCTGCTGCATTTAGAATTCAGCATGAGCTTTAGGTCATTTTAGAGTGTGTGTGACCCAACACAAAGCCTTCGTTATCTGCTATGCGTGTGTGTAAGTGTGTAGATCAATTGGGTGAATGGGAGTGTGGGGGATTCAGGGCCCTGCGTTGCGATTTTGGAATACCAACCCCCCAAAAGAGGCATTGTACATGCTCAGGGCATTATGCGGTGTGTGTGTGTGTGCAGTGTGTATGTGTGTAAATGTGCCCATTGTTGAGTGTGGACCATAGACACTGGGCCCTGTGTGTCAGGTCACCATTCTGTGCCAGGGGAAAGATGGCAATTGCTCTGCAGCTGGATCCCCTCAAATGCAGCAGAGCTGATATAAATTCTCTCTTAATGCTAACCAGCTAACAAAGCTGAAAGAAAGCACAATAATAGGCATGCTAACCTGGTAACAGAGCCATAAAAACCTAACCTGAAAACCACAATGCTGACCAGCTTGTGGAATTGTATATATATTCGATAATTTCAATGTTAATGCACTAACAAATCCAACAACAACTGAATTCTAAATTTCTAGTAAAACTATAATGAAACCTGTCAGTATGCTCCATTGCACCATCAACACGAACACTTGGTCTTATTGTTCACGTCTCTTACTTCCCTTACGGAAATTCACTATGGTTTCCCATGGTTTTTATGCATTAACCATGGTTGTACTATGGTATCTCATGGTGATTCTATGATGGTGAAGTACTATGATGGTACATGGTTACCCAAAAAACCATGAAAACCATGACTAACCGCAAAAACCATGGTAAACCATGGCTCATTTTCGTAAGGGTTATACTTAGGATCTCTACACTTCATCAATTTCATCTCTTCCCTTCCTCAAGTTGGAAATGTCAGCAGGGTTTGTATTTGCCACTTCCTCTAACACTGCCTCGATGCCACTTTACTGGCAGGGATAGTGTACTAATACAGGTGCTTAAACGAACCAGTCACGATTATGTGAGGCACTGGTATGGCCGTACACCGCCTGCAGTATCACAGTGCTCCTGAAACGTTAGCCAGCCAGTTCGGAGCACTAGATAAGGCCATCAGCCATATTACTTTCACATATCTGGTTACCTCAGACAAGACACACTCTATTCCTACTGTTGAACTCTTGTGGAGCTCCTAGTCTGTGAAGAAGCCTCTGCAAACTACAATAAACCCATTTCTGCCCTTACAGAGAGCACACCTTGCACTGATTAGTGTATGTCGTCACCCCATCTAACGGGCATTTCAGTGTGAGAACTCAGGGACTCTTAAGGTCTGTGCCAAAATGAGAGAAACTGCAAACCAAACACCTGATTGAGATAAATGTCAGCCTCCCCAAGTTTTTCATTTCTATGCCAGTTTGTAGGCGAGTCTCTGTTAAGGTTGATACTCAACAGCTAAAGTGAGTTGAGTCATCGCCACACCCATTGTCCAGCCTCAATAAAAGTTTACTGTTCTATTAAAATAAAAAAAGCAAAGCAAAGACCGGTCACTAATAGGATCGTTGATCAACTATTGCCTCAGCCATCGACCTAGTGATAATAACCTAGTAACCCAAAAGTGAGAGAATTTCATAGCTATGTCTTTTCAAACTGAAATAAATATTAGATGTTTTATGTGCTGGTTATGAAGTCCCAGGTATAGTATGAATTATCATTCATATAAATAAAAATGGTCATATATATTTATATTACGCACATACTATTCTGTAATTGTAAATATTGAACACTCACTCTTTTTTGCTCAGTCATGCACAGACCAATCTCTTAAGAATACATACTATATTTAAAGTACCTCATTACCAAAAATAAAGCTTGAAACATAAATAGTACAAACCAAACTAACTACAAACAGTATTTCATTCACTGTAAAAACGAACCTATTTAAAAAAACAAGGCTTGTTCATGTTAACTCAGCTATGGATTGGTCACTAACGTGTTTGGGTGCTTGCGTCTAGGTGTTTGATGACTGGGTGAAGGACACAGATAAGCATGGCTTTATGGTGGTGTCGTTTGGTGCGGGAGTGAAATACCTGTCGGATGACATCGCTCACAAATTGGCTGGAGCTTTGGGACGGCTGCAACAGAAAGTTATCTGGAGGTAAACACTCTTTCTCTCATTCCATGTCATTCACTCCTCATGCCACTGCTTGCCGTCTGCTCTCTTTTCCACTGTAAAAGCCCTCACACAGTGTTACCTTCTCTTAATCCATTGTTGTTGTCTTTGAGAAACAGGTTGAAGAAGTGTCAGATGTGTCACTCAGTCACCTTGGCTTCAAATAATTAATTCAAAATGCTCACTTTTAGTGGATGCTACTTTTGTTCTTTGAATTGTCATGAACAAACATCAACATGTTGTAATAGCTTATTTAGCTTTTTTGAAAGGACAGGAGCATGTCATGAAATAGATCTCTTAGTGCTCAGCATTTAGCACAGAGTTTCAAAATCCCATATCATGAGTAGTTATGTACAGCATGTGTGTAGTATGACAAAAACATTTAGCATTAGATCCTTTTGAACTTCCCTAGTAAGTAATTGTTGATGATTAACTAAAGTCCTTCAGATAACATTACCATAGATAACATTACCATTCTTAGTCACAATCACATGGTGTGGGGGCTGTTAGAAAAAGGCAAGTTTGTCTATAGATGTTTAACTGGTAATTCTTTGACCAGTTCTAAGGTATAAGGACTCAAATGACTTAATAAAAAGGTCATAATAGTTGTATGAGAGAAAGTATGAGAGAAACAAGTTTGCGTGTTTAGCACATTTATGTCTACATGTTTTGTGAGTGGGATTTTATTTGTGTGTACGTTTATGTACATTTTTTTTTTAAACAGAATCCAGAATATCCTATTGACTTTAAATGAGCCACGTGGAGGTTTAAATATTTTTGTAGAATACTCCACAAGAAGTCCATTATCGTAACGGAATATCAACAATATCAACAAAAACATGCAATTTCCTCGATTAATTATTTTTAGCAGAGCAGGCCATAAAGCGGCAACAAAATATTTAAAATATGACATTGTTAAAAGTTTCTAAGTCTCTATTATCGTTTTTTGGCAAGTAGCCATATAATAAGTGGGGAGGCAGTCATTCTCATGGAATAAGCCCATTCAGAGTGATTCAAGAACCCTCCACTGTCCTGCATCACTCTGTTGGCATTTATTCCACGAGGATGACTGCCTTACAGAACATTATCCTTACTTAGTCCACAGTGTTGGTAGAGAACCACAAAGAATTCACAGAATCTTTACATAATTCAACTGTTATAACCTTTGAGGAAAAATGTTAAATGTGCTCTCTTTCTGCAACCCCCTTCTCTGTCTGTTTTCACCCTCTTTTATGTGCACACACACACATACACTTAAAGAGTAATTGGATATTCCACCTGCTGGTTGGCTTGTTGTTTCTTAGTAACCGTGCTTTGTTTGTTTTGAGGCTGTGCACACATCCCACCTCCTCACACATGGGCATGCACACAGGAAGACACACTTGCACACACATACAGTAGCACTACTGTTCCCAAAAACCATCATGAGAGAGCTCCACATAGCCCACTGTGGCAGAACAGTCCAGGAGCTTGCGGTGTGTCTCTCTGCCGTGATGGTTTCCAGGGGAAACCTGCTGTAATAGATAGCTGTACATGTGAGCTAATAGCAACACAGTATAATTGCATCACATATTCACATGCTGAAGAAGTGCATGTGTTTAACATCAGTGGTTCAGGCAGGTGCAATTTAGCATACACCTTTGTTCAGCCAAATTGTGGCAACTGTGGCCTAGTGGTTAGGCAGTTGGGCTTGCAATCAGAAGGTTGTCGGTTCAAATCCCACCCTACCCATGGTTGGGATGCCCTTGAGCAAGGCATCTAACCCACATGCTGCTCCAGGGACTGTACTCCACCCTGTAAATATTTGTAAGTCGCTCTGGATAAGAGCGTCAGCTAAGTGTAATGTAATAATAATAAAAATAAAAAAAATCCGCAGCCTCTTATCAGTACACCAACAGTAAAAAGCACTTGATGTTGCATTTCTAAACGGAATTGTACCACTTACAGTATTCTTATCCAGAGTGACTTACAGATATTTACAGGGTTTCAGTTACAGTCCCTGGAGCAGTGTGGGTTTAGATGCCTTGCTCAAGGGCATCTCAACCAGGGTAGGGCGGGATTCGAACCGGCAACCTTACGATTGCAAGACCAACTCCCTAACCACAAGGCCACAGCTGCCCCTGTACCATCTGTAATGAAATAAGTAACCATGTAGCCCTGTTTACTGAAAGATGAAATTTAGTCAAAGACAAAACTTCCCAATTTCTACGGTCACACTCAGCCTTCCTGTATGGCATGAAGCCCTGCAACCTGGCACCATTGAATTGAACAAAGATCTGACAAGCCCCAGTGCACGCATGCAGGTGCTGTCATAAGTCCGGCCCTTGTGCTCAGAGGTGATATGGTCAGGTGGTAGATGTACTGATTGTTGTGTTTCTGTGCATGTTATCAAGTTAGTGAGTCGAATTAATGATTATGAATATGTGTTCATATACACACACATGTGCAAGCACTGTGTGCAGCAAGTTTGAGCAGTGTGTCTGAATTGTCCCTTTGGCTTGTTACGGGTGAATCTGGCCTTTGTTTGAGAGGCCTGATCTGTGTTCTGATAAAGTTGTGCTTCCGTGTTGCTCAATGAAAAGCAGAACCAGCTCATTAGGACAGACAAACAGATGTGCCCCTCACATACTTTTATATGGTTTAAAGACAGCAAAATTTCTTAGCTCCTTTCTGCCTCTCACAGGTTCTCAGGAGTACCTCCCAGCAATTTGGGGAACAACACAAAACTTGTGGACTGGATGCCACAGAATGATTTGCTGGGTAAGTGCACAAACGCTGTCACCCATCAGCGCCATCACCCACACACTCGCTGCCATCACCACACACACACAGACACACACACACACACAGATACATACACACCTATGTTCCAAGTGTGTTGAAATGCTGATCATGGCACTTGTATGTAGAGTCCTACTGGACGATTGCATATTAAAATAAAGAAACATAGGCTGTATTGGGGCCCCCCCTTTTCAGTAGAGTATTCTTTAATTTTTCTGGTGTGTGTGTGTGGCGTGTGTTTGTGTGTGTTTGGTGGGCGGGGGTGACAGGGAGAAAGGCTTTCACATTCTCTTTTTCTCTCAGCCCCTGTCTTTACCAACAATATGGGTGTTGTTTGAGAGAGGACAAGGCCTGAACTCTCTCTGTCTTGGGTAGACCCTAGTTCTACTTTAGAGTGGCTTAGGGTAAAACCATGAACCCTTTCACATGGTCTTCCTCTCACACACAGGATTGCATCTGAGTTCCTCTTTTTTTACCTTTCCTCTCTTGTTATTTTTCCTGCCTGGTTTTCATCTTCTTGCCTATCCACAATTTCTGTTACAGAAATTGTCAATCCTTAATAAATGTAGAAATTGGAATAAATGGTGATTAACATGCTCTTTACATTCTTGCCACAGCAGATTATGTGTAGTCAACAGAGCAGAGAGATGTATGAATAATGTATTTTTCTCTCTAGTGCCACACAAGACCCAAAACAAGACATTCTATTTGTCTAGAACCTCAACAGGCTTTAATTTTGTGAAATGTGTCAGCAGGATTTTTGCATTTAAGGGATACCCCTCCCCCAACCCCCTCCCTAATGAACACATACAACTCGTGCACAGAATCTTGTGAATGTGGAAGCTCTTATTTGCAAAATTTCTGTGTAATCATAATAGTGTTGTTTCTAATACAGTCATAGACAAATGAATGTGTGTTCATTCATGAGGACAGGCCAGACACTGAATTCCAGTCCAGATGAATTGCTCCATAGTTAAAAACTCCTCAAATGCTGTTCAAGTCCTTCTCAAATTTCAAGTTCTGTTGTACATGGAACTAGCAGACTGTATGAATTAGTATGAAATGAAATACAATGTTGCATGTACATTATATGCACGTCTATTTGTTTTATCAACAATGTGAAGCCATCAGTTCTGAAATGAACAAATTCCTCTTCAAAATGACATATGAGAACACTTGCACACCAAGCTAAAAATCCATTATTTACCTTTATAGTTGACTTTTACATACACTTACTCCAGTTTGTGTTTATGTCAATGCAAATGTAAGTGCAAAGTTTAACCATAGTATTGCTGTGTGTGTGTGGTGCTTGTATGGCCTTCTCAGGTCACAAAAATACACGTGCATTCCTGAGCCATGGAGGCCTTAATAGCATCTATGAAGCTATGTACCACGGTGTGCCAGTGGTGGGGGTGCCTCTGTTTGGCGACCATTACGACACCATGACCCGAGTGCAGGCCAAAGGCATGGGCGTCATGCTGGAGTGGAAACGGATGTCTGAGCAAGATCTACACACCGCCATGCTTAGTGTCATCACAGACAACAGGTACTTTGTGTGTCATACCTACATTTGAAAGCTGTCACCTTGATGCTAATATGGCATATTGATGTCATGTGGAGAAACAATGCTGATGCTTGGGCAAGATCCTACCATCATTCAGACCACTGGTGACGTTGGCGACAGTCTGCGGCCATGGTTGAAGTGGGATTTAGCAAGAGAGAGTAGGGATGTATTCTGCATTTACTGCATTGATATTAGAGTAAGCTCTTACCGAATGCATGCCCTATTTTAAAATTGACATAGTCAATTCAACTTTTAGCTGATTTTGACATTGTTTTTATTTCAGGCTGTACAGCAGGAACAAAACATTTTGTTTCTTTGCTTGTTGTTGCTATAGTTGCATATGATTGTGTAGTTTCTGTAGATCCCTTAGGTTTACATGTCATTTTTATGTTAATAATGTCAGCTAAAGGCAAAACAAAGGCAAATGTGGATGACCTGTGGCATAGTGAGGTGTAAATAGGCTATTTTGGATATTTGAGTAACTGACAGTGTTAATCAAATGTTAGTTAAGTGTCAGTTGAATGTTATTTGGTTATTTGTAAGAAACCATAAAATGTAGAGGAAGTGCCTGATGCATTTTGTGTATAATCAACTCCTACAAAAATTAGGGTGAACAACATGTAATTATATATTAGAACCACAGTAACTAGAATTCTGACTAGTCAATACTCTAATAAAAAGCCTTTAAAAAGCAAAAAAACAACAATGAAAAACCTTCTAGCCCAAGTCATTCATAATTTATACATAGTGCCATCAATTTTAACACACAAGTTTGGCTGAACATACAATTGTTTTAGTTGCATTGAATGCAGTATATCACACTTCTGTGTTTATGTGACAGCGGAATAAATTCCAGTGTTGAGTACAGTAACTAAATAACAGACTACAAATATTAGTAGTTGGATAGGAATGCACAAGGCTGTTAACCGAATCATCAGATATAACTGTATACAAATATTAGTACAGGGATAAGAACGCAAGAAACTGTTAACCGAACAGTCAGATAACCATGCACACCAATACTCTGACAGTGTGAGACATGGGCATCAGCATGGTTTAAAAGTGCTGGGAACATAGACAATGCCGTGCAGTTTGGTTTGAAAAGTTCTGGCAACTTCTTTAAAGTTTTAGGTTTCAAATTTTCACTGAGGATCGTGTGTCTGCCTCTGCTATTATTATGCCCATTGCTAGGTTTTGACAGAGGTTTTTTTTTTATCCAGAACTCTTGGGACAATGAGACATTGAGAAGCGTATGACACCTGGTGGCTATGTAGCTCCACCAGGCTGATAAGGAATAGGAGCTTTTTGTCTCCCTGCCCTATGGTTCCCACACCTGACAGCTGTGGCCTACACTTGCTAATCAGATAACATAACAACATAGGAGCTGGTATGTTGTTTACTTCAATTGGAACGGTACAGGCTACTATGGTGAAATTGTGAAATTGTTGTTGAATTGTTAATCAGAGAAACTCAATGTCTATTTAAGGTCATCCTAACATATAAGCTATCTTATAATACTGTATGGTAGACTGCTCTACAGTCACAGAAACTGAACACAGTTTCTTGCACAGAAGACTACTATGTGAAAATATTCATTATGATGTTACACAAAATTCCCAACATAGTATGTTGTTTATTTCTTAGGATTTTGTTAATTATAATGGAAAAGGCACACGGTAAAACTTTGATGCATGAATAAGAAATAACCTTTGACTAACCTGTACAGCTCGAAATGGTCTAGGTTTTACTTAAAGGAATACGCCACCCCCAGATGAAATTCGGAATTATTCAGTCTGCCCCCACAGTCCCTACAGTTGGATAAGTGGACAGAAGCGTTTTCTAGCAGACCCAGCCATTGTCCGAATCTGGCAGCACTGACCTTAGCTTAGCTTAGCATAGTCGCTGTAACCTAGTGTTGCCAACTAGCACACTGTGGCAAAAGTGAATCATTTCACTGATTTTTTTTTGTAATTACTTCTCATGACCATGCAATTACTTCTCAGATCGAGGAAGGGATTGACCAAGCGGCATTTAGATGGGGGACTATATTCCGCGGAAGCACAGGCGAAGCACCAGTCAACACACAAGTCGGGGATAGAGGTTTCCAGGTGCTGCGTGGTGTCTTTGCGCCTTTCAGCGGTCCTTTGCCTGTGCTTTGCCTGTGATTCCGTGGAATATAGTCCCCCATCTAAATGCCGCCTGGTCAATCCCTTCCTGTTAATTTGCATTGTTATTTGTACTCGATCTGAATGCACAGGTCACGAGAAGTATTTACAAAAAATTAGAGTGAATTGATTCACTTTTGCCACAGTGTGCTATGCCCGTGCCAGATTCGGACAGTGGCTGGGTCTGCTAGACAATGCTTCTGCACAACTCTAGGCACTGCGGGGACAGACTCAATTTCACCTGGTGGTGGAGTATTCCTTTAATGTGACTTGTAGCAAGTTTACACTATTTGAATGACTTTTGATGTTTACCTGGTGTTGACATTCATACTTAAACATAAAACATACATAACATAAAACTTGCAGCATTCTCTCCACTCTCCATGCATGGTCAAAAATGCAAGTCATCAGCCTTAGATAAATCTCCCTTTCTACAAGAAACACAAGCCCAGTACCCCCAGGAAGCTTTGGAGATTATGCCTCAGAAGTGATAATATGGAAGGGACTAGCTCCAGCATCTCTATTGACCTTATTCTGGAAGAGACCATGGGCGGCGTAATGGTATTTCCAGTTACTATCCGCCCCAGTGCAACTCAGCTGATGTAGAGAGAGCTGGTTTGTCAGTGGCTTGCTGTCAGCGCAGGCTGTTTTGTTGTATAGCATCTCATTCAGCATTGCCTAAGGTGAAAGAGAAGCTAAACGTGAGATGTTGCTGGAAAAACAGCAGCCTAAGCAATGTGGTCTGCATAGGGAAGTTAAAAATACAATGGGCTTTCCATGACTAAAAAAACATTTTGCATTGTTTTGTTTTGAAAAACCGCCCCCTCCCTACTGCTCTGTGCTTGTACATTTAATGTTTCTGAACGTCACCGAACACAACATTAAACATTGTAACATTTTCATGTGGGAATTTGGCTCAGGCAGAGCAGTAAGCAAACCAGGGCAGAGCTAAAGCATTTAGAGCAGGATGCGCACACAAATCAACTAGATTAACATGTGAGAATCATAGCACAAGATATTATGATGTTGCGATGCGAGGAGGGTACTGAGTCTGTGCGCTTTGCCAAATGGAGAGAGCTGGGTAGTCAGTGGCTTGCTGTGTGTGTGTGTGTGTGTGTGTGTGTGAGAGAGAGAGAGAGAGACAGTGAGTGTTTTACATGTAATGTGTATGACTGTTCATAGAAGTGGTAGGCCGAGTAATCACTAGTTTTTCTGCAAGATCATTCCTGATGCAAGTGAGCAGTAAAGATGTGCTATGTGGGCATTTATATTGAAATAGATGAAAGAGATGATGTACTGCCCCATACTGAGAAAGAACAGTCTCAGACATTGATCACAATGCCAAGGAGGAGAGAGAGCCTGAACTATAACAGTGATTTGTGGCACACCCCGAGCTACCACCTCATTCTGGGTTGTAAGTTTTGAATTGTGGCAGGTGTTAGAAACTTCTCTGATGTATCTGTATACTGAAACACCAACCTGCCAACAACAAGCTGAGAAGAAACTATTTCTACTGCAATGTGAATTCTAGTCCATATATGTGAATTCAAGTAGTGTCACATATTGTTATGTGGTTTTCAAAATCCATATAACTTTGTTAAATGTAAATGTGATATTTGTTTTGGAGATGGTTTGTTGAAGCTTTGAAACGTGTGCAGACTAGCCTATCACAATGGAAGACATTATGCAACGCTGAACTCTCTATGTAATAATGTGAGCCTACCGCATTGTTATGTCTGATGTCAGTTATATGGTCTAGTCTACATTTCAAATGATAGTCACAAAGGCTCTGCCCAGGAATCAGGTGTACTGGAAATTGACCACAAGTTTCAAGCCAAACTAAAAGACCTCTGGTTTAAAAAATCGAATCGGTTGTTACTGTATCAACATGTATTTCAAATTTTAGAAAATGCATGATTTTGTCACATGCTATTGCTAACAGACAGTAGCGTAGCTGGAAATGCTCTCAAACTTCTGCTGTTATGTTAAAAAAAAAATCAGGAAATCGGAAAAGGCATTGCCCCAATGAGTAAAGAAGCAATGGTGTCCCCACTAATTTGCCATGTGACTGAAACGTACGCACCCTTATGCACTGTTTTGTGTCTTTGTGAAGGTACCGTGAGCGAGCACGCATGCTGTCAAACATCCATAAGGACCAACCTGGTCACCCTGTCAGCAGAGCGGTGTACTGGATCAACTACATCCTACGTCACCACGGCGCCCCACACTTGCATTCGTCTGTCTACAGCATCTCTACCTACCAGTACTTCTTACTGGATGTAGTGGTGGTCATGGCTACAAGCCTGTTGCTGATTGGTTTCTGCCTTTACCGAATAGGCAGAGCAATAAGAGCCAGGTTTTCGAAAGGGGCAGGGTCAGAAATGATTGCCAAGGAGAATGGACATTGCCATAATGGCGTTCCCAATGGAAAGCTCAAACGCAATGGACACATCAAGAGCAATGACAAGAAGCTGAAGTAAACTGCAAACAAGCACAAACATATAAACATCATCAGGCGAATATCAGCAATGCAGAAGGCAGAGTTTATGACATCCAAACTATAACACAACAACATTAAAGCAACACAACACAGTAGTGGGGCAGCCAAAGTCTACATAAGCAACAAAACAGAAACACAAACACACACTCTCTGCTTTGTGGAATTTCAAGAACTTTGAAGGATGTTTGTGTTTGGTGCGCCCTCCCTCTCTCGTTCTTACGCTTTGCACTCGTTCTTTGGAATGGTGTGAATGTTGATGTGCAGTTCCTCCAAATGTTCAATCTATTCTTGAAAAGAGAGAGTTGAAGATTTTAAAAAGCAGTTTTAATTTTCGAGGATTAACATTTATAACAAAACCATTGTGCTGTCCAGCATCAGGTATCTGTACATATTAAAATGCAAATGATTATTT
This sequence comes from Coilia nasus, assembly GCA_027475355.1. Classification (NCBI taxonomy): domain Eukaryota; kingdom Metazoa; phylum Chordata; class Actinopteri; order Clupeiformes; family Engraulidae; genus Coilia; species Coilia nasus. The sequence goes on from CM050221.1 coordinate 971,864, forward strand.
ATTTCAGTAACTGTAACTAATACTGAATAGTAGGTAGTAGCTCTCCAGTAGTTGAATTGGTTATAACAGGGCAACAAACAGGTTATTTCATAATTTATTTTGCAATGTACGAGTGAAACACTCCCTTATGCTCAGTATGAACCCGTGTGCACTCTCAAATTTCACAATTTCTCTTTTTATCAGTTCTGTAATCATAAGGCAGCAGGTGACTGTATGCTAACAGCCCCTAGGATTCAGTTTTGTATGTATAATTTCACAAAACCACTGGTGATGCACAGCGTATGTGCAGGAGACAGAGGATGACTGCTGTTGTGAAGGAAGTAGTAATGTCATATGGGTGAGTATGCATATTTCAGTAACCAGAACGATGTGAAGTGTGTGTGGATAATTAGGATGAAACTAGACCCAGTGTTTGATGTTGAAAACGTTTGCCCCCCACACCTCCAAACTCCCAATCAGTTCCCTTGTTGTGGCCCTATGACTCGTTCTATTTAAAAGAAAAACAAAAAAAGTTAATGTTTTCTCTACCCCTATTTTCTTCGTATTTGTGAGACACACCATTTCTTTTGTTTCTTTACATAGTTCTGTTACAGCCCAGTGGTGAAATTTTGGATTGTTCTTGAATGTTTACGTGTTCTTTGCACTGAGCTCATCTCGGGAAGCATTTCTGCTCTATCTGTGTGGTATTAATTAATCTTCAACCATGACTGACTCTACAGCACTGTTCTCAATCATCAAACAAATACAAACACGCTCTTGTTGTCAGTGATACTGTTTCTCTATGAGCTTAAATAGTCTGCCTTGCTGTATTACAAAACACTGTGATACTTGAAGTTATACTTAGTTATCGCTATATGCTCCTGGCAGGGCTATTATCAACCAGGTGCTGCAGAGCTGCCTGCAGGCAGACATGCCAAAGCTATGACTGGGGAAATGGTGCACATATACATGCATTCACATATACACACACTGCAGAACCTGAATGTTGTGATGTCAGTATTAATTCTAGGGATTCCGGCTGTGAGAGGGAGTTGAAAGGGCACTTACTGCAATCTCCACTCCCCCAGACTGTCTCTCTAATCTTGTCCTCTGGCTGAGTGTAGTCTAGTTGGCGAGGTCATGTGTTCTGATGCGAGGGTGGAGGGAGGTCACATCACAGGCAGTACCCGTATGCTTATGTTTTTATATTCACTCCCTGTCTCTGCAGTGTCATCCTCTCTGATCCAGCTTTGCACTGTTCCTATAGTGCCTTCATTGTAGAAGCCCTGTGTCTCTTTGTCCCCTGTGTCTATACCGTTTCCTGCGTCCCTTTCTTTCTGTCTCAGATCAATCCTTCTCTTCCACTTTGTCAGGTTGTTGAGTTTGTAGCTGCTTGTTCCTGCAGTAGGTATTTTTTACATTGATAGAAACATGTTAAGCTGCCTTTCGTGCATGTCTCATGTTGTAATGTAAATATATAACATGTAAACAAACACAAATACTAAAGCTCAATAAACATTCCACATTTTATTTGCAAATTTTCCAGAGGTATTTGTTTTCTTCTGAAGGTCAATTTAGATTTGTGTGATTTTCTTTACACGTGTGTGTAGGGATGAGAATTGAAAACAGGTTCTTGGTGAGAACCGTTTCCCTGTGTTTCAATTCCTAATAACGATTTCCTTATCGATTCCAGCGGGCATGCCACAGAATAATTTATGTTGTATTTATTTTCTTGTTGTATCTAGGCTATGGGCCTCTTTTGACCTCATTGTTGGGTTTGCAAGGTCATGTTACTTCTAAAGTTGATGCTAATTGACCTGTTTGTTCTCCTTTTTTTCCAAATGAGAATCGTTAAGCAGAATCGAAAATGGAATCGTAATCGTAAAAATCTTATAAATTTGCATCCCTGTGTGTGTACTGTCTTTGACAAGTCACCTTATCAACAAGTTTATGTTATCAAGTTAAACTTATCACTTGTATGTTTTAAACTGTCTTCAGTACACTTTGTTCGAGTCAGGTCATCCCGTTTCCTCAACTGAGTTATGTCAATGTATAATGTTAATCTTATCTAACACTACACACTGATATTACTAAAATTAGTCAAAGCGTGACCTGACTGGCTTGAGAGTTTATTAATATTTTTAGAGTGTAGTACCTGTGTCTGATCTTCTGGACTGACTGCCTTGTTTTGTCATATTGTACAATTAATGTGTGCAAGTACAGGCGGGCTAAATTGTTAGGTTTTTAAGAACAGACAATAAATTCATTGCAAAGTAATGATGAAAGTCACTCACACAAACGTTTACAGATACAAATAGTGTGTAAAGTAGCAGGCTAGAGCTCTATGAGCTATCTGTGTAGGATTCTGTGGTACAGTGCATGTTAATGTGGGTGATCATGTGTTGTAAAAGTTACTCATTTGCAATCATGAATCAATCTGTGTGTGTTCATGTGTGTGTGTGTGTGTTGAGTGATGTGGGATAAGGTTACACCCGTCTATTTCTCATCCCTTCCTACAGTATCAATTATTCAGGTTCACAGGAGTACAGTGCTTTTCCCCTTACATCATCCCCTCATCACTGGATGGATGGCTGGATGGGGGTGGAGGGGTGGTTGATGGATGAATGAATGAGACTTTATATATCCTATTCTGCTGGAGTATGGAGACGGAGAAGAAAAGGTGTGCTGTAGGCTTGTGTGTGTGCATGTATGTGTGTGTGTGAGGGTGAGGAGAGCTGTGTCGGGGTGTGCATTTGCAGGTTCAGCAGTACTGTGTAGATTTATGGTAATTGATAACTTCTGTCCTAATGTATTCTCTCTCTCTCTCTCTCTCTCTCTCTCTCTCTCTCTCTCTCTCTCTCTCTCTCTCTGATACACACACACATACATACTGTAAAGATGACTATGCACTATGTTGCAACCATGGTTTAGCCAGCTTGTAAAAGTGTGATGTAGCACTACAGTAAAATAAAAATCTTTGCGTTATTGTTTTTCATTATTATTTTTTATTTTTTCTTCAATCGGCACCTGTAGTAAAAGTCTCTTCTGTAAGGTGAAATATAACAATGTAGAAAAAGAGTAAATAATTAAACGATGCATTAGTTAATTGAGAAGAGTTTTACAGCCATATGTTGTGGCAGGAGGATGCCAAATTTCCCTATTTAATACCATCTGTGTCTCTGTTTACCTCATAGTTACAGTCTCTTAGTCATTTGAATTTTTATGACCAGTCTCTAATGGGCACAAACATTTGGAAACTTCCTCATCATCCTCAGGTTATTTTAAGACCTTATTAAGATATTAAGACACACAGAGATCACTGAAACTGGTTGCTAATGATGTCAACAACAACAACGAGAACAATAATAATAATAATAACAATGATAGTGGTGGTGCTGGTGACCAGTGTCATTTTTTGAAGGCTAAAGAAAATAAAAAATGCCTTTATTTATTTATTTATTTATTTATCCTTCCACGATTAACTGATTAATATTATTTAAACTAACTGCCCTTTTAGATTTGTATATATAGTCATGGAACCAAAACATTAGCTAATTAAACATACAAAATTGAAGATACATAAATTAAAGAGAAACCAGTCATGTTCTGTTCTGTTCCCCAACTTTGTTCCAGAAACTTTAGGCCTACCTATACAGAATGGCCAATCAGCTTAGTGCTGCGGCCCAAATAGTTTATTATGTTCTCCCTCTCCATGCTCAGCATCACCTGCGTTGTACTGGGGATGAACTCTAGTTGTTTATTGGAATGTGCTCTTACAGTTTTTGCCCATTGCTTGAACTCTACAGACATATGCTTAAACCAAAGTAACATAACTTGAAGTTGTGTTTCCATGTCTTAAACACAGTGTAGCAATACCTTAAAGGAGAAATTTGGTGTAAAATGAAAATTGGCATGTTAAAATATCATACCCAGTTGGTATGTTTGCTGAAAATTGAGTTAGCCTGTTGCATTCAGAACTTAACTATTTTTTACCGTTTGTCCCAGAAGGCTAACAATGGAAGTGCCCTTAGACGAAGCATGAAGATTACGCTATTATTAAACCATTAAAACAGCTCGAAGAAACTCCACACTCCTTCAGTAGTACAACAAAGGCCCTGGCATTTAAAACAAGGCACTGAGAACTTTGTAAATGTACACAACGTTTATTTAAAAAACTGTTCTTACATGCAGTAGTTTGCAGTTGTTTCTCGTCGCCGCCATGATGAAAGTCCAAACAAGTCGATTGTACTATCTCTCCTCCTATTCTTCCTGCTGGTTCGTGTTCGTCATGCGACTCGTGCAGACTTTTATCAGGGCCGCGACAAGAAACTACAGCAAGGTACTGCCTGTCAAAACTGTTTTATAGCTGTTTTAATGGTTTAATAATAGCGTAATTTTCATGCTTCGTCTAAGGGCACCTACCACTTCCATTGTTAGCCTTCTGGGACAAACAGTAAAAAAAAGTTAAGTTCTGAATGCAACACGCTAACTCAATTTTGCTTTTCAGCAAACATACCAACTCGGTATGATGTTTTAACATGCCAATTTTCATTTTACACTGAATTTGTCCTTTAAACAAAAGTGCTGCTTTGCACGTTCGTTGCAATTCTGCAACACACTTGCTTCTTTTTGCAACACACTTGCTCCTGCACCTTACACACTATTTCATACATAAGAAGACACTTCATTCAAAAATGAAATATCGAGATACCATTTGGAAAACACATCTATTCAAAATACAAAACACACTGGGTAACTGAACATACTCAGACACACATCTGAAAATACTTACTTTCAAAACTGAACACCAATCAGCAAGCTACAAAAAGTCCTCAGTTGCTGTTTTTCTATGATTGCTTATACACTAAAATGAAAAAAATTCCCACAATTTTTGAAACCACTCAAATAACAGTGGCTCAGTGGAGGACAGCATGGACAGAAAAGACGAATGTATCATAACATGCAAATGCCATTGTTGACCAGGTACTGCAATGACCCTGTCCTTGTGTGTGTGTGTGTATGTCTGTCTGCCTGTATCTGTCCGCCGCAATGACCCTGTCTGTCCACTTGGGGGACCAGGTTGCCATCTCTGCCTTTTTTTTGTTGCTTTAAATTAATTTACTGCACTGTAAAGTAGACTACTGTAATGTATTATATTGAGTACTTCATTTTTTGGTTGTTGCGAAAACATGTAATCTGCAGAACTGAATAAAGACGGAAGACTGCAGTGTTATATAAAGTAGACTAGTGTGTTGCTGCTGATCTGACAATGTTTCCATAAGATGCAAGTGTGTGCAATTTTGTCATCAGAGTGACATTTTGACAAAGGATTGTTGCAATTGCTGCATTAATTTATTAACACTACCATGTCATTAGCATATCATTGTCACGAATCGAATGAAATTACATTATATATAGAAAATCTCGATTGGTAATTAATTGCTCTTTTGTGTAAAACCTGAATTTCTTGTTTCCGTGTTTGAATTTCCATGCAAGTTTGGCTAAACTGCATGCTTTTTTCTTTTCTTTTTGGTTCTACCTATTATATTTCAGTAGTATCTATGGAAGAAATCCAACTATTTAATATAGCCACAAGTGGAGACTATGGGCCCCTCGCACCTCTGGTCCCGCAACCCATGACATTTCACCACCCAAAAATATGGTGACCACCTCAAATAGCCAAAAAGTGGGACAGTGTTTGTGTGTATGTGTGTGTTTGTGTATGTACTACTGTGGATGTTTGAAGTATGAACACTGGTAAGTTAACATGCATCTAACCTGAATTATTCTACTAAACAATCTTGGAACGATATCTAAAAGAAATGAAAAAAAAAAAAAACTTCAATTGCAGTTAGTGGCGTTATGCCAGACAGGTACTTTGGGCATGTGGAGGTCATTGTAATCATAATGTACAATATTTTAGAAGTTTGTGTGTGTGTGTGTGTGTCTGTGTGTGTATGTGTGTGCATACAAGTGAATGTCTTTCTGTGTGTGTGTGTGTGTGTGTGTGTGTGTATGTGTGTGTGTGTGCATACGGGTGAATGTCTTTCTGTTTGTGTGTGTGTGTGTGTGTGTGTGTATGCATATTGTATGTGTGTATGTGTGTGTGTGTTGCTGTAAGCCTAATGTGGTTTTTGAATGGTCATGTCAATTAGTTTGTTTCTTTGTGTTTGAGCCTCTGTGTGTGAACACTGGTGAGTTCACATACACCTACCCTGAATTAATCTAATAAGATGGTATGACTTAAAATCAAAATTCAACAAATGTGGATATCATCATCCTGGGACAAAAAGAGTGTCAAATTTATTCATGTGTCAAAACAAATTAAAACCTACTCTTTTTTGGCCAGCTGGTGGTGCTACGCCAGACAGGCATGTTTCGTTATGAATTTCACCATAATTGTAGTATCTAATAACCTGAGAAGTTTCAGACAAATCTTATAATGCACTGGGGCTTAATACCACATTTACTGTTTATGAGGTGAGATATTAAAATTCATCCTTCTGGCATTTCAAAGTATTACAACATATCAAAAATCCCTTAATCAGCAACATCTTGGCATTATATATGTACTGAGTATGTTTTATTGAATTACCTCACTTCTTGTTGTGCATAGCTAATGCAATGTATATACAATAGTTGGAAGTTTTGGTGAGCCCTGCATACCTACCAAATTTGGTGAGTGTAGCTGAAACTATATGCCAAGCACAGGGCTATAAGCTAAGCTAAGCCTTTGTCATTGCGGTCACTAGTTCCGATGTGTATAAAAACTGTCATGAGTTTTCATGCATAGGAAGTGCTTCAAAAAAGGAAACGTTTGTGAGAAGAAGAAGAAGTAGAAGAAGAAGAAGAAAAAAAAGAAGGGAAGAAAAAAAAAACCAATAGGGCTGTGCACCCCCTTTGCTCAGGCCCTAATTACACAACAGCTTTATGAGCTGCAGAATTACCTTTGTAATGGGATATTTGGCAACTTCCTCCCAGAAATGGTGAGTGTTCCCTTCTGGTAAAGCTGAAATCCTGAAGTAACAGGCTGCCACCAATAGAGGACAGTGCTGCTCCTCCAGACAGCACTACCAAGCCAACATCAACAGCCACAAGTGTTGAGGATCTGTATATTTACACCAAGCAGCTCGACAGCTAGTGTCAGGAACAAGCTCCTCTGACATGCGACCAAAGAGGTGACAGATTTTAGTCTGTAGACTAAAACACCCCAAATGCACGATTGGCCATGAAGGACCACCTGCCTTCAGTGTTTGACCACTTTATCTTTAATTGTCCCTTCTGTGTCCTGTCTTGTTGTAGGTATAACTCTTTTCACATCTGTATGTTCATATAATACTGCTAAAAGAAATCAAATACTGCACATTTCAGCATCTTTGTAAAATAAAAAAAAATGTGCTTTTGTTTTTGAAGTTTGGGATCAAACATTTCTTTAAACTAGATGTACCGCATAGCGGTACATGGTATGACCTCCGCAGTGTATTGAAATGTGGGAACTGTTGGTATGATGAGTGTGTGGTAGAGCAGTGTTGTGAGGTGAGAATTTGTGTGGAAATGATTTCCTGGAAGTGGGCATAGATGTGGGTTTTGAATGAATGACTTTGTATGTGTTTGTATAGTGTGTAGGAGTGATTTGTGAAAGGAATAGGCAAAATGAGATTTTGTACAATTACAGCGGCCCCTATGGGCCCAATTTTATGGCATGTGCTGTGCTTTTAGAGGTCTTTGATCGTTGATCGTGCATGACATATTTTATGCAGTTCATACCTTCTTAGTCCAAGATATTGGCAATTCAAAATCCCAATTTTTGCATTTACCCATATCACTAGGTGGCGTTATGCTTCCACTGAGTGTTTATGGGCTGGGTCGCTACGCCTCTGTAACACCGACATACTAAAGGAAAATCGTTGTCTTGGGCAAAATTGTTGACAAATTATTTACAGTTTTTGCCCATTGCTTGAACGCAATAGACATATGCTTAAACCAAAGTAACATAACTTGAAGTTGTGTAACCATACCTTAAACACAGTGTAACCATACCTTAAACACAAACGCTGCTTTACACTTTAGTTGCAATTCTTCAACACACTTGCTCCTTTTTGCAACACACTTGCTCCTGCACACTACAAACTATTTCATACATAAGACACGTTGTTCAAAAATGAAATACCAATGTATCATTGGCAAAGCACATCTATTCAAAATACAAAACACATACAAAACACACAACATTTAGACACACACCTGAAAATACTTACTTACAAAATTGAACACCAATCAGCCAGCTACAAAATGGCCTCAGTTACAGTTTTTTTTACACACAAAATTGAACACCAATCAGCCAGCTACAAAATGGCCTCAGTAAAATTACTTTACTAAAATAAAACCTTTCCCACATTTTTTGAACCACTCAAACAAAACAATGGCTCAGTGGAGGAGAGCATGGACAGAGAAGACAAATGTGTGATAACATGCAAATAACATTGGTTGACCACCTGGAAAACCCTAGGTTGAGACATGCCACCAAATTGGAAAGAGATGATGCTTACAGTAGCTTTTTGTCTCCAACAACACTGTGTTTTACCGTGTTTACTGTGAACATGATTCTTTGTAGAAAATGATTGTGTTTCAATTTCCAACATGCAACCATGCAACAAGCAAACACTTGCGTACTGGCGTACACACCAGCATACTGACTAATGTTGGACTGCATTGCAAGTCCAAATTTGTATCAGTTAAAATATATTTAGTGAACATTATTAGTCATGTGTTGTGTTTCGTGAATGTATTCATGCTCCACTTGGTGGACCAGGTTGACATTTCTGATTGTGGTTGTTTTTTTGTTGTTGTTTTTGCTTAAAATGAATTTACTGCACTGTAAAATAGTCTACTGTAATGTACATTATTGAGTGTTTCATTTTTTTGTTGTTGTGAAGACATGCCTTCTGCAGAACTGAATAAAAACGAAAGACTGCAGTGTTTTATATAAAGTAGGCTAGTGTGTTGCTGCTGATGTGACAGTGTTTTCATAAGATGCAAGTGTGTGCAATTTTGTCATCAGAGTGACATTTTGACAAAGGATTATTAGGTTTTAATTGCAGAGTTTCAATTTGACATAGATGTGAATGGTTTATTTCCAAGTGTTGTGTCCTATGTGCTTGGGTGTAGAGTTTTGGCACAGCGAGCCAAATTTTGCAAAATGTGTTTAAGCAATAGGCAAAAACTGTAACAAAAACTGTTTTTCGACACCTAGCTTCGATAATAGGCAAAATTACATTTTGTACAATTACAGAACCCCCTATGGACCAAATTGTATGGCACGTGCTATGGTTTTAGAGGTCTTTGTGCTGATCGTGCATGACGTATTTTGTGCAGTTCCCACCTTCTCTGTCCAAGATATTGGCAACTCAAAATCCACATTTTTGCATTTACCCTTATCACTAGGTGGTGCTATGCTTCAAGTGAGTGTTTATGGGCTGGGTCAATACGCCTCTGTAACACTGACATACTAATACAAAATCGTTGTCTTGGGCAAAATTGTTGATAAGTTATTTAACAAAAACTATTTTTTGACACATAGCTTCACTGGTAAACATCGCCCCCTATGACGAAATGTCACAAAATTTATTACACATGAACAGAAATTTGTTTAGAGATAGCATGTCAACTTTGACCAAATTTGAGCAATTAAAAGCCAAGATATAGACTTTTGAAGAATTTAAGCTACCTGTTAAATGTTCATAAAAAGAGTCTGTTAGAATAGACCAGTTTAGAATGATCTCTTTGCTTAATGTGGAGGGGAAAATCTTCTTCAGTATAGTGGCTAAGAGACTTGTGCAGTATTTGGAAAAGAATGGGTTAATTGACACAACAGTGCAGAAGGCAGGAATCCCAGGTTTTGCTGGATGCATTGAGCACACTAGTGTAATTTGGCACGAAATTCAGACAGCAAAACAAGAGGCTAGGGAGCTTCATGTAGTTTTTTTGGACCTAGCTAATGCCTTTGGCTCGGTGCCACATAGTCTGATTTGGAGTGCTTGTGAATACTTTAGAGTGCCAGTTGAGATTGTGAATATAATGAAGGAATACTTTAAAGATATTAGATTGTGTATAGGTACAGGGGAGTTTGTATCAGACTGGCAGAAGCTAGAAGTAGGCATTATGGCGGGGTGTACGATCTCACCACTTGCTTTTACAATGGCAATGGAAATGGTAATAAGAGCTTCTAAGTGGGTGGTGGGAGGGGAAAGGCTTCGGGAGGGACTGCGTCTCCCGCCAATTAGAGCTTTCATGGATGACATGACTCTGTTAACAACAACGGTGCCATGTACAAAAAGGTTGTTAGAAAGGATAAATACAAATCTCAGGTGGGCGAGGATGAGGATAAAGCCTAGTAAGTCAAGGAGTATCTCAGTCACCAAGGGAAAAGTGGTAGAGCAGAAGTTCACGGTGGAAGGTGAGGAAATCCCATCCATCAGGGTGAGACCAGTGAAAAGCCTGGGGAGGTGGTATAATGCAGACCTGAGTGATCGAGAGCAGGTAGAGCAGCTTAGAAAAGATGTGGTGGAGGGATTGGAAAAAATTGACAGGTCAGGGCTACCAGGAAAGCTGAAATTGTGGTGCATGCAATTTGGACTGTTCCCTATAGTAATGTGGCCCATGTCAGTGTATGAAGTACCATTATCAAAAGTAGAGAAGTTAGAAAGGGTGGTTAATTCATACGTTAAAAAGTGGTTAGGGGTTCCACGGTGCCTAAGCAGTGTAGCTCTGTATGGGAAGGGCATACTGCAGCTGCCAATAAATAGTCTGGTAGAGGAATTTAAGTGTGCTAAGGTTAGGACAGAGCTGTTGTTAACAGGGAGCAAGGACAGGATAGTCAGTGGTCTGGCTCCTAACCCGAGCAAAGGGAGAAAGTGGAAACCAAAGGTAGCAGTGCAGGAGGCAGAGGCAGCCCTTAGACATGGAGAGATAATGGGAAATGTCCAGATTGGGCGGGGAGGCTTGGGGCGTACATCAGGGAAGCCAATGTGGAGAAAGGCAGATCAGAAGGAGAAAAGGAGATTGGTTGTAGAGCAGATACGCAGGCAAGAAGAAGCTAGTAGACAGGTAAAAGCTGTGTCACTAGCAAAGCAGGGCCAGTGGTTGAATTGGGAGGGAGTAGAGAGAAAACAGGTTACTTGGAGGGATTTGTGGAGTATGGAGTCTAACAGGCTAAAGTTTTTATTGGGAGCGACGTACGACGTGCTCCCATCGCCAGATAACCTGAGAATCTGGACAGATGGGGATCCGTCATGCACACTCTGTTCAGGTGTAGCCACATTGAGACATATACTATCTGGCTGTAAAGTTAGCTTGGCACAGGGTCGCTATAGGTGGCGTCACAACCACGTATTAAAATGCTTAGCAGCAGGAATTGAGAGTAGGAGGCAGCAGGTAAATGCAGAAGGTAGTCATAAAAAAGGTATCCAGTTTGTGCGAGAGCCGTAAAGGCAAGGAGTACTACACAGGAAGCAAAGGATTGGCAGATGCTGGAAGATGTGGGTGGAAAGTTGGTGGTCCCTCAAGAAATAGTTCCCACTAACTTGAGGCCAGACATAGTCTATTGGTCGACCAGCCAACAGGTAGTGTATTTTATTGAACTCACTGTCCCATGGGAAAGCTCCCTAGAGGAAGCATATGAAAGGAAAAAGCTTAAGTATGAAGAGTTGAGATTGGAAGCAGAGCAGAAAGGATGGAGGGCAAGAGTATTTCCAGTAGAAGTGGGTTGTAGAGGGTTTGTAGGGAGGTCAGTAATTTCATTGCTAGGGGAGCTTGGGGTTGGTGGTAAGAATCTACGTAAAACTGTTAGAGAGATGTCAGAGGAAGCAGCTAGGACTAGTAATTGGATCTGGATGAGAAGGGCGGTCTCTGCCTGGGGTAAGCAGTAGGGTTGCCATGTTCGAATGGGGCAGTGGAGGGATTCGAACCCGGGCCCTCCAGGTGTGGGTCGAGTGCCTTTGCCAGTGTGCTACCGAGGAGGTGGAGATTAGTGCAACCTAGGGCTGTTTGTGCAGATAAGGATGGGCACCCCAGACCAGCAGATGGCAGTAGTGCGTTTAGTGGGTCAATAGAAACACAGAAGAAGAAAGAGGCTTATAAATGGCAGCCATCACACACACAGCCATCACAACCAAATTTGAGCAATTAAAAGCCAAGATATGGACATTTGAAGAATTTTAAGCTAAGTGTAATTTGTTTATTAACGTGTAACTTCGGAACGGTTTATCTCAAGATAAATCCTTTGATAACTTTTTGTCAGCATTGTCTGTAGATGACATATACCAAATTTGGTGAGATTCACATGAACGGCCTATGACAAGCATTTACCCATATCACTAGGTGGCGCTATGCTTCAAGTGAGCGTTTATGGCCTGGGTCGATACATCTCTGTAACAAAATTTCATGTTGTTGGGTGAAACGTTGATTGAGTTATTCAGCAAAAACTTTTGCTGGTCTCCCCCTCTTTAACGGACACTGGCACAGTGGGGGGGTGGCCCTGGGGGACCAAAAGGCATTATTCGCTAACAAACTTCTAGGGCTACAAGCCTGAGTTTCAGTGTCCCGGGAATCGTTGACGAAAAATCGGTGGGGAAAAAAAAAAAAAGGGGAAAAATTTCGAGGCAACTCCAATATGACCGCTTTCGCTAGCTTGCTAGCGGCGGTCATAAATAGCAAGAAGTGATCCAACTATGAAGCTTTAGACACTTCTCAAATATCTCCTTTTTGGTTAAAATGGAATGAAGGAGAAAGATTAGCATGTATCACATTGTCATTTATGCATTGTTGTCAAATGACACACACAAACCATCATATGAATAGACATTTATAACATCCAGTTGAACCCTGATGTGCTTAATGTAAAACACTATGATAAATGGAAAACACTTCTTCTCCATTCATCATAATGATTTAGGCTTTCTGTTCAGTGTTGCACTTGCTACAAACAGTACATACATAAGTGTGTTATATTTTAGAATATTGTTTTTATACTCAGAACGCACATATACATCGTTACAAATATATTTTATGTTTCATACAAAAACAGTGTACACACTGTGCATCCCAATCAACACAAAGCTGCACCTACAGTGGTCTACATAAAACACAACAGAAGAATTTACTGTAGCCTATACACAGTTACAAAAAAAATTACGCTGCATCCTTTCTTCTGTTTTGGTGTGGCTACAGCACTTCATCCACATCACATGCAATGTTTTTCCTGGCCTAGCAGCGAATCCATCCATGAAAAGCATCAATTGCTATATTTCCACATGCTTCTTCCATAGCTTAGAGAAAGGGTACACGTATTTGTGGATTTTGGTCATACACTTTCATCTCCAGTCAAAAAAAAATCCTCAATTGTGTTAAGGATTGTAGAATATGGAGAGATATACGTAAACAACTAAACAGTTTACTAAACTGTAAAATAATTTCGTTGACCAAATGGTCAACCAAAATGGCTCTGATCTCATCAGAGATTACGGTCCTTTCTCGTCCTCGTCCGTGTGCTCCCCGTCCTCCTCCTCTCACTCTCACTCCTCTAGCTGTGGCTCTGCCTCTTCCAAAGCTCTGATAGCTAATTGTAAAGCTGTGTGACAGGTGTTTGCCGATGTGATGAGTCAGTGTACATAATAACCTAGCGAAAGCGGTCATATTGGAGTTTTTCCCTTTTTTTTTTTTCACCGATTTTTTTGTCAACGATTCCCGGGACACTGAAACTCGGGGGGACATGAATGTTTGTAGGCATGCAGCTCTAGAAGTTAGTGAGCAAATAACGCCTTTTGGCACCCAAGGGCCTCCCCCTGCTGTGCCAAAGAGGGGGAGACTGGCAAAAGTTTTTGCTGAATAACTCAATGTTTCACCCAACAGCATGAAATTGTGATATGTTGGTGTTACAGAGACGTATCGACCCAGCCCATAAACACTCACTTGAAGCATAGCGCCACCTAGTGATATGCGTAAATGCAAAAATTGGGATTTTGAGTTGCCAATACCTTGGACTGAGAAGGGGGAAACTGCGCAAAATACGTCATGCATGATCACGACAAAGACCTCTAACACCACAGCACATGCCATAAAATTTGGTCCATAGGGGGCGCTGTAATTGTAGAAAATGTCATTTTGCCTATTATCTAGAGAAGGCTAATGTTTACAACCATTTTTTTATTGTGAAATCTATTGACCCTCACACATTGAAAACACTGGTCGACGCCCACTTTGAATGAAAACAATTTCCATGAAATTTTAACATTGCGAAAATAAATCTGAACAAACTCGTCATAGGCCGTTCATGTGAATCTCACCAAATTTCGTGTATATCATCTACAGACAATGATGACAAAAAGTTATCAAAGGATTTATCTTGAGATAAACCGTTTTGAAGTTACACATCAATGCACATGTAACACGTAGCTTAAAATTCTTCATGAGTACATATCTTGGCTTTTAAGTGCTCAAATGTGGTCAAAGTTGACATGCCATCTCTAAATAGCTTTTTGATCATGTGTATCAACAGAGGTGTATCGACCCAGCCCACAAACACTCACTTGAAGCATAGCGACACCTAGTGATAAGGGTAAATGCAAAAATTGGGATTTTGAACTGCCAATATCTTGGACCAAGAAGGTGGGAACTGCACAAAATACGTCATGCACGATCAGCACAAAGATCTCTAAAACCACAGCATGTGCCATATAATTTGGTCCATAGGGGGCACTGTATTTGTACAAAATCTCATTCTGCCTATTCCTTGCCTTCACAAATCCTACACACTACACAAACACACACAGTGTCATTCATTCAAAACCCACATCCATGCCCACTTCCAGGAAATCATTTCCACAGAAATTCTAACCTCACACCACTGCTCTACCACACACTCATCATACCAACAGCTCCCACATTTCAATATACTGCGGCGGTCATACCATGTACCGCTATGCGGTACATCTAGTTCTTCTTAAGCCTGCCTGTCAAACAGTCATCATGAGAAACAGGACGTTCTTTTCAAATGAGCTAAGTTGTAAGCAACTGGACTTCTTTTTGAAGCTTGAAGACACTTATTCATTTCTGGCCTGATGCTGGGAAACCAGAAGCTATCTTTGCATCACTGGAAGTGGAGCTGTAAACCACACACCTCATTTCATGACAAAGGGTCACATGAGTCACCCGTCGAGGTGTGAATTGGAGTGAGATTTGTTGTGTAACTTGATCCAGAGCAGGGGTGCCCACTATTTTTTGGCTGGTGAGCTACTTTTAAAACGACCATGTCACCGTGATCTACTGAGGATGACGATGAAGAAGAAGAAGATGATGATGACGATGATGATGATGATGATGATAAATCACTCAGTATGCGTTTCATATGTACCTTTACGTGTTTCGTTTATTGATATACATGTTGCATTATATGCAGCATAGTAAAATATATGCATACATGCATAAACCTTCACAGCACAACTTTAATATAATTGTATTATGATATAATTAACGTTTACAGCACAACTATAGTACATTTGTATTACTTTCAAATGAACATTTAGAGCACAACTGTAATACATTTGTAATTATCTATTGCCAGGACTACAGCAGTAGTAAAGAAAAGTCCTGAAATCGTTTGTCAAAGTCCGACTGAACATTTTGTATCTGCTCAGTGCAGCACACAATGTCAATTTGCGCACACGCCCTCCCTTGTTTCTCCAGCTCCGATGCGAGGTTTCGGAAGTTTCCCAAATCATAGCGCTGCAACTTTGAGGACAGCGATGTCATTTTTAGTTTGAATCTGTTAACTGAGCTGATCATGTCGACCACGTTATTGTCTTTTCCTTGCAGCTTGAAATTAAGTTCGTTCAGGATGTTAGTGAGATCAGTCAAAAACAGCAAGTCTAGCAGCCACTGATTGTCACTAAGTTGCTTGTGTTCCGCATGTTTAGTGACACGAAGAAACTCCTGAATCTCTGAAATCTCTGCAAGAATTTCCCCCTACATCTCACCTCGGTGTGTAGCAAGAGGTTAGAATAGTTAGTAAGCCTCTTCCAACTGAGTGCTCGCGCGAATAGAACGCATGATGAAGCGTCTGCTACCCGCTTAACTGCATTTATTCCGTCACATTTCTCAGTTCGCTTGTCGGGGGAAGTCACTGTTTTTATGAACAGTATGAGCTAGATACAAGTTAGAGAATTAGCTAGGACTCCTTCTTTGCTGCAGTTTTCCAGTAGCCGTTGTAGTTGTTATGTTTGGTAACCTAACAAAACGTTTTAGACAACCTGCGATCTACCAGCACTGCCTTCGCGATCGACTGGTCGATCACGATCAACGTAGTGGGCACCCCTGATCCAAAGGATGAGAACTGAAGAGCAGGTAAACTTCCTGGGATAAGATCTCAAGGCAGAATGGTATGTAGCAGATAGATGATGATGCAGTCCCCCTCCTCTGTTCAAAGTTGGTTGTTCCAAGTGGACATAGATGGCCTCCTTCACTCCTCTCTCAAACCACCTGTCCTCCTTGTCCAAGATGTGCACGTCAGTGTCTTTAAAGGAGTGTCCCTTCTTTAGATGCAGATGTAGGCTACTGCTGAATCCTGTCCTGATGTGGTTGCCCTCCTGTGTTGAGCCATGTGTTTGTGAAATTGATTGGAAAAGTAATAAAAAGAAGTCTAGCAGTAATAATATGGTGCAATTACAGTTTGTAATTCACACAACTCAGTAATATGTAATGCTCATAAAAGAACAATTAAACAACCAGTCCAGTGTGAGAAACAATAGATTTACACCTACTCATAACTCAAATTTGAACTAAGCAAATTGCACATTTTACCCAAATATTCCAAATATTACTGACTCCACCCCCCAACTCTTTTGTTGGCAGCATGTGTGCTAAAATCTCCCCTGCTGTGAAACTGTAGTAAACTCTTCCCATGGGCTGGAGCCTGCCTCTCTCTCTTCTTTCTAGCCCAATTTAGTTCCCTGCTCTTGTCTCCTGGGCTCACACAACCCTGTCTTTAAGCGATGGATGGCGAGGAATTACACAAGTGAAGAGATAAGGAAACAGAAGGACACAGAGAGACAGACAGACAGAAATGCCGAGGCACTCTCTAATCTTCTCCTGCTAAAGTCTTCTACAGATATGCCTTAAACTCTGTGGGAAAGGACAGAAGGGGCTGTGGACTTCTCTGGCAGCTTGTGATAGCAGCTTCTTGTGCGAGGCTAGGTTCATACTCAAAGCTGAGTAGGAGTATGAGTATGTGTGTGTGTGTGGGGGGGGGTTGAAACGGAGGCCTGTGTGCTGTTGCGGAGGTGGAATGCTAACCATGCCTTCCCTGCCTTCTGTCCACCTCCCCCCGCCTGTTCTCTCCTACGCTTGGTGGGAGGATGGGAGGAGGTCAGATCACATCTTTCCCCTTTCTCTCTCTTCTGTCGTTTTCATGGTCGCTCAGGGCAACAATTTCAGATGTTATCATGTTGAAATGTGTCTGTAATTCTGACCCGCAGCCATCCTTCCTCTTCTCTTCCTCTTCTCCTTTCTCCATCCATCAGTCCTCTTATCTCATACTGCATCTCTCATGCTTTCCTCTGCTCCCTCTGCCAAGGGGAGTGTTTGGTCATAAGAAAATGTTTCAATTTTGACCTTATTTTCAAGAGATGAAACTTTTTAAAGTTTACAATGAATTAAATTCTTTTGTAGGTAGTAGTAACAAAGTGAAATTGGTTTGAAATACAACTATGGCAATCTATGATGTGTTGGTGTTAATGCCTTTCATGAACATCAGAAAAAGAGAGGCAAAAAAGAAATACTAAACCTTGGAAGTATCAAAGATAATTTGCTGAAAGATCCAACTCTCTCTCTCTCTCTCTCTCTCTCTCTCTCTCTCTCTCTCTCTCTCTCTCTCTCTCTCACACACTCTCACTCACACACACACACACACACACACACACACACACACACACACACACACACACACACACACACACACACACACACACACACACACACACACACACACACACACACTCACATACTGTCTCTTTCTTTCTCCTTTTCTCTGCACTATCATTGTCATTCTGAGTGTTCAGGATCTGTCGTTCACCCATGAAGGCGCCTTAGCTGGGATGTTCCATCACTGTCAAGCCAGTACAGGCGCCCCACATTGGGCATGTGTTTGATGAATGTTGCCTGCTCAACCTTTCCCACTGCTTCGTTTAAGAGCCTGTTTTAAAGATGCATCTCCATTCATCGTTAAAGCAGCACATCCTTTAGGTCTCTGTTAGATTTAAGATGCTCCTATATTGTCATAATTCATACTCACAGGCACACATGCACACACACACAAACACACACACACACATACACAGAAAACAAGCATAACTTATGCATGGTTGTGGATAGGCATTTTGAACCTGATGTTACTCCATGCATAATACATCATTTCTGAATCAGCTTCCACCATCAGTCCAAAGCTTCCAAGTAGGCAAAGTGACACAGCAGAACAGATAGGTGAGGGTTTCATTGACCATCCTACCCTAACCCCAAAATTTACTTACTGTTTTAGGTCTGAGGTTAAGTTTTAGGCCTACTAAATTCAACCACCATTCCCTCTGTTCACTGATAGAGCCTACTGCACACAACGATGTGGCCTAAGACACTGTGGCACTGCTGTGGGGTTGTTCCGTCTGGTGAGTAATGGTTCAGTACTCATGTGGTGACTGCATTTAGCCTGGTAAACCCGTCCCTCGTACTTCATTTCATTTTGTACAGAGGGTGTGGACCGGAATCTGTTGAGGAGCATATATGCGGTCCAAGCGGTCCTTTGCTTATCAACAAATTCATTCATGAAATCTGAACAAAGGCTCCACTATTATTGACATTTACACTATCCTTAAAATCATGAAGTGAAAAAAACTTAGCTGTGTAGATTGCTTAGTCACTGAGATAAAGTGTGCTGAGAGAAAAGGAGACTAAACAGTATGGAGAAAAATGTATTGGAAAGAAGGACAGAACTACTATGAGCAGCAGAAAGAAAGAAGTCTTCCTGTTCACTGTATGCTGATAAAAGTAGGCTGTGTCTAGGGGTGTGGCATGAGGCTGGCTGTACTCTGTACAAGTTAAACACTCCAAAGGACTAACTGGTTTATAACACTGACAGAGTTTGCTTAAACATTTATTATAATGTCTGCAACTATACCAAGCCATACAAGCTTTCAGCATTGACTGGATTGAGAGTTAGGCCTATCAGTAGTTGTCTCTGCCTCAATTTATCTTCACAATTGATTTTATTTTGTTGAGCTATGAGAAGGGAGTAGGCGGAAGGGATAAGTGAAGTAGAAACAAAATATTACGAAACATTACAAATTAATTTTAGAAATCTATTTGACTGATTCTGTGGCTATCTCATTCGCATAAGAATAGGTCCAACCCCTTGTCTCATGCTCTAATAGAGGAGCCTTTTTTCTCCCAAGATGCTCAGCATTCCCCGTCCAGAATTACATGTTGAATTCAAAACCCTGAATATAAATGTGTCTAGATGAATCCAGAAATATAGAGGATTAGCATTAAAATCAAGCATTTTGCTTGAAATGCATTTCTGTGGCAGAAGGTTTAAGGAGGGTGGGGAATCCCTGCCAAGGGCTTGAATTTGATTCAAGGACATAAATGAGGAGGTGGAGTCAATTACTGAGGAGGGCACATTTAAATTCGCCAGTACATTGGACCATGTACATTGGACTGTACATGAAAATAAGCACAAGAAATAATTCTGTGTCAGGCTATTTCACCATTCCATGCTGTTTGTAAATAGTATGGCTTATTACTGCAATATTAATAAAACCCACTGTTCATTGTTAATGGGCTGGCAATTCACAAGTTAAAATGCAGTTGACCCAGTCCACAGCACAACCCCCCCTTCTTCCTTCCTTCCTTCCTTCCTTCCTTTCTTTCTTTCTTTCTTTCTTTCTTTCTTTCTTTCTTTCTTTCTTTCTTTCTTTCTTTCTTTCTTTCTTTCTTTCTTTCTTTCTTTCTGTGTATATGTGGACAAAAAAGTGATAATGTCATAGCTGAATATATATTTATGTGTGTGTTTCTGGAAACAGTCCATGCAAATATCTATGTTGGTAGTGTGCACTGTTTATCAGTCTGTGTGGCTATTTACCAATGCTGTTTTTTAAAACTATATAATGTGCTGTCCCAATGTATTTACTAACAAATCAATACAAATGTGGTTCCAAAAGTGTGTTTCTGTGTGCCTGAAAATTATGTCCATGTGTGTCTGCATACATAGCTGCAGTTCTGTGTCCAGCTTATTCAAGTGTAACTGCACCCTAAACTATGTTTATTTATTATCTGATTGTGACTGATACAGTGGTGAAACCCACAAATACTGGTGTTAATATTGACAAAAGTTACATACAGATGAAATGTACTCAGCTGGGATAATGTACCTCCCCAATCAAGCATCTGAATTGCACTAATGACCTAGATGGAGGAGGATGGAGGAGGGCAGATTTAAAAAAAAAAAATGTCAGTAAAAAGTATCTAACTTGTGTTTTATTCTACCCTTACACATGTACAATGCATGACACTCAGCGAAATAGTCAGAAATGAACACTATTCACAGCTTTACATTTGTTGTTGAACTGAATTGTTTGTTTTTGTTAACTGTGTTCTTGAAATCATTGGGACCTAGCAGCAATATGGGGGCCTAGAAGCCTAGCTACACACAATTTCCGCAGAATCAACTTGAATTTTTAATTCCATGGCTATCAACCTAACATTGGCTGAGATATGATCTGACTTTTAGACTACTTTAGACAATTTTGATTAAATATATTGTTGAAACTGTTTAAAAATGGGAAATCCAGTAATTAAATTGTAAAGATTAATCCGTTGAAAACCCAAATGAAAAAAAAAAAATGGACAAAACATGTTTACTGTGAAAACTTGTATGCATAAATGTAGGCATAAATGTAGGCATCAATGTAAATGTAGGACAAAGAAATGTAAAAAGTAGTGACAATAAATAAATATGCCGGAAAGAAAAATGGGAAAAATATCTGTAAATAAATAGAAAGAGAAAATGGAAAATAAATAAAATATGGAATTAATGTAAATGTAAATAAATGCAGCAGTAAATGAAAATGACTTCTTTCCCATTTTTTTGTCATTTTATTTATTTATGCTACATATTTTTTACATACGTATTTATTATTAATTATGTCATTTTTGGCCCTCCATAGATTCCGAGCTGTATTGGATTGTATTTAGATTCAGGGCAGGTCATTTGTTTTATGTAACTGATTCAATTTCAGTTTGAGGAATCAGAATTCTTGGAAATGGAATTCAGGCTGAGTTTGAGGTATCATTTGTCTAGGCTGTCATTGGATGAGGTACCATATGTTTTCGCACATGCACTAACAAATGATTTCTTTGCTTGTTAATGGACTAAATGGCTTTATCGATGCAAGAGAAGACCATTCTATTTTTTATATAAAGAGTTTGACATCTTGTGCTCCATCTTCGGTTGCAGGGCCTCGAGTCATAACAACAATCTTTCATTAGTCTGTCTCTCTCTTTCTGTCTCTCTCTGTCTGTCTCTGTCTCTCTTTCTCTCTCTCTCTGTCTGTTTCCCCCCCTATCTTTCTGTGTAAGTTAATGTGCTTGTGGTTTACTGAGAGGGGGTGAGGTAAGATATAGAGGGTTTTTACACATACATACAGTCAACAAGATATATGTGTTTGGTAATTTTGTGTGTGTGTGCGTGCGTGTGTGTGTGTGTGTTTCAATGTGTGGGTTTGTATGTACATGCTGCTTATGTAACGGTTTTCCACTGGGTTAACATTCATCACACAGAGCTCACCCAGTCATTAATGTGTAAAGAGGAGGACTATAAGGGTAATGGACACAGTGCTTTAGCCTGATCGCAGTTCAATACATCAACGCTTGGACCTGGACAACTCAGCACATCTAATATTTATGTTTTCTGGACACAGCCCACCCTTGCTGGGCTTGACTACTTGACTTCAAATGAACACTGCAAACAGACTTTCATTACATCTGAAATTAACAAGTACATTGAACTGACTAAGCAGGTCTCCAAAATGTTACCCGACCATAATTTCCTAATTGCAAAATGATGTTGATTCTGTTCTGAATGTGGATGTGATATGTGGATGATGCTGCATCTCCTGGACAAATTTAATTGAAATCAGATCAATGTTTATGAGAAAGAGGCAGCGCACAGTGCCAGCTCTGCCAAGGTCAGGGGATTAATCCCTGTGGGAGCACATAGGCTAAAAATCAGATGGATCCTCTCACCACCCTGCTAGTCACTTTACATCAACTCACTGGATAAACAGAACATGTGAATATTGATACCCAGGATTCTTGGGACAGGAAAATGCCAATGCAGATCAAATGAGACACGATCAACTATATACTCTGTTCCTGATGTTGTGCATTTTGAAGACATGCATTGCAAGGGTGTCAGCACCATAGCAAGACTAGTATTTACCATTTACCATGTCTCAGTTTACAATAGTCCACAAGTTCTCACACTTTAAAAGGTACTGGACAGTTAAACTCATGTTCACTTAAGATGAACCAAATATCTATGAATATGTTCGTGTGCATGTGTTAGTGTATGCTAAGGCATGAGTATATGCTAAGGAAGGTTTTAGAGCAGGCTGAAGTTATCGATCAAGCAGTGGGATTGGCTCTTAAATAAACACTCCTTCCACATCGCTCCAGATGAAGACCCGGCTCCCAGCGCCATGCGTTATTAACCTGTCACCACCAGCAACACCACAGACAGCAGAATTATTGATTTTCAGCAAGAGACCCAAGGAGATATAAATCAAGACTTTGGGTTGTCTCACTCCCTCTGTACCTCTCTCTCTCCCTGTAAATCAGGCTTCAGATTGGTCATGACTTGAACTGCTCCTGCCCTGTGAACTGCTAATAAGGTCCCCCCTCTTTCTCTGCAGACCTGGTAAACACATACAATGTCACCATCCTTACCCACAGCCACACAACAGCTATTCACATTTCAAAAGACCGTGGTTTTATACACAATACATGTATTTCCACTAAATCCCCTTCATCAGAGAAAGAGCAACAACAAACAGATCATTGACATTGGCTGATTCTTTGTCCTTTTGAATAGCTTACATAATGTGTGCATTTGTGAAGAGGTCTGATAGGATTCCAGTGCTGTGCTATTCTTGTGTTGGAGTCCGATGAGAGGGAGTCTGGCAGTGGTGTGCTCTGCTCTCTGTGTGACATGGAGGAACTAAAAAAAAACATGGCTTCCATAGGGTTTAAAAGCTTTGGGACAGGGTTGGTTGCCTGGATACAAAATCCACTGTTTCCTAATGCAATATATTTCATTGTAAGGCATCTCTTCAAAAGGATGAAAATTCCTTGTAGAATTCAGAGAATTCAGTTCAAAATATGCTTGAATTATTTGCCGTAACTCGTAAACTCATTTGTTTAGTTGTTTGTAGTTCATCTCTTTAAAATGTCTTTTGTACTATTCACATTTGTAACATAGAGGGAATCCCATTCTTTTGATGTGTAAATACTAACCACTCAAAAAAGCAGGTCAAAAAGAACAAACATCTAATTGTAAGCTTAGAGTGTGTGTTTATGATGTACCCATACCAGGACAAAAATAACAATTGTGTAAATTATTAGCATGTCTTACTAAATGCAGGTGTGCTATTAGAAGAAAGTATGAGTAAATCACGTGCTTACATGTGAACCTGCATGTGTACATATATGTCCTAAGGCCACTGGAGTGAGGTTGGAAGGGGCAGTGCTTTCAAACATTATTTCAGATATTTTTTCATCTGTCTCCACAGAATGAAGCAGCTTATGCACTAACCAGGACACAGCTTATGCACTAACCAGGAAAGGAACACAGAATAATTACAGTCAGTAAGTGTTTTGCTTCTGTTTTTAGTAACTGTTTCCTTGAACTTTTACTTGTGATTGTGTTTCTGTTACTGTTGCTAGACTATACTGTTGCTAGATTGTAATCTGTAATTAGTTGGATCAGCTGATGCTGTTTGCCTGATAAATAGAAGTCAGCTGATAACCTATCACACCTAGTTAGAGCCATCAAGGCGGCCACACCCTTAGCCTTTGTGCACTAATTGCTGGGGGCAGAACTCAGCATTTGGCACCTTTCCTATATCTTAAATAATGAGGTGTCAGCGTCAGCCTCCTCGTGTTAAGACCGACGAGTGTGAAGACCTGCAAGTCTACCTGTGCAAGTCGACCGAAGCAAGGACACCGACAAGGCACGTAAATATTTCACGACTAACGTACTCTGACAATGTGCTTCCAGAGAATCCCTGTATTCTACAAGAGACACAAGCCTTTCCGCCAGACCTACCAACGCAGAAACTGTTCCAACCTCAGGCCACTGCAACCCAAAACAACCACAACCAACTTCTTCACTGCTGGACTCTGGAACTGCCAATCTGCTCTCAACAAAGCGGACTTCATCTCTGCTTATGCCAGTAGCCTCTCTGTAGACTTGCTGGCACTAACAGAAACCTAGTTGAAACGTGAAAACACGGCGACCCCAGCAGCACTGTCCACCACTCACTCCTTCTCACACACCCCTCGTCCAATACAACGAGGAGGAGGAGCGGGAGTCCTAATCCACAATCACTGGACCTACGCTCCCCTACTACCCGACAATAACTACAGCTCCTTTGAATACCACGCCATCAAGGTGACAGCTCCAATCAAGCTGTCTCTAGTTGTGATCTACCGTCCCCCAGGACCACTGGGTGACATGGTGGAGGAACTGGACACACTTGCCATCCCAGACCTGGACTGTCCCTTACTCATCCTCTGTGACTTCAACATTCACCTAGATAAACCATATGCCAAGGACCTCAAGGACCTGATGAATTCATTCGACCTCCATCTGGCCAGCTGCTCCCCAACTCACAAAAATGGAAACCAACTTGACCTGACCTTCACTAAGAACTGCCAGACAAATGACATGAAGGTAATACCACTGCATGTAATAGACCATTTTTTCATCCATTTCACAATCAGTCTACCAGAGCTACCAACCAGCGCTCCTCCCATGGTCACATACCATCGCAACCTACGCAAACTCTCAACTACTCACTTTGCATCAATGGTCGCCTCCCTTACCTCCTCCCAGCACACTGTCTTCACTAGATGTGGATACTGCTACTGAGTCACTCAGCTCCACATTGAACTCCTGCCTGGACAGCATGTGCCCTCTAGCCATTAAACCTGCACGACCTTCCCAACCCCAACCTTGGCTGACAGATAGCATCCGTGCCCTACGTACTACCCTCAGAGCGGTGGAAAGGAAGTGGCACACAACTGGCAACCCATCTGACCTAGAAAAACTACAATCTCTACTAGCCTCTTTTGCCTCCTCGGTAACAACTGCCAAGAAGACCTACTACAACGAAAAAATCAGCAACACTACAGACTCACGGAAACTGTTTTCAACCTTCAAATCACTGCTTAACCCTCCTCCCCCTCCTGCTGCCACAGACCTCAACCCAGACAACTTTGCCACCTTCTTCACTGAAAAAATAGCAAACATCAGCAAGCAATTCAGCGATCCTCCCTCCTCTGCTGAAAACTCACCCCAAGTAACTACTTGCACTGCTGCAACACTCCATGAATTTACTCCACTCTCAGAAGGTGATGTCTCTAAACTCATCGCTGAGAGCCGTCCCACCACCTGACCACTGGACCCGGTGCCAACAAGCCTGCTTCGAGACATTGCTCCAACAGTGGTCCCAGCAATTACATCCATCATGAACTCCTCGCTATCCTCTGGCACCGTCCCCTCTGCCTTCAGACAAGCAAGGATAACACCTCTACTGAAAAAGCCTACACTCAACCCAGCACAGGTTGAAAACTACCGCCCTGTCTCA
This sequence comes from Coilia nasus, assembly GCA_027475355.1. Taxonomy (NCBI): domain Eukaryota; kingdom Metazoa; phylum Chordata; class Actinopteri; order Clupeiformes; family Engraulidae; genus Coilia; species Coilia nasus. The sequence continues at coordinate 997,810 of CM050221.1, forward strand.
CTGCTTCCCTTCCTATCCAAAACCCTGGAAAGGGCAGTTGCAAAGCAGGTTACCAACTTTTTAAATCAGAATGGACAACTGGACCCAAAACAATCTGGCTTCAGAAGTGGCCATTCAACTGAAACAGCATTATTGTCAGTAACTGAAGCTCTGAGGACTGCAAGAGCGGAAGGGCTATCCTCTGTCCTCATCCTACTAGACCTATCAGCAGCCTTCGACACGGTCAACCACAAGATTCTCCTTAGGATACTCACATCCATGGGAATCACTGGTGCTGTCCACTCCTGGTTCAACTCCTACCTCACTGGTCGATCCTTCAAGGTGTCATGGCAAGGAAAACTGTCTTCAAACTACACCCTCACCACAGGCGTTCCCCAAGGATCAGTGCTGGGGCCCCTTCTGTTCGCAATGTACACCACCCTGGGACATGTCATTCGAACACATGGGCTATCACTGCTATGCCGATGATACCCAGATGTACCTGTCGTTCCAGCCAGATGATTCCACGGTTTCGGCACGCATCTCAGCCTGCCTCGCCGACCTATGAACATGGATGAAGGATCACCACCTACAGTTGAACCTGTCCAAGACTGAACTCCTAGTCATCCCAGCTAAAGAGTCAATTTGTCACAACATCAACCTCAAGATGGACTCTGCCACTGTGGCCCCAAACAAAGTCGCCAAAAACTTTGGCGTCATGATCGATGACCATCTGTCATTCTCCAACCATATTGCATCAGTTGCCCGGTCTTGCCGATTCATGCTGTACAATATACAGAAAATCAGTCCCTAACTAACCCAACATGCAGCGCAACTTCTAGTTCAGGCCATGGTTACCTCCCGCCTGGATTATTGCAATGCCCTCCTTGCTGGTCTACCTGCTTGTGCAATACAACCACTGCAGATGGTGCAGAATGCAGCAGCACGTTTGGTATTCACTCAACCCGAAAGGGCCCATGTTACTCCTCTATTTATCCAGTTGCACTGGCTACCTGTGGCTGCCTGGATCAAGCACAAGGCCCTTACCCTTGCATACAAAACCATCTCAGGATCAGCCCCAGCTTATCTGAAGGAAATACTAAGGCTGTATGTTCCTGCCAGAGAGCTGCGCTCCTCCAACACAAACCGACTAGCTGTGCCCCCTGCTCGCTCTAAGCATTACCAGGCAAAACTGTTTTCTGTAATTGTCCCTCAGTGGTGAAACAAATTTCCAGAAGCTACAAGACTAGCATCATCTCTCTCAACCTTCAAGAAGCATGTAAAGACTCTCCTCTTCCACAACTACTTACTGCACTAATGCCTGAGCTGGCCCAGACCCGGGATTGACTCTAAGGCATGTTGTGTGTTGTGTGTGTGCTTGACCCTTTACTAATGCACTTAAAAAAAAATAATAATAATAATGAAAATAATTAACCCCAGTTGGCATTTGCACTTATTGCTCTGTATATCTCCTGTGCACTTTGTATCTGCAAGTGCTGTACTCTGTGATTATGTCCTCTATTGTAAGTCGCTTTGGATAAAAGCGTCTGCCAAGTGTAGTGTAATAATGTAATGTAATGAAGCTTTATGCGATGACTTTTGGGTAGCTTTCCTCCACTGCATCCAGGCTAAAGTGATTCATCCAAAGTGTGAAGTGTATCATGCCATGAGCACTGAGGGGGGAAAAGTGAAACCATGACACTTTTTTGACATTCTCCTGTCTGTGCTGGATTGGGAACTGCAGGGGTTTGTCGGGGGGATTACAGTCACTGCGCAGCAAAAGGATTTTCTCCTTATAGGATTACCGAACATCTGCTCCAATATTCCAGCTCACTTCTTGGCTGGCACCCAGAATTAAGACAGAGAAAACATTCCAAGTGTGTGGGTTTATACAGTATATGTTTGAGTGTGTGTTGGAGCATGTATATGAATGTGTTTCATCCCTTTGGCGAGGTCACTTCCATCATTTCCATCGATATAACCATCGATATTTACCACTTGTAAAAGGCTATTTGTTGTAAGCTGGCCAGATGCAATGACATGTAAATGTCTAAATTTTAAGGATGCATCTGAGCTTCTGGTCATGATGTTATGGCTCTGAGAATATTTCTGTTTTTCTTTAAACTGGCTGTTGCATCTCTCTGTCTCTCTGTCTCTGTCTGTCTGTCTGTCTCTCTCTCTCTCTCTCTCTCTCTCTCTCTCTCTCTCTGTCTTTCTCTTTGTTTCTTCTTTTCCTCTATAGGGAGAAATGGAAGGATTAGCTCAAATGGAAAGTCCCTGTTCTGCTGAGCTGTTTTGCCACTGGCTCTTGTGTCTGACAGCATTAGTATAAGGGGCTGAATCTTTCATTCCCAAGGTACAATTAATAATATAATAATAATAAAACTTTACTTGTATAGCACAGTTCATACATGCAATATGCAACTCAAAGTGCTTTACAGTTTAGCAGGGTTGTTACAAGACAACATTTCTTGCGGTTTAGTGGTGTCGGAGCAGATAAGTAGCAGACTGACTCTTGCATGAACACAGGTAGGCAGTCCTTGTAGGCCCTAGTCAGCAATCTTTGTAGTCCAGTGGCGCTAGAGCTATGCAACTCCCTGTTAAAGTGGGCTCTTATGTGAACATAGGTCGGCAGTCTTTGCAGACCAGTGGCACTAGACGAGGAAAGTTCATTTAGGCGCAGTCGGTTGTTAGTGTCCCCAGGGAGCAACAGGGGTGAGGAAAAACTCCCTGTTTGTTTGATTTGCATGAATTCAGGAAGAAACCTCAGGAATCAGTGAGTAAAACTCCCTGTTTTTCTAGGAAGAAACCTCAGGCAGAACCACGTCTCCCAGGGAAGCCCATCTGCCGGGGCTGGTAACGGGAAGTCTGTGACTATTTGAAGGGCCTTTGGTCTGGGCGGAGGAGTCTGGCTGAAGGGACTTTGGTCTGAGTAGTTAGGTGTAGGCTTGGTTGAATAGGTAGGTCTTTAGTTGTCGCTTGAAGATGTCGACGGATTCGGTGGTAGGGCATTCCATCTCCTTGGGGCGTAGTATGAGAAGGCCGATTCCCCGATCCTTTTGGATGGTGCGTCTGGAATCCTCAGGAGACCGGCATCAGCGGATCTAAGGGCTCGTGCAGGGGTATAAGAGGATAATGCGTCAGCAATATAGCATGGGGCAAGGCCATTTACAGCTTTAAATACCAGTAGTAGTACTTTGAAGTAAATTCTATAAGATACAGGTAGCCAGTGTAGTTCAGCCAGTACAGGGGTAATATGCTCCATCTTTCTTGTTTTTGTTAGTAATCTTGCAGCCGAGTTTTGAATAAGCTGTAGTTTTTCAATTGTTTTTTTTGGGAGGCCTGTAAACAAGACATTGCAGTAGTCTAATCTACTTGTAATAAATGCGTGAACAAGTTTTTCAGCGTCTGGCTTGGTCAAGAAGGGGCGAACTTTTGCTATATTTCTTAGATGGAAGTATGCTGTTTTAGTAACTTTGTTGATGTGTGGTTTAAGGCTTAGGTCAGAGTCAAGGATGACACCTAGGCTAGTTACCCGTTCTCTGACATATTGGTTTAGGTTGCCTAGACTGGGGAGGAGAGTTTCCCGTTTGTCTTTAGGGCCAATAAGTAGTAGTTCAGTTTTGCTTTCGTTTAATTTTAGAAAGTTATTGCTCATCCAATGCGTGACAGCTGACAAACAGGAGGTTAAAGACTGTAGAGCTGTGGTTTTGTTTGGCTCAACTGAGATATAAAGTTGTGTATCATCGGCATAACTATGAAAGTCTATATTATGTTTTTTGATAATGTTGCCCAGCGGTAGCATGTATAATGAGAAAAGGAGGGGGCCAAGACAGCTGCCTTGAGCAACACCGAATGGTACATCGTGATTTTTAGATATATGATCTCCTAAACTAATATAGAATTGTCTTCCGGTGATGTATGACTCAAGCCATTTTAGTACATGGCCTGAGAGGCCCACCCAAGTTTTGAGACGATGTAGTAGTATGTTGTGATCAATTGTGTCAAAGGCGGCACTTAGGTCCAAGAGGACTAGGGCAGAGACTTTGTTTGTGGCTGTGCTGAGTCTGAGGTCTTTTACTATTTTGGTTAAAGCAGTCTCTGTACTATGATTTGCTCTAAAGCCTGATTGGAATTTTTCTAGGATGTCGTTTTCATTAAGGAATTGGTTGAGCTGTACGAAGACAGCCTTTTCAAGTATTTTGCTTATAAATGGGAGGTTGGAGATTGGTCTATAGTTATTTAGTGTGTTATAGTACAGATTTGGTTTCTTTAGCAATGGCTTCACTACAGCAGTTTTAAAGGCGCTTGGGAAAATACCTGTGAGAATGGAGGTGTTAAAATTATTTTTCATAAGGAAAGTGGGAATAGGGTCAAGGCTGCATGTTGACCGCTTGCTATGTTTAATAAGTTTATAGAGATCGTCTTCCGTAATGGCGCTAAAAGTTGACCCTCTATTTATTCTATTAATAGAGCACCTCTTTCTCTCATGCTAAAGCAGCGCTATGCAACTTTTTCGAATTAATTAATCATCTTTATAAGTCAGTGGATGCTTAAGTCAATACCAGGCAAATGAAGACTTTCTCAGCCGTCCTCACTGCCTGTGAACAGAATACCACACTTAAAATATCTCAAATGTCTCAAGAAGCAGGATTACATGAAATTGAAGAAATTCTGACTTTACTTCCCCCGGTAGACATGACTACTTTTGTATTCATCGGTTACACTGATCAGTTGAGTTAAATACAAATGCACAGGGTGAGGGGAAGGAAAAACAGTCAATTCTTATGAGAGTATTCATTTACTTGGAGACACCAGGGGGAACACTGTTGAGAAAAGGCACTCAAAGTTGCATAGATCTCCTTAATATATCTCTTTCCCACTAACTCAAATTCTCATTCACTCTCTGTCCATCTATCTGTAGAGTGAAGTCTGCATGACAGGACAGTGACTGAAAACATTACTCTTCATATACTTGAATTAAAGTAGATTAAGTCATGTGGGGAGTAATCCAAGATATAAACATTTTAATTTTTTCTTTTGGTATGTATGAGTATTTTTGGTAAACAATTTCTTTAGGTATTTATGAGTGAAGAAGATGACTGAACCCATACGACTATGATTTTAAGGTAGTTTAATCTTGTGCTACTGTGATATTTACAGCGCCCCCAAATGACTTTTTACAGTGTATTGTAACCATTGGCCAAATCCATCTTGTGACTAGGAATTTTTTGGGCAATAATTATGGGGCTCCAAGATAGATAGACAAAAATGAAGTAATAGCAAATGCAGCAATTTCTTATAAAATTACATGACATTGTAACTTTTGTTTACAAAAGACACAAACACATGTGTCCACAGAGAATAGGGAGGTTCACATTCCACTGTGCCCAGAAACTAAAACTAGTAATTGATGTTGTGCATTGATGAATGCACTTGCTCACTTTGTGGAACATTTCATTTTGAATTACACATTTCAATATACAATGGTTTTCCATATTGTTTCTGCATACAAACGCTGTGCACAACATTGAAAGCACATAAATGTTGCCAGCAGATATGGCTGATGATACACTGGGGACTGTACAGATGGCTAGCTTTCCCGATGCTCATTTAATTCTCACAAGTCGAGATTCCTGCAGTCGCGAGAAGTGTTTACCACTGCCGTCGCTAGGGACAGCATAGGACCACAAAGGTTTATGCTGAAGTAAAGATCTCACTTCCGAGGTTGACCCACCCACAGCAAGACTTGCAGTATTTAGTTGACTGTAAAAGTGCTATTATCTCGTAATCCTCACGAGAACCTCACGAGATTCCTTCTGAGAACTGAGAATCGGGAAAGCTAACCATCTGTACACATGAGGTGTTGACAGGGTATGACAGAGCTCAAGGACACTGGATTGCATTGCAGCTCAGCCTGAGCTAATGTGTTGCGTTTACTGAAATACAGGCATGAGATTCTGTTCTATTGCGTCCCAATGGACTGGCTGACATGGTGGTGTGTGGTGCGGAGGTGGTGGTGTTGGTTAAACGAAGCCTGAACTGTGGTACTGGGGGACAACAGGGTTAAACACACTCATATATTCGTCTGCCATTGCTCCCGTCACGCACTGGTAAATACCAGCACTATTAATTAGTCACTTCAGTGTGTAGCTCTTGTTAAATTACTGTAATTCTCCAAAAGAAATAATGGAGGATTTCTATCTAGCCTCTATGAACCAGCATGAATGTCAATAATACTGCTGGGACATTATGTGTATGTGTATGTGTGTGTGTGTGTGTGTGTGTGTGTGTGTGTGTGTGTGTGTGTGTGTGTGTGTTTGTGTGTGTGTGCGTGCGTGTGTGTATGTGTACATGTGTGTATGTGATGTGTGTGTGTGTGTGTGTTGGTTGCAGGGTTTTAAAACACAGTTTTAAAAACATTCCAAACACTCAGATATAGTAATTGTAGATGACTGTGAATTCATCATTGAGTAGGCTGCTGTTTTGATCTATACATGGACACTTGTTATTACTCAAAATTACTGAAATACCAACAACTGATAGAACGTATCCTACTGTACAACGTGGATACGAATGTAGGCTAATAGCACTAGCCATTGAAAGTTTAAGCCATGTACATAAGAATGTTGGCTGCAGAGAACAGAGACAAAAATGGCACAATTCTGCTAAGTTTAGGCTGTCTTTGGTAGCACGCAAATATGGAAAAGAAGATGTTTTGCTTATCCTTACATGCCATACCACTAGAAAGACCAGTACAAAACTGTAAGCCTTGTAGACTTGTCAGCTTGACCAAAATATTTGGGTCATGTGTTCCTTGCTTGCCATTCTGATCCAAATGAAAGCAATTAACTGTTTGAGGGAAAGACAAAGAGACCAATAATTAAGACATGAATATACAGATATTTCCCAACCTGCACATTACAAAAGTCTAACCTATAGAATGCTGTTTATATATGTAAACACACATACACAGTTGGAAGAACAGTAGGTGAGGAGAAATAATGGCATACTTACAATTTGATGGTGGGGCTGATTAAAGCCTATATTGATAATATCAGTGGTGTCAAAATACACATATTCTTGACTTCTTTGACCCTTTGAAATTAACACAATTTTAGACCTCTAATGGGGGGACTTGATCTCCTATGTCATGCGGCCTAATAATCAAATTGATATACAGTAGGCCTACCACATATGACCTACTAGCCTAACAACAACTTGTGTTATCACATTAGTGTGAGAGTGATACAATGTAGCTAATCACTCAAAACAAGTTGGGCACAGTTATGTTAGCGCTAAAATCAACTCCTGTTAAATATCAGAATAGCATTACCTGACATTATACACTTTTCAGTGCTTTAAGCATCACTTATATTAAAGCTACTACCATCATAGTAATAGTTTTCAGCTATCAGTTAACAACTGTTTAAGAAAATAATGTTTTAGTGGGTAACATAGTTATATATGATAGAAGAATCAAGTCAAGTCTGTAGTTGGAGAACATATGTTATTTATAAGGAATGTATTTGTCTTTTTAAGATGACACAACCTTTTTAAAGTCATAGCTTGTGGGGTAAAATGCCCCCTACGCTGTGTGGTAATTACTACACTGTATTGAATAACACATTAATTGTTTTGGGCCTAATGTATTCTATCTAGGTGGTAGAATTAAATATTTACAATAACATTACCTCAGGTGCATTTTTTCTATGTTTAATGTAAATATTTAATTTTACTAGCTTGCTAGTGCAATTAGCTTACATTTTAGATGGAAAAGTACTAATCTGTTGATTTTGCTCTTGATAAGTGACCCCCAAATAGATCTGTAAGAATGGGGGCATTTTACCTCACTCTGGGGGGGCTTTTACTTTTACCCCACCACTGGGGCAAAAAACCCCTTTGTGCAAAAATAATTTCTGCTAAATTACTGATTCATCATAAATGTTTGACCATTTTAATATTTTGTTCATAGTTACCCCCACTGTCACTCAAAACTAGGATAGCAAACCAAGCCACCTTTTTGTTTTGTTTTGGAGTACTGTCACATCTTCCTTAGGGGGGGATTTCCCCCCAAGGACTGCAAGTAAAAAGTGTAGATTCTTAAACAGTCCAGAAACACCGCTTGTTGTTACTAGGATGGCAATGACCAAGTTGTAATGTGTTGCTAAACACTCTCTGTAATGTCGTTTGTTGAAATGTTGTAGTTAAGTTTTTTTTTCATTCATGGGCGGTACGGTGACCACTAAGAGGCTACGTACAGTAACAAAGTATTTGTACTCCGTTACTTGACACTTCTGGTAATACTGCACACTACTACTTGGTTAGTAGTAAACGTATCCTTTTAATATAGGGGCATGAATGCAAAAAACCTGTGAGCACGGCTCAATAGCCCATGAGAAGCTAAAGGCATCTCAACCCTGTTTGTCCTGATGTTCCACAGTAGCTGTCACATAGACTTTTATTGTGGGTGGAGACCAGGCAGAATCCAACAAGCTGTGGAGGAATTCAAGCAGAGAAACGGGGTTAGAGTTTGGTTCCATAGACAGGTCTGAATAAAATGCGAAAAAGATCTTCATCCTCTTCCTTACCATGTATGTTTCATGTTGACAAGGCATGCACATTTACACCACTCACCTCGACCCCTTGTGAAGTCCTTGGGCTGCTCTATTACCACAGCGGCCACCTCCAGTCAGGAGTCATGCAAAGAAAGGGGGAGGGGATTCATGAGCTAAACAGTCTTTATGGGCTAGGGAGCCCTGCCTCATTCATGGGCAACACAGTCTCACACCCAACTCGTCAAAAGATGACGCATGGTCAGGCCCACTAGCGTCAATATCCGACGCCGAAGTCGTCCCCCCGCATTGCTTTCCGCTAAGGGCTGCCATAGACATCCTTCGGCGTGAAATTGAAATGAAAGAAGGCAACTGAAAACCAGCGATTTCTTGACTGTTGCTGTTTCCGGCATCAGATATGGGTTATTGAAGCTGAAATGCACTGAAATTTTGTAGTTCATTGAAGCAGTTTGATGGGTAAAATTGACAGAAAAATAGTTATGACAAGTTGATATATAATCCACGACGGGATCATATCAAATTGTCATACCTATTTTTCTGTCGATTTTACCCACCAAACTGCTTTAATGAACTACAAAATTTCAACGCCACTGTTGTAAGCACCGCCGGAATGAATGAACGAACGTCACGGGAAATGTAGTCACATTACATAAACAGTTTTATTTTAAAAAATTATACAATAATTCTATATATACACATGACAAACATCTTTAAATCACTGTCATTTGTCACCTGCTTGAATATGAAGTCGGCAGCTTGCAATATTGTTATAATTATCAAATAAACATTATTTACACATGTTTGCACTCAAGGTGGACCAATGACAGAAATTTTATTTATAACCCATATCTTCAGTAATTAGCATACCAAATTTCAGACTGATCTGATCAACGGTTCTGGAATTATAGCCATTCAAAATGTGCAATTTGTACACCATTTGGCAGGGGCTCCTGGGCTAATAAAAGATTTTGGGTCAACAACATGTGCTAATTTATTTCACTTTCATTATTTGAAAAATCTTTAATTTTTGCCTGACTAGACATAATCATGGCCATGCTGTAGCCTATTGCATGACCATGACACACAAATATTCACCAGGACAGAAACCTAAGGACATATTTGCAAACTTGGCAAAACATTTCACATTGACTTCAATACATAGACAAAATGCAAAATATTTAGAATTTGAGGCTTTGTGATGCATCTCAAGCTTCTACAAAGGTGATTTTGGACTTGCAGTGACATAATGCAAACTATGGTTGTCCAATGTAGTTCCAATAACATGATGAACAGGTATTTCATTTTGGTACAGCAGACTTGAATGCATCATAATCATGCATAGTAAGATTTGAAGTAGGCTATTGTTAATTGTTGCACTTAAATGTTAAATGTTAAAATGTATTGGACAGAAAATATGAACTTCTGCACTATGATAGGTGTCTGAAAATAGACAACTTTCGCAGAGGGTGTCTTTCTTTAAAGACTGCCATGTCAACAACATTAACATTATTTCAATAAATGTTACTTTGAGATATGAGAAGAGCAAACACAATTAGATCGTCATTTCTCAGTTTTAGAGTGTTAAGGTGCTTCCACACTTCCACACGCTAACAGTTGGGTCAGTGTGTTCTTGTTGGATGGAGTAGGAAGAGTTCAACATGTTCAGTCAGGTCTGGTGGAGTTGTGCAATGTCTGACCAATGTAGACCATTTTCCAACAAACTGCAATATTCTAACAGTTTGTTGTTAAAGATCAAAAACAGATGGTGACAAAGGTCAGTCTCAGTTGTTGGTCTGGGCAGTCTGGACTGGTTTTCTGAACATTCTAAAGACTGCCACCTGCCAGGTGCCACCAACTGCCAACTTTAGAATGTTGGAGTTGGTTGGAGTTTGTTGGGGCAGTGTGAAAGCACCATAATGTCATTGTGCGCTGTCCTAATGAATTCCAGGGGTGCCGACTTCCTCAGCCTTGTTGGCTTGTCAAGCTGGGTGAAACTGAATATAGGCTAATTGAGCAAATTATCTTCAAAAATCACTTCACAGAATGCATCTGTTTAATTTCATATTGTCAATGCCATAAAAGACAATTTGGAAAGAAATCAGGTCATATTCAAAAAAGTGTAGCACTTTTTTCACAGGTTCAATCAGTATTTTGTCGAAAGATTGCTTTTTCCTTTTTTCATTTCTGTCTAATAGGCTACATCCAAGTGTAGTCACTTGGGCAGGTTCAATCAGTATTTTAGCGAAAGATCGTTTTTTCTTTTTTTCAGTTCTGACTAATACATCCGACGCCAGAAACAGCAACAGTCAAGAAATCGCTGATTTTCAGTTGCCTTCTTTCATTTCAATTTCACGCCAAGGGATGTCTATGGCCCTTAGCGTTGGAAAGCAACACAGGGGGACGACCTCAGCATCGGATATTGACGCTAGGGGGCCTGACTATGCGTCGTCTTTTGACGAGTTGGGTGTGAGACCGTGTTGTCATGGGATGTGTGCTGTTCAGAGTGATAGATGCATGAAGCTTTTGTCTGTCCCTCTAAGGGTTTTTATGAAAAACACAAAGTTATAAATGATATACTACGTACAGTTGCACCTAAACAGACACTCTTGATCTAAGTGTAGCATTTGACACCACTGACCATGTTATATTTCTAAGCTATTTAGAGAAGTATATTGAGTTTAAGGGAACAGTGCATCAAAACAAGTATGTGCAATATATAATTTTAAAGTATAACTGCTAACCTATTGCACCTTTCTTCCTTACTGAGATCATTACCACCTACACTCCTTCACGCCCCCTTTGATGTCTTTGTGCTGGATGGCTAACAATTACTAATGCAAGCAACGCACTTTCCAAATGCACATTTCCTTCGCAAAGCAAACACCTAGCCAGTGCAAACAGGGAGCATTTTCTTACCCCCCACCCCTGGTGTTTGCTCCTAGGGGGGCATAGACAAATCTCTCGACAGAGCCCAGAATTTTTTTTATTTTTTTTTGGTTGTTTTTTAGACGCTACTGGACTACAACAAATCTCGTCCTGGGTATTTCTATTGCCTTGTGTTGTCTTGCCAAAATGTAGAAGCACTTTCAGCTGAATCCTTTGTATAAAATGTCAGGGAAGCAGGCTCTCTATGTTATATTTTAAAAGTATAAAATATATTTTTTGTTAAATCTTAAAATCTAATTATTGTATGGTAGACTTTAAAAATAAGATTTCTATCATGTATAGTTAATAGTAAACCGTGAAATGGCATTATTCCTGTTGTTTTTGTGCATTTTTTTCTGTTTCTCTTTTCTTCTCTATATATCATTTTGTTTATTATTTTCCAATTGCAATGGTCTTTGATTGTGAAGGATACCCTCGGCCCCATGACATTATCCCATCTGGGGCATGATCCCTGTTGCCATTTACCTATATGTCTTCTCCTCCCAGATTGCCCTCATTTCCTCCTGGGCTAGGTGTTGCTTCACTTTCCCTTTGCTGGTGTATGTGTCAGGGAGTTGGAAGTGTAGCACCCACACGAGTCTGCCGAGTCACCCCAAAGGATGAATGGTGACAAAGGGAGATACTATTATTATTATATCTATTTTGTGTTATTCAATTAGTGAAACAGTTAGGCCAGTTTTACGTTTGACTACTAGAGGGGAAGATTACTGTATTGACAATTTAATGTGTCTTACGAGTTAAAAAGGCTCTTAAGAAGAGGTCGCCCAAGACGTGGTGTCCAACTGAACTCATCAATAAAACAAGATGTAGCGCATAGCGGTACATGGTATGACAGCCGGAGTGTATTGAAATGTGGGAATTTTTGTTATGATGAATATGTGGTAGAGCAGTGTTGTGAGGTGAGTAATTGTGTGGAAATGATTTCCTGGAAGTGGGCATGGATGTGGGTTTTGAATGAATGACATTGTATGTGTTTATGTAGTGTGTAGGACTGATTTGTGAAAGAAATAGGCAAAATGAGATTTTGTACAATTACAGCACAGCCTATGATGAGTTCGTTTAGATTCGTTTTCTCAATATTAAAATTTCATGGAAATTGTTCTCGTTGGAAGTGGACATCGACCAGTGTTTTCAGTGGGTGAGGGTCATCAGATTTCACGATAAAAACAAGGTTGTAAACGTTACCATTCTCTAGATAATAGGCAAAATGAGATTTTGTACAATTACAGCGCCCCCTATGGACCAAATTTTATGGCATGTGCTGTGCTTTTAGAGGTCTTTGTGCTGATCATGCATGACGTATTTTGTGAATTTCCCACCTTCTTGGTCCAAGATATTGGCAACTCAAAATCGAAATTTTTGCATTTACCCATATCACTAAGTGAGTTTTTACGGGCTGGGTCGATTTGCCTCTGTAACACTGACATACTAACACAAAATCGTTGTCTTGGGCAAAATTGTTGACAAGTTACTTAACAAAAACCTAGCTTCGACAATAAACATCACCCCCTATGACGAAATGTCACAAAATGTATTACACATGAACAGAAAGCTGTTTAGAGATGGCATGTCAACTTTGACCAAATTTGAGCAATTAGAAGCCAAGATATTGACTTTTGAAGAATTTTAAGCCACATGGTAGATTTGATTTAATCAACCGTGTGAACTAGATTCGGTGAAAAACAATGTATCTGATGTTCAGAATTGTATGAAACACAGTAATTATTATCAAAAGACACAATGCCCCCTGGGGGCGTTTTACCCCACTGCACTAGGGGCGTTTTACCCCACAGCTTGTGATTTTAGCAAAAAGAGTCTTACTATGACAGTACAATTTAAGTTTTCACACCAAAAGTATTTTTTAAAACTACAAGCTTGACTACTTGTATTTTATACATAATTGTGATGTCTTGCCAAACAAGAACTTTCTGAACACAGTTTTACTGATATGTCAAAATTATATCATTTACCATGAAATCCGATATTCCTCAAGTACGTAGCTGGTGTAAGCTTCACAGTGGATATTTGTATATCACCGTTGTCAACGTAGTACATAGCAACGGTAAATTTGTGACTTGACTCCACCTAGTGGTTATTTTGAGTAATACAGGTAGGGGGCGTTTTACCCCAAGGGGGCGTTTTCCCCCACTCTACCCTAAATGTTCATTGTAGTGGTGGGCATAGATTAATTTTTTTAATCTAGATTAATCTCGCTGTAATCATAAAATTAATCTAGATTAATCTAGATTAAAATGGCTCATTTGAATCCTGCCGAAGGCATCCGCGCTAAAATATATAGGTAGGTATGCATCCGCGCTAAAATATCAAGGTGAAAGCAGAGAGTGTTGAGGGAGGGAGAGTCGCCAACAGCCGTTTGCTTCAAGAGGGTCTAGCTGCAGACCCATGGAGGAGTGGAGCTCCACCAGAACACGTCAGCTCCACCGGAAACACGTATCTCCACAGGAAATACGTAGCTCCACCCCACTCAAACTAGGAAGTAGTTTTGTTGATGTTTGATAACAACGTTGCAGGAATTATCGACGTTTTTGCTACAGTTGTACTTGTTAAATGTCTTTATAAACCGCACGACTTTGACTTATGTACTGTTGTAGGTCTATGTGACGAGAAATATTTTAACATTAGCCTTTGATACGATAATGTGATATTTGTACTTGGTGACATGTTAATAAAGTGTTTAAAGGACGAAAACTATGTATTGTGTATACACATGCATACATTTCAGTTCTCTGTTGAACCTGTAAACATGCCTATGAAGCTGCGTTGGTGTGAGGTTTAGCGTTAAATGTATGGCAATTATATGGGGGGCAAGAGAGAGAGTATGTGTGTGATCTTCAGTCCCGTGTAGTATTTTTGCAGACATAGACTTCATCAACAGATGACCTCTGTCTCTCTCATCAAGTCATTTTGTCATTACAGTTTTTCTCAGTCGCTTTGGTGCTTTTCTCAGATCAGAATGTAAATTCTCATAACTATTAGTTCAATCTCCACAACATTTAGTCATTTGTGCACCTCATAGTAGCAATTTCTCCTTCCTCTGAACAAATTGCAAATGCTTTTGGACATGTGTCAGTTGCTTTTATACAATACAATGTTGTTTTTTAACATTATCATTTTGGTTATGTCATGTCAGTCAAAATGAACTATACTTATGGGTGCTGAATAATCATTCCCAATAAAACTAATAGTCTTAGTTTTATTGTTCGAGTCATTACATACAAAATTGTTGAACTAGTTATCAAATTCTTTCTTTATCATTTTTTTTTGTGATTGGAAGAGGGTCCCTTTTTACCCTGTAGCAAGAGAAAGCCATTTGTGCAATGGTGATTGCAAACAATGCAATACGTTTGAAAAAAAAAATCAAAGCGCTGTCATAGAGGATAACAATGTATTTGTCAGGGTCATATTGAATCTGTGTCAATTGCAACAATTGACAGAGTGCTCAGCGAAATGAAATGCGCATGAAACAATTGTACAAAGTGCCATTTTGAAGGGAACAATGAAATGCAGAGGGTGGATTTGCCACTCCAGGAGATACTTTCCTTGCTGCATTGCAAGGGATGATACACATTGTGATGTAGATGAAAATATGTGGCCAAACAGACAGGAACATCTGGATGTGCCAGAATGATTTACCTATTTTCAGTTACAATACATACTGTAATGCTGTTCACATTTGTGCACAGCTCTACCAAAAGGGCGTTTCTTATGTTTGTTCTAAATATGTAAGTGCCTGTAGTGTAAAATGACTGTACAGGTAGTGTATAGTGCATTTTCAGGTAGTGTCAATGAGTTCTAAACTTTTTTCTTTGCATTGGAAAACAAAGACAGAAGTAACTGTCATAATGAAAACATGCCAAAGCCATTTGACTGTCTTGTTCATAAATAATGGTGTCAAGACTTCACTTAAACATCAAAACAAGTATGGGGCAGGGCAAGAGCCCAGTCTAGTCCAGCCCCCCATCATTAATAAAACAGTCCCAGCTACAGTAGCCAGGATAGTCCTCTGTGGAGTAAAACCCCTGGAGGACTCCCCGCTGACCATTTCCTTTGTAGCCAGCCCCGCAGTCTTTGTACAGCCCCCCACACAGCAGATAGCGGCACTGGGAAATAGTGTAAGGCCTCCTATATTTGTCCCGGTGCTGAGGTGGCAAGCTCTTCCATTCCACCACACCTAAAATCCAATAACAAGTAACAGTAAGGATACCTACACAGATATTTTTCCACACTTAGATAGTGGGTGGTGGTGGTGGGGGTGCAAACAAAAAGTGTACATTAGGGGTGCAAAAGACTTGGAATGCAATATTACAAGCATTGAAAGCAGTGAATCGGGAGCTTTAGTTTGTGTTAATGTGTGAGTGTGCACAATGTAGGGTGTGTTTGATCTTTCAGTTCTAACCATGTTGCTACAGAGAAGCCTTCCAAAACTTCTTTCTAAGTACTACTGTACAATCTTGGGCAATCAAAATTATTGTGACGTACCTGCAAAATGGCCGTGGTCTCCCCACTATAACATTTCTTTTTTGCAGGGAGTGAAGGTGCCTTGAACATTACAATAGCAACAAGAGAAACAGCTGTTAATGCCATGTGTCAAATGCTGTGGTGCTTTTTCTTTTTTTAAATTATAACTTGTTACCTCAGTGACGAGGGCTCTCTTTCGTGGCACACAAAATACCGGTGCCAGTAATCCATCCCCCATCCGTTTTGCTTCCGTGGTGAAATGGGCAAATTGTTTGCCATGTCTGTAATGGGAAAAAACACACAAACACACACACACACACACTATTGTTTTACCTTGTTTTGCCCATTACGTTTAGAATTTTAAATTTGTAAAAATCCATACTCTTCAATCTTGAGGTTCTCCATAAGGACCTTGCACCACCACCTCCTTAGATAAGCCATGTCAAGCTGAATAAGAACATTTCAAATTAAATTTACTACATGACTATTATAGCTATGCTATTTACATACTTAAGTTAGCACCAAGAGTGTACTTACAATGTTAAAATCAAAGGGTGCGTCCAAAGTCATGTACCAGGAGTACTGTGTCAAAGTAACAACAGCGTAAATTAGAGAAAAAAGGTCACAAACTCATGGAGAGTCAACATAGGCCCAACATATTCGAATCTGCCTATAAACCATTTTGATCATATGGTTGTGTTTTTACAAGCATTGAGCATGATTAAGTAGTTAAAATAAAAGTTTTCTAGAAAATATGGGCAAATAAGGAATTGGAAAATCAAAGAGTGTCACTGGGGAGATTCTGAGGAATCATGTAAATAACATGGAATGACCCCATATTGCATGGTGTTTATAAGCCTATGACACAGAGTGATGTTAAATGAGTTTATTAACTCACCATTACCATGAAGACTCCACAGTCAATGCCGTAACTTTGTTGGGGAAGCCCCTGTGTTATAAAGACACAAAAACGTAGTCACATTATCAGCCATATAGCCTATATGTTTTTTCTTATGTCCTTATCTTACGCCAAGCAATTACTACCTCAATATCCAAGCCCGACTCTTCTTTCCATTGCCCTCCTGGAACCAGGCTCTGTGCTACAGCCCTAATAAATATTGGATTACATAGATTCCTGTACAGTTAACAGTTTGAAGACAGCAGAGCATTCTAATGAAATCCACATGAAATCCAAAGAGCTTAGTTGTAAGTAAGCAACGAAGGGCAGGATCTAGAAAAGTATAACTACTAGTGTTACCTTCGTACATCGACTAGAACTGATGAAGCTTTTTGGATGAGGAACAAAACGTCTTTCAAGCTCCAACAAGTCGTCCAGTTGCTTACACCTAAAGTCTTTGGATGACATTGATGAACATCCTCTGAACGTGAGGGCACCTAACAATGTCAGGGGAACATGACTTCCAAAATGAGCTGTATGATACTGGGCAAGTCAGGGGAACGTGACCGCCAAAAGTAGTTGAATTCATGCTGGCAAGTCAGGGGAACGTGACCGCCAAAAGTCGTTGAATTCATGCTGGCAAGTCAGGGGAATGTGACTGCCAAAATACAACATCCTATTGTAACCTGAGGATATTGCGATAAGGCTTGTGTCCAAAGCCTTGTTCCCGCTGAGTGTATAAAGAATCAAGGAAAATGAGCCTTTTTTGGAGTGGCTTCATCACCTAAGGGAACACAGTCTTGGCATTGAGTTGACATAGTTCATTTTATTTTTTAAATACATTAAGGATTACAAAAATGTTGCCACCAGCTGTGTAATTTGGTAAAGTTCACAGAGTGAAAAATGCCCCTGTGTCCACAGGAGGACTATCAAGGCATCCTTCTTGGTGGCGTCCACCTTAAAAAGGGACAATGTGTTGTCATTCCGAATATGTAGGTCACAGATTTTACTTTGGTCTATGTGTGTAGGTTCTTACTGGAAAACTGAGTAGAGGGTCTTAGCTTAAGGGTGGGAGCCATGTTGGGGGGATGTGGAGGTCCACAACAAAGACATTTTTTCCCTAAAGAAAGATAACTGATGTACTCTTACTGTTACACCAAACGCAAATAGCCAAGTTACACAATTTGAGCCTAAGCAGTTATTATACAAACAAAAAGTAAGATGTACATACTTGAAGTTGAGCCATCTCCTTCACCACACACAAACAAGCATTTCCCACCTGTACATATCAGACATTTTTAACAATATTTACAGGCAAGCCATGTCAGCATGTTACTTCTAATGAAATGTTTCACTCACCACAGAGTCCATTTCTCTGTTAAGACCCAAGGTTAAAAAATTCTCTCGTGTGAGACAAGTCGGGCCATGCTTCACGATTATTTCATTAGTTGGACGACTTTCATCCAGAACATAGCTGACCTTCAAGTAAGACAAAGCCAAGTAGAAATTGTAGAAGTTGTTCTTGGACAGGATGATGTCCTCCAGTTGCCCATGATGCTCTGCAGGGCCTGAGGTTTCCAAGGGCCGTCAACACTGCACAGTGTTGCCCACAAGCTGTGATAGGAGGCTTAGGTTGTGGCACCGGCTCCTCTTCTACTGCACTCTCATGTCCCATTTTTGGTTGAGATTGTTGTGCTGGGGACACAATAACATGTGACAGTCAAGTCTAACACAATAGGAAGTATACCTGTGTGCTTGGTAGTGTTTAAGCCCTGTGCAAATTTGTTCTGCATCACTTACCTATGACTGCTTGTCCCAAAGCAGACAGGGATATTGTGCTGAGAAGCTGAAGCTGACGACCAGAGCTCAGCTGTCTCTCCAATAGAGCAGTGTTTGTACAGGTGTTGTGGTGGTGAACAATGCTTCTCATCATAAATACATGAGTCGATGGACTCATGTTATTAAGGAAGTAATTGTTCTTCCGCATTTTGGCAAAAAACTGCTCTACCACCTGGCTGTTCAGCCATCCTCTGAACTCTGGGACAAGTTGGATTCGTCGGAGAATGTCCTTTGGGTCTGAGGCATTCTTCTCATGGAACCGGTCATAAAGCACATAGTGCTCGGACGATCCGGTAATCGGATGAGCAGTTGCCTCTCCTGAGTGCACTCCTTCATGCAGCCATGGCAGAGACACATGCAGTTTGCCATCCTTCGCAGCACTCACGTTGGCATCTGTTGGCTCACACAGTCTGCCTTCATATGGCTTGAATGGGACTTGACCAGGTACCCTCAAATTAGTGTGCGTTGCTAGTCCTCTGGCAAAGTCATAAATGCAGACGTTTGGCAGGTGCTTCCAGGAGAGGAGGAGGTCTGCAAAATCCCTAGGACTTTCAGCACGCAGGTTAAATTTTATGCTGCATACAATGCCATGTGGGCAGAGTATCACCGACCAGCCACCTGAGTGGGAAAACTGTATTAGATTGACAAGTACAACATAATTGACAAGTTGTGCAAGAATGTGGGCTGTGTGAGTACTTTGCTCAGTAAGTTGCAGAGTTACTGTAATCTAGGCAGGACATAATGAAGGAGTGGAGCAACGT
Source organism: Coilia nasus (assembly GCA_027475355.1). Lineage (NCBI taxonomy): Eukaryota > Metazoa > Chordata > Actinopteri > Clupeiformes > Engraulidae > Coilia > Coilia nasus. The sequence goes on from CM050221.1 coordinate 1,017,288, forward strand.
TTGAACATAACTGAGGAGGACAATGTAGTAACACATTGCACTGAAATATACTGTAACTTACCAGATGCGCCCCATATGCTGTGGAACACTTTGTCATACGTTTGTCTGCTGCACATGTTATCCCGCAGTCTGGTGATGAGGTCCAGACGGGAACCATTGACGTCAAGGTTGCAGGCTTTGCAGAGCTTTCTCACAACTCCAACCTTGTTACATATGAAAAACATTCAAACATAAGCATTCACTAAATGTTTTTTATCCATTATACCATGAAAAAAAAACAAACAAACACACCTTTTGCTTGGCAAGCTCATCAATAAGCCGGTCTTCAGTCACACAGCTCAGTTCTGCCTCAGCTGTTAATGTGGAGGGTTTCACCTTCTGAAATTCCGTGTTTAGCACATAATCACTTCTGCGTGTTTCACTCCCAATCCAGGGTGCCCAGTGCTGGTAATTTGGCTGCAAAAGGGTTTTTTGCACTACCTACAAAGACAGTGACAGAATACTTTGTAGTCAGTCAAAACAGTTACAATATAGAATTCAGTGAAACAATGTTATGGACATAACTCACTCTGGAAAAAAGCCCGACTTAGCATCTCGAAATGCACAGACTCCCAAAAACGCTCAATGTCCTGTTTTCCATTGAAGTCCCCAGGTGGAGCTTTCAACTCACTCACTGTAAGGAATAACATCATTGAGAAATGTTAGGGCCAAATCAAGCTTTGCAAACTAAAGAGACAATGGGGGACTGCTATAAGGAAAAGACAACACTGTATGATAAACTTCAGTCTTTAAAATCAAGAAAAACAGAATCGCTTACCTGCCAGCTTAAAAACTCCCTTCCTGTGCAGATCCATGATTACCACAGGTGGGTAAAACCCGCAGTTTACACAAGAAAATGTGTAGTCTGTGTTGGTCAGTGCCTCAAAGTGGCAGTAGGCATGGAGGATGGTATCCCTAGAGGGATACTTCTCTCCTCTCAACCCCTCCAAGGAGTCAACCACCCTTGACACAGACACATGGTTCTAAAGTGCAAAGCAAAAACAAACACATATTAGGTTAGATGTACATTCACAAATGTCCCAAAGAGTAATTATACAATGTGACTTGACATGGGTAGGTAGGAGCTTATAGTGGGAGCACTGGTACAGGTCAATGACCGGATATTTATCACATGAAAATTACACTCACGCAAACATTTTCTCAAAGAAAAAGACAAAGTTCCAGGGAGAGCAAAAGGTGGTCATTAAAGTTGTGCAGACCATCTGTCCACTCTTGATACCTGTACAACATTTTGCACAGGGGACATTGCCTGCTGTATGTTGATATGTCTGTGGAAAACAAGTTACATTGGGACATTAAAATAATAGTTGTTATTGCTTGTGTTCTTTTAAATATATGGTATTTGTTAAATCTATTTCATTAAACTTACTGTCAAACAGGCCCATCATTCCAACAATGCAGGCCTTGTTGGTGATCAGCACCGCATCGTCAAGTGTTGGATGGCCTGCACATAGCTGACATTTAGTTTCAATGGGGAAAAACTGATCACAGTCCACCTTGGTCATTACCACTTCCTTGGAAAGTGGCTCGGGAATTTTCTTCTGCTCCTGGATATATTGGACTGTTCGTCTCACAGCCATGGTGTCTTCTGGACTGGAGCACTTTATCTTTTCTGTCGACTTGAACAGCTCTGGGTCATTTTGAAACACGTGCCACTTGCTAATGTTTATATGTGCACATGACATGCGGGGCTTTGCGCAAGGGCAATGCCAGCTGTTTTTCCCTTTGTTGTATGCAACCATGACCCTTCCCAGGTGGCAGAAGCTGTGAGGGCTCGGCTCATGTACCGAAAAACATACCTGGGACCCACCAAAGTCCACAGGCACGCATAATGGCACATTGGCCTCACGAGCAGCCTTCTGCCTCCTGAGGCAGACTGCCCTCCTTGCCTCCCCAAAGAATTTTAGGGAGGTCATTTCTGTGAGCACATCCTCTCTGAGAAATGACTGCTTGGCCGTTTCACCACAGTAGTCCAGTGATCTGAGATGTGCACATAAACTCTGAGCCAGCAACTGGAACTCAAAGCAGTCCTTGAGCTCACACCTCACCATATGTGAATTTCCCCAGGTTTTCCGTTGTGCGTGGATGGGAATAGAAAAACCATGGCTGGTTGCAAAAATTCCATTGTTTTCATCTACACATATGCTGCGTAGATGTGAGGCCTGTGTGATGTCAGAGATATTGGCATGCTTCCTCAGCATGTGTACATCAAAGTTCTTTTTCAGCATGCTGCGATTGCAATGTGGACATTTCGCCAATTTTCCATACACCTCTGCTGCACCTGGTATTGATGGGCGTGCATATATGTGATCCTGAGATGCTGGTGTGAGGCTGCGGGCTGATGGCGGAGGTGGCGTGAGGCTGCGGGCTGATGATGCCAGTGGGGGGGCACTTGTGGGGTCATATGCAGATGGTGGTGATGAGGCACCTGGGTGTTGTCCCTCGATATGCTTCTGCATATCCACCCTTCTGATAATTGTGTGTGAACAGTACGGGCAGTGGTAATGCCCAGAAGGCCGACATGGCATTCTACATCTTGATAAATGTTCCATTTTTCTGGACCTGAGAAAGCAAGCATTTGAAAGTTTACCTGAAGATGTATTGATTGTTGCTCGGTATGATAGGAGAAGGTGACTCAGGTCTCGGCCACACGTACCTGGGTATCTGATAAAACGAAGATGTTTCTCTGCGTTTAGACCTGTCATCCACACGAAGACGCGTCAAAAACCAATATTCAGAAAAACTCCGGCCAAAGTGAAGATTTTTGAAAACTCCGTTTATGCATGCTGGTGTGGACAGAGATAACCGGAGATTTGCGTTTTAGAACGTCACTATCTGCGCCAAAAATATTCTGAATATTCGTTTTTGACGCGTCTTCGTCTGGATGACAGGTCTAAACGCAGAGAAACATCTTCGTTTTATCAGATACCCAGGTACGTGTGGATAAAACATTTTTTATAAACGAATTGGGGGAAATGTTCGGTTTTAAAAATACCCGGCTACGTGTGTACATGGCCTCAATCATGACGCCATGACCAATTAAAACTGGGCCGGACCTGCTATGCATGGCAGGACGGGCACTATAGATGATGAGCCACATATGTAAGGGACATATGCAGCAGTCAATGTTTTAACGACCCGCACCTGACCGACGTTTTCAACTAACCCGCCCCAAACTCGAACATACATATATCCATAACATTAAAACAGAACCCTAAATCAGCTTACTATAATTGTTTTTCTACACTGGCTCAAGCTATGTAAAAAGATATGACAAACCTAACATTTTTCAGGTCAATGTAGAAAACCACAACTACATGATCCAACATGGCGATAGCCGATACCAACAAGCTAGATAATCAATCATCCGTTGTAAATGTTTAACGTAGGTATAAATGCTGCACATATACTTTACAATTAATTACGATTACAAATACTTAAGCGTTTGTAATTGACTTTACTCACGTTTATTGAAAGTCTAGGAGCTCTGTCGCTGACGTCTTAGTTCGCTACTCCTCAACTTCTTCTCCAACTTTCTTCTACTGTCTATGCTTTTGGCGGGAGTGGGGCTGACGTGTTTCCAGAGAGTGGAGCTGACGTTTTCCGGTGGAGCTCCACTTCTCCATTGGTGTGTTCCGATATCCATGCTTCCATGGGTACACTTAACCACAGTGCACTGTCTGCACTTACTAAGTATACAGATTTCAGCAGGTAAGTGTTGTTCCATATTCCATACTCCGTGATGCACTTAACGGAATTTCCGATGGTGACTGCCGCCATGTGTCATTACCCGCCAACTTTGAACGGAGAACGAGACATATTTAAGTCATTGCGAAATGATTACACTACTGCAAGCTTCCTGGAAAATGCGCCAATGTCATCAGCAACGTAATGTCCTCGTTTCTTCTTTAATTTGGTCTGTTTGGATTCGTCACTTCCGCAGCTATGTAGGTAAGATGGCGGCCGTGCAGTGCGGAAAGTGTACATTGTTCCACACTCACCGTTTTGACCGTTATGAGGGCAGCATCCGGGTCCTTTCAGTACACTTATTTTCGCCACAATCGTAATCAGAACGTTCTACGTACCCAAACTATGTAGCCTACAGTAAGTGCAGGAAGTATGGACTTCGGAACAGACCACATGTGTCTGCAGCTAGACCCCTCTCGTTTGCTTCCGTGTTCTATTATCGCAAGGGGGAGGGGGGGAAATCCCCCTTTATGCAGTGCAGAGCAGATTCTAGGTTCGTTTCATGGAAATGAATAGGACACATGTGGGACACAACTAATTAATTGGTCATTACGTTTTTCTGGAGTTGTTAAGGGTTTTTTGGAATCATGTGTCACAATCCGCAACTATTTGTAATAATTTCAAGCCTAATAGTGTAAGTTGTTACTGTTTGGATTTTGAGAAAATTTGCTTTATTTCAGGTCAGGCAGCAACCACTTACTATGTGGTTGTTAGCGCGCTAACGCTAGCGAACTACGCTAACGTAATGTTTTAAATTGAAAGCTGTCACTTTACTCACTAACACTCACCTAGATACTGTTACTGGTTATAATGTAAGCAGACAAAGTAATATAAAGTTATAGGGTTACAGCAATGTATTAAATTCAAGGTGAGTCCAATCGCTGTTAGCGTTTAGCACATGGTGTTGTCATAGTTACCACCATTCACTTGAATGAGCTAGAGCTAGTTCGTTAGCTTGCTAGCTCGCTTTACAGACACACTAAATATTTTCTAAGAGTTCGAATTCGAAATAGGAATTTGTTGGCATTTTGGTCCCATAGTAACGTATTATGTTGGCTTATGACCCTCTGGAACGTGGTGCTGCTTTCTGATTGGTTGCTAGGCATGCAGTAAAATCGTATATCATGCACGCCTTGAAAGTAGTTCTGGCAAAAAAGTTTAAAACTTCAGCACCGTTCCATATCAATATCCAATAGAATGTACGTACCTACTGTAACCGTCTCTATCAAACTTCACAATTAATGGCAATGTCGAGTTAAATTTCCATGAACTTAAAAAAAATAGTAAACCGAAAATAACAACTAAATCAATGTTTTGGAATAAGTATTGCATGTGTCACGTTGCTCAATCCAAGCTAGCTAACACCTGATGAGCAGTAGCAATCACCTTACCAAATGAAAGGTAACCTTGACAACCAATTTGGCTAGTGACTGAGGGCTGCGTAGCGCTCTACTTAACGTTACAAATATTAGGCTACATTGTAGGCCACATTGTAGCGAAACGAGTCTAAGTTAACCCTCTAAGTTAATTGAGAATTATTTTAAATGCATTCTACATAATTGAGTGGCATTAACCGGGTCATAAGCGGGGTAACATCCTCCGAGGCGTGCATTATACAGTTTTAAGTCAACTTGGCGGAGCAAACTTCCCTCCACTTCGCGTCGGGAAGTTCTTAGGCTCCACCTCGTTGACTTAAAACTGTATAATGCATGCCTCGTCGGATGTTACCCCTTACTTATCTTTGTAGAATCTAAGATCTTTGGTGAAAGTCATCATAGTTTGTGTAGTATAGACCCAGCTCCCAACCCAACTTTGAGAATAGATTAACAGCGATATTTTTTTTATCGCCCGATAAGAGTCTCACGTTAACGCAGCACGTTAACGCCGATAACGGCCCACCTATAGTTCATTGACATGTAACTTCGAAAAGGTTTATCTCAAGATAAATCCTTTGATAATTTTTTGTCAGCATTGTCTGTAGATGACATATACCAAATTTGGTGAGATTCACATGAACAGCCTATGACGAGTTCGTTCAGATTTGTTTTCGCAATGTTAAAATTTCACGGAAATTGTTCTTGTTGGAAGTGGGCGTCGACCAGTTTTTTCAATGCGTGAGGGTCAATAGATTTCACGATAAAACAAAATTGGTTGTAAAGGTTAGCATTCTCTAGATAATAGGCTAAATGACATTTTCTACAATTACAGCGCCCCCTATGGACCAAATTTTATGGCGTGTCCTGTGGCATTTATGGGCTGGGTCGATACGTCTCTGTAAGACTGACATATCACAAAAATTTCATGTTGTTGGGTGAAACGTTAATTGAGTTAACGGACACTTTAACAGACACTGGCACAGCAGGGGGGTGGCCCTGGGGGACCAAAAGGCGTTATTTGCTCACAAACTTCTAGGGCTACATGCCTACAAACATTCATGTCCCCCCGAGTTTCAGTGTCCCGGAAATCGTTGACGAAAAATCGGTGGCAAAAAAAAAAAAAAGGGAAACATTTTGCGGCAACTCCAATATGACTGCGGTCATAATAAATAAAAACAATCTGCACACGGCAAAAAACTAATTAATATTCTATTTTTGGATTGCATATTCATATCAACTACTAGTTATATATACAATTCAATATTCATTACATACAATTCAATATTTAGTACAATGCATTCTAAAACATAGCGCATAGCTCACCGCTATGTTAAGAAGGATGGCAAGAGAGAAATGGTTCCTTTTCTACCACACACAGAAGCTACTGTGTGCGCCCAACATTCCATTCCATTACAATTTGCTCAAAAATCTTAGATTCTCCCTCAACACTCTCTGGTTTGCTTGTAGTTACTTGCAAGTCGCGAGCATTACACCATAACAATTAATTAATATACATTAATATACATTTACAATTAATATCTATATACATTTATGAAGGCTAATTATGACCGCCGCTAGTGAAGCTGGAGTTGCCGCGATTTTTTTTGCCTTTTTTTTTTTCCACCGATTTTTCGTCAACGATTCGTCAACGATTAATGTTTGTAGGCATGTAGCACTACAAGGTTGTGAGCGAATAACGCCTTCTGGTCACCAAGGGCCACCCCCCCACTGTGCCAGTGTCCGTTAAAGAGGGGGAGACCGGCAAAAGTTTTTGCTGAATAACTCAATGAACGTTTCACCCAACAACATGACATTTTTGTGATATGTCAGAGACGTATCAACCCAGCCCATAAACGCTCACTTGAAGCATAGCACCACCTAGTGATATGGGTAAATGCAAAAATTAGGATTTTGAGTTGCCAATATCTTGGACCGAGAAGGTGGAAGCTGCATAAAATCATGCACAATCACCACAAAGACCTCCAAGACCACAGCACATGCCATAAAATTTGGTCCATAGGGGGCGCTGTAATTGTACAAAATGTCATTTTGCCTATTATGTAGAGAATGGTAACGTTTATAACCAATTTTTTTTATCGTAGAATCTATTGACCCTCACGCATTAAAAAAACACTGGTCGACGCCCACTTCCAACGAGAACAATTTCCGTGGAATTTTAATATTGCGAAAACGAATCTGAACGAACTCGTCATAGGCCGTTCATGTGAATCTCACCAAAGTTGGTATACCGTTACACGTCAATGAACATTTAACACGTACCTTAAATTCTTCAAAAGTCCATATCTTGGCTTTTAATTGCTGAAATTTGGAAAGTTGACATGCCATGTATTGAAAGTTGACATGCCATGTCTAAACAGCTTTCTTTTCATGTGTACTAAATTTTGTGACATTTCGTCATAGGGGGCGATGTTTATCGCCGAAGCTAGGTGTTGAAAAGCAGTTTTTGTTAAATAACTTGGCAACAATTTTGCCCAAGACAATGATTTTGTGTTAGTATGCTGGTGTTACAGAGGCATATCGACCCAGCCCATAAACACTCACTTGAAGCATAGTGCCACCTAGTGATATGGGTAAATGCAAAAATTGGGATTTTGAACTGCCAATATCTTGGACCAAGAAGGTGGGAACTGCACAAAATACATCATGCACGATCTGCACAAAGACCTCTAAAACCACAGCATATGCCATACAATTTGGTCCATAGGGGGTGCTGTAATTGTACAAAATCTCATTTTGCCTATTCCTTGCCTTCACAAATTACTCCTACACACTACACAAACACAAAACTTTATCTAAACTAGAAGGAAACAGACAATCTCTGATTTTATTTTAGACGTAGTACACTAGCTTAGTACCTAATGTTCATCATATTATCAGGCTAAGCTGTTAGCTAACGCTAGACTTTCACCGTAGATCCATTAAAATAAAAACTCATTCATCAGGTATCAAGGAAAAGCAGGAAAAGACCATACAAAAAGTTAAAGTTCAAAAGAAATAGTGTAAAGTTCAAGACAGGTTCATTTAATAGGGGTATTTTTCAGGAGGAATCAAAAACCCCACACAGCATGCAGCATACAGCCTTGCTCCTTGCGCCATGCCCCCCCCACACTGCACACACAAATCTTGTGGCTCAAGCCCCCCCACCCCTCCGCCCCACACACATACACACACCTCTGCTCCCTGGCTTATGCCCCCTCACCGCCTCCCCTCACACACAGCCCTCACCCCCCCACACACACCCACACACACATAGTATAGCTTTGCTACCTGCCTCATGACACCTCCCTAAACCCCCACACACAGAGTACACAGGAAATACCCCCCTCTCCCCCCCTCTCCCCCACCTCCCCACCCCCCACAGCATATGTCCCCCCCAATACATACACAGGACACACAGTCCTCCCATCCCCCTCACACAACACATAGCATATAGCCTTGCTCCTCGTGTCATGCCCCCCCCCTCACGGCTCAAGACCCCAACCCACACACACACACACACACACAAAGCATGCAGGATACAGCCCTTGCAGCCCCAACTCATGCCCCCTCATCACCTTCCCTGTGCAAAATCGTGTCGGATAACATGACAACTTTTAAGCAGTTTCATACAAAAAATCATGCTGTTGAGTACAGTGCTCTCATCCGTTATTTTGCGCGAGTGGAGAGATTGTTTACAATTATTTGTATGCTTCGGAAACACAACCTGACAACTGGAATGTGATAACCAACCTGTGTGCCTGGATAAAATATGCTCCCTTCCTCTCCTCCTGACTTTGCCTAACTTTGAGCAAAACATTTTCTCCGTCGTCCATTTCTTGAGAAGTTTTTTTTTTCATTTTGTGTGCACGCCTCTCTCATTCTGATACAGAATGCTCATTCTAGGCTGCATTCAAAATGTTTCAACTAATTTGTCATGAGTCCTAGACAAAACAACATAGGCTATGCATTCGCGAAATCACTAACCAATGCATTAGTCACATTTTCCGCCTGGACACCGCGGGGCAAAGTAAAGTTCGCACTTCACCTACTCTTTCATTCATTTTGTGGGTAGTCTGTATTTAATTAATAGCACAAAACAGCATCAAAAGTATTAGCGGAATGGTGGATTTGTTGTCGTGGTATTTTTGGTCAAAATTAGGGATGCAAGTGCATGCCTGCATCCCAGCTTTCAGCGCCTGACACCTGCACTTGACTGACCTGTCTGCGGTGACAGCCACGACCATCGCTCCATTTGGCAAAGCACACTTACTCAGTGCACCGTCCTACCACATGTGATGGCAAGCCGATCTACAACAGAGTCATTTTTCCATCACGAGGCTGGGAATCGTCCTGAACATGAGCTCTAACTTCCATCGCAACATAATTTCTTGTGGTATCGTTCTTGGGTGTTAATGCAGTTATTTTGTGTGCTGGTCCTGTGAAATATGATGCTATCACGTTTTAAATTTTACCTCTGGGTCAGCCAAGTTCCCACATGAAAATGTTACAATGTTTTATATTGTCTTCGGTGCCGTTCAAAAATATTAGGTGTAGAAGCCTTAGATAGCATACTGTAGGCTACATTCTCTTACATACAGTCTATGATAGATAGGGGCCCATGTTTTTAGATCGTTAGATTTTAAGAAACATTGCATTATGTTGCATTTATGTTGCATTATGCGTCATGAAGGGTGTTCTTTCACTGAACCAGTTAACAGGTTAACACCGAACAAGGGAAAACTTGGCCACTTGGTGGGCGGTTCCTTCTCCTGCCCGAAGTCGTGTGACATCACATGCCCATTACCCGTGGAGATGTGCCTCTGGGTTCCTCTGCTCTGCACTGCCTGCCAGTAATTACCCTGATTCCAGCTTTGGCCACATACACATTTGGACTGCAACGCTTACACGCCACATACACAGCGTTGTACTGCAATGCTTTCATAGCTACTCGTTAGAACAAACTGCATAAAATAATAGCTTTGAGGGTACTTTATGACACAGTAACACCAGAGATAGTAACAGAAAGCTAAGACAAAAGGGCACATCCATTCCTGCATGATGCATGTCTCAGTTGTTGCTTGAGCTGTAGTGGCAAGCTATGAAAACCAACATGTTTTGTGGTGGACATGCACACACAAGACAGTGTGAAAAAGGCCTTACACTGCTGAATGTTGGATATGATAGCTGCTGAGGATCATAATTGTGGCCAGTCCTCTACCTTCCCCATGGGACAAAGAGCTGCTGTGAGGCCCTTAGAGGAGGGCAAGACTGACTCCCTGTCTGCACCATTTTATCCAGATGATCAGATGGGAGAGCCACTGGGGAGCCCCAGTCCTGTGCTCACAGACACAGCCAGTGATGTGTGACTGCTGAAGGCTGGATAATGAGGAGCCATCTCACATCATCTTACCTCATATTTCATGCTTTTACACCAAGTGCAATGGCTATTGGGCTTAGCTTACGTGTTTCAAGTGACACTGATGAGCTATTATTTTCTACCTGTGAGATTCAGGGCTGAAAAAAGCAGCATTCCATTGTACGTTACAGTACTTATGTTTATTAAAGCAGGCAGGACATTGCTTCTTCATCATGCTGTTTCCATAGCACTGTTCATGATAGAAAAACATGCTTTAATTAGACTGCACTGCAGGTCATCAGAAACCAATATCAACAAAGGTTAGACAATGCTGACGGTTAAAAATAAACACCCACGAAGACAAATGAAGTGTAACATTTCATTTCAACACTGTGTTGTATTCCACACAAAGATCTTTCATATTTGGAGGACAAACGATACTCTTGCAGACAACATTCAGTACTAATTTCTAAGAATTTAGAAAAGAAAAGATGTATGAAATGAGTGAAAATGAGGCACTTGACATGCCAGCAAGCCCCTTAGTGGTTTTCATGGGCAATACTTTCTTTGTGGGCAATACTCATGGGCGATACTTCACATCTGGGCTGACTCATACACTTCTTTAGGGAGGTGCCAATCATCATTCTCATATCTTCTCTCTGGAATGAATGACAAAGAACCAACCCCACACCTCCATCATGTTGTTCATTGGCTTGCTTATTTGATTCGCTTGTCTTCACTGGTGATATGTAGGAGTTGCAAGTAATTACCTAGGCTGTGCTGTCCACCTACTGCTGTGCCAAGTGATGATTGACAGACAGCTAAACTGACAGGTGACAGACGGAGAAGATTCTGGACAGTGGTGGAGGAAACAACCACTTCAGAATTGTCACAACCATATAACCAACATATAGAGAACACACACGACCAACCTATAGAGAACAAACATTTCCCACAAAACTGATTTTATTTCAAGTTACTTGCATATTTTAATGATGCATATGGTTAAGTGAAAAAACATTGAACATCCATACACAAAGATGTTTTAGAAGCTTTTGGTTCCAATTTTGTGTGTTTATCTAATTTGGTTACATTATAGAAAAACAAGCTGTAATACTACATATGTTACTACTCTGTCACTATAACACGATGGCGTCAGATGTGCTCTGTATACTTAAGTCGGCTGCTACATACTGCACCAGTATGTTTACCAAGTGTCTGTAGATGTATCTACTCTTGGCACTACTGTTGTGCATATTGCCCAATACAGTGTGGCAGGAGAGAGACAGAGAGAGGGAGAGAGAGAGAGAGATCTTAACACATATTGATTAGGAGGCATTATCTCATTCATTGTGGCTGCTTGATCACTTTGGCAATAGTGCCCTGCCAATAAAAATAGGTAGACTTTTCAAAATGGAAAAATAGGTTATATTGATTGAAGAAGTGGAAACCCCAAAGAAAGACAGAAAATAGAATATCACACCAAATGAATGCAATAAATGAGAAAGATGGACATGAATGTGCAGGCCACAATACGAGTAGGACATGCCTATGAGCTACATAGAGATTTTACAATGCCCTAAGCACAGCAAAGCAGGCAGGTTGCCCTGGGTCACTTCAATCAATATATACAGCCTCATGGACTACAGTGCACCCACATGGTTCTGGGGGTTCTGAAATTCTAACTCAGAGAGCCATAATTTCTCCAGGTTTTTGGTGTATGCAAGTATCATGTTAATATGAAACAACCAACTAGGGCACCAACAAGTTAATGAGTGGTGCTTTCAAGAAGTCACAATCAGAATGACCACTGTTTATTTTCACCATTATTAACACAAGGTCATAGGGCACCACAATGTGTTTTTTACATACAACCCCAATTCTGATGAAGTTGGGACGTTCTGTTAAATGTAAATAAAAAAGAAATGCTATAATTGTCAAATCATACAAGCAATATATATTTTTGAGAATAGTCCAAGGATAACATATCAGTTGTTGAAACTGGATTTTTTTCTTGTTGTATGGGATATTTATGGTCATTTAAAATGGCAACAAATGAATAACAAATTTGTAACACAGGACAGTTTTAAATGTCTTCTGGGTCCATCTCAAATTACAAAAGTTGAAAATGTATCATTTATTTTGAAATAATGGAGTCCTGCGTCTTTCAAGCTATAGAGGAGGCAAAACATCCTTCTTGTTTTAGTGATAAGTTCGAAAGACAGCATCTATAATGGTGTGGGTGTGCAGTAGTGCCTTGGTTATGGTGTGCTTATTCATCTGTAGAGTTAAAATTGATGCTGAATGATATACAGTGGTATGAGAAAGTTTGGCCACCCCCTCTGAGGTTGTATAATAATGGACTCTAACTTCACACAAAATTATCTTGGTGGCATGTCCTTCATTTGCCCATAACAGCCAAGTGTTAGCTTGATTTCCAAACACAGATTTTAAGTATTCATAGGATGCAATTGTATGAAATTAAATCAAATGTATAAAATAGGATGTGCAAAAATGTGGGAACCCACATTGTGTTGCTTTGATGGCCTGTAACTAATCATCACAAGATAATTGGACACACAAAGTTGGTTTGGGGAGCTCGTTAAGCCTTGAACTTAATAGACAGGTGCATCCAATAATGACAAAAGGTATTTAAGGTGGCCAAATGCTAGTTCTCATTCTGTTTGACTCTCCTCTGAAGAGCTGCAACATGGGAGCCTCAAAACAACTTTCTGATGACTTCAAAACCAAGATTATCTAGCATTATGGTTTAGGGGAAGGTTAGATAGGGGATGGGTGTTTCAACAAGACAATGACCCCAAACATTGCTCAAAATCTACCCGAGCATTCATGCAAGTACAATGTTTTGGAATGGCCATCCCCGTCCCTAGATTTGAATATCATTGACAATCTGTGGGATGACTTGAAGCAGGCTGTCCATGCTCGGAATCCTTCAAACATCATTGAATTGCAGAGGTTTTGCCAGGAGGAATGGGCCAAAATACCATCATCCAGGATCCAGACACTCATTGGTGGCTACAGGAAGCATCTACAGGCTGTTACTTTTGCAAAAGGGGGCTCTACTAAATACTAATATGATTTTTCTATTAAGGTGCCCAAATTTATGCACAGGCCTTTTTTTGTTTTGGGGCATATTGCACATTTTCTGTTAACCCAATAAATCTCATTTCACTGCTGAAATATGATTGTGTTCATCAGTTATTTGATATATCAAAATTAAGTTGTGAATTAAAACACCCAATGATTGGTGAATATAAATAATGCCAATTGTCAAGAGGCCCAAATTTTCTCATAACACTGTATATATAAGTTTTGAACAGCACAGGATGGCACTCACACATTATATTTTGAGGGTACAGTAGAGCTTAAATATTACCAGATAATGAGGTGAAACTGCATTCTATAAAAAATTCCAACAGTGTGACTCCATCATACAGGCAACCAGATGCTAAAATGGCCGGCGTGCTGTCCAGATCTGTCACATTTTAAGCATAATAACAAGGAAAACATGATGAAGAAGACACCTACCAGTTGGCTGCTAAAATCATGTCAAGAACAAGAAAGAAAGCCCGTTTTTATACAAAATCATCTTGTCAGTCAACATAATTAACTGTGAAGTGTCCTTTGTTGTTTTTTCTTTAGTCCTACTGAACTTTTCCTGCCTTTTATTGACACTGTCCCAACGTTTTTGAGGCACATTGCTGGCCTAAAATTGTAAATGTTTATAAATATCCCATACAACAACAAAAAAATCCTGTTTCAATAACTGATATGTTATCCTTGGACTATACTCAAAAACATATATTGCTTGTATGATTTAAGAATTATAGCATTTCTTTTTTATGTACATTTAACAGAACGTCCCAACTTCATCGGAATTGGGGTTGTATAATTTTTTTAATAATCAAGTTATTTAAATAAGCATGTTTTTCTGACTGTCAGCATTGTCATATCGGTCCCTCCCTCTTTCTTTACTGATATGATATGAACACTAAAACTACAATGACCCAGTAGGGCCGTGTATAAACATTTATTTATTTTTGCCATGACAAGATTAAACTCAAGAATAACATTTTGGTTTTAGATTTTAAATTTCGAGAAAGTTAAAGATATTACGTAGACTTTAAACTTAGTGTGTGAGATTAAAGTCAACATGTCAAGACTAAAGTTGACATTTTGAGAATTAAGTTGACATAAGATGACTACTTGAATCATTTTGTCTTTACTCTCAACATATCCATAAAATCTAGGGGAGCGAGAATGCTGCTCCACACCAACAGGGTCAAGCGACTTGATCAATGGTCTTATTGCGATAACATGACCTCTATGTATTGCACATAGGTGTAACCATTGACTTCCTTTTTGCAGCACAACCTTTTCAGAGAGATGTCAAGAATAAAGATGTAATGTTAAGATTACTTCTCAAAATCTTTAATCTCGATATGTTGACTTTAACCCTTTAGCGGCCACCGTAGTAACACATTACAACAAAGTTATAATAGGGGGTGTCTCTTAAAGGGTTAATCTCGCCCTCTGACTTTGAAGTCGATATGACACGTCAATTTTATTCATGAAATTTTGAGTTTAAAGAGGAAATGTTGACTTTTAAGTGCACATGTCAAATTTAATGTTGTCATTTCAAAAACACTTGATTTCAGATTTACCCTGATCCACGTTATTTATTATCAATGTCACTACCAATAACCTAGCTCCTAGTGCAGAGATAAGTTATGAGATCATGAAGAAAGCCCCAGCCAGGCCAGTGGTGGGTGTCAGTGAACTTGTATAATCAAATGTTAGCCAAAATTCATTTAAGCATTACACATTCTCAGAATGAACAGAATGAACAGCAATGCTGTACTTAGACAGTGGATAAATGTAACACTGGAGACAAGGAAAGGGTTGATTATCACAAGAGCTGCACAAGGAGCTCCTGTCATCAAACTCTCCAGGCTGATTACTAAGATGACACATCTATCTCTGGCATGCTATTCTCAGAGCACATCTGTGTGTGTGTGTGTTTGTGTGCATGTTTGTGTATGTGTGTCTTCATGCTAAAACCTGCAAGTCTCAGCTGGCATACAAGGAGGCTGTATTAAGAACAGCAGTTGTGTTACTGCAGGGCAGATGCTCTATATCCATGACAACAGCGATTTGATTAATGAAGACTTAAGGCACCACATACTCATGACTCTGTCCACTACTCTCAGGAGCCTAACTTTTTTTACATGAGCAGCTTAAGTCCACAGATGGTAAAGCAAAAACATATTAAATGACTGTTTACAGTCATGGATTTTTAAATATTAAAAGGTTTTTCTTTCTTACTTATATGTATGTGTACACAGTCCTCGAGTTGAGTGGAATGAGAGGGAATGGCACATCCTGATATAAAAAACATTAAAATCATCCCTCTTCTAACACGCTCATCCCACTTTCTATCCCTTGTGCCATTTTATCAATGAATGTGGAAATTACTGTTACTTTATCATTGGAAATCAGTAGCAGCTCCTGAGCATAAATATTGGTGGGGCAGACACTGACTCTGATGCCTGAATCACTACCATGACCAAATGTTATAGAATAATGTATAGTGATAGGCCTATTAAAAACCTAATTAATGTAGTAATTCGGCTCAGCAGGTCTATAATAAATTTGTCTGCAAGCAGCATCTTTTTTAAAAATATGAACATTATTGTAGCGCTATGAATAACGAATACCAATGAAATGCTGACCCAATGCACTAAAAGCAAACAATGCAACAGCCTCATATAATATAGTGTAGCCTGTGGGTCATGTTTTGGGTTTTTGTAGTGATGGCCATTTTACTGGCGCTCTCTCGTTCTCTCTTGCTTCCCTTGTCTCTCTTGACTTTGCTCATTTACTACAGCTTGGCTCTACGTGTGTCACTAATTAGGCATTAGGGCTGGCATTGATTAGGCCACCTAAACGACATAGGCACGGCTATAAGGTCACTCGGGGTCCTTGCAGTAGCAGGGAACTTATGGATAACACAGTTGGTGGAGAAGTCTGTTAAGGGGCTGTTTTCTTTATTCAGGTATGTTTTAAGTTTATTAAAATGTTTATTTCTTTTTGGCGAGTAGGGGGGAAACAAACACTTCTCACAAGTGAGAAGTTCTCATTTGTGTGTTTGATTTATAGGTCTGTATGGCCATGTTGCATTGCTAGCTGCTGTTCTCTTTAGCGTGTGAATGTGGTGCTGCTCATTGGGTTTGTCTTTCTTTTATGTTGTATTTATTATTTATTATTAAATTTTTTTCTCTATCAAATAGGTTTTAAGTAATAAAGATTGTATTTTTTATATTTTTCTAAAATATGTCTGTAGTTAGCGAATTGCAAGGGGTGGCGTAGTCAGTATATTCGGGCGCCACAATTTGGCGCAAGTCAAAGGACGAACCACATTTTTTCATTTTTTTCTTTCAATTATTCTTTGTAGTTTAGTCATTTCTGAGCAGCACCGTGTGTGTATGTGCATGTGCAAGTGTTGGCAACAGAATGGACTTAGATGTCAATGCTGATGGATCCATGGTCAGCAGAATGGACACAGAAGGATGAAGGATCTACCGCGGCACTACAACGACTACAGGAACGTGTGGCCCAACTTCAAGCTGAGAATGAGAGACTATCAAATGTGCAGAGACATACTGCTGGTGAGGGTGGTTCCCAGCCGGCACGAAGGGAACAAGCACTGTATCTACCCCGGGAGAGAAGGTGCCCTAAGTTTTCAGGCTCTACTGCAGCAGGGTCTCTTTCTGTTGAAGAGCAGATTGAAGAAGCAGAAAGTTATATACAGCGGTTGAGGTACATGTCTGATTTGGATAAAGCATTGTTTTTGTATGACCATTTAGAGGGCGAAGCCCATAATGAGATCAAATATCGGCCCTCTACTGTCAGGGAAAGCCATGAGCAAATTATGAATGTGTTAAAAGAGGTATATGGATGTCCCAAGTATTGGCAGCAACAATTCTTCGTTTGGAAACAAAGAGAACATTAGTCTGTATTTGAGTTCTCTCATGCTCTTATGGAGCTTATGGACAAAGTCAAACAATCCAAAGAGGGTGCCGTTACAAATTCTGACATAGTACTGAGAGACCAATTCTGTGAAAATGTACAAGACCATATGCTGCGTAGAGAACTTAAAAGACTGGTAAGAACAGACGAGGGTTTGAATCTGTTGGATATAAGATGTGAGGCCACTAAGTGGGTGGAAGAGGGGCAGCCTAGTCGTGACCGAGGTCCTCATGCTCCATGTCGTACTAGTGAGGCCACTTACACCTCTTAGTGCGAATCCACTGTTGCTCAGACATCTGAAATAACGGAATTAAAGGATCTAATTTTAAAACAACAAGACCAACTAGACCTGCTGGTTAAACACCTAGGGCAGCCTTCTAGTAAACCACAGGCTGCTCAGCCATACAGGATAGGGCGTTTTAAACGTAAGCCTGATGGTCAACCCATTTGTATTAAGTGTGATCAACCAGGCCACATAGCACGGTATTGTCAATCTGTCCCCCCTCCTAGAAATAGTAGGCCTGTTTCTCATTTGCTAACTGAGGATTCCAACAGTCAGTCAGTTCCCCTTGCCAGTACCTCTGCTAGCTAGCTGGGAAACTAGAACCCCCCAGTGTGCAGAGCTCTGTGTACACTGGCTCTGTATGTTTATCCTCACTGGGTCAGTTAGTGGGGAAGTGTCCGGTGTTGAGTGTGGTGATGGGTGGTGTGGTAGTTTCATGCTTAATTGATACTGGGTCAATGGTTACAACGGTAACGGAGAGTGTTTTTAATAAGCATTTTAGTCATATGCAGAGGAAAGATTGTAAGTGGTTGGGACTTAAAGCAGCCAACAGACTCAATATATCTTATACAGGGTACATGGAGGTAGATATGGTTATTCTGGGCCAGTGTATCTTGGGGAGGGGGGTATTGATTGTCCGGGATCCAATCAATGCAACCCTTCAGGATTGCAAGGCAATTACACCAGGCATACTGGGTATGAATGTTCTTGGGGAGTGCTACAGGGTTCTTTTTGAGCAGCATGGCTCACGGCTCTTCCAGTCTCGTCCGTTGCTCTGAAGTGTGGCTCCCCCCGCACTGGGCCATTGGGACTGTTCAAGTTGTTAGAGCGACCTCTGTGGAAACGAAGTCCCTGTTTGTTGAGCCATTGTAGGAGGAGCGTTGTGCATTTGTCTCTACTCAGGAGGTCACTCCTGATTCCAACAATGACCTCCCGGCATTTCCCGATTTTGAGGGGCTGACCTCACAGCAAGTTTCCCAGGCCAAGGCCCTCTTTGATATGATTGCATCTTCTCCAGGGGTGATGGGGACTTAGGGTGCACCTCTTTGATAGCTCATGAGATTCCCTTAATTGACAATAATCCAGTTCATCAGCCCTTCGTCAACCCCCTTCCCAGGGGCTGTGAGGGAAGACTGTGAGGGAACACATCCAACAGCTACTGCAGAGTCAAGTCATAAGGGAAAGTTGCAGCCCATACTCTTCGCCCATCGTCTTAGTAACGAAGAAGGATGGGGTCTTCGTCTTTGTGTTGATTATCGACAGCTGAACTCCAAAACCCGTCGTGATGCTTATCCACTTCCGAGGATAGATGAATCTTTAGATGCGCTTTCTGGGGCAAGGTGGTTTTCTACCCTGGATCTTGCCAGTGGGTATAACCAGGTTCCGGTGGCAGAGGCTGATAAATCAAAAACTGTCTTTTGCACCTCATTTGGCCTCTTCGAATTCAATAAAATGCCATTTGGGTTATATAACGACCCTGGTACGTTCCAGCGCCTTATGGAGCGCATCTTTGGAGATGAGCGTTATCAATCTGTGCTACTGTACCTCGACGATGTCATCATCTTTTCGGCAACTGTACAAGAACTTTTGGAACGACTAGAAGGACTGTTTGCCCGACTGCAGAAGCAGAACCTGAAGGCTTATCAGGCTTATCTTGACTGATAATAGTCCTCTTAGCCACCTACAGACTGCCAAGTTGGGAGCGATCGAATAGCGTTGGGCTGCCCAGCTGGCCTCCTTTAATTTTTCTATCAAGTCCCGTCCATGAGAAGTAATGGAAATGCGAATGCATTGTCCCGGCAGTACCTGGAGTGCTTCACAGATGTACCGTTGCTAGGAGCCCTGTCAGAGGTCTCCCAACCGTCTCCTGCCAATGTTCAGTGTGGGGAAGTTGTAGCATTACCTGGCTGCACGCCTCAAGACCTGAGCCTGCTACAAGAGGCGGACCCTGTTATCGGCCCAGTCCGGAAATTCTATCAGGAAGGGGGACGTCCACGGGCAGAAGAGCGGGAGTTGCTGTCTTGACTCAGCCAAACACTGCTGCGCCAAAGGGACTGCCAATGAGGCATCAGGGCACAGAGACAACTGTTCAGCTCCTCCGGAGCCAATGTTTTTTGCCAATTATGGTGAGGGACGCTGAAAGGTGGTGCCAGCAGTGTCAGCGGTGTGTCCTGGGTAAGGCCGTCCAGCCAAAAGTTCGGGCCTACTGGGGGACATTACAGGCGACCCGGCCTAATGAGATCCTGGCCATTGACTTTACCATCTTGGAGCCTGCCAGTGACGGCCGAGAGAACGTGTTGATTCTTACTGATGTTTTCACTAAGTACTCTCAAGCAATCCTCACCCGAGACCAAAGGGCCTCCACCGTGGCCCAGATCTTGGTCCAACAGTGGTTTCATAATTTCGGACCCCCAGCCCGTATCCACTCAGACCAGGGACCAAACTTTGAGAGCAGGCTGATTCAACAGTTGTGCCAGCTTAATGGCATCAAAAAATACAAGACACCACCGTAACATCCCCTACCACCAGCTGAGAAATGACACTGGCCCCACCATTTACCGCAGCTGACCTTTGCATATAATACTACACAACATTAGACTACTGGTCATACCCCATATTACCTTATGTTTGGACATCATCCAAGGCTGCCCGTGGACTTTTTGCTCGGGACCAGGGGTGAGGCACAAGGCGTCAGCACCTTGGAAGAGTGGGTGCAACAACATGAATGGAGTGTGAGAATGACCCAAGAACATGTGCGCCAGAGATCAGCAGAATTGGAACATCGGCGTAATCAGTGGTATATTGACACTGTGGATGATGCTGAACTGCAGGCAGGGCAGTTGGTGTACTTGTGTAATCATGCACTGCGGCGCAACAAGATCCAGGACCACTGGAACCCCGCTGTGTTCCAGGTGGTGCAAAAGCCCTTGGGCACTGGAGCAGTGTACATCGTGGCCCCTGTGGACAGGGATGGACCAGCCCGTCAGGTACACCGTTGCGAGTTCAGGGCGGTTCCTGAAGGTTTGCAACCAGAAGCTGAAGTGGTTCCTTCCTCCACAGGGCAAGCAGATGTGCCTACCAGCCCTGTCATCCCAGAGGATGATGCCGCCATAGGAGTGGTAGGCCTGTATCCGGATGAGTCTCAGGAAGCCTTTGACTCTCTTCCGCGCCGAGCCCCTGCTGTTGTTGATACCCCACTGGGAGACACGAGCCAAGCTTTGAGACGTTCATCCAGGACTACAGCAGGCCAGCACTCCAACCCCTACTGTCTTTCTAGAGCAATTGCCATCAGGGTGGAAGAGGGTGAGCACCCAGATAATGAAGGGTAACGTGTCCTGCTGCACTGCCGATTCATTTGGAGGGGGTGGGTTGTAGCCTGTGGGTCATGTTTTGGGTTTTTGTAGTGATGGCCATTTTACTGGCGCTCTCTCGTTCTCTCTTGCTTCCCTTGTCTCTCTTGACTTTGCTCATTTACTACAGCTTGGCTCTACGTGTGTCACTAGCAGTCCCAGGTCACGTAACGCATATCGTTTGCCTGTGCTGTTTTAAATGTTATACTGTTCATATGTTGCGGGAAAGGGGGGGAAACGAACACTTCTCACAAGTGAGAAGTTCTTATTTGTGTGTTTGATTTATAGGTCCGTATGGTCTTGTTGCATTGCTAGCTGCTGTTCTCTTTAGCCTGTGAATGTGGTGCTGCTCATTGGGTTTGTCTTTCTTTTATGTTGTACCGTACTTAATTTTTTTCCCCTAGCCTGTGAGCTGTAGAACAGGTGTAACATAACTGTTTGTGATATAGCACCGCACGCTGCAGGCTAAAGTGGATGTTTTTTTTTTTTCTTTATTCTCTTTATTCTCTTCTTCATTATCTGTTTTGTTTAGTCTTTTAAGCCCCTCCCTTTACCTCTAATCACCTGACGCTGGTGCACAGGGTAGCCTAAAGTGTGTGTGTGTGAGGGACTGCGGCAAAAAGCTGGGTTCCCTAGCGTTTGTTTGCACCATTTGATTACTGAAATTTTTGCAGTGCTATGTACTGTGAAGCTCTTTTTTTGAGTGTGAGTGTGGAGTTTTCCTTAAGTATTGAACTCAAGTGTATATCAGAACATGTGTGTTTGCACCAAGTATTGAACTGAAGTGTATATCAGAACAGGTGTGTTTGCATGATTAGTTGTGGTATTAGGCCTTAGCATCTCACAAGTGTATCTGCTCTCTCATGCCCATGTCCTCTAGGCCCATGTGTTGGTGATTTTTTTCCCTCCTTGTTGTGTTGTTTATTTTCTTCTTCCTTGCCCCCTATGAAGTGACCTACTGAACTGGGTAAATCACTGTTCAAGCAGGTTTTAATTAATAAAGATTGTATTTTTTATATTTTTCTAAAATCTGTCTGTGCACTTTATTAGGGCATTGGTCCCTTTGCTTTGACACTCACTGTAGTTAGTGAATAGCAAGGGGTGGTGTAGTCAGTATATTGGGGCGCCACAATAGTAAGCACAACGACATATTTTGCCTCTCTAATCGATTTCGAATGCTTACATGATAGCCCTTATCGAGGTGTGCTGCGATATTAACTTGACCTAGCATGGGTTTTATAGCACACTGTAAATATGCTTTGCTTGAGAGTGTGCTTTTTTGCTACTTCAGAAAAGTACTTCACGTTGCTAAATCCTGTAATCCCTATGTCCCCTTTTCCTAGCATGATCTAAACAGTAGACATGGAAAGCAAAATACTGTATTCCTTACGGAGCAACCACATAGCCATTTCATTTTCATCATACCATGTTCGTGAAAATGTTCGGTTGTATATATCTTCCATTTGTCCTTAGTTTTTTGTGTTATACTGACGTCTGGTCTATCTGGGCAAAGCTGCTTGATCACTAACTTATCTTCTAATTTCAGTCCATCAAATGCATTTTTAACAGAAAGTCCACACTGTTGGACAAGGCAGGTTCTGTGCTGCAGGCCATCGCTGCATTCGGTCTAGCGTTATTAGAGGAGTACTGATCTGTGAGCTGCTAGAAGGTAAAAAAAAGGCAGGTTGGGGCAGGCTTACTCCTGCCCCTATTGGACTCTATTAGCGCTGTTGGGGGGCAGAATGGGAGGGCTGGCAGGCTATAGGATAGGATGCTGTGGAGGCAGTGGAGGATGGAGAATGGTGGGGCTCCGATGACATCTAGTGTGTGTGAGTGTGTGGGTGTAGTGTAATGTGTTTGTGTTGTGTGTGCTGAGTGGTGGATGTGTGCAAAATCAGTACGGTGTGTGTTCAAGGTTCTCCTCCTGAGTCTTTGAGTCCTCCTGAGATAATGGACAACACAGTGTTTGTATATCTGAAAGTGAATGCATGTTCAAGGTGGTAATGTGAAGTGGAGTGGCCATTACACCTCAAAGTTTATATTGCATATACCCTGATTACAACACTTGTCTCATGTTAAATTCAGATAACAATTTACACGTTTTAATCGCTAAAGAAAAAAACGTATTTGTAGAACTACTTTCTTCCGCCACAACATGTGTGTTTTCATTACTTAGTGGACAAAATTCCTTTGAGCCTTGCTTAGCAAAATCACGCAATTGCAGCGTGATAACACTAAAAGTTCTCAGCATTTAACATGTTGCAACTCTGTGTTCTTCCATCTTCTCATCATTTGCTAAAGCTGTCACATCTTTGCTGTTTATTTACCTTTCCAGGGTGGGGTGCCAGTAACTTGCAAGAGAGCTTTCTGACCTATAAGAAAATAAAGCATTAGGTTGGGCTACTAGATGTAGATAATATGAGCAGGTTTTCTTGCAATGACATGAGAATATGCTCATGACATTATAGGCTACTGCGCTTACCTGTGCCCACTCACTGACATTATTTCCCTTGTGTTGAATCCTGCATCTGATAACTTTTGGATCGTGGTGGCTCTTACGGTACAAATCCACTTGCTCCATCTGGTCCATCATGAAAACGTACTGCCTCCCATTGTGTTGCTGGATAGGGACTGCATGTACATTTTTAAAATGTTTAGGCATGGGCGTGTCTTTGGAAGCTACGAGGCTATCTGTCTACTTGTATCTATCTATAGCAAGCTAGCAAACCATAATAACAGACGACTGTGCCCTTACCAAACTTTGCACATGTGTTTTTTACATACACACACACATAAAACCCCCCAGACAATAACTGCAATGAGATAAATACACCTTCAGGAGAACTGCAGGTGTCATGGGATATCCTCGTGTGCTGTACTTTCATTGGATAGCGCAGATGCGTTTGCCGGATGAATTTGCGTAAAGTTGAGCAGAGCCCAACTTCTTGACGTGCTGGAGCCATAGACATCCTATACATGTAAAGGATGTCTATGGCTGGAGCTATCCAAACAATTGTGTCACATTCCCGACAAGCTTTCTGCCTAGCTTGTTTTTTGAAGTGGGTGGAAAGGAATGTTGGTGTAAAGTTTTAACGGTTACATTGTATCTTTGGCAGAATGATTATTAACTGTGAAAAGTTACCCATGGTATATCGCGGGATATCTTCACTCCTAGTGACGCTTAGAATGCATATCATCCAATCAAAAAATGAGAAATAGTTAGACCAGAACTGTTGTATAATAAGGTTATAAATGTATACTAGTAAACTAGTTGAAGCCAAAAATTCACACCAGCCAGCTAGTTGCACATAATTCTAATGAGGTGCTTTGTATTGACTTCCAAATAAAACATGGAAATGAATCATATAGAATTTTACAGATATCCCACCCACCACATTTACGTGTTGCAGGCTAGTTAAAATGCTGGCCTATGGAACTGTAGCTAGTAAACTAGTGGCTTCAGTGTGACACTTCTATCTGAACTAGTGGCGGTGAAACTGCTCACTGGTTATGTAGTGAAGACAGTACTAGTGAGGGTCTGAACTACTACTGAAGGTGTTTTGGTAATTACTAGTTGCATGCATATTTTGTCCACTAGTTTAACTAGTAACATCTAAAAACAAAAACTAGCTGACCATTTTTCCATTAGTTAGTAGAGCAATAGAAGTCTCACAAGTTTGCATGTTTCACAGTAAAGCAGTTAACTAGTGTCTGCAAGACGTGCACTAGTGGCTGTTTTTGGACCTATCTAGTTCACTTGTAATCCGAAAATGCACTCTTAGTAGTTAACTAGTCACAAATTGGCATTCACTAGTTAACTAGTTATGTCTCACTAGTAAGAGAAAAGGACATTCTCACTAGTTAACTAGTGAGCATAATGCCTTTAACTGGTATACTGGTGACCATTTTGTTAGGTAGTGAGGACACAGAATATTACATGGGAAATAGCCATGTTTAATGTGGTAACACTGCAGAAAATACATTGTAAAGGAAAAAAATGAAAAATTGTGGTCATCAGTCTTAGTTTAATTGCTATGTAAGAAGTTAGTAGATTTCAATGAACATTTACAACGACCCAGTAATAAAGAATATAGATAGACCCTAATAGATTTGTTTATAAAGCTGTTGTTATGAGGTAAGTACTGAAGAAGTCCATGCAAGATAAATGGGTGTATATGCTGAAAAGAGCTATTAATAGAAATTAGGCTCTTAATAGAAATTTACTGGACTAACTTTGAACTAAACCAACTAAACTAAAACATGGAGTAGCCCAAATGAAATAAGAGGTTAATAGAGGAGTTTATATTGAAAAACAAAACACTCAATCAGTTACTCAAACAGTACAGTTTTAAGCAAAGTTCTTACCTGTCTAAAAAGCGCAATTACATGGTAATTATTTGAATAGATGAGATATTGGATAATGCTTCTAGGTAGATCAGTCACACTTTTTCTTTTTTTAAGTGGTAATATTGTTATCATTTCTCTGTAGTCGCCTTCACTGTTCCCATGGTAGATGCCCATTAATGCAAAATATTTGAAATACAGTTAGTAAGTAACATTTATTTATGAAACACATAAGTTACACACAGTTTGCTACAGAGCCCGGGAAAGCTCAGGTGAAATATTTTAAGCATCTTCGTGCTGACGTTATATAACATCATGAGCACAATTTACCAAAGCCATGATTTATAAAATGTGCGTAAAACGTTATTGAAAATCATGAGTACGATGTCATTCAAAATTGTGAGCATGAATTAGTAAAATGTGGCCACGATGTATATAACGTACTCACGTTAGAGAACATTGTTAGTATGATGTCAGCTATAAAAAGGGGAGTAGTTAGGATAAAACAAACCAAATTTTTGATAAACATGGTAATTTTGAGATTGGGCGGCAGTTTTTAGGGCACTTTGCATCCAAATGATGTTTATTAGCAACAACTGGAAGACTGCATGCTTAAAATACGCCGACACAATACCAGCAGGGAGGCAGGAGTTGAAGATGATTTGTGTACATGGTCATATAGTGTCAAATGCATCTTTTATGATTTGTTGAGGGCTTCTTTTCATTAACAATGTCCCTCAATTTGTTAAATGACAGGTTGGAAGTGGTCAAAAATAGTTCTAATAGCTGAGTGATGCAGTAAAGTTTCAGATACAGAAGGGTTGAATAACAACCTAATGTGGTTGATTTTATCAATAAAAATGTAGAGATGTCAGGAGATGAGCTGACCTGTGTGGAGACTTAATAGTGCTAAATAATATTTTGGGTTGGTGTGAGTGTTTGCTGATAATGTTTGAGAAATGCAACTCTCTGGCTTTTTAACTGCTGTTTCAAAGCATGCTACATGTAATGAGTTTTTAAAAATCAGGGAAAGAGACAGTGAGATTATCTTTTTTCCATTTCCTGCTCAGTTCTCTGACAAGCCTTCTTGAGTGAATAGTGTCATCGAGACATGGTTGTGAAGTAATTTAGTAGCACCAAGATCTCTAAGGAGATCTCTAAAGATGTTAAAAAGGAAGTTGCTACATCACTAGCCAGAAAACAATCGGAAAACTGACCAGCAGTGAGACAGTTTATGTAGTATGCGTAGTGAACAGATGATTTGGCTGCACACTGAGGATCGGATACGTTGACATCAAATGCAATGGGTCTACTGTATGATCAGAAAAATAATCATCCTCAATATTTACATTATCAATAGACAGTCCATATGATAAAATGAGGTCTAGAGTATGCCCAAGTACATAAGTGGGCTGATTAATTCACCCTCTGCATTTGAAAATTGAAATTCACCCTCTGCATTTAACTCATCACACATGTGAGCAGGGGGCAGCCATGACAATCGAAGCAATCATAGATCCGATACCTTAACTGCTCGGCCACCACTGCCCACAAATGCATTTGCCAGAGGAAACATATGGGCTACAATCATTTTACTAGTGTAATACCAAAAATCAACATTATAAAAAATATTATAAAACATTGATTTTGCTGGATAATGTTAGCATATTTAAGATAACAAATGCATCAGACGCTTTCTAATCGTTTAACTTTTCCATTGGCATACATTCACTCCATGATGGGCACAGTGCTGCACGAACTACATTGAAAACTCAAGCCTAAATGCTTGAGCAGTGTCATTGTTTTCAGCCCTCCCTCTGTTCACCGATTGGCCTGCAAAGCTCAGAGATGATGCAAACCTTATGGATAGCTAGTGGTGCAGTGGTGGAGCTCAATGACAAATTGAGCGGAAAATGACAAATACTACGGGGCATCCGCAACTTCTAAGTTTGTGCATTATTTCTCAACATTTAATCGTCTTTCCCTTCAAGTAGCACATTCACATCATAATAATTTGTAAAATCACATGATATTTATAAATAGTAGGAATATGGGCAGGACACAAAATTGTTTCAGAAAGACAAAGAGTGTGTGTGTGTGTGTGTGCGCTCAGAGTTTATTATATACTTTGGGTGTGGAAGACTTATCCAAACCCTAAAAAACACACTTAAAGGGAGCATTGACAACCTAAGCATAAACAGACACAGACACACACACACGCACGCACGCACGCACGCACTCACGCACGCACGCACGCACGCACGCACACACACACACACACACACACAAACATAATCTTTATCTCACTTAAGTTCTTTCTCCCGCCATCTTTTTCATTCCTGGTCTACATTTACTTTGATTGATTAAGAACAATATAAAACTACTTTCTTACTCTGGGAAAGGTTGCCCTAAGCAGAAAAAGAAGGTCAAACTAATCTTGTATTCCTTGCCACACACTCACACCCACACACAAATTTGGCATTTCTCCACTAAAGGGGGTGTTCAACGGTTTAGTAAACATTTTCTGTGCTTTCTCCCATAGCTGGGACGCTGCTGTGTCTCCTTACCAAGGGCCTGCATTGTGCTGACCTACATGTTGATCCTCACTTTCTAATGCAAACTCAAATTGACTGGATTGCAAATGGCTGACAGTAAGTAACAGAGCCAATAACCTTCATCTGCCAGTGAGAGTGCTCTTTGTGTGTGTGTGTGTGTGTGTGTGTGTGTATGTGTGTGTGTGTGTGTGCATTTGTCAAAACACTTTGCATTCCATTAAAGCAGAGGCCACAACCTACAGTTTAAGCTCACATCTCAAGGTAAGAGGCGGGTGGAAAGACAGAGACAGAGAGAAGACAGAGAAGTGAGAAGAAAATAAGAAAAAACAGGGAAGGGAGAGGAGAAAGTTTTCCCTTGCTAAGCATAACGAGTTTTGCTCTCTAGAACAGCTGAAAACATGGCTTTGATAGTGGTGTAAGATATAAGCATGTCAGTGCAACAAATGGCAGGCTGTATCTGCCTTGCAAGCAGCAAAGAGATGAGACTGTAGCAGTGAGTTAAATAGATTCTCCTTTATTCCCACAAATAAGAAAGATAGACATGTTCACGCCAGTGCACATTAAGATACATCCATGGATGTAACGTTTAATTTTTGTTACACATAGGCGCTCCACCTGAGGCTAAAGAGGAAAACGGCAGGTGTAAGGGTGCAGACAGCTGATTTGTTTTCCACTAAATAATCTGTTTATCTATTGTATCATTTTTCATTTGTGTGATATTTCATGTGTCTTTGTCATTGTGATCACACAGCACAGCACAGCACAGCGCAGCACAGCACACACAATGAAATTCACCTCTGCATCTAACCCATCACACGTGAGCAGGGGGCAGCCATGACAACGGTGTCCGGGAAGCAGTGCGTGGGGATGGTACCATGCTCAGGGCACTTCAGTGGCGCTACTAGTGAATCGGGATTCGAACCTGTGGTCACAGGTCCGATACCTTAACCACTAGACCACCACTGCCCCCTGTAAGGGTGACTAATTTACAGGAGACTGGATGTAGTGTGAGGGGACTAATGAATGAACACTAATGATAATGGTCATCACCAAAAATATGGCATCAATAGATTATGAGATTTTTTATTTAATATTATAATGTTGTATGATAAATGTCATATAGGCTATAACAGTAGTTCAACAACATTATGACCATTAACTATAAGACAATATAAACCACTGCTAAACTATGCTCTGTATTTGGCTAAATTAATTGAATTTCGTTTCACATACTTTGTCAGGGCATGGATAATTACATGAAATGTTTTCTTATGTTTACTGGATATCAACACAGCTTTCTGTGATGATATTTTCATGAGAAAACATCAACCATAACCAATATACTGTCTTTAACATAAGCTCTCGAAGGCGGCATGAGCCTTTAACGCTACACTGAGAGACAAAGTGAACATAAAGAACAGGAGGGTGACTTCAAAAGAAAGGGACAGAGAGAGTGAAAAGGGGTAAGATGGAAGTGACACAGGTTAACAATTGCTCTGCAGGAAACAAAAAAATAGAGAGCTTTGCTGTGCAATTATGTCTGTGGCCCCTCAGCTAAAGTGGTGAACAACCTTCCTTCTTTAACGTGGATACATGATGTGTAATTAATCATGCATAGATTGGAAAATTACATTAATTAGAGGTTAATTGCTTATGAGTTCATCATGTTTGTGGCCCCCCAAATTAAAGTGGTAAACAGGTCCTCCTCCTTGATAAATAGTGTGTTATTAACAATGGAGAAATTGATATTTGACTTATTCTATTTTCTGTCAACAGGCAGTATACAACACTTTATTTCACACAAAATTAGAACAAGCACTTGAACAAGATGTCATTTAACACAGAGTTGTTATGTAAGTATTAGTGTTATATACCTCCAATTTGCCCCCCAAAAATTAAATATGGCCAAAATCCAAAATGGCAGATTTTCATACATTTTCAGCCATGGTGTAAATGTATCGTCATTAAAGATGACCCCCCTTTGAGCAAAAATGTATCCTATTCAGTGGCGTAACAAGGTAGCTACGGGCCCAGGTGCAACACTGAACCGGGCTCATGAAGGAAATAGAGTAATTTGAGGATGGCTTATTAGCTCTAATACATACAATACACATTAAGGGTGATTACAATCCTCTACAAAGGACCAGAAGCACAGAGGTAGTTTATATAGATTACAATTATAAATAAAGAAAATACTCTACTACATAGGATTACATAGGAAAACTATTTTATTAATACAAAGTAATCTAATATTATTGCATTCACATTAACTGGGATTAGGGGAACACTCAAACCCCTGAAACCTCTTCAACCCTCTGCTGAAACTGCAAGCGTAGAATGCTTGCTTAAACTTGTTGCTGAAAAATGCTTCATATGTATACAACTCCCAATATGCATGGATTAGGCCACTAGAAGGCCATCTTACAAGACTGTTGTGCAAAATTGTTAACGATGTCCCCAGTGTTTAATGTTTAATTCTCTTGCTCTCGTGTTTTCAATTGGCAGGATATCACGATTAGATGCTAGAAATTCTAACGTTTCAAATCTTAGCCACAGTTATCATATAGGCCCACTGTGTCTCTACTAATGACTAATCTTGCCAACGTCTACTTGTAAAATTACTAGGACATATATATTTTTTGAAAGTCTAAATCCAACATGTTGCTTGATGTTAGGCTAGGCTATGTCACAGTGCGTAATTTTTGTAGTGTTGTATTTGCAGTGTGCAGTGCCTGATTATATGTTTGTTTATTTTTATTCCTGACACTTGCTGTGCATCACTGATTGTTTGCTGTGTGTACTCACGTTGCTGTTAACCCTAACAACCCATAGCCTTTCCTGATGACTGGACAATGACAAGTTAAATGAACTGATCAGTAACTTGCCAACAATAATGACTCAACTTCGCCACGGTCTGGTTTTCTTAGCATTTGCTGTGATGGACTGCGCGTTTGCTGTGTTGACCTAATTTTGTGTGCTGTGATAATTAACAACTTGCATGTTTTTTCCATGATCGAACGATGGCAAACTCAATTATTGTATCATGACCTCAGACAGACTGATTAGTAGGACTTGATGTTGGACAGGTGGGGGTAGGCGTGTCTGTCCTATTTATACTGTAGGTATGCGGAAGGAAGGTGAGAAGCACGCGAGACGGAGAGACGGAGAAGACAGCGTCGGAGAAGAGTACCCACGTCTGACTGTGGTTTTCATACTGAGTACAGCGTTCTCAATTCTGCTCCTGGGTTCGCGGTACTGATGGCGAGATGAAGCTTCATGACACTTTGAAGCCTTCCAGCCAAATGTGTTGGAAAGTGATTCATTTCTCGAGGCTTCAAATGCACAGTGGGGACACCTACTGGTCAACTCAATACAAGAGTAGTGAAAAAGTGAACACTTTGGTGTGAGTGCAATGACAACTCTGCGTGCCGTGTGGCTGGAAAATAGGCTAACTTTTCATGCACTGACTCCATCTTTAGCCTAACACATGTGGGATTAATAGCAGGCAAATAATGTATTAAATAATATATATTGAATGTGTGCCACTTTTTTAAGGTTCAAAACAAGAATTGAACCCCAGTTGCTAGACTACCAGTTTGACACTCTACTATGTGTGCCACTGTCATCTGCACTTACAATGTGTGAATTATGAGCTAATTGTATAACACATCCTTATGCTCTTTAGCTCATTAATATTTGTGTTCTGTGATGACATTAAATGACATTAAATGAACATTCTGTGATGACACAAATGAACATATAGCACTATATAAACACTATTCTCATAGTGTATATATAGTGCTATATAGAGTATAGTGCTGTTGAAGTGTTTTTTATAATTAGAATGTATGCGTGTGGTGAATGTATGCTTATGGTGAATGTATGCTTGTGTGACAGGGTAGGAGGTGAATGCTTGGTGTTATTTGGGAAGTGGGATTAATTATTTTTATTCAGAAACAGTATCTGTTCCACCGCCTTGGGAGATAGTCGGTTTCTTTTCTTAGAAACCACTTCCCCTGCCTTTGAAAAGACCCACTCACAGGGCACAGAAGAAGCTGGTATACATAAAAACTGTTGGGCCAGTATGAACAAATTTGGATAGAGACTTTTGTGTGTGCTCCAATATGTCAGTGGATTTTCTTTTCTAGGTATGTGGGCTTCTTGAATATATCGCTGAACTTCCACAATGGCATCGGTAGTTGAATTATGACTCTGCCTGCTCTGCTGCACAGTCGCATCTAAATGGCGCCACAGATTACCTGAGGGGGGGGGGGAATAAGAAGGTTATGAAATGTGAAAATAAAATACCATTGTAGTGTGCAGCACTAAACATACCAGTGGAGGTGGAAGGTCCCGCATCTTCACCAGCTGTTGGTAGCTGTGTTGCTGGAGGACGTGGTGTGTGACTGGAAATGATGAAAGTACATTCAGAGGTCAGTTTTTGGACTGCCTCATCGGCCTTGGATGGGCTGAGAAAGCCAAGCGTCTTGAACCTTGGGTCCAGCAGTGTTGGTAAGGTAAAGATGCTCATCATCTGAAACTGGTTGAGCTTCTCCCTCACCTGACGAAATAAATGTTCAGCAAGCTCCTTGGCCATGGTTGTTTTTTTTTGTGGAATCTGCTCTCCAATTGTGTAGTCCAGCATCTTCATCAGAGGTATTGTCTTAGAAGCAGACACCTTCTCCCTAGACAATTCAACTGTTGCTTTATTGAATGGGGACAGCACGCCCAGGCACTGCTCAACAACAGCAAACTCTGCAGAGGTCAAAGGTGTAACATCAGTCTGGAGAGATGACATTGCTGCACTCAGTGGTTCACGTTCTCCATACATCCTCTCAAACATGAGAAATGTGCTGTTCCAGCGCGTCTCCACTTCCTTTATCAACTTGAGAGTTGGTCGTCCCAACTGCACCTGGATCTGCACAAGTCTTTCCTTTACAGAGAGCAAGAAAAATATCAGGGCTAAAGAACTATAGTCAGTCACATCAAACAGTAAATATATGTGTGTACGCGTGCGTGTGCGATGCACATACAATATAACATACCTTAGCAGTGGTGCTGCATCTGAAGAGATTCACCACTTTCCTAGCTCTATTGCGGAGCTCTTGAAGCCTATGTGTCTGGTCAGGAGCTTTTTTCACCATTAGGTTGATGGTGTGGGCAATGCAGACACCATGTTTCATGTTGTTTGCAGCATCTGTTACAAGTGACAAGTGAAGGGGGGGGGGGGAATAAGAAGGTTATGAAGGTTATGAAATGTGAAAATAAAATACCATTGTAGTGTGCAGCACTAAACATACCAGTGGAGGTGGAAGGTCCCGCATCTTCACCAGCTGTTGGTAGCTGTGTTGCTGGAGGACGTGGTGTGTGACTGGAAATGATGAAAGTACATTCAGAGGTCAGTTTTTGGACTGCCTCATCGGCCTTGGATGGGCTGAGAAAGCCAAGCGTCTTGAACCTTGGGTCCAGCAGTGTTGGTAAGGTAAAGATGCTCATCATCTGAAACTGGTTGAGCTTCTCCCTCACCTGACGAAATAAATGTTCAGCAAGCTCCTTGGCCATGGTTGTTTTTTTTTGTGGAATCTGCTCTCCAATTGTGTAGTCCAGCATCTTCATCAGAGGTATTATCTTAGAAGCAGACACCTTCTCCCTAGACAATTCAACTGTTGCTTTATTGAATGGGGACAGCACGCCCAGGCACTCCTCAACAACAGCAAACTCTGCAGAGGTCAAAGGTGTAACATCAGTCTGGAGAGATGACATTGCTGCACTCAGTGGTTCACGTTCTCCATACATCCTCTCAAACATGAGAAATGTGCTGTTCCAGCGCGTCTCCACTTCCTTTATCAACTTGAGAGTTGGTCGTCCCAACTGCACCTGGATCTGCACAAGTCTTTCCTTTACAGAGAGCAAGAAAAATATCAGGGCTAAAGAACTATAGTCAGTCACATCAAACAGTAAATATATGTGTGTACGCGTGCGTGTGCGATGCACATACAATATAACATACCTTAGCAGTGGTGCTGCATCTGAAGAGATTCACCACTTTCCTAGCTCTATTGCGGAGCTCTTGAAGCCTATGTGTCTGGTCAGGAGCTTTTTTCACCATTAGGTTGATGGTGTGGGCAATGCAGACACCATGTTTCATGTTGTTTGCAGCATCTGTTACAAGTGTTACGAGTGCATGGCTCAAGGCAAACGTAACATGAAAGGGGAGACCACACCGGAGTACAATAATCAAAATATACATTTATTTTAGGAATTACAGTAGGGTAAATACGGTGAGTGCAGTCAGTATAAATGGAAGCTTAAGAACTGAAAATATAGATCAGTCAAAGTGTTCAAAAGTAACGAAACAAAAAAGACTGCTGGAGAGCTGGAACACACAGGTGCCGTTGGCCAAGGCAAAAGGAGGCCACGGCAGGACTGGAGAACCACCCCCTTATAAAGGAACACCTGGACCAGGCAATAATTGGGACTGAATTCCAATCAGCTGCAACACTCAGGCCTACAAGAGACAGGTGACACACACAAGAGGGAAGAGACAGACCGCAGGCAGCCCCAGCAACCAGGCAGGGTCATAACACAAAGCAGGTGACTTTATGCCTAATCCCCCACTCCTCCATAATTGCAGCTTTGGCAGCCACCAAGTGTGCAGCAGTATGGGCCTGTGGAAAATGCTGTACCCCAAGAACAATCGTTTTCAGTTCATTGCTGTCGTTGAGGAAATGGCAAATGACGGCCAAATATGCATCCATATTGATGGATGTCCACATATCAGCTGTAAGGCTGACTGCATTAGCCTTCAGGACACAGGCTTTGGCCACCTCTTTGGCTTTGGCATATTTTGCAGCCACCATAGCCTTTAAAGCCTGAGGAAATAATAAAAGTTATTGAATATTAGTTATACATTTTGTTCACAAACTGCAATTATTAATTATTATTATTATTATTAGCTATAACAGACACATAGCAGAACACACCTTGGATAGAGACAGCAGGTCCAGAATCCTCTCGCTCATGCAAAGCACGGTAGTGCCTCAGCATGGATGAGGTATTGTTGTTGTATCCCAGTTCTTTATCACACACCAAGCATTTCACCTTGAAAAGAGAAAACCCTTTATATCAAATGATACAGAAAAAATATATATCTTAGCAAAGAAATTTATTTAAATTTATTATTGCCAAATTTATGCTACATTTACTTTACCTTGTTAGGTGAAATAAGATCAAAATTCTCCCAAACTGCCGAATATCTCCTTTTCCTTGCACCTTCGATCGCTGAAACTCGTTTCTTACCACTTACTAACCACCCACAAGTAAACATCCCCAAGTATAAAACATCCCAGCTTTATACTTGAAACTTCCCGCCATAGTTGAACCTCTAAACGGAGCAATTAAGTCCACGGGAGGCTTCATACGTGGCAGATGACGTCACCTCACACTATTCAACGCCTCATTTGTCTTTGATCACGTGATTTTTTGGATATGACACAAGCCTCGAATCGGGGCTTCATCTGACATGCCCCCTATTGCTCGACACAAGCGTCGAATCCTCGCTTCAAACGTAACATCACTAGTTCGCGGTTGAGCCGCACCCAGGCAAAGTAAGTACACCTTGTTCCTGAATTGCCTACGGGATAAATCTGTCTGCTGCTGCAGCACTTCCCCACTGCTGACCCTTCTCTCCTTCTCTCTCCTTCGGAGGTATCTGCCAGTGCCAACCTGACGAACGGAGGAGGAGCCGCTTGGAAGGGACGGTATCTTGCATGTGCTGGCTAAGCTTTAAGCTAGTTGTGCTGGGGAGCGCTTGCGGTGGCTGGGTTGGTTGCTGCAATTGGTTGCTGTCTTGCCGCTGAGTCGCTTGGATTGCTTCTTCGCTTGCTGCTTCTACTGAACTGCTGCGCCCTGGTGGCTGGTGGCGGGATCGTGTTTCTTTTATTGCAGGGAATGTGCTTTTAGTATTAAGAGACTGTGACTGTGATTTGTAGACTGTGAACATATGCATTTTTCATACAGGTGCACTATTTTTGTCATCTTAAACATTTAATAAATTGTTGAATTTGACCTTTTGTCTGTCAGCTCACTACTTACCACCACACCTGCATCATTGTCTGGTCACGTACACCCTAAAACCTGGTAACAATAACCTACTTCTGGTCCTGAGATTACCTGTTAGCTGTTCACAGTTACTGCAGCTACAGTAGGTGTCCTGTCCTCACGGCCACTCTTGGTTAAAAATCCAAATTGGTGTAATTTCAGGAGTTTTACCATCCTTTCCTCTCACTCTCTACACTCCTGTTGCAGTGTTTGAAGGGCATGCTACTTGTTTTCGACGGACCGATGATTGAAATGTGCAGCCATCCATTCGAGTCACAACAAAACACTTAGCCTACCCAGAAATCCTTGCTATATCTCAGTAGAAACACAGATACTCTGGCGGAACAGTATGACAACAAAGAAAGATGGGGATAGCGACAGGCCCTGAGAGGTCACAGGCCTGGGTGCGACCACACCTGCTGAACCTGCTATAGTTACGCCTCTAATCCTATTCGATGAAATATATGTTAACAGAAGTTGATACTCTGGTGCAAAATGCAAACGGGTAGGTTAAAACATGTTAACCAGTTGTTACGTTTGTTGAGGAGCAAAAGTGCATTAGCTTGTTGCATTTTGAAATTCACTGCTTTTAGTGTTTTGGTCTAAAAGACTAACATTTAAAATGAATGTGTGATTAGTCTCGACTAATATAGTTGACTATATTAAATCCTGAGATTAATTGTGAATAAAAAAACCTACTTAACATTCAAAGTTAAAGTCGAATTCAAAGTGTGTTTTTAACTTAAAGGAGAACTTTGGTGTAAAATGTTATGTCAGAACATCATACCGAGTTGGTATGTGTACTGAGGAGCAAAATTGATTTAGCTTGTTGCATGCAACTATTTTTTACCGTTTGTCCCAGAAGGCTAACAATGGAAGTGGTAGGTGCCCTTAGACGAAGCATGACGACTTCGCTATTTTTAAACCATTAAAACACCTTGAAGAAACTCCACACTCCATCAGTACTACAACAAAGGCTCTGGCATTCAAAACAAAGCACTGAGAATATTAATATTAATATTAAATGTACACGTTTATTTAAAAAAACTGTTCTTACATGCAGTAGTTTGCAGCTGTTTCTCGTCGCCGCCATGATGAAAGCCCAAACAAGTCGATTGTACTACCTCTCCTCCTATTCTTCCTGCTGGTTCGTGTTCGTCAATCGACTTGTGCGGACTTTCATCATGGCGGCGACGAGAAACTAAAGCAAGGTACTGCCTGTTTTTTATTGATATTTATTGCCTGCATTTTATTAATAAATGTTGTGTACACTTACAAAGTTCTCAGAGCCTCGTTTTTAATGTCAGGGCCTTTGTTGTACTACCGATGGAGTGTGGAGTTTCTTCGAGCTGTTTTAATGGTTTCAAAATAGCGTAGCCGTCATGCTTCATCTAAGGGCACCTACCACTTCCATTGTTAGCCTTCTGGGACAAACGATAAAAAATAGTTAAACTCTGAATGCAACAAGCTAAATCAATTTTGCTCCTCAGTACACATACCAACTCGGTATGATGTTTTAACATGCCAATTTTCATTTTACACCGAAGTTCTCCTTTAAGCTTTTCCCTGGTAAAGAATGTAAATCGTACCAACTAATTTATTCACCAGGTTTTAATGCAAAAGCAAATTATATGGCTAGTTTAGTCATTGTGAATGCAGAAACATGTAATGAGCAATAATGCTATATTAAAATAGATACTCATTGAAAATACACAATACCAGGTAGACTCAAGGATTAGAGAGACATACAATTATCAGTCATAAGCATGTGGTTCTATTTTTTTATTTTTGTTTTAAGTGGTTTGGCATATGTATTGAAGCTTTTACAGTGTAAAGCTATATGTAATTCAGTAATGAGAAGCTTTGACTTGTGACATGGTTGCTGTCAATGTACTTGTATTTGGCCATGGTAGCATATTTTCCCTGTCTGGTTGTGTTGTATGCACTGAGAGCATACGAGGGGATATCAAAACATTTTGAGCCTCACACAGAAAGACCAAGATAATCAGAGTCAACATAGTCACCTTCCAACTCCACACACTTCCGTCTAGTTTTCCAGTCATTGATACCCGATCAGTACACCTCAACATCTTGGTCCCCTGACCAGCCCTCCACAGCAGCAGTCAGCTCGTCATCCTCCTCAAATCGCCCGCCCCAAAGGTGTTTTTTCAGTCTGGGAAAGAGGTGGAGGTCACTGGGGGCCAGGTCTGGAGAATAGAGTGGGTGAGGGAAGATTTTGTAACCACACTCGCGATTTTTGTAACTTCCATCGCAACTCAGCTGGTGTGGACTGGTGCATTGTCCTGGTGAAACAGAATCCCACGACAAATTTTCCCACGACATTTCTCTTTGATGGACTGGTGCACCTGCTTCAGTAGGTTAGTGTAACAGTCCCCATTCATTGTGGTTCCAAGGGGCAGGTAGTCAATGTAAACCTCCTTTGCTGTCCACAAAAATTGTTGCCATAACCTCCTTGGGGGACCTGGTGGCCTTGAACTTCTTTGTCTTTGGAGATGAGGCATGT
The DNA here is from genome assembly GCA_027475355.1 of Coilia nasus. Classification (NCBI taxonomy): domain Eukaryota; kingdom Metazoa; phylum Chordata; class Actinopteri; order Clupeiformes; family Engraulidae; genus Coilia; species Coilia nasus. The sequence continues at coordinate 1,056,033 of CM050221.1, forward strand.
TTCCATTCCATCAATTCCTGTTTACTGTCCGGCTCATAATGCCAGGTTTCATCACAGATTACAACCCTGAAATGAAAATCATCTGGGTTGGCATTGTACCGAGTTAGCGAAGCTCCACTGATGGTGACCCTCAATTTGGTCATGTCATCTGAAAGCATTCTCGGGACCCATCTTCCGCACACCTTGGATATGTGGAATATGTCATAAAGTATGCCATAAATTGATCCATATAAAAGCCCTGTGGCTTCCTCTAAGTCATGGAGAGTGATACAGTGGTTTTCCATCACTAGTCTGTGAACTGTCTCGATGTTTTCCTCGGTGGTACTGGTTAATTGCTGTCCTGACCGGGGGTCATCTTCTAAACTCTCTCTGCCACACTGGAATTCCTTTACCCACCATTATATAGTTGCAGCAGAAGGGGAAGACTCTTAGTTGATGGCAGTCAATTGCTCTTCAGTCTGTTTGGCAGATTGACCCTACAGTACCAGAAACTTTATCACTTTACTCTATACTCAGCTTTGTCCATTTTTGCCAACTCACTGGGGGTATGCCCCTTCCGCATGGTGTTCTGACTGAACAATAGCGGCCAGCGCAATGATCCCACATGAAATCAGTAGCTAATACAATGGTGTACATCAGATGTGGGTGCATTGTACTGTCCAACTGGGAAAAATGTGGGAGGCTCAAAACTTTTTGATATCCCCTCGTATATGTGTATTTGCAGAACAGTTCCTAAATGCACATATCTGCTCTGTGTTTTCCAACTGTTTTTCCTGAATTTGTTTGTAGTTGTAGTTGTTTATGTTTTAGTGTGCTTTCCCTTGTGGTTCAGAAATACCTGCCCCTACCAAATGACTGATATGCCCATATAATGAAGCAGACTACCTGGTTACAAGTGCACTTCACCCAGCAATTCTTAGATCTCTGAAAAGGTTACAGGCACAACATTTGAAAATATTATTAGTAAAAAGTAGTAAGTACAAAAGTAGTAAAAACTATTTTGAACATTACATATAATCTTCGTTGTTGTCTTGTTAACATTTAACATGACTTCGAACACAGGCACCTGACACCCATCATTTTTCATAAACGTATTCATGGATATAGCTAACCTGGCCTTGACCACAATTGTGTGTGTCTGTGTGTGTGTGTGTGTGTGCGCGCACACCTCGGTCTTCAAAGATCCCATAATACATAGAGCCTGTACTTCGAGTCAGAAAAATGATCATGACATATACTGCAATTCTCTCTCTCCTCCACTCTCTGACACTACCCACCGCTCATGATACACACTCACACTAAGTGATACTGTGACACAATCATGGCAAATATTCAGTTTTCCATGAAAATATTCCTGACATCCTTGTGTCCTCTGAGTGTAATCTGGAAAACTGGAACCAGAAACCTCCTGTGAACATCCAACACATAAAGGGAGGAGAGGGAGTTAGCTATTTCTACTGTGGGCAGGGTTAACATTCTTGTTATTTTTGTCCCTCTTTATCTCTAAGTCCATGCCCGACCCTAATTCTTTTGTTGTTATCATTTATTAAAGGCTTTTGTGAAGAGGTCAGGCTGCTCCTTTAAAAGGGTCAGACAATGGTTTTGTATTGATTGAAATCTTACTCTTCTTAAATGCTTGTGTGTGTGTGTGTGTGTGTGTGGTGATGGTGGTGGGGGAGCTTGTGTATGTCGATGTCAGAAAGAGAGAGATACAGAGAGGAAGAAAGCATAGCTACTGCAATGGAAATACATTAAATGCATTTATTGGTGGTGAAGGGGGTGGTGACACAGGGGTGGGGTGGGGGTGATGTTGCCAATTTGTAAAAATCACTTAATTCCTCAACAATGCATAATTTAGGGCCTTGTGAGCCTGTGCAGCGTAACCCTCAGAAATAGTGCACATTTTCATATAAGACTGTCTTCTCAGAAAACCCAAGCCATAGAGATGACTCTTCAAGGACTTGCAGACAGACACAGAGAGAGAGAGAGAGAGAGAGAGAGAGAGAGAGTAAAAATAGTGATTATTGAATTTTGTGACTCGTTCAACACCACCCATAAACCTGCTGCTGACATACACTTTCTCTCACTCTTACTCAATAACACACACACACACACAGACACACACAGACACACACACACACACACACACACACACACACACACACACACACACACACACACACAAACAAAGCACAAACACACTCACACAGACACACACACACACACACACACACAAACCACACACACACACTCACACAGACACACACACAAACCACACACACGCACACACACACACACACCAACCACACATATATTCGCACAGACACACACACACACACACACACACACACACACACACACACACACACACACACACACACACACACACACACACACAAACACACACACAGTGTTTATGAGCTTCATGTATTCCCCAGGCTTTATAGTGGGAGAGTATTATTTTATCAATACCCTTACCACTGCCATATAATCTTTTAGACTATATATTGACCCATGCAGAAAGATCATTGTTGTGTGAGCAAACAAATATTTGTCCTTGAAGAGGTAGCATGTGACAAAGAAGATAATTGGAAAATGGGTGATGAAACCTTCTTAATTGACACCAGCATCCTCAGCCCCCTTCCCCCACTCCCCTCTCTGTCTGCACATTTGAAGAATCTTAAGGGCTGATGGAAAATCAGGATCATATTATGTTTAGTCATCAAATGAATCTGTTGGAAACGTGCTTCAGTATTAATTCATTATGCCCCATGCTTGCCCTAATGTCATTACCAATACTACAGAGAAAAAAAGGTGTGTGTGTGCGTGCGTGTGCGTGGGTGCATGTGTGTGCTACTGAAAACCACTAAGCATTTGAGTCATTAAAAGCCTTTATATGGTTGGCCTGAAAGGCATTTGATTAGAGGCTGCTGGTGGTTTGTGTGGGTGGCAAGAAGGGGCCGAGTAAGACAAGACTCACTCTCACCCACTTTCTCCTATATACCATACCATATCGCAGACATGGTGCTGACAGTGGCAGCATTTCTACAACCATTGCATGATTGTCAGCTCCCTCATAGGGAACTCTGAGCTGTCACAGTCTGACTGATGAATGACATCATCAGTGTCATCATCAATGTGCTACATCTGTTTATTTAGGACATTCCAGTGTGTTTAATGAAATATGAAATATTGAATGGGAGAGATGTGCATGTGTATGTGTGTGTGTGTGTGTGTGTGTGTAATGCTTAACTGAAAGCCTCTGACAATGTGGTGTAGTCATATCAATAAAGATTTTTTTAGATTTAATGACCCCTGCTTTATGTGGCAAGGTTGTGTTCCTGACCTCTGCTGAGCTAAATGTTTAATTATATTGCTTTGTATTGTGTTGTGTATCCATGTGTTTGTTTTAGTTATTATTGTTAGTTTATTATTGTTCTTCATTGGGAGAAGCAAGATTGCTAGTGCTTGATTTGATGTGACCACAAAAACCATAAACACAAAAGCCTATATACTGAACAATGTAGCCAACAGATAGTACTGATTGCAGACATTGTTTGGAATTCCTTCTCTGTTTTGTTCAGTGGTGGTTGGCTGGTTCTCCCCATGTGATAATATGCCACATTTTGTGAGCACATAAATTGTACAATGAAATTAGTTAAGTAAGAGAAAACAGAGGTCTAATTAGACCAAGAAGCTCTTGTGTTTGGTATAATAGTCCCCTGAGCCAAGTATTTCTCTTTCCTCTGGCAGATTAGTACCAAACAGCATTTTCTGATGTACTCTCTGAATATAATTTCATAATTCATTTCTCTTTTCCACTCAAGTCTCTCTGTAGGCACACCAATGAATACATCTCCTCTGTCATGAATCACTGCTTTCTCCAGATAAATGCTTCATTCATGCACTTACTGTATTCACCACATAGCCCAAAGGCTTGTCAAAGCAGCTGGTTCCAAATGGGCCGGTGTTTAGTTCCAGCATTAAAGGACTTCAGTGCTCCTCCCTACCTGCTCCACAAATGAGATGTCTGCTGGCTTACCTAGGCTGGATGCTAGAACCATACAGACTGTCAGAAATCTCAGCTCTGACAGATCTATGTCACTTTTTGCTTAGGCACCAGCATATCAGCATCACTTCTGAGGCACTTTATTAAATGTGGTGGTCAATTATATTTTTGTGATACAGTTATAATAACATTTTTGAAAGCCATTCTCTAAAGGTCCCCACTTTAATCAGAACAACCAGTTCTGTTTTAAAGGTGCCAGGTAGACTCATCTTACTGTATGTCAAGGATAGGCTTTATGTAGCATTTTGATGGTCTGCTTTCTCTTTTGACCCTCAGTGAGGAAACAAAACTGTCCTACTGAACAGAGAAAAAAGAACACATCAGCATAACTTGAAAAGGGAGAGAAAGAGAAAGAAGAAATGTAAAATGAGAGGTTAAAGAAAAGTAAAGCACTTAATCCTCCATTCACTGATGATGGCACACTTTTGCATAAATAGTCAGTATAATATAAATTACATCTGGAATAACTGCTGCAAATATGCTTTGTTATCTGAGCAGTTACTGTGGTCTGTGTTTGCATTTTCCTGATATATCACCATAAGCTCTCATCATCTGTGTGCCCTTTCTATTTCAATTGGGTGACAATTGCATTAAAAATCAAAACATCTATGCCATTACTTAAAGTCTAAACTGGAAACAGCACAAACTAATTATACAGCACACATAGAAAGCATATTAATATGATATGTGGTTGGGCTGCCTCACTCTCAGCATGCTACATACATGTGATAAATGTGTATAATGAATTTAAGACGGAGTGCGTGCTGGTATGAGTCTGATGTGCTTAAGTCCATGTGTCTTCATTAAGTGGAGTTTGCTGGAGTCTGTTTGGCCTACATGAGAATTTTTTTTTTAAATTGAGCTTTTCTATGTACTTTGGTGACAGGAGAGAAATAGATCTGATTTATGAGGTCAGAAAAGATGACTGAATATGTGTCATTACAGTATGAAATAATTATGGCATTCTGTTTAAAAGTCATACAGTACATAACAGTACACAAACACATACACAATACACACACACACACATGCACGTATGCGCATGCGCACACACACACGCACGCACACACACGCACTCACATGGATAAAATCATAAAACCATGCAGCCAGAGAGATGGATTCCTTAAAGATATTTTTTAATTTAATTAATATTTTTTTAATTAATTTATCAGCTGTACACACACAATCATGCTTCATTTGTCCTTATACCCTATCATACACCCTCGACAATGCCCAGACACACACACACACACACACACACACACACACACACACATACGCGCGCGCACACACACACACACACACACACACACCAGTGTCGTGCAGTGCACCCGCTCATTAAAGGCATTGCTCTGACAGCTGCAGACGTGTAAAGCTCATTACATTACAGTGAAGAATCATTATGATTTATAATAGGGGCTGGGAACCAAAGACAGCCCTATGCTTTAATGACCAGAGAGTGTGTGTACCCAATCATGAGCCAAAATGTGCATCATTGAGGTGAAAATGCAGTCAGTAATGTCTGTAGCAAATGCTGCTTTTTGTGTAGCTGTCTTGTGAATGGACAGTGCACACACAGCATTATGTGAGATAAAATTAGTTACTTTCAGTGCCTTCCACAACTAGTGGGACATAAGGCCAGGGGTTACAGACATACATACACTCCCAGCCTCATCCATATGTATTCAGGTGTCCACTCACACATAAAATAACTTGAGTGTCACTGGTTAGTCTGTCTGGATGCTCCTCTGCCCAACCCATTGCTAAAACCCATGCCTGAATGTGTGTGTGTGTGTGTGTGTGCACGCGTGCATGCCTGTTTGCTCTTTAAAATAAAGTGGCCCCCTAGATCAGGTCAATATGAATGCAGAGATACAGACAGCTGAAGCATATGGCTACATTAATGCACTTTAGTCCCTCCTCCACAACTGCACAAGCTCATACACATAGACACACACAACCACACAGTGAAAACACAAACCTAAAGTGTACCACCCCTGACAGCCCCAATATACTTGGCAAAATGGTGGCAGAAATTATTAATGACTGTATCTCTCAACCTAGATAAAAGTCTGTGTGTATGTGTATGTAGTCATAGGTTAGTTTAGATAGAATTTGTGAGCATAGCCACACAAAAATTCAGCCATTCAGTGTGCGTGCGTGTGTGTGTGTGTGTGTGTGTCTGTCTCTGTGTGTGTTTTTATAGGTACATATTTGCCTTAGCTGTTGCCTCTTTGTTTTGGGCAGTGCAGTCAGACTTATTAATATGATGTTACTGTGTGTCCACTGAGAGACAAGAAGATCTGTGCTTGAGACTGTTTAATGTGTTTGTCATACAAGCTGTGTGAGTGCCTCTGTGTTAGTTAAATCAGCTCTGTGATATTTCCTCTTTGGGTATGTGCTTCAGGTAGACTGGATTTGGGTGCTGACTATCTTTCAGGCCTTGGATGAGGTGTAAATGTTGTTTTATTTTGTGTGAAGGTGTGTTAATGTTATCATGTCCACCATATAGTATGTCAGTGGGCATCAGCAAATTACAGCTGCACAGGGCTGGTCCACATTCAACTCCCAAACAAACGCATATGGCCAATCACTCTTTAGTGCCTACACACACACACACACATACACTATGTAAATGACTTTAGTGAAAACGACTTGTTCTTTTCTGTGTTCTATCACTGCGGTTCTTGTGTTGCTTCTTGTGTTGCTTCTTGTGTCTTTTATAGCCTATTGTATGAGGAGATGGTCATGGTATTGAGTGTTACATTTCCATCAGGCCCCCATCAGATAACCTGTTGTTTTGCACCATCTACATAGAGGAGTGACAAACCACAGTTCATAGTAGTGGCTTCCTTCCTGTATTTCTGGAGGCAACCTCATACCTGCTTGCTCTTCCGTTGTTACACCCCTTTTTGCTCTCTCTCTTTTCATTTCTTGCTCTGTCTTTCTGTTGACAGAATTAAACACACACACACACACACACACACACACACACACGCACACAAAACAGGTAGTGTGGCTTCATTAAGCCACAGAAGTGCATCTCTTAAACAATCAACACAAGTAAAAAAAACTGTTAAACATTACTTACAGACCCAGTACTCATAAAGCCCATTTCTAATTTTTGTAAAGAATGCATAATGCAGTGTTGTGAATGACATTATTATGACCGCCGCTAGTGAAGCTAGCGAAAGCGGTCATATTGGAGTTGCGGCGAAATTTTTCCCCTTTTTTTTTTTTTTCCCCACCGATTTTTCGTCAACGATTTCCAGGACACTGAAACTCAGGGGGTCATGAATGTTTGTAGGCATGTAGCCCTAGAAGTTTGTGAGCGAATAACACCTTTTGGTCCCCCAGGGCAACCCCCCCCCGCTGTGCCAGTGTCCATTAAAGAGGGGGAGACCGGCAAAGGTTTTTGCTGAATAACTCAATGAATGTTTCACACAACAACATGAAATTTTTGTGATATGTCGGTGATACAGAGACGTATCGACCCAGCCCATAAATGCTCACTTGAAGCATAGCGCCACCTAGTGATATGGGTAAATGCAAAAATTGGGATTTTGAGAAGGTGGGAACTGCACAAAATACGTCATGGACGATCAGCACAAAGACCTCTAAGACCACAGCACGTGCCATACAATTTGGTCCATAGGTGGCGCTGTAATTGTACAAAATCTCATTTTGCCTATTGCTTGCCTTCACAAATCACTCCGACACACTACACAAACACACACAATGTCATTCATTCAAAACCCACATCCATGCCAACTTCCAGGAAATCATTTCCACAGAAATTCTCCCCTCACAACACTGCTCTACCACACACTCATCATGCTCACAACACTGCTCTACCACACACTCATCATGCCAACACTTTCCACATTTCAATATACTGCGGCAGTCATGCCATGTACCGCTATGTGGTACATCTAGTTTAACTATAGTCATAATCATTTTGTTACTACATTTAATAGCTTAGTTCCCCGTGAAATGGACTGAAAAAGTTATTCAACCAAGATGTTCTGTTCTGCCATAATTATGAGCGCCGCTAGCGAAGCTAGTGAAAGCGGTCATATTGGAGTTGCCGCGAAATTTTTCCTTATTTTTTTTTTTTCACAGATTTTTCGTCAACGATTCCCGGGACACTGAAACTCGGGGAGACATGAATGTTTGTTGGCATGTAGCCCTAGAAGTTTGTGAGAGAATAACGCCTTTTGGTCCCCCAGGGCCACCCCCCGCTGTGCCAGTGTCCATTAAAGAGGGGAAGACCGGCAAAAGTTTTTGCTGAATAACTCAATGAACATTTCACCCAACAACATGACATTTTTGTGATATGTCGGTGTTACAGAGATGTGTCGACCCAGCCTATAAATGCTCACTTGAAGCATAGCGCCACCTAGTGATATGGGTAAAGGTGAAAATTGGGATTTTGAGGTGCCAATATCTTGGACCGAGAAGGTGGAAACTGCGCAACATACATCATGCACAATCACCACAAAGACCTCTAACACCACAGCACATGCCATAAAATTTGGTCAATAGGGGGCGCTGTAATTGTACAAAATGTCATTTTGCCTATTATCTAGAAAATGCTAATGTTTACAACCATTTTTTTTTATTGTGAAATCTATTGACCCTCACGCATTGAAAACACTGGTCGACGCCCACTTCCAACGAAAACTATTTCCGTGAAATTTTAACATTGCGAAAACGAATCTGAACGAACTCGTCATAGGCCGTTCATGTAAATCTCACCAAATTTGGTATATGCCATCTACAGACAATGCTGACAAAAAGTTATCAAAGGATTTATCTTGAGATAAACCGTTTCGAAGTTACACATCAATGAACATTTAACACGTAGCTTAAATTCTTCAAAAGTCCATATCTTGGCTTTTAATGGCTCAAATGGTCAAAGTTGATATGCCATCTCTAAACAGGTTTCTGTTCATGTGTACTACATTTTGTGACATTTCCTCATAGGGGGCGATGTTTATTGGCGAACCTAGGTGTCAAAAAACTGTTTTTGTTAAATAACTCATCAAGAATCTTGCTCAAGACAACAATTTTGTGTTAGTATGTCGGTGTTCCAGAGGCGTATTGACCCAGCCCATAAACACTCACTTGAAGCATAGCGTCACCTAGTGATAAGGGTAAATGCAAAAATTTGGATTTTGAGTTGCCAGTATCTTGGACCGAGAAGGTGGGAACTGCACAAAATACATCATGCACGATCAGCACAAAGACTTCTAAAACCACAGGAAGTGCCATACAATTTGGTCCATAGGGGGCACTGTAATTGTACAAAATGTCATTTTGCCTATTATCTAGAGAATGCTAACATTTACAACCCTCACGCATTGAAAACACTGGTCGACGCCCACTTCCAATGAGAACAATTTCCGTGAAATTTTAATATTGCGAAAACGAATCTGAATGATAGGCCGTTCATGTGGTTTGGGGGGTGAACATAAGGAAATTTGTTGGGCAAATGATTATGTGTATTTTTTTATATTTAGATTTTTATACCCTGTGAATAGAAAGCAAGAAATACAGCATAAAAACCTTTGCAATCAGAATTCAACCTATAACATCAAATTGATTTATAAGTACTACCTGTAAGTACAAATTCCACAGACTTATGTCAACTACTTGCTGGCACTATGAATACTTTAGAACCCAGAGTATGTGCTTATAATGCTTTCTAATCACTTTTCTTGAATACCGGCTTCAAGTAAAGTTTCTAGAAAAAAATGATTTGTTCCCATGTCCAAGAACTTGTGGGACACAATTTATTTTAATTCCAATAATTTGATAGTCAAATTGATGCTTCCTCTCCTCTCCAACAAACACACACAGCATATTAACACTGACAACTATATCAACATTCTGTGTATTACTGGACCTGTTTAATGTTTAGTAAGAAATTTGGGTGGATTCATTTTGCTTACAATTCTCGACTATCTTTACATTAAATTAGATTCAACTTTGTCATTACACATGTATAAATGCAGGTAATGAAATGTAGTTTAGCATCTGATCAAATGTGCAAGGAGCAGCAAGTGTGATATATACGGTATATACAATGTAAACATTATGATTTGTGGTGAATTATGTACACATATATAGGACAATATGAACAGGTGGGAGTACTTTATTGTTAATGTGTGTAAGGGATGTATTGTATTATAAACAAGTATACAGTAGAGCTTTTGGAATAAATGATGTGCTATGAACAAGTATACAGATGTGCTCTAAATATATAAGTGGATAGAGTAAATATGATATGTATGAACAAGTAAGTGATATACAGTATATGTAAATAGATATGCAGATGTTCTATTTAAACATACAGTAATGTGCAAAAGTTTTAGGCAGGTGTGAAAAAATGCTGCAAACTAGGAATGCCTTCAAAAATGGAAGTGTTAATCATTTATGTTCATCTATTAACAAAATGCAGTGACTGAACAAAAGAGAAACCTAAATCAGATCAATATTTGGTGTGACCACCCTTTGCCTTCAAAAAAGCATCAATTCTTCTAGGTATAATTGCATAGAGTTTTTGAAGGAACTTGGCTGGTAGCTTGCTCCAAACATCTTGAAGAACTAACCACAGATCTTCTGTGGATTAGGAGAGATGAAGAGGGCGGGGGCGAGAGTGGTGGCATGGAAGGGGGACATGAAGGTTCAGTAGTGGGTAGAGTTCAGCAGTTCAGCGCCTTCTGGAGGGGAGGAGTTCAAAATGTCTTTGCAGGGCCGGCCCATGGCATAGGCAGTATAGGCAAATGCTAAGGGCGCTGTCCATCCAGGGGGTGCCCAAAGTGGGGAGAAAAAAAATATATATATATAGATTTTCCACTTTTCTTAACACTAGTTGGTATTATTACATCTTAATTTAACTGCATAGCCAAGGCTATAGTAGTAATAGTAATAATTATATGTTACTTTCCTAAGATGCCCTCTTAAGGCCTGGATATACTCGCCGCGCGCAGTGGTGCGCGCGCAAAAGTGACGTCAAAATGACGTCAGTGCACATCTGGCACGGCGTTCTCAAGCGCAGGTTTGCCGTGCGCGCACCTCCGATTTTTTGTAACTTGCGCGCGGCAGCCCCATTGAAAACCATAGGCAATGGCTAGTCTGGTTTCAGCTAACTTTAGCCTAGTAACTCCCAGCCTAAACATGTATTTTCCATTGCTACAAATCAGCTAATATTACTGGAAACTCACAAGAAATACAAACACTGACTAAAAACTTTTAGGATTTTGTTCAGTTTTATCCACAAACCAACTTAGGTGCAAACCTGCAGTTCGTTTATTAAGCTAACTTTTTGCCTTATCCTATCATCATTCATAAGGTCGTATAAAGCTGAAAACACTGTAAATATACACACTGACTCAAACCTTTTCGGATTTATCCAGTTTAATTCCCAAATCATGATGTAAACCTGCAATTCAGTCATGTTTCACTCCTCTGACACGCAAGGCTCCCGAACTACTGAGGCATTTGACACCTCTGACGAGGAGAAGATTGCCGTGTGTGTCGAATGAAGTATGTATGGGCGTGCGGCGCTGTGACGTCACGTTTGCGCGCGCACTTCTGCATGCGGCGAGTATACACCTAGCTTCATCCTTCCCCCCTCCTCCTCCGGCTAATCAGACTATACCTTTGGGGGGATGGTCGTTTTTTGTTGCGTCAAAAAGTTCAAAAACATATCAAAACATCCCAAACTGTCTGGTGCCCAGAGGAGGAAAAAAAGAAAAGAAAAACGTGACAAAGACAGAGGTAATGTGTCAAAAACAAATTGGTTGTAAATGTTAGCATTCTCTACATAATAGGCAAAATGACATTTTGTACAATTACAGCGCTCCCTATGTACCATATTTTATGGCCTGTGCTGTGCTTTTAGAGGTCTTTGTGCTGACATATTTTGTGCAGTTCCCACCATCTTGGTCCAAATTAATGGCAACTCAAAATCCCAATTTTTGCATTTACCCATATCACTATGTGGTGCTATGCTTCAAGTGAGTGTTTATGGGCTGGGTCAATATGTCTCTGTAACACCGACATACCAACACAAAATCGTTGTCTTGGGCAAAATTGTTGACGAGTTATTTACTGTTTACCGTTATTTAAAACGTTATTTTTTCGACACCTAGCTTCGGCGATAAACATCGCCCCCAATGACGAAATGTCGCACAATTTAGTACACATGAAAAGAAAGCTGTTTAGAGATGCCATGTCAACTTTGACCAAATTTGAGAAAAGCCAAGATATGGACTTTTGAAGAACTTTAAGCTACGTGTTAAATGTTCATTGACGTATAACTTCACGTTAACCTTCACGTTAACCTTGTCAAATTAATTGAAACAAACAAATGACTAGGCCTATAGCACTAGATACTTCTCATGGAGTTCCGCAGTGCCGAAATGTGCAGCTGCCGAAATGTGCAGCTGCCGACATGAAATCAACACTTCTCAGTGTCTCCTTAACTTGCCTTGTGCATCGTAACGGTGTTCTCTGCAGCACTGTGTTTTAAAGGCAGAGCTCCCAAGTGCCACCTGGTGGGTGTTTGGGTACATTACAGATCATTACAGAAAAGGCTGTGTGACGGCCCTGACGGCCATCTTACATCCTCTTTCGCTACTGAGCACCTCAGCAGAGGTCTGGTCTGGTCCCTACTAACAGGTCTGGTCCCTACTCAGGGAACCGGTGTTACAGACGTAACCCAGACGATCCCTTTCGCAGGAACTGCGACTTATTACTCAATGGGACCGACTCCAAACACGCACATAACTGTGTCGAAGCAGAGGACAGCATTCGGGATTCGGGAATATACATATGTATAAAGGACCCTGTGACATTATAGGGCAGGGACCCCTTATCACCCTCATGAGCCTACATATGGGGAACATAGCCATATGTGGTAGCTTCTCAGGTGCTTGTGCATACACCAAGCTAAGTCTAAGTACTGCCAGCTCCCAGTACTGCCTGTGAGACAGATGACTCAGTCACATCCAACATGTAGAACCGGACAAACGTGTGGGTAGAGCTCCACCCCGCTGCCCTACATATCTCGCTCACACACACGCCCTGTGAAGAGCACAAGAGGATGACACTCCTCTTGTAGAATGAGCAGGCAGACCAACTGGTGGTTCCAAACCCAGGCTCCTGTAGGCCATTTCAATGGCCTCCACTATCCAATGTGCCAGTCTGTCCTTATTTCCCCCTGTAAGATGTGTGCCCCAGCCTCCGGTATGGAAGACTCCACTACCCCTGCGAAACGCGGAGGGAGGCGAGCATGTACCCTTTCGTGACTGTTCTTAGAGCCCAGCTGCTTACTGTGCATGGCTGCCAAGCTGCCACGTTCCTGGGTAACAAGGGGAACATTGGTTGTATTTGGGAGGTGGACTGAACCTCAGTTTGATAAAGCGGACATTTGTTTGGGCATTTGCATGGGCAAACTAATTGTGCTTTTGAGGTAACTGGCCCTGGACGGTCTCAACTTGGGGGAGCATACGGCTTGATAAAGACGCAACATACTGAATCTGTCCAAAAATACGTCCAATGAAAAATGAGAACTGCGCGGGACTGTTTTTTTCATCCCTCTCCCGCCCGCTCTCGCTGAATTTCTGACCATTACCGCCCGCACCCGCAAAGTGTGCGCAACGTGCCCGCCCAGACCCGCGATGTGTATGTCTACTCCCGCCCGCAACCCGCAAAACTCTGACAATTGATAGAGATGCATTGATTTTGTGTCTTCTCGCGTCCTGCAAGAGAAACACACCATTTATGCTATTAATAAAGATATTCGTCTGGGTTGTTTGTTTCGTCTCCCTTTCTGCACATCTTTTGACTCACTGGGAAGAGTGCTTTTATTTCGATGTTTACATTTGTTTTTAAAATGAAATAAATACAGGTTTATATTCTATTCTTCTCCAATATAGTTAGCAAGCTCTTACCAACAGGGCTGCTTGAATGAGCTGCTAAACAATCGTTTTAATGGGAACATAAATAGACAAAGCAACACGCATTTAAATACAACGTTGTTTTATTAAAAGACCTTTTATACAAACCTTGCACCATCACATGGCACATAAAACAGGCTGCTTTGCAAATCACAATATAAATATGAAAATTATGTCAGCCTACTCATAACACTGCCAACACGCCTCTTTATGTAGCCTATGACCTCAATAACAAATAGCAACGAGAGGCTGAGTGGCTCAAACAGTAGTAGCATAGCCTAAAATAAACTAAGTTAATAAATGAATTTAACGAATCACTTGCCAATATTGCTATGGAGGAAGAGAATGTTGCTGACCGACTGCGGCCCCAGACTCGTGCGTCTCTCTTCCAAGATGCGCCCACAGACACTAAATGCCCGCTCTGAAGGCGCACTAGATGCGGGAATACTGAAGCCTTTTAGTGGTGTACACACCTTGTTTAATGTTCTTCTCTACTTCGTTGGTTGACTGAGTCATGACTCAGTAGTACCTAGCTAGGTTAGCCTGCATTACTATCCCGCACAAACCCGCAGTATTTTTTTTTTAGCCGCCCGTTCCCGCCCGCAGCTAAATTGAAACCGTTCCCACGAGATTTCCGTTGGGTCCCGCGGGACCCAGCGGGACCCAATCCCAGTGCAGACCTCTAATTCTATGCCAAACCACTCATTTTTTTCCACCCCCACCTCCAAATACCTCCAAATTCCTCCCCACCCCATACCAAATTTCAGCTCATTCCGACCATTTTTCACGGATGTAGTTTTGAAAATTTCACTGTTTTTGCAGATTAGTGACTATGAAGCTAAATTTTGCAAACCCATCACTCCATTTCCATAAATTTTGTATTATTACAAAGCGGGTGAAATTCCATGAAGAAAGATTCATTCATTTCCATAAAACAGCCTTTCAGACATTTTTTTGCATCCAGCCATTTGTGGCAATCACTACGTGCACATGGTAGTTTATGTAATTGGATAATGGTCAGAGATCTGGCCGTTTCCGCTCCGCTAGGTAGCGATGTATTCCTTTCAACAAGTGGTGTTAGAACTACTTCTGGTTGACGGCTGCTAAAAAGAAAATAAACAAACTATCTGGCAGCATACAAACAAAAATGGCATTCGAGGAGGTTGACAGAGTAGCATTTGCATACATGTTGTGCATTCTCCTTTGTTTGGAAGTCTGTATGAACGAACAAACAGTGTTTTTGGTTTCCTTGATATGACACGAACTGTGCCGTCGGCGTTTGATATTACAAGCAAGTGCATTCCAGTGCATGCGCAGTACGCGAATCCGATATGATCCCGTGCACAAGGCAACACCAAGCGGATTACCATTGGCTTAAGCCAGGGGTTGCAATTGGATTTGCGAAACCAATCCCTACACGATCTTTAGCCTGTGCACATGAATTTGATATGATCCCAATCCCTTTCCAATCGGATTCAACTCGTCCATGTAGACACAGTGTATGTTGACCAGTTTGGGGAAAGTGACTGTAACTGAGATTACGACCTGTGGTATTCTACATATAGTACTTGGCTGCAAGACAACTTAATCTAGTATGGCTTGAGCATCTCTAATCAATTAACCTTGCCATTTAGCTGCAGGTTCAAAGTATTTAAGATCATTATGGCACCGTTTACCATACTTTTGTGTAGCCTACATGTGAGTGTAAAATGATACATGATAATGCATTTTTGCCTGTATTTATTTCTGGACTTCCTTGAATATCTACTATAGCACTATTTACAGCAAATTTGTGTAGCCTAAATGTAAATATAAATGTTACTACTTGACATTGTCTTTTTGCCTGCATTTATTTCTAGAACACCCTGTATATCAAAAAGTCTTCCTTGAATACCTCCCAAACCATTTGATTATCCAAACTGAAACAGATAATAAAATTTCGTAAAAATCGATCAATAATCATTGTCTGAAAAATTATGTCAAAGGTCAAGGTCACATCGAATGACCTTGAAAATGCAATGACCTTGAAAGATCATTGTGTTGTACATTTGAAAGGGAATTTTCTCCCCTTTGTAATGATAACAAATTTATCGAATGATGTCGATATCGGAAATCGAGTGATGGGTTTGCAAAATTTTGCCAATTTTCTGTTTCATAGTCAGTAATAGATGCAAAAACGGTGAAATTTTGAAAACTCTCTAGATTTGTGAAAAATGGTCGGAATGAGCTGAAATTTAGTATGTTACCATTTTGTAAGGATACTCATGAGTGTGCCAAATTTCACCAAAATCGGAGGGGGGGGGGGGCGGAAAAAAATTCAGTGGTTTGGCATGGAATGACCCTTTTATATATTTTTTTTATATTTGTATTTAAATCCTTGTAATTTTTTGTGCACATTGGTTTCTTTAATATCTTATTTTGTGCAGTGCCTTATTTATATTGTATTTTCAAGTTAATTTGTCACTTGTTTACACTTTTTATTTTGTTTTTACTTTTTATTTATATTGTATTTCATATATTCATATGTTCCTTTTTTTATTTCTTTATTTATTTTTTTCTAAGTATTTAGAATGTGCAATTTCTTTATTTAAACTAGATGCACCGCATAGCGGTACATGGTATGACCGCCGCAGTGTATTGAAATGTGGGAACTGTTGGTATGATGAGTGTGTGGTAGAGCAGTGTTGTGAGGTGAGAATTTGTGTGGAAATGATTTCCTGGAAGTGGGCATGAATGTGGGTTTTGAATGAATTACATTGTGTGTGTTTGAATAGTGTGTAGGAGTGATTTGTGAAAGGAATAGGCAAAATGAGATTTTGTACAATTACAGCAGCCCGCATAGGGCCAATTTTATGGCACGTGTTGTGCTTTTAGAGGTCTTTGTGTTGATCGTGCATGAGATAAGGCCAATTCTATGGCATGTGCTGTGCTTTTAGAGGTCTTTGTGTTAATCGTGTATGAGATATTTTATGCAGTTCCTACCTTCTTAGTCCAAAATATTGGCAATTCAAAATCCCAATTTTTGCATTTACCCATATCACTAGGTGGCGCTAAGATTCAAGTGAGAGTTTATGGGCTGGGTCGATACATCTCTGTAACACCGACATGCTAACGCAAAATCATTGTCTTGGGCAAAATTGTTGGCGAGTTATTTAACAAAAACTGTTTTTTGACACCTATCTTTGCCAATAAACATCGCCCCCTATGACGAAATGTCACAAAATTTAGTACACATGAAAAGAAAGCTGTTTAGAGATGGCATGTCAACTTTGACCAAATTTGAGCAATTATTAGCCAAGATACGGCCATTTGAAGATTTTTAAGCTACGTGTTAAATGTTCATTGACGTGTAACTTCGGAACGGTTTATCTCAAGATGAATCCTTTGATAACTTTTTGTCAGCATTGTCTGTAGATGACATATACCAAATTTGGTGAGATTCACATGAACGACCTATGACGAGTTCGTTCAGATTCGTTTTCGCAATATTAAAATTTCACGGAAATTGTTTTCGTTGGAAGTGGGCGTCGACCAGTGTTTTCAATGCATGAGGGTCAATAGATTTCACGATAAAAAAAAAATGTTGTAAACATAAGCATTGTCTAGATAATAGGCAAAATGACATTTTCTACAATGACAGCGCCCCCTATGGACCAAATTTTATGGCATGTTCTGTGGTGTTAGAGGTCTTTGTGGTGATCGTGCATGACGTATTTTGCGCAGTTCCCACCTTCTCGGTCCAAGATATTGGCAACTCAAAATCCCAATTTTTGCATTTACCCATATCACTAGGTGGCGCTATGCTTCAAGTGAGAGTTTATGGGCTGGTTCGATACGTCTCTGTAACACCGACATACTAAAACAAAATCGTTGTCTTGGGCAAAATTGTTGACGAGTTATTTAACAAAAACTGTTTTTTGACACCTAGCTTTGCCAATAAACATCGCCCCCTATGACGAAATGTCACAAAATTTTGTACACATAAAAAGAAAGCTGTTTAGAGATGGCATGTCAACTTTGATCAAATTTGAGCAATTAAAAGCCAAGATACGTCCATTTGAAAAATTTTAAGCTACGTGTTAAATGTTCATTGATGTGTAACTTCGGAACGGTTTATCTCAAGATAAATCCTTTGATAACTTTTTGTCAGCATTGTCTGTAGATGACATATACCAAATTTGGTGAGATTCACATGAACGGCCTATGACGAGTTCGTTCAGATTCGTTTTCGCAATATTAAAATTTCTCGGAAATTGTTTTCGTTGGAAGTGGGCGTCGACCAGTGTTTTCAATGCGTGAGGGTCAAGAGATTTCACGATAAAAAAAAAATTTTACGTAACGTAAGCATTGTCTAGATAATAGGCAAAATGACATTTTCTACAATTACAGCGCCCCCTATGGACCAAATTTTATGGCATGTTCTGTGGTTTTAGAGGTCTTTGTGGTGATCGTGCATGACGTATTTTGCACAGTTCCCACCTTCTCGGTCCAAGATATTGGCAACTCAAAATCCCAATTTTTGCATTTACCCATATCACTAGGTGGCGCTATGCTTCAAGTGAGAGTTTATGGGCTGGTTCGATACGTCACTGTAACACCGACATATCACAAGAATTTCATGTTGTTGGGTGAAACGTTCATTGAGTTATTCAGCAAAAACTTTTGCCGGTCTCCCCCTCTTTAACAGACACTGGCACTGCGGGGGGGTGGCCCTGGGGGACCAAAAGGCGTTATTCGCTCACAAACTTCTTGGGCTACCTGCCTACAAACATTCATGTCTCCCCGAGTTTCAGTGTCCCGGGAATCGTTGACGAAAAATCGGTGAAAAAAAAAAAAAAAAGGGAAAAATTTTGCAGCAACTCCAATATGACCGCTTTCGCTAGCTTCGCTAGCGGTGGTCATAATAAAGAATGTCTAAGACAAAGCTATTCAGTTTCTTGTGAGTATATGTACACTAGCATTGGAATTTACTGTGATGCCTAGGGCGCCAAATTGATTAGGGCCGGGCCTGCATCTGTGGTTGAGATGCGATGGGCCTTAAGGATGCTGTGAGCCCTGCGTAGGAATCGCTTCTTCTGAATTTCCTCAACAGCAGGTAGTGTGGTCCCTGTGATGCGTTGGGCAGTTTTTTTTTACCACCCTCTGTAGTGCTTTGCGGTCAGTGACAGAGCAGTTCCCTTACCAGACTGTGGTACAGTTGGTCAGGATGCTTTCAGTCACACAGCAGTAATTGCAGTAATAATAACAAAAGTTATCCAGGATGTCAGCAGACAGGTGGTTGTTCTTCAGTGTCCTCAGGAAGAAGAGTCGTTGGTGAGCCTTCTTAATCAGGCTGGAGGTGTTATTGTCCATGAAAAGTTCTCAGAGATGTGAATCCCCAGGAACTTGAAGCTGGAGACACATTCAACAGTCATGCCATTGATGTAGATGGGTGTGTGTGTGTCTCCCTTCTCCTTCCTGAAATCCACAATGAGCTTGTGAATTGTGGGCAGGATTTAATATAAAGATAAAAAGTAATTAGTTTATCACAAGTGCTATCTTCAGTTTATCATCATGTGTTCCAGAGATCCATCACAGTAGGTGCTTTGTAGTGTGCTTTGAAGCTGTGTGTTGACAGGAGATGAGAGGCTCTTTATTAGCCCGTTATCTCAACAGCTACACACCATGTCTAAATGGCAGAAATGTGATAAATGAAATATCCCTTTACTGTCTCTACTTCTCTCCTCGAGTATTTGTGCCTGTGCAGTATGGAATGTGTGTGTGTGTGTGTGTGCGTGCGTGTGTGCGTGTGTACGCATGTATACACACACATATACAAACACTCCGCTGAGGGCAAGCCTTTTAGCCATTAGCAGGATCTCAGCAGAGATCTAAGCTCTAAAATAAGAGGCACTTTAGCATCTCCTGGGTCAACACTACACTACACTACACTACACACACACACGCACACACGCACATACATACTCACACACCTTGCCGTCATCATTTAAAAAAAACTCTCTCTAAACCAAGCACAGCCTTACACATATGCACACACACACACACACACACACACAAATGAGATTAAAAAAAATAGCAGGAACAAATTCTCACAGTATTGTCATACATGTCTGTATGACCACCTATGTATTCTCATTCTTAGATATTGTTAAAGGCTTATGTGCAAAAAACCTGCACACACAAACACAGACAGATAGAGAGAAAGAGAGAGAGAGACAGAGAGAGAGGAAATCACACATAAATGCAGACACACTAATACTTATTCATGTGTGAGTAAACAGATAAAATGTATCTGCCTGGTCATCCCCAGTGTTCACACCACCCCCTGTAAATGCCCCAGTCTATGTTCCAGTCATTTTAGCAATGTTTTAGCACCATGTCCATTGCCCCTCAAACAACCCCTCCATTTTACACACACATGCATGTGCACACACACACACACACACATACAGAGGGCAGGGAACACAAGTGCATATGCTAAGAACAGATCAGAGCAGACCTTATTTTTTTCTATTGGGATTTCTGATGTGGCAGGTGACTCCAGGTCAGTTTTTTTGTGTGTAGTCCGCCTTGTTTAGATGAGTTAGGTTGAGGACAGGGGTCCTTGGGATCAGCATTTGAGTCCCTATATACCAGAGATCAGCATTTGTGTCCCTATATACCATGTGCTTCAAATCCTGACCACCATCTACCCTCCCAACTTCCTCTTAGACCTATGTGACAGACATTCAGCCTTTTAAACCTTGCACTTCACACAGTCCCTCAAATAGCAGCTTGGGACCCATTTATTTTTAAGCTTGTTTATCAAGGAACATCTCACCCCAGTCTTAACACCAAGCCATAGAAAATGGTAGAACTTCTCTATCACTAGACTGATGAGCCTCTCCAAGAGCTAAGGAAAGCTTGCTAAGTTTTTCCATGCACAGTCCGTCTGCCCTCATAACAGTACTGCTCTGATGAGTGTATTAAGAACTAATATGCCTTAGATTGCTGATGCGGCTTCTGAGTGTGGCCTCAGTTTTTCCGACAGAAGGAGAGAGCATACTCACAGACCTCCTGGAATGTAGTGTGGAAGACTGTCTGTGTCTGTCTTTCTCTGTCTGCCTCTCTCTCTCTCTCAATTCAATAGAGCTTTATTGGCATGACAAAAAAACACATTGCATTGCCAAAGCATTTCTACTTGTACAAAGTATAAATGGTGTGTGCACAACACGGTAAACAAGCACAAAGCAGTAATCATAGAATGCTGCTTGTGTGTGTGCGTGTGTGTGTGCATGCGTGTGCGTGTGTGCATTTGCATGCACGCACATGTGAGAAGTGTGTGTAAGGTCTGTGTGTGTGTGCATTTGTGTGTGTCTCTCTCTCTCTCCACTGCATGTGTATTTTGATGATATTATACATTGAATTTTGAATTTTGCACAACACTAGTTACTGTGATACATACGTGAGCTTATGTTTGTGTTGCAGCATGGGCATGTGAATTTTCATGTTTCTGTGTATCATTTTATATTATGACCTGCGGATGCATGTGTTTGAGCATATGTGTGCTATCTCTTGAGTGTGTTGAGTTTACGTGTTGTCTGTCCATACTACCATCATGGGAACTCTCCTATGAGCTCCAGCATTGCTTGAATGAGACAGGAGCAGGAAACCAGTGCTCGCGTGAGTTTTAGTTAGAATATTAGAAGAAAAGAAAACAGAAAGATGGTATATCTGAAACATTTGATGAACTTTACCATTTTCCATGACCTCACATTTACAACCCCAATTTCGATGAAGTTGGGACGTTCTGTTAAATGTAAATAAAAAAGAAATGCTATAATCTCAAATCAGACAATCTATATATGTTTTTGAGAATAGTCCAAGGATAACACATCAGTTATTGAAACTGGATTTTTTTTTGTTATTTTATAATAATAATAATAATAATAATAATAATAATAATATTAAACTTTACTTGTATAGGACAATTCATACACACAAGATGCAGCTCAAAGTGCTTTACAGCGCTGGAGCAGATGAATACAGTAGCAAACTGACTTCTTTGTAGGCTCTAGTCAGCAGTCTTTGTAGTCCAGAGGCGCTAGAACTATTTATTTTATATTTTATTTATTTTAACTATCTGCCGGGGCTGGTAATGGGAAGCCTCTGAGCAGGGGAGTCTGACTAAAGGGACTTTGGTAGTATGAGAAGGCTGATTCCCCGATCCTTTTGGGTGGTGCGTCAGGAATCCTCAGGAGACCAGCATCAGCGGATCTAAGGGCTTTATGGGATATTTATGGTAATTTTTTACATTACACACATTACATTACACATACCTGACGCTCTTATCCAGAACGACTTACAGATATTTACAGGGTTTTTAGTTACAGTCCCTGGAGCAGTGTGGGGTTAGATGCCTTGCTCAAGGGCATCTCAACCATGGGTAGGATGGGATTCGAACCAACAACCTTCCGATTGCAAGACCAACTCCCTAACCACTAGGCCACAGCTGCCACATTTTAAATTTTAGGCCAGCAACGTGTCTCAAAAAAGTTGGGACGGTGTCAATAAAAGGCAGGAAAAGTTGAGTAAGACTAAAAAAAAACAACAGTGGACACTTCACAATTAATTCTGTTAACTGACAAGATGATTGTGAGGACAGCAGCGGATTGTGAGGACAGCCGAAAAGATCACTGGAGTCTCTCTGCCCCCCCCCCCCCCCTCAGACATCTACAGCTCCCGCTGTCTGCGTAAAGCCAGGAACATCATCAGAGACACTTCCCATCCCTCCCATGGACTATTCACCTTACTACCATCTGGTAGAAGGTTCCGCAGCATCACTGCCCGCACCTCCAGAATGGGGAAGAGCTTCTTCCCGCAGTCAGTCAGACTGCTGAATAACCTGTAGGGCAATATTTTTGGACTGTAATTTCTTAGTAACTCAGGTTGCAAACCAGCGCGTCACAGCACACTGCACCTTATGCCCCCGCACTTTTCTGCTACTACTACTTTATTTGTAGTTTGTTTATTTAGAACAGTCTTTTGTTTACAAATCATACCACTAGCCTTGCTGCTATTATTTATATTTATGTAGAACAGTCTACTGTTTACAAATCACACCACTAGCCACAGTGCTCTGCTAAAAGCCATGCCCTGTCTAGAGTGTTTGTTCTAGGTCACCTGCAAACTTGACCTGCCTTGTTTACAACTGTGTTGTATTGTTCACTACTGTGTTGTCCTGTATGTACGGATGTGTACAGGAGTGTGTAAGCGTGCATGTGTAGTCGTGTGTGTGAGTGGGTGAAGTGAATCTGTGTAGTCCCTCAATAGTGTATGTAGGCACTATTATGTATCTGTCTTGTCTATACTGTTACGTGTACCACCAATTGTTCCCGGTGAAACGTTGTCTCGTCTCAGTATGTACTGTGTATATGGCTGAAACGACAATAAAAACCTACTTGACTTGACTTGACTTGATGATTTTGTAGAAAAACGGGCTTTATTTCTTGTCTTTGACATGATTTCAGCAGCCCAACTGATAGGTGTCTTCTTTATCATGTTTTCCTTGTTATTATGCTTAAAATGTGAAAGATCTGGACAGCACGCCGGCCATTTTAGCATCTGGTTGCCCTTATGATGGAGCCACACTGTTGGAATTTTATACAGAATGCAGTTTTCAGTTTTCTCATTATCTGGTAATATTTAAGGTCTACCCTCAAAATATAATGTGTGGGTGCCATCTTGTGCTGTTCAAAACATATATATATATATATTTAGTCATTTAGTTAATCATTCAGCATTAATCATTCATCATTAATTTCAACTCCAGATAAATAAGCGCATCATAACCAAGGCACTACAGCACCCCCATACCATGATAGATGCTGTCTTTTGAACTCACCACTAAAACAAGGAGGATGATTTGTCTCCTCTGTAGCTTGGAAGATGCTAGACTCCATTATTACAAATTTTCAACTTTTGTAATTTGAGATGGACCCAGAAGAAATGGAAAACTGTCCTGTGTTACAAATCTGTCATTCATTTTCCAAACAGGTATTGTGTGTAAATAATATGCAAAATGAAATATACTTTGGGAGTACACATCAAGGCAATTAACTGTATTCCACAGGACTAGTTTTCTCAGCTTTCCTCAATGTTTTTTTTTTTCATCACAAAGTGACATTATAGTGAGCCTATTACTACTGTCAGTGGATGCACAGTGAATTATTTGATTAATGAGAGGGACCATGTAATTTGGAATGTTCATTTATTTTAGTACACCTAACCTCATAATGCACGCTGTAGCGTATACGGTACGGAAGTGGGGGAGGTGGTGGGGGGCACCCAGGTATTTCATTGTTTTAGTGCTCAGATAAAAACAAATATGGTAATGCCACATACTGTTGGAAAGCTTAGATCGTCAGGATTCATTTAAGCCCATTTTCGAAGAACAAAGGTTATTTACAGTGCTAAATGTGATCTGATCTTCTCGGTATGCCACCGAACTGCAATATAGGCTGACAAAATGCCTACGTACCTTAAAAAATTTCTCTTTATCCACACCGACCATATTACTGCACAAGATTTTTATGCAAAGCCATGAAGTGTCCATGGATATGAAATATTCAAGCCATTTTTTCGAAAACAATGTATTTCTGTTATAATCGACATGTCTCGTGACTTCCTGGTTACCAGCCCAACGTGAACACCAGAGCCATATGGCTCTGGTGAACACCGAATAATACTTCAGCTACGCTTTACATGAAGGTTTTCTGATTGCTGATTGGAGGTTGGTGATGTTCTTCAAGCTGTTCTACGTCATTCAAGACCATCCACGAGCCAATTGATGCATGGGGTGGGGAGATAGCCAGCTTGAAAGCCAATGAGCACCGACTACGTGAGTTTGACCTCCTGTGGTTTGACTGACAGCACTTCCAGACAATGGAAATTTCCAGTGACAAGACCCTCCTATTCTGATAGCCAATAGTCAGGGCTTTCGAACGATATATGACACCACGTTATCAGTTTGGTTGTTGATCGTTATTGTCGTGCGTGCGTCAAGTTTTAGGCGAGCAGAGCCAGATTGAGTGAGACAGCCAAGTGAGACAGAGCAGAGATTATTGTGTTACATATAAATATATATATATATTATAAGTGTTACAACATGGCAACTAATAAGACAAGTAAAAAGTGAGCAAGAAGGCAAGTAGCTTGCCAAGTAAAGGGAAATTTACTGCACAGGAGGCAGTGCAGTGGATTTTTGAATCGTTTTGTTTTGGACAGGGTTTTTTTGTACACTTTAGTGACTGCACTGTTTGTATAATACAGTGTATAAACACTGTAGTTTGCTTCTGTATAATAGTTTCCTTGTTGAATATCTGTATTTGTATTTGCTAATATTTCTATAAAAAAAGTTTGTCAATGCACTTTGTGCCCTTTTTTATCAATATCCCATAGGTGGAATAAGAAAAAATGATGTTTACTGTGTTTATGCTTCTGTCATTCTATTCCAGAAGGACTGACATCCAATCCAAATCCAAGCAAGAATCCTCAAAGTCTTGGCTTTCAGTAGAGACTAAGATTTTCTTTCTAGGCAAAGGGGTTCTCAAGTTATAGGTCATTCTAACCTCTGTACCTCTGTAATAGTGCATCACAGAATCACCCAGATGCTTTAGAAATAAACCTGAGAGTGTTACCTTTCCAATGATACCAAGAACACATCTGAGTCTAAAACTATGTAGGAACTGTGCTACTTATAAATTGGGCATTCCATTTTCGCAAATAAACTTGAAATAGGGCTGGAATTTTAAGAGGCTAATAATATATTTTATGAATGCTGCAAATCAGCATCTGCATTTTCCTTCAATTAACTCAGATGGCTTTTTTCATGGTGTGTGTGTGTGTGTGTGAGAGAGAGAGAGGGGGGTGAGAGAGAGAGAGAGAAAGAGTATGTGTACTGGCATGCATCACATAGCACAACAGTCTTTCTATGTGTGGAACTTTTATTGTAAATGGTAACTGGTTGTAGTTGCGCTGTTTATTTTTGTGTGTGGCCAGATTAATTCATTAATTGATTAATTACTCTCTCTCTTTCTCTTTTTCTCTCTCTCTCTTTCCCTCCCTGTGTGTGTGTGTGTGTGTGTGTGTGTGTGTGTGTGTGTGTGTGTGTTAAATTATGCCAGTCCCATTAACTAGGCCCATTTCCTGCCCTTGCAGCCTAGCAGTGAAGATGCACGATCTGATATCACCAAGTAATTAACAGTCCAGGATCGATGTCAAAGTTCTTCGTCCAGGATCAATGTTTCAGCCAACCAACCAGGGGGCACTTGTGGTTGATGATGTAATTTACAGGGCGGCGTGAAAAATTTATATCAGCAAATGTTACAAGTAGAGCTGAAACAATTAATCGATTAATTCGATTAGAAAAAATGATTGATTAATTTTCCCCGAATCGATGCGTTGTTTAATTCGCTGTATTTAATTACTATGTTCAATTAGCTTGAGTTTCACACGGACCGCGCGAAGCAGGCCATTTAAAACAATGGACAATTGTCTGCTAACTGTCAGCTAACTTTAGCCTAGTAACTACCAGCCTACAAATGTCTTTCCATTGCTACACACAAGCCAATGTTGCTAGAAACTCACAAGTACAAGCACCGACCAAAAACATTTAGGATTTTGTTTTGTTTTATCCACAAGCCAACATAGGTGCAAGCCTGCAGTTCCCATCTCATCATTACTCATAACATCTTACACATCTGAAAACACAGTAAATATACACGCTACCCCGAACCTTTTAAGATTTATCCAGTTTAATTCCCAAATCAAGATGTAAACCTGCATTTCAGTCATGTTTCACTCCTCTGACATGCAAGGTTTGCCGAACTGTGGCATTTGCTACCTAACTTAGCTAAACACGTCTTCTCCACAAATCGCCTAAAATTGCTGGAAGCTCACGAGAAATACAAACATTGACCAAAAACCTTTAGGATTTTGTTCAGTTTTATCCACAAACCAAGGTGCAAGCCTGCAATTCGTTTATTAAGCTAACTTATTTTGCCTTGTCTCCTCGTCCTATCATAATTCATAACGTCTTATACAGCTGAAAACACTGTAAATATACACACTGACTCAAACCTTTTCGGATTTATCCAGTTTAATTCCCAAATCGAGATGTAAACCTGTAATTCAGTCATGTTTCACTCCTTTGACATGCAAGTGTTTCCGAACTGTGGCATTTAACACCTCTGACGAGAAGATTGGTGTGTGCATAGAGCTGACGTACTATGTATCAAGTGCACACCAGATTTTGCCATGACTATGGAAAATAAAGGTTAGAACATAATTTTTCCTCACAAATTTAAATGAGAAGTATACAAGATAAAGGCGATTATCAATAATGTAATTGTAGGCTTAGAGTAGCTCTGGGTGGAAAGCAGCTTGGAGAGAGCCCAGATCTAAAATAGTTATTTTGCTTTGTTTACAAACCTCTGCCTCTGTATCACAGTGCTGCAGTAACCCATCCTCATGAAAAACATCCATGTAACAATTTCAAATGAACTTAAAACAAGGGTTTTTCTTTTGTGTTTACCCTTTATGCATAACATTCACATTAACTATAAAATGCATATCCTAACTGATTAGCATTGTTACTGGGTGGCAATCGTTTATTAAAATACAATTAAAGACAAATGCATTTTCAGCTAGCTCTGTAGAGCTACCTTCGGAGGTTAATGTGTGTGAGTGTGCTAAGGTGGTGGTCTCAATTGAAAGCAACACAATACACTTTTTATGCACTTTATTTACCACAAGGCCTGAGCCATCAACCAATTTCAGACTAAGAGAAAGAATGTGTGCAAGTGTGTGTTCATGTGGTCATTCTCCCCATCAGGTCTCGCAGTCGATGGTTGCACTGTGGTTAACTTCATACCTTGGGTGGTGGTGGTCTGTAAAAAAAATAAAAAAATAAATAAAAAATTAGGACAGTGAACAACAACAACAACAACCATACCTCAGCAGCTTCACAATACAGGGAAATGTTGAAATCAACAAATATAAATAAATTACTATAAATAGACAAATCGGTGACATGAAAGGGAATCAGGGCTGACTAACATTAGTAAGACAAAACACGTTACTAAGAAATCATGAAGATACACATGGGATAAACGGTGGGCAAAGACCAGCTTTTGGGGTGTAGTACATTAGTAAGACAAGACAGAGACTGTTAGTAAAACACACATGGAGGGTAGAGGGTGGGTAATGCCATGCCTCTGCTGCAGGAATGACAACAGCCCAAATGTCAGTGGTTTGGGGGGTCCTGAGAAGGCTGATTCCCTGACCGAAACATAAATTAGGTACAGTAGTCATTGCACTGGGTGCAATGTTATTTCATAACATGTCATGCATTAAGGCAAAGGAAGTGTTCAGTGTAGGAAAAATCCAAATTTAGCTTCAAACCTCCAAAGACGCTCCACTTACAGGGACACAACATCAGAGGATGCCATTTTGGACACAAGACAATATACAGTACATTACATAGTTTATCATAAACTACAAAGAGAGTCCAGTGGTTCCCATCCTCAAAGAAGGCCACCACCACCTTTCCTTTGAAAATGGTTTTCTAACAATATAGAGCATATAAAAAATTAGTGTCACATTAAAAAGCTCAGACTCACTGTGAATTTACAAAAAAATAAATTACACACAAAAAAAACAAAAACAAAACCTATATACGCTAGCATCTATACTGACATAAGACACTGTTAATCAAAAGAAAATGAGTTGGAACATCATCAGGAATGTAAGAATCTTCAAATATGGACTTCAGTATGGACACAAATACTGTGGATGCCACACACTCCAACGAGGTAATCTAAGAAAACGGGAGGAGGCTATGGGTTCTAGGCTAGGGTTAGGCTGGGTTCTAGGGAGGCTAGGTATTATGAGAAACACACTTGGTATTATAGTTTGTGAAACACTGAAACTTTTCAATACACACACTGTCACACTCACCTGGCATCTTGTATAGTTGAGCAACTCTGAAAAGACAAATACATCCAAGTGACCAAAATTGGAGCAAACATCATCACAACTGTTTGGATAATATACTTAGTAAGTAACTTAGTAACAGTTCAGGAACAACTAAATTTCAGGAAGATCCTTGACCATGACAATTCAGGAGTTCAGGATACATAATATTCTCTGATGATCCTAGTAAAACACTCAGTAAAGTAAATCATAACTGTAAGGCTGATTGTACTCGGTTAATGATAAACAACAGTCCAGGACAAATGTAATGCTACGATGGTCCTGGATTGCTGCGCATCATGACTGTCCTGGACTAAAAATAAGCAACAACGGTCCAGGATGAATGAGATGCTGCATCAGTCCTGAAATGATACTATGGTGCTCCCGGAGTAAAATGTCGATAGCACAGAGAAAGTGTGGGGCTAGTGCTGGAATATCCTGCGGCCATCGTCGTCAGTCAAAAAAGAGTTGAATTAGCCAAGTTATTGAGGAGTTAGCTTGAAATGTCAACTATTACATTAACCCATTTTCCTACTAACCGTTAACATAATTAGGTACATTGACTCCTCTTCGGAAATATGACTAAACACTACCGTTTAAACACATTTTTTTGTAATACAGTATACATTGTAACTGGTGGTTAGCGATTACACCCAGTGCTAACGCCTACACGTAGCAGGCTAGTTCTTAAAAACCTGTTTGAAATGTTTACTCGCAGACCTTTCATTTCATACACAAGGGCATCATAAGCATCGCATCATGAGCAAATACTAACGTTATCCTATGTGCCGTGGCACCGCTGACTGATCCTAATAAAAACTCTCCCTCGCCCCAAAAGTATCTAGCACCAAACGCAATCAAAACAGAACAGTTCGGTTGGAAAACTGCAACAGAATGCCACCCAACATTTCGTAAATAGTGTTACCTGTTTCTTTGGAAAAGAAGGGCAAAGTCCCAACGGTCGTCGACCTCCTCTGGCAGCTTGCGCACTTTTCGGCGGGCAGCTTGACCTTGTAACGTTTGCTGATGTGAATTTTTCAAGTCGCCCTCTAAATGACATCATCAACCACAAGTGCCACCTGATTGGTTGGCTGAAACTTTGATCCTGGACGAACAACTTTGACATTGATCCTGGACTGTTAATTACTTGGTGATATCAGATCATGCCAGTGAAGATATGATTAGCTGCATCAGTTGTAACAATTCACCTGTTCGCAAACTACTGCATTAATACTTCGGCTAAGAGAGTTTGTCAGCAGCTGTAACTCTCAGCGTCAAATTATTATTATTATTACTATTATTATTATTATTATAATTATTATTATTAGCCTACAATGGAGCCCTGGAAAATAATGAATGAACAACCAATTTGCAACAGATCGCAATGTATTGATAATCACCGCAGTATTTACACGCAGTAACAGCTCAGCCGCTGTTTTTATCTCCAGCACGCCACTAACTAACTATACAAACACCTTCACCAGTCAAAGCAATTCCCTTTCAACCCTCGCTGCAGCCCCAACAGTTCAGTGCAACCCATTCCGACCCAAATCAGTTTGTGATAAAAGAAAAAACAAGACACATTCACAGCTCGTTCAGTCCAAACGCAATCTTATGTTCTGCAACAGTTCATAGACACTGATGAGAAGTCGCTCCTTGAATAGTAAACAAAAGGGCGCAATCTCACCAGATTGAAGCGAGAGGGAAAATCCTTCTGTCCCTCTGATTCTTACGTAATCCAGTACGGTTTATTCCTTTCATAAAGAGATCCACAGTTTAAACGAAGAGGAATTCCACGCCGACGAAGGCCCACTAAAAAACACTGGTCGTGACCCCCGGGTTCAGATAAACAGGAAACAGTCCACCTGTCGCGCCACCCCCTCTCTACCTACCGTGGGTATTTAAAAGTCCCCAGATAACCCCGAACCCATGTCATTCAACAGGCCAAAGACAATTTTTTATACATAACACCAGCAGCAAGAAAAAAAACATATGACATTTTACACTTGCACAACATAGTCATGTAATAAGGCAAGATGCACAGAGAGCAGACAACAGTTGGCCCATGAACTGGGGACCTCGGTCAGACAACAAGTATGCAGGCACTCCCCAGCGGGTGAAGATGTCATCCTTGAGGACTCTGCAAACTTTTGGTGTCTTGGCATTCCTTAAGGCAAAGAGCTCCACTCAATTGGTAAAGTAGTCTACGACCACCATCAGGACCGAGTTCCAGGCTTTGCTGCATAGGGAATGGACCCATAAAGTCAACGCCGATCATCTCCCCTGGAACCTTGACCTCTGTGGACTGCAGCAGACCAGCTGGTTTGGTGTTGGATGCCTTGTGCTGTTGGCATGTCTGACAGCAACGAACATGGCTCCAAACATCTCTGCGGACGTCCAGCCACCAAGCGACTTCCAGGATCTTCAAAAGCGTCTTCATTTGCCCTAGATGGCCTCCAAATAGGCTGTCATGAAAATATACAAGGAACTCCTGGCAGACACGACATGCCCAAGGTATGTCAGCTCAGTCTTGAAGAGGAGGCATTTTTTTACATTCAGTCAGCCTGGCCTGGTTGAGCTTTTTCCATGAGCTGCTGAAAGGATGCACCGGCATTACGTAGACCAAACGGCATCACTTTGAACTGGAATAGACCTCGATGTGTGATCACGGCCATCTTCCTCTTACTGTCTGCACTCATAGCTACCTGCCAATAACCACTCTGCAGATTCAACAAGCTGAAGTATGACACCCCCTGCATGGACTCCAGGATCTTGTGCACTAGTGGCATTGGGTAGGCATTGTGGTGTGTCTCCGCATTGAGCCCCCTGTAATCTACACAGAAGCGGAGTGTCCCATCTTTTTTCAGCACTAACACCACAGGGGATGCCCAAGCAGATGAGGATGGCTTGATGATGCCTGAGCTGAGCATCTTGTCAATGTGCTTGTCAATGACAGTCTGCTTTTGAGGTGAGACCCTGTACACCCTCTTACGCATCGGCAGTTCATCAGTGGTGTGAATGTGGCGTTGGGCAACTTTTGTGGCACCAATGGTCTCGGTCCAGACTGTAGGCCACCTTTGCAGCAGCGGCCTGACCACCTCCAGCAACGGTACTGCAGGAGGATGTTTGCTGAGGACTTCTTCCAGGGCCATGTAAAAGAGGGCAGGCGACTCATGATGTTTCCACTCCAAAGCCTCCCAGGTCTTCTGCAGGAACTGAAAGGCCCTACCCCCCGGCATCACATACTGACCTTGCATCAAGACCAGCTGACTCGTACTTGCACATGAAGTCTAGGCCAAGCAGCAAAGGCAGGCACAACTGGCTGTCCTCAAGTATGAAGACAGTGGAGTGTGTGTTGTTAAGGATAAGCAGAAGAGACACCTTACCCAGAGCTTTCTTGCCCATTAGCCATGAGGAACTATTCACTTCCCATGCAGTATAATGTCTCAACACCTTTTCTTATGTTTTCCCAGAGCGTCTTGGTCATGAGGGAGTATGTGCACCCTGTGTCAAGGACAGCATCGCCCCTGGACCCACGCACAGCCACCGGCACAACAAGAAGAGTGGGGACACCCAGCACAGCAGACATCTCAGCAACCTGGGAGTCAGCCTTTTTGCTCTGCTTCTTTGTGGAGCGATCAGTTGGGTTACTCTGCTGGACCCGGGTCCAATAATCTTTGGAATTACCCCAGTCCTTTTCGATCAGAGAGCCCACCTTGACCAGCTGCTCCACCGTTGACACAATACCCTGCAGACCGCTGGCCAGTCTGGGGTTACACAAGTTGAGAATACGCCGTACATTCTCTTCCTCTGGCATGTCAGCGCGCCACTTCAAGCAGAGTGCCCGGTGGTCATATGCAATATCCCTCAGACATTGAGATGGTGCTTGGACGCTAAGCCGCAGCTGTTCCTCAATTTCTGTGCGGTAGTCCGACGGCAGGAAGGCTAGCAGGAAAGCAGTTTTAAAAGCCTCCCAGTCTTTGATGCCGATGCGAGTGGCCCTCCACCAGCTCTGTGCTGGCCCTGTCACAGTGGGCCGGTGTATCACAGTGTCTGAAGTGAGGGGTGACCGATGGATGATGGGTGACTGTTGGCTGATGTCAGGAGTACGAGGTGTGGCTGGCGCAACACTTGAGGTCGTTGAGGTTGGCCTAGCAGGCCGCCAGGACACGACGTAGCCTCACCAACGTCTGCAACCTGGCCTCCCACTGGTCATCTCTGCGCTTCAGGCACGCGATGATGGCTTGTTCGAGTTTTTCCAGTGCACCTTTGGCATAGTCATTGGCTTTCTGCACTGCTGCATCAATGGCAGCTCTCAGACCTTACTCCCTGTTGAGCAGACTATCCACTGCCTGCGGTTTTCCAACACCTCAACTTTGCTGTGCAGGTGCTGATACTGTTCTGCCTCGTCATCACCTTCATCAGACAACTGGTGCTGCTCTTCCTCACCGCCGCCCAGGTACATCGACTGCAGCAGGCTTGTTATCTCCACTACATCATTCCTGTTGCGCAGAACAGTGACATGAGGATGGCCAGCATCAGCAGCAGGAGAAGAACCGTCGTCTATTACAACGAAGGGCCCTGACGCTTCCCCAGCGGTGTGGCTGATGTGAAATGGCTCTGGCTGACTCGACATGGACATGTTGGATGTACTGTGAAACAATGTAATGTGATGTAATGCAAACAAGTCAATAAAATGTTGTGTACTGTACAAGGTTATAATAGTTTGGGATTTTTTTTATTATAGTTTAGTTTTAGTTAGTTTTGACTTTTTTTCTAATTATGACCACCGCTAGCGAAGCTAGCGAAAGCAGTCATATTGGAGTTGCTGCAAAATTTTTCCCTTTTAAATTTTTTTTTTTTTTTTTTTCACCGATTTTTCGTCAACGATTCCCGGGACACTGAAACTCGGGGAGACATGAATGTTTGTAGGCATGTAGCCCAAGAAGTTTGTGAGCGAATAACGCCTTTTGGTCGCCCAGGCCCACCCCCACGCTGTGCCAGTGTCCGTTAAAGAGGGGGAGACTGGCAAAAGTTTTTGCTGAATAACTCAATGAACGTTTCACCCAACAACATGAAATTTTTGTGATATGACGGTGTTAAAGAGACGTATCGACCCAGCCCATAAACGCTTACTTGAAGCATAGCGCCACCTAGTGATATGGGTAAATGCAAAAATTGGAATATTGAGTTGCCAATATCTAGGGACCGAGAAGGTGGGAACTGCCCAAAATACATCAAGCACGATGACCACAAAGACCTCTAACACCACAGAACATGCCATAAAATTTGGTCCATAGGGGGCGCTGTAATTGTACAAAATGTCATTTTGCCTATTATCTAGAGAATGCTAACGTTTACAACCAATTTTTTTAAAATCGTGAAATCTATTGACCCTCACGCATTGAAAACACTGATCGACGCCCATTTCCAACGAGAACAATTTCCGTGAAATTTTAACATTGCGAAAATGAATCTGAACGAACTCGTCATAGGCCGTTCATGTGAATCTCACCAAATTTCGTATATGTCATCTACAGACAATGCTGACAAAAAATTATCAAAGGATTTATCTTGAGATGAATCGTTTCGAAGTTACACATCAATGAACATTTAACACGTAGCTTCATTTCTTCAAAAGTCCATATCTTGGCTTTTAATTGCTCAAATTTGGTCAACGTTGACATGCCATCTCTAACCAGCTTTCTTTTCATGTGTACAAAATTTTGTGACATTTTGTCATAGGGGGCGATGTTTATTGGCGAAGCTAGGTGTCGAAAAACAGTTTTTGTTAAATAACTCAACAATTTTGCCCAAGACAACGATTTTGTGCTAGTATGTCGGTGTTACAGACGCGTATCGACCCAGCCCATGAACACTCACTTGAAGCAAAGCGCCACCTAGTGATAAAGGTATATGCAAAAATTGTGATTTTGAGTTGCCAATATCTTGGACCGAGAAGGTGGGAACTGCGCAAAATACGTCAGGCACGATCAGCACAATTGATAATTGTGCAAGACCAGTTACTGCTGCAAAGTGTCCTTATCACGCATGGGTAACCTGTGAAATATCTCCCGATTGTTGTTGCCATGGCTGCAGCTCTCTCTTGACTTTGTTGTTGGACATACATCTCCACCAAGTCGCACAGGTTTCCGAATAGCACTTCTCTTCAGATGTAGCCTTTTTGGTGGATTAGGTGCCGTTGCTGGGACCATGGCTCTGTTAAATGGGCACAATGACTGGATATTGTCACCAACAGATGAAATCCCTCCAGTTTCACGGAATTAAATTGCACTACTTCTCCTCCTATTCTGACCGCTGGTCCATGTTCGACAATCGGCTAGTGTGGACGTCCAAAATGGCGGCGACGAGAGACTACAGCAAGGTACTGCCTATCAAACCTGTTTTATTAATAGACGTTGTGTACACTTACAAAGTTCTCAGTGCCTCGTTTTTAATGTCAGGGCTTTTGTTGTACTACCGATAGAGTGTGGAGTTTCTTCGAGCTGTTTTAATGGTTTAAAAATAGCTTTGTCGTCGTGCTTCGTCTAAGGGCACCTACCACTTCCATTGTTAGCCTTCTGGGGCAAACGTTAAAAAATAGTTTAACTCTGAATGTAGCGGGCTGAATAATTTTTGCTCCTCGGTACACATACCAACTCGGGATGATGTTTTAACAGGCAAATTTTCATTTTACAACGAAGTCCTCCTTTAACAAATCCCTCATCACAGCTGCCTCCTGAGCTTTCCTCGGTTAATAAATGCAATGACTTTGCATCTTTTTTCAAAGGAAAAATTGATAAAATACGAATGAATATAGCTTCCCAATTGCAAATAGCTCAAAATCTGGAACCACTGGCTGTAGAGAGAGGGGACCTCAACCTAATGCCAACATTTGACTTAGTTGACTATGAAACCCTTGAAAAAAACGTGCAAAATCTCAGTTCTTCTTGAACTGGATATTTTGCCCACAATTTTTTAAAACTGAAGTAATTGTATTTGGGGAAAAAGGAAGACAGACGTAGGATCACCACTGCTCTTGAGACTAAGGGGCTTAAAGCAAAAGATACTGTTAAAAATCTTGGTGTCTTTATTGACAGTGAACTAACATTCAACAGTCACAAGAAAGCAATCACTAAATCTGCATTCTATCACCTAAAAACATTGTTAAACTCAGAGGTCTTATGTCAAAACAAGATCTAGAAAAACTTGTACATGCCTTTATTTCCAGTAGGGTTGATTACTGTAATGGCCTTTTCACAGGCCTTCCTAAAAAGACCATCAAACAGCTTCAACTGATCCAAAATGCAGCAGCAAGGGTTCTTACAAGAACAAAAAGATCTGACCACATCACTCCAGTTTTAAGGTCCCTGCACTGGCTCCCAGTAAGTTATAGAATTGACTTTAAGGCATTGCTTCTTGTGTTTAAATCATTAAATGGGATGGGACCCAATTACCTATTGGATATGTTTCAGTTATACGCATCAACTAGGTCTCTGAGATCACTTCATAAAAATTTGTTGGTAGAACCTGCTGTTAGAACAAAATGTGGTGAAGAAGCTTTCAGCTGCTATGCTGTAAAGCTCTGGAAACGACTTCCAGAAGGCATTAAAAATGCTCCTACTGTTGGCAGTTTCAAGTCTAGACTTAAGACCAAACTGTTTTCAGATGCTTTCTGTTAATGATTTTTACTAAATTTATTTTTATTTTGTGTTTTTTATGCTTTTATATCTTTTATGCTTTTACACTTACTTTATCTTTATCTTTTATGCCTTTATATATTGTCCTTTGCTTTTATTTTTGTGAAGCACATTGAATTGCCTTTGTGTATGAAATGCGCTATACAAATAAACTTGCCTTGCCTTGCCTTGCCTTACAACAATTTTTTTTTAATAGTGAAATCTATTGACCGTCCCGCATTGAAAACACTGGTCGACGCCCACTTCCGACGAGAACAATTTCCGTGAAATTTTAATATTGCGAAAACAAATCTGAATGAACTCGTCATAGGCCGTTCATGTGAATCTCACCAAATTTGGTATATGTCATCTACAGACAATGCTGACAAAAAGTTATCAAAGGATTTATCTTGAGATAAACCGTTCCGAAGTTACACGTCAATGAACATGTAACACGTAGCTTAAAATTCTTCAAATGGCCGTATCTTGGCTTTTAATTGCTCAAATTTGGTCAACGTTGACATGCCATCTCTAAACAGCTTTCTTTTCATGTGTACAAAATTTTGTGACATTTCATCATAGTGGGCGATGTTTATCGCCGAAGCTAGGTGTTGAAAAACAGTTTTTGTTAAATGACTCGGCAACAATTTTGCCAAAGACAACAATTCTGTGTTAGTATGTAGGTGTTACAGAGGCATATTGACCCAGCCCATAAACTCTCACTTGAAGCATAGCGCCACCTAGTGATATGGGTAAATGCAAAAATTGGAATATTGAGTTGCCAATATCTAGGGACCGAGAAGGTGGGAACTGCCCAAAATACATCAAGCACGATGACCACAAAGACCTCTAACACCACAGAACATGCCATAAAATTTGGTCCATAGAGGGTGCTGTAATTGTACAAAATGTCATTTTGCCTATTATCTAGAGAATGCTAACGTTTACAACCAATTTTTTTAAAATCGTGAAATCTATTGACCCTCACGCATTGAAAACACTGGTCGACGCCCACTTCCAACGAGAACAATTTCCGTGAAATTTTAACATTGCGAAAATGAATCTGAACGAACTCGTCATAGGCCGTTCATGTGAATCTCACCAAATTTGGTATATGTCATCTACAGACAATGCTGACAAAAAATTATCAACGGATTTATCTTGAGATGAATTGTTTCGAAGTTACACATCAATGAACATTTAACACGTAGCTTAATTTCTTCAAAAGTCCATATCTTGGCTTTTAATTGCTCAAATTTGGTCAACGTTGACATGCCATCTCTAACCAGCTTTCTTTTCATGTTTACAAAATTTTGTGACATTTTGTCATAGGGGGCGATGTTTATTGGCGGAGCTAGGTGTCGAAAAACAGTTTTTGTTAAATAACTCGTCAACAATTTTGCCCAAGACAATGATTTTGTGCTAGTATGTCGGTGTTACAGACGCGTATCGACCCAGCCCATAAACTCTCACTTGAAGCATAGCGCCACCTAGTGATAAAGGTATATGCAAAAATTGTGATTTTGAGTTGCCAATATCTTGGACCGAGAAGGTGGGACCTGCGCAAAATAGGTCAGGCACGATCAGCACAAAGACCTCTAAAATCACAGCACGTGCCATACAATTTGGTCCATAGGGAGCGCTGTAATTGTACAAAATGTTATTTTGCCTATTATCTAGAGAATGCTAACGTTTACAACCAATTTTTTTTTAATCGTGAAATCTATTGAACCTCACGCATTGAAAACACTGGTCGACGCCCACTTCCAACGAGAACAATTTCCGTGAAATTTTAACATTGCGAAAATGAATCTGAACGAACTCATCATAGGCCGTTCATGTGAATCTCACCAAATTTGGTATATGTCATCTACAGACAATGCTGACAAAAAGTTTTCAAAGGATTTATCTTGAGATGAATCGTTTCGAAGTTACACGTCAATGAACATTTAACACGTAGCTTAATTTCTTCAAAAGTCCATATCTTGGCTTTTAATTGCTCAAATTTGGTCAAAGTTGACATGCCATCTCTAAACAGCTTTCTGTTCATGTGTACTAAATTTTGTGACATTTCGTCATAGGGGGCGATGTTTATTGGCGAAGCTAGGTGTTAAAAAACTGTTTTTGTTAAATAACTCGTGAACAATTTTGCTCAAGACAACAATTTTGTGTTAGTATGTCGGTGTTACAGAGACGTATCGACCCAGCCCATAAACTCTCACTTGAAGCATAGCGCCACCTAGTGATATGGGTAAATGCAAAAATTGGGATTTTGATTTGCCAATATCTTGGACCGAGAAGGTGGGATCTGCGCAAAATACGTCATGCACGATCACCACAAAGACCTCTAACACCACAGAACATGCCATAAAATGTGGTCTATAGGGGGCGCTGTAATTGTACAAAATGTCATTTTGCCTATTATCTAGAGAATGCTAACCTTTACAACCAATTTTTTTAAAATCGTGAAATCTATTGACCCTCACGCATTGAAAACACTGGTCGACGCCCACTTCTAACGAAAACAATTTCCTTGAAATTTTAACATTGCGAAAACGAATCTGAACCTCTAACACCACAGAACATGCCATAAACTTTGGTCTATAGGGGGCGCTGTAATTGTAGAAAGTGTCATTTTGCCTATTATCTAGAGAATGCTTACGTTTACAACGTTGGCCATATCTGATCATTTTTGTGTTTTCTTTGATGTTTGTATGTCCCCTCACATTCAAAACAGGTCTATGTCTGTAAGAAGGAGAGTCATAAATAATGGCACAGGTCTTCTTTTTGAGCAGGCACTCTCACATACTCCAAGTCAACCATCAGACTGCGCAGACGATTTAATGATACATTTTAATTCTAGGATGACACATATTATGGATAATATTGCCCCTTTAAAAACCAAAAGAGTTACTGACAATCGAAAAGCACCCTGGAAACTGAATTCAGTGGTTAAACTGCTAAAGAGAGAGTGTAGAAAGTCTGAAAGAATGTGGCGTAAATCTAAACTTCAGATTCATTATCAAATTCATAAAGAGATGCTGGGTAAATACAATTTGGAAATCTCTAAAGCAAGACAGTCCTTCTTCTCTAACATCATAAATAGGAATATCAACAATGCCCGTGTGCTATTTTCTACTGTTGAGAAGTTAACAAATCCCTCATCACAGCTGCCTCCTGAGCTTTCCTCGGTTAATAAATGCAATGACTTTGCATCTTTTTTCAAAGGAAAAATTGATAAAATATGACTGAATATAGCTTCCCAATTGCAAATAGTTCAAAATCTGGAACCACTGGCTGTAGAGAGAGGGGACCTCAACCTAATGCCAACATTTGACTTATTTGACTATGAAACCCTTGAAAAAACGTACAAAATCTCAGTTCTTCCACATCTTAACTGGATATTTTGCCCACAATTTTTTTCAAATCTGTTCTTCATCTTATATCAGCCGATGTACTTCAGATTATAAATACATCACTACAGACTGGCATATTTCCTTCCTCTTTAAAAAATGCAGTTGTAAAACCCTTACTGAAAAAGAATAACCTTGATAGTTCAGTGCTTAATAACTACAGGCCCATATCCAATTTACCATTTATTCGAAAAATAATCGACAAAATTGTTTTTAATCAATTAACTGCCTTTCTTGCATCAAATAGCTGTTTTGATAAGTTTCAGTCAGGTTTCCGTGCCAATCATAGCACTGAAACAGCTCTTATTAAGGTCATAAATGATATACGTCTTAATTCTGATGTTGGCAAAACATCAGTCTTGGTGTTACTGGACCTTAGTGCACCCTTTGACACTGTTGATCACTGCATATTACTACATCGACTGGAACATTGGGTTGGATTCACTGGTACAGTTATCAATTGGTTAAAATCATACTTACAACAAAGGAGCTTTTTTGTTGCTATTGGAAACTGTACCTCAGCATCTATGTCCTTGACCTGTGGTGTCCCACAGGGGTCAATCCTTGGACCATTACTATTCAACCTTTATATGCTTCCGCTTGGGCAAATCATCAAAAACAACTTAGTCAATTACCACAGTTATGCTGACGACACCCAAGTTTACTTAGCTCTGTCACCCAATGACTATACCCCCCTTGAGTCTCTCTGTGGGTGTATCGATCAAATCAACAACTGAATGTCACACAATTTTCTTCAGC
Organism: Coilia nasus; assembly: GCA_027475355.1. Taxonomy (NCBI): domain Eukaryota; kingdom Metazoa; phylum Chordata; class Actinopteri; order Clupeiformes; family Engraulidae; genus Coilia; species Coilia nasus. The sequence goes on from CM050221.1 coordinate 1,096,933, forward strand.
TGAACGCAGATAAAACTGAAGTAATTGTATTTAGGAAAAAGGAAGACAGACGTAGGATCACCACTGCTCTTGAGACTAAGGGGCTTAAAGCAAAAGATACTGTTAAAAATCTTGGTGTCTTTATTGACAATGAACTAACATTCAACAGTAACAAGAAAGCAATCACTAAATCTGCATTCTATCACCTAAAAACATTGCTAAACTCAGAGGTCTTATGTCAAAACAAGATCTAGAAAAACTTGTACATGCCTTTATTTCCAGTAGGGTTGATTACTGTAATGGCCTTTTCACAGGCCTTCCTAAAAAGACCATCAAACAGCTTCAACTGATCCAAAATGCAGCAGCAAGGGTTCTTACAAGAACAAAAAGATCTGACCACATCACTCCAGTTTTAAGGTCCCTGCACTGGCTCCCAGTAAGTTATAGAATTGACTTTAAGGCATTGCTTCTTGTGTTTAAATCATTAAATGGGATGGGACCCAATTACCTATTGGATATGTTTCAGTTATACGCACCAACTAGGTCTCTGAGATCACTTCATAAAAATATGTTGGTAGAACCTGCTGTTAGAACAAAATGTGGTGAAGCAGCTTTCAGCTGCTATGCTGTAAAGCTCTGGAACCAACTTCCAGAAGGCATTAAAAATGCTCCTACTGTTGGCAGTTTCAAGTCTAGACTTAAGACCAAACTGTTTTCAGATGCTTTCTGTTAATGATTTTTACTAAATTTATTTTTATTTTGTGTGTTTTTTATGCTTTTATATCTTTTATGCTTTTATACTTACTTTATCTTTATCTTTTATGCCTTTATATATTGTCCTTTGCTTTTATTTTTGTGAAGCACATTGAATTGCCTTTGTGTATGAAATGCGCTATACAAATAAACTTGCCTTGCCTTGCCTTACAACATTTTTTTTTTATAGTAAAATCTATTGACCGTCCCGCATTGAAAACACTGGTCGACGCCCACTTCCGACGAGAACAATTTCCGTGAAATTTTAATATTGCGAAAACAAATCTGAATGAACTCGTCATAGGCCGTTCATGTGAATCTCACCAAATTTCGTATATGTCATCTACAGACAATGCTGACAAAAAGTTATCAAAGGATTTATCTTGAGATAAACCGTTTCGAAGTTATACGTCAATGAACATTTAACACGTAGCTTAATTTCTTCAAAAGTCCATATCTTGGCTTTTAATTGCTCAAATTTGGTCAACGTTGACATGCCATCTCTAAACAGCTTTCTTTTCATGTGTACAAAAGTTTGTGACATTTCGTCATAGTGGGCGATGTTTATCGCCGAAGCTAGGTGTTGAAAAACAGTTTTTGTTAAATAACTTGGCAACAATTTTGCCAAAGACAACGATTTTGTGTTAGTATGTAGGTGTTACAGAAGCATATTGACCCAGCCTATAAACTCTCACTTGAAGCATAGCGCCACCTAGTGATAAAGGTATATGCAAAAATTGTGATTTTGATTTGCCAATATCTTTTACCGAGAAGGTGGGAACTGCGCAAAATATGTTAGGCACGATCAGCACAAAGACCTCTAAAACCACAGCACGTGCCATACAATTTGGTCCATAGGGGGCGCTGTAATTGTACAAAATGTCCTTTTGCCTATTATCTAGAGAATGCTAACGTTTACAACCAATTTTTTTAAATCGTGAAATCTATTGACACTCACGCATTGAAAACACTGGTCGACGCCCACTTCCAATGAGAACAATTTCCGTGAAATTTTAACATTGCGAAAATGAATCTGAACGAACTCGTCATAGGCCGTTCATGTGAATCTCACCAAATTTCGTATATGTCATCTACAGACAATGCTGACAAAAAGGTATCAAAGGATTTATCTTGAGATGAATCGTTTCGAACTTACACGTCAATGAACATTTAACACGTAGCTTAATTTCTTCAAAAGTCCATATCTTGGCTTTTAATTGCTCAAATTTGGTCAAAGCTGACATGCCATCTCTAAACAGTTTTCTGTTCATGTGTACTAAATTTTGTGACATTTCGTCATAGGGGGAGATGTTTATTGGCGAAGCTAGGTGTCGAAAAACAGTTTTTGTTAAATAACTCGTCAACAAATTTTGCCCAAGACAACGATTTTGTGTTAGTATGTCGGTGTTACAGAGACGTATCGACCCAGCCCATAAACTCTCACTTGAAGCATAGCGCCACCTAGTGATATGGGTAAATGCAAAAATTGGGATTTTGAGTTGCCAATATCTTGGACCAAGAAGGTGGGAACTGCGCAAAATATGTCATGCACGATGACCACAAAGACCTCTAACACCACAGAACATGCCATAAAATTTGGTCTATAGGGGGCGCTGCAATTGTAGAAAATGTCATTTTGCCTATTATCTAGAGAATGCTAACATGGTATCGTGAAATCTATTGACCCTCACGCATTGAAAACTCTGGTCGACGCCCATTTCCACCGAAAACTATTTCCGTGAAATTTTAACGTTGCGAAAACTAATCTGAACGATCTCGTCATAGGCCGTTCATGTGAATCTCACCAAATTTGGTATATGTCATCTACAGACAATGCTGACAAAAAGTTATCAAAGGATTTATCTTGAGATAAACTATTCCGAAGTTACACGTAAATGAACAAATAACACGTAGCTTAAAATTCTTCAAATGCCCATATCTTGGCTTTTAATTGCTCAAATTTGGTCAAAGTTGACATGCCATCTCTAAACAGTTTTCGTTTCATGTGTACTAAATTTTGTGACATTTCGTCATGGGGGCAATGTTTATTGGCAAAGCTAGGTGTCATAAAACAGTTTTTCTTAAATAACTCGTCAAGAATTTTGCCCAAGACAACGATTTTGTGTTAGAATATGTTGTTTTCTCAGAGAAATAGTCAGGAGGGAGTTTGCTGTTCATAGGTCTTTATTTGCATTCACCGAGAGGACAACTTGACCACAACAGAAGCATCTCCTAGCCATCCTGACCTTCAGCTCTATACTGACTCCTTTTATACTAAACCCATCAGTATCATATTAACTAATGCCCAAATTCAGACACAGTGGGCTTACCACTTGTTAAACTTACAAGGATGACTCCCCTAGGAAACCCCTAGGTAATGGTTTTCTCCTGTCAGCAGTTTCTCTGCTGAGTCTCCAGTAAGCCTACACACATTATATTCCTGTTAGACAGACTCTTAGGCTCTACTCACCGAAATTACAACATATTCCTCCCTTTTTCGGAAGCCTATGCTTCTCGAAATCCAATAAACAGCATTTTATATCATTATCACAGCACACAACATGCGATCACCCAAATTTTTCGGATGATAATCTTATCTGACTATCTGCAGAATATCCCTTAACCATTGAGACCTCAGGCCAGTGGGGCGATAAAAAACTCTGCTTACAGTATTTTAACCTGGGCTTTCATGACTTTGGATTAATACATGGAAGAAATCTAATTTGAGCCCTCATTTGTCCAAGGGTGCTCGGTGGGACAGGGGCTCGCAGAGCTACCCCCAGGTTGACTATCGGGACCGGATTCTGGACCGGCTTCCGTACTTTCAATGGTGGCCTCATCTCGCCTTTGCGACAAGGAGGACATGTCTGTTCCTGACGCGGAGGCGTGGTGACTACCTGTTGGTTCACTTCCACTACCCATGTCAACTGAGGCTGGTCCAGCCCTCCAGCTTGACCACTTGAACCAACCCCTCCGTCAGCGGGTAACGACTGCGAATCCGTCGCATCTGGCGAATACCCTCTGAGCCATTGCTGCTTTAACGAACAGAAGGCTTTTTCACTGAGTATGGTTGGTCCTTATCCTGTGGGGAAGGAGCTCTGGAACATAAATTCAAATGATACCAATTTTTTGAGCCCTTAACTTGTACAGCAGTTGGAGTAGCCTGTACAACCTCGTATGGTCCCTCAGCACGAGGCTCCAAACAAGTTCTTTTAATAGCCTTAATATAAACCCAATCCCCAACTCTGACAGGCATTTCGTTAGTAGCATTCCGTCTTTCCTCACACGTAACGGCTTGATCTCGAATTGCAACATGAATATGAAGCAACTGTTCCAAATAATGTTTTATTTCAAGTTTCAACTGATCTAATGAAGGTCCTCTGCCATTCCTACGAATACGCGGCGTAGGCATCGGGCATCCAAAAAGCATTTCCGCTGGAGTTAAATGTGTTACACGATGTTCCTGAGTCCTCATATGCATAAGGGCAATAGGGAGTGCATCCAACCAATTAAGACTAGTACTTGCGCAAATCTTAGCAATTTTATTTTATTTAGTACCATTTGCTCTTTCTACAATACCTTGACTCTGAGGGTGATACCCACACCCAAACTTTTGCTTAATTCCCAAAGCTTGACCTATTTTAGCCCATGTTTTATCTGTAAACGCCTTTCCATTATCAGACAACATAATTTCAGGTATACCAAAACGAGGAATTAATTCCCGTGTAAAAAACGTAATCACAGTAGCTTCATTTTGTTCCGGGCTTTCACAAGCCTCAACCCATCGTGAGAACCTACAAACTACTACCAACACATAACGATATCTCTTTACTGTTTTAATCATATCAATATAGTCAATAACCACATGCTTAAAAGGTCCTTCGGGAACTGGAAACCAGGCCAACGGATTAGTTGGAATGCCCTTCCTAATATTATGCATATGACATATGGAACATCGTTGCAATACGTGATCAACCATATCATTCATACACGGAGACCAAAACCCCAAGACACAAATTCTTCTCAACACCTCCCTTTTAGACTCCTGGCCTACATCATGCACATCAGACATCAACATTCCAAGCAATGTTAGTGGTGCAACCATAAGTCCTTCGTGATCTGGTCCCCTAGTCCAGCCCTTGTCTACCCATGAAGACTTCTCGACCGCCGAGGCAATTTGCTGAAGACGAATAACATCATCCAAAGACGGTTTAGGCTGTAAAACATTCAAGGGTGCTTGAACCCCAAGGCGAGAAGAGCCCTCTGATGTTCACTCACATGCATACGCCCAACACTCCAGACAGCTGCGCAACAAAGCGGCTCGTGGGCATGGAAATGTCCTGGGGTGTCTGACAAATTACACCACCTGCATGAATTAGTGTATGCATAAGGACATAAATACGGACAAGAAACCTTACTTGATGATTGTCCACTCTTAGTTGCATCATCAAGAGATATTGAATGTAATACATGCATCATTCCCCGTTTGCATGGTGAATCAAATTCTCTAGCCTTTAATGCTGCATCCTTTGCTATTTTATCTGCTAAAGCATTGCCTCGTGTAATTAAATCATCCCCCTTTTTATGCGCCCGACACTTACAAATAGCCAAACGAACAGGTGACATCATAGCAGTTAATAACAGCTGTATTTGATCCAAATGTTGAATTGGAGAGCCATCTGATTTTTTAAACCCCCTCTGTTTCCATTGAGCCCCATGGACATGACAAACATTATGTGCATATGCGCTATCAGTAAAGATAGTAGCGTGTTGACCATCGGCTAACAAACAAGCCTCAGTAAAAGCCTTTAACTCTGCCAATTGTGCTGAACAAGGTTGCTTACAAGGAATGCACATTACGACTTGAAACGTCTCTACTTCCTTTAACTGAATAACGCTAAATCCTGCACACGTCTTATTGTCATAATTATGGCTGGAACCATCCACAAAAAACACCAAACCAGATTCAAGAGGTTCACTTTCTAAATCCGCGCGTAATTTAGAAAAGACTAAAGAATCTGCTACACATTCATGAGGAGTTCCTTCATAATCCAAGGGAATCCTATCTGCTGGATTAGTTGCCATATCACATGTCTCAATAGTAACATCTGGACAAAAAGACAAATCATTATTTTTAACTGTCTCTGAGGCGTAAGACAAAATCTTCCTTGCTCAACCAATTGTGAAATGGCGTGAGCTGTATAAATCGTAATTGGCCATCCATTTGTTATACCTATTACTTTAACATATGCCATATAAACAGCTTCAACACCCTGATAACAAGGTGGATAACCCTGAGCCACATCATCCAATTTAGAACAATAATATGCTAATGCTTGTTTTGCCTTTCCTTTACACTGGGCTTGAGTTAATATGCCAGTCATGTAAGCATCACAACCTTATTCCTTTTTAACAGCTACATAAAGATGAAAGGGCAGTTCATAATTGGGAAGCGCTAACGCAGGTGCTCTTTGAAGTTCCATTTTTATTAAAGTAAACGCCTGTTCACCATCAATGGTCCAAGTTAAAGATGTATGCAATCCTCCCGCTGTTGCGGCAGCAATCATTGCGTGGAGTGGAGCTATTTTGTACTCATGACATTCAATCCATTCACTACTAAACCCAACTAACCCAATAAATGTCATCATTTGTTTAATTGTTTGTGGTTTAGGTACCTGTATTATTGTTTTTACCTGATCATGAGCTATACCACGCTATCCCTGCGAAATAGTTCGTCCCAAGTATGTTACTTCGGTTTCAACAAACTGTAACTTCTTCCGTGACACCTTGTGCCCGCCTTCTGCCAATGTCTGTAATAACAATAAGGTATCTTTTTCACATGTTTTTGCGTCTGGTGAACATACAATTAAATCATCCACGTATTGTAAGAGGGTACTGGTACATGAAAGATGTTTCAAATCTTCCTTTAATACCTGATTGAACACCGTAGGCGAGATTTTTAATCCCATCGGGAGACGCGTGTATTGATAATAAGTATCCAAGTACCCCACACAAACCCTTGCTATTTTCAGCTAACGGAACCGTATAAAAGGCTGACACAAGGTCACAAACAGAAAAATATTTTGCTGATGGCAGCACATTTGTCAAAAGTGATGTTGGCGAAGTGATATAATTAGGAATATCTACCAACAGTTGATTAAGCGAGCAAATATCAATCAAAAGTCTCCAATTAACTTTATCCGCTTTCTGAATTGAAAAAATTGGTGAATTAGCAAGAGGCCTATTTACAGGTTCAATTACTTTAGCCTTCAAAAGGTTGTTTATTATACTACGTAATCCAATTGCTGCTTCTGGCGAAACAGGATATTGGCGATGGAAGGGCAGTATTGCACCTGGTTTTACATGTAACTCAACGGGACTGGCAGATTTAACAAGTCCTACGTCACTGTCATTTGTTGGCCACACACAGTCCGGAACTTGTCTCAAGATTTTGTCTTTATAGTTACCTTTTCCCTCTGCTTGTAACATCATTTTCCACGGCGAATACGGTTAGTCATATTGAAGTCGTCTCATCTCTAATACGGTTAACGGCTGATGCCACTGCGTTTTCCAACATCTATATCCCACTCCTGGAAATTTTCAATATAAACAGTAAGGGTTTTTAAAGGGACACTCGTGTACAATCATATCCATATCGAAATTAATCCGTTCGTCATCGTTAACATTTTTATCAGCTAATTCCACTAAATGAGGCGTACCCCTAAGTTCCAATTCTTCAGAAACTTTTACAAGTACACCATCTTTTGAAATCAGCTTACAGCCTTTGCCACTAAAAGGCCAAGTAGTTAAAAATGCTCTCATCATCATATCTCCCACATGCCTCACTCGATAACCTTTACCAATAGCAAGAACAATATGAGTTACAGTATGAGGTATATCAAAATGTTGGACTAACGTTTCATCCATGAGAAGGACAAACATCCCCACTCCTTCAGGTCCAACAACAATGTCTTTTACAGACAAGGAGTAATTCTGCTGAAAGGGCACTTCTTCCTGCCACTTACATTCAACAGAGTCATCCATTAAGGGGTCAACTTTCAAAGTACAATGTACTGGATAATAAGAAAAACATAACTCGGAATTGTGTTCGTTAATAACACATTCCCATTTTTCCCATAACTGTTTCAACGTACTAACATCAAAATTAGAAATCCAATAAACACGCATCACTGATAAAGAATGAGACACTTCTGCATCAGCCTGCAGGGAGACATATGCACCACAGGACCACCCACAGACACCCTCTGAGAAGTACACTCTTTTTTTAGACCTAATTTGCACAGTGCGTCGCAGCCCAGAAGATTTACAGGGGTTGAGGAAGACAACAATATTGGCATGACTGTGGTATGTGTTCCTACCTGAACTGTGACTAGTGCAGAAAATGGAAGTAATTGGACTTAGAAATATTAACACAAGTGGCTCCAGTATCAACTAATAATGATAGTGTATGACCTTGTATTATTGCAGAAATATGTGGTTCCTCATCTGGTCCCTGCGTTACCTGACAGACTGTATCTAATTCAGAAGTTAGTCAATATTGCCCCATGGGATCAAAATTCACAGGTGATTGATCCTGACCCACAGTAATCCTACCCCCGCCACAGGCTGTTGGCGATTTGGGCACGAGAAGGAAAGATGTCCAATGCCACCACAAAGCCAGCACTGAGGATTTTGAGGGTTCATTTGCGCGAAACCTCTACCACGGCCTCGTCCGCGCATCCATCCTCTGGCCCTTCGTAGGAAGGGCATGGCCACTGGGTTACGTAATTGCCAAGCAGCTGGTAACTCCTGCTGAAGCTGTGACTGCGGTGAAGGAGACACACATGGTAATGAGTTCGGAGCAATATTGGGAGGTGCAGTGACTGGAGCAGTCCCACTAACGACCACAGTCGCTTGTGTCTTTTTAGGATGTTTCAATTCCTCAAGTTGTTGCTGCATCCTGTTGATCACGCCTACCCTCAGCCCTTCTGTACTGGGTAACAAAATGAGTGACAGCTTGTCGAAACTCATCCTTTGACATTGTAAGTAGTCGCCAGTCACTCTCAAGCTGGGACTTTACAGGGGCTGGAAGTGCGTCTAACACAGCATGATTGTCATTGGGATCAGACTCCAAGCGACAACGCCAAAGCGCATTTGCAGATTCAATAAAGGCTGTAGGATTTTCTTAAGGCTTAAGCTTGTCCAACGTTAATGCAGTAGCTGGACAACGATTTGGATAGGCAGCTCGCAAGGCAGTCCAGACTGGTGTGATATTTCGTGAACAAAAAGTGGTCAGTTGCAGGGTCGCCCACTATCGAATCCAAGTCAACCTTGCGCAATGCATCAGTCAAGGCATCCTTGCCGATGATAATTCCAAGCAAATACTTAATGTCCCCGAGGGCAAGTGTCTGCCCCTCAGTCTGGTCTTCAAATTTCATAATCCACGCACCCGCTCCCTCCTGCAGCGATGACAAACGTGAGATAAGACCCTGCACGTCAGTATGTCCCCAGGGCTGGTAATGCGAACCAGAACCCTTAACAATAATGGGCATTTGTGTACCAAATGGGTGAATGTTCTTAACTAAACCCTTCTTGAATGATGTCAGTCTTTGTTTATATGTGTTTGCATCCCTTAATTTACCAAGGGTGTTTTTCATTTTATCATATAGTAACGGAGCCATTAGTGTTGCTTTATCATCTTTCTCGTCCTCCCCTTCCTCATCCGTGCTAGCGGTGACGTAGCTATGCAAATTCTCAACATTCGCCTCATTCTGATCCTGTAACAAAACGGTGAGTGAAGCGCCCTGTGGCGTATGTCCCTTCAAATAGCTACGCTGCACAGAAAGTGTGCACAAATCCTCATCTGTCACGGCTTTGCCACAACACTTCTTATACACTTCTATAGCTGTATGAATCAATCCAGTCAAACTCTTAACATGGGTCTGATGACTCACGACATCCTTCGAATACTCAAAGGTAGATGGTCCGAGTTCTACTCTGGTCCGTTCTGCTTTAATAGTATCAATAAGGGTTAAAATAGTTGGTGGTGACAAACCTCCTTTTCTTGCTACAGAAACATATTTCTCTAATTTAGCATAAACAGTACGCCTTTTTTTCCAGAATTGGCCAATAACTGCACGATCACTTTTAACCTTTTTTGCTGACGTCTGTACATCCTGTGCAAGCTTTTTTAATTCTTGCTCTAATTCAAATTCAACTTCCTTACTTTCTTCTGAAACGTTATCACCAATCGTACACCGTAGTTGTTCAACTCTACTCCAATCCTCCTCATCTAATCCATAACGCACTCTTTTAGAAATTACAGTAGGAGAAGCTAATTCCTCTCCATCCTGTTTTAACTCCTGTAAATGTATAGATTCTGGCGACAACGCTGCAGCCTGATCAGCTGGTACTGAGTGACGGGCATTCAGAGGTAAATGGCCTTGATGCTTTGACAGCTGTTCCCTTAACTCATCTACTGGAAGTGAGTGAGCTATGTCAGAGCGCGGCGACATCGAGCCTGAAACGCATAGTTGTGAAGTTTGACCATGGCGAGATGGAGATACGGAAACTTTAATTTAGGCGAAATATTTTTAATCTGATGCTACATCTTGTACACAATGCAAAAGTTCTTCGTGAGGTGGAACCATTTCCTCAGGGACATCTACCTGTCCTTTAAACTTCAACTGAGGATATACACCAGCATCTTTGTTTAATACGGGAAGCAGAGTTTTTGCATCATTATACGGAGGTGGTTTAACCCCCACGTTCTCCTTTGGTGTGTCCTTTTTAAATATAGCTGCTCCACACTCCTTCATATTAGGTTGCGAACTCATAGCCAAGTCAATAAACAATTTTAATATGTCTAATTCATTTTGTCTTTTCATTTGCCGAACCTTCGATTTATCCGTACATTTATAATCATTGATTTTACCTTCTAATTGTACTAAAATTCTAAGATCCAACGTTCCCATTTTGGGCCATGGATCACAGTCCTTTTTCGTACGCTTTTCCCATTTAGCACTAATTTTTCGAATGAGCTTTTCAGCAATCCTATTTTTACATATTACTTGCTCAAGCGGCATCAGTTCCCTTGTATGCTGCTCCTCCATCTTTCTACAGCACAGTAATCCAACAACCGCTATCGTGTAATCCACAAAACAACTTACAGCTGGATGTCACCTTGTTCGCTATGCTTGTGCAAGATCACAAAAAGGTTAGTTTTGGAGATGTTTAATTACCACTCGTCCCTGTCGTCGTTTCCAATGGCAAACGAATAGCTGTGGTATTCTTCAAATCCGTCCGTTTTACAAATCTGAAATAAACAATTACAACTATTACAACATATTTTATATTGTAAGCTTTTCTCCACTTTCCTTTCTCTTATTTTTGTTATTATTTTTATATTTTTATTTCTCTTGTATATATATAGGTCAATATTTACTTCGCCATCCTCCCCACTTTCCAGCTATGCAGTGATAAAGAAATAGCTGGACCAATAAAGGGTTAGCATCTTTAAAAAAATAAAAGTTACATCACCCTGAATGATTCAGTCGCTCTACATGCACAAGGCAGCGAGAAAAGAAGTGACAGCTGTTCGCGCTAAACAACCACACCTCAGCTTCCAGCACCACAGACCTGAGGCGACACATAAATCATTCCATCCCAAGTTAGAGACACACAGTTGACACTCCAAAGGGCACATGCAAGCATAGGCGCCTTTGGCCAGGATAGAAGAGACGGCGAGTGGCGACCTTGTCACCCCAGACAGGCGTCATGAACCTGCAAGCATCCCCGTCAGGCAAGATGCGTATTTCGAACTCTGGAGGCAGGGAAATACAAATGTTAATACAAAAATACAGTTACAACGTAAGGTACTATGCTTCACAAAAGAATAGTTTCCTTACTCAGAAAGATTTAACGCTCATATGAAACACAAAGCATTCATTCTATGAGCAGAAACATTGACGCCAAATATGTAGTTTTCTCAGAGAAATAGTCAGGAGGGAGTTTGCTGTTCATAGGTCTTTATTTGCATTCACCGAGAAGACAACTTGACCACAACAAAAGCATCTTCTAGCCATTCTAACCTTCAGCTCTATACTGAATCCTTTTATACTAAACACATCAGTATCATATTAACTAGTGCCCAAATTCAGACACAGTGGGCGTACCACTTGTTAACTTTACAAGGATGACTCCCAACATAGCAAAAACCTTCTCCTGTCAGCAGTTTCTCTGCTAAGTCTCCAGCAAGCCTACACACATTCTATTCCTGTTACACAGACTCTTAGGCTCTACTCACAGAAATTACAACATATGTCAGTGTTACAATGGCGTATCGACACAGCCCATAAACACCCACTTGAAGCATAGCGCCACCTCGTGATAAGGGTATATGCAAAAATTTGAATTTTGAGTTGCCAATATCTTGGACCGAGAAGGTGGGAACTGCACAAAATATGTCATGCACGATCAGCACAAAGACCTCTAAAACCACAGCACGTGCCATACACTTTGGTCCATGGGGGGCTGTAATTGTACAAAATGTCATTTTGCCTATTATCTAGAGAATGCTAACGTTTACAACCAATTTTTTTTTATTGTGAAATCTATTGACCCTCACGCATTGAAAACACTGGCCGACGCCCACTTCCAACGAGAACAATTTCCGTGAAATTTTAACATTGAGAAAACGAATCTGAACGAACACGTCATAGGCCGTTCATGTGAATCTCACAAAAGTTGGTATATGCCATCTACAGACAATGCGGACAAAAAGTTATCAAAGGATTTATCTTGAGATAAACCGTTTCGAAGTTACACGTCAATGAACATTTAATACGTAGCTTAAATTCGTAGCTTGGACCGAGAAGGTGGGAACTGCACAAAATACGTCATGCACATCAGCACAAAGACCTCTAAAACCACAGCACGTGCCATACAATTTGGTCCATAGGGGGCGCTGTAATTGTACAAAATCTCATTTTGCCTATTCCTTGCCTTCACAAATCACTCCTACACAACTCCTACTCCACTACACACAATGTCATTCAAAACCCACATCCATGTCCACTTCCAGAAAATCATTTCCACAGAAATTCTCACCTCACAACACTGCTCTACCACACACTCATCATACCAACAGTTCCTACATTTCAATATACTGCGGCGGTCATACCATGTACCGCTATGCGGTACATCTAGTTATTATTATTATTAGCCTACAATGGAGCCCTGGAAATTAATGAATGAACAACCAATTCGTTCGGCAAACAGATCGCAATGTATTGATAATCACCTCAGTATTTACACGCAGTAACAGCTCAGCTGCTGTTTTTATCTCCAGCACGCCACTAACTAACTATACAAACACCTTCACCAGTCAAAGCAATTCCCTTTCAACCCTCGCCGCAGCCCCAACAGTTCAGTGCAACCCATTCCGACCCAAATCAGTTCGTGATAAAAGAAAAAACAAGACACATTCACAGCTCGTTCAGTCCAAATGCAATCTTAGGTTCTGCAACACTTCATAGACACTGACGAGAAGTCGCTCCTTGAAAAGTAAACAAAAGGGCGCAATCTTACCAGATTGAAGCGAGAGGGAAAATCTCTGCTACAGCCAACGCCACATAAATCTGTTTAACCTCCGGCCACTGCAACACAACACACCCACCAACACCTCCGTGTCTGTCAGACTGTGGAACTGCTGACCCTGATGTGTGTAGTTTAAAAGGAGTCAGAATAGAGCTGAAAGTGAGGATGGCTAGGAGATGCTTCTGTTGCGGTCAGCTTCCTCTTGATGAACACGAATAAAGACCTGTTGTCACGGTGTCACTCTGGGCTGGGATTTTTTCATGTGTATTTTTCGCTATTACCCTCTTGTTTGTCAATTAGGTTCACTCCCCGTGTTGTCTGCTGACTCTCTGCACCTGTACTTCTGTGTTTAGACCCTCACCAGATTATCTCGCTTCACGATCGCTGTAATCATTCTCACCTGCACTCCCTGATTTGTGACAATCACGAGTTCATTCAATCATCCTACTCACCTGCATTCCTCGTTCACGCTTGTTTAGTTCCCAGGGTTTCTACTACTTATACTCACCTCTCTTTCACTCCTTGTCAGTCCGTCTGCGAACCCACGGTGTATTCCTCGGCAAGCTTTTTGACTCCTGGCTTTTCTCTGTCTGCGTAGCAGTTCTCCCGGTGTCCGTCTGTTCCCTGTTTGTTCCTGTTTTCCCTGTCTGTTTATTTCCAGTCTTCGGTTGCCGACTCCTGCCTGTCCCCGACTCTGCTTGGCTCTCCCGCTCCTGGCTACGACTTCGGATTGTCCCTGGCTCTCCCTGGCTCTTCAGTCCTCCGGTGCCGACCCCTGCCTGTCCCTGGTTCTGCTCTTCGCTTCAGCCCCGGTGTACGACTCCTGCTCGTCCTCGACACTGCTCTACTCTCCAGCTCTGGTGAACAACTCCTGCCCGTCCTCGACACTGCTCTACGCTCCAGCCCTGGTGAACGACTCCTGCCCGTCCTCGACACTGCTCTACGCTCCAGCCCTGGTGAACGACTCCTGCCCGTCCTCGACACTGCTCTACGCTCCAGCCCCGGTGAACGACTCCTGCCCATCCTCGACCCTGCTCCACGCTCCTGCCCTGGTGAACGACTCCTGCCTGCCCCCGACCAAGCTCCGCTCTTCTGCCCCTGGTACCAACCATCGCCTGCCCACGACTCTTCGCCTGCTTCCGGGAGTGGGTTTTCACCGCCCGTCTGCCTGGGTGTTTCGCCGCGCCCTTGTGGATACCTACCTGCTCTCCAGAGCTGTTGACTTTGTCCCTTTTCCCCCAACCCTCAATAAACTTCTCTTGAGATTACGCTTTTGGGTCTACCTGTCTGTCTGTCCGGGATCCGTGACAGTACGGACTGACCAGGAAATGGACCCAGCGAACCTCAACATGGACCAGGATCTGTCTCCCGAGCCCCTGTCCGCGATTCAAAGACTAGAGAACTCCGAAAGAGAGCTGGGCCGTGTCACCGGTGACGTAGCTTCTCTAATGGGAACTACTGATCATATACGGCAGCTGGTTTTGCTGCTCCAACAGCAAGGAGCAGCTCAGGCTCAGCAGCTCGCCCAGCGAGGGGACTTAACGACATCACCATTAAGAACTTAAGAACTTAACGACTTAACTACCGGGGACTTAAAGACATCACCATTAAGAATAGGTACCCTCTGCCACTCCTCGCCAGCACTTTTGAGTCTCTCCAGGGGGCCACGGTCTTCACAAAACTTGACCTACGAAACGCCTATCATCTTGTTCGTATCCGGGAGGGCGACGAGTGGAAGACGGAGTTCAACACTCCTAACGGCCATTATGAGTACCTGGTCATGCCGTTCGGGCTCACCAATGCCCCCGCCGTTTTCCAAGGACTGGTAAATGACGTATTAAGAGATGTGTTGGACAGATTTGTGTTCATTTACCTTGACGACATTTTAATATTCTCAAGAGACATTGAAGAACATAAACAGCACGTTCGACTAGTCCTCCGTCGTCTCCTGGAGAATTCGCTGTTTGTCAAAGCCGAAAAGTGTGAATTCCACGTTAAGACCGTGGCCTTCCTGGGTTACATCGTGGCAGAGGGTGCCATACAGATGGACCCGGCGAAGGTGTCTGCTGTCACCTCCTGGCCAACCCCTGAAAACCGCAAGCAGCTTCAACAGTTCTTGGGATTCGCAAATTTTTACAGACGGTTTATTCGTAATTACAGCTCTGTAGCTGCCCCGTTGACTGCCCTGACCAGCACTAAGCAGACTTTTTTGTGGACTACCTCGGCTAATAAAGCCTTCTGTCACCTTAAGGACAGGTTCACATCCGCCCCCATCCTCCAAGTGCCTGACCCCGAGAGACAATTTGTAGTGGAGGTAGATGCCTCTGATATTGGGGTCGGGGCTGTACTTTCACAACAGCACCCGGAGGACAACAAGTTGCATCCGTGCGCCTATTTCTCCCGTCGTCTATCTCCTGCGGAGCAAAATTACGACATCGGGGACCGGGGACTCCTCGCCGTTAAATTGGCCCTGGAGGAGTGGCGGCACTGGTTGGAGGGGGCGTCCGTGCCATTTTTAGTCTGGACCGATCATAAGAACCTTGAGTACATCCGGTCTGCCAAGAGACTCAATCCCCGACAGGCTCGGTGGTCATTGTTTTTCTCTCGTTTTAACTTTTCTCTGTCTTTCCGCCTAGGTACCCGTAATATCAAGCCGGACGCCCTCTCCCGCCGCTACCAGAAGGACGATGACAGTCTCCAGGGACCGGTCCCCATCATACCGGAGTCCCGGGTCGTAGCGGCGCTCTCTTGGGACATTGAGAGACAGGTGCAGCAGGCTCTCCGAGACCAGCCCGGACCCAGCGCCTGTCCGGCGGATAGACTGTATGTGCCCGACACTCTCCGCTCCCAGGTCCTGCAGTGGGGGCACGACTCTCTCCTGGCTTGCCATTCCGGAGTTACCCGCACCAGTCAACACATCGCTCAACGATTCTGGTGGCCCAATCTGGACAGGGAGGTTCGGGAGTACGTTCGAGCCTGCCCGGTCTGCAATCGTAACAAGTCTTCTAACAGACCACTCGCGGGCCTTCTCCAGCCCTTGCCCGTTCCCTCTCGCCCTTGGTCTCACATCAGCCTGGATTTTATCACTGGACTGCCTGCCTCAGACGGGAAGACGGTTATCCTCACGGTGGTGGACAGATTCAGCAAGATGGCCCACATCATCCCACTCACCAATCTCCCGTCTGCGAGAGAGACCGCGCAGGCAGTCCAGCTACACATCTTCCGTCTTCACGGCATCCCCACCGATATTGTCTCCGACCGTGGTCCCCAGGCTGCTTGATGGGGATCCCATCTACACGGTGCGTCGTCTACACGGGGCATACACTACCTGGTCGATTGGGAGGGGTACGGTCCGGAGGAGAGGTCGTGGGTCCCGGTGGGCAGAATCCTGGACCGTACCCTCATCACTGACTTCCACCGTGAGCATCCTGATCAGCCAGCCCTCCGTCGGGGCCGCCCCAGGGGTTCCTCTCTGCCCGGTCGGGTACCCCGGCTTCCTGCGCCGGGCCATCCTACCGGTGACGCTGGAGCGGTTCGGGACGAGGAAGCCCAGTTTTCGGACCGTTCAGAGGAGTTCTGATTCCCCCCCTCCCTTCCCGTTGGTTCCCCCTGTGTTGTTTGTTTGTTCGTCTTTTGTTGTTTTTTCCTTTTTTGTTTTTGTTTTTCTGGGACTTCTGGGGCCATCCCTTGGGGGGGTGGGGTTCTGTCACGGTGTCGCTCTGGGCTGGGATTTTTTCATGTGTATTTTTCGCTGTTACCCTCTTGTTTGTCAATTAGGTTCACTCCCCGTGTTGTCTGCTGACTCTCTGCACCTGTACTTCCGTGTTTAGACCCTCACCAGATTATCTCGCTTCACGATCGCTGTAATCATTCTCACCTGCACTCCCTGATTTGTGACAATCACGAGTTCATTCAATCATCCTACTCACCTGCATTCCTCGTTCACGCTTGTTTAGTTCCCGGGGTTTCTACTACTTATACTCACCTCCCTCCTTCACTCCTTGTCAGTCCGTCTGCGAACCCACGGTGTATTGCTCGGCAAGCTTTTTGACTCCTGGCTTTTCTCTGTCTGCGTAGCAGTTCTCCCGGTGTCCGTCTGTTCCCTGTTTGTTCCTGTTTTCCCTGTCTGTTTATCTCCAGTCTTCGGTTGCCGACTCCTGCCTGTCCCCGACTCTGCTTGGCTCTCCCGCTCCTGGCTACGACTTCGGATTGTCCCTGGCTCTCCCTGGCTCTTCAGTCCTCCGGTGCCGACCCCTGCCTGTCCCTGGTTCTGCTCTTCGCTTCAGCCCCGGTGTACGACTCCTGCTCGTCCTCGACACTGCTCTACTCTCCAGCTCTGGTGAACAACTCCTGCCCGTCCTCGACACTGCTCTACGCTCCAGCCCTGGTGAACGACTCCTGCCCGTCCTCGACACTGCTCTACGCTCCAGCCCTGGTGAACGACTCCTGCCCGTCCTCGACACTGCTCTACGCTCCAGCCCCGGTGATCGACTCCTGCCCGTCCTCGACCCTGCTCCACGCTCCTGCCCTGGTGAAAGACTCCTGCCTGCCCCCGACCAAGCTCCGCTCTTCTGCCCCTGGTACCAACCATCGCCTGCCCACGACTCTTCGCCTGCTTCCGGGAGTGGGTTTTCACCGCCCGTCTGCCTGGGTGTTTCGCCGCGCCCTTGTGGATACCTACCTGCTCTCCGGAGCTGTTGACTTTGTCCCTTTTCCCCCAACCCTTAATAAACTTCTCTTGAGATTATGCTTTTGGGTCTACCTGTCTGTCTGTCCGGGAACCGTGACACCTGTGAACAGCAAAACTCTCTCCTGACTATTTCTCTGAGAAAACGACATATTTGGCGTCACGAACGGTTTGCGTTTTTAATTGGGTCCATTTCCCTCTTGGGGCGGGAAGCCTTTGCTTCCATGCTGATTGGCTTGGGTAAGTTAATAAATTAATGTAATTGGCTATTAAGAAATTTTGGGTCCATCGCCCCACGAACTTGTGTGGGAAATAGGAAATGTTCAGGAGGGTTTTTGTGTGTTCATCTTAGTCTTCATCGATAAAACATTAGGTCAAATAGAAGAGGATTTTGTTATTTGTCTGTGGTGCATCCACAGGCTGATTGCAGGTTCTTTTCATGTTGCATGACTCAATATTGTCTTATGTTGTGTCATCTAACTTGCTTCACAGGTTTTAACTGTGTTTTGTTGCATTGTCTGTGTCATTGTCTTTGAGTTTAGGTCCTGTTTGCAGTATCCTTTATTGCATGTGAAAGGATATTGTGCCTTGTCAGAGGCCACGAATCTCATAGCTTAGTTTAAAATAGGATCGACGAAGGAGACGTGGGCCACAAGTGTAAAGATGAATAATGGAAATAGCGCAAGCCCATGGCGGGTAGTCATGGAATTGGGGTTCTCAATTAATTCGTCAATTCGTGCATGCAAATTGTTGGGGTGACTTTTTTAGGGGCTATGGTCCCTATAGGGAATGGCTTGCCCTAAAAGCCCATAGTCTCGGAAACCATGGCCTGGAAAGGCGCTACCTCGTCGGGCCGGAAGAAATGGAAAAAACCCTAATGTCTTCGTAATAAATGTGACTGAGTGACGAGACTGTTTTCTCGTGATGTGAAAGTTTTGCTCATAGGATGAATGATTTGTGTTTAATATGAGCGTCAAATCCTTATGAGTAAGAAAACTGTGCTTTTGTGAAGCATGGCACCTTACACTGTAACTGTATTTTTGTTTTAACATTTGTATTCCCTGCCTCTAGAGTTTGAGATATGCATCTTGTCCAGTTGGGATGCTTGTAGCCTCAGGCCTTGACGCCAGTCTGGGGCCGAAGGGTCGTCTCCTGTGTCCTGGCCAAAGGCGCCTATGCTTGCGCGTGTGCCCTTTGGATGGTCAACTGTGTGTCTAACTTGGGATGGAATGATTTATGTGTCGCCTCAGGTCTGTGGTGCTGAGCAAGGTTTGGTTCAGTTGCTTACCGGTAACAGCTGTCATTTCTTTTTTTTAGTGCCCCCTGCATGAAGAGTGACTAATCATTCAGGGTGATGTAACTTTTATTTTTTAAGATGCTAACCATTTAATGGGTCCAGCTATTTCTTTATCAATGCATAGCTGGAAAGTGGGGAAGATGGTAAAGCAAATATTGACCTATATATATACAATATATATATAAGAGAAATAAAAATATATAAAAATAATAATAACAAGAATAAGAGAAGAGCTTACAATATAAAATATGTTGTAATAGTTTTAGTTGTTTATTTCAGATTTGTAAAACGGATGGATTGAAGAATACCAGAGTTATTCATTTGCTATGAGTGGGTAATTAACATCTCCAGACTAACCTTTTTTGTGTGCTCTTACACAGGCATAGCGAACAAGGTGACATCTAGTTGTAGGTTGTTTTGTGGATTACATGATAGCAGTTGTTAAAATTAGTGTACAAGGGAGTTGATGCTGCTTTAGCAAGTGATGCATAAAAATGAGTGGTTGAAAAGTAAATTTGAAAAATTAATGTTTAATGGGAAAAGTATACAAAAAGGACTGTGATCCATGACCAAAATGGGAACGTTGGATCTTAGGATTTTGTACAATTAGAAGGATGTAGTGGCTTGTTTGGGCCATGTTGAGAGCTTGACTTAATTGATTTATACAGCTATAGAAATATATATATATATATATATATAAGAATGTTTGGTAAAACCATGACTGATGAAGATTTGTGTGCACTTTCTGTACAGCGTATGTGGGGGGCATGTGCCGGGGGACGCTCCACTGACAGTTTTGATGCAGGATCAGAATGAGACCAATGTTGAGAATTTGCAGAATCTGCATCGCTAGCACAGGTGAACAGGGGGAAGATGAAGTAATGCAATGCTAATGGCTCCGTTATTATATGATAGAATGAAAAACTCCCTTGGTAAATTAAGGGATGTGAACACATATAAACAAAGATTGACATCATTCACGAAGGGTTTAGTTCAGAATATTTATTTGTAACATAAATGCCCATTATTGTTAAGGGTTCTGGTTTGCATTGCCAGCCTTGGGGACATACTGACACACAGGGTCTGATTTCACGTCTCCCCTCGCTTCAAAAAGGAGCATGGGTTATGACATCTGAAGACCAGACTGAGGGCCAGACACTTGCTCTCAGGGACATTAAGTATTTGCTTGGAATTATTATCAGCAAGACGCTTTGACTGATGCATTGTGCAAGTCTGACTTGGATTTAGTAGTGGAAGATTCCGCTACTTGGACACATATCCTTCATGAAAAACTGTACCCGTGTCTGGGCTGCTTTGCGAGCTGCCTAGCCAAATCGTTGTCCAGCTACTGCACCGCTCAATATTGCGCTGAACTCATCATTATGCGTGCCTCCTTC
This sequence comes from Coilia nasus, assembly GCA_027475355.1. Taxonomy (NCBI): domain Eukaryota; kingdom Metazoa; phylum Chordata; class Actinopteri; order Clupeiformes; family Engraulidae; genus Coilia; species Coilia nasus. Next base: position 1,117,643 of record CM050221.1, read on the forward strand.
TCATAGCCACAGTTCCAGCAGGGACCACCAACTGTGTGACAGCTGCGCAATTCAGTGGCTATGCCCCTTCTCACGGAGAGCTAGAGGATGGGTGCGTGGACAAGGCTTGCTCAAATGACCCCTCAGGATGTCCAGTGCTGGCCTTGTGGGGGCGTGGACACTATTTCCTTCTTGTGCCCAAAACTCCAACAGACTGTTGCGGGGGTAGGCGGGGGTCGGATACCGGTGGTCAGAGTCTCCAGTATGGCAACTAATTCAGCGGATAGGATTATGAAGGAACTTCTCATGAATGTGTAGCAGATCCTTTAATTTTTTCTAAATTGTGGCCAGATTTAGAAAGTTAACCTCTTGAATCTGGTTTGGTGTTTTTTGTGGATGGTTCCAGCCATAATTATGACAATAAGACATATGCAGAATTTAGTGTTATTCAGTTAAAAGAAGTAGAGACTTCTGTAATGTGCATTCCTTGTAAGTAACCGTGTTCAGCACAATTAGCAGAGTTAAAGGTGCTTACTGAGGCTTGTCTGTCAGCTGTTGGACGTTACTATTTTTACTGATAGTGTGCATAGTGTCTGTCATGTCCATGGTACTTAGTGGGAAACAGGGAGAGTTTAAGAAATCAGATGGCTCTCCAATTCAACATTTGGATGAAAAATAATTGTTATTAATTGCTATGATGTAACCTGTTCGTTGGCTATTTGTAAGTGTTGGGCGCATGAAAAAGGGAATGATTTAATTACATGAGGCAATGCCTTAGCAGATGAAATAGCAAAGAATGTAGCATTAAAGGCTAGAGAGTTTGATTCACTATGCAAATAGGGAATGATGCTTGAACAAGTCATTAATTGCTCAATCCAGGTGTTCTTTAAAGAAACTCCAGATGTTATATGTTGCAGAATTAGGTCCAAAGAATGGTCGCCATGTACAACTTTGGCAGACTCCCGGCGTGTATTACTTCTGTTCACCCGAAGGTCCAGTTATTGAAAGTATTAACATACAACTGAAGCGTAAAAAGGATAAATGCTGGAGAAATACATATGTTGTCGCTGCTGATGAAGTTATTAATTACCAATTAGGAAGTTGTGCTAAAATTAGGTTCAGTTCACCTACATGGGGTAGTGATAAGATAAATTGTCCTTTGGTTTCATGGGTTCATAACACGGGTGGTGCGTATTGCCATGCTAAGAGAAGTATTTCTCGTAGGCCCTGATGATATTTATTTACCATTTTGGGATAATAGTTGTTATGATAAGGATGAGTTTACTGCAAAAACTTATCATCTATAGGAAAACTATTATGAATGTGCACAGGCACGACCTCCAATGATTGTTATGCGTCTCATTGTCATTTTGGTACTGTAGAATATTATGATTAAGAATGTAAAAAGTGTTTTCCAAATCCTACACAGTGTTATCATGAATTACCGTATGTGCATGACTGTTTAAAATCATTATCTGGTAGTGGTTATGAATCTTTGGTGGGGTTAGGAACTGTGAATTTTGATAACATTATGAAAACTGAAGACAATATGCTGTTAAGTGTCATGATCTGCTTAAATCTAAGGCATGTGAAAAGTCATCATTCATTCATCATCATTAGAACAACAAAATGTCTCTCTGGCAGATTATTGGTGGGCCTGTGGCCCAGAGTGGGGATTCTATAGTACTCTGCCAGAAGATTGGGGTTTTTGTGCATGTGTTAATGCAATACAGGATAGTTCAATTGTGTATGCATTAGATAATAGAAGTGTAGCTCATGTTTCATTTGGTAATTATTTAACTTTTTGAGTATTGAACTTGCAGAAAATGCCTGTCGGGATACTAAGATTGATCAGTGGTTTGATCATTGGATTAAAACTACCTTTGGTTCTTTTACTGCATGGTTTGTCAAAATAGCTACTTTAATTGAAGGCATTCTTCTCATTGTTTCTTTTGTCTTGTTGTCTTGTTTTCTGTGTGAGAATCTTGTTCGTGAGGATAGCGGCAGGACAGGTTAGATCTCAAAAGGTCCTGTCGGGGCTGGCTGACGAAGAGGAGGACATTGACTGAGACGAATGGGAATTATCAACTGCGCCTCCTTATGCTGTTCTGGATGATATCCTTCACAAAGTAGTGGAATTACCGCTTGTTGTCTGAGCTCAAGGGCCACAGAACCGTGGTGAGCTTGAGTGGAAAGCCTGAAAAGCTGTTGTTCGAGGATCGAGTTTTGGCTTACCAAAGAATGGCATCGCGATAATGGAACATATTATGATAGCCTCAAAGGGAGGAGGCTTTGGGAAAAGAAGATTTTTTGTGGAATACAAGGAACTGTCAACCAGCCCTGGCAGGAAGGAGCAGTACACACTTAGACAAATATAGAGTAGATTTGAATAACAATAACCTATATATTCTGGTACACTCATTGCATAACAACATGAAATAAAATTCACATACTTATATGCGTCACACTTCCTAAAGATTGCAATACAGTAACAAAGAATAAAAACTGACATGCACGTACACAGAAAGGAAAATTCAGTGGATTGAAAAGGTTTTATTGCTATTTTCTCTTTCAGGATTATTATCAATGGGACTTTGATAAGAATGAATTTGCATTTAGTAGCTTGTTGTAATGTTAATGTAAGGAACTAGTTGCATGAAGAGAGAGATATCTCTTAAGAAAGAGTTTTCAGAGTTATTCTGGAAAATCAAAGTTATGGAACCTTCTGGATGATCAAAATTATATCAGAATGATGTTTGTGAAATGTGTGTCATCGAGAATCAGACTAGGGAGAATATACCTTGAGGTCTCAATGGTTAAGGGATATTCTGCAGATAGTCAGATAAGACTGTCACCGGAAAAATTTGGGTTATCGCATGTTGTGTGTGATAATGATGTAAAATGCTGTTTATTGTGTTTCGAGAAGCATAGGCTTTCGAAAAAGGGAGGAATATGTGGACATTTCTGTAAGTGAACCTAAGAGTCTGAAAGTCTGTGTGACAGGAATAGAATGTGTGTGTGTGTGGCATACTGGAGACTCAGCAGGAGAAACTGCTGACAGGAGAACCATTACCTAGGTGTATGCTATTTGGGAGTCACCCTTGTAAGGATAACAAACTGGAAGTCCACTGTGTCTGAATTTGGACACTAGTTAACATGATACTGATGTGTGTAGTTTAAAAGGAGTCAGAATAGAGCTGAAAGTGAGGATGGCTAGGAGATGCTTCTGTTGTGGTCAACTTCCTCTCGATGAACACGAATAAAGACCTGTGAACAGCAAAACTCTATCCTGACTATTTCTCTGAGAAAACGACAACAGTCAACCACAGCATACTGCTATCTACACTCTCAAACATAGGCATCACAGGTGTAGCACACTCCTTTTAAATCCTACCTCACTGGACGCTCCTTTGAAGTGTCATGGCAATGACAACTGTCATCAAGTCACACCCTCTCCACAGGGGTGCCCCAAGGATCGGTGCTGGGCCCCCTTCTCTTCGCCATCTACCCCACCTCACTGGGCCGTGTCATCCGCTCACACGGCTTCTCCTATCATTGCTATGCTGATGATACACAGCTGTACCTGTCGTTCCGACCAGATGACACCACGGTCTCCGCCCGCATCTCTGCCTGTCTCTCCGCACTCTCCGCATGGATGAAGGAACACCACCTCCAGCTCAATCTGTCTGAAAGACTGAACTCCTGGTGATCCCAGCCCAGGAGTCAATCCACCATGATATCAGCCTGAATATGGACACTGTCACAATTGCTCCGAAAAACCTCAGACCACATTGCCTCCGTAGCGTGGCCGTGCCGTTATGCGCTGTATAACATTAGAAAAATCAGACCGTACCTGACCCAATTGCTGCTCAGCTCCTGGTACAGGCTATGGTCATCTCTCGCCTCAACTATTGCAACGCCGTCCTGGTTGGCCTTCCTGCTTGTGCAATCAAACTATTGCAAATGGTCCAGAATGCAGCAGCACGACTGGTTTTCAATCAACCCAAAAGGACGCATGTCACTCCACTTTTCATCAACCTGCACTGGCTCCCGGTGGCTGCCAGAATTCAACACAAATCTTTGACTCTAGCCTACAAACTCACTTCCGGATCTGCCCCCACCTATCTCAACATCATACTAAAGGCTTACATCCCGTCCAGAGTGCTGCGATCCTCTAATACGAACTGCCTGGCCGTACCCTCTCCTAAAACAAAGCGAGGTCACTCCAAGCTTTTCTCGGTTGTTGTCCCTCAGTGGTGGAACAACCTACCAGTCGCTACAAGAGCAGCAATATCCCTCTTGACCTTCAAAAAGCTTGTGAAGACCCTTCTCTTCCGAGACTGCTTTCCTTCCTAACAAAACTAATTTCTACTAACCATCTCTTTACGTAGGTACCTTCAATGTTCTCTACACATCTGTTAGCTGTTATGTCCTCCTTTTGTAAGTCACTTTGGATAAAAGCGCCTGCTAAATGTAATGTAATAATAATGTAATGTAAGGTAAAAATCCTTCTGTCTCGCGGTAATCCAGTATGGTTTATTCCTTTCATAAAGAGATCCACAGTTTAAACAAAGAGGAATTCCACGACGACGAAGGCCCACAAAAAACACCGGTCCCGACCCCCGGGTTCAGATAAACAGGAAACAGTCCACCTGTCACGCCACCCCCTCTCTACCTACCGTGGGTATTTAAAAGTCCCCAGATAACCCCGAACCCACAAACAACCATATCAATCATATGATGACAATGTAGGGCCTAGCAGTATTAACGCACGCTCTTCATTTACGTTGAAATTATTATTTTCCAGGTACAGACATAAAACTGAAAGATGTAAAATAAAGGATGATAATGACCTTAATGAAAAACCATTTCAAAAACATCTGTGAGACCAGAGTGTGGTAAAAACAGTGTGCTTTGCCAAGCTCTCACCATCCACCATGTTCCTACATCACAGGTAATATAGCATCTATTCCTTCCATGGGCAAAAGACACACTTTGTAAAGTGAAAGGGTTTTGTGACACACATGGGTTGACATGTATCAAATCCTACCTCTTCCATCACATCACAGACAAATGCCAGATTTTGTAGATGACAATGGGACCTGCAACCGCAGGAACCTTTCGATCATGCTTTCTGCCTTTCCTCCCTGCAAGAGTTACTGTCACCCTTGCCAAATGCATGCTGTGCAAGACATGCCAATATGGATTCACATTGTCATAGCTAAAACTTTCAAAAATGTGAAAGCAACAGCTTGTGTTTTTATATGATGCACTTAGGAAAATAGAGTCCTCTCTCTGCATTCTGTTATGCTGCAACTGTAGTTTGACCAATGTGAGGGAGCACCACTAATCATTAAAATGTAGCAGTCCTTCAAATATTCTTGTATTCTTGTGTATCTGGACAGCCATTATTACCTGGCACCTTTTATTTTCAATGAGGACAAAGAGTGGCACACAAACACCCTCTCTCTCTCTCTCTTCTACTTCAATTCCCTCATGCACACAAACACACACATACAGGCATGATATATATATATATATATATATATATATGCAGTGATTGAGAGTTGATGGCAGACAATTTATCAGAAACATGTAGATGTATGGCTGTAAATCCAGCTAAAAAATCAATGGCCATCTCCAACAAATGACTTGCCCAGCATATAGCTACTATATGCAGAACATGTGAATGGAGATGGAAAGGCAAAGAGATGGAGATCAAGCGAGTGACATTACTGTATGGAAGGAGTGTAAGTTTGAATTCCTAGTCATCATGTTTTGGTGTGAGTGCGATGTCTGCGATAACCATACCCACATGAGTCATGCCTCATGCTGTCTGTCCTCACTGGCCCTGATTAAGTTACAATTTGACGTCTGCGTGTGGTTTACATGACAACACGTCTCCAAGCGACAGCAACAGTATCTATCATGTTCAAATCAGAGAGAGACCAAGCTAAATTAAAAAGTCCAATGAGTTCAAAATGTCTGAGAAACGATGTGAACAATGAATTTTGAAAAATGCATTTGTGTTTTGTGTTTGAGACTTTTTATTCCTGGCTACTCGGGAATTTTGTACATGCTTCTAAAAAAATATATGTTCATGCAGACGTAAACACTCCTCACGTCTACAAACAAAACATTGCATCCTGAGGACGGTTTTGTGCATGTACGCATGTACGCACAGTATCTATCATGTACATAAGAATGTGTATGTGTAGTTTTACATCTTTCCCAACCTTGTTTATGCATTGTTGCATATTAAATTACATGACATACACGCATGGAACTTTCTATTTCAAAGTGCATAATATGTCTAAATCACCTAAATACCGACATACTCTGCAGTCTCATTCATTCAGCGATATCGATAAAGAATGCACACAGTAAAGTTTTATAAGAAAACACAGTACAGTTACTGATTTCTAACACTGCTGAACCAGATGCCAACATCGGGAACTTCCGCCAGAAAGGGACAGTCTGAAATACTACAATCATGGGTTGTTACCACCAAGCTTGAGTGGAGTACAGTGACTTTTTTTGGCTTATCTCTTTATGTACTGTGCTGTTAGACTACCACACAAACATGCACATAAATGAAAATAAAAGTGGATATTTATCCAGATCAGATAAACACCCACAGACAGAGGTGGGCAGCAAGTGTAGGAGAGAGAGAGAGAGAGAGAGAGAGGGAGAGAGAGAGAGAGCTGGAGGTTTGAGAACATTGCCTTCTTCAGAATGGAAGGGAATATGAACAGAATGACAGGCACCTTTATACATTATTAATCAGAGCTATTTACCTCTGTATCTGCAAAAGAACACTCTCATCTCAGCCCCTGCTCCCTCTTGTTCTTTCCCATCTCCCTTCTTATTTCTATCTCTGACTCTTCCCATGTCTACAAGCTCTTCCCTCCATCCAGACTGAAATAGGTCAGACCTAAATTTAGATACGTAGAGAGAAAAGTGTTTGAGGAAAGTTTGCAAGGCACACTTTTCAAAAAAGGAGCTTTTCTGACATTGGCCTTTAAGTCAGAGCAACAACAATATGCCATTCCCCTTCCACCTAAGTCCCCCTCTCCAGCAAACTCACTTAGCTTTCATGAGAAAACCGTTAGGTGTGTGTGTGTGTGTGCGTGTGTGTGTGTGTGTGTGTGTGTGTGTGTGTGTGTGTGTGTGTGTGTGTGCGTGTCTGTGTGTGTGTTTTGGTGTTCTGTTAGTAGTTTGGTCTATCTATCTCTTTTATTGTTGACCCCTAGATTTTTCCAAAGTGTCAGGAAGTTAAATCACACATTGGGCACACACTGACACCGGCAGATACACACACACACACACACACACACACACACACACACACACACACACACACACACACACACACACACACACACACACACACCATCAGAGTTAGCTAAATGTAGTATGCCATTACTGTGGCTTGAAGTCCATTCCATGCTTGACAGTCATATAAGTGCTAATGGATGCTCCAGAGGGACTGCACAACTCACACACATTTGGGCAGTGATCCTAGCCTGGGCTCGTGTGCATGTGAGAGTGAGCACAGGACTCTGTGTGAGAAGCGTGTGAGGAGCTGTGATTTTCCAGTGGTGTTGATGGATGCTGATTTGACATGCTGAGAGATTTCCTTAAATAACTCAAGTCTAGGATGAGTAATGTTGAGCTTCAGTCTGGTTGTTTGTGTGTGTGTGTGTGTGTGGTGCTGTTTAATTGTGTGTGAAAAACTGTATTTATGTATGTGTGTGTGTGAGAGAGAGAAGGAGACTATGTTAGTGTGTGTATGTAAGGAATAATTTGCAGGCACTGTCATTCTCATTTGAGCTGAAAGTATGATGTCTGATCCCTGCTTTGAACTTCCGCTCAGTTTAAAACCTTAGAACTGCAAGCAATTACTATTATCATCAGACGACTTTAAAGAGAACCATGCAAGCACACAAAAACAACAAAACACAAAGGCACAATCACACCCAAGTATCACATCTTCGATCCACCATATTGCATCTCCTTCTGTAAATGCCTTTAATTTACTCAAGTAATCCCATATCTGTAGTCAGTATGAACTGGCAGGTTAAGATAAAAAACAATGGCAAAACATGATGACATCCACATGTGTGTGTGTGTGTGTGATGGAGGGAGAGAGAGAGAAAGAGAGAGGGAGACTAGAAAGAATCTTATGAAGTAAACTCACTTGTGTGTGCTAATATTCCACACAGATTCCAAACAGATGGTCATGTAAGACTTTCCGTAAAAAACTGATAGTCCATCGACAGAAGAAATGTTTCAAATATAGTATGGTATAGATTAAATGTGTAAAGGCTAAGAGGTTGTAGATGGAGCTTGGTCCGTCAAAGATCCCATACACAGAAAGTTCTCAACGGGTGTCCATCCCAGCTAAAGAGTCAATTTGTCACAACATCAACCTCAAGATGGACTCTGCTACTGTGGCCCCAAACAAAGTCGCCAAAAACCTTGGCGTCATGATCATGACCATCTGTAATTCTCCAACCATATTGCATCAGTCGCCCGGTCTTGCCGATTCATACTGTACAACATACAGAAAGTCAGACCCTACCTAACCCAACATGCAGCGCAACTTCTAGTTCAGGCCATGGTTATTTGCTGCCTGGATTACCGCAACGCCGTCCTTGCTGGTCTACCTGCTTGTGCAATAAAACCACTGCTGATGGTGCAGAATGCAGCAGCACGTTTGGTATTCACTCAACCCAAAAGGGCCCATGTTACTCCTCTATTTATCCAGTTGCACTGGCTACCTGTGGCTGCCCGGATCAAGCACAAGGCCCTGACCCTTGCATACAAAACCATCTCAGGATCAGCCCCAGCTTATCTGAAGGAAATATGAAGGCCGTATGTTCCTGCCAGAGAGCTGCGCTCCTCCAACACAAGCACAACAGCACAAGATGGCACTCACACATTATATTTTGAGGGTATACCTTAAATATTACCAGATAATGAGGTCAAACTGCATTCTATACAAAATTCCAACAGTGCGGATCCATCATAAGGGCAACCAGATGCTAAAATGTCTGGCTGTCCAGATCTGTCACATTTTAGGCATAATAACAAGGACACTATGATGATGAAGACACCTACCAGTTGGGCTGCTGAAATTATGTGAAGGACAAGAAAAAAGGCCTGTTTTATACAAAATCATCTTGTCAGTCAACATAATTAACCGTGAAGTGTCCTTCGTTGTTTTTTTCTTTAGTCCTACTCAACTTTTCCTGCCTTTTATTGACACTATATCAACTTTTTGGAGACACGTTGCTGGACTAAACTTTTAAATGACCATACATATCCCATACAACAACAAAAAAATCCAGTTTCAATAACTGATGTGTTATCCTTGGACTATTCTCAAAAAATATATATTGCTTGTATGATTTGAGAATTATAGCATTTCTTTTTTATTTACATTTTAGAGAATGTCCCAACTTTATCGGAATTGGGGTTGTACTATAATGCAGTGGCGGTTCTACATTGAATTACTCCCCGGCGTTGAAACTACCATAATAACATTCTGTTGGCTAATTACAGTGCTCAACGTTGACCCAAATTATTGAAATCAATAATAACTGAACTTGTAACAGTTTTGTTGCAAAGCCAAATCTTATGGTGAAATTAGATCTTGTGTTTGTTGCTTTGTTGCTTTGACACAACACAAATGCCAAATCTTGAAAATAATACACCAAGTTGACCAATCACACCCTTTGTCTGTGTTGCTTCAATGCAAATCCACAATATGTTGGTGGTACGTAGAGTTTGGGGAGAGATGGGATGGATTCTATGCTATTTCCTTACACATTAAAAAGCAGCCCTCTGTTTGCAGAGTAGGGGTGATCAGCACACTCTTTTCAAGTGTTTTAAATAACAATTCATTTTGCAAACTCAGGTCTGATGTTATATATTCATCCACACAAACTACTACTGTGTAAAAAAGTGAACACATTTGAATACACATTACATCCTCATTACTAGATCATCATTGGCCGGGTTTCCCAGATGCAGTTGAGAAGTTCTTAGCGTTAAGATCTTCTTAAGACCCTTCTTAAGGCTCCTGTAAGAAGTAACTGCGTTTCCCAAAATGCTTCTTAGCCTAAGAAGACCTGCCGTTAAGAAGGATCTCTAAGAAGGTTCTGGAGCCTTCTTAACACCCTTCTTGGCAACAAAACAGAGAAAACAGCACCCCCCTCAGGCAGGTAAAGCAATGTGACACTAAGAAAGGAGATACTAATGCAGTACATCCATTTCTCCTGGTCGTGTTTTTCCCCTTTTCCCTGTCGTTCATGACAAGGGGACGCCAATTTCTCCGTTTTTCACATATTTGCTCCTCGTATTGCAGATTTATATCAGACAGATCAGAATATACACATTAAATGAAATGACGTACTGATTTCATTTTGTGTTTCCATTTTTATTTCCCTGGTTTTTGTGTGCTTCGGTAATTATTATATGTGTCAATTTGCTTTTGTGCGCGCATTTTTTTTTTGCCAGTATTTTATTGATTAGTTCAGTCGGACACCACGTGTTATACCAGCTCCAGTTAAGAAGGCAGATAAGAAGGTTCTTAAGAAGTTGGTAAGAAGGGCGTTAAGAAGGCGTCTGGGAAACACTCTTATCTTAACGCTTCCTCTCGTTAAGAAGGTTCTTAACTGGGAAACCCGGCCTTTCACATTTGTTTTTGTGGGTGATGAAGTTCCCACACATTTTTACCAATTCTGACCAGTGTGTTCTGGATATATTTCCTACTCTCTTCAATGACTGAATTTGTTTGCATTTAATTTAGTTGTGGGAACTATGAACATGTGATTTCCAGTTACCTTATATAAAATGGTTTAATTACATGTGGTGTCAAACACTCATCGGCCGGGTTTCCCAGTTAAGAACCTTCTTAACGAGTTAAGAGGTCAGCTAAGAGGAAGCGTTAAGATAAGAATGTTTCCCAGACACCTTCTTAACGCCCTTCTTACCAACGTCTTAAGAACCTTCTTATCTGCCTGCTTAACTGAAGCGCAATGAGCAGTCGATCCCAGAATGGCCGATTGGAGCGCATAGTTACCATAGTAAAATCAAAGATTCTAAAGCGCTCTAGAATCTTTGGTAAAATGCTTACAACTGAAGTTGTGGTATAACACGTGGCGTCCGACTGAACTCATCAATAAAATAACGGCTAAAAAAAATTGTCATCACACGCACACAAAAACAAATTGACACAAATAATAATTACCAAGACACACAAAACCAGGGAAATAAAAATGGAAACACAAAATGAAATCAGTAAGACATTTCATTTCATGTGTATATACTTATTTGTCTGATATAAATATGCAATATGAGGAGTAAATATGTGAAAAACTGAGACTAATAAGCTTCTTAGGCTAAGAAGCATTTTGGGAAACGCGGTTGCGAAGGGTCTAAAGAAGTTCTTAACGCTAAGAACTTCTTAACTGCATCTGGGAAACCCGGCCATCATCTGTCAACATGTTTCTTAAAGACGTACAAGGTGAGAGACATCAGCCATATAATAAAATGTAATAATTACATGGTGCAGCATTAACAATCCGTGCCTATGATTCAGACAAGATACAAGCAAGAACACCCCCACCCCTTCTGACCTTGAACTAAAGAGTCAGTACTTCAGGTTTTTGGCTAGCAATTGTGCATGTGTGCAGGTAAAACAGGCAATTTTGTGTGTGTGTATGTGTGTGTGTGTGTGGTGTGTTGGTGGGTGGCTGACAGATGTCCCTCCTCTTTAGTTGTGTAATTTATCACTCTCCCGGTGGTCAGAGACCCAAAGAGCTCTGAGCAGAGGTGACGTTGCACTCAACCCCCCCGCCCCACCTCTCTTTTTCCCTGTTTTCCACTTCAGCTCATTTTTCTCTCAGCCTCACTTCTTCTCTCTCCACTGACACCCCCATTTAACAAACGGCTGAAGATGTAAGTTATCTAGTGTAAAACATTAGGTCAATTGTGATCATGTACAGTGACGTTGTGAATATTAAATGTTGCTTTGATAGTATTCTTTTTGTAGCCCTGATTACACTGCTACTGTAACAGACCCAAATCACATATTTCTGAAGCTGGGGGTGTTTACTAATTTTGTAGATTTTACTGAACCTTACACCAGTTGACAAAATGAGAAAATGAAAAAAGCAAAAAAAATACCTTGCCTGACTACACAATGGTTGTAGTAGCCTAAATTGATGTGCATATTTTCAGACTATTAATGTTATAGCTACTGCTCAAACATTCAAAATAGAACTGAATAATGATATAGAAATGTAACTACATTTTTCTTTGTGTAACCTGACAACCAAACACTCACGCGTGCGCATAATACATACTCTGTCAAATACATACTCTGTTGTTGCAAAACAGGAAACAAAGACAAAGTGTTTCAAAACAATGTCTTTCTGTAACTACAGGAGTGTACAGTAATCCTGTTTCAACTTATCTGTGTAATTGAGCACTGGAGACACACAATGGAAGTGAAAACTGCATCATAGGTGGTTGGAAATAGTAATATCTAACTGCAACTATAGGATGCACTCTATAAACCTATTTCATCTGCATTGACCTGCTCTGGATTCACCCAAAGAAATTAGAAATTAGACCACCAGGGTACCAAGGGTGATGAGCACCCTCTACTGAGCAGTAATTAGACGTTTTTACCATCACTAATTTTGCCATCTGAACAAGTTTAAAATATCACAATGAAATTCATATCCGATTATAAACATAATAATGCATGAAAATGACTAATATGTATTTAAAAGTTTTTTTTTTTTTTTATGTAGGCTACGTTATAAGGTCAAAGGTAAAAACTATTGAGATGACCTAGCAGCTATCCCAAAGAGCTGCTCCTTATAATGGAGCAGAAAAGAATGTATGTTTTTTTCTTACTATCGCACACAAAGAAGCCAAAATTATTTGATGTGCTGTCACATTCACTGGGACATACTTAAAGAAATTGACATCGCCAAAGAGTTTGTGCAGCGAAATGAGATGCACAGGCTGGCCGTCAGAAAGTTTTTGAATAGTAAGTTCGCTTTTTCTACTATAACTTAGCCAGCATATCGATTTCTGTGTGGATACTTCCAAGTAGGCTATAGCATCGCCGAGTGCTTTCTCGATGTGTTTACGATTGTGATGCCGCAACCTGTGAGCGCAACATCACGGCGTCCTAATTTTCATCCCTATTTTTTCCTTTTTTTCGTCACTGGCTCACTGTATATTCACTGGTGTTGCAAATAAACGGCAAAAGCACAATCTCTGCCTCCTGCTGTACTCTTGGGACATCACTCCAAGACCCCTCGACACTCTACTTTCCAACATTTGGTGGCAGCGGTGTTTTTCCAGTGTCAAGAGAGGGTGGCACCCAATGATGTCACGGCAGGCTAGACTGCAACCACCAGCAACGAGAAGCAGAACTGCGGCGGGTGGGTCAATGGCGCACCAGAGGGAGAGCGATGATGACGACATGGTTCCCAGGTCCCACTCTGCACCCCCTGATGACCGGACGTCCAGGTTGGAGGCGACGTTGAGCGCTTTCATCCAAGCGCAGCAGGCCAGAGATGAACGCTGGGAGCGGGAGACTGAGCGCCAGGACCTGAGATGGAGGTCGATGCAGCACCAGTTCCAGCAGCTCCAGATGTTGGTCAGCACGGAACAACTCAACCAGCGTCCAGCAGGTGGAGCCATGAGCCGGTCGCCAGAGCCTGAACTGCCAGATGATCACAGCCCAAGGCAGCAACAACATTGTGTACGCTCAGCCAGCCCTGTGTCTGAACCTGCAAGGCCGGTGAGTGTTACACCCTCAGCCTATTATGGGTGGAGCCCACCCAAGATGACGCCGTACAGTGATGACGAGGATATAGAGCACTACCTCACCACTTTCGAACGCCTGGCAATGGCAAACCAGTGGCCAAGAGGCAGTTGGGCTGTGTACCTCGTTCCCCTGTTGACAGGGAAAGCCCGTGCAGCGTATGTCGCTATGGACATTCATGACACCATGGACTATGCCAAGGTGAAAGACGCCATATTAAATAAATTTGAAATCGACCACGACACGTACCGCCACAGATTCAGGTCGATGACTCTGATGGACGGAGAGACCGCCAGGGAGCTGCAGGCAAGGCTGTGCGACCTCTATAACAAGTGGATGCGCCCAGAGCAGAAGACCAAGACCGAGATCGGAGATGCCATCATCTTGGAGCAGTTTCTGAGAATGCTAAACCCAGAGCTGCGTATATGGGTGAAAGAACGGAATCCCCAGTCATCCAAGGAGGCTGCTGACCTGGCAGAGGCCTACGTCGGTGCTCGTCGGCACAGAGGCACCATCCAGCTCGGGGCCCATGACACCACGGGGAGGCGGAGCCACGCACCACAGCGAGACCCAGCGCGTCAGCCGTCCGGTAGGTCTGTGGGTGGTAGTGGTCGTGAGTTTAGGAGGTCTTATAGCTCCCCTGTGAACCCCAACACTTCTGCTAAACCTAAGCCCAGGGTAGTCTGTCACAACTGCGGCCAACCTGGCCACATTAAGCCCGAGTGCCCCATAGTCGCTGTTAGTGACTCTAAGCTCTGCTATATACCAGACAACATTGCTCACACACCCATGCATACACCTAGCACCACTGATACATTAGTGCCAGTAACCATCAGGGGACGAACATGGCAGGCTCTTGTTGACACAGGTAGCAGCCAGACCTTTATCAGACGAGCATGTTTGGATCCAACTGACTGCATTAATGTTGGCAAGGTGCGGGTTAGATGTATTCATGGAGATGAGTCTGAGCATCAGACAGCAGACATCTTTATTGAAATTGAAGGGCAGAAATATTTACTAACTGTTGGTATCATGGATAGTTGTCCATATCCTGTGGTATTGGGTCAGGATGTGCCTGTGTTGGTGGAATTGTTACAGCACCAGTCACCAGTAGCTTCAGCCTATGTTACAACTAGGTCACAAGCAAAAACTGAGCAGGCAGACAAGGAGTTGTTGGCAGAGTTGCCGTTTCCTGATAGTCAGCCTAATTGTAAACTTAAGAAGTCAAGGTCCGTAAGGAGGAGGGACAAAGTTTTGGGTACTCCACTGCAGGAGCAGTTGCCCCTCCCACCACTAGATGGCAGTGTGGTGGAAAGTCCTGAGTTTAAAGACTTACAAAAAGCTGACATGACATTAAAACAGTGTTATGAGAGAGTTGCAAGTGAGGAGGAGGTTACAAAGGCTAAAGTGTGTGGGAAGGACTGTTTTGTGGTGCGAGGTGGACTGTTGATGAGAGTGAGTGAGGATGGTGAGCAGGTTGTTGTCCCTGAGTCTTTAAGAGCCAAGGTTCTTAACCTCGCTCATAGTGTGCCTTGGTCAGGCCATTTAGGGCAGCAGAAGACATTTTCCAGACTAGCCAAGCGCTTTTACTGGCCCAAAGTGTACCATGAGGTAGTACAATACTGCAAATCTTGCCCCACTTGTCAGCTCACATCACACACACACAGAAGTACAAAAGCACCCCTCATTTCCATGCCCATTATTGGCACACCCTTCACCAGGATAGCCATGGACGTAGTTGGCCCTTTGGAAAAGAGCAGAGGA
Organism: Coilia nasus; assembly: GCA_027475355.1. Taxonomy (NCBI): domain Eukaryota; kingdom Metazoa; phylum Chordata; class Actinopteri; order Clupeiformes; family Engraulidae; genus Coilia; species Coilia nasus. The sequence goes on from CM050221.1 coordinate 1,133,241, forward strand.
GGTCACCGTTACATATTGGTAATCTGCGATTATGCTACCAGTTATCCTGAGGCCTACCCCTTACGAAATGTTAAGTCCAGACAGGTGGCTAACTGTCTCATACAACTTTTCTCATGTGTAGGGATCCCCAGTGAGATCATTACTGATCAGGGAACAAATTTTAACTCTAGGTTTATGAAACAAGTCTACTCCCTGCTGGGCATTAGGCCTATTAGAACCACGCCATACCACCCACAGACTGATGGACTGGTTGAACGCTTCAACCAGACCCTCAAAGCCATGTTGAGGAAGTTTGTGAGTGACTCTGGCACTGACTGGGACCAGTGGCTGCTGTTCTTCTGTTTGCTTACAGGGAGGTTCCCCAAGCATCGACAGGCTACTCTCCCTTCGAGCTGCTCTATGGTCGGCAAGTGAGAGGCCCCCTGGACGTTCTCAAGGAGGCGTGGACAGGAGAGGGACCAGCACAGCAGACCGGTGTGGCAGAGTATGTGCTGAAGATGAGGGCCAAGCTTGAGGAGCTGCACAGCCTGGCACACGACAACCTGGCCCAGGCCCAATCACAGCAAAAGGCGTTGTACGACCGGACTGCCCGGAGCCGCACCTTCAACCCCGGCCAGAAGGTACTGTTGCTATTCCCCTCATCAGGCAGCAGTTTACTGGCGAGATGGCAGGGACCCTTTGAGGTGCTGGCAAAGGTGGGCCCGGTGACCTATGAACTGGCCATGCCTGACCGACGCAGGCCTAGGCAGAAGTTTCACATCAACCTGCTGAATGAATGGGTGCCGCGGCCGGACACTGCCAGCCATCTGAACTGGGCCCGGGTGGTGGAAGAAGAGGAGGAGTCGAAGGAGCAGTACTTCCCCACGAGTGGAGGCGAGACCCCTTCCCCTCCGGTGCAGCACCTGTCCAGTCAACAGCAGGAGGACGTGCTGCAGATCATCCCTGAGGGTCTGTTCAGGGAGGAGCCAGGGCGGACGACGCTCATTCAGCACAACATCCGGCTGACGGGTCCAGGTCCGATCCGTCAGACGTCCTATCGTGTTCCGGCCAGGCTCATCCCAGCGTTGAAGCAGGAGGTCCAGGCGATGCTGGACATGGGCGTCATTGTGCCATCGCACAGTGAATGGTGTAGCCCTGTGGTCCTAGTCCCCAAGAAGGACGGAGGGCTACGCTTTTGTGTGGACTTTTCGAAGTTGAACACTATTTCAGCCTTTGACCCCTACCCCATGCCAAGGGTGGACGAGATGGTGGAGCGCCTGGGCAAGGCGCAGTACCTCAGTACCCTCGACCTCTGCAAAGGGTACTGGCAGGTACCTCTTACACCTGAGGCCCAGGAGCTGACGGCCTTTCGGGCCCCTTCCGGATTATACAATTTCACCACCATGCCTTTTGGTCTGCATGGGGCAGCGGCAACGTTTCAGCGGCTGATGGACCAAGTGCTGAGGGGGGCGGAGACATATGCCGCCGCCTACATCGACGACGTCATTATTTTCAGTTCCTCATGGGAGGAGCACCTGACGCATTTGGCGGATGTGTTCCGCAGGATTAAGGAGGCAGGCCTGGTGGTCAATGCTGGCAAGTGTCAGTTGGCTAGGCCAGAGGTCTGCTACCTGGGTTACGTGCTGGGGGGTGGACACATTAAACCCCAGGTGAGCAAGGTCGAGGCTGTTCGTGACTGCCCGCCACCCACAACCAAGAAGGGAGTCAGATCCTTCCTGGGTTTGGTGGGGTGGTACAGGCGGTTTATTCCTGGTTTCTCCAGCCGTGCCGCCTCACTCACCAACCTCACCCGCAAAAGCAGTCCCAACAAGGTGGTCTGGACTGCTGACTGTCAGAAAGCTTTTGACGACTTGAAGGACTGTTTGTGCAGCTGCCCAGTACTACAGAGTCCCAACTTTGATCTCCCGTTTACTGTACAGACTGATGCCTCAGGGTTGGGCCTAGGGGCTGTACTTCTACAGGGGGAGGGGGAGGACCGTAGGCCGGTGCAGTACATCAGCCGTAAGCTCTTTCCCCGGGAGACCAGGTACTCCACGGTTGAGAAGGAGTGCTTGGCCATCAAATGGGCCTTGGACAGTCTGAGATATTATTTGCTTGGGAAACAGTTTGTATTAGAGACTGATCACCGTGCACTTCAGTGGCTGAACCGCATGAGAGACAGTAATGCCCGGGTGACACGGTGGTACCTCTCATTGCAGCCATACAGTTTCACCATCCGGTATAAGGCCGGAAAGGACAATATTACAGCTGACTTCTTGTCCCGCCTCTATGAGGAGGTCCAAGCTTAAGGAGGGGGGTGTGTGATGCCGCAACCTGTGAGCGCAACATCACGGCGTCCTAATTACAGCCGCCATTACTCACGTGCAATGCCATCTCCCCATACAAACCTTTATCTATCTGCTACTGTTGTTTAAGCACTGCTGTAAGCTTTGGCGTGGGTAATATTACATCTGTTATGCTGTATATCTTGTCTGGTAGTTGTTAATTCATGGGTGCACACATGTTTAACATGCTGAACAGATATTTACATGCAAACATTCTACACTCACGCACAAACAATAACAACACAGAACTTCGGTTCACTCACACAACTCGTTTATTTAAAATATCCGTTACAGAGCATTCGATCTTCTCAGTAGCATGTCTTCATTCCTGTGTCTAAGCCCTTCTAGAAATGTTTGTCTAGCATTGTTTAAAAACTGTTGTCTTACCGTTGTGGCAGCGCTTCCACGTTCGTCTAAAAGAGTGCTCCTCTGCTACGAGGAGACTATATCCTTGTTCACGTTCGCGAGCGTGCTTGGTTGCACCCTCGCAAAATTAATTATCTGTCTGAGGGTTTAAAATGACGATCAATGTACATGTACATGTTTGTTGTTATATTGTGAAAGGCCTGATATCGTTTATATGTTAATGGTACCATTTTAAACGTTGTTATTCTGTGTTCATGTCTGAATACCTGAAACACCCCTGTCAGTTGTGCTGTCATTGGAATGTTCCACCTGTAGGGTGCGCGCAGGTACCCCTTATAATGGGGAGATTCTCAGTGGTAGTGAGAGCTTCCTTATGGTCAGACGTGTGTCGATGTGCTCCAAAAACCTCAGTCGTGTGAGTAGTTTGTATTGTGTGAAAGTTGCCTTTTTGATTGTGAGCCTTTGGCTAGTTTTTGTTATTTTGTTTTGGCTTCTCATAGCCCATTTGTTTTGTGTAAATAGTGTAAATAGTGCATATACATATATTTTTCTACGGGTTTGTTTTGGTATTTTTTCCTTTTTTTCATCACTGGCTCACTGTATATTCACTGGTGTTGCAAATAAACGGCAAAAGCACAATCTCTGCCTCCTGCTGTACTCTTGGGACATCACTCCAAGACCCCTCGACACTCTACTTTCCAACAACGATGTATATCTCCAAAGTGGTATTAGTATTCACAAAGAAGTTGTTGATGTCGCTTGTAAGTGTCTGTTGTGTGGGCTATTGTTGGTTGTTTTGGGCGCGTTGTGCAAGCTTGGCCTATCATGGGCTGAAGTGTTAGAACGATCTGTGAATCTTCTAAGCCTATGTATTTCATTATGTGAGTGTCTATGTAAGCTACCTGTGTATTCAGTGGCTATGTGCTTTGGAAATGCAATACTGATGCATTCCCGCTTGGACAGTTGTTATAATCATCATGACGGAGCTTTTGTTACCGCAAATTGGCGAACAGAAAGTTTCCTAGATCATATTTGGAATAACCACACCATTTCAGGACATGTTTAAATGAGTCATTATATCTTCTCGTCGTCATGGTTATATCGTAGTGATGATGAAAAAAAAATCAACTTACTGTGCCTCAGGAATGGGGCTTTTTTAGAGTCGTCAGACATTGGTGGTGGTCGTGCTACTTGGGTCATTCCATGTCAAACCACTCAATTTTTTTCCGCCGCCCCTCCGATTTTGATGAAATTTGGCATACTCATTGGTATCCATACCAATACCAAATACCAATACCATACCAAATTTCAGCTCATTCGGACCATTTTTCACGAATCTAGAGAGTTTTGAAAATTTCAGTTTTTGCATCGATTAGTGACCGTAAAACAGAAAATTGGCAAAATTTTGCAAACCCATCACTCGATTTTCATAAATTTGGTATCATTATAAAGGGGAGAAATTCCCCTTTCAAATGATATATAACACGATGACCTTTCAAGGTCGTTGCATTTTCAAGGTTATTTGATGTGAGCTTGACCTTTGACCTAATTTTTCAGACAATGAGTATCGATCAATTTTGACGAAATTTTATTATCTGTTAGGCAAAGACGTATCAATTATGTATGCAAAGTTTCAGTTTGGAGAATCAAATGGTTTGGGAGATATTCAAGGAAGACTTTTTGATATACAGGGTGTTCCAGAAATAAACGCTGGCAAATAGACAATGTCAAGTAGTAGTGAAAGTCTCCCATTTCAGTCATTGTGATCACACGGCACAGCACAGCACACAGTGCACACAACGAAATTCAACCTCTGCATTTAACCCATCACACATGTGAGCAGGGGGCAGCCATGACAACGGCGCCCGGGGAGCAGTGAGTGGGGACGGTACCATGCTCAGGGTACCTCAATGGCACTACTGGCGACTTGGGATTCGAACCTGCGATCCTTGCGGTCACAGGTCCGATGCCTTAGCCGCTAGGCCACCACTGCCCCATTTATATTTACATTTAGGCTACACAAATGTGCTGTAAACAGTGCTATGGAAGATATTCAAGGAAGTCTGTTTGATATACAGGGTGTTCCAGAAATAAATACAGGCAAAAATGCATCATCAAGTACCATTTTACAATCGCATACAAATTTATGGTAAACGGTGCCATAATGATCTTAAATATCTTGAACCTGCAGCTAAATGGCAAGGTTACTTGATTAGAGATGCTCAAGCCATACTAGATTCTGCACCAAGTTGTCTAGCAGCCAAGTACTATATGTAGAATAACACAGGTCTTAATCTCAGTTATAGTCACTTTCCCCAAACTGGTCAACATTGCCACAAATGGCTGGATGCAAAAAATGTCTGAAAGGCTGTTTAATGGAAATGAATTAATCTTTCTTCATGGAAGTTCACCAACAGAAATCCTGACAGTACTTACTACTCAGTACAGTACTAATTCACAGTCTGAAAAGAAGAAAATTGCAAATTCTGATGTATCTGATATGACGTTACAGAAACTGCTGAGAAAGTAGCAATTTGTAGTTTGTTGATTTTATGGTCAGAAGGTGGACGTCCACAAGCCTAATTAAACAAAAATGTGCAAAACACAAAATTGGCCCAGCATGACCTCTGCAACTATATTGGGCCGTATCTCAGAACCACCACATGCCACTTAATACCTGTTTTGGTATGATGGGTCAAATATACACTTGGTGTTTTATCATGATAATATTTTTTATATAATAAAATATTTTTTAGATAATAAAATTGTCTTTTTTTATCAAGAGCATGATCCAGCAGCACAACCAAGTACTGACATGATTTCTATTGGTAAAATTCCATGAAGAAAAATTCATTCATTTCCATAAAACAGCCTTTCAGACATTTTTTTTGCATCCAGCCATTTGTGGCAATGTTGAATGTTGTGGGAAAGTGACTATAACAGAGATTAAGACCTGTGGTATTCTATAGTACGTGGCTGCTAGACAACTTTGTGCAGAATCTAGTATGGCTTGAGCATCTCTAATCAAGTAACCCTGCCAGTTAGCTGCAGGTTCAAGGTATTTAAGGTCATTATGACACCATTTACCATAAATTTGTATGTGTGTAAAATGGTACTTGATATTGCATTTTTGCCTGTATTTATTTCTGGGACACCCTGTATATCAAACAGACTTCCTTGAATATCTACCATAGCACTGTTTACAGCAAATTTGTGTAGCCTAAATGTAAATATAAATGTTACTACTCGACATTGTCTATTTGCCAGCATTTATTTCTGGAACACCCTGTATATCAAAAAGTCTTCCTTGAATATCTCCCAAACCATTTGATTCTCCAAACTGAAACTTTGCAGGCATAATTGATACTTCTTTGCCTAACAGATAATAACATTTCATCAAAATTGATCGATACTCATTGTCTGAAAAATTAGGTCAAAGGTCAAGCGCACATCAAATGACCTTGAAAATGCAATGACCTTGAAAGATCATCGTGTTATACATCATTTGAAAGGGGAATGTCTCCCCTTTGTAATGATATCTAATTTATGTAAATTGAGTGATGGGTTTGCAAAATGTAGCCACTTTTCTGTTTCATGGTCAGTAATCGCTGCAAAAATGGTGACATTTTCAAAACTTTCTAGATTCTTGAAAAATGGTCCAAATGAGCTGAAATTTGGTATGTTGTCATTTCTCAAGGATGCCCCTGAGCATGCCAAATGTCATCAAAATCGGAGGGGGGGCGGAAAAAATTGAGTGGTTTGGCATGGAATGACCCACTTACGCCGGGTGTCCACTAGCAAGCGAAGTGAACTCCGCACCGCAGAACCCCTATTAATTTCTATGGGACGCGACCGACTGTTAATTCCGCTTCTGCAAAGAATTGTGGGTAGGCGGCGCGGCCAACTCGAGGGGTCCGGCACGACTAAAAGTTCAGCCATGCCGAACTTTATGCAAATGAACGCGTCCAACACGGGGCGGCTAGCCAATAGCAGATCTACAGTGTATAAAGCAGGTACTGTATGACGTAGGACAATGATTACAGTACATTTCACGGTCAACTCACTGTCAAAATGAATGACGAGAGGTTGATTATTGTAGTTTTTCTTACCCCTGCTTGTATGACCGCACCCTTACATTAGATTAATATTTCTGGTCTTTGCACATGTGTAAATAACATACAAGAAAGACCGAAGCCAGTCGGTAGCATTGCGAAAACGTCCTTTCCCGAAACAAATGCTTCAAGGGCTGCCCTTTTTTTTATTAGAGAGAACTTCCCTTTGAATTCGTCCAAAACAGCAGCTACAGTTACATTGAAATCTTACGGTTGCTCCACGTTCGCCTTGTAGACAGTGACTGATATAGATTTCCAGTTGCTAAACTACCGCGTCATTGCCTTTTGAAATGCTCGATTTTCATTGGCCCCCTATCCGAGGTAGCCTGGTAAACCCGCCCCTCGTACTTCATTTCATTTCGTGCAGAGGGTCTGGACCGGACGCTCTTGGGGAGCATTTGGGGACTTCCAGCACGACCGCTCCAATCAGCGAACGGAGGGTGTATTCGTTAGCTGTGACGTTGACCTTGTGTGCTACATTTGAATTGTAGTGCGTAGGTAAGATAATTGCATACGCGACGACCAGGCGTTAGCAATTGGGTAAAGGCAGATGCACTTTTTAAAAACTTCAGCAGAGTCCACACCTCCAGCAAATCGTTTCTGACGGTCTCTGTTCCAGACCCTCTGCACAAAATGAAATGAAGTACGAGGGGCGGGTTTACCAGGCTATATCCGAGGGCCGTGCAGAAAATGGTTTAGATAGGCAGCTTGGCCAGACTGGTCATCAGAAGGACATGAGCGGAAAAAGGTCAAAGCCATTAGAAGAGTAGAAACAAGCAAAAGATGAAGGTATGCAACTGTTCTCTCTGCATGATTACGGTGTCCATGAATGAAAGGCTAATGTTAATCATGGTATAACTCTTACGTTTGTTAGCCTTCTAGCTATGATGCTACGATTGCTATACTCAACAATAATTCGGTCTTAGCTCAACAAACACAACATCTAATTTCACCATAAGATTTGGCTTTGCAAAAAAATTGTTAAGTTCAGTTATTATTGATTTCCAGGGGGTCTCGCCCGGGGAGTAATTCAATGTAGAACCGCCATTATGTGTGAGTATTTATACATACATGCATGTGTGTGCGTGTGCTGATGGTGCGAAGATGATAGTTTGTTTGTGAAGTCAGCATGATTCAGTTAACCGGCCTATCAACAACTTCTCTGATCACCACAGGATCCACCTCCAACATAAAATCTCTCTCTTACATTCCATTAAAGGTGTACTTCCATCGTGTTTTCATTAATTTTGCGGTGTTCTCTAGTATTAATAATTGCCCTGTGCGCTGGTTTTGATGAAAAAAATGTTCTAGTGCTTCTGTTTCAGGCTGTTTTAGTTTGGTGGAGGGGGTGGGGCCGGGAGAACGACACGCTTTCACCAGAGGCGTGACACGCTCCCTGCAGCTTCCTTTGCCCCACAGTCAACTTGATAGCAGAGTAAGGTAAAGGGAAAAAGTCAACTTGACAGCGCTAAAACTGCACACAGAATGTCTTCGGAGATACAGCCTTATGTGTTTGATCCTGAATCCGAAGAGGAAAGAGAGATGGCACAAGCACAGTCGCTTCCTGACCGTTTGTCAATGAACGTTTCAGAATGGTAATATTTGCATGACAAAACAGTGCAAGTGCCCGGCTAAATGCAGTTCAGTCATTCAACTAGCCTGCTAATCTTATGCGAGTCAGTCACAGGCTAACATTATTTAAAGCACATTCGGTCAGTTTCTCTTATATGCATTTGCACGTCTACGTCACGCCGCAGGCCCTTTTCGCATTGGGTCATTTTTCCGCCTATTGTCTTCTTTTGACTGATATAGAAAATGGGGGTAGAAAAACATTTTGATATGCAGCATGCATATGCAACTCGGGGTGACCTATCATATTTCAAAAGAGCAAGTACTAAACGGTTTCTCGTGGAAGTACACCTTTAATAAACTCTCTGTTTTACACATAAAACACACACATGCATACACATGAAGACACATACATTATAAACACACATACACAAATGCACAAACAAACTCATACAGTATGTACATGTACTCATGCATTAGCTTCACTCTCCGTCTCTTACATATACATACATCTCTTACATGAGCAGCAATTGCGGTGTATGAATGTCACAGACAGCAGTACACTCATCCATCACACACCCACACACACACTACTGCTGCATTGCCTCACAATATGTGCATGTGAGTGTATTTCTATGTTTTTATGTGTGCATGTGAGGGTATGTCTATGTGTGTATGTGTACATGGAATAGCACTGTACTTCTCATCACATCAGAAAGTAATCTTGTCTTGAACAGCACAAAAGTCCTAAGTACTGTACATTTTGAAGAGTGTCTGTGCTGTAGGTATGGAGATAATGAAAGTTGGTATTTATAGTGCACTGTGACTAAGTAGAAGTCACTTGGGGTAAAATGTGTTTATATAATTTAGACTTTCATTTTTGATTTTTTTTTTTTCATTATCTTTTTTTACTATAATTCTTCTGTACTTTATTTTTCATACCTTGTATTGCTCTCATGACAGTGCCCACCTGATTTCTTCTTTAGATTTGTCAATATGTCTGTCTACAGTATCTCCCACTTCTTTTTTCTTGCTGCCACATTACTGCCAGAGGACTCTTGTGTGTTATATTGGTAGTGTGACATTTATTATAGTTTGAGGAGTAATTGGTCTCTATGAAAAATAGCTTTGACCTATGTAATTACATGATCTGCCACTAGCCACAGTTTAGCATTAGCCTCCTATCCAGCTAATGCACTTTTAATGGCTGATTATAGAAACAACACACCACAGATGAGATCTATGTTATGTTCAACCTCCCCTTTAGAGTACAAAAAGCAGGCTTTCTCTCCCTCCCCCCCCGCCCCTCTCTCTGTCTGTCTGTCTGTCTCTCTCTCCCTACTCAATTTGCTCTATTATCATGATAAAAAGGCCATTCATATTAGCAATGCATCGATAGAAGGGATATGGACATCCACAGGGTCAAACAAATGGGTCAAAAAAGATTACAGAGTAATATCAAATAAAATTTGGTTACGTATATAAATAAAAATTATAAAGCAAATAGCAAATTATTTACTTCAATTGAAACAACAATGCAGGGTGATCATAAATTAAGCACAGAAACATGGCAATATCCTGGAAACCTGGATTATCCTGGCAAATGAGACAGTTTTACACATACTAGTGTAACATAAGGGAGGTTGAGGATGACATACATTTTCTGCAGATGTGTCCCTAGTATCTATTGGTGAAGAATAACTTCTGTTCAAAGTTTTTGTTTTTTAAATCATGCAATTTCTAAAGATAATAATTCCAAAATCTCTTCCTCTTAGAAGAAGATAAACAGGCAGCTGAGCAAGCAGCTGAATTTGGGCTTATATGCCAAAAGCTAAGAGTAGAAAGTACAAATAAAAACAGATATATCCATTTTCTCTTTATCCTAATCTCTTTATCTAACTAAAGACCACTACTTTTCGTCTTTCATTTTGTGTATATATTTGTATTTATTTTGTCTTATGCAATTTATACAGGGCCACTGCTCCCATGATGTACATCACTCACTGCGCAGAGGGAACAAAGGGCTAGAGGACCACAAAAATAATTGGGCTAATGAAATAATTGAAAGGATGACAGATTTCAAATTGAATATACACAGTTTGTTAATCACACAGTTTGTAAAGCAATACAAAAATATGAACTCGAAAAAAGGTGAATGTTAACCTTTAGGCTCTCCTTTAATCTCCCTGTTTGTGACCCCATTCCCTATGTCAAAGTGGTCTGTTCTGTTTGGTTATGCCACATGTGCTTTTTTACATGGCCCTGTGAAGGCATCAACAAGTGGAGGCAGAAACAGAGACAAAACAAGGAGACAGTGAGATGATGCCTGCACATCACTGGCAGATGGGCCACTGTTTTCAATGTCTATGGGGAAATTTTAAAAAGCTGTTCTGTGCATTTGTATGCTCACATAATAATGTAACGCTAGCACAATAGATCTGACAATATAAATGTTGGCTGCCATGTCTAATGCTCAAGTTAACTGATGCTAGCTGGTCAGTGCATAGTACAGGCTACAGATTCTATGTTGCTGTTAAGGAAACAATGTCTGAGCGATTCAGTGATATGCAAGTACATTCACAAAACAGACAATAGGTAAGATGCCATCATCGCTGTCATTCTTGGACAGTGACTCACCTCAAACTAGAATGTAGCCCTAGGACTGCAGTCCCACACCTGATATTTAGCTTGTTTCAATAAGCTTGTGAAAATCTCCGAATTTATCAATATAAAAAGTTATATTATGGATGAACAATGAGCCAACCTAAAATGATTTATAACGCCAGTATCTAGAAACTGCAACTATCTTACAATTTTTCTACATTTCTATTCTTAGACGTGAAACACTACTTACTACAATTTGCCGTTGGGGATCGATCATTATGTGATTAAATATATATTGTGCCATGGACGACATGGAGGGTGGGAGGTACATAGCCTCTGTGTGCTGATGGAACGAAGAGCTTTAGGTGAGAGCCTTCTACACTGTACATATAATTTGATCGTTCCTTCCTCTTTGTCATGTGTTGGACTTGTCCTTTTTAGTATTTTGTCAGTGTCTATTTGATACTGATGAAGTGTAGCCCATATGTAGCCTTTTTTGAATGGGATGGCTACATTAATTCATTCAAGAGTGGGATGAACACAATGCACCAATAAAATCATTAATGTTGACTATTGTCTAGTTATTCTAGACCATACATTGGCAACATTTGTTATTTTGCACAGCTATCCTCTCAAACCTTTTCTGAACTGAAACGAAAGCAAGTAACAAATTCAAGAATTCTCTATTGCCTATTTTACTTGTATTACATATGCAAACAAATAGAAACAGGAACTGTATACTGTAAAAAAGAAATACGGAAAATGTACAAACGGATTAATAAAAAAGCTCTAGAAAAACCTTTACTGTCAGCAGCATATATGGCTATATAAATCGTATGTGGCACATACCACAAAAGTGGCCCAATTCTCATTTTTCTTATATATGAATAAGGCACACATCTACATGAGTTGAGTAAGTTATAAGGTAACATATACATTCAGTACATGACACATGTAATGTTTAGAATATGTTAGATAATGTTTTTGTGTTTTCCCTGTATGATAAAACACTATTACATAGACAGCTTTGTGTATGCAGCACACATGCAATGTATATAAAGCCTATGCAGTCTTTACATGATTTTTTAGAAGATTTGCATATGGACTGCATTTACACAGCACATTCCTACACTTCACTACTTCACATTAAAGCCCCACATTCACCCTTTCACAAGCACACACATATTCACACATCGGTTGCAAAGGCTGCCACACAGCAAATTAGACGGTGTACATTTTACTCTGTAGGAGTACATTTAACACCAGGTTCGGTGTTTATGTGTGTCCAAGTATAGAGAGTACATTATACACTGACACCAGAGTACAATTTTTTACACTTAAATAGAGTTCATTTCTAACCCCCGATAGTGTTCAAATGTACTCCATCACAGGCATTGTTTTACACCAAAAGAGTACAATTTAACTCTGATTTAGAGTTCAATGAACACTTTACAAATAGCACTGTCAGCAGTGTATATTATACTCCATGGGAGCTCATATTACACAGTCATACATTACATTACATTACATAGTGTAATATAATGTAACGTAGCATAACACCATGTTCAAATACACACATCCAGTGCCATGAGAGTAATGATATATATATATATATATATATATGTATAAGGTATATTAAAAACCTTAATGCTGGCTGGGTCAAATGTTTTTTTTTAATTAATTTAAATCAATTCATGAATGTTACAGTAAACATTTAATTCGTTTAAAGACAGCAATATCAAGCTACACAAAATCATCCACAGTGACAAGAAAAGTCTTAACAGAAAGGCATCATACCAATTTCATCTTAGTACTATTACAACCCCACCATTTCAAAATTATTTCAAGTAAGATCAATCAATCATTTCAAATACAAGAATTTCATTAAATTCATTTACACACAGCAAGACAAATCTAAAAAAGTACATGGACAGGAACAATATAATATTCATCATTTAAACCATAAGCCATCTGTAAATCAAATGGTTTGAAAACTTTCAACGCATCAAGTCTTAACAGAAAGGCTTCATACCCATTTCCTCTTATTACTTCATAGGAATGAAGATGCTCAGTAAACCCCACAGTTTGAAAATCATTTAAAGTAAAAAAATATTCCCCTGAAAATGAGACAATTTCATTTATTTCACTGAACATGGGTATCCCCTCCTCTACTTTTGCACAAACGAGAAGGCCAGGGCGATACTCTGTTATATATGATGTAATCCAGGACACAACATCTATTAGACAGTTTATGTCAATATGCAGACTGTCTGCAATCAGGTCTCCATTTTTCAAGTCACCAACAGTAACACTTTTTGTTGGGCCACACGTAATACCTTTCAAAGGCTCCGATGCCCAATGGTATGCAATTGTCATTTGATGTTTCTGAGCAAAAGATTTGGTTATATTTTTGAAAATTTTCACAGTGTCCTTAAAAAAACGATGTTTGGCTTCACATCGCATCCCCCAAAAGTGAATAAGAGGGCCAATTTTCCGAATAGCACTTGGATAATGAATTAAAAAGTGCTGCTTCGGTATAAGGTTCTGATGAGGGTACAGCTGTTTAAACAGTTTATGGTGGTCAATTATCAAGTGCTTGAGGCAAACAGTCATGCCCTCTGTTATGACTGGTGAAAACACAAGATTGATAATTTGAAGTAACAGTAGCAAAAGTCTCCAGTGTGCATTACCTTCAGGCACAACATCTCCAAATATCAAAGGCACGTTCCGAATCAAACAAAATGTCTGAATGGCATTAAGACCAATCCCATTGCCAATCTGTTCAAGATTTAGTCTGCTGGGACGATTCTTCCTTTCAAGATATCCATAGTTAAACGCATATACTCTTTCAGTTATATCTTGTTTTGATAAGGTTTTGTTTCTGCAAGGTATCCAAACAAGAGTTTCAATTCAAACTGTCCCACTCCTTCCAAAATATCATGCATGAGGTCGACTGCGTAATTATCAACAACACTGAAGTACTGCAATTCATCTAGCAAACAGGTTCTCTTAACCCCAAATGAAGATGGAATTGTGGGATCTTGTACATCACTACAGTGTTTAGCATGTAGGACGTGGTTGCGCAATTTATTTGGGTAATCATCAGTAAAAAGTCCCTGACACTCATTTTTATCAGCTATACAAAAACGGCAAAAATATCTGGCGCTGAAAGACTCAACAAAACCAAGGACTGTGTGCAGTCCCAAGTTATCACCAGTGACTTGTGCGACTGTCCCATATATCTGCTGATCAGAGAAAGGAAGATTGATTCCTGTAGACTCCAGGACTTTAATGTCACGTACAATAGGCTCCAGGATAGCATTCATGCCGTACATTTTAATGTCCTGACTGTGGAATAGTGCCACAAGGTGAATATTTAATAGCGCAGAATTAACCTTTGCAGTGAAGTTTCTAAGCGTAAAGTATATACTACCAACTTTATGAATACCATGTTTCGAACCAAACGCGTTAGCGGTTTCAAACTCATCAAAAAAAAACCTGAATTTGGAGAGCATTTTCATTTTTGGAGAAGAGGGGATGATTTTTATAATAGCTACCATCACAAAAGTCCCAGTAGAGCCCATTTTCTCAGCAGGCTGGATAAAATGTCCTTGTTGGAAAATATGAACTTCAAGGTTTCCAGTATAGGAACATACACAAATTTGTCAGTTACAGGAACCTGATTATAGGTTCCAGACAATCTATTTCTTCTTGAATCAAACCGTACACCCAAAGCAATCTCAACGGGTTCCACCACAAGCAGTTTTTCAGTGTAATATTTCTTCCACTTTGTCTCAGTGTTGAAATTCACTACAGGATTTTTGAGGCTCTCAAAATAATCGTTCACTCTGCCTTTTAGGACATCATTGTCAGGAGGAAGTAATTTTAGGATATCATCTCTGACATTTGTGTGAGAAGCGTCCACAAATTTTTCAAATTTATCAACAAATGACTTCACTTTTGTTGTTGCGACATCAGCACTCAGTAACCCCCCAATAATTGATGCACACATTTCTGTGGTGCTTGGTTTAATGTCTTTGTCATTTGATCTTTCAGAATGCCCTGCAGTGTAATGAGAAGACTCATGTTGATCAGGTACTGCCTGGGGTAGAGTAGAAACAAATGGAGAGTGTGTAGGACTTTCATCCTCAGCACGTTCACTGTGTTTTTTTAACAGATACTTTCTGAAGCCAGAAAAGGTGCTGAACCTTTGACGACAACCATTTTGAGAACATACCAACTGAACTCTTGTATTTGGATAGAAACAATGTGAGAACTTCAAATGTCTAAGTAAGATCTGAACCGTGTGATACTGGTTCTTGCAAATAAAACACAGAAACATATCAATTTACAATTTTGTCTCTCAGTTCTTTGACCCTAGGGCTTTCATGACACAGTCCGATGTCGATGTTGTAAATTGTCGTCTGCACAAACGTATACATGTTGTGCAAGGCTTGGTCGTAGGAGATTCCAAAGACATAGTGTGCCTTGAAAAGCTCATCAAACGCTGCAATTGAGGACTTAGCTTTGCATGGGATCAGGTTGCCGTCCACCACCACGTAGTAGTCATGAATGGCATTTCTTGCTGTGCCCACGGCCAGGATGTAGGGCTGCCTCTGGTCCGTTGCTTGAACCTCCTGTAGGCTCCGGCATGACTAAAATAATACAAACATTGTTTTGCAAGATAATTAAGGGTGAGACTCATTAAAAACACCTCCCAGCTCAACCAGGTCCCCTGAAAGATTTTGTATAGCAAATCTCATTTCGTTAAGGTCCAGAATGTAACTTTATCGTTTATTTTCAAAATGCATGCTGATCATTCACAAATTTGATAATTTTATGAATATTGACTCAGTAATAAACTAGGATTTACTGGTCTGAGCAAAGTACAGCAAAGTACAGCCTAAGAGGTTTATGACTGGTAATTCAAAATAGTAGACATCAAGATCCTCCTATTTATGTATGAAAAATGTAAATTTCATAAATACTACTACCACTCTAATTTGCTTTGTCTTTATAACTGCTAATTTGCTAAATTAATGGGTTCATACCTTGTGAAACATAACCACGTGGTTGACTGCTTCCTGAATTGAGACCTTCCGCACAGACCTTTTCCCACTGGCTTGTGGAGGAAGAAGGCAGACCAACAGCAGCAGCGTCGACATGTCACCGTCCCAACCTGAAGCAAGAACAGAAATGTAAAATAACCCAGCCTTGCAAGCCAGCCTACTGGAGACATTGAAAATGGACTAGATATACATTTTTTACTTGAAAGCCTTATGTGTGCGGCCTTATATATTTTTTTGACATTCTTGGTAAGCCAGACTACCCACTTTATGCCACAAACGCTCTATCTCCCATAATACATTGTGGCATAATGAACACATACAGTTTTACATTCACATTCGTACCTGTATGAGAGTTAGCATTTAGTGCCAGAGGGAGACACCTTCAACTGAAACATTAAAGGAATAGGCCACCCCCAGATGAAATTTTGTCTGTCCCCGCAGTCCCTAGAGTTGGATAAGTGGGGCAGAAGCGTTTTGTAGCAGACCCAACCATTGTCTGAATCTGGCAGCACTGACTGTAGCTTAGCTTAGCATAGTTGCTGTAATCTAGAGTTGCCAACTAGCACACTGTGGCAAAACTGAATCATTTCACTCTATTTTTTTTGTAATTACGTCTTGTGACCTGTGCAGTCAGATCGAGTACAAATGACAAAGCAAATTTACACGTGATTAATTTGATGGGGCATTTAGATGGTGGACTATATTCTGCGGAAGCACAGGCGAAGCACAGACAAAGCACAGCTGAAAGGCGCAAAATCAATCACGCAGCACCAGACAACAGGGGTGCGTTTCTCGAACAACTTCCTAGGTTAGCATTCTACTACCATAGTTCTACCGAAGTTACCACTACCAAAGTGGCGAAACTCGACCGTTTCTTGAAGCACTGGTACTTCGGTAGAACTATCATTGTTGTTACTTCCAAGTGGGCTCTACCGTTGTTCTCACTTCAGTGTGTGAAGCATGGATGCAACGGAGAGAAAGCAGGGGAAAGCCGTTTTGATTGGATGGCTATCTTTTTTGTTGACATGCCATGACGGAGAATCCTTGTTGAAAGTATACGATGGTGATAATCGTATGCCCTTTGCTGTATTTTCAGAGAGAACATTCCTTTGAATTCGTCCTAAACAGCAGCTACAGATGCATTGAAATCTTACGGTTGCTCCACGTTCGCCATGTAGACAGTGACTGAGATATATTTCCGGTCGCCAAACTACCGCGCCATTGCCTTTTGAAATGCTCGATTTTCATTGGCCCCCTATCTGAGGACTGAGCAGAAATGGTTTAGATAGGCAGCTTGGCCAGACTGACTTGCTCGCGAAATGTAAATGCAGCGTCACAGGCAGTATGGGCACACCCAGGCTAGTACAAACCACTACATGTTTAAGTCATGCCATACGGTTTTAACAAGGAAATTACATATCACGAATTGGCCATTTAACAATATCAACAGCTGTATTATAGTAACCTGTACACACCGATTGATTTTCACTGTGTTTGTGCTGTAGGATTACGAGATATTTGCACTTTACAGTCAGAGATCTACTGGAAGTTTCGCCGTGGGTGGGGTCAACTTTTGTAGTAAGGCTCTTACTTCACCTCGAGAGCTGTAGTGAGACCTTCCTAACTTCGAAGTTTTGGCTTTACTTCGGAAGTTGCTCTGCTACGAAGGTTTCGAGAAACGCGTAGGAGAGTCTCTTCTACCGAAGTTCTCACTACCATAGGTGTTACTTCCGTAGAACTACCGTAGTGAGCTTCGAGAAACGCAAAGTAGCCTTTGGTGCGGTACTTCGGAAGTCACAACAATGATAGTGGCTAGGAAGTTAGCAACTTTGCGTTCGAGAAACACACCCCAGATTCGGACAATGGTTGGGTGAAGCTGAAACCACATACTGTAAGACTTTAACTGTAAGGCTTATGCTTCAGACTCTGACAAAACTGAGTCATACTGTCTGATTAAACAGATAACTAAAATAGTGCAAAATGTGTACAGTATCTTGCTTAGATACAGTACTTACGTATCCTTTCTGAGAATATGGATCTCTCAAGCAGGGAAACAAGGTGACGATCCCCAATGCACATCGAGTCCGGACTTCCATCGGTGGAGCACTCCTAAGAGGGGATTCATAAATTACCATCATTTCCATTAAGCCATCAGCCATCTGATTTTCAAAGTAATTGTTGTTCATGTTTGACGGAAAGAGACTGCACTTACCCATGCTTTTCGATCATTGCCGCTACAGTCATATTTACAATTTTTCTCAGAGTCTGATCAGTAATTTCTGGCTTTTGTTTATATTCAGCAAGTATTTTTTCACCTCCTGGCATGTGTTCCAGAACACTTTGTACAAGCTAAGAAAAATAGAATGAGGACAAAAGTGAAATATTTATTTATAACCAACTTTAACCCAACACTCATTGTTAATGATGACAATCATCCTGTGAGTGAGCCCCAGTCTTGACATACTTAAGTGTTATTTGCAAACTTAGCACTTTACATCCATTAGCAGTTATTGAATGATGGCATCTCTTATTTACATAAAGTAGATGGAGGAGCTTACCTCTTTAGCATGTAAAGAAAGATCATCAGTAGAAGTCTGGCGAGCATCAATGCATTGCCTCTTAGGAGGCGGGAGTGTTGGGGCATCATTTGCAGACATGGTGTCACACGAAGACAGTGCAAGTGAGTCTGAGAAGAAACCCAATGACGTGAAAGTCAACGAAAAATAAATAAACATTGATTTATGCATGCTTCATCAAAACATAGAATTTTTTAAACTTTAAGTAATATAGCATCAAACAATCAACTTTGGCTCATGGACTTTCTAAACACTGAAATAAACAAAACCAGAGCAAATATCACTTACCATTTAAAGCACTTGCTTCCAACACAGTCCACGTTATGTCCGACTTTTCACCAAGAACTTCACCAAAAACCTCCTCATCCAACTCTGTGCTGGTGTCATCCATCAACAGTATGCTTGTGTTCCTTGGGATCATGAATTTCTCTTTGGCTGTAAATGCATTAGGAGGTTATGTTTGAACAAAGAGTCAAATGAACATACCAATGTCACCAGCTTGAAACATACAAATCATATTTTAATACTGAAAGTATACTTGAAGTACCAGAAATATTTAAATTGAACATAGCATCACACTTAAATCATTACCAGAGTGCCTTCACATTAAAATCAAGCAATGAGAATACTGCTGTTCACTAGTAGTGCTGTGAGTTACCAGTACCCACCAACTTGCCCAATAAAAGTTCAAACATGGCTCTAATTTGGCAGCATTTCACATATTTATTTATGAAGGGACAAATGTAAATGAACTCCCAAGAACATTTAAATGCACCAGAGTTAGTCACGAACTAGTTTTCATCTGTAGTCCCTGGTAGGTTGAAAGGAAGTAGAGGGAATGGTGGGAACAGACTGTTTCAAGCAGGCTCCATTACCTTGTTCCAGAAAAGCTGCGTAGGACGCATCATGCAGCTTCATGTACTTCCTCTTTCCCCGATATTGTACTTTAACCAACATTGTGTTCTAAAAAGAAAGCGAGAGAGAAAACCTTGAGAAATGAGAACATATGGCCCACTTACACAACAAAATACGATTTTTTTATTAAAAGGAGAAGAATCTCGGAATGCAGGGGGTGAGCAGCGGTTTGTATTTGACATAGCCTATGTTAACTCGTTATGTTACAATACACCCCAGGTCCAAATCACACCAAACTTCTCCTTTAACATTATTTTCCTGTGTAAGTGCATTTTTTAAAAATTGTTAAAAGAGCGACACCGGGTAGTAGCAAGCTAGTTACACGGTGAGAACATCGGATGCTACGCTAACGGTTCTGTCTTGCCATGTGCACACGCCAAACTGCATGTTTGGGAGTGTAGTTGGAAGTTATAGTTATAAATATGTATCACCTCGTCGTGAATAGTTCATGTAAACGTAATACCACACATATTCGTATGGTTATCTTGTAGTTGTGTAACCCACTGCAGTTTTTTGTCCAAGACCACAAAGTACAAATTATTGTGCAGCATTGCCATCCCAGCTTGAGTTGCATGAACAGAATAGCAATGATTCATTTTAAACATGTTATGTAGCCTATGTTGATTTTAGTGTGCGTTGTGTTCTAGGTGGGTCGGATGCAACGACAGGTGCCCTTTTATTTAATAAGCATAACATAATAGCATCATAGGTCTTTGCTAGGCTGAACTGGCGATATATGCAAAATACAGCCTAGTTCAATGTTAGAACTTCTCAGAAGGTAAAAACAATTGCATTACGTCCAGCCTATACTGCAGGCGATTAATACCCAAAGTATTTTACAACAACCTGTTTGTAAAAGTTTGACGCTGTGAGATGTCACGTCTATAAATAGACCCACCTAAGCGATACGGAGCATAAAAGGAAAGCACAGAAGTGCTGCAAATAAACTTGAGGCAACTATTTGCTTAAAACGTGTCATATGTTTCAATAACCATACGAATACGTGTCGTATTACGTTTACATGAACTATTCACGACAAGGTGATACATATTTATAGCTATAACTTCCAACTACACTCACAAACATGCAGTTTGGCGTGTGCACATGGCAAGACAGAACCGTTAGCGTAGCATCCAATGTTCTCACCGTGTAACTAGCTTGCAAACGTAGTCGCACGAGCTGGGCTAGCTAGTGGTAATACCATAGACCTGAATTACGTGGTAATACTATTAACGAGAGTGTGGAAAAACCTATATTTGCTATTAAACATCTTACATCCATGTTACTTTTAGGGGTTGGGTTTGCATTTCCTCGGTTTTGTCTATGGCAGCCAAATTAGATAGTATGTGTAACCGCTTAGTGGTAGTGCTAAACATCGGCGGGAAAAAAATAAAATAACGCCAACGACTTCTGGCCATTCTAGGCCTACAGAAATTTACCACAAACATTTAGTTTTAACTTGGCTAAACCACAGTGAAAGTGTTTTCCACATCAACGGACGTGGAAGGCACACACTCGATAAGTCTACAATGATGTTAACTAATTATTTCCCTTAAACTTGACTTTGACTTAAAAAATAACGTTAACGACTTATGGACATCACCGAAATTTACCACAAACATCTAGTTACAACTTGGCTAAACCACCGTGAAAATGTTTTCCACATCATGGAAGTCACACACTCGATAAGTCTATATTTATGTTGACTTATTATTTTCCTTAAATTTGACTTACTTCGGTCCATACGCAGCTCCTCAAGTCGGCTCTGGTGCAGTGTGCGTGGTGGTGTCTCAAGTTAGTTTGATGGTAACTTGTGACGACGTGACGTGAGCACGTCATGTACGTGAAATGAGAGCTGGAAAGTTTCAATCGCTTATATACACCATTCAGAGTTCCAGCATTGGAATGAACTCTACACATTGTGACAGACTGGAAAGACAGCTGACAGGAGGGAATAGACCCCACTGGAGCTTATATGGGTTAGCTCCCCAGATAAGCAGTGGCAAGTTCATTGAACTGAGCCATGTCCACATTTTGCTACGTCTAATACAAGAGATATACCCCTAGAGTTAGCGAGAGCAGGGGTGGAAGATGACTCACAGGCAGGATTCACGGCTTTAGACACTGGAACGGAAATGACTATGAGAAGGTCGAGCGACTTAAGGGAGGATGGGGAGGTGGGGTTATCTGGTGGAATTGAAAGGGAAGAAGAAAGTAGTGAAAAAGTAATGAGAGAACAATTAGAAAAGAAAGTACAGGTTTGTTCCTGTGGCTGGCAGAAGATTACAACAGTGAGAGGCCTTAAAATCCATCAGGGGAAGAAGGGGTGTGGAGAAAAAGTGGGACAGGGGAACCACATTGAGCAGTACTTTCTAAGAAGTCTGCGGAGTAAGTCGGCTGAAGTCCAGCGGCAGGTAGAAAACCACAGTTTGGAGGATATCAGAAACCCAGTCTTGGAAGAGAGGGAGGAGGTCAGAGGGACTGAGGGAGAAGGAGAGCCTAGCCAGTCAAAAAGGGAGAAAGCCTGGGAGCAGAAAGCTAGGGTTAGTTGGCCACAGGCGAAAGATAAGATGACTTGGGAGTCCGTAGACAGAGACTTGGTAATGGTGTTGGAAGCATTAAAAGGGACAGCTACGGCAAAGTTGGAAAGGATGGGGGAAGTGATCTATAGTTATGGCTTAGATAGGTTTGGAAGTAGTGATAGAAGGAAGAGGGAGCCAGCACAACATTGTCAGTCGAGACGACAGAAAGACATTCGTGGATTGGTATTAAGAAGGAGGCAGCTAAGAAAACATTGGAAAAGGGCCACAATTGAGGAGAAAGAAGGTATAGATGCCCTGCAGGAAGAGTTACGATGTAGGTTAGCAACTCTTAGGAGAGCTGAGAATCTTAGAAGGAAGAGAAAAGAGAAGGAGCGGGTAAGAACACTGTTTTATAAGGACCCCTTTAAATTTGTGAAAGGGTTGTTTAACCAGGAAAAGGGAGGGATATTGAGAACCTCAAAAAAAGGAAGTAGAGGAGTACTTGAGGAAAACTCATTCAGATCCTGTGAGGGAGGGAGGATTAGGTTTTCCGCCTGACATGCCACCTTTGGGGGAGATAGAAAGTCAGATGGATGTTGTGCCACCTAGGTGGAAAGAGGTAGAGGCTGTGGTGAGAAAAGCTAAGGCTTCATCAGCTCCAGGGCCTAATGGGGTGCCATATCGGGTATATAAGAACGCCCCAGGGGTTCTTAGGTTTCTGTGGAAGTTGTTTAGGGTTGTGTGGCATAAGCAGAGCATTCCAACAGCATGGTGCAGGGCACGGGGTGTGTTGATTCCAAAAGAAAAACAGTCTGTTAGAATAGACCAGTTTAGAAGGATCTCTTTGCTTAATGTGGAGGGGGAAATCTTCTTCAGTATAGTGGCTAAGAGACTTGTGCAGTATTTGGAAAAGAATGGGTTAATTGACACAACAGTGCAGAAGGCAGGAATCCCAGGTTTTGCTGGATGCATTGAGCACACTAGTGTAATTTGGCACCAAATTCAGACAGCAAAGCAAGAGGGTAGGGAGCTTCATGTAGTTTTTTTGGACCTAGCTAATGCCTTTGGCTCGGTGCCGCATAGTCTGATTTGGAGTGCTTGTGAATACTTTAGAGTGCCAGTTGAGATTGTGAATATAATGAAGGAATACTTTAAAGATATTAGATTGTGTATACAGGGGAGTTTGTATCAGACTGCAGAAGCTAGAAGTAGGCATTATGGCGGGGTGTACGATCTCACCACTTGCTTTTACAATGGCAATGGAAATGGTAATAAGAGCTTCTAAGTGGGTGGTGGGAGGGGAAAGGCGTTGGGAGGGACTGCGTCTCCCGCCAATTAGAGCTTTCATGGATGACATGGCACCGTTGTTGTTAACAGAGTCATGTACAAAAAGGTTGTTAGAAAGGATAAATACAAATCTCAGGTGGGCGAGGATGAGGATAAAGCCTAGTAAGTCAAGGAGTATCTCAGTCACCAAGGGAAAAGTGGTAGAGCAGAAGTTCACGGTGGAAGGTGAGGAAATCCCATCCATCAGGGTGAGACCAGTGAAAAGCCTGGGGAGGTGGTATAATGCAGACCTGAGTGATCGAGAGCAGGTAGAGCAGCTTAGAAAAGACGTGGTGGAGGGATTGGAAAAAATTGACAGGTCAGGGCTACCAGGAAAGCTGAAATTGTGGTGCATGCAATTTGGACTGTTCCCTAGAGTAATGTGGCCCATGTCAGTGTATGAAGTCCCATTATCAAAAGTAGAGAAGCTAGAAAGGGTGGTTAATTCATACGTTAAAAAGTGGTTAGGGGTTCCACGGTGCCTAAGCAGTGTAGCTCTGTATGGGAAGGGCATACTGCAGCGGCCCATAAATAGTCTGGTAGAGGAATTTAAGTGTGCTAAGGTTAGGACAGAGCTGTTGTTAACAGGGAGCAAGGACAGGATAGTCAGTGGTCTGGCTCCTAACCCGAGCAAAGGGAGAAAGTGGAAACCAAAGGTAGCAGTGCAGGAGGCAGAGGCAGCCCTTAGACATGGAGAGATAGTGGGGAATGTCCAGATTGGGCGGGGAGGCTTGGGGCGTCCATCAGGGAAGCCAATGTGGAGAAAGGCAGATCAGAAGGAGAAAAGGAGATTGGTTGTAGAGCAGATACGCAGGCAAGAAGAAGCTAGTAGACAGGTAAAAGCTGTGTCACTAGCAAAGCAGAGCCAGTGGTTGAATTGGGAGGGAGTAGAGAGAAAACAGGTTACTTGGAGGGATTTGTGGAGTATGGAGTCTAACAGGCTAAAGTTTTTATTGGGAGCGACGTACGACGTGCTCCCATCGCCAGATAACCTGAGAATCTGGACAGATGGGGATCTGTCATGCACACTCTGTTCAGGTGTAGCCACATTGAGACATATACTATCTGGCTGTAAAGTTAGCTTGGCACAGGGTCGCTATACGTGGCGTCACAACCAAGTATTAAAATGCTTAGCAGCAGGAATTGAGAGTAGGAGGCAGCAGGTAAATGCAGAAGGTAGTCATAAAAAAGCTATCCAGTTTGTGCGGGAGGGTGAGAAAAGTAAGAGAGCCGCAAAGTCAAGGAGTACTACACAGGAAGCAAAGGATTGGCAGATGCTTGTAGATGTGGGTGGAAAGTTGGTGGTCCCTCAAGAAATAGTTACCACTAACTTGAGGCCAGACATAGTCTATTGGTCGACCAGCCAACAGGTAGTGTATTTTATTGAACTCACTGTCCCATGGGAAAGCTCCCTAGAGGAAGCATATGAAAGGAAAAAGCTTAAGTATGAAGAGTTGAGATTGGAAGCAGAGCAGAAAGGATGGATGGCAAGAGTATTTCCAGTAGAAGTGGGTTGTAGAGGGTTTGTAGGGAGGTCAGTCATTTCATTGCTAGGGGAGCTTGTGGTTGGTGGTAAGAATCTACGTAAAACTGTTAGGGAGATGTCAGAGGAAGCAGCTAGGACTAGTAATTGGATCTGGATGAGAAGGGCGGTCTCGGCCTGGGGTAAGCAGTAGGGTTGCCATGTTTGAATGCGGTGGTGGACGGATTCAAACCCGGCCCTCCAGGTGTGGGTCGAGTGCCTTAGCCAGTGTGCTACCGAGGAGGTGGAGATTAGTGCAACCTAGGGCTGTTTGTGCAGATAAGGATGGGCACCCCAGACCAGCAGATGGCAGTAGTGCGTTTAGTGGGTCAATAGAAACACAGAAGAAGAGGCCTATAAATGGCAGCCATCACACACATGGGCAGCTTAGAATCAGGCTCTCTGGGATCGTGCGGTGTATTGGGATACAGAGTGGTGTATGGAACACGGGATAGCTGAGCATTAGACACCATTAGATTCAAGAGGTGTATACATTTAATGTTAAGTCAGTGGGTAGAATTGTCTTTAGAACTAGCATTGGCAGGGTCGTTTGTGTAATGGCATATGCGTTGGTGACTGCAAAGTGATAGTATCTGTGGTAAAATGGTGGTAAAGTGCAAATATTCGATAACAAGTCCTAATTAGTAAGTAAGCAGGTCATTTTGGAAGTAAATTGTGGTTGTAGTTAATTTTGTAAGTAAAACTTTGGAAGTTGTGCAAACAGTTGGTAATGAGCAGTAAGTAGTACATTTTGGAAGTAAACTGTGGTTGTAAGTGAATTGTGGAAGTACATTTTGGAAATTTGGGTAGCAGGTAGCTAATCTGTGGACACACGCTAAAGGATTGATCACCTTTAGTGGGGCCGCCTCAGGGGAGGGTGTACAGTGAGTAAAGGCCCGAAACACCCGTTGATACTGAGGTACACTGCTGAAGATGTGTCCCACATAGTGTATGGATAATTGTAATGGCTGTAGTTAGGAAAGCCTGAAGTGTGGTACAATGGGTGCTCTCCCCACATGTGCAAGTGTCTTGTATTTTTATTTATTTATTTATTTTAATTGTTAAGGAAAGGTTGGAGGAAACTGCAAAGGCTTGCCAGTGGTCCTGGATGAGATGCATGTTGTTGGCATGGTGAAAGCCATGGGGGAAAGCGATAGGTAGGTGCTGCTGAGTGGATCATGTAAACGGCCCCAGCAGCCCCAGTCACTGTAACGGTAGCCGGCTGGTTCAGGTTAACCTGTGTTGAGCATCTGTCTGTACGGCTCCAGTTGGCCATCCCCTCAGCTGCTCTGTCCTGCACAGCTCACATGAGGTTGCATGAATAGCTGTAGTCAGCGGCCAGTTGTGCGTGTTACACCTGGGAGTAGGGACTAACAGCCTGAACTATTTACTTGGTTATAGATAGTGTAGGGGTAGGTGTAATAGCTATAGTTTCTCCCTAAGGTGCTCTTCCTACATGCACAAGTACTGTGTGTTCTTTGTAAACTGACACAACTGAAACAATGTACACTGGTCAAGTACACTGGTGAGTGTAGCCAGGCCAAACTAAACACCACAGTGTATAAATATACTCCGTGAATTTTTACTCTGAAAAATTAACACTCTTGTATTTGCTGTGCACGGGAAGCAAATCAGGGACTTTCAGTTGGTGAGTGAATTTTGGTTGGCTGTAAGACTATACGCTTCCAAGGACAACAACAGCTATGTATAGCTTATCAGTTTTGGTCTGGAGATCATGTCTGCCAAATTTCGGAACGATTGACCAATTTGGGGCCTATGAAATGAATAATGCTTTATTAACCAACTCCAGAATTATTCTGTTAATAATAGCACATAAGGAGTTATAAGCATTTTTTTCTTATAACAGCATTGCCGAATAGCTGATAGATGCCATTTTTGGTACGCCTTCTCCTTATTAGGTCCCAAGTGCATTTGTCAAGTTTGGTTGGCCTCTGTCAAAATCTTCCTGAGATATGACCTAACTTCCTGTTTGGTGGCTTCGATACTCAATGCGTTTAGCTGTGACACACAAATGGTTTCACTGATCAAATCACCAGGGTGGTTCCCCTTTGTGAGGCTTACAATTTGAGAGGCAAAAATTGATGTTAGAGTTAATTTAACTGCATTTTATCCAAGGATTCCACTTATACCAGGTTTTTGAAAACTGGATGTATGGATCCAAAGTTATGCATATAAATGTTCACTTGCCCTACTACTACTATTGGCCCTGCTAATACTACTAACCCTAAACATGACTGTTGGTGAAGTATCTGGTCTCATGGCTACATATAAGATTTTATATGTTGCTTCCTTGTCTGCCTACAGTATATCTCATGCAAGATTTTGGTTTCACTAATGCTTGCCTAAGTCTTATAATGTTATACAATATATGCATGTTGTAAGGATAAGAGGATGTAGTGTCATTTACAATTCTTATACGTTGCAAAATTATGTAAGTTTCATATTGTATGCATTTGATATGCATTTTACATGCGGTTTTACTCACGTATAAACTCAATGTGAGATTCCAATGCAGAATATATAAACTTTGTAAACTCTAAGTAGATAATTTCCATATGGGCTGATAGCAAGTAACTCTGAATGAACCACAGATAAGTAGCCTATTGAATGTATTGAATGTATTGAATGCCTATGTATTAAAAAAAAAAAATCAAACATAAGCCTGCTTCAGGCCCTGAACAAGTTTCTGTCCCACCAGTTTTTATGGTCACTGACTGCTAATTGGATTAGACAATTTGATGGCCATGAAGGATGCAACAATGCACCTTTCACCTGGTTTTCTGTTCCTGATTCCCAACATGTCTAGAATGTATCTGTTCTTGTTCCCTTTAAAAATGATGTGTTTTAATGGTAATGAAAAGGAACATTACAGCTAAGGGTGTTGGCATTTCCTATAACTAACTGTTTATGAAGACTTCCCTTGCATGCATGCCAACATTACTGGGCCCGCTGAAGCAGGTGGCGCCTCTAGTAAAAAAAAAAAAAAAACATTGCCCTTAAACTGCTTTTTTCCCAAGCTCAGAAAGTCATTAATGCTGTCATTGACACTGACACATGCACACCATGTACACACATATACACACACTCAGGAACACAAACACATTTCCCTGTGTCTAAGTCTGCATCACACAGCAAAATGACATGCCATTTATTGAATGGGATTGCTGGTGGGTATATAAAAAAGGCCATTACAAACAAGAATGAGATTTATGAAATCAATCGGCAGACTGGGGAAGCAAACAACTCCCTCATTGTGTGTGTGTGTGTGTGTGTTTTTTTCCCTCATTGTGAATGCGTATCGCCTCTCTGCTTCACAGACAAACGACCCGGGTCTGTGGAAGAGAAACGGCCGATGCTAAACGCACACTAATCAACTTGTGAAATTAAACATCAAAAAATGCAAAAATTATTGTGTGTGGCAAAGCGATTTGTCTGCAATTAGGTAGAGGGGTATTACTCACTGTTTGCAGAGGGTGAGGGTGGGTTGGGGTGGGATGGGGGTGGTGTCAGGCCTGGCCTATTAAGATGTTTAAAATACAGCACCAGCAAGAGCACTAAAACAGAAGGCTAATAAAAAACAGCCTGATGCTAACAAGATCTGCTGACACACTCTTCTATATATTTGTGTGTGTGTGTCTGTGTGTGCGCTTGTGTGTGTGTGTGTGTGTTTTGTACACCAATAGTCTCTCCCTCATTCTTTCTTTTGCACTCTCTCTATCTCTCATTATGCGGATAGGTGAACATTCATTCATCTCTTATTCCCACATTAAATATGACATACACATGACACAGATGATACAAGTGTCACACAAGCATACATATACATTTACACTGATAGCCACATACTTAATCAGAATAATCCATTAGTGTAATATACTGTTTAAGACTATGTCAAAGAGTAAGATGTCTAAATTAAACTGAAATGTACATGGAAATGTATGTGTGTGTGTGTGTGTGTGTGTGTGTGTGTGTGTGTGTGTGTGTGTGTGTGTGTGTGTGTGTGTGTGTGTGTGTGTGTGTGTGTGCGTGTGTGAATGTAGGTGCTCCCACTGCAAAAGAATCACAATTTACCTGGAACAAATAAAGTACTATGACTTCTACTACTAGTAATACTACTACCACTAAAGCACTTGCATGACTTGCATAACAGTAGAACTGACAGTGTTACAGATACAGTACATGCACATGTAAGGTTTTTGCGTTTTTTTTTTTCAGCTGTAACAGATTTGTCACAAGAGTAAATGATGCAGTCTCTTTATTTCTTTCCCCCTCATATTGATTCTTCTCCTCATCCTTTACCCCTCCATGGTTGTGCTTCACTGAAATATTTGGTGTTGATATTTTTTTTGCAATTTGTGAGCACATACACCCTTCCCAATCTGTGCCATAAAATCTCCACAAATAAACACACATGAAGAGAAAAATAAAAACACACGCGAAAGAGTTTAACTTCTGTAAAAAGACAGACTTTTGACCTGCTTCAGTGTACAAATCATCCCTTCCAAGGAGGATGCTGGGAGACTTCCTCCATCTAGCAATTATATAAGCGGTCATGTGTGTGTCAGCCAGCATCTTTAATTAGAGCCTCAATGTGTGTGTGTGTGTGTGTGTGTGTGTGTGTGTGTGTGTGTGTGTGTGTGTGTGTGTGTGTGTGCGTGCGCACTTACACGTGTGTGTGTGTGTTTGTCTGTGAAATATGGGAGTGTGGGCCTTAAGTGGGAGTTGTTTCAAGGCTAATTAAGCACCTACAGAAATTAATCTCTCTACATGTGTAATAAATCAAACTGGAGCTGTGCTTGCCAAGGCCCTGGAATCAGGCCATGCAGAGATGAGCAGCAGACAGGCTGTGGAAGCTGCATGGATGGAGTGGTGTAGCGAGACAGGAAAATAGTACTCTCCCTCTCTCTCTCTCTCTCTCTCTCTCTCTCTCTGTGTGTATGTGCTTGTTAGGAAGTTAGAAAGGAAAGGGGGCAGACCTAAGAGATTTGCAGCCTCTAGTTCACATCAGGGTTCACATCACATTGGGGTTAAGGCACAGCAGGTTGCTCTAACTCCAGAATAGCAGGAAGGGCCATCAAAGAAAGAAAGGATGAGAGATGGATAGAACTGCATTTGCTAAGTGTGTTTATGTGCATTTGAGCTGAGGAACAGTACAAATTCAGTACAAAGTCCACTCACACAGTAGTATCCAATCTTTAAACTGTATTACCATATGGGAAGTCAAACTATGAGTAATACACATGAGATTATTTTCCTCTGTTACATCTGCTCTACATGTTTCCCCACAGACAGACACATGCACAGACATCGCCTCCAGAAAACACAAAATCACAAGAGATGGTAGCATGGATCTGCTAGTTATCAGCTTAGATGACTTCTATTAAAGAGATGCTAAAGCCTTTGAAAATCCCTCTGAAACACACACACACACACACACACACACACACACACACGCACGCACACACACACACACACACACACACACACACACACACACACAGTGATGCATAGATGCAGTCAACATTTACTCAAGAAAACTGTCAATCTTATTATATTGATGATATAATCACAAAACCAGTTGTGAAGCACAGTAAAATAGTAATATGTGTGCATGTGTGTGTGTCTGTATGTGAGAGAGAGAGACAGAGGGTTTGTAAATGAGGTACACACTGCCTGTAGTGATTTAGTCTGTAATCAGACATGTTGGTTTACGCATGGCTACTCTCATGTGGAGGTGGCTGCTGTGCTGCTGTGGAGTGGGGCTGGTTATTCATCTCCACTCACAAGCCATAATCTTTATCCAGGAATGCAGAGCTTTTACAGTGGGAGCTAGTACTATGTTGATTATTTTGTCAGTGCAAAATCCTAACCCAGACAGGGTTCAGCGGCAGCTGTGCTACGCCGCATTGTCTAGTGAGCTTCCACCAGTCTGGATCAGAGATAAAGGCAGCATGCTGTGTCCCATACGTGCCATAGCAATTGTTCAGTTCTTTGTGGCCCCATTGAGTTGTCGTGTGTGACCACACTGACGGGTGAAGTTGAAGTCCCCTTAGGCCTCATTTCCACATATCCGTGTACAATGGGTTTGTATAGGGACAGAATAAGCTCAGATCACGTGTGCAGTGGAAATGGTCTAATCTGTTAACGTGCATTCTAAACGAATACGGACAGAAAACGGACACGCGCTGTACACGCAGAGTGTTTGGTGGAAATGAGTCCTTACCCTCCTCCCTTTATTGAATCAATAGATAGCTGGCAAATTGATCAGCGCTTTATAGGTTTGTAGTCATTAAATACAGTACAGACAGAATACACAGAGGCATAAAGACAGCCGAAAAGGCAGAGAGAGGCCTGGGGCTGTTTTCATAATAACACTGTCACTAAAATTTTATGAAAGCTCAAAAGAGTATGGCAGTAAAGCTGATTTTTCTTATCTTCTTTATCTTAGGAGTGCTACTACTCAAAGTGTTTCCCTGTAAATATTAAAAAGCTGAATCCATCTTTCTGGCTTCAACTATCATCATTTTAACATGCATTAGATGAGTGTGAAACACGTTATATGGAGATGATCACAGAAGAGGTAAACTTTATAGACATGATATTACAAAGAACATACAAAAATATTCATGCCAAAATTTAAAACATTCTGTAACAATGTTTATAAACAGTATCAATGATGTTTGTAGGTTACTTTTGCACTTAATTTGGATTAAACATTAAAAGATAACAACTAATTTATAGTCTACCAATGTTTCTTTTTTGTTATGGATGGTTCTTACTTTTCAAAATAGTGAAGTACAAAATGTAATGCCATTGGAGTCATGCAACAGTGTGTGTAAATGTCTTGACGCAACTATAGCCGGGATCCTTTTCCCATATTCTCTGGTGCAAAATCGCCACCGGTCTGAAGCCGTCGGCTTCTCCGTGAGATGTTCAGCTAGTTCAGCTCTCATTACACGCCTTCCACATTATGCATACCATCCCTCACAAGAACAAAAGCAAAGACATCTGGAGTTCTGGAACCTAAAAACCAGTGGTGAATTGTCCACAGTGACTACTATAGTACATGTTAAAAAAACTGCACCGCTTGTGATATTCATTACAAGTTAATTGCTACAACACCACTGGATCATTTTGTTACCAGACCAATTGGTTTAGCAGGCTAGTCACATCTAGAGTCATGGTAGAAGAAAAGGCTACAACGTTTTGTCTGGGCCTGTTATTCAAGTCTTGGAAGCAGTTTCCAAGTTCAGAAGTAGCAAGTCATGTGATTTTTACTTTAAGGGTTACAGTTTACATTTTGTAGAAAAGAATGACACTGGGAGAGTGAAGCCTATAGTTTAAAAGTCCTTAACCTTTGCCCCAATATTGAGTTTTTGTTCAAAATTGCACAGTACCTCTTTAAAAGGCTCCTGTTCACACATACTTTCACCTAACATCAAATACTTGATCTTCTTGTGTTACACCACATTATGTAATATCGCTGCATTTTAGAATAATCTAAGAAAATGCAATACATTTTCACTCCATTTTGTAATAACACACACATTTTGTAATAAATTATTACATATTGCTGTGTTTATTTATTTATTTTTTCAGATGAAAATGTCATAATATGGTGTAATGCAACCAACCAAAATAGATGTCTTCAATGGCTACTGCTCAGGGGTCTGTTTCCCAAAGGCGTAGTTCCTAAATTTGTTAGCAACTTACTTGGTTGAGACTGTGTAGGTGCGAAACAAGTGTTTCTCAAAAGGTGTGAACCAACATGTTGAACCAACATAGTGTAAACCAACATAGTGCCAACATAGTGTAACTGACACAAGCATTTCCCAAAACATGAACATTCACAACCACGTTGGTAACTACTGTGATTTGCAACTACACCTCTCAGTGCTTAATTTCACCTAACCAACTTTGTTTAAAGGTTTAGACTGCATTCAACATGGCGGGCCGAATGTCTCAAAATCCTCAATCATTTGAAATATCTTACTTACTTCTTGACGTTTCAACCCTCAGATTTTACAAAACAAGGAAAGAAATATGCCATACAGAATTTAAAACAACCTAGTCTCATTGAACAAACATTCCTCCGACTACGTTTTTGCAGACCCACCTAAATGTGCCTCAGTGCACAAGGGGTGCTAAAGAGAGAAATAAATGCATTACATAAAATATAATATTTCTGGCTGTTGCTCAGACAGCAAAACACACACAACCAAATTCACCTCTGCATTTAACCCATCACAGATGTGAGCATGGGGCAGCCATGACAACAGTGCCCGGGGAGCAGCGTGTGGGGATGGCGCTCAGGGTACCTAAGTGGCGCTACTGGTGACCCAGGAGTCGAACTTGCAATTCTGTGGTCACAGAGCCGATAGGACACATTAACCGCTAGGCCACCACTGCCCTTTCAATTGTTCAATTTATTCAGCCCAGTTATTATGACCGCCGCTAGCGAAGCTAGCGAAAGCGGTCATTATAGAGTTGCCGCGAACTTTTTTTTTTTCCCTTCTTTTTTTTCAGTGAATGTCCGTCAACGATTCCCGGGACACTGAAACCCGGGGGGACATGAATCTTTGTAGGCATGTAGCCCTGGAACATTTCGAGCGAATAGAGGCTTTTGGTCCCCCAGGGCCACCCCCCCGCTGTGCCAGCGTACGTCAAAGAGGGGGAGACCGGCAAAAGTTTTTGCTGAATAACTCAGTGAATGTTTCACCCAACAACATGAAATTTTTGTGATATGTCGGTGTTACAGAGACGTATCGACCCAGCCAATAAACGCTCACTTGAAGCATAGCGCCACCTAGTGATATGGGTAAATGCAAAAATTGGGATATTGAGTTGCCAATATCTTGGACCGAGAAGGTGGGAACTGCGCAAAATACGTCATGCACGATCAGCACGAAGACCTCTATAACCACAGCATGTGCCATACAATTTGGTCAATAGGGGGCGCTGTAATTGTACAAAATGTCATTTTGCTTATTATCTAGAGAATGCTTAGGTTTACAACAATTTTTTTTTTATCGTGAAATCTATTGACCCTCACGCATTGAAAACACTGGTCGACGCCCACTTCCAACGAGAAAAATTTCCGTGAAATTTGAATATTGCGAAAACGAATCTGAACGAACTCGTCATAGGCCGTTTAGGTGAATCTCACCAAATTTCGTATATGTCATCTACAGACAATGCTGACAAAAAGTTATCAAAGGATTTATCTTGAGATAAACCGTTCCGAAGTTACACGTCAATGAACATTTAACACGTAGCTTAAAATTTTTCAAATGGCCGTATCTTGGCTTTTAATTGCTCAAATTTGGTCAAAGTTGACATGCCATCTCTAAGCAGCGTTCTTTTCATGTGTACGAAATTTTGTGACATTTCGTCATAGGGGGCGATGTTTATTTGCGAAGCTAGGTGTCAAAAAACAGTTTTTGTTAAAAAACTCGTCAACAATTTTGCCCAAGACAACGATTTTGTGTTAGTATGTCGGTGTTACAGAGATGTATCGACCCAGCCCATAAACTCTCACTTGAAGCATAGCGCCACCTAGTGATATGGGTAAATGCAAAAATTGGGATTTTGAGTTGCCAATATCTCGGACCGAGAAGGAGGGAACTACGCAAAATACGTCATGCACGATCACCACAAAGACCTCTAGCACCACAGAACGTGCCATAAAATTTGGTCCATAGGGGGCGCTGTAATTGCAGAAAATGTCATTTTGCCTATTATCTAGAGAATGCTTACGTTTACAACATTTTTTTTTTTATCGTGAAATCTGTTGACCGTCTCGCATTGAAAACACTGGTCGACGCCCACTTCCAACGAGAACAATTTCCGTGAAATTTTAATATTGCGAAAACGAATCTGAACGAACTCGTCATAGGCCGTTCATGTGAATCTCACCAAATTTGGTATATGTCATCTACAGACAATGCTGACAAAAAGTTATCAAAGGATTTATCTTGAGATAAACCGTTCCGAAGTTACACGTCAATGAACATTTAACACGTAGCTTTAAATTCTTCAAATGGCGGTATCTTGGCTTTTAATTGCTCAAATTTGATCAAAGTTTACATGCCATCTCTAAGCAGCTTTCTTTTCATGTGTACTAAATTTTGTGACATTTCGTCATAGGGGGCGATGTTTATTGGCGAAGCTAGGTGACAAAAAACAGTTTTTGTTAAAAAACTTGTCAACAACTTTGTCCAAGACAACGATTTTGTGTTAGTATGTCGGTGTTCCAGAGATGTATCGACCCAGCCCATAAACTCTCATTTGAAGCATAGCGCCACCTAGTTATATGGGTAAATGCAAAAATTGGGATTTTGAGTTGCTAATATCTTGGACCGAGAAGGTGGGAACTGCGCAAAATACGTCATGCACGATCACCACAAAGACCTCTAACACCACAGAACATGCCATAAAATTTGGTCCATAGGGGGCGCTGTAATTGTAGAAAATGTCATTTTGCCTATTATCTAGAGAATGCTTACGTTTACAACAATTTTTTTTTTATCCTGAAATCTGTTGACCCTCACGCATTGAAAACACTGGTCGACGCCCACTTCCAACGAGAACAATTTCCGTGAAATTTTAATATTGCGAAAACAAATCTGAACGAACTCATCATAGGCCGTTCATGTGACTCTCACCAAATTTGGTATATGTCATCTACAGACAATGCTGACAAAAAGTTATCAAAGGATTTATCTTGAGATAAACCGTTCCGAAGTTACACGTCAATGAACATTTAGCACGTAGCTTAAAATTCTTCAAATGGCCGTATCTTGGCTTTTAATTGCTCAAATTTGGTCAAAGTTGACATGCCATATCTAAACATCTTTCTTTTCATGTGTACTAAATTTTGTGACATTTCATCATACGGGGCGATGCTTATCACCGAAGCTAGGTGTTGAAAAACAGTTTTTGTTAAATAACTCGTCATCAATTTTGCCCAAGACAACGATTTTGTGTTAGTATGTAGGTGTTACAGAGGCATATTGACCCAGCCCATAAACTCTCACTTGAAGCATAGCGCCACCTAGTGATAAGGGTAAATGCAAAAATTGGGATTTTGAGTTGCCAGTATCTTGGACCGAGAAGGTGGGAACTGCACAAAATACATCATGCACGATCACCACAAAGACCTCTAACACCACAGAACATGCCATAAAATTTGGTCCATAGGGGGCGCTGTAATTGTACAAAATCTCATTTTGCCAATTCCTTGCCTTCACAAATCAGTCCTACTCACTACACATTCAAAACCCACATCCATGCCCACTTCCAGGAAATCATTTCTACAGGAATTCTCACCTCACAACACTGCTCTACCACACACTCATCATACCAACAGTTCCCACATTTCAATATACTGCGGCGGTCATACCATGTACCGCTATGCGGTACATCTAGTTAGTTTCTTAGCCTGCCTACTGAAAGTGGATGGATCACGTAATGTCTCAAATTTGACTGAGCATATCCATATACCGAACTAAAGGCAGAGTGTTCAATGTTGAATTAATAAATCGGTTTCGTTGAGGACTTTTTTTTAACAAGGTACTTCAATCCGCAACTATTTGTGATTATGCCAAGTCTAATAGTGTAAGTTGTTACGGTTTGGATTTTGTTAAAGTGAGGTCGTGGTTTGTGATAAGCGTGCCATAGGAAAATGATACAACTCAACCTAAGCGTGGTCTTTGCATTTGTAAAATGACAGTAGCTTCAAGGTCTTTCTACCCTACCAAGAGCAACGAAAAATATTTAGACATTACTGTATGTGATCCATCCAGCTCAGACACTAATAAGATGAGATTTGCTATAATGTATATTAGCCTACCTAGAATAGTGACATGTATACTCACAACTCATCTGTGTTCCGCAGTGATAAAGATCCATTTATATTTTATGGGCGTCCATACTTCTTTGAACCGGAATATATAGATGCAGAACTGATGAAAGGGCTGCTAGAGAGAGATGGC
The DNA here is from genome assembly GCA_027475355.1 of Coilia nasus. Lineage (NCBI taxonomy): Eukaryota > Metazoa > Chordata > Actinopteri > Clupeiformes > Engraulidae > Coilia > Coilia nasus. Next base: position 1,170,160 of record CM050221.1, read on the forward strand.
CACAACTCAATCAACTTGTATGGACTTTCATCATGGCAGAAACATGAAACATGACTAGAAACTACGAAAAGGGACACTGCTTGCCAGGAAAGAGCCAGCTGATATGCGAGGGAAATGGCTTCACTAGTCCAGTTTGAATTGCTTAGACAAAGGAGAACCAATGGTGCAACCTCCATAGCATAGAAACAGCTGGTCAGACTGTCTTATACCTTCAGTCTTAGAAATATAATGCTTAAAGCTCATAGGACATAGAAAGATGTGCTCCTCATAAGATGAAAGCTCAATAGATTTGATTGACAAAAGACGGAGACAGAAACTATGAATTTGGCCATAGTGTGACACCAGAGAAGTCTGGCCTTCTCAGTCAGTCTGAGCTGACAGAAAGTGCATGTAACTCGCCAACACGTTTCGTGGAGACTACTGCATACAAATGGACTGCGTTTATAAAGCGCTTTTCGACTCCTACAAGCACTCAAAGCATTTTACAATATATGCCTCACATTCACACACTGGTGGCGGAGGCTGCCATTAAAGGTACCAACCTTCCACCGGGAGCAATTTGGGGCTAAGTATCTTGTTCAAGGACACTTCAATGTGGTCAGGTATAGAGGGGCTCAAACCTGCAACCTTCCAGTTGCCAAATGGGCACCTCCACTACCTGCACCAACATCGTCCAGGAGCAAGAAAGCTATTTTCAGGGAAACCCATTTCACATCAGCTTCAGCCAGGGGCTCGGGGGAGCATGACACAGAGGATCCAGGAGCCGATGTAGATCCCACTGGGGACTGTGAGGGGCTCTGTAGGGATGGAGGCATTGAGCGCCTTTAAGAAAGCTACAGATAAGACAGATATGTAAACCAACAGTCAAGCCTTCTGCTTTAACCTGCTTCGCAGAAATGGCAACCACAGACACACAGTCACAGTACAGGGGTTCTACCCTCATGAAGAAGGTTCTGTAAAAATTTAACAATAGTGTAGGTGAAGCCTCACACCAATTAGCAAAGAGTTTTCATTGTTTTGCATGCAGCAACCAAGTTGAGGGGGCGCTCGTGTTTTCAACTGTATTGATAACTGCAGGGTCACACTCTAATAGTCACTGGCTGTGATGCCACTAACATAACTCGATGATTGCCCTGGCGAATTTGAAGTAGCACTTTTAGTAGAAGGGGAATGGGAGGAAAGGCATGAAATAGGCTGTTCGGCCAATCATGTACTAAAGCATTCAGGCCCAGTGTTTCGCTCTCCTGTGTGTGAAAGAACCACCTGTGTGTTGTTGTAGGCCTGAGGCAGGTCCACAGACTGTAGCCTGTAACCCTCTGATATTGTCTTGAGAGCCCATGGGTCGCGAATGATTTTGGCCCATGTAGCCATCTGAGCCTCTGTCGGCCTGAGGGCCAGAGCAGGGGGGCAAGATTGGGTTTCGCCAAAGAGGTTATATATACACTAGAGTGCGCCTTGGCTTGAAACTGTGATTCCATGGTGACGTTAAGTTGACCCAAAGTGCTTTACAGACCAAAAGGTAATGATAACATTTAAAAATGAGGTAGAACAGCATACGATATTAAGATACTATGATATTTTGCCTTTCAGAAGAAGACATTAAAAACATAATACCAGACAGTTGCATTTGTTATGAGTGTACAAAGAGAAGAGTGAAAGGGAATCATGTGTCCTTCCACAAGTGAGGACATTTGTGGACTTACTATTTACTAATTTAGTGGACTATTTAATTTACTAAGTTGTTACTGCTTGGCTAACTTTTTGGTGCTAATATTTACATTCTGGTTAGCTTGCTAATGGGGACATTAGAAAGAACTGGCTAACATAACTAACTGGCTGACCTTATTAACTTTTAAATATGACTGTATGGACGTCTTGTACTATGTACATTAACATGAAGGTAAATTTATTTTACATTTAGCCTACATTGGTGCTGTTCTAAGAGTTAACATGCTACACACAACAGTACTACCATTCTGGTGCTTCTTTTGGTTAACTGAAAGATTAGCAATCTTATAATCTTATAGTACCCTGAAACAAACCCAGGGCTATTGCAGCTGTTTCCACTTGTCTTGCTGGTTGCCCCAGATAGCTGCATTAAGCATTTTGCGGCATATAATAAATCTTTTTGGCCAGTGGGTGCTGCAGCTTCTCTATTTCATTACGTCTTTTTGCCCTGTTTGGACACCACATCGGATCCTCCACGATGTCACAACACAAGACAATGTCCCAGATATCAAGTGCGCGTTCTAGTTGTTATTATAAGTTCTTTGGGTTTCGCCCCAGCGTTAGGGGTGAGCAGCACATTGAGTGAGGCTGGCGACGAAAGGGTGTCGTATCCCTGGGAGCAGGCCTATTTGCCCTGTGTGGAGGGGGTGTGGTGCTCTGTGGTAATGGGTATTCACGCTGTCATGGTGGACGATGTGGTGTCTCGAAATGCACAGTCTGGGACATGCCTACGTGCTTCCTTAGTGATTTGGACACAAGAGCATGGTGTTTTAAAGCATCCTGGGAGGCTGGTCGAAACAGCTGGCCAGGTTCAAAAGGAAGCTCCGTCAAAGTCGCTCTGCATGCATCTAGTAGTAGGGTTTTAGAAAGCCAGACCTGGCGGCGGGCACGCACCAGAACCACCATAAGACAACCCAAATCTTGGGTCATGAAGCCAATGCCGTGAAGAGTTGCCTCAACTGCCTCCCGTGTAGCTCTCATCTGGTGCAGAGAAGGCTGAGCAGACAACAGAAGGTGGGAGACAGTGTTGTAAATCTGATCAATCCGTGCAGCATGGCTACAGGCCCTGACAAGATCATCACACATAACACTGCTCTTTCATGACAAAGGAGTGAAATACTTTCTCTAGTCTAGTTAGATTTAATTAGCTTACTAGTTCTGTCACTCACACATCCCTGTAGAAAGAGGATGACAAGGATGCCTTAGATTATTTGCATCAACAACCAACGTGTCAGAGAAATAATAGACTTTTTGGTCAAAGCCCTGCCTCTAATTATATGACCCCACCCCAACCATGGCCACATCCCCACCCCCAAGCCATATACACATCCTACTGTCTTGACAAACATAAAATAGGTAGGCTAGAGCGTTTGGTGAAAATAACCTGAAGAATGTCAAGAAAAAGTGATGTAGGGTATGACTTTAGCACATCCAATATGAAAGGGTTAATATCCAGAATTACCCAAGAGACATCACCAGGCATCCTCTCTTAACAGTTAGACCATGGACAACAAGAAACCTTTAACTGACAAATCCAGGTTCAGACAAATTTTGGCCTTTAGCTCCCAGACTACAACCTAATAATAGCAACGCTCACTCTCTCATGGATGCACTGAATATTCATGATAAAGATGATGTTGACATATGGACGTTGGGCTGAGTAATGAAATGGATTCACTGATGTCTCGAGAAACATGGATTCCTCTTCAGATATGCTGCTCTGAAAATCTGATGTTGGGGCACCGGGGTTAACAGCTTCTGGTCACTGCAGGGTCTGGTCAGGGCGATGGCCTGCAACCAGGTACACCCAGAGCGCAGAGGTTTGCAGATGTTCGGTAGGTAAGACTCTGATCATGTCCAGTAACAAATCTCAGGAGAGAGTGATTGGCAGCCCCACCATAATACTGCGTGACCTGATCAGCTGGAAATTGTGGGTAGGGAGCAATAGTTTGCTGATGGGAAGGGGATATAGCCGTTTGATGGGGGATGGATTAATAGCATGCTGATGGGGGCCAGCATTCTGTACAAGTGGGCACCAACATGATTTACACCAACCTCTGCTTACAAAGCACAGATGTGCAAAAACTCTCTGATGCTGGTGTGGACACAAAAGAAATTATGTCAGTGACAGGACATAGATGTGAGTTGTCTCTGCAATCAAAAGGAGAGAAACGAAAGGCATTGCATTGCGTTTTGCATTGTGCAAAAAACACAGCTGTCCGGAGTTGTACACCCCTTTAAAATCAAAGAGGAGTGCTAACACAGTGGGGAAAAGAGCTAAGTTGTAAGCAACTGGACTGGACTGAACTGGAAGTCCAGTTGCTCCTTTGACTACCATCACCTGGATGAATGAGAATCTAAACAGACACGAGTGCTAATACAATTGACTACTTCTTTACTAGCTGTATAATAAATGGTAATATCCAGATAAATATAAACCAACACCCATAATGTCAGGCAGTGTAGCACTGAATGTGCATAATTTGTTTCGTTGGCTGTGGTGCTTGCATCCAGTGTTACCTAGCAACTATTTCTTTTGAACAACTATATTCATTTTAGTGAAAAAATGATTGTTCATCAATAAATTATTTATTTTCTCATTACTTTTGTGTTGATTTTATAAAATTCTAAATCTTCTATGTGGTAGCAGTTTCAGAAAGGCAATAAACCACTTGAGGTCAGGGGTTTTGCTGGTTTTACCATGGCTAAGGAGGTCTTTAGGCGAGGTAAAGCCAGCATAACCTCCAAATTAACTTAGTTACTGTCCACCATGTAATGCATCATAAAGACACTCATGGAAAAGTTGTTTAGGAGGAGTATCTATTTGAAAGTATGATGTTAAGTTTGAATACAAAAACTGTGTTTAGGCTAGCTTTGTAGAAATGTAAATTGGTCTTGGAACACATTGCAAGGTGGCAGCACACACAATTAACAGTTTAGTTTCTTTTATTTGAAGGGTTAACTTCATCACCTTATTTAATAGTGCAAGCTGAAACTGTACATGTATGTCCCAATAAACCTAAACAAACACATTTCAATTCATATATAATAATAATAATAATAATAATAATAATAATAATAATAATAATAATAATAATAATAATCATAATAATAATAATAGACATATATAGTAAGTTAGCATATATTGATTTAGCATTACAACTGGTACATGCCAATTTGATCACATTTTTGTTTACCTATGGTCAGCAAGCAAACTATATCACATAGACAGTAGTGGATGAAATGTATTTTTTATTTTGTAATGAATAAAGCTATCACGACTATAAATATGGGGGATCAATTCACACCTTTATAAAATGTGGTATATATTGCTTTCCATGGAAAAAGATGAAGCATTGCTGGAAAATAAAATAATTTATTAGCCCATGTTCTGGATAAGAAAAATAGAGTAGAGATGGGTTTATGACAAGAGCTTGTGTAGCATGAGCCAAGTCATGTGAGAGAGCTGTGGTGAGATCTCTGTGCACCAGGGAGAGGATCCAGCAAACGAGCTGCCATCTGTCCATCAGAAGGCGTGAAACAGAACAAATATTCTCATGAGGAAGCAAACATTAATATCGATAAACAGGCCATGCTGCAGCTTTCATAACTACACTGTGAGTGTCTATTACATTTGTACTAGGCTCTTTTTTAATCCTGAAGTTTTGGTGTCCTAAAGTTGAAGCATATCCTTCAAAAACTTTATTTACATTTTGTCATATTTCAGAGTCCTCTTACAGGTTCAGTCTCATCAGTTTACAGATTTTACTCCACAGTGACAAAGCAAAGGCAAGATTTAAGAGACTTAGCATTAAGACCATGTGCTGCACCTCATATCTGTCAGTGACCCTTGTTTCTATGTTTTTTTAGTCTATCAGTATGTAAATGGACATATAACTGTATATATAAGGTCTGACAGATGCTTGTATACTTCATAATGAAAAATTAAGCCATAGTTTAATTTACTTAGCTCCATCAAGCCCATTTAAACTGACCCATGATTTACTTTAATATGTTTTAGGCATATGAGAATATTTATACTGAATCTCAGTAGTTATTTAGTAGCCTAAAATCTTTGCATTTGTATTGCATATTATGCATAGCTTGTCACTATTAAAATAACATTTTCTGTCTTCCATAACTCCAGTTGTAACAAACAACCAGAAATATTTACTTACAATTATTTTCTTTTCATTATAGTCCGTTGTTGAGTTTATTATCCATATAGCATTTTGTTAAAATTGGTCCTAACAAGTGCATGCAAATATGAGCATGAATGTGATTTAATTGATTGAATTGATTTAATTGTAAGATAAGTTGTTATCTTAAGGCTTTTCTAATTTACTACTGGTCAGCAATTTTAAAATGCTATGTATAAAAATAATTATGTATCATTCTAACTTTTGTTAAGTAGGCTGTAGTGTCTTGGGATGGTTAACAACTAAGGCAGACAAAAAGTAGACCAAGGAATTCACTGCCTTGCTAGGTAGGTTAGCAGGCTTGAAAGGTGCAATATACTGTTTGCTGACATTAAAACTGGAGAGGAAGTTTATCACACTGCTGCTCCCTCATTGCATTCTCATGGGATATTTTTTCTTTCTCTTCCCTTATCCTGAAGGGTAGTTCCTCTACAATTTTTCATCAATAATGACTTTGTTTCTATATCTGTATCTCAGTAATGAAGTTTATCCCAATTTTGATCATAGTTAGGATAAGGTATGTATATGAACAGAGGAAAACCTGGTTGTTAACTTAGAAGTTAGGTGTTCTAAGTTAAGACTCTCTTATCATTGATTCTAATCAGCCACTGTCAATATCTGGAAAAAGGTGTATGGTATGGTATCCTGTTCTCTTTTTGAAAGGAGGAAAAATCTAGGGCCATCCAAGAGCTTTTTAAGTTCTGGTTTTACCGTGTTTTTAGAAAGCATCTTAGTGTATGAACATTTTAAAAATGCTGAGGGGTTATGACAATAAAATTATAACTTAATATGTATCTGTCAATGTAACTGCAATGTTTTGTTTCTGTCCTTTAGAATGTGAAGACACATATGGTTAATAAGGTGTGTGTGTGGATCAGCAAATTATAGCTCTCTTAACAATTTAAGCTTCTAAAAATAATTTAATTAGGATATCTTACATAGCAGATACATATTTTGCAATGATATAAAATTATACTTTGGCTCAATTGTCATTACACATTGCACTGTATAATTACTTGTTGTAGCTAAGACTTAAAATCATGACACCATGGGTAATAACAACTTAGTTTACATATGCTACTATATCAAAATCAACCAAAGACCTATCTCATTTACTCTTTTCCAGTAGGCTACCTTTCTTAATCTCCCCCTCATCATCTGGTTCTTTCCAATATCCCAAAGTGCACTTGTTTTGTGAGCACCCAACAACAGCCAGGGATGCAGCCTGACTACAGGCAGGGATTCTGGGTTGAAAGAGATGCATGATGGTCAAAATCGTGTCAGGCCCGAAAGTTGTGAGGATTTCACCAAAATGCGACTATGTCACCTGACCCGAAAACTCACTGGAGTAAGATGCTTGAAGGCCAATCTTACAGACCCTTGCGGCTGGTTCCAAACAACCGCAAGGAGCTAGCTAATGCTTCCATGGTGACACAACTTTGCCCTGGTTGGTTTAAAGTTTACTGATATGTGTGCAGGTGTGCTGTATGATACCTCCCCACTATACCACCCCGCTGAGAGTGGATAAAGAAGTGATCAGAAATGTAATAATAGAACCAGGTTTTTTGGCTCCTTTGTGACTTATTTGGCTACAGACATATTTGCAAAAGTCTGAAGTTCTACTTTTTAAGAAACCAGTCCCACCAGTATGAGAGAATGAGTTGAGGAAATCAGCGTTTTCCCAGGTTTCAGTAAGAGCCAAGTGAGAGTCTAAATATTTTTTTTAAAAATGCATATTTCAGTTGTATTTAATGAGTGTACCCGAAGCCTGTTTTCCCTCATCATTGTGCAGTATTGTGTCTAAGTCAATAACAAAACGAATTGAATTCCATTTAAATTCAGGAACATAACAAAATAAAGATCTTCCAAATACTCTGTATCCCAGTCTGCAGAAACCTGATCTGAGATTATCCTCTATTGCCCACTGCGGTAACAGAGATGTCACTGATGGCTACAGCTCTATTCTGAGTCCTCATCCATCACACACACACACACACACACACACACACACACACACACACACACACACACACTCCAAAATAATGCACTAATACCAACCAGGGGCGTCGCCAGACATATTTTACTGGGGCACGTGCCCCAGTATTGGTCTGTAGTGCCCCAGTATAAATTTCACCAGTTAAAAAAAAAACACTTTCGAGTTTTAGGTCTACATAATCTACAGAATGCGCACATAGCTACTTAATATGGCAACTCATTGCTACTTTATTCACTCCATAAACAATATGCACATGGCTACTTAATATCGTTATTTATTCACGCGACTTTGGCTGTGACATAACGTGTAACAACGGTGTCTGAGCGCTATGTCTTTCCACCTGTCTTACAGGTTAGTACCGGGTAAATTGCTCATCTTGTTGTTTGTTTTCACCTCTGTGTCGCCAATTCCATGTGGATTTACATATTACAACGTTACTTTTTACGTTTAATGTATGAGGCAGCTGTCATGCAAGCTGTTCTGGCTGTAAATTGAAGTAGCCTACTGGAGTCGTTAGCTGCTGTCTTTTAGCTAACTGGAATATGCCTATTATCGTTGTTGATTCATGTAACAGTTAGCCTAGCACTGTGAGCTCCCACACTCGGTTTCTGGAGATTGCTATCTGACATCTACGATGTTTGATGAGCATATCAACATAATCTGATATGTCTATTTAGTTTAAAGCACTGTTTATGTTTTTTTTTAATGATAAATAAGTGCTAAAAAAAATTATTCGCGCGCTTTGCACGCTCGCATTAATTATGTGTGCCCCAGCTGTGCCCCAGTACAGTAATAGGTCAAGTGACGCCTCTGATACCAACGTTGATGCTAATATTGCTTTAAGGTCAGGTAAAAGCAGAGGGAGAGAGAGGGAGTGAGTGACTGGCAGTGAGAAAAAAAGTGAAAAATTGACAGAGAAAGAGGGGTTTGGAAGGGAGCAAGGACCGAGGGGAAGAAAACGAGAGGCCAAGAGAGAAAGATGGAGAAGTAGAGCACAAGGGAGGAGGGATAGGGATCGATCGGCTTTGGTAATTACTGTCTGATTTATGAGTGACAGGGAGCAGTAGATCGCCTTTAATTTCAGGGTGTAGCTCAAGTTTTTTTGGGAGTGAACAAGGTCAGCAAGCTGACTAGGGTAGATCATTTACACACACACACATAAGCACAATCACACAAACACACACACTGCTTTTGCTGAGTCGCTTCCTCTCTGCTGAGATATGATCATTCTAGACACGTTTTTCAGTGCCAATACAAGTCATCTTTCTCTCTCTCTCTACCTCTTTCCTTCTGTATACTTTTGTCTCCATCTACCATACCATTGTGTTCTCCTTCCAGTCCCCTTGTCTTTTCATCACTTAATCTCTTCATTTCTATTCCTGCCATTTTGCTGTCTATCTATATAATCCTTTCATTCTTGCACTCAGTACTTTTACACTCACCTCTTCTTATACATGCTGGCCAGTAGCTCTTTTTTCCTAATGTGGTCTTAAACAGAACATCAGAGGACAATAGAATCATCCCAATACTCATGTCCAGACCATCATCGCATCTCTGTCTTTCCATATTTCACAGAGATTTATGTTACCAAAGTCAATGTCATTACTAATGAGCATGTTTCCACATTCACCCTGAGGCCTAACAAAACCTATTACTTCTGGGGCTGCCTTCCCAGATAAGGAATTAAGGAATTAAGTCTAGGACTGAATTGTATTTCAAACTAGTTTAGCTCAGGACATGGCCCAAGATCTTTGCAGGAAACTGAACCAAAACACAAAGAGCTACACCCAAAATATGTATATAAAACCTGACACACTACCTTCAATGAGAACTGATGTTGTTGTACATACGTATGCAACATGTATTGTATCACATTGTTTACTAATTAAATGTATGAATGATGATAAAATATTAACTATGTCACAACTGCATGCTTTCATTAAAATGGCAATACACAAGCATTTAGGCAAGGGTGTTGGTTAGTGTAAAGGTGTTTACTGTATTTGGAAATCTGTCTCTTCTAGTAATCCTGGGGAGAGAGCTTGTGTGTGTGCGTGCGTGGGTGCGTGCGTGTGTGCGTGTGCACAGGTGTGTGTGTGTGTGTGTGGTTGTGTGCAAATGTGCTTAATGGGTAAATGTATTTGTGTATCGTTTCACCCGCCTTGTTCTTGTGGTGAACCACATCCTTCTCTCCTCCCTGCTTTGGTAAGGTGTACGTGGGCGAACCACACACACATAGAGAGAGAGAGAGAGAGAGAGAGAGAGAGAGAGAGAGAGAGAAAGAGAGAATTTTGCTACCAAAATATTTGTATTCTGTGCTGTATGCTCCCCAGTACCTGTATACTTTTACTTTCAGTCTTAAATTCACAATGCATAGTATTGGTCCATGAGTGTTGTGGCTTTGTAGTTGATATTCCTAATGTTCTAAACCTTGCCCAGCTACATGCAAAATCTTGCACACACTTCACCCATCCCCTCCTGTCTCCCTGTTCACTTAGTTTGCTTCTGAGTCAGAATGCTCATCTCTCTCTCTCTCTCTCTCTCTCTCTCTCTCTCTCTCTCTCTCTCTCTCTCTCTCTCTCTCTTTGTCTGTCTCTCTCAGTGTAAGAGCTCATCTCCTGTTTAAAAGTGCAGCAGTGGTATTCTCTAGAGTAAATGGTATTATGGGGATGGGAAATTTCCATTATCAAATCTATTATTGGAGTAATAGGATCTCTTTCTTGCTCTCTTATACACACACCCATACTCTCTCTCTATCTTTCTCTCTCTCTCTCTCTCTCTCTCCCTCCCTGCCTCTCTCTCTCTCTCTCTCTCTCTCTCTCTCTCTCTCTCTGTAGCACACACACAGTGGAAACACACACTCTACATTCCACAGATGATTGCATGTTGACAATCAATACAGTTAGGACATTGAAAGAGTCCACTCAGATTCTTTAACTTGTATTAGAATCGCACACACACACACACACACACACACACACACACACACACACACACACACACACACCACACACACACACACACACACACACACACACACACACACACACACACACACACACACACACACAAACATACACACACCAGTTTGTTATTGTAGTCTTTCTGTCACACTTTCAATGCTCTTTTGTTCAGCGGATTTCATTTATGTTGTTTTGTCAATATGGCTCCAGAGATCTGAATTGCTTTCCTGTTGTTTAGTCTTAACCGCGTAAGGAGTTTCTTGTGATCACTTTTCGCTTTTGTGTCGTAGTTCTTGATGGGAATTATTCAAGAAAATCTTATGTTTCTTTACACTGAAGGCATGAGTAATTTGTTCATAGTTTAATAACAGTTAAGAAAGAAAAAATATATTTTAAGGTCAAGCATTTCTGGAAGCTAGTAATAAGGAGTTGTCAATGAGCAGCACTTGATCTCTTGGAAGGCCATCCATGCCATCGCATGATCAGGGATGTGTTTGTCATATATTTTGGGCTTTTTGATGATTGCAATGAAATGGAGCCATGTTGGTTACATGTCTAAAGGACCAAGAAGGCAGTTGGGAGGTACAATCTGTAATTGGTAGAACTTTACATTATTGAGTCTAAGAAAAAAGACAGTGGAGACAAGGGAGATTGGTGACTTTAACACTAGTCTATTATCACTTTGTCCTTTGAAAACCTGTTCCTCCATAGACTATAGCTACAATTTGTTTACATTATCTTAAAAATATATCAGTTACCGCCTGGTACTGTGAGTCAGTCAAAGTACACTTATGCCACTAGTTTGGTGGAGGAAATGGAGCAGGGAGAACAGGTTCTCGGCTATGCTAGTCGTAGGCTACCATCATTCAAAGCCCATTCAGTCATAGCACACCAAACAGAAGATCTGCTGTTCTAAACAAACACATCTACTTACCTATATTTTGCTAGGTGAATGTGTGCTGCAACAAGACTCCTCCAGTAATCAAAACTATGCCATGGCTTTATCTAATTGTCAAACTTACGTCATTTAATTTGCCCTTTTCTTATTTGCTCGTCTACTTTCTTTCATTGACTGGTGGAGGAAATTTGGGTAGAAGAATATTTTCACATGTAGCATGCATATGCAGCATGCATATGCGATGCGATCGTATTTCAGAAAGAGCAAGTACTAAATGTTTTTTGGCCAATCAAGTTGCCGCCTTTATTTAGAAACGGCGAGGAGGCAGAGATTAGGAAGATTTAAAGAAAAATGTGTGCAGGAGGGCGCCAAAGAAGGCCACGGAGGTTTTAATGGTAAGAAAACGAGTCCAACCTTTTGTAAAATCGTGAAATATGATAGGAATTGTTACAGAGGTGGACTGTTTACATAGTACAATGCCATTTTCTCTCCTCGATGATCATCAGTGTCAGGAAAATATGCCTCCTCGCCGTTTCTAAATAAAGGCGGCAACTTGATTGGCCAGTGAGTAAGACGTTTGGTGATTGGCTGAGAAGTTTTGGCAGAGATTTCACTGACTTTGGTTTTGTGTTTGTAAAAAGAATCTGTGCTTGTGAATACGATTTGTGCCTGTGGGAGATTTGTTTTTTTCTCAAATACAAAGTATTTTTACATGTACAAAAAATCTATTTACAAGCACAAATTTGTATTACAAGCACAAAACTTTGTTACAGAGACTAAACAGATTTTCATGCAGAGACACTTTTTTTTTTACAAGCACAAAACTTTGTTATAGAGACATGACAGTTTTTCACACAAGGACACATTGTTTTTACAAGCACAAAATATTTCCACGTGTACACAAATTCTTTTGACAAGCACAAAATATTTCCACGTGTACACAAATTCTTTTCATGAGCACAAGATATTTCTATGAGTACAGATGTTCAGGCAGAGAATTCATTCCATAGAGTTCATTCACACGCAGACCCCTGTCCTCTGGACTTAAGCGTGTTGATCCCGGTGGACCAATGTGAGCTAAATTTAACCCCCACCAAATGGGTGCTGCTAGGGCTTGACCCTGCTCTATTCTGAGTAAGTGCCCATTGTTTAGCCATTAAAACTGAACTGTTGACTTGAGCTCTACACAATGCAGCCTCTGGGCAGTGGGAGCCTCTCCATTACAATACCAATGGAAAGACAACCCTGGAAGTGAATGGAACATAATATTCACTTCCACTGGTATTATCTCCATCTCTCTGTGTTTCTCTGACTCTCTCCACTACCCCCTTCCCATCTTGATCCTCACTCCACCCCCCCCCCCCCCCCCCCCCCCCTCAGTGTCTTGCATTCCCTCTTCTCTTTTTCACTCTTGTATGAAGTAAAGCCACAGAAACAAAAGCTATTGAACAATTGCACCACACATATTGTGTTCCAGTTTTTCAAGTGTGTGAGAGAGGGAAACAAGGTTCTTCTGATTGGACCATAGAGAGGCAGTGTGTTTGTGTGTGTGTGTGTCTGTGCCTGTGTGTGTGTATGTGTGTGTGTAGAGAGAGAGAGAGAAAGAGAGAGAGAGAAAGAAAGAGAGAAGATGGACAGGTGCCTGTGAGAGGGAGTGAGAAAGAGTAACAATCTGAAGTGTTGCCAGGTCTGTCCATTTGGCCTAAATGAACCAACTCTACTGATAACTGCACATTCGTAAAGTTTTGCTCTGTAGATTACTTCTACAAGATTAAATCAAGTCACAATACTCCGTTTAGTTAAGTTGTGAGATAAAATCAGATGTCATTTAAATGTGTCTGTGTATAGTATTTCACACAGTTGTTTAATTTTCAGCACTGATGTGATGTAGTTAGCACCTTGGTCGACGGGGTTAAGAAATTCCACGGCCGTAGGATCGGGATTCGGGAATCTGCGTTTCCATGGGAATGGTGTCAAAACCAGCAGCATCCCATTCTAATTACGCTTCGAAAATGTCCTCTAGGCAGTCAGATGGGGCGCTATCTGATTAGCCAGAAGAGCTCTTCGTGTCAATCTTTCTGTCGCTCCCCCTCCCTTACTGGCTAGCTCGCTTTAGTGGCATAGGTGCACACGAGACAACGCCGTTGCTTTGGTGGAAAGGCAGTAGCAGCGGTAGTATCATCAAAGACCTATGCTACACTGGCCTGACAACCAGCTCTCCGTTCCTTTTTCCGTTCAGTTCATTCGCTGTCATAGAAGAGGGGGAAAGTGAGGGACGGCGAGAAAAGGAGAGGGCGGGAGAGAGGGAAATGGTGTAAAGAACCCCGCATCATTCCAGCTGGCTCCTTCTGGAACAGTGGCGCGTGGAGAATGGGATTGGGCTGGCTTGCCCAGTCAACGGAGCTCCAGCGCCTTTTCAACGGATCTTCAATCAGACCCCTTCCTAAGCACCCGAGTCGTCGCCTCACAACGCTTTCCCCACGGCTGGAGGTGAGTAGTATATCGGAGCATTTTCCCTTGAGCGCTTGCACTCATTTCCCTTTGCAGACGCCGATAAACAATGGAACTTTTATGCATGTCGAAGTAGTAGAAATTTTGGCTGGCGGGTTTAGAGATGGAGCCTTATGGTACCTTGTGCTGGAATGTCCATGTTTGTGTACAATCATTTAAGAACAGCGCAAATTACCATCAAAGCCATAAATTATTAGAGCATAGTTTGTCCGTGAGATGTACCAGCAATGCTGTGATTATAGATTGTTATAACCAAAGTCTTACGACTCAAAAACAATTGTTGCAGCACAAGGTGTGGGGCACGTTACAATATAAGTTTTTTCTTTATTGTTTAGAAAGGCATGAAAACAAATATTCACGAATGTTGTATGCTCTGTTATAAAAGCTAGAATGTTTGGGTACTCTGCACAAACAGTTGTAGGCCTATGTTTTGTTCGTGTCACTCGTAAGTAATTGTAGCTACATTTCAGTCTAAGCGATGACAAAGTACGCTCGATAAGACTCCAGAACTATGAATTAAAGGAATAGCAAGTTAATTATATTGGTCGTAGAAGTTTTTGCCAATCCATATATTAGTCAACAAAGTTATACATACAAAATCAGCCCATAGGTCCGAAATAGCAGACGCACGCTGTGAGAACGCTGTGTTTGCAAGTTTTCAGTGCAGATTTACTGCTTATGACAAACTGTGAAATAAGACAAGGAGTCTAAATCAGCTGGCAGACAGACAGACAGACAGACACACACACACACACACACACACACACACACACACACACACACACACACACACACACACACACACACAAAACTCATGCCCATGTCACCTAGAAGGACTTTTTTCTCTGACACCACATTCAGGCAGGTGTTTTAAAGGCATTGGCAGTTTCTTACAGTTTGTCATATGAATGGCACTGAATCACTTTAGAAATGTATTTTATATCCCTTTGCACTTTGTGATATTCATCTCCAGTGCTTGAGGTAGACTTTATCTTTTACCCTATTCAGTTAACAATATACAGTAGTAGGGGAGACCGGGGACAGTTGCAACACTTTTTGCATTTGGCTCTGTTACTCTGAGACAGTTTAGATTAGACAAATACTAGTTTTATGCAATAAACTTACATCTGTTTGTTAACTGTCAACATTTAAAGATGATTACAGAAAGTACATTCTTCACAATTTGCATGTAAATGTAAGGAGTCAGATGTTGCAACTGTCCCCGGTCTCCCCTACAGACATTTGTCATGCATGCATGGCAAATACTGACCATCTCTGCTGTCGTGGCTCATATTGATCCATATTTTTTTCAAATGTGTTCATACTAGAGTCAGTGCATTCCTAGTACATATTATATGGGGTCTATGTAGCACTTGGAGCAGTAAGTTAACATCTATCTTTGTAAGCAGTAAGTAAACATCTATGAAACGTCTATGTTTGTTTAATTTCCATTTTAAGAGCGGCACCTCCTTACAGCCTAACTTCTAAAGATGTATTAAGACATATCTGCCCTACACTTGGCTTTCTTTGATTACACACACCCCATGCCCACAGAGGATGAGGCAGTATTATAACTCAGTTTAAACTCAGGGAGTCTCTGAGGAACCTGTTATTGTTTTTGTGCCATATCAACAATTAGATAAGATAGTGAGGCTCCCTAGTTTGGTCAACCAGGTGTCCCTTTGGGTTACGCTGTCAGTTGCCCCACCCTCTATGTGTGCTTCTGCCAATGGTGGGTCCCCCCTGGGGTCTCACAGGCACAGCTGGCAGAGTGTTGATTGAAAAACACCCGGAAGGCTAGTGAATCTGTTTGTCCTTCTGCAGTGTGTGCACGGATGCACACAAACACACACACACACACACACACACACACACACACACACACACACACACACACACACACACACACACACACACACACACACACACACACACACACAAACACACACACACACACACACACACACACACACACACACCTTATTAACCATATGTGTCTTCACAGTTTTATATCTATCACAATAAGTTGCAACCTTTTAACACACACACACTGGCACACACTCACACACACACAGACACAGAGAGAGAGAGAGAGAGAGAGAGAGAGAGAGAGAGAGAGAGAGAGAGAGGACAATCCTGCATCTGCTTTGCTTGAATGAAAAAAATGTAAAAGATCCATAGTTCATGAAAGTAGCTTTTTTTATGACCTCCAAGGTGGCGTCATCAAAATACCATAAACATTGTTCTGTGTTGTGAGAAAATAAATTAAAAAAATAAAGTGGGAAATGAGCAATAAAATCTTTGTTTGATATTCAGAATCAGGTTTTGTTTGTTGATGTTATATGTACTTCAAATGTATCTTTTGTTCAAACTGTTTATGGCCTGTGCATGTGTGTGTGTGTGTTTTTTTTCCAGATAACTTAAAGGACGCATAAAGGTTGTGAAGAAACTCCAGCTCGATTCATTCAACGGAGTGTTTTACTAGTTGTTGCTAATGGGAGAAAGTCATTCCTCTCTGTCCTGACGGCAAAGGTGCTTCACCCCAAGCCCTGTGACATGGTCACATGACTGCAGGCTCTACAGTAGCAAGCCAATCGCCTGTCTTGGGCTGGGCCTGTGACCAATTACAGCATTGATTTAGACTGTTCAGTCACTTATACACCTGCTCTCTGGAACACGGACGCAAACATATGCACAGACTCACCTACACAAACACGGGCACATACATACCTACACACTCAAATGCACACATGCTCCTAACTCGCCATGAATCTGACAGTAAAGTTGAGGCGAAATCTGCGACGGCTGGTTATCCTGTTGACCACCTGTTGTGTGGTCAGTGTGCTGGTGTCGGCATATTACCTGTACGCTGGGTCCACTCAGGAGCTGGAACTCACAGATCCGGCCTCAGGACCTGACTGCTCAGACACACAAGCACTACCCTATCGCCAGGCAGATCCACGAACACCCAGGCCTATTGACACGACCCGCAAGGATGCAGTGGTGCTGGTATTTGTTGAAAGTCAGTACTCCCAGTTGGGACAGGACATTATCGCCATCCTTGAGTCCAACCAGTTTCAGTACCACTCTGAGATTGCCCCAGGCAAAGGGGATATTCCCCCACTCACACACAAGGGCCGAGGACGCTATGCGCTAATTATTTATGAGAACTTGCTCAAGTACACCAACATGGATGCCTGGAACAGAGACCTGCTGGACAAGTACTGTGCAGAGTATAGTGTGGGTGTCATCGGGTTCCATCGTGCAAGTGAGAACTCTCCAGCAGCCCTACGTCTGCGGAGCTTTCCTGTGCTCATGCACACTAACGTGGGTTTGCGTGACTGCTGTGTCAACCCGCGATCACCTCTCCTCTATGTCACCAAAGCTGAGTTAGACCGTGGCCCGCTGCCAGGGGATGACTGGACGGTCTTCCTGTCCAACCACTCCACCTATGAGCCAGTGCTGTTGGCCAAGCCACAAACCCCGAAGGGTGGCAGCCCCCACGAGCCGCTGGGCTCTGCCTCTCTGCTTGCCACGGTGGTGCAGGACCTTGGGCTGTTTGATGGTGTCCAGCGCGTGCTATTTGGCCACGGACTGAGTTACTGGCTCCATCGCCTAATCCTTGTGGATGCCATCTCTTACCTGACTGGCCACAAACTGTCCCGCTCTCTTGAGCGCTACATCCTGGTGGACATCGATGACATTTTTGTTGGAAAGAAGGGAACAAGAATGAATGTCAATGACGTGAAGGTGAGGATCAGAGAGGATAGAGAGTTAGCAAGTGTCTTTTCACAAAGAGCTTCCACATGTTTGTCTGAATACACTTGCCAGAAAAAAGTTTCTTGCCCAGTATTTCTTTTTCCAGTTTAAGTTTAAGATATGCATGTGTAGATTTGCTTCATATGTGGGCTATATGATTATTTCATGTACAGTGATGAGACAGCAGCAATTTTTAGGCTAGTGCTGTGTGAGATGGCAGGTTTCCTCACACTCTCTGCCCCAGCTACAGCTGTGTGCAAGCTCGTCGTAGCCAGTTCTCTTGCAGGTGTGTGTGTGTGTTTGAGAGTGTGTGTGGTGTGTATTTCAGGGAAAAGTGCATGCTTTGATATTCACTCTCGGTTGGCTAAATGTGTGTGTAAGTTGAAGTATGTATTATTAGTTCAAGAGGTGTGTATTCGGGAGGGTGTTGATTGTAAACGCCTGTACAGAGGATTTAAGTTAATGGTGTGTTTTTCATTTGGATCAAGTGTACTTATTTTACTGTGTGTGTGTGTGTGTGTGTGTGTGTGTGTGTGTGTGTCTGTGTGTGTGTGTGTGCATGTGTGCTTGTGTTTTCCTGTGTTTGTATTGACTCAGTCAATGGTTAAGAGGCTGTTTAGTGGGAAACAAAAGCGTCTGAATGGCGTTCATTCACTCTTTCATGCGCTCTTTCACGCAGCAGTTCCCACGTTCCTCCTCTCGCGGTCCCTTGCTCGCTTGCTGGCTGTCTGGCTGGCTTGGCTCGGTGACGGTGCTGGGCCAGTGGTTGGGCCTCTGGGCCTCCTTTGTCTGTCGACTTCATGACTTACTGGGCGCTTTCAGCTCAAAGCGCACACAGGCTGACAAGCACATAAAACCTTCATGTTGGATGGAACATCCCCTCTGCCTTTAAATCTTCCTCTCTTGCACGCTCTCTCCTCTCCCTCCCCCACTTATACCCCACTGTCTGCATGCTGCTTGTTCTCTTGACTCCACATGTCTTTGTCCTGCCTTCTCTTCAGTCCCTCTGCAGGGACAGTCCCTCTTGTGCTTCTGTTCTTGTCTCTCATCAGTCATAAACACCCCTCTTCTTCCTCTCTCTCTGCCTCCTCAGCCCCCCCCCCCTCCGTGTCCCTGTCTGTCTATTGGGGGTGAAGCAGTAGCAGGAGGCAGAGAGGAGATTAGCATCTAAATGTTTTTATCGTTCCACAGTGTTAGCCTCCCAGCACTGGTCTTTTCACATGCCTCTGCTCACAGAAACACTATTCTCACAAACACATAGGCACTGGCTCACGTGGAAAACACCCACACATGAAGGCTCACACACATGTGCATGTGCGTGTGCACACACAAACACACACAGGCACTAGCTCATATGTGGGAAACACTCACACACGAACACTGGCACTTGTATACACATGCACATGCAGAGACACACACTTGCACACACAAGGAGAGAGAGAGAGACACACACAGATTCTTGGTGGTCTTACAGTGTGAAAAAATCAAAGCTAAAACAGCAGGAAAGCCCAATAGAACTTTGCAATTGATGTAACAGCAAAACATTTCCTGTTTGCCTTCTGATAAATAGCAAGCTTATTTTCATACAGGGTTTGACTTTCAATGTAGTCAGATCCACATCTGAGGGTGCTTTAGTGTGTAGGACTTAAGGTGCCCGCACCAGCTGTCGCAGTATGGGCAGCAACAGCACCTGTGCTCCTCTGGGTGGGTAAAAGGTGGAGCAAGTGCTGTCAGCTGCACCTTTGACAGGAAACACTCCAGCACAGGGGTAGATTCCAGGTTCCAGGTGAGTGTGTGTGTGTGTGTGTGTGTGTCTTAGTGTGTCTGTGTGTGTGTGAGGTGAAGAAAGAAGCCGATGAGACCATCTGCAGACAAGGACAGGCCATTGTATTCCATCTTAGCCGCTAATTGCTGATGCAGAGGAATTGTGTAACAGAGCTGTTCTCCAAGGGCCCCCCGCTCACTCAACGCAACCCATCTCTGTCACACCCGCAGCCTGATTATTTCGGCCGCTGCCAGAGCGACCAATGGGCTCTTCCAGAGGCAGCAGGAATTAGCGGTGTGTTCTGGGGAGCGCTGAAAATGTCAGGTGCTGAAAATCCCAACGGAATTTTGTTGAAGCGGAATGAAACGAGGCCGGTGTATGGGCAGGGCTTCCATGCTTTGGCTATTGTTTCTACTCTGCAGGTAGGGTCTAGTCTGTTAAGCAAAGACTGCTGTAGAACAGACTATCTCTGACCCACTCTTTCTGTCTGTCACTCTTTCTCTTTCTCTGCCTCTTTCTTTCTTTCTCTTGTGCTGTCTCCCTATGTGTTCCCATTTGAAACATGTGGGGTCACATGAAGAATTACTGGATATCAGTGATCTCTCTCTGTCTTTACCATTCTCCTGATCTCCCTCTTTTCATTTTTCTGTCTCACACTTTCTCTATCTGCATCTTTCTGTGTGAGGCAAGACTATAGACATCTGCTGATGTCCGAGCATAGAGCATAGACTATACTGTGTGTAGTGTACCAAGATTGTCTGTGTGTTTTGTGTGTCTGTGTGTGTTCTGTCTGTGTAATTTCCGATTCCAATTGCTAGTTTTGTCTTGGTATCTTCGGATCAAAATGGATTGTGTATGACAGTGCTCTGCCTCATGATGAGGTTCAACACAGGACTATTGCTCATGTGTCTATATGTTAGAAGGTGTAAGCCTCTCTCTGTCTTTCTCTTTCTCTCTCCCTCTCCCCCTCCCTCTGTGAGTGTGTGTGTTGTGTGTGTCTGCATTTGTGTCATCTCAGGATGCTCTAGATTAGAATGTCACACTCAGTGAGATGCTGTATTTCCTATCAACCCCTACAGTTTGGGTGGGGTACCAGGAGAGAGGGAAAGAGCACTTATAATAGATGGGTCTTTGTGTGTGTGTGTCTCTCTGTCTCTATACGTGTGTGTGTGTGTGTGTTTATGTGGTTTGATTGCATGTGCTGGTTACTGTGTTTCTGTATTGTGTTTATGTGTGTATTTCTATTGGATGTCGTTGTAATCTGTTCACAAGAAGCTCAAGCACCAGCTTGTCCTTAGCAGACTCTCATCTGTAGAAGTGGACTGACCTCATGGACCAGATCATTCCTTCTCTATGCCTGCTGCAACCCCTTCTCAACAGGGCTTTAACGTGTTCGCTTTACACGTTATAGACTGCAGTGCATTACCATCCCTATACATTTTTGGAAATGTGTGTGTATGTGTGTGTATAGTAGAGAGTGGGGGAGACAGAGAGAGCATCGACACTTGGCTGTACCTCAGTTTAGGTTGCATAATGATAAGGATTAGAGTGGAAAGCGTCTTCTTCCTTTTTCTGTTGTGCTGCTCTTTCTTCCGTTGTTCCTGTCCCATTCTGTGGGTAGCAGGTTGAAAGCACAGCCCTAGGGAGAGATCCCACTGAAGAGCAGCCATCAGCGGCACCAGGGAGAGTCTGAAGCCTGCAGAGGGAGGGAGGGGGAGCAATGGAGGACAGCTGACTGTGAGAGGTTAACTGTAGAGAGAGACAGAGAGAGATGGGAAACAAGGCAGTTCAGCATAGGAATGGAAATGCACAAGATGAGCTCTGTTCTTGTGTTTCTGTGGTCTAGCAAGTATTGATCAAGTGATAATTCTGCATGAAACCAAAGTAACATATGTGTTCTTTTGTGTGTGTGTGTGGAGGGGGTGGTGGTGGCTGGTTTATATATGTATATACATGTGTGTGTGCAAAGGTGTATCTAGGTCTTTATGAGGAGAAGACAACTGTTGCTGTGACAACATTTTGGTCTACATATGTGAGGGATTCTTTTTTTTATCTTTTCACTTGTTCTGCCTTATCTAGTCATAGTTAATATCACTGGTATTACAGTGCACTTTATCCTGCATGGTACTTCACAGTATGCTATAAAAATCTTACAGCAACTGTCTGTAAGAAACAAACAAAAGAAGGAAGAGATGACACAATCTTTCTAAACAGTGCAGAAGTCTTTTTCCCTGTGTGTGACATTTTAAGGCAAACAAATCCCGAGGCAAACACACACACATACACACACACACACACACAGACAGTACCGTATAGAGTATTTTTGTATCCTTTGACATCCTAATCCTTTGGTTCTCTGTACATGGTCCTCTCATCATGTGTTGTTGGATGTGGTGTGTGTGTGCGCGCGTGTCATTCTCCCTGACCATGGATGTTTGTGTATGTGTGCAGTTTGTGTTTTTTTTTTTATTCACAGAACAGAGTTACAATCTTAGCTTACAATGCAGATTTTTGTCCTTTTTTTAACATTTCAAATTTAAACCCCTACGTCCCCTCAGAACCTCTGTGCGTCTATGATCAATCAGCAATAAAACATTAGTGAGTCATCTATGTTCATACATCTTACCCCCCCCCCCCCCAAAAAAAACAGTAATAATGACAAATAAAAATACAACCATTTAAGAGTGACAAAACTACAATAATAATAATGTATATACATATATGTACACATATTCTTGCTATACAGAAAAAACAAGTTGCTTACCCCACTTATGTATCTGACTTCTGTGGATCTTGGCCATCAGATCTTAATGTTTTACCATTAGGGACTCTCAGGAAGTGTCTCGAGCTTTTCAAAAAAATTTATGAATGGGTTCCAAATAACATAAAAATGGTCCTTGGACCCTCTAAGCGCATATTTTATCTTTTCTAATTTAAGGTACAACATTAGATCAGTCATCCATACAGATATTTTTGGTGGACAGGAAGATTTCCAATGTAAAAGAATTTGTCTCCTAGCTATCAACGTTGAGAAGGCTATTATGTCTTTGAACCCAGAGATACCCATACTATCAACTGGCATTGTTCCAAAAATTGAGGTATACATATTAGGCTGACATTTTACTCCTATTACTTCAGATATTGTTTTGTAGACTCCAAACCAAAATGGGTTCAAAGATAAACATGACCAAAACATATGAGTTAAAGTTCCAGGGGCACTATGGCATCTACTACAATTTTCATCCACGTTTTCAAATAACTTTGTCAGTCTAGCTTTAGAGTAATGCATGCTATGTAAAATTTTAAACTTGATTAAGTCCAAACGTGCACAGGATGTAGTCCCATTTACCCTACTCAGAGCCTCCTTCCATATTATCGGGAATTGCCTCTCCCATTTCATTATCCCACTTTACTTTCAACTTATCATGGATATTATCGCCATGGGAGGTAATTATGGAGTGAATTCTAGAAATGAGGCCCTTTAGAGTAGGAGAGAGTGCATCCAAAACAATATGTCATCCAAACAGTAGTATCTGGTTAATTTGGAAAGTTTGATGTATTGGTACAAATAAAGTGGGGCCCCTGTAGATACCTAAAGTAGCCTGAATTGGTAAGGTTAAATGTAACACATGTTATTGAAACTTGCAAAAACCCTGTCCTTATAAAAATCTTTAGATCTGACAAGGCCTTTTCTTTTCCACCTCAAGAACGTTGCATCTATGTTAGCTGGAGTAAATGCCTGATTATGGCAAATGGGTGCCTGTATGGAAAACTGAGATAGACCCATATATTTTCTGAATTGATGCCATATACGCAACGTGTGAATAACTACTGGATTTGAAGAGTATGATGAAATAGCTAGTGGGACACTGGAGGTTACTAACGCTGGGAGCGATGCTGGAAGAGATTAATTGTTTTCAGCTTCACACCAGACATAATCTAATCACTGATACCAGTATAGTATTTTCTGGCAGTTAGCCGCCCAGTAATAGATTTGAAAATTTGGCACTACTGATGCTTTAGGATTGAAATACAAAAGCTCAATCCACTCTCTAAAATGAGGGCCAAAACCAAATCAGCACAAACACTCAAACAAAAATCCCCACTCAACCATATCAAATGCCATTTTTGCATCTAAGGAAATAACCACCTCAGGTACAGTATTGGATGATGGTGTGTATCAAACATTTAGAAGACGTCGCACATTAGAAAAGCAATGACGTCCCAACATAAAACCAGTTTGGTCCGGGGAAATGACCTCTGCCATAACTTTTTCCAAACAGTGTGCAAGCACTTTTGCCAAAATCTTTACATCACAATTAAGCAGTGAAATAGGGCGATATGACCCACAGTCCCTACCATCCTTCCCTGGTTTTAAAAGTAAAATTATAGAGGCCTCTGTTAATGTTCTGGGCAAAGTTTTGGTATCTTTAGATTCATGAAACATATTCTGTAACAGCCGAATTAGTTGCCTGGAAAATTTCTTAAAGAATTCAACTGGGTAACTATCTGGGCCTGGTGCCTTCCCATTCTGCATTGCCCGGACAGCATCCTCAATTTTAATGGATAAAATAGGGGATTCTAATTCTGCTCTACTAACTACATTTATTTTAGGCATATTCAAATTACTAAAAAAGTCTCACATAATTGTATTGTCTAAAGGCGCTTCAGATGAATACAGGTTTGAATAGAATGCCTGAAAACTATAATTAATTTCCACAGGATCCGCTGTGAGTCCGCCATTATCATTCCTAATACATGAGATATGTTGCTCAGATGATTTGTGTTTGAACTGGTGAGATAACAGGCGGCCTGACTTTTCCTCATGTTCGTACATAAGGCTCGTAATTTTACCAGCATCCTCTCAGTTTTTTTCAGTTCAGTTCCACTCTTTCCTTGTAGAATTCTGGACTAGGGCACTCTGCATATTGGCTATCTATTTCCTGAATAGTTTTATCAACCTTTCTAACTCTACACTTCTGTTTTTATTCATAATTGACTTGTAAGAGATAATTTCCCCCCTAATACCCATTATAAGTGTCTCCCATAACACAGAGGAAGATACTTCATCACTTTCATTGAACTCAAGGAACTCTTCAATGGCTGTTGATATCATTTGGCAAAACCGCTCATCTTTTAATAAATAAGTGTCCTTACCTCCAAGGAGAGTACTCCTGACTTTTTTGCGTTAAAGAAAGGTCCAAAAGTACTGGGGCATGATCGGATTCAACTATAGATGAATATAATTTTTTTTTAACCAATGGTAGCAATGTACTATCAATAAAGAAATAGTGAATTTTACTATACGTATGATGTACATGAGAAAAATACGAATAAGTTTTACTCAGGGGAAAACAAAAATGCCATGGGTCGGTGCAGCCTACCTGATCCATGAACAGAGACAGTTTTTTGCCATTTTGGAGGGAGAGTTAGATTTTGGATTAGAGCGATCCAAAGAGGGATTAATAACACAATTCAAATCTCCTAAGATTAAATGGTGGGAATTAAGATTTGGAATGGATGCTATCACTCCGTCTATAAATCTCTCATCATCCCAATTAGGCACATATATATTCACCAGTATGACAGGTTTAAAACATAAAGTTCCTACTATTACCACATATCGTCCTTGTGAATCTTCTATTACCTTAGTTGCATTAAAAGGAAGGTTTTTATGTACCAAGATAGCCACCCCTCTAGACTTATGATCAAATCTTAACTGAAATGACTGACCCACCCATGTTTTCCTTAGTGTACAATGATCTTTCACCAGTAAATGAGTTTCTTGCAAAAAGGCAATTTCACATTTTAATAATTTTAAATGCGCAAAGATTCTTGCCTGCTTCACAGGTCCATTCATCCCTTTCACATTCCAACTTATAAACCTGCCAGCCTCACCATCATAATTTAGCCCACTCATAACCTTAGAAATAAAATTAGCAGGCTACATGTACAAACAAAAAACCGACTCACAATGGCAACAGTGAAAACCCATGAACAACAAACCCCAAAACCCATAGCGCATGAACTGCCTATGTCTAAATCCCAAAGAGGGATAAACTGCAGGCTCACTAATGATGTCCTGCCAGTGAGTCCCAGCATCTGCCTATTTGCGTCAGTGTGATAATGTCATACATTTTACAAGCATACACAACTTTTTTTGTACCTCTAAGCACCATACATGTAAAGACGATACCGTTAAGTCCAGAATTACTCCTGAATGTCCGTTACGTCGGTTCCCAGCTTTCTGGATCTAAAGCGCTTGTTGTAGAATTCTTATGCTTCGTCCGCTGAGTCGAAGTAGTACTCCTCCCCGCCCAACATCACTTTCAAGCAGGCTGGGTACAACAGACGAAACTTCACCTTGCTCCCATAATTCGCAGATTCAAAATTCGCAGATTCGACCTGCGTGATCTGTTTTCAAGATCTTCCTAACAAGTCCTGGTTAACTGCTGCCAAAGCTTTAATCGTTGCCTCGGCCTCGTTCAAGCGCTTGAAGTTCTCGCCCGCTGTCGCTTCAGTTGAAGACAGTCTAGCTTGAAAAGAGTTGACCGTCTCTTTAATACCATCCACAGCAGTTTGTAGTGGTTTAAGCAACTCGTGGATCAAAGTGGAGATGTCATTCTTAAGAATAGATCTCTAGCACAGAAGAATGAACACAATTCAACACTAATGAAACCTCACATATATCCCGTAATGGTGATCTCTATCTCCTATTTCCTCCATCCATATCATTTTCTCTTGTCCCTCTTCCCCCAACCCCCCCCTGTCTGTCTCTCTGCCTTTCTATTCTCTCCTGCTGCTCAGTATGACATTTACCCACAGTTTGTGTGTGTGTGTGTGTCGCTGCCCAGCTGGCTGGATGGCTGACAAATAAGCAGACACTCTGTAACTCTCAGACATTGCAGGAGGAAATCCATAAACTTATTCCTAGTAGTGATATGTGGATGGAAATCTTGAATAAGTTCATGAAGTGACTGCGTTAAAGATGGAGATCTCCTTTACCTGACCCACTCATGCAGGCTCAGTGCTACATAGCCCAGCCCAACGAGCCCTGTGTGTTGCCTCTTCACTGTGGAGTAGCTCTCATTGGAGAGGGACCTGCACGTACTGTGTGTTTACACTGACAGGTGCTACTGCTGGGCTAGTGTATACGTCACAAGTGACTGGATGTGAGGGGAGTGATGTGTTGCACAGGCTGAAGAGGGTCAGCTTCAGCTGAAAAGAGTGCAGGCTAGGCCTCCCTGACATCAGCTTGGAGAGCCAGCATAGATCTCTCATCGCGCTCTGCTGTTGCTCTTCATCATCCTGCTTCCTCTCATGTCCTCAGGGAGCTGTTTGTCCCTCGCTCCCCTCCATTTTCAGGGAGATGTTTCCCTGCATCCTCTCTCTCTGCCTCTCCATCAGTACTCCAGCAGCAGGTCCCTCCTTCTCTCTCTCTACCAGCAGGTCCCTCCTTCTCTCTCCTGACCTTCCTCTGCCACTCCTCCTTTCTGTCTCCCTCTATCGTTTTAAACCCTCTTTCCCCCCCACCCATGCACTGTCCCTGGTGGGAAATCGATCATCATGTAGAGGTTATTAACATGCTTCTCTGTCACCCTTAATCCTCTGGAGAGCACTGCAGAGGAAGAGAGAGGGTGGGAGGAAGGAAAATAAAGTCAGACATAGAGGGAGAGAGTGACAGACCAAGAGAGAGAGTGGAAAGGGGGGAAGGGGAATGGGCTGAGACATTCACACTGAGGGGGGGTGTAAGGAGGAAATGAGACGATATTGCCCTTACTCTTGGTTTGGTATGCAGTAATAGTGGTGGCTTTAGTGTGCAGATGTGGCGTTCGTGTGTGTTTGTTTAGTGTTAACATTGAGATGCTGAATTCAAGTAGTCCATTACATGTACGAACAGTACTATTTGTGTGTGTGTCATGAAAAAGAAATGTATGACCCAGTTTACAGCCAGCTAAAAACACACATACATGCACACACATATACATAATCCACACACATAGACACACACATTGTCAGGTTGAAACATTCACACAGCCTAAAAAAAATTCCACTCCGTATTGCCATTGTAATGCCATTGTAATGCTGCTTTCCCCTCTCTGTCACTCTTTTTTTGTATGTGTGCATGTGCACGTGTTTGTGTATAAGCCTGCACCTTGCAGTGCATTGCTCTTTGGTCTTGACCCAGAAATGAATTTAGTGTGTGTATGATTGAAATAAATAATTGATTGAAAAGCAGATGTGGGACTCTGTAAGCATAAAGGTGTGGATTCACATTACAGTGATTATATGCTAAAATGCTAAACACTGTGCATGAAACAATAGTGTCTATATGATGTGAGAGACGTAATTGACAAGCTGACTAGAGTCATGAAGCTGCTGTTAGAGGTTCTGATTTACTCTCTCACACACACACCCTTACACAGACGCAGACACACACACACACACACACACGTACACACACACAAACACACACACACACACACACACACACACACACACACACACACACACACACACACACACACCTGATACTGTCCTATGTCCAGGAGTGCTCTTCTTCTTTATGTAAACACATGCTGAATATGCTGTAATAGAAGCTGTATTGCAGTGCATGTGCCTTATGAATAATCTCCAAACCTCTCACCCCTGCTGCAGCAATCTACAGGAACATCTCTTTGCCTTACACACACATCTGCACTTACTTTTGCATATTTTCATATACATACATCTGACCTTATTGAGGAACAATTTCTTTCTGGAGGTGTGGACTCTGCTGAAGTTTAAAACAAGTATGCATGTATGCAATTAGCCTACCTACACACTACAGTTCAAATGTAGCACATAAACTCAATGTCATTGCTCATGAACACTCTCTCTGTTCACTAATTGGCTCGGATTTGCTTGGTTCGAATACATGAATGTCAACGGCAGCAAGGCCAGACCCTTTGTACAAAATGGAATGAAGTACGAGGGGCTGGTTTACCAGGCTACTGTGATTGTACTGTCATCCATATTCATGTTTTACACTAACTTAATCCGAGCCACCCTCTTCACTTCAGTCCTGCCACAGATGCTCATTTACCAGCCCCTGTGCACTACACAGCATCACTCAATATTTATGAGCTATCAATCACACAGCCATTTTATTGCGTTAGGATGTAAAACACACACACACACACACTCGCACGCACACACACACACACACACACACACACACACACACACACACACACACACACACACACACACACACACATCTCCACCTCTTAAACCCACACACTGATTAGATTGGTGTATAATGCACATCTGTTCGGTTGTGGAACAGTGCATAAATGGGGTTTTGTTGCACCATGATGGGTTCAAATCTGATGACTGTGGCAGTCCTCTTTGTGAGCTCTGACTCTCTTCATAAAGCTGATTTATCTCACTGTGGCCTCCATTCCAGCCATAAAGCACTGCACTCATGATTGGTACTGGGTATGAGAAGTGTGTATACATTTAAATTAGGAAACACCTGTGTGTGTATGTGTCTGTGTGTGTGTGTGTGTGTGTCTCTGTCTATGTGTTTATGTTTGAATTTTTTCCCTTGTGTCATATCTATCGATTGTCAGGCTATTTTTTTTTCCACACGCGTCAGGCATTTCTGAAATTTCTGTGAATTTTCCAGTGAGAGAATGACCTTCTCTCAGGTGTGACAGGGCAGCAAACTGCACATACAGACTCAGACTTACACACACATATACACAGTCTCTCTGACTGAGCCATGCACAGGTAATGACAAGCACACTTCCCACACAGTACCCAAGTTTCAGAGATGTATGCATTGCAGACAACATAGTCATCAGGTTGTATGTAAGGTAGCAGCTGGAAAGACAATCGTGTGTGTGTGTGTGTGTGTGTCTCTGTGTGTGTGTGTGTATGTGTGTGTGAGCATGCACTGACGTTAAGTTTATCAGCGGAGTGATGTTGTTAGTGACATAGACTAACAGACTCCCCCACGTCCACTGTGATCCACCGCAGCAGAACAGTATACCGTACTGAGAATGCTGACATATGCAGGCACACAACCACCACCCCCCCACCCCCCCATCGTTCACACACACACACACACACACACACACACACACACACACATACACACACACACACACACAGACACACACACACACACAGTGCCAGCTTGACAGACAGGGAAATTGTATTGATTGCATTTGCATGGTTTGTGTGGCAGGTTGTATATGAGGCTGTTTTTTGAGGCCAGCAGGAATCTGACACCTGCCTGGACAGCCTCATATATCAGCTAGAGGATATCGATCATATTTCTCCACAGCAGTCATATTCAAGCACCCATACCCCCAAACCCCCAACCCCCGAACACACACACACACACACACACACACACACACACACACACACACACACATACACACACACACACACACACACACACACACACACACACACACACACACACATTCTATCTTGTACACACCAACAAACACACAGACACACACTCACAGAAATGCGCGCACACACCAGAGCAAAAATCAAACATTCACTTACATTTCCAAACGTTAATAGATGTATACTGGGATTGCTTGTTAACCAGTGTCTTTTTCTCCACAGGCTCTGATAGAAACCCAGCAACTCCTACGATCTCAGATATCAAACTTCACTTTTAATCTTGGATTCTCTGGAAAGTTCTTCCACACAGGTGAGTTCATGACCAATATGTCATTTTAAGCTCATTTTAAGCTCCATGCCTACTCATCATAAGTTTTTAGGGTTTAGACATTTGGATTGGTGACCAGCAGGACCACAAGTGTAGTCCAATGATGCAATTCTCACTCATTGTCTCTGCACTCAGACAACATGCTGTAGGTTGGCCTGTGACTGGCTATGTTAGTTTTTTTTACGATTGCTTAAGCTCAATTAAAAAAAAACTAGGCCCATTTTGTCAAAACACTACACACAGTTAGGACAACCATACACCAAATGAACAGAACACCCCAGATCTATTGCAAAATGTTATTTTTCTTTCAAAACTATACAGTTATTTATAAAAATGCTATTTTGTTGCCAAATTGCACACACATGATTCACATGATCTATTTGTGTTTGAGTTACACACAATGATAATCAATCCTAAACACTTTTGTAACATTCTGACTTTTCTAATGACACAGTCTGGGTTTCATTTTTTCAGAAGTATTGACAAATTACATAAATACATGTAATACAACACATGACTAATACTAATTATATTTCAACTGGTAAAAAATTGTACTTGCAATGCAAAATCAGACAGTGTGGTCAAGTGTTTGATTATGTATGGTTGCATATTGAAAATTGAAACACAACCATTTCTACAAAGAACCATGTATGTAGTAAACAGCGTAAAAAACAGTAAAAAAAGCATCATCTCTTTCCATTTTCAAGGGATGTCTCAGCCTATTGTTTTGAAGGCAGTCAACCAATGTCATTTGCATGTGATAAATTTAGTCCTCATCTTTTTTGTTCATGCTTTGCTTTACAGTAACAGTATTTACCTCTTTCTCTTCCTACCCCTTACTCTTCAAGCTCACTTTCATCTTCACCGTCCCCCTTTTTCTCCCTCATGCTACAACACTGTCTTACATTTCTATTCAAGTATGGGTAACTCCCCTGTTACTTATTTTACAGTGTTTAAGCCTGATTGCTGAGTTTTGCATTTTAGCTTGTAGTGTTTTGGCACCTGACGATTAACCATTTGGTTGCAAAGGTGTGGTCAGTTGATAGCTAGTGTTTTGAAATAGAAAGAAGGTGACATTACAATATCATCATGTGTATAACACATATATGTGTGTTTAATGTTTAGCAAATCACTGTGTAGTATTTAGCAAAAAGTGTGAAGCTGAAAATGTGCTGACAGTAGCGCCCACCTGAGTCGATGTTTTCTTACTTGAGTGTTAGGTTTCATTAATTGTGGGAAACTTTACATTTTAGTGTGTAAGCAAACATAAAAAACTGTAACATTCAGGGGAGTGACTAACTATCTAAGTTGCAGATAAGAACATTTTAATTGTATATCCATGATATTCAGCTGCTGAACAGGGATGCCAATTGTATAGTTGCACTAACATGTGATAATGTCACACATAGAATAGTTGCAGATCCCTTAAGCTCCTTTAGATTACATTGGTCAATGTCTTGCTGATGTGCGCTTTTTTAGAAAATCTAGTTAGTAAAAAAAAAACACTTTTACCAAGTTTCCACGGCATCAGTTGACATCTAACCCTACCAATATGTACCATTTTTATCACATCTTTATTGGCATGGCAACAGTCCCTATGCATACCAGCATCAGTATTTGTTTCTTCAAATGCACTTACACTGGCTAGTTTTCAGTTTCTGTTATTGGTGTGTGTGTCTGTTATTGGTATGTGTGTGTGTGTGTGTGTGTGTGTGTGTGTGGGTGTGTGGGTGTGTGTGTATGTGTGTGTGTGTGGCATAGGCACTGGGGAGGAAGATGCTGGAGATGACCTGCTGTTGAAGTATGTGGATGAGTTCTGGTGGTTTCCTCACATGTGGAGCCACATGCAGCCACATCTCTTCCACAATGAGTCCTCTCTGCTGGAGCAGATGATCCTGAACAAGGAGTTTGCTTTGGTGGGTCACTGTCACTGATTTCAGTCATCAGTTTTGCCAATACCTTGCTATTTGGCATATGCATTTATCCATTTTAAGTCTATCTATGTGTGGATTTATTATTACCTCAGCATATGTATGGACCTCGTTGTGTGTGTGTCAGCAGCTTTCTGGCTATTGTTGATTATTAAGGCGTTTTTATCAGCCTTATCCCTTATCCCTTAAGTGTTTATAATCCACTAGCATTTTTTGAATATACGCATGCACTAGTCTCTTCTCTCTTCCGCATTAGTTGCACAGTATTTGGGACAGAATGCAACTGTGTGTGAGTGTCTATAACTGCGTGCACACCCTTGTTATCTTGCTACTGTAATTCTCTGACTATTCTCATTTCTCAGTGAAAAGAGCAAATGGAAGTCAAGTGGTGTGTCACCAGATAACACTCAGACAGCCATAGCACAGCACACACACACACACACATACATACACACAAACACACACACACACACATACACACACACAGCACACAGCAAACAGGTAAAAACCCTGTACAGTGTCTCCTGCCACTATGATGCCTTAGGGACAGAGAGACAGAGCATGAGTGTGGGAATGTAAAATCAGTGGACAGAGCCTGTACCAAATCGCACACTGTACACTCTGTGGATATGTTCGTGTTTCTTTTGGATTTACAGTTTTTGCTAATCATTTTCACACATGTCTCAATACAGTGCCCACTTTTTCAAAACTCTTAACACTGTGCTTTACCAACATACAACACATCTGAGCACATCAGTTAACATTTGCTGCAATATGCACTACAGCTACCAAAACTCAAATATGATATATCAATATTATCATAATATTATATAATGTTATTATATCAAATATGCACAATCATGGAAAAAGAAAACAAATCACTCCAGAAACACCAGGATGTACCATGCGTCACCTTCACCCTGTGCTTACATATATTCCATGGTGTTGCACAGCAGAAAAGGTCAACTCCCATTACCTGCATCACCTACAGTTGCTGAAATATGCCCCACAACAACAGGAAATCCATGTAATATATGTTGTAAATGTATTGATATGTAAACATAGTTGTTGTCTGTAGAAGTTGGTTGTGGCCTTACCTACTATAATGCTGATCTATGTATATCAACTTTCTATATCGTCATGTTTCGCCCATGAGCATGCAAATGTACTTCTTTGTATGCCTGATAACAAGCCATACCAATTCAAAATACTATAAAGAAACAGACAAGTAAGTATAAAAGTTCTAATTATTATTGTAATAATTATTTGGCTAAAAGATGATTATTTCTCAATTTGGTAAAATGCAAAATGTTGTTTTTTGTAACATTGTCTTCTGTTTGTTTTAGGTTTTCACCCTAAAGTTAACTGTTTTGATAAGAGTATGTAAATGTCTGCAAAATCAGCTGTAGTTGCACATAATTTTGTTGGTTGTGAACATCCACTGAGAGAAGTACTAATGAAATTTGGTTGAAGTGGTGATTGAACGTAATGGTGTCAAAGCAACGCAAAAGAGAACAGCGTTTGGCTCCTATAGCCTACGGTTTGTGCAAAAGTAGACATGGTATTGACACGTGTGAAAATGATTGGTAAAAACTGTAATGGAATATGTTTACAGGGGTAAGCCTGATTGCTAGCTGGATGCATTTGCATAATGTGTGTGAGAGAGAGAGCAAAAAGCTGACTGGGTTGAGTGAGTGCACCATCCTAATCAGAATGTGCTAAGGTCATCATGCCTACATATCCACCATTAATTTGAGCAGCCATCATCAGGTTCCTCTCTCTTTAATACAGGCATACTGGTTTGGTTCAGTTTACTCCCTCACACACACACATTACATTACATTTACATTACATTACACTTAGCAGACGCTTTTATCCAAAGCGACTTACAAAAGGAGGACATAATAGCAAACAGATGTGTAGAGAACATCGAAAGTACCTATGTAAAGAGATGGTTAGTAGAATTTGGTTTTGTTAAGCAGTCACAAAACCAAACACACACACACACACACACACACACACACACACACGCACACACACATACACACACACATATTCGCTCAAGCACACACACCCACACACACACGCTTGCACAAACACACACACACACACACACACACACACACACACACACACACATAATCCTGACATGCAACAGCTCGAGTTGATTGCTGCTCCCAGGAAATAAGGCCCTCCCAGCCCCCCTTACACATTCCTAAGTACCCTTCTAACCAGCATCAGGCCTCCCTGCCAGTCTCCTGTTTTAGCAGCTGGTGCGCGCCAGTACATTTGTTTTTGGGTGGTTGGGTGTCATGGTGTCTTTCGCCCTTATTCTTCATTTCTGGCCATTTCCCCTTGACTGACCATGCCTGTTCGGCGGCGATGGCTTGGGCCCGACTGTGTTTACATTCCACTCCATTTTCCTCCATTTGCCCTGCACTATTTCTAATGTGTTCGACTTCATTTCAAAGTCAAAGTCAAAGTGTACTTTATTGATAATTCACTATGTAACAGGAATTACACAGAGGACTGAAATTGCGTTTCACCAGACACCAAATGTGCAATTTGAACTGGATACACACAGACACAGACACACACCCACACACTCACACATGAAGTGTGCACAGACATCCACAATAAATAGACATAAGACATTCAGATAAACATATATGCTTCCAACAAGAAGGAAAGTTCGAGGTAGCTCTTCTTGGTAGCTGGTGTAGGTGAAAAAGGAAAAAGTGAAATGTGCAATATGTAAGGTGCAATAAGTGAAGGTGCAGTTGGTAAAGTGCAAGTGTAAAAGCAGCATGGACATCAGTGTGTGGATGTCAGTAACATGTTCATGGAATCTTCTTCATTG
Organism: Coilia nasus; assembly: GCA_027475355.1. Classification (NCBI taxonomy): domain Eukaryota; kingdom Metazoa; phylum Chordata; class Actinopteri; order Clupeiformes; family Engraulidae; genus Coilia; species Coilia nasus. Next base: position 1,205,505 of record CM050221.1, read on the forward strand.
TGTTGAGTAGCCTGATGGCCTGTGAAAAGAAGCTGTTTCTCAGTCTATTTGTGTGGCACCGCATGCTGCGGTAGCGCTTTCCAGATGGTAAGAGGGCAAACAGTTTGTGTGCTGGGTGGGTGGTGTCCTTAATGATATTGGTGGCTCTCTTGGAACAGTGTGATGTGTATAGGTCCTGAATGGTTGGTTGGGGTGATCTGATGATCTTTTCTGCAGTGCTCACCACCCTCTGTAAAGCCTTCTTGTCCGCAGCTGAGCAGCTGCCGTGCCAGACAGAGAGGCTGCTGGTAAGGATGCTCTCAATAGCACCCCTGTAGAAGGTTGTGAGTGCAGAAGTGGGGAGGTCTGCTCTCCTCATCCTGCGCAGGAAGTGAAGGCGTGTCTGTGCTTGCTTGACCAGGGAGGTGGTGTTGGAGGTCCATTTGAGGTCGTCTGTGATGTGCACTCCCAGAAACTTTGTGCTTTTCACAGACTCCATGGCACTGCCATTGATTGTGAGTGGGGTGTGTGTCGGGTGTTGCTTCCTGAAGTCCACAGTTATTTCTTTTGTTTTGTTGACATTGAGTTGTAGGTTGTTTCTGTCACACCAGTTGATCAGTTGATGTACCTCCTCTCTGTATGCTGAGTCATCGTCGTCACTGATGAGGCCCACCACTGTTGTGTCATCGGCGAACTTGATGATGTGGTTCGATGTGAATCTGGCATAGCAGTCGTGGGTCATCAGTGTGAAGAGCAATGGAGACAGCACACAACCCTGGGGCACCCCAGTGTTTATGATGGTGGTCTCTGAGGAGTTTTTGCCGACTCTTACTGTCTGTGGTCTGTTTGTGAGAAAGTCCAGTAGCCAGTTGCACAGTGAAGTGCTGATGCCGACTGCACTCAGTTTGTTCACCAGGTGTTGTGGGGTGTTGAAAGCGGAGCTGAAGTCAATGAACAGCATCCGTACGTGACTGTTTTTGTTTTCCAGATGAGCCAGGCATAGGTGGAGTGCTGTTGCTATGGCATCATCAGTGGAGCGCTTGGGGCGATAGGCAAACTGGTATGGGTCCAGAGTAGTGGGAAGGCTGGCTGTTATGTGAGCTTTGACCAACCTTTCAAAGCACTTCATCATTATTGGAGTGAGTGCTATGGGTCTGTAGTCGTTTAGTGATGTAGCTGGGGATTTTTTTGGTAGTGGTACGATTGTGGTAGCTTTGAAGCTTTCTGGTATGCTGGCTTGGCTCAGAGAGATGTTGAAAATATCTGTGAGGACATCCGTGAGTGAGTCTGCACAGTCTCTGAGCACACGACCGGGTATGTTGTCTGGACCTGCAGATTTTCTGGGGTTCACCTTGAGTAGGGTCCTCCGCACGTCCACTGGGTCCAGTTGGAGTGGTGTGTTGTCTGGGTCAGTAGGGGCTTTTGTTGGGGTGGTGGTGTTGTTTTCTTCAAACCGGTTGAAGAAGGTGTTGAGGGAGTTGAGGAAGTCTGTGTTGTCCTCGCACGGCAGGGGGGTTGGCTTGTAGTTTCATTTGCTTCACATTTGCTCGGCCTGTCTAATTCATGTGGCAATCAGTAGTCAGTGGCCTTCGAGTGGGCAAGAATAATGGGTAGAGGCAGACAAAAGAGAGCATCTTGCTGTAATTCACCTGTGTGTCAATGCAAAGGCTGTGTCAAAGGGTTGTGTCAGTCATGAACTCAATCCTGCTGATAACACACTGCTAACACAACACTGGCCCAACATTCTCACAATGTTTTAGAAACCGCATTGTTAATACACAGTGTGCATCAAGGTCAAAGAGCGGTTAGTAAACTAACAAAGCGTAAATTATCAATAAAAGCAAGCATACACACACATACAGACACACACATACATACAGACACACACACAAACACACACACAAACACACACACAGACACACACACACACACACACACACACACACACACACACACACACATTTAATCTTTTGCTGACCCAGGGAGTGTCTATATAAATCAGAATTGAGAGAGCAGGCCCTTCAAGAAAAATATATCTCTTAACATGTCACCATTATTTAATGAGACATCAAGATAAGGAGTGCTGTAGAGCTGATAACAAATGTCATTGTTTTCAGTATAAGATGTTGTGTGTATTTGTGATGTAGATGTATTTGTGTGGGTGTGTCTGTGCATACATGCTGGTGTTTCTGCAGTTTTTGTGTAATGTGATGTGTATGGGCTTGCTGATCTTTGGGTCTCTTGCTTATATATCTTTGGGTAAGATTCTGTGTCTTTGTGTGACAGGAGCATGGCATCCCCACAGATATGGGCTACGCTGTGGCACCCCACCACTCTGGGGTGTACCCCGTGCACCTACAGCTTTATGAGTCCTGGAAGAAGGCCTGGGGTATTAGGGTGACCAGCACTGAGGAATACCCCCACCTCAAACCCGCACGGCACCGCAAGGGCTTCATCCACAACAACATCATGGTGAGGAGCTCACACAATAACATATGTGAGAATATAATGCTCTGTGTGCATGAATTATTTCTCAAATTTCTCAACTTCTGTTATCAGCTGTGTTCAGTTGTCAGTGCTAGGTGAATAGTTTCGTGTTTGTGAAGAGGTGGTAGGTGGAGAGTGCTGCTTTGAGGCCTTGATGTGGGATCAGAGGAAGGTAAAGCTGCTGCTCCTTCTGCGGCGCATGTGTGGGAAGAGCAGAGAGACAGGGACAGGAACAGACAGATGGCGAGAGGACATCAAACATGCACCCAAGGCACAAAGCTGAGAAAAGGGAGAAATGGAATGGGAGGGTTAAAATGCTGAACTTCATCAGTTCGACTTCGTCAGACAGAGAGCCCAACCAAATCCTTTCCCCCAGACTGTTTGTCTCCTTGCGTGTGTGTATGTGTGTGTGTTGGGTTAATGTAGTGAGAGTAGGTTTGTGTTGTGCATTCTGTAATAATAAAGCCTATAATTGAATCACAGCAATGACATAAAAAACACAATTAAATACTCTCTCGGCGCCCTGCAGCCACCGGGCAATGACTGAACATAGTGAAATAGAATACTGTGTGTGTGTGTGTGTGTGAGAGAGAGAGAGGAGGAGAGAGAGGAAGAGATGAGGGAGAGGGAGGGGAGGAGACAGAGACAGAGTGAATGGGAAAGAAAAGAGAAAGAGTTGACATCATGAAGACAGCAGTTCTAATATGTTCCCCTCTGTGAAGCTACACACCAAAGTCATGAAATATTCAGCCACAGTCTGCTGCCCAAACCTGTTTAACTCTCTCTCTCTCTCTCTCACACAGAGTAGCTGATCAGTATGCCTCTCAAACACAGAGCTTATTACTGATTCTGTAGAGACAGACATACTCACATACACTTGCACGATCAACCAGTGTCACATTTATTAATGCTCTTTTGATCAGTCTGTATGGACAGCACAAAAATGTCATACATATACAAGCACATACATACTTACTCAAGCATACACACACACATACGCACGTACAATATGCACCCACACATGCACACACACACACACACACACACACACACACACACACACACACAAACACACAAGGAGACAAACAGGCTGGGGGGAAGGATTTGGCTGGGCTCTCTGACTGACGAAGTCGATGCAGCATTAATAGTTTTTTGCAGGTGCAGAGGCAGCAGATTGAGTTGCAATTGTAGGAGGGGAATCACAAATCCAACTAGATGTACCGCATAGCGGTACATGGTATGACCGCTGCAGTGTATTGAAATGTGGGAACTGTTGGTATGATGAATATGTGATAGAGAGCAGTGTTGTGAGGTGAGAAATTGTGTCGAAATAATTTCCTGGAAGTGTGCATGGATGTGGGAATTGAATGAATGACATTATGTGTGTTTGTGAAATGTGTAGGAGTGATTTCTGAAAAATGAGATTTTGTACAATTACAGCGTCCCCTATGGACCACATTAACGGCCTATGACGAGTTAGTTTGGATTCGTTTTCGCAGTGTTGAAATTTCACAGAAATTGTTTTCGTTGGAAGTGGACGTCGAGCAGTGTTTTCAATGCGTGAGGGTCAGCAGATTTCACGATAAAAACAAATTGGTTGTAAACGTTAGCATTCTCTAGATAATAGGCAAAATGACAATTACAGCGCCCCCTATGGACCAAATTTTATGGCATATGCTGTGCTTTTAGAGGTCTTTGTGCTGATCGTGCATGACGTATTTTGTGAAGTTCCCACCTTCTCGGTCCAAGATATTGGCAACTCAAAATCCCAATTTTTGCATTCACCCTTATCAGTAGGTGGCGCTATGCTTCAAGTGAGTGTTTATGGGATGGGTTGATACGCCTCTGTGACACCGACATACTAACACAAAATCGTTGTCTTGGGCAAAATTCTTGACGAGTTATTTAACAAAAACTGTTTTTTGACACCTAGCTGAGGTCCCCTATGACGAAATGTCACAAAATTTAGTACACATGAATACAAAGCTGTTTAGAGATGACATGTCAACTTTGACTAAATTTGAGCAATTAAAAGCCAAGATATGTACTTTTGAAGAATATTAAGCTACGTATTAAATGTTCATTGACGTGTAACTTTGAAACGGTTTATCTCAAGATAAATCCTTTGATAACTTTTTGTCAGCATTGTCTGTATGACATGACATATACCAAATTTGGTGAGATTTACATTAACGGCCTATGACGAGTTTGTTCAGATTCGTTTTCGCAATGTTAAAATTTCACGTAAATTGTTTTCGTTGGAAGTGGGTGTCGACCAGTGTTTTCAATGCGTGAGGGTCAATAGATTTTACGACAAAAAAAATTGGTTGTAAACATTAGTGTTCGCTAGATAATACATAAAATTACATTTTGTACAATTACAGCGCCCCCTATGGGCCAAATTTTATGGCATGTGCTGTGCTTTTAGAGGTCTTTGTGCTGATCGTGCATGACGTATTTTGTGCAGTTCCCACCTTCTCCGTCCAAGATATTGCCAATACAAAATCCCAAATTTTGCATTTACCCATATAACTAGGTGGCGCTATGCTTTAAGTGAGTGTTTATGGGCTGGATCGATACCCCTCTGTAACACCGACATATCACAACAATTTCATGTTCTTGAATTGAAATGTTCATTGAGTTATTCACCAAAAACTTTTGGGCCTCTCCCCATCTTTGATGGACACTGGCACAGCGGTTGGGAGCTTGGGAGCCAAAAGCTTCATTTAAAAAGTTCTAGACGTACATGCTTACAAAGATTCATGTCCCCCAGACTTCCAGTGTCCCAGCAATCGTTGACGGAAAATCTGTGAAAAAAAAGGGAAAACATTAGTGGCAACACTAAAATGACCGCTTTCGCTAGCTTCGCTAGTCATAGTCATAGTTATTACACAGAAGGACAAGTACATTGCATCTTCACTTATTTTAGAAAGACTTCTTGTCTCTTACACACACAAACACACATAAATATTTTGATACATGCATGCGTGCACATGCACACACCTTCACACACACACACACACACACACACTCATGGGTGCACATGCACACATGCGCACACACACACACACATATACACACACACACACATATACACACACACAAAGACACACACACATGCACACACACAAACAGTAATTTGCATTGTTTGGATAAGGGGAATTGTAAGACGGTTGACCATCTCCCTAAAAGTTAAATAGCAGAATATTTTACCCTACAACATGGTTTTAGCTAGCAAAGACCGTCAGACATCGATGAAAGAAAGTGTGTGTGTGTGTGTGTGAGCGCGCCATGCGTATGTGTGTGCGTGTGTAGAAGAGAAGAGCATGTGTTTGTGTGAGAGTATGAGTCTATCTGTGTGTGTGTGTCTTTGTGTGCGACTGAAGTGCTGATCAAAGAGGAACATCAGTACCACCGCTAGGACAGTTTTCTGAAGAACAATACAGGCCTCCTTTTGTTTCTTTTCAGAATGCCACTGACGTCTGTCATTAGCACTTAGAAAAGCCACATGAGGACACACACTAGACACACACTACACACACACATTCACATGCATGCACACACACACACACACACACACACACACACACACACACACACACACACACACACACACACACACACACACACACAATGCTCACAAATAACATGTCACAAATAAACATAGGATGTTTCATGTGTATTTACAAAAGATTTGACAAATTATACTGCTTATGGTATTTCATGGACAAGCCTTTTTGAATCTTTTTAATCATCTTTAACAATCTTTCAGGAATTGTGCTGTTTGCATTGTGCGTGAAAGCAAAAGTCCATGCATGCATATCTGTGTGTATGTGTGTGTGGATGTGTGGATGTGTGCATGCATGCATGTCTGCATGTGTGTGTGTGTGTGTGTCTGAGAGAGAGAGACAGAGAGAGAGAGAGATTTACAGGCATGGATTGTGGGTGCTGTTTGGTGCAGGCTACTGTATGGTCATTGCTCTTGCTGTATGTGCTAGTGGAAGAGGTGTTGAAGCTAAGAAGTGTGCCTGCCTCTGCGATGACTGACTCACACTACTGGGCTGTCCTTGAGTTGTGTAGTGGAGAAGCAGCAGCCATGTTCCCAGATGGATCACAGTCACTGCAGGGACGAAACGTCTCACACACACAGAGTGAGATAGAGAGAGAGAGTGAGAGAGAGAGAGAGAGTGAGAGAGAGAGAGAGATAGAGGCTTGGCAGTAGAGCTGTGCGATATGGGAAAAAATGAATATCCCGATACATTTTCTCCATTTCACGATATACGATATATATCTCGATATTTTGAAATATCCTTTATAGGACCTTATGAAATCACACTTCATACTTTTTCATACATCATACTTTTTACTGTTATCACTACAATCCCGGCAGATTACATACCATTCATGGTTAACTTTAAAGGTGGTATCCAGGAAAACATTAAAGATTTTCATAGTGATTAACCACAATTGAGTTGAAATAAGACTGTTTTTTTTTTTTTTCAAATAAAGCACAAAGTGCAAAAACAAAATTCAAAATTACAGTAAAGTGATAAATGCAAACAGAGCTGCCCAGTACTGTGCAAAAACCAAAAAGTGCAAACTCAAGTAGAAATCCTGAGAGACAAGTGCTTTCATGAAATTACTTTTAAAAATATAGAGGTAGATCTCCCAGAAAATGACGTGTGTGGCATTAACTACAACGACACACATTTAGCCTTGTGTGTGTGCGTGTGTGTGAGAGAGAAAGAGAGAGAGAGAGAGAGAGCGAGAGAGAGAGAGATCTGCACAACATATTTCTACCTGCACAATTTTCAACTGTACTGGGCTGGTTTAGGGGTTTTAGCAGGTGTGCATGCTGTTCGGAGTTTGACGGACTCTGCATACTCTGCCGGGTAGGTTTTGGGGTGGTGAAACATGTTTGTGGTGCTGCTGCCTTTCGTCGGGACAGTTTTTTTTGCACACTTTGCATATTGGGGTTACCTGCTTCACGTTCCCGATATCCATAAAACTTCCGGTGTCCTATCGATATGGGCTCGATCTGAGCTACCCAGCGCTACTGAGCATGCGCACGCATGCGCACCACCCCTAAGTGCTGCTACAGTTTAAATGCCCGTCGATTTGAGCTCCCCGAGGCAGAAGTGGAGTTGTTTTCAGCTGTGACAACGCAAGTAAGTAACATTTTAACAGTGTATTGGTTTTATTGTATGTTTTAACCACTTGAGCATGTAAGGAACGATATGTGCATGTTAGATTTGCGACAGAATATCTTCGTCAGATTATAGTAGTTTGGATTTAACAGTTGACTGTATCGTTATCGTTTTCATTACGTCGTATTTTGTTATTTTGCTTCCATCTGAACGTCGAAAACGTTTTGACTTTGTTTAGAAAGGCGCTGTATAATTAGCCTATATTTAGTTTATGATTATGATATGATAATGAGTCTATCTACTAGGTCTACACATGAATTAAGTTATGCTTCTGTAAACGAGTAGGATAGGTTTGGAAGACTTAAGAACTAGGCTACCTTAGGCTACTGTAAAATGGGCTACCTACATAGTGAAAATGTTTTGTTTTGTGTTTTACAGTGTGTTACATTTGTGAACGGAAATATAGAGAGATGCAAGGAGGTTTTTGAATACCTGACCAGGGGGGAATACCCAGAAGGGTATAGGCTACCAAGTCTCAGAAGTTGAGCTTAAGGAGGTATTCTCAGAAGTTTACAGTAAAGGGTAAGTAGGCAAAGGTGTGTTGAAATATATCCATGTCTCTGAGAATATTGTTGTTTATCACTTTGTGATTGTTCACTGCAGATGGACAGCTCTTCTACGAAGATACTACAAGAGTGATCCAAACAAGGGATGAAGCCAGATCACTGGTCATTAAATTCCATTCATCACCAATTAGGGGACATACAGTACAGGAGTCATTAAAATGAGAGCAGCAATATGCTCCAGATTATCCTGGGTTGACATGTCAGTGGATATTGACAGATGGGTGTGTATTGGATGTGACTTATTTCTGTGTTATGTTATGGACTCATTTTGTTTAGCCAATTAGGTTAGGACGTTATTAATTTATCATGACAATTTTCTTAAAGGTTTCAAGAGTGTGACAGATGCCAGAGAACTGGAAGGTCTTTGGCTGTTGCACAGCCATTGCAAAGCATAAAGGTAAATGTAATGAGTGCTATTGTAGTGTAAGCAAATAAATCTTGAGATTCCCTTGTTTACAAGATGCATTAATCATTGTTTGCATTGGTGAATAAAAGTAGGCTTCTTCACTAAACTCCATTCACATATAATGTTTAATGACATTTGTCCTCATGTAAATGTACTAGGATTGTAATGCAGTCAAGCCTGGCAACCTTTTGGTCTTTGACAACTTTTTTTGTTACTTGTGATGGCCATTACACCACAGCCACCTCCCCAGATAAGGTTACCAACTTAAAAGATACAAAGTGTAGTCTTCAGGTTCTCAAGTAATAGCTGTAAGAGATGCTGTGATGGAAGGAGACTGCATTTTAAGATTAAAAATCAAGGTATTATTCCAAGACCCAGTTTTGACTTTCCCTAGTTAATAACAGAAGACTGTATTCACATCCCTTAGTCTCCAGGCCAGGCCAGCGCCACAGGCACCTCTACTCTATTCTGACCTGTTCAAGTACTCGTAAAGTACTGTGATAACTTCTTAATTAGTTTAATGTCCCCTGGAGTACAGTTTTTTTCATTACACACTCAATTGTTTTCTAACAGGACCGCGTTCATCAGCTCAGTGCTGTGATAACTGGTTGTTTGTTTAATGGACGATTTCAGCCTCTTAGAAAAGTAATTGTATTTGTTTTGTTATTACACCAGTAACCTCAATTAACAATATTTTGGTATGAATGCCATTATTCAGATAGAAATTCCCAGCGGAAGAAATGTGGATTTGTCCAGTAAATGTAGGTGCTCACTGGATTTTAGTGGTAAGTGCCTTTCTTATATTTTCTTTAGACCTATTTCTGGCATGTATAATATATGGGGATTTTTGCTGACCTCATGCAATAGAGGTCAATTTTTATTAAGGGGTTTGCTACATATATATGTCAATGTGATGGAAAACATGAATGTGGTAAACATTTATAGATTGTCAACATGTCAGAAAAGACTCTGCTTCTGGTTGCCTCGCTGGGTAATGAAGAGAAGTATGTGCGCCAACCCTACGAAATTGGAGGTAAAGTTTCAGAAAAATTCGAAGTCCTTGGTCTTTTGCATGTTATAAAGAGTGTCATGTATGGCATATGCTTGTTATGCTTTTCACACAATGATAGGAACTTCTTGAGGATGGCAGGCCATGAAGTCCCAAGACAGAAATGGACTGTTCAGATTGTTTCCCATGACAAGCAGCAAGACAGCAGTAGCTGTGGGATTTTGGTTTTAAAGGTAAAAATTTCAGTGTTTCCAGTAATTTCTTTCTCTTAAATCTATCCAGTGATGTGTAACTGAATGCTTAAAATTGCATTTTGAAGTTTGCAGAAGAGATTCTGAAAAACGGCGACATCATATCAATCAAGACACACCCTGAGGAGGTCTTGAAGGCTCGATTGGAGGTCGCATGTGCCCTCCTAGAGGCATCACAGTTGGGATAAATTTCCCTCCTTGGATGGAGTGTATATATTTTTGTAAATAAATATGTTATATTTCTTCTGTTGTACCTTTTCCTGACCTCATCCATCATGAATAAGTGTCCCCTGTATCACAAAGATGAGGTATACTACTTTTAGTGGATGCATTATTTGGATGAAGATATGTCTGTCAAGATTGGCTACCTCTACACATATTCATATAAACGAGTGAACGGTGGTGATTGTACAGTGGGAGCATTATGTGATGGGTCAAGTGGGCTGTCAGAATGTGCTACCTTTAGTGGGAGCCTTATTTGATAAAAAATATAAGCCTGTCGAAATGAGCTACCTTTACCTGTATTCATATAAATGAGTGAGTGGTGGTGATTCTACAGTGGGAGCATTATTTGATGGGTCAAGTGGGCTGTCAGAATGGGCTACCTTTAGTGGGAGCCTTATTTGATAGAAGATACAGGCCTGTTGAAATGAGCTACCTTTCCTTTAGTGGGAGCCTTATTTGATAGAAAATATAAGCCTGTCGAAATGAGCTACCTTTCCTTTAGTGGGAGCCTTATTTGATAGAAAATATAAGCCTGTCGAAATGAGCTACCTTTCCTTTAGTAGGAGCCTTATTTGATAGAAAATATAAGCCTGTCGAAATGAGCTACCTTTACCTGTATTCATATAAATGAGTGAGTGGTGGTGATTCTACAGTGGGAGCATTATTTGATGGGTCAAGTGGGCTGTCAGAATGGGCTACCTTTAGTGGGAGCCTTATTTGATAGAAGATACAGGCCTGTCGAAATGAGCTACCTTTCCTTTAGTGGGAGCCTTATTTGATAGAAAATATAAGCCTGTCGAAATGAGCTACCTTTCCTTTAGTGGGAGCCTTATTTGATAGAAAATATAAGCCTGTTGAAATGAGCTACCTTTACCTGTATTCATATGAATGGTTGTGATTGTACAGTGGGAGCATTATTTGATGGGTCGAGTGGGCTGTCAGAATGGGCTACCTTTAGTGGGAGCCTTATTTGATTGAAAATATAAGCCTGTCGAAATGAGCTACCTTTCCTTTAGTGGGAGCCTTATTTGATAGAAAATATAAGCCTGTCGAAATGAGCTACCTTTCTTTTAGTAGGAGCCTTATTTGATAGAAGATACAGGCCTGTCGAAATGAGCTACCTTTACCTGTATTTATATAAATGAGTGAGTGGTGGTGATTCTACAGTGGGGCCATTATTTGATGGGTCAAGTGGGCTGTCAGAATGAGCTACCTTTAGTGGGAGCCTTATTTGACAGAAAATATAAGCCTGTCGAAGTGAGCTACCTTTACCTATATTCATATAAATGAGTGAGTGGTTGTGATTGTACAGTGGGAGCATTATTTGATGGGTCGAGTGGGCTGTCAGAATGGGCTACCTTTAGTGGGAGCCTTATTTGATAGAAGATACAGGCCTGTTGAAATGAGCTACCTTTACCTGTATTCATATAAATGAGTGAGTGGTGGTTATTCTACAGTGGGAGCTTTATTTGATGGGTCAAGTGGGCTGTCAGAATGGGCTACCTTTAGTGGGAGCCTTATTTGATAGAAGATAAGCCTGTCGAAATGAGCTACTTTTACCTATATTCATATAAATGCGTGAATGGCTGTGATTGTACATAGTAGCACTACTTGATGGGTCAAGTGGGCTGTCAGAATGGGCTACCTCTGAGCTACCTTTAGTAGGAGCCTTATTTGATAGCGTAATACGACTGTCGAAATGAACTGCTTTCGCATTTAACCTCTAAATGAGTTGAAATTCTACATAACTAAGGTATAGAGTATGATTAGCCTACCGTATGCAAACAGCATACAACTCTCTAATCCAGAAATCTGTAATCCAAAGACATATCTTGTAAAACTGCGGAGGTTAGCTTTGAATCTATACAACTGTAAGCGAAAACCGTGGGTAGCTTATTTCGACGCGGTAGCGTAAATCGATAGACGCCACCGTCGATTTAGGCTACGGGTAGCTCATTTCGACGAAGCAGCCCATTTCGACAGTACACCGGATTACTGATCCCTTATTGCCTCATTTAGGAACAAGCTGTTCGTCCGCTTCCATGTTCTATTGCATTAGGTAGGTATACTGTACGACAGCTAGTGCTCGCGCTGCCTGCAAACCGAAAGAAATTACAAAATAAAGTTCCCTCCCTTCCGCACCTAGATGTCGCGCTGGATTGGTTGGTGACGCCCCGTGTCCACTAGCAAGCGAAGCGAATTCCGTCTCTCCGCATCCCCCCCTCCCCTTCGGACGCTTGGGTGTGTGTAGTTCTGATCAGGTCCGCGAATGTCATGGAAGGGCGGGAAATATTTCTTGTATGTTATTTACACATGTGCAAAGACCAGAAATATTAATCTAATGTAAGGATGCGGTCATACAAGCAGGGTGAGTAAAACGGCAATAATCAACCTCTCGTCATTCATTTTGACAGTGAGTTGACCGTGAAATGTACTGTAATAATTGTCCTACGTCATGCCTGGTTTATACACTGTTGATCTGCTATTGGCTAGCCGCCCCGTGTTGGACGCGTTCATTTGCATAAAGTTCGGCATGGCTTTTGGTCGCGCCGGACCCCTCGAGTTGGTCGCGCCGCCTACCCACAATTCTTTGCAGAAGCGGAATTAACGGTCGGTCGCGTGCCATAGAAATGAATAGGGGTTCTGCGGTGCGGAGTTCGCTTCGCTTGCTAGTGGACACCCGGCGTGAGTGTTTGACGAGAGTGCGTTTTTTTTAACCCCTCACTCGCGTTACTGCCTGAGGGAAAAGGAGAAAGCCACCAGAACGTTTTTAACATGAAAGTAACACGAGTCTCGGCTGCTGCTTGAAAAAAAAAAATCAGACGACCATAAAATACTCGATACATACGATATAATAATTTTATGTATCTCACAAATCTATTTCGGAGATAATTTCGTATATTCGATATATCGCACAGCCCTACTTGGCAGATACAAGGTGGTGGCAGAATTCTGAGTGTGTGTGCAGATGCCAAGCACAGCTACAGTAGAGCTGTTATCCCAACACCTCTTCCACTAGCTGCACCAAACAGCACCCACAGGAGGGAGAGGCAAATCCATGCCTGTAAATTTCTCTCTCTCTCTCTCTCTCTCTCTCTCTCTCTTTCTCTCTCTCTCTCTCTCTCTGTCCCTCTCTCTCTCTATCTCTCTCTCTCTCTCTTTCTCTCTCTCATACACACACATACCCACACACAAAGACAAATACATGTGCACACACACAAAACACACACTTTGAGTTAGTGTTGTCATGGTCTCTTGCAGGGTGTGTATGGCTTTATTATTTGATTTGTGATTATTTATTTTGTAGATTTCATGCCACTATAGGGATAACATTATGTGTGTGTGTGTTTTATTCATGGTCATGTACATGTTCAAGACTGTGGGCTTAACGTAGTGCTAATATTGGTGTGTGTGTGTGTGTGTGTGTGTGTGTGTGTGGGTGTGTGTGTGGGCTTGTTAGTGTGCATGCTTGTTCATGTGTGTGCGTGTGTGTGCATATTTGTGTGTGTTCGGTGAAAGTTTCTTTTGTGTTTCCAGTGCTGCATGCTCTGAATGGCAAAAAGACAAACCAAAAACAGGGGGGAGGGAGTCTGACTGACACAGTAGGAGAGACACACACATGGAGAAGAGAGTGACAGAAGAGAGTTTGTGTGTGTGTCTGTGTGTGTCAGAGAGAGAGAGAGAGAAAGAGAGAGAGACAGTGTATGCTTTGGGTTCATGTAAGGCATGGTGAGGTGGTCTAATAGAATTGGTGTATACAGCAGTGTGTTTTTTGTTTGGTTTATGTATGCAGTGTGGTGTGTGCTCCTTTTGGGGTTAGAATAGCAGTTTGCTATCATATTAAAGCAAATAAAGCTTGTCCTGCTTCAGAAATGAGGGAAATAAAACCAAATAAAATCAGTGGACAGACACAAAAGAGTCCTGATGTTGAGTTGATATTTTATTGGCAGGTGCTTCCCCGCCAGACCTGTGGCTTGTTCACACACACCATCTTCTATAAGGAGTATCCCGGAGGCCCCAAAGAGCTGGACAAGAGCATCCGAGGGGGAGAGCTCTTCCTCACCGTCCTGCTAAACCCAGTGAGTGTTTGTGTCTGTGACCATGTCGAAATGTTCACTACATGATGCAATATACCAGTATATAATGAGATGAGGTCATTTTGGCTGATTGATTACATAGTTCATTATGCAGTGACTGAATGACTGTTTCAGATTTGCCTTGTCTGTGTTCATTCTAATTTTGTCTGTCTTTTCCTATCCCTCCCGCCTCCTTTCCTCCTCTCGCTGTGATCTTGGGGCATTTACAAATGAGCTTTCCCAGCATGCCTCTGTCAGGGAGTGCATTCATGCTGTCACACTCATCATCCTTTAAACCTGTGTGTGTGTGTTTTGAATCAACTGAAATTGAACAAAAAAGTACATATGCATACATACACATATGTATAAAAGCTATATAGTATATAAATGTTTCCACAGTAAATATGGGATGGAATATTGCAGATTTTTTAATTTTGAACATTAGTGATATGTGTTTGTATGTGTATGGGGGAGGAGGCATGGTTATATGTGGTTGTGTATCTGTATTAACATAAGCTAAGTCAGTGGTGCCCACTATTTTGTGGCTCGTGAGCTACTTTTAAAACAACCATGTCACCGCAATCTACTGAGGATGATGATGATGAAGATGATGAAGGTGATCACCAGGTGATGATGATCTTAAAATCTATCAAAGACAGTCTTAATTTCTTGTAGGCATACTGTCTTTACGTCTCCCGTCTTGTCACCCGATGCCTTCAAATAGCCTATATCCAGCGCCTTTAGCACAGCCGCACAAGGACAGTCACAGTAAGTGGGCTTATTTTGGACGTGTGCAGGAAACATGCAACAAAAACATCTGAATACATTGTCCTACTCCTACACAGACTATTTAAATCAAATATATTTTTGTTTGTGTCCTCAGACTGGTCGGAGATCTTTTTTGCTTATTCTTGAATGAGATAAATTATAGATAAGAGATAAGCAAACGGTACAAGTTTTGTTTTTTTTTTTTAAATGTATTTTCTTGCATTGAAGCCAACTTTACCGTATGCCCAATGAAGTTCAAAAGAAAGCTCCTACGTCACTTAATAGCGCCAACTTTCAGCTCTAAGAACCATCTTAAGAGCAGGGCATGCGCGTTCATGCTACGATCATGTTCGGGAAACGGACCATGGAAAATGTAAGAACGCTCGTAAGATCAATCGTTTACGTTGCTCTTATGCCTAAGATCCATTGTTATCGGGAAACACAGCCCAGAATAGTTAGGAAGCCTCTTCCAACTGTGCATGGAACAGACGTCTTTGAAGAGACCTCGCTCGAATACAACAGGCTATTTTGGTTGCGACGTCAACGATCTCTCTTTCATGCATTTTCCGCATAATGACGTGACTGCTGCCCAGTTAACTGCATTTTTATTTCCGTCACATTTCCCAGGTCACTGTCATAGTTTTTATGAACAGTATGGGTTAGATACAAGTTAGCGAACTAGCTAGGACTGCTTCTTTGCTGCAATTTTCTAGCCGTTCTAGTTGTTATGGTAACCTAACAAAAAGTTAGACAACATGCGATCTACCAGCACTGCCTTCGCGATCGACTGGTCGATTGACGTAGTGGGCACCCTTGAGCTAAGTGATGCAGTGTCTCAGCATGATCATCACACCATAGAGACAGCTAGTGGTATAAAGGCTTGTAAAGAGGGAGAGGAGAGAAATAGATAAGTTGGTAAGATGTATTTAGGAACTGCAGAAGAGTGACAATGGTAATGGCAATGGTGATCTTCTCAGAGTGAACCTGATGAAGATTGTGACCTCTTTAAAGGGTGAGAACAGGAAAAGAGAAATGCAGTGCTTTGTCTGACCTCTCTCTGTCCTTTATACCATCTGCTTGAGGTTCATACATACTCGCACATGCACATGTGCATATCAATGACACCCACATGCCAACACACTGTTTGAGGGAAAGAGATAGAAAGACATGCGTACATACACACACACACACACACACACACACACACACACACACACACACACACACACACACATACAGTACATGTGTGTGTTTTTTATGTCAGTGGTGTTGTATCATATTTTTTCCACAGTGCATGCTAGTCACATTTGGATTGAGGTGATTGAGTGATTACTCAGTGAAGGATCATGGCAGACACATTCAACAATGGTCTGTTTCTTTGTGGCCACAGGCTATTCTCTTCATTTTGTATTATTGTACACACCTTGAGGTTAATCTTTTTCTATATCTCGTCTTTTGTCAATTGTTTAGGGTGTTCTTCTTTTGTACTGTATCTATCCTTTTTGGGCAGTTGTATCAGCTGGCCATGAACTGTGCAGTAAGCAACAAAGATTTATAATAATTAATAACAAGTGTTTAGATTCTGTAGACTGTGATTGCCAGTGTAATTTAGTTTTATAATATAAGGTTCTCTATAGCCTTGGAAGGAATGGCTCATTGGCATCCTGGTAACGCCTTGCTGTAACTACTGCTTGCTGTTACCCTGCTGTTCCTAATTTGGGCCCAATCACTGTATTTAAACGGCAAACATCTTTGGGCTCCCTATGGATATCCGAGCAAAGTCTGAGCTCACCATGCTGACACTAATTTACATGTATAATAGGGTTTTCTAAATGTTGCAACAATAAAAAGAAGTTATTGAGGTAACATGTTGTTGATGGTAGGTCCTTTTAAGCTGTTTACTGTGATACAAACCAAAGCTTACACTGATCACTCATTAAAAATAGAGCACATACTATGCACATACTGTGCTGAGCTGAGTGTACAAACAGGTGGGCATCACCCATGGGACATCCAGTGTCACATACAACACTCGGCCCATGACCCAAGTAGGTTTTGGCGGGAGAGTTGTCCCATGAGGGTGAGCAGGAAAGGTCAGACTCCGCCCACACAACATTAACAACCACTTAACGATTGGTTGCTGCATTAACCAGCCAGCCAGTCAATACCTCTCTCAACCCCCACTGTGCAAAATGCCAATACTGCCATTAGGCTCCAGGAGCTGGAATGATGTGAGTGCTGGAAGGTGAGAGAGGATGGAGAAGAAGAAGACAGCTTTTAATGTAACATTCAGTGATGGAAAACTCACAGCACACAGAAACGCATACACCCCAAACAGGTGGCAAGAAATGTACGCAAACTGCCTGTAAAAAAAAAGTCAGTGTGATTATTGCTTGTGGCCAAATTCACATTTCTTCATATTATTTGTGGTAGTTAATAACATAAATTTACTATGGTGTGCTTTTAATATTCAGAACGTTATTAGCGTGTTCTACCATTTCTCTCCATGTTTCCTCTCTTTCTGGCTCCCCTCCCTCTGTCTCTCTGTAATAGAAATGGATCAGAGCTGACATTTAGTGAGCAGCTCTGGCTTGGCACTCATTAGTGAACCTCCCGCCTCAGCACATTCTCTCCCTACCAACAATCCCTCTCTACCAAATCCTGCCATCCATGTGTATTAAAAGACATACTAAACTGTCCTAGAGACATGCACGCACCATGCAGCACCTTTCACCTGAAAGAGACCTGACACATGTACATCTCCCATGCTACTGGCAAAATAAAAATGTAAACTACAATAATACTAAGGCTTATCATCAGCACTCCATATTAGACTTATCATCAAAAGTCTAATGGTGTGTGCGTGGGTGTGTGGTTAAAAAAGTGCCTCTGTATGAAAGGAAGAAAAAAAGTGAAGAAACTGAGAGAGTGCACAAGATAGTGTGTGTGTGTGTGTGCAAAGGATGGATGCTCTTTGGAAGGGGCAGAACAAATTGTCTTGACACCATTTAGTGTATTGATGATCTGCTTTAAATTATCCAGCAAATCATGAAAAGGAGAGAGAGAGAGAAAAAGCTTATGTTCCCGCGCCATAAAAAATTCAATCAAAAACAAATATATCTGGAACTAAGTGCTTTGTAATGGGAATAGAAGACTGCCCAATAGTCATACCATTCTTACTCAAGTGTAAATGATTCTGAGGCCCCTGCTCAAAAGTAATGCTGTATATATGAGCCGTGTTGTGAGAAATATAGACTGGATTTTGAGGGTGGGTTGTGTGTGTATTTGTCTAAGTATATTGTATATTCATAGCAGATAAACACTTCTACTTCAATTTATACTGTACGAATACTGATACTGAAATTTATCAGTTGTTGACAGATTTCATCTTTATTCTGTCTAGCAGTATGTAACAGTGTTCCGTACAGTCTGTCCCCCACAGGAGCGGATTTTTTTTACACAAATAACAAAACGATTCCGTACCACGATAACCAATACACTCCCTGTATACCTCATTCGAGAGAGGAGGGTCCCGTCTTCAAAATGAGCTCTGATTCACCTTCCTGCGAATATTGTGGCTAATCTTTCGACTGATTATTTGAGCCTAGTGGCCGATTTTTGAACTACAGGTCAGGTTTAAAAACGTTCACAAAGTAGTAACAGTGTTCCGTACACCGTCATTTTTGTACAAATTAAACAAACATCTTACACCGTAAATGCTTTTCATGCAGTATATAATATAGCCACATTTGTTAGATGTTAATTTGTCCGTTAAGGGAGAGTTTTGTTTGGTAAATACATAACAGACATAATTATGACCGCCGCTAGCGGATATTGGAGTTTGGAAATTTTTCCCTTTTTTTTTTTTTTTTCCCACCGATTTTTCGTCAACGATTCCCGGGACACTGAAACTCGGGGGGACATGAATGTTTGTAGACATGTACCCCTAGACGTTTGTGAGCGAATAACGCCTTTTGGTCCCCCAGGGCCACCCCCCCGCTGTGCCAGCGTCCGTTAAAGAGGGGGAGACCGGCAAAAGTTTTTTGCTGAATAACTCAATGAACATTTCACCCAACAACATGAAATTTTTGTGATATGTCGGTGTTACAGAGACGTATCGACCCAGCCCAAAAACGCTCACTTGAAGCATAGCGCCACCTAGTGATATGGGTAAATGCAAAATTTGGGATTTTGAGTTGCCAATATCTTGGACCGAGAAGGTGGGAACTGCGCAAAATACGTCATGCACAATCACCACAAAGAACTCTAACACCACAGCACATGCCATAAAATTTGGACCATAGGGGGCGCTGTAATTGTAGAAAATGTCATTTTGCCTATTATCTAGAGAATTCTTACATTTACAACAATTTTTTTTTATTGTGAAATCTATTGACCCTCACGCATCGGTCGACGCCCACTTCCAACGAGAACAATTTTCGTGAAATTTTAACATTGCGAAAACGAATCTGAACGAACTCGTCATAGGCCGTTCATGTGAATCTCACCAAATTTGGTATATGTCATCTACAGACAATGCTGACAAAAAGTTATCAAATGATTTAACTTGAGATAAACCGTTCCAAAGTTACACGTCAATGAACAAATAACACGTAGCTTAAAATTCGTCAAATGTCCATATCTTGGTTTTTAATTGCTCAAATTTGGTCAAAGTTGACATGCCATCTCTAAACAGCTTTCTGTTCATGTGTACTAAATTTTGGGACATTTTGTCATGGGGGCGATGTTTATTGGCGAAGCTAGGTGTCAAAAACCAGTTTTTGTTCAATAACTTGTCAACATTTTTGGCCAAGACAACGATTTTGTGTTAGTATGTCGGTGTTACAGAGGCGTATTGACCCAGCCCATAAACACTCACTTGAAGCATAGTGCCACCTAGTGATAAGGGTATATGCAAAAATTGGGATTTTGAGTTGCCAATATCTTGGACCGAGAAGGTAGGAACTGCGCAAAATACATCATGCACGATCAGCACAAAGACCTCTAAAACCACAGCACGTGCCATTCAATTTGGTCCATAGGGGGCGCTGTAATTGTACAAAATGTAACTTTGCCTATTATTTAGAGAATGCTAATGTTTACAACCATTTTTTTTATCGTGAAATCTATTGGTCCTCACGCATTGAAAACACTTGTCGACGCCCACTTCCAACGAAAACTATTTCCGTGAAATTTTAACATTGCGAAAACGAATCTGAACGAACTCGTCATAAGCCATTCATGTGAATCTCACCTAATTTGGTATATGCCATCTACAGACAATGCTGACAAAAAGTTATCAAAGGATTTATCTTGAGATAAACCGTTTCGAAGTTACACGTCAATGAACATTTGAGGCCTTGAGACGAAGAACCATACAAGTCCATATTTTCACATTATGAATAATATATGTTTTTTTATTTGCAGTTTGAATATTATGTTTTCTATTTTGATCTTACTTGAAGACAGAAAACAAAAGCTTCTTAATTCTGAGATAATGAGAATTTTTAATGTCAATCTTAAAAATCAAATGTTAGAGGAATTTACAATTCTGGAATGTGGAAGAACAGTATATGTCCGCCTACTGTGGAATAACAGTATAAGTCCATGCTATGGTATATATATATATATATATATGTGTGCTTTTTTGTTGTTGATTTCATTATATGGATTATTCTTTGGATATAAAGGGAGACATGATTTGTTTTTAAGATTTAATTTACCAAAGGCATTTAAACAGACATAAAATACTCAACATGTACACATGACACAGTTCATGTTTGGTGCTTAAGTAAGGTTGGATTGTTCATGTTTCCCACCCTGTCTGCATCTGCAGTCGGACATTCGGTCTCTCAATTGCCTTTTAGTTAGAACTGCATAAAAACAGCCACAAGTGCCACCATAGGTTTGCAGAGAAATACATACAATTTGTACACAGAGGGGTGGGTTGTGGAGCCTTTTAGTTAGGCCTGCATAGAAACAGCCACAAGTGCCAACATAGGTTTGCAGATAACTATATACAATATATACACGGGGGGGGGGGGGGTGGTTCCAGTGGTTGTGGGGGCACTACAGTGTCCTTCCTCACATCAAGGGGGGGGGGGGGGGGGGGGGGGGGGTTCAGGGGTTGTGGGGGCACTGCAGTGTCCTTCCTCACATCAAGGGGGAGGGAGGTTCAGGGGTTGTGGGGGCACTACAGTGTCCTTCTTCACAAGGATTGGGACTGTGAGGGCCACTGGAGGTAGGCTACTCCTCACATTCAAGTGCTTCATAAAATGCTTGGGCTAATGTACATTAGCATCGTCATGAGGTCCCGATGCTTCTCCTTCTTGATGGGCAGAGGGTCTTCATAAGCCCGAGCATAAGATGTGGCGAATGAGGGAACTGGAGGTGGACCATTCTTCCTCGGTTTGGTGACCAGCCAGGTCTTCCATCCCTCGTAGAGGCTGTGGCTCCCTTTGGTATGGACACACCACGGATCTGAAGCTGAAAATCAAAATGTAACAAATTCAATTAAAATTCTCTTCCTTCACACACCCCGCCTTAACACTGCTGTTAACAATAAACAACTGTAATGTTACCTGTCACTTTCATCCACATCATGGATGTGATCAGGAAGCCAGGTGGACGCCTCAGGGTTGTGTCAGGTAGCTGCCTGAAGTCTTGGCACTTCATCTCCAGCATGTTGAATGGCTGCTGTTGCCTAGCTCCAAGAGTCATGTCAACAACATCGCTGGGGGTGTAGGTCGTGTGTCGCTGTGGGTCGTGACCTTTCGCCTCTTCTCCAGGGTGGCAAAGGAGCGGTCACATGGCAGGAAGGAGTGGCCAGAGACCATGAACTTCTGCTGAACTTCTGTAAAGTATTGTCTTGATACAAGCAGGGCCATTAAATTTAATATTCGCCAGTTATTGCATCGGTCACTGTATAATATCAGTTTTCTCTCCTTTGCGTCAACTAGGGGAGAGAAAGAAGCCTGCACCCACTTCAGCAAACAGCTTGCCACCTCCACCGAACCTCTGTGGGCAATTCGCTCGTGCCAGAGGCACATTGTAGGGGGCTTGTCAGTGCCCATCTCCTGTATGCACAAGTTATAGTTTGCCAACTGTCTCTAATAATAGACATTTGAGTGTGTCAGATTTGGCATGTACACTACCCCCTGCATGTCGAAGCACACCACATGGCAGTCATCATTGGCTTTAGCCCACTCAATGTCAGCCTGCAGCTGGCTATAGGCATTTTCTGCCTTGCGGTGATGGAGTTCACTCTCGAAGCAATCTTTGCTTTCTCACTGTGTGTTGTTGCCGATGTTAATTGGCTAAAGAAGGCATCACACTTAGCACAGGTGTCACTTCTTGGTTGGCGAAATTGTAAATTGAGCTGCTTGAAAATGTCTCTGTATAGCCAAAACTTGGCAGTTGAAGCTGGGTGGCTGTCTTTGTACAGGTGGTACATACGATTTAGGTTTAAAACAGGGTTGAGGGTTGGGTTGGCGTGGGAAACTCAAAATGTGCATTTTGATCTTCTCCCTCACCGATGGATGAATGCTGTGAGGCCTAAAAAAAAAAATATATATATATATATATAAGCACACAAATGCACGCATGCACACACACATCGGGAATACAGATGACACAAATCATATAACAACAAAATGATACTAAACCATATCGAATGAGAGCAAGGGGACTTCCAATATTTGTTTAACAACGCTGACAGCAGGCTTGGATAACTTTACCTGTTCTTATGTTTCCCTCTCATGTCCTCCAAAGGAGACCTAGACTGACCTGAGCTATCAGCCTGACAGCCCAACTTCTCTTGAATGACCTTTAAATTAATAGCAACTATAAGTAAATGTACACAAAGTATGTAATTAAATCATGTAATGACAAGTCAAACATTTACTAAAAAGTTAAACAGATATCACACGGCTATTAACAAAAAAAACAAAAAAAAACAACAACAACAACTTGCCTGAAGGCGACTGTTGGTCAGACTGAATGTCTGCAGGAATGTCTGCTTACAGACCGCAAGCCTTTGTCCTCGTTGTTGTAAGTAATACTTGTAGGTATACTTCTTCTTAGCCACCTCAGAATCAGGCCCACGCGGTCGCCTACGGGTCACCATGTGCTAAGATAGAAAGACATGAAATAAGAAGACATTTACTACAGTCTTGTACATACTAAACCTAGGACTTCTATAACAGGCATGATGACCACACTTTGAAGCATAGACATTTTCAATTAGTTTGCAAACAGCGTAATGTCCACTACAAAATGCAACAGTGGTAAAATCATTTGTCACCATTAACTAGGCTACAGCAAAAAAGCACAGTATCATTAAGGGTTCAAACAAAAGGGCTTGCCATACACAGCAATGCTGACAAGAGAGTATATTATCAACCACAACATGGACGTGGATTTGCACACTAATACAGCCTACATACTGTAGCTTTGACTCACTGGTTTCTCTTACTAAGGACTAAGGGAAAAACTACAACGGTTAAAATTGGGCTCCTGGTAACGTAGATTAGGCCTACTGATTTTATACCACGTTGACTGGCATCTGAAACAGTATATCACATCTCAAAAAGGCAAACTTCACAAAAAACACATTGATGAAGTAGGTTATGCATGACGGTAGCTTCCTTTGAACCGCTTACCTGCTCCAAACCAGACAGAATAATTGCCTGTTGCCTCTCGTAAGGCACAGCATAGAACTCCGTGAAGAGCTGAAGTTTTCTCTGCTCCGTCAAGGATCCACACTGTCGTGGGCATGTGTCCTTGCAAACTTTGCCCTAAATAGAAACGAAGTCAAAATTACGTTTTAAAATTACTGAAAGGCTTACAGAGATGTAAAGTACATTTGAATTAGTATGGTTAGCTGCTAACGGGGAAAATAGGCTAGCGTCTGTAGTTGTTGGTGCTAGCTAACGATGACTAAGAAGTAGAAGCTAGTTCTAAGCATAACGCTAACTAGTTTTCGATACGCAGCTGACTGCCGTTAGAAACACAAATTTCTTCCATTTTTTATCAGCAGTAGTCGTCTCCTAAAGTCTCATGTTGTCAGCTTAAGTTTCACCACTCTCGACTTGTTCCGTAAACAATCTGACAGGCTCTGACGTGTAGCAACATAACCCCAAACACGCCCCCTCTGATTGTAACTTTGGACATTAAATTGAAACATTGTAGATATACGGTTCTTCCACTCACCTCTTTCTGTGGATGTTTCCCCTCTTTTTGCTGTCCATTTCTAGCTGTATATGGCTGTCCAGCATCCCTTAGAGCCTTTCTGGCCCTGTCCTTCCAAGACATAATGTTGACTTTTCTTTTTTTTCCGATGTTTTGCCGATTTATGTCGGCATCGGACACCACAACTCTCTGCGCCTCCATTTTTCCAACTGGACTTAAACTGTTCTTCCGCGTGAGACTATTTTAAAATTTAAAATACACGATACTGGTCGCGTGAATACCCACCAAACTTCATCGGTACACAAAGAAGCACTATGTATCATGGTTAACAAAAAAAAAAAATTGGACTTGTACGGTTTTTCGTCGCACGGACTCATTTAACACGTAGCTTAAAATTCTTCAAAAGTCCATATCTTGGCTTTTAATTGCTCAAATTTGGTCAAAGTTGACATTCCATCTCTAAACAGCTTTCTGTTCATGTGTACTAAATTTTGTGACATTTCGTCATAGGGAGCGATGTTTATTGGCGAAGCTAGGTGTCAAAAAAAAGTTTTTGTTAAATAACTCGTCAATAATTTTGGCCAAGACAACGATTTTGTGTTAGTATGTCGGTGTTCCAGAGGCGTATTGACCCAGCCCATGAATACTCACTTGAAGTATAGCGCCACCTAGTGATAAGGGTAAATGCAAAATATGAGATTTTGAGTTGGGTGTGCGGTACATCTAGTTTTAAGATCAGCCTACCGCCACTCCAACCGTAACGGCAAGTAATGTTTTTACACTAGGTGCTATGCTACGTGTCCATAAACTGTTAACTGTTCACGCTATTGTCCTTGAAATAATACATGCGAAGTCCTCAAATCATGGTAATGCTGTACTGAAAACAAATAGTTCAAATGCAATTATAAGAGGACTTGAAAGACCAGTGAAACAGCACGGCACAAATGAATGTGGCGGTCACTGTAAGACCTGAACATGGAAAAGAACACAGGTCCAGCAGAGAACTAGCAAGTGATCAAAGCTAGGTATAGTGGTGACGCTTTTATGTTTATTTATTCACATCCTAGAAAAAAAATCCCACTCGCTCTACAGTTTTATGTACTAAGAACACAATTAACTGCATAGATTTGATTCACAAGATGATATCTTAAAATGAAAATATATAGCACTAGTTATGTGTAATATTTACTGACTAACTGGCTATTATACAATAGTTAGATCCGGTCGAATTATTATGACCGCCGCTAGCGAAGCCGTTCATTTGAATCTCAATGTTTATCGGCGAAGTTAGGTGTCAAAAAACAGTTAAATAACTCATCAACAATTTTGCCCAAGACAACAATTTTCTGTTAGTATGTCGGTGTTATAGTGGCGTATCGACCCAGCCCATAAATACTTTAAGCATAGCGCCACCTAGTGAAAAGGGTAAATGCAAAAATTTAGATTTTGAGTTGCCAATATCTTGGAACGAAAAGGTGGAAACTGCACAAAATACGTCATGCACGATCAGCCCAAAGACCTCTAAAACCACAGGACGTGCCATACAATATGGTCCATAGGAGGCGCTGTAATTGTACAAAATGTCATTTTGACTATTATCTAGAGAATGCTAATGTTTACAACCAATTTTTTTTTATCGTGAAAGCTATTGACCCTCACGCATTGAAAACATTGGTCGACGCTCACTTCCAATGAAAACAATTTCCGTGAAATTTGAATATTGCGAAAACGAATCTGAACGAACTCGTCATAGGCCGTTCATGTGAATCTCACCAAATTTCGTATATGTCATCTACAGACAATGCTGACAAAAAGTTATCAAAGGATTTATCTTGAGATAAATCGTTTCAAAGTTACACGTCAATGAACATTTAACACGTAGCTTAAAATTCTTCAAAAGTCCATATCTTGGATTTAATTGCTCAAATTTGGTCAAAGTTGACATGCCATCTCTACACAGCGTTCTGTTCATGTGTACTACATTTTTGTGACATTTCATCATAGGGGGCGATGTTTATCGGCGAAGCTAGGTGTCAAAAAACTGTTTTTGTTAAATAACTCGTCAACAATTTTGCCCAAGACAACGATTTTCTGTTAGTATGTCGGTGTTACAATGGCGTATCGACCCAGCCCATAAACACTCACTTGAAGCATAGCGCCACCTAGTGATAAGGGTAAATGCAAAAATTTAGATTTTGAGTTGCCAATATGGGAACTGGGAACTGGGAACACCACAGTACGTGCCATACAATTTCGTCCATAGGGGGCGCTGTATTTGTAGAAAATGTCATTTTGCCTGTTATCTAGAGCAGGGGTTCCCAAACTTTACCATGACAAGGCCCCCCATAGACCAGTAGATTCCAGGTAAGGCCCCCCTGAGATGAAAAGTGTGTACGTGATCACCCGGATGTGTTTTATACCAGCCAATTAGAAAGATGATGGCTAATAAAAATAATAACGGTAATAGTAGTAATGTTAAGATATCCAGTAGATTATTATATTGCAGCTTTTAACAAATGGGAATATTTTTTGGTTTTATTTATTCAAGTATTTATTTCGGTTTGCTACTTTTCCCTCCAACTTGCCGCGGCCCCCTTAGCGCCCCCTCACGGCCCCCCAGGGGGCCGCGGCCCCCACTTTGAAAACCCCTGATCTAGAGAATGCTAATGTTTACAACCAATTTTTTTTCATTGTGAAATCTATTGACCCTCACGCATTGAAAACACTGGTCGACGCCCACTTCCAATGAAAAGAATTCCCGTGAAATTTTAATATTGCGAAAACAAATCTGAACGAACTCGTCATAGGCCGTTCATGTGAATCTCACCAAACTTTGTATATGTCATCTACAGACAATGCTGACAAAAAGTTATCAAAGGATTTATCTTGAGATAAACCGTTTCGAAGTTACACATCAATAAACATTTAACATTTAGCTTAAAATTCTTCAAAAGTCCATATCTTGGCTTTTAATTGCTCAAATTTGGTCAAAGTTGACATGCCATCTCTAAATAGCTTTTTGTTCATGTATACTAAATTTTGTGACATTTCGTCATAGGGGGCGATGTTTTTTTGGCGAAGCTAGGTGTCAAAAAACAATTTTGCCCAAGACAACAATTTTGTGTTAGTTCGTCGGTGTTACAGAGACGTATCGACCCAGCCCATAAACACTCACTTGAAGCATAGCACCACCTAGTGATATGGGTAAATGCAAAAATTGGAATTTCGAATTGCCAATATCTTGGACCAAGAAAGTAGGAACTGCATAAAATATGTCATGCACAATCAACACAAAGACCTCTAAAAGCACAGCACATGCCATAAAATTGGGCCCATAGGGGCCGCTGTAAAATCTCATTTTGCGTATTCCTTTCACAAATCACTCCTACACACTATACAAACACACACAATGTCATTCATTCCAAACCCACATCCATGCCCACTTCCAGGAAATCATTTCCACGCAAATTCTTACCTCACAACACTGTTCTACCACACACTTATCATACCAACAGTTCCCACATTTCAATACACTGCGGCGGTCATACCATGTACCGATATGCGGTACATCTAGTTCATCAACAATTTTGCCCAAGACAACGGTTTTGCGTTAGTATGTCGGTGTTACAGAGGCGTCTTGACCCAGCCCATAAACACTCACTTGAAGCATAGCGCCACCTAGTGATATGGGTAAATGCAAAAATTGGGATTTTGAATTGCCAATATCTTGGACTAAGAAAGTAGGAACTGCATAAAATATGTCATGCACAATCAACACAAAGACCTCTAAATTTTTCTACCACATGCCATAAAATTGGGCCCATAGGGGCCGCTGTAATTGTAATTTTGCGTATTCCTTTCACAAATCACTCCTACACAGTATACAAACACACACAATGTCATTCATTCAAAACCTACATCCATGCCCACTTCCAGGAAATCATTTCCACACAAATTCTCACCTCACAACACTGCTCTACCACACACTTATCATACCAACAGTTCCCACATTTCAATAGACTGCGGCGGTCATACCATGTACCGCTATGCGGTACATCTAGTTTATCAATTGATCACAATGGACGAGACGCGTTCTATGCGTCACTAGGAGTGAGGGTATTCCCCAGTATACTATGGATGACACTTCACATCTAATAATCACTCCGTGGCCAAAGATACAATTTAACTGTTACACCAAGATTCCATTCCATCATTCCACCCAATACGTAAATAAACAGTAATCGAGGAACAGTGCAAGTAAAAGGTAATCGAGGAACAGTGACTGCGATACAATGGACGAGTTTAATATCAACTTTGATTTAAAATATGAATTCGATGATGAAGAGAGGGAGGAGAGGGCAAGCGTGGAGCTTGGGCCTACGCCAAGCATAAGAACAATCAAATTAAGCCCGAAGGATTTGGACCCGAATGCACAGACATAATTATTTGTGGAAATATGTTCGTGTAGTGTAGCTAAATATAGGCAATGTTTTTCTTTTAGGTCAGAGAGCTCTCTTGCGAGTTACTGGCGCCCCACTTTGGAAAGCCTGCGGCTTCGTGCCTGCGGCGAATCACACCCGTGAGGGTATTCCACAACAACCTCACTCCCACTCGTGTTATATTGCTTAATTAAACAATGCTAGTTCAGTCTGTTGTTTTTTAACGGCCAGTGAAAATGACCCTAACCCTAACCCTATTAAAAAAAAGACGGGTAATTTCAAGCTAACTAACTAAACAGATCGATAGAAAGTAAATTTAACATGTCTATTTGACTTTTCATCTGTTTACTCATTTCTCTACCCGTCATCTCTACAGCTGTTTAAAGTCTTGCCCACTTTCTTGGGGACAAATGTCAAACCTGCCCCCTCTGTTATTTTCGATGTCGACACGGGGTGTCGCAATACTTACATCCTTCTTTCTCCGTTTTCTTATCCCAACCCCTGTCCAAACGAAGTGTAGAATAAAGAAGACAACACAAGGTTTCCAAGAATACAAACGTTTTTTAGAGAACATGAAATGATTTGTAGCACTCGCCTAAAAAAGCAGACTGTACGGAACACTGTTACTTACTTAAATATCAGAGAATGTTGAGAAAGGGGCTGTACGGAACACTGTTACATACTGCTAACTCTCTCACACACGTGTACACACACCCACACACACACACACACACACACACAGGGACTAATAATTGTGAAATGTTATAGATTTGGAAGTGTACTGCAGAGGAGAACTCGAATGGTGATACTGTAATCCATATAAGTTTAGAGGAGAGGTACAGCATATGTGGAACTGTGTTTTCTGTGGCTGTGTGATTATCACTTGTGTTTGCAGAGCACTAAATGTTTAGATGGCAAAATTAATCATGCTCAGATTGTGTCAGGACAGAGATCAGTGTTTTGTGTCTGCTTTGTTTATTCAGCCAGTTTCTCATTTATTATTATTATTCTTCATTTATTCATCTCTCTCTCTCTCTCTCTGTTTCTGTCTCTGTCTCTCTCTCTCTGTCTGTCTCTCTTTGTCTCTCTCTCTCTCTCTCTCTCTCACACACAAACTCTCTCAAATTCAACTTCAAAAGCTTTATTGGCATGACCCCGACAAGTAATGTTGTCAAAGCTGATGTATGACAATACAATCAGATACAATATCTGTTTTAGGAAGAAGAATAAAGAAGACAAAGGAAAATAAATCAGATAAAATCAAATAAGGAAATGTATAATCATAACTGATGGTAAGCTAGCTAGTTAGCTAAAAAATATTATTATATTTAAATAATATTAGTAATAATGTTCATAAATACAGGTTTAAAAGGAAACATCAATGTCTTAAAAGAATATTCTTAAATCTAAATAAAAAGGAATCATTTAGAATAGAAAGAAAATGTATATATATTCAGCAGCTAGGTTTGAGTAATTTGTATTTTCTCCCAACAGTATATCTATTTTCACATTGGGAGGCAGGTTTAAAAAGTGATGTTATTTTTTCTGAATTCAGCAAAAACAGTTCCCTCATAGATGAATAGCAACTGAAAATGAAATGTTTGTCATTTTCTATATCATTAATACATGAATTGCAACATCTCCTGTCTCTAGGTACCCATGTTTTTGTTTGCCTGTCTCTACATGGATGTTTTGACCACTTATTCTGTATTCTGTATGCATATTGTTCTTTTCTTTATATTTTTGATATTAAGTACGTATGGTGCTATACAGCAACTCCTGTACACACTCTCCCTCTATATATATATACATACACAGTTTAGGATTTTTTAATATAATGTGCCTGGTTTGATTTGTCAGTTTTCTTCTAGGAAAGATTTTGGTATGTGGCTATGGTTCTTAATGTTGTTTGTATTTGCTATTTAAAATAGGGGATTGTGTTGATTGGTGAGTGACTTAAAAGCTCTTAAAAGCTTTGTGGTGGAAAGTGTTAATGTAATTTATCTTTTTATATAGAGGCTCTGTTATCAGTGTCAAGAAGCAGGGAAGCCTTCCCAGTTCAGAGTGGCTGGCCAAGTTGGAGGATGCACTGTGTATCCCTAAGATGTCTTTACAAATTTGTAAATGCAGAATTTCAGTTGGGCTTTGGTCCCACTTTCTGTAGTCAAGACAGTACAATGGACCCCAAATTGTACTGTTGTACAGAGAAATGGGCTTGATGATGAAAACAAGATTTTTTAACCAGAATTTAATTGGTGGGTATTTGTACAGTTGTTGTTTATTGAATAATATGTTGTGTGCCTTATCTGTCAGGTTTTGTATCAGCAGATTAAATCTTTCAGATGAAATTATTGTCCTAAATAATTATAATCTTCTTTTAAGGCTGTTTGAATTGTGATGCTGCTGGTACTCTAGATTTGGAAAGGTAATTGCTTTAGTTTTTTTCAGTGTTAATAGGTAATGGCCAGTTTTATTGTGTTGGAGATAGAAGCACCATATCATCTGCAAAAAGAAGAGACTTGTGAAAGACTATGTCTGAGTTGTCAAGTACAAAACCAGGACTTGTTAATTGATGGATTGCTATGACTAACTCATTTATAAATATATTGAAGAGTATTGGGCTTGGGCTGGAACTCCTCTGAAGGAACTGGCAAACTCATCTGCCTTGTTTAAAGAATTCTGTTCTGGAGTTGTTAATTTTTTATACAGAATTTATTTTCTTGATTAGATGAAAACATGCATAGATGAAACATGCATAGATGTCTCCTTTACTTGTTTTTTGAACATATTGTTCCGTGAGTGGAGAGTAAAAATGGTCTCAATGCTCTCCCTCTCTCTCTCTCTCTCTCTTTCTATGTGTATATGCTTTGTCGGCTGGGGGCTGGACAGTGAGAACTGACGTATAAAATGATTTAGCTTCTGGGAGAATCGGTAGCGTTCTTTTCTGCAAAATTAGGGTTTTCCCTTCTAAATCTCTCAGCACACATTTGTCAGCCTCTTCCTCTCTCTGTCTGTCACTGGACCCTGTTTATATATGTCTGTGTTTGTAGTCAGTGTTGTGAAAGCAACCTCAATCACTCTCTGATCACCTGCGATACTTTAATGTAAAGCCTCCAGTACCACAGGTAAGTTGCTGTTATATTCTCTCTCTCTCTCTCCCTCCCTCTCACTCTCTGCCTTTCATTATCTCTCTGTCAATTAAATATCAGTTGTGCAAAGATTGGCTGATGTTGGCTGGTTGCCATAGCGACCTGAGCTTGCCCTCATCCCTTTCTTACGGTCAGCCAATAAATAATCAGGGGTGTGTTCAGGGTCGCTTGGCAACCAAACAACCAAACTTGGAATAGTTCCCAAGCCGTGTGTTTGCTTGTGTATGATAAGATGATTATCATTTTACATCTATATCTCACTCAGTCATACAGGTATACTTACAGAATCATTCCTGAGACACCACATGTAATCATCAATCACTGGGAAGTGTCCCTCTCTCTCTCTCTCTCTCTCTCTCTCTGTCTGTCTGTCTGTCTGTCTGTCTTTCTCTCTCTCGCATATTACCACATCACATGCCTTTGCAAAATAACATCAAAGACATGCACATGCACATGCACACACACACACCACACTTACACACACACCCACACATATACATTAACTGGTAAGGTAACACCTCTGTCTCTCTTTCTCTGCCCCCCATCTCTCTCACACACATACACATGGTTAGATAAACTGTGAGATAAACCCTGTACAATGTTCTGGTAACTAAAATCACAGCACAGAAACAGTGTTAAAAATGTGGTCCTGTGTAGAGTGCTGCACAAAGGCAGTGGGAGCGCAGAGTTGGCAGCTTTATTCACAGTGATCTAAGGAGCACACTGAGTGAATCCATCAGAATAACTCAGACTGAGCATTCCAGCATGGTGGAGCCTAGCTGAGTTATGTTAAGGCCACTGTGTAAAAAAATCCAATGCTGAGGTTACTTTCAAGAACCACAGCTGACATCACTTCAGTTAAGTTTATGAACTCTCGAGTTTATGAAGTTATAACTTAGTAACCATTTAACACTTCCAGATATCTCAGTGCACAATTCCAGACTTGGACATATATAAACTATAAACCTATGAATTATCCCCCATTCTTTATCTTTGTGATGCACACACACACACACCCCACACACACACACATACACTGAGAGAGAGAGAGCACTCCTCTATTTCCATCTAGTGGCATTTGAAAACACAAGTGGTTATCCTATTTGAAGATACCAGTATGTTTTTACTTAATCTGTGTTTTTGCTTTAGTGTGAGAACATTCAGAATATTCACGATTGATTTCTGACATTTACCCAGACAGCTACAGTCAGTGAGTCTCTTCACCACTTCCTGATCCCCATCACACTGCCAAACACATCACACTACCACACAGACCAAACAGACCAGAAGCTGTCAGGCTGCTACTATTCTGGGAGGGTGTGTTGCACACTGTGCTCTTGTGGATTGCCTTGGGTGATGAAATGAATGTTTGCTACTTTCTGTGTCACCTCACTGGAGTCCTTATGGGATACTAAGGGATGCCATTATTGATACTCTGTTAATCTTACCTGGGAGAAGTAGTCTCATCTGGATGTTAAATGTGTTAGGAAAGCCGTATTCACTTACTCCCCCTGCCAGCATTTTCTGTCGACATCGAGATTCAAACCTGCAACCCTCTGTACTGGAATACTGGAGCCTGAATGTCTTATCACATGTGCCCTTCACTGGGGTAGGTTTCCTGTCCCTTTGACAGTTCAATTCATTCTCGGCCTCTCTGCCTTTTCTTGTCTTCACAGATTAGCATCTTCATGACTCACCTGTCAAACTATGGGAATGACCGTTTAGGGCTGTACACCTTTGCCAACCTGGCCACATTTCTCCGGTGCTGGACCAACCTGAAGCTCCACACGCTGCCACCATTACAGCTTGCTCATAAGTACTTCCGGCTCTTTCCTGAGCAGAGGCATCCACTTTGGCAGGTTTGTGTTTGTCCAAGAGAGATATAGAGAGAAAACAGTGTGTGTGTACGTGTGTGCATGTGTGTGTGTGTATTATGTGTGTGTGAATGTGTGATATTTATGAATGAAGTATATGTTTGCACTGGGGGTGGCCCACTCATGTATAGCTGCACTTTTGTGTGTATCTGGTACCCTCAGAATCCTTGTGATGACAAGAGGCATAAGGACATCTGGTCGAAGGAGAAGACCTGTGACAGATTGCCCAAGTTTCTGGTCATTGGGCCACAGAAGACGGGTGAGAGCGTGTTGACCTCTTGACTAGCTGTCCAACAACTGATGTGCCTGTTTGGACCAGCAGTCACAAACAAATAGACCTTTTCAGATATTGGCCATTTAGAATTATTGAGGGGAAAATATGTGAAACCGTTGGGCAGAGCAAATGGGAAAGAAAGAGAAGACAGAGGAAAGCATGTGAGAGGAGAGAGAGAGGGTGGGATGACAGATATGTGGGTTGAAGTTTGTTTTGAAGAAAGCACCACTTCCTGCAGCTTTTATCGAGTTCCTCCTCCGTCTTATTCATTTTTACCTCATTCCTTTACTTTCATGAGTTCTTTACTCACCTGTTTCATTTCCTCTTTCCTTTTCTACATCTAATCAAAAAAATTGTCATAGTGTGTGCGCAAATTGCACATATATATGTTTGTGTGTTGGGTGGGTCTCATTGTAGAACAGATCCCTTGTCAGAGCCAACCTTGATGTGCAGAGAGTGATGAAAGTGCAGCTTAAGGCATAAGCTGTCACATTAGGTAGCCGTGTTCCAAGAAACACAGAGAAAGAACAGTGTTAAATGAATATGATTGCTGCCAATGATTTCTGCTGTGTTGGAGCGTTGTCTTTATTATTCCCCATACATACCACCCCCCCACCCCCCCTTCTTTCTTTGTGTCTAAAGGAACAACAGCCCTGTATCTCTTCCTTATAATGCATCCCTCCATCACCTCTAACTTCCCTTCTGCCAAAACCTTTGAGGAGGTTCAGTTTTTCAACACCCACAACTACCACAAAGGCATAGACTGGTAAGAATTTCTATCAGCTGTAGCCATTGATCAAATCCAATTATTCTATCTTTTTATCTATGTATCTATGGATGGTATCTATAGATGGTATGTATGTATGTATATGTATGTATGTACAGATGGCTAGCTTTCCCGATGCTCATTTAATTCTCACAAGTCGAGATTCCTGCAGTCGCGAGAAGTGTTTACCACTGCCGCCGCTAGGGACAGCATAGGACCACAAAGGTTTACGCTGAAGTAAAGATCTCACTTCCGAGGTTGACCCACCCACAGCAAGACTTGCAGTATTTAGTTGACTGTAAAAGTGCTATTATCTCGTAATCCTCACGAGAACCTCACGAGATTCCTTCTGAGAACTGAGAATCGGGAAAGCTAACCATCTGTATATGTATGTATGTATATGTATGTATGCATGTATGTATGTATGTATGTATGTATGTATGTATGTATGTATGTATGTATGCCGCTATCTATCTATCTATCTATCTATCTATCTATCTATCTATCTATCTATCTATCTATCTATCTATCTATCTATCTATCTATCTATCTATCTATCTATCTATCTATCTATCTATCTATCTATCTATCTATTTGTCTGTCTGTCTACCTGCCTGCCTACATGTGCGTATTGATGTTGTGCAAGTGTGATTGATTGTGTACATACTCTTCACTGCTCTTTATTTTAAAGGTACATGGAGTTCTTCCCTGTGCCATCTAATGTAACTACTGACTTCATGTTTGAGAAGAGCGCAAACTACTTTCCCTTAGAGGAGTCTCCAAAACGGGCTGCAGCCCTGCTGCCCAGAGCCAAGATCATCACCCTCCTTATCAACCCCTCAGACAGGGCCTACTCCTGGTACCAGGTGAGCCAGCCTCCTTATTGTGCTATTGTGCATCCCACACAGTATAAGCTAGTCATTCACCTCAGTAAGGTGCCATGTAGTCCATGGTCACCAGCTTGCACGGCTCTCTCTGGTACAGTGTTGGCATCCATTCCTAAAGCCTGCTGGGTCCATCAGTGTGATGCTCTATTGAGGTTCCACAGTTCCACTGTTGCCTGGATGGAGCTGTGTAATGCATACACACATGCATGGACACACACATGCACGCAGACAGAGAGATACAGAGAAATAGAGAAAGACAGACAGAGAGAGAGAGAGAGTGAGAGAGAGATATAGAGAGATATAGAGACAGTCAGATACACATAAACATACAGTCACTGCACACATATCACTACAGTACCTACAGTAATACAGTAATCAATATATATATGGAGGGAACGTCAGTGGCTAATTAGATTGGTTTGCGTCATGCTTTCTCAATAACCTGTGTGTGTGTGTGTGTGATATGAAATATGTTGGCTACGTTGATTTGCAGGGACAGACATAGATAAAAGGAGGGGATGGGAGAAGCAGGAAGGAGGGAGGAGTGAAGTCTCCTGAGCTGTACATCCTATGGGTCTCAGCAGAGATTATTACCGCTGAGAAGGAGACAGACAGGGAGAGGGTGACAGGGAGGGGTAAGAAGGAACAAAAATAAGCGTTCCCTGTTATACTCTCCTCTCTCTCTGAGCACACAATGAATATAGCCAGAGTAGACATTACTCTTTTAGCCTGGTCTTCTGTGGTTGTCAGTGTGTGTGTGTGTGTGTGTGTGTTTTTGTGTGTGTGAAACCTGTTTAATGTGTGTGTTTTCTGCAGCACCAACAGGCTCATGAGGACCATGCAGCTCTGCGCTACAGCTTCTATGAGGTGATCTCAGCGGGACACCAAGCGGCCGCTGAGTTGCGCTCCCTGCAGAACCGCTGCCTCTTGCCTGGCCTCTACGCCATCCACATGGAGCGCTGGCTCACACACTTCCCACCTAACCAGGTGAGACAGAGAACTCACACACTGCATACATTGACTATTTCATATAGAAAACCTTACAAAAGGAATTTCACATTCTTTATCAATACTGTATGTATGTTATTTAAGTAAACTGAAGCCCCAAGAAGTCTCTAGATTCCACTGACATTACAACAGCCAAGAGGTGTTGTAAGGCACATAACAAATCAGAGTGTCTAAACCGTCCTTTAGCTATGTTTATGCAACACTTTGAAATGGTTTTGAACACAGATCAGCCAGTCATATTTAAAAGTTGGGATTGTCATTTTAAGAAAACCACT
This sequence comes from Coilia nasus, assembly GCA_027475355.1. Taxonomy (NCBI): domain Eukaryota; kingdom Metazoa; phylum Chordata; class Actinopteri; order Clupeiformes; family Engraulidae; genus Coilia; species Coilia nasus. Next base: position 1,242,340 of record CM050221.1, read on the forward strand.
TATGTGTATCATCTGATATGGAATGCATGCATGCAAAAAAAAAAATGCTAAAAAAATCCCTTTCCTGTTCCCTTCTCCTCCTGTCAGCTGATGATAATTGATGGGCAGCAGTTGAGAAATGACCCTACGGCTGTCATGGATGAGGTACAGAAGTTCCTGGGAGTGTCTCCTTACTACAACTACTCCCAGGCCCTCACGTAAGTCTGCCCTGGAGCTCCACTTGCTGTGAGCCAAGCCTGCTGGGAGCCGATGGGTAGTCAGAGAGAGCAAGTGGGTGGGAGGATGGCACTGGCATAAAGAAAGGATTGTGAAAGTGGTTAGGCTTGGAGCACCGAACCTCTGTCTGTGAGCACAGAATATTCTCACAGCTCGGGCCACACCTCAGAGTTTGTGTTCAGTTTATTAGAGGGGAATCTCTAGGTGAAAATCATTAACCTTGGTACGAGGCTAAGCTATCATTAGCTTCAGCTTCTACAGTACATCCTCATTAGGAGAGACATTATCCTTGGCCAGTTGGAGTATTAGCTGTGCTTAGCTGCAAATTAACACAGTTCATTAACCAGCAGCCTCTCAGCAACTTATTTAATCCAGAGGCATCAGCATGCAACAACAGCTCTCGACAATCTCTTACCAAAAACACTAACACCATGACAAAGCCTCTCTCTAAGGGAAGCAAAAATGCCTTTTAGGGGAGGGACCTTTAACTGCTTTGGCAGTAAAATATATTTAATGGCACCCTAACTAGAATTGAGGTAAATTAGACATAAATATTAACATTTCTGATTCTATTCTTTAGGTTTCTATGTTTGTGTATATTCACAATATACAAATTTATTCTTTAAATACATGGTTTTGATTTAAATAAGTACATTTTTATTGCTCTTTATATTTTCTCATATCTTGTGTGCCCCATTTTTGTATATGAATTAAGCACTTTAAATGGACCTGAGTGTAAGAGGAAGTGTAGAAGAGTTTATGAGGTGCAGGCTGTATGAGTCACTGCTGAATGTTGGGGATTAGTGTCAGGGTGATATTGTGACAGATAACTGGTGGAGGTCAGTAGAGTAGTTTTAGAGATGCCAGATTTCAGGCCTTGCACTTTGTGTCTACCGATGTGGGTGTGTTTGTGTGTGTCTGACATAGTAGACAGCTCCATCAATCATGTTGGCTTTATTAATCTCGCCCCAAGTTTTTGGCAGCTCTCTTGCCCTCTCTCACTTGCTGTCTCTTTATCTCAGAATGAAATGTAACACACACACACACACACAAATACATGCGCACACACACACACATAAACACACATACGAGCATGTGCACGCACACACACACACACACACAAACACACACACACATGGTCAAGCTAACAGGAATGTGCGATGCTTGCTTCTAAATGACAGAAAAAAAAACACTGTGTTCTCTCTGTCTCTGTCTCTCTCTCCCTGGCTTTCCCAGGTTTGACCGACAGAAGGGATTCTGGTGTCAACTGTTAGAAGGAGGGAAGACTAAATGTCTTGGGAAGAGCAAAGGCAGGAAGTATCCCCCCATGGACACAGAGGTAAGGTGGGCAGCAGGTCGCAGGTTCAAATCCTGCCTTACCTATGGCTGAAATCTAACCCCACACTGCTCCAGGGACTGTAACTAAAACCCTGTAAATCACTATAAGTTGCTCTGGATAAGAGCATCAGCTAAGTGTAATGTAAGGAGGACTCAGACCCTGCAATTAGTTCTGTAGATATGGCTAAAATGTTAAGTTTGAAGAATGTTCCAGGAATGTGTGTACAGTAGATAAGTATCTGATATAGCTGCATTTTAGCTTTATATCACACAATGCTGCAGCACCACCTATTGGGAAATGGTTGGACTGCATCCATTTACATCTATCCATTATTCGCCCTTTTTAGGCAATACGGCTCTAAATCCCTTACTTGCACAGCCAGGTATTAGTTAGTCGCCTTTTCAAATCTACGATTTTCTTTTCCCTTTCTCTCCCCACCCCAACCCCTCTCTCAATCTTTACAGTCTCGTGTGTTCCTGTCCCATTACTACCGGGATCATAATGTGGAACTCTCCAAGCTGCTGCACAGACTGGGCCAGCCGCTTCCCTCATGGCTCAGGGAGGAGCTGCAGAAAGTCAGATAACCCTACCTGACAAACCAAGACACATGGAGAAAAAGAGAGAGACAGAGAGACACACACACAGACAGAGAGATGACAAAGCAGGAGAGATAGTGAGTACTGAATGGTTCCAGAGAGATCTGTGAGCCTCCAGTACCTGTGTCCACCCTGCAGCACCCCTGACAGGAGCAGCAGGCTCCTGGTCAAATGGAGTGGAGCACAGCAGGGCGCAGAGATGGAGGACAGGGGAAGAAGGAGAGGACAGCAGGGAACGACTGATTAAGCGCGTAATGGAGTGAGTGTGTAGAAGTAGGAGGCGAGGAGCAAGCTGGAACCAGCCCAGGGATAGGACCATGGGCCACTGATTTCTCTGCTGGTGAACATTTGAGACTTTGTGACCAATTTGCACTATGTTTTAGTACTTGTCAGTGTATATGTGGTCATGTATGTACATACATACACATGCACATATGGAATAATGTAGGCACACAAACACACACACATGTTCATTTAAAAAGAAGACTCAGGGGGGTATAGATGGGCTTTAGAGTTTTTTGTTTTAGAGTTTGAAGTCTTAAAATATTACTTTCTTTAAAAAAATAAGTTGAGTATTTTTGTTTATTTTTGCGAAAGAATGAGTCAGTGGCCACAAACAGAAACTATAATTTGTGCTTACATAGTTTTTATAAGGACTTATACTGAAATATACTGTGCATACACACATCAGTTGGATGTTTATTTTTATTAGTGTTATTTGTATTTCAGTTTAGTGTGTGTGTGTGTGTGTGTGTGTGTGTGTGTGTGTGTGTGTTGGTTGTGGGTGGTGGCTTAATGGAATTAGTTTCATCTTCAGGACCAAACTAAACTCGCAGGAGGAAGTGATCAGATGTGTCACTGCTGCTAAGGGAGGCCTCTCTCATTCATGACCTCTGACCTCTTATCCTTCAGCCAGTTGGTCATGCTGCACGTGCACCACAGGAGCATCTAGGCAAAAACGATCTGTTTGAAACTCCAGCTCTGTACATACAGCTCTCAGCTTGATTTACCGACTGATCTGCCAGCACGCGAGCACACCCTTCAGCTTTAGGCATCAGAGCATATAACGTAGGTCTGACAGAGCATCACAGATGAACTGCTGACCCTGTCACCTTCCTCAGACAGAGTTACTGTAAGTGGATGTCTGTGTTTCAGTGTGGCCATATCTGGACACCAGAGAGATGTAAGGGGGAAAACAGACAAGCTACATCTACCTAGCCTGGTAAACTCGCCCCTCGTACTTAATTTCATTTTGTACAGACGGTCTGGACCGGAATCTCTTGAGGGTCATGTTGTCTGCCCCAGCAAGACCGATCCAATCAGCGAACAGAGGGTGTGTTCGTTAGCCGTGACGTTGACCTTGTGTGCTACATTTGAATTGTTGTGCGTAGGTAGGCTAATTGCATACGTGACGACCAGGCGTTAGCAATTGGGTAAAGGCAGAGGCACTTGTTACCAGGCTAGCATAATCCCCCACACACACACACATCATCTGTGTGTGTGTGTGTGTCTGTGTCTGTGTGTGTGTCTGTTAGTTTCCAGGTTAGCCTTAGCTTTTCTCACTAGGACTGTTGCTGTCAGACTCACTGGGTTACGCGTCTACTTCTGTTCAAAGATGGCCTCAGTGACAGTGAGTGAGCTGCTCTGAATGACTGTAAATAAATATATAAATATACGTAAGTATTCAATAAACACAAATGAATCATGTTTTATTAAACTGGACTCTATTTGTCTCTGGTGTTCCCCTGGTATGTTTCTTTGTAACTGTTTGGAGGTTGATGTGTGCTATGTGTGTTCATTAGAATGCATGACACACATATAAACACATACATAGTGTTTTTGTCCATTTTAGTCAGGCCTTCATTCATGAGAACCCTTTTGATTGCTCTGATTCAGCTCACTGTTACACCCATGACTCTCCTTTTCATCAGGAATGTTGAAGAAACACTGGAAGTGCCAGAAGAACACAACTGAGACCCATGTTACATGAGATCAGATACTTGATCTCCTTTAATGTGTGCGCACGTGTGTGTGTGGGGGGCTGTTAGATGGTGGTGGTAATGAGCGGTAATAGGATATAATGCTGATGGGAAATGTTACATTTCTTCGTGATAGTGATGAGAAGGGTCTGCACGAATTATGGCACACTGGTCATCTGAGAGTTTGCAAAAATTAGAAAGCTTTTGTGAAAGTCTAAAGGTGCCATCTGGTGTTAGAAAGGAGATTGCTTGCACAAGACGTGTTCATTAGTACCACGTTAAATTCAATACTTACAGCCTCCTATGAAGGGAAACTGGCACACAGCCTTATGATTAAACTTTAGGAAATTCTTCATGCTAGAGTTGGTGGCATTTCTGTGGTTTTAAAGCAAATTGGTAGAATCTCAACCCTTCACCCAGTGACCATTAACATGACAAAACCAACACTCTCTCACACTTAGTAGTACAGTAGCAGTGGACCATGTGTTAAACTGATCAGTAACCAGTGTGGTGATCAATGTTTACTTATTAGGTTAATCTGACTCAGCTGTATGATGTTACATTGGGGAGCAAGCTGTGATTGGCTTTGAAGGTGGTATGGATGGACCACCTTATGTGATTTAATGTTTTCAGGTGTGATTAAAATGTGAAACAACACTGACTATTGTGCAGAACAAGTGTTCTGTCCATTGGTGTGTGTTAGACAGTCAAATGAACCAGACTGTACTGTAATTCATAGTGGAGACATCTGATGTAAGGGACAGGGTTCGAACTATGGTGGTCATATTCAATCCCATCACAGGGGGGCACTGCAGTCACACAAATTAGCACGTGAGTCATTCAGCTGTAACAACAATGTAATCAAATATTAGGTGCCCTCTGGCTTTTATACAAGATGGGATTAATCAGCTCAATCAGATAACAGTTTCCTCTGACATATTCTTGCCCCATGCTATATTACTGACGCATTATGCTCTTATATCCCCGCACGAGCCCTTAGATCCGCTGATGCCGGTCTCCTGAGGATTCCAGACGCACCACCCAAAAGGATCGGGAAATCAGCCTTCTCATACTACGCCCCAAAGAGATGAAATGCCCTACCACAGCACATCAGAGAAGCAGAATCCATCAACGTCTTCAAACGACAACTAAAGACCTACCTATTCAACCTTGCCTATACCTAACTACTCGGACCAAAGTCCCTTCAGTCAGACTCCCCTGCTCAGATCAAAGGCCCTTCAAACAGTCAGAGACTTCCCGTTACCAGCCCTGGCAGATGGGCTCCCCTGGGGGACGTGGTTCTGCCTGAGGTTTCTTCCTAGAAAAACAAGGAGCTTTACTCACTGATTCCTGAGGTTTCTTCCTGAATTTACACAAATCAAACAAACAGAGAGTTTTTCCTCACCCCTGTTGCTCCCTGGGGACACTAACAACCGACTGCGCCTAAATGAACTTTCCTCGTCTGGCGCCTCTGGTTTGCAAGGACTGTTGACGTATGTTCACATAAGATCCTGCATCAACAGAGCATTGCATAGTTGTAGCGCCTCTGGACTACAAAGACTGCTGACTAGGACCCACGCAAGAGTCAGTTTACTACTGTATTCATCTGCTCCGGCGCCACTGGACTGCAAGAAATGTTGTCCTGTGACGACCCTGCTAAACTGTAAAGCACTTTGAGCTGCATCTTGTATGTATGAATTGTGCTGTACAAGTAAAGTTTATTATTATTATTATTGTAACAGGACCAGAGTTTCTCCACACACCAGATAAAAATGTTTCACAAGATGTGGCGTAGAAATGACAATATTGCTTTTGCATTAGGTCAAGTAGACTTGCCTGACCTTATCCAATTATAAATAATGTCTCAGCACACCGGAATATGACAGAATTACAAGTGTATCTGATTTAATCTCATTTGTGCTTTTTACAAGGAAGTTGCAACAATTCTATACTGGACCAGTTAAATGACAATAAAATGCAATGTTCATACATGTGTGTTTGTTAAGCAACACACAGGTCATAGTTAAACCATTGAAATTCTATTTGCAGCGCATACCTAGCCCTCACATTTTAAACCATCTCCAATGTAATTGTTAAGATGAGCTTAAGAACATCCCCCAAGCACACACACACACTAACACAAAACAAACACGCGCACACACACACACACACAGGCAGCTGTGTCTTCTGCTTAGCTCTAAACTGCCTAGTGTGTAAACAGAAGTCAGCTGTGAAGTAAACACACAGAACACACAGGATGGCTCTCATTCCTCACAGCAGCATTCAATATTGTAGCACCAGAAGTCTGGGAGAACAAGGAAAGGACACGGTTCAGAAAGCCGCAGCACAAGAACGAACAAGGTTCTTTAGGAAACTATTATAGGCCTACTGGTAAATACGTAAAGACAATTATTGATTTCTATAACACAGATACCAATTATACATCTTATAAAACATCCATAAAAATTCTGGCGTCGTCTGGTTTGTCAATCAATGTTATTTATGTTTACAGTGTTACATTTGTAAACCAAAAGATTTGTACTGTATACACATGTTCAAATTCTAAATGGGAAGTTATGGTGGACTTCCAATGGAAGTGTAACATACATTTGAAGATGAGGATTCAAAATAGGTTAACATTTGCTTGTCCATGTTCATGTATGCATAAAAAGTCAACAGAAAGAAAAAGATTAAATCTCAGTGTAACAGTTTATGCTTCTGTGGTTCGGCATGACTCTGGGTCAACCACAGATTTCCACAGATGACAACCAATGGCACAAAACTGACACTATCAATCGGGCTATGAGCCAGCAGACACACCGCATACCTGTCATCCTTATATATATACACATTCCCTGCTGCTCCAGGTCAACCATTCAGACAGAACAGCACATGGTAGTGCACATGGAGGTTAAAGTATGTCATGACAGAGCCAGCATGGACTGAGCCCCTTTCTCTTTCATGTTTATGAAACTGCAGACAAAGTGAAGATATGTAAAACCTTTATTGTGAGTTGTGAACAAAGAAGCAGTCTGTCCCTATAACCAGATACAAACATGTCATAATGCTGAAGATAAACTCATCACATTTTCTAATCTCAACCATACTTGAGACATAACAGAAGTGTACTATTTTAGTAAAAGTAAAACAAATTTCAATTGCACATCAATAAGAAAAAATATCCACTAAAAAAGACAGGCTTATAGGTATACACAGAGGACATGTGCAAGACATAACAAGACAGGGCAATGAAACTGTATTTAGGATAATATTTTAAAAAGCCATTTGTTTGGCAGCAGTTTGCAAAACAAAGGAGGTAATGATACGTGACATATCTAAAGCGATGAGACATTGATTAAGCATTAGCACAAGTAACACGTGTGACTTTTAGGCCTGAGATTCTGGCTAGAGAATGCCTGTAATGAAAAAGTCAGCCAACCCATATCAAATCCAACACATAATTCTACATGTTACACATGATAGCAACCACATGTTAATAACAAGTTAATGAAGCTACATATTAGAGGTATTTTTACAGAGTTCTAAGGACAATGTCCTGATAGCTGGAGACATTACTGGTCAGACACTGAGGATTAGTGCAACTGAATAACTTCATACAAATTAAGATCGCTCTATTTGTTTGTATCTAGTGGTTTTTAGTGCTGTTATGAGGACTCCCCAGTTAAGTCTGGCTGAAAAAAGGCTGTGCTTTACAACCTCTCTGACCCTTTCAAGTGTGCGCTACTTCCAATTGCCTCTTCCAAGAGTTCAGGGATGCTCCCAGAGGTTCAGTAAGCAAGTGGGTGAATTGCCATTCAGCCCTCATGGTCCCTTTCAACCTAGAAGTGCTGAAAGACACATCAGTGATAGGGCCATCACTGGAATACACACTCATGCTCGCACACATGCACACATGCACACATGCACCAACACATATGCACACACACACACAACACACACACACACACCTCATAAACACCTACATACACACCTTCCAATTGAGATAAGCATGTAACATGTAACATACATCAATGTGAAATCAGGGCATGTGAATTGGAGCATGTCTCAATCCATAAGTAATGCAGACCCTCCTACTGGCCAGTGACCTTCTTGATCCAGGGCAGGAACGCAGAGACTTTCGTGTAGACACCAGGAGAGTCGTGGAGACGGCATGCGTGACCCCATGATGTTACACCATAGATGACCCATCCTTCCCCTCCTGGTCGCTCGCACACCAGTGGCCCCCCGCTATCACCACGGCAACTGTCCACGCGGCGACGGTCATCGGGTGAGGCCCCAGCACAGAGCATACGTTTGTTGAAGGTTCCAGCAAAGTGGAGCTCACACTCCCGCTTCGCAAGCACAGAAATGGCTGCCTGCTGCAGAGTCTTGGAGTAAGCTCGGCCTGATCAATCACAGCAAACAACAAAAGTCACGTCATAAAGACCTGCATAATGCCACTCTATAGGCCACCGGCTTCCACAAAGTGTTTCCGACATTCTGTTAGTTGAGATTACATTGTTTTCAACACAACCCCACACACCGGCGTCGAATTATGCTGCCGATGACTTGTCGATTACAATTCAAGTCTATTCTTGTCAACATTGTTGACATTGTCAACATCCATTGTTTATCATAACCGCTATACAGTACTAGGATGTTCCCTGCACTGCCAGGGTGGAGAAGTAAACAACATTTGTTGAATTTGAAAGTGCATCACACTTTGTCAAAGCTGGTCTGCAGAGCCCTTCAGAGGAAACATCAAAAACCTTTGGCAACACTTAACCTGTGCCAAATATGTACCATATATCAGTGATGGCAGTCTACTGCACTAGTAGATTTAGTCAAGGGCTGTTATAAACAGTCATGCCTGATGCTGTAGCAGCTGACAAAACATGTGAGGCCAGAACAAAACATCTGCCTTTCCATATTAATGATAAGGGGCATGTCAGTATTAAGCCAGCAGGTTTAAGTAACTAGTGCTACTACAGCTGTTTCTACTCTCAACTAATGCATCAATAATTCAAATGCCCAACTGACTGTGAGTAAATGTGTGTTTTGTCAGTTCAGTCAGCTTATGGACAAAGTGAAACTTTTATGAATGGATAAAGGTCTGCCAAAACAACACATACACATTTATGTATAGACAAAAAAACATGAAAAGTGTTTTATCCCAGACAGTCTTTACTGATACAGGCCCGAAAGTGGAACACAGAACAAACATGACTTCATATCTCGTCAGGGAACTGGACTAAATTCTAATCCTGACCTGATCTGGTTCTTCATTTGACCTGGGTTATTATCGTTCCCTCTTTCTGTCAACTCACCAGGGAAAACAAACCACAAGTCCTGACAATTGTCATCACATATGTAACCAATGAAGGATGTTTAGAAAGAAAGAAAGAAAGAAAGAAAGAAAGAAAGAAAGAAAGAAAGACAGAAAGAAAGACAGAAAGAAATACAGAAAGAAATACAGAAAGAAATACAGAAAATGATACATGAGTACCTGACCCACACTTCCTTGAGGCCATGGTCTAACCCAACATAACATGGGAGGTGAGGCAGAAAGAAAATAAAAACATTTGTAGGGAAAAGGTCGTCAATCAAAACATTACTGCATTGCTAAAACAAAACAATAATATCAGATAATAACCTAGTGATAAAGAAAAACGTGTGTTAATGATAAAGAAAAAAGTGTGTGTTAATGATAAAGACAAAAGTGTGTGTGTGTGTGCATGTGTTCATCCACAGACATACAGTGGTATGAGAAAGTTTGGGCACCCTTGACAATTGGCATTATTTATATTCACCAATCATTGGGTGTTTTAATTCACAACTTAATTTTGATATATCAAATAACTGATGAACACAATCATATTTCAGCAGTGAAATGAGGTTTATTGGGTTAACAGAAAATGTGCAATATGCCCCAAAACAAAAAAAGGCCCGTGCATAAATTTGGGCACCTTAATAGAAAAATCATATTAGTATTTAGTAGAGCCTCCCTTTGCAAAAATAACAGCCTGTAGACGCTTTCTGTAGCCACCAATGAGTGTCTGGATCCTGGATGATGCTATTTTGGCCCATTCCTCCTGGCAAAACCTCTGCAATTCAGTGATGTTTGAAGGATTCCGAGCATGGACAGCCTGCTTCAAGTCATCCCACAGATTCTCGATGATATTCAAATCTGGGGACTGGGATGGCCATTCCAAAACATTGTACTTGTTCCTCTGCATGAATGCTCGGGTAGATTTTGAGCAATATTTGGAGTCATTGTCTTGTTAAAACACCCATCCCCGGCGCAACTTCAACTTTGTGACAGACTCTTGAACATTATTCTCAAGAATCTGCTGATACTGAGTGGAATCCATGCGACCCTCAATTTTAACAAGATTCCAAGTACCAGCACTGGCCACACAGCCCCACAGCATGATGGAACCTCCACCAAATTTTACTGTGGGAAGCAGGTGTTTTTCTTTGAATTCTGTGTTCTTTTGCCGCCATGCATATCGCCTCTTGTTGTGACCAAACAATTAAATTTTTGTTTCATCAGTCTAGAGTATCTTATTCCAAAATGATATTGGCTTGTCCAAATGTTCTTTCGCATACCTCAAGCGACTCAGTTTGTGGCGACTGTGAAGAAAAGGCTTCTTCCACATCACTCTTCCGTACAGCCTTTCCTTGTGCAAATTGTGCTGTATTGTTGACCGATGTACAGCGACACCGTCTGCAAGCAAGATATCCTTGCAAGTCTTTGGAGGTGGTATGTGGGTTGTTTTTAACCATTCTGACCATCCTTCGTCTTTGCCTCTGGAATTTTACTTGGCCTACCACTTCTGGGCTTAACAAGAACTGTGCCCGTGGCCTTCCATTTCCTCACAATGTTCCTGACAGTGGAAACTGACAGCTGAAATCTTTTGGACAGCTTTTTGTAACCTTCTCCTAAACCATAATGCTGGATAATCATGGTTTTGAGGTCATCAGAACATTGTTTTGAGGCTCCCATGTTGCAGCTCTTCAGAAGAGAGTCAAACAGAATGAGAACTAGCATTTGGCCACCTTAAATACCTTTTGTCATTATTGGACGCACCTGCCAATGAAGTTCAAGGCTTAACGAGCTCACCAAACCAACTTTGTGTGTCCAATTATCTTGTGATGATTAGTTACAGGCCATCAAAGCAACACAATGTGGGTTCCCACATTTTTGCACATCCTATTTTATACATTTGATTTAATTTCATACAATTGCATACTATAAATACTGTGTTTGGAAATCAAGCTAACACTTGGCTCTTATGGGCAAATGAGGGACATGCCACCAAGATAATTTTGTGTGAAGTCAAAGTCCATTATTATACAACCTCAGAGGGGGTGCCCAAACTTTCTCATACCACTGTATTTATTCAGATGATCAATTAGATCTAGTTACAATACAAACCCTACTTGATGTCACTTTCTTTTCTTAATACATTTTCAGTTTTAATTTTGTTATACACTATTTACATATTTTGCCATCTCAATATTGTACCTTTTACAGTCATGACAATACAGCTTTCTGAATCCAAATGAGACATGTATTCACAATGTATTTTTTTCTTTCTATTTGATGTATATTTTTGAGTTTCTGTGAATGCTTTGGCAATGCCACATATAATTTGTCATGCCAATAAAGAGAAATTGAATTTAACTGGAAAGGGAGAGATATCCTTTGTACCCGAGTCTGGAAATATGCAAAATATGGAAATACAGGGTTGCAGTTTTGGTTTTTTTTTTTTGGAGTTCATAATTTAATTGTTCATTATGACAGACATATTTTGGATCTTTTGTGAAATACTGTATATTGCCTTCCTGGCCATGAGACCCCCCAACCCCCCCAGGCATCTGGCTACATGTGTTTATGATTTCACAATTCAGGGTTGCTTTCACGCATCCCACCCACATGTGTTTGCATCCCACATGAAGATACCCACAAGTGTGTGCTGTGTGTGCGTGAGTATGCACACACATGCCCATATTGGAAGCAGCACTACTCTTCCACAGCTATCAGCGCCTTCACACTTGGAAAACGTATCAAGAAGGGAAAGGAGCACACTGAAAAAAATGACTTGGTTGTGTGTGTGTGTGTGTGTGTGTGTGTGTGTGTGTGTGTGTGTGTGTGTGTGTGTGTGTGTGTGTGTGTGTGTGTGTGTGTGTGTGTGTGTGTGTGTGCTGAGAGAGATAAAGAGAGACAGAAAATCTGAGTTTCCTACACTACAAGAGAATTAATTTATTAGGGATTACTTTAGATCCTGCAAGCACATATAACTACCTGTACAACTCTGACTGGCTCAAAGGCTCCAGAACAACAGAACCCATGCTTGCTAATATCCTACAGATTGTCTTAAATTCTTACTCACTCACACATTACCCTAAGCAATAATTTAAATACGTTCCAAATCAGAAATACATAATGTTAACAGTTTAAATAGTGCACATGCACTGTAGACCACTTAAAAAGAGAGATGAACTGAAAATCAATGACAAGATAAAAGTATTATTTAACCAGAATATTTTCTGAGGATAATAATGTTTTCTGGGCTTTTGAGTGTTCATCAGTGTGTGCTAACATGCTCACCTGTGTCACCCCAGCCAGTGATGTAGCAGTTGCCTGTCGTCCTGGGTGCCTTCTCTCTCCGCGTCGGTAGACAGACAGGTAGGACATGGTGACTAAGGGAGACACAGGCTGTGCCCTGGCCTGACATCCGCACCAGTGCCAGGTCATAATCGTTGCCATGTGAGCGGTAGCGCCCATGTAGGACAATCTTTTCAACAGCATACTCTTCTTCAAATTCTTCAGGCACTAGAGTATGATAGTCTCCAACACGCACCTTATATAGCCTACTGCTGTTTCCATACCTGAGACAGATAGCCAGAGAGAGGGAGGGAGGGAGGGAGAGAGAGAGAGAGAGAGAGTATGGTTAATACCAAGGGAAAACATTGGACAGAGGTGAATATTCAAGAAAAGAATGGACAGAAGAAAGAAAAATAATGATTTAAAAAAAGTAGAGGAGAAGCAGAAATTTGACCAGTTTGTTAAATGTCAACAGAAGAAGGAAATGAACAGTTTGAGTCATAGTGTGTGTGTGTGTGTGTGTGTGTGTGTGTGTGTATTTTTTCCTTGTGGCATAATTTTGACACATCCCCATATGGGTTTGCCATGTAAATTAAGAAGACACTTCCTCAAGAACTTCCTCCTGTCCTGACATTTACTTGACACACATACACACACACACACACGACAGACTACTGAAGATATAAACACCTCTGACTCACCCATGAAGTAAAGGTTACTGCTTCAAGATACTCCTCTTATCCCACTTACATACTTTCAGAGACACAGATGCATGTAAAACTCTTAAACATTCACAGGACAGCTGAATTCCATTGTTTCTTACAGAAATTATTTTCTGAGGAGCTCATTCACATGAACCAACACTTTGCTTTACTGATTGTGCTTGTAGGTGTATCAGCTCTCTCTGACTCTATCTTTGGAGCGCATGTGTGTGCAGCAGAAACAGAGGTGCGTGCCAAAGGGTCCTCTTACACATCCATGGACTCTTCCGGAAACAGATCCCATCTGGAGAACACAATACCTTCCAGCACAGCATGGCAAAGCATCAGATGAGCATTACTGTCCATTACTGTATATATGCATGGGCCTGCAAATTTGTGTGTGTAAGTAATTTGTGTGTAATTGTTTTTGCATTGGCTTATTTAGACATAGATAATAAAACACCTCTTCTGTCTGAACTATGTTAAGTGTTCCCCTTTACACAGGCACACACACGCACACAAACACACACACAAACAGACACGCGCACACACATGCACACTTATACAAACTCTTTAGTCCTATACCTAGAAGGAGTGGGATTCATTATGCTTGCCAAGAATGATGTAGAGAGTATGAGTGTGATAGATATTTCTTCAGCTGCTAATCTGGGCTCCGTGTGTCAGTACTGGTGGCTTGTGTGTGTGTTGAATGGTGGATTTGTGTATCTTTAGCAACAGCAAGTCTGTCATCAGGTTATTTGTATTTAAGAAATATTAACAAATATATACAGTAGGAGGGCAATGGGTAACTCAGCAATGCCTACTGCTTTGCGTTCCAGCACATAGTGTGGTAATCACTTGGCAAAACTACAGCACTGTATTGCCAGTGCAGAATCGGTAAATCAGTACAGTATATAGTACTAAGTTTAAGAGTCAGCATGCATGTCCACAGGACAACACAGCCTTGACTTTATACAGCACATACTCCTGCTATTTCTGAATTTTCTAGAGTACAAAGACAACAGTATAATGAAGGACGAGGCTGTATATTCTCCCAAGAGCAGGAGGCTGCAATAGTCAACATGATTTTGGCAAATAACGCCATTAGAATCAATGAGATTACTTAAAAATCATATTTTGAAGATATAACAATATTCAACAATTTTGGAAAGTATATGATCATCGTCCGTATGCCTGCCTTCCACTTCTGCAGGCAATGGAGGAAGCATGTAATGACATCTATTCAAAGTTGGATACACCACACAAGAAGATTCTTTCCTTGATGTTTAGCAAGACAAAATGTAGCATGCAATATGCAATGTGGATGAAGTATTGTGGCCGAGACCTAGCCTAGAGGACAGATGGACCCCAAATGCTCTATCTAAATCTTGCAGTGTAGCCCAGGTTTTAGAAAGTGCTGCAGGAACATTTAGTTTTTTTTAAAAACATGGATATGTCAGAAGAAAATAACCAATACATAATTTTCTGACATTATATTGGTGATACATGCAGCTACTGTGTAATATCTATGGCAAATTTATGCTAAGGATCTAAACAGTCCTCTTTTACCAGAGTAAGTAGGCTACCAAGAATGGCATATTTATATACAACAAAAGGACAAAAGTACACTGCTGCATGCACACACACACACACACACACACACACACACACACACACACACACACACACACACACACACACACACACACACAAATGCAGAAAAATACACAAACACATACACAGAGTATCAATTTCATGCTTTTTGTAAACACTATACAAATATAAATTTGGAGTGTGTTTGTGTGTGTGTGTGTGTGTGCTTGTGCAGACACACACATGTGTAATTTGGGGGATAGGGGGGTCAGCATGAGGGTGTCCTGTACCTCTTAAAGCAGTGAGCAGCAGTCAGTGCCCAGCAGCTGTTGATGAGAGTCGCTCCACAAACAAGTCGTCCATCTGACTGAGAGCCACGCAGACGGATAGCAGCCTGCCAAGGCCAGCCTCCCCTACAACACACATACACACACACACATGCACAAATGCACCCACACACACACACACACACACACACACAGACTTTAAAGATAATTTTACCTCAGTAAATTCAGTAGATTTCACAACCTCAGTGCCACATCAAGTTGTACCTGTTAACTCTACTAATGCATATTTAACTGGCAACACTGTTTTTGAAATTGCAAAAAAGAATTCTTGCAAATGTTTGAAAAAATAAATGTCATAAAATGTCATGCCTTGTAAAATAGCAATAAATACTTTCTAATATTTCTACTGGCTTTAAATTTCACATACTTAATTTACCCAGCAGAAATAGATAAACTTACACATCAATACACACATATACATAAACATTACAACTACTCATGGAAATATGACGTGCTCTAAACAGGCACATATCACAAACACACAGCCAAAGAGGAGAGTGAGATAGATCAGGGTAAAAATGGGAGAGTAAATTGTTGATAGAAGGTGGTTAGTGATTTCCCCATACACCATTCCACACTTTCATGAGAAACACATTTCACATATATGCCACTCCTCACCTCCAGCTTTCTCTGTAACCTCTATTACCCACTCAAAAAAAGTAACGAAAACCTATAATCAATTTGAATTACTGTGGTGCAAACGATGTGGCCTCATTACCACTGGCACTGTATTTATTAACAGTAAACGTACTGGGCCTTGCCACACTTCAGTAGTGCAAGGACAATATTTCAGAGAATCCAGCTACCAAACCTCAATTAGATGAGCTCGCACCTTTTCACCTGCCCACCTCTCGCTGCTTCTCAGTTTCTCTGTTTCTCATTAGGAGCTTGTCATAATGAATCTGAGTCAAGGTCAACTGAACCCAGGATAACTTATATGAAGAGAGTGACCCTGCTGATGCCTTCACACTACTGTTTAGATAACACTGTCAGCAACCCAAACTTTTCCCCACAGTCTTGTATGCGAGTATATGTGAGGGGGTTTCATGGTGATTTTCACGTGTTTAATCTAGTCCAGACTGATATAGCACCTCAAGGAGTTCTGTCCTCCAATGATCCTCTTCTGGCGGGTGTGTGCTGGCCGAAGACCACACACTGCAGCCCTTGTGTCTACGAAAAAGACATAAACTTTGCATTAGATCAAAAGTAAGTGACAAAGTGTGTGTGTGTGTGTGTGTGTGTGTGTGTGTGTGCGCGTGTGTGTTTTCTTTAGATTTGGTTGACATGGACATGGTTCATAATGGATCTAGCAGGCTGCAGTGATGTTTTTTATTGAGTTGAATAGATTAAAAAAAAAAATCCTGTTCTCTGGCCTAGGGCAATGGCCTGATACCTCCAGTTACCCCACATCCTGTCTACAAAAAGAACCAGACATAACACTTGTCTCGCTTGTGTGTGTGTGCTTGTGTGTGTGTGCTTGTGTGTGTGTGCATGTGCGTGTGTGTGTGTGTGTGTGTGTGAGAGAGTTGGTGAGCATAAAAGGCTCTATGCAGTGTGAGTGAATATTATACGTTTAAATAAATGTGTAGGCTCAAGGCTGAAGCATTTTTCCAGCACTGCTATTACATTTATACAGACAGTTACAGTACATACTGTACGTACACCCAAACTTCTTCCATTTAGTCAATGTTCTTCTTTTTCCTTCCTCCCTCCCTCTCTCTCCCTCTCTCTCTATGTTTGAACAGCATTTTTCAAGCCTCAGGCCTATACACAGGACCTAAGAGTGAGCACTAACATCAGAGATGAGAAACGTCCAGAGAGATCTTTATTTACAGAAGTGGGTCATTACCAACACACATCTGCTTTTTGTTATTCTATTCTGGCCATGTGTAAACCCCACCATGATTTATGCTCTTTATTTCAGTCATCCTTACTTCAACACTGTATCTGCATTCATTTATCTGTTTTTGCATTCAAGATAAAAAATATCAGTATAAAAGAAAAAGTAGAATACACTGCAAGTTATGGTAATAGTCCTACACACAACTGAAAGAATAATCGTCACTCTATTGCTCTAAATGTTCATAAATCTATTTTATATTTGACTTACAAATTGTCGTCATGTGTTCTGCAGCTATGTGGTACTCTTACCCTTGACCTCTGTCAGAATGTCATCATGCTGTTGCCCATAATTGCAGATGACTCCAGCATCTTCACTGTGGCGACAGTTGTGCATGCCAAAGGGCTGCTTGATGCAGTCACAGAGGGACCTCTCCACACCTGTACATTTGATGTTATCCACATGAATGGGTCCTTGGCCCTCACCAAAGTACGCCATAGTGCGAGCCTTAGCCACACCACTGAAACCCAGTGCGCACACACACACACACACACACACACACACACACACACACACACACACACACACACACACACACACACACACACACACACACACACACACACATCAACACAATTAACACAGACATATTTTCGACTCCCTTTTTCTAGCTTCTTGTTTTTTTTTTTTTTTAATTATAAGAAACCATCGTACACACACTAAACTACTACAGACCCAGTTCAAACAGAAATGCATACATATCCACAGGTTACCAAAGGCACATACAATCACTGAGAAAGCTAGTGTATATTGCAATGATGAGAGTGACAGACGAGAAGTGGACCCAAAGGGAGGCCAGAAAGGGTCTCAATCTATCAGATAAGGGCGTCAATTACAGCCACCTTCACATCCTGACCTCTCAACACAGTCACTGATCTTCCCAGCATGTGTGTGTGTGTGTGTGTGTGTGTGGGTGTGGGTGTATGTACACGAGTATATGTGTGTGTACACGAGTGTATGTGTTTGTGTGTGCATTCGTGCATCCGTGTGTGTGTATGTGTGAACAGAAATGCTTCAGTCAGGATTGGGTGTCTCTTATGGAGTGCAAATACTTGAGCAGCTGAAACCAGATGGCAGTGTGAGGATCACTTTGACCTACTCCCTCAGACCATGAAGTCTGTTTAGACAACCTAATTGTTACACAAAGGTTTGGCATGTGAAAATCAAATCTACGTACATTTGTCTGTTTTTAACATTTCTGGTACAGTTTCAACTTCTGTCTTTCACACACTCAATTCTACATTTTAAGTACAGAGAGTAAAAGTCTGAGCATTATTCTGTTAGCTATACTATTTAATAAACATTAATTTTTGAAAAAGAAAATATCTAAGAAAATGTCTAATAGTTTACTGCAAATTTGTTTATCTCTGCTAATTAATACTGTAGCGTGATGCTTTAGGGGTTATCTTTGCAAATACAAATCCAGTCATAACATGACACTCTAAAATCAAGCCCTCAACTGAAGCCTTCGAACTGGGACAAAACTATGCAAAACCATCTTTTTGCTTGGAAGGAAGGTAGCAATATTGATAATTAGATGTGGCCAAACTAAAATATGAGTGTACACACAGACACATATTTTGTAATCAACTAACAATTTTGTCATAGTTTCCTATACACTGCTAGGCAACTGATTAATTATGTTATTATGTTAATATTAATAACTGCCCAAAAAAAGAGGCTTCTGCCTCTAAGTCAACATTGTTATGAAGTCAATAAGGTTTGAAGGATGCAGGAATTCCATATAAAACTTTTTAAGCACTTACTCATACACTCGTAAAATTAAAATGTTAAGGCTCTACAAACATCCAACATCTTTCCCACACCTAGACAGAGTCAGATATGTTCAGGTCAAAGCTGAACAATGAACTCAGTTATCTCTGGTCCCCATTTTATGTTCTCTCTGACCCTTATGTCTTCCAGATGTATGAGTGAAGGGGCCACACAGTGGATAGCAGGAGAGCTGACAAGCAGTCAGACAGGGTCCCCATTATTAAGATGTTGCATTTTAAAAAGTTCAAAAACCCAGAATTGCACTTACATATATGCGCATACATGCACACACACACATACACACACACATACACACACACATGCACACTCACACACACGCACACACATTCCTGCTTAAAACATGAGGAGTATGGAACCCTTTAACTCGACTTTTTTGCAGGCATGGATTTCTGCCAGTATCTGGATATGGTATGATTTGGTGCCTCTTCACAAAAGGCGTATGTGTGATGTAGGTGGTTGTGTGTGTGTGTGTGTGGGAGAGAGAGAGAGACAGAGGTGCACTTTCTTCTCCAATGTGAAAAATACTCAGATATAAGGGAAACATATTTTGATAAATTCACAAACCTAATCCCAGGGTTCCAAAACCTGTGCGAACAGGAATTACTATCTGTCTTACTTGGACAGCAAGGACAAACAGCAGCTCTTGCTGCAAAATATGTCACTGAATGCCATACAGTAAGGGACAGTGGATAGACACCACGAACACAAACACATGAACACCAATCCACAGCATTTCAGAACACACCACACCCACACACTAACACATAACCACTCACACACACAGACTACATACACACACATGCACACGCTCACATGCACACACACACAAACACGCACACGCACACACACACACGCACACACACCACTTTGTTTGTATGTACAAATGCCATAGACACATGTATGCTCTTGTACAAATGCCATAGATATATGTATGCTCATACTGTATTGTTTGGATGTCACGCTTTGGCAATGCAATGAACTATTTGTCGTGCCAATAAAGTTCACTTGAATTGAATTGAATTGAATTGAATTGAATTGAATTGAGAGAGAGAGAGAGGGTGGGGGAGAGAGAAAGAGAGAGAGAGGAATGGAGGGAGGGAGAGAGAGAGGAAGAGAGGGATAGAGATAAAAAAGAAAGAGAGACTGAATGAGATGAGAGAACATGTGTGGTGTGTGTGGCAAAGGTGTTTCCCATGCTATACATGCAAAGTTTTACAAAAGTGAGCTAGAGTGAAGTATTCCCTGCTATATCTACAGGTGCCTACACATAGGACAACAGCACCACTGTGCTCTGAAACCCATTATTTTCTATGGGCTTCAGCGGCCAAGAATAGTTTGTCGCTCTGTAGCGCAAAGGTAAAGTGCAGAACAAGCTACCTCAGCTGCTTAGACAAATATAAACATTACTTGTTTTAGCCAATATAAATAGCACAGGTTGTCTGTCAGTGTCTGTCAGAGATTATCCAGTCATAACATGACACTCTAAAATCAAGCCCTCAACTGAAGTCACAAAACTGGAACAAAACTATGCAAACACAAGCCATCTTTTTGCTTGAAATTAAGGTAGTGATGTTGGTAATTAGATGTGGCTTACACTGATTGTGTGGAAACACAGCACCTACTGCTCTATGTGTGGATGTCCCAGGGATAGAAGACCAATCACCACTTACGTCTCACATCAGTCTCTTTACCCTATGTGATCAGTGACATAGTCCTCCTTTAAAAATAATTTAACCATAGCACAGTAGCATAACACAACTGAGTTAACGTTGCTAAACTTGCCTATAGATAGTCAGTACAATATTATTTTAAGAAAATTGATACATTTTAAGAGTACAACATGCAAAATGCAGGAGGTTATCTATTTGAACACATGTCATATCCACAATGTCATCAGTTCTACAAGATTCATTGTTTTTATCATCCACTCTAGTGCTCATCCTTCACATGTGGAAGACAAGAGGGGGAAAGCCATGGGGCCCGCTGGAGACACTGAAAGTGGCAAGTTTACATTTAAGTACCTTCGTAACTTCTCCATGTGGACAGAAACACTTTCAGTACATAGATATGCAGCACCATGGTAACAAGAGACCATCAAAACATTGTCACCAGACAGTGTCTGTAGAGTTAAGGCATGTACATGTACAAGCATATTCTCATGCTTTCACTCAATATACAGGGCTTCACATTAGGTTGGAGGGATCAAAGTGTGTGTCTGAGTTAGTGAGTGTCTCTGTGTACCTGTAGCCAAGTTGTCTGCACACCACCTCAGCATCTCTATCTGTCCAGCCATCATCACAAATGGTTCCCCACTGGCTGCCCACCAGGATCTCCACCCGGCCCTCATGTGTGTTCTCACCCCCAACCAGACGAATAGCCAAACCTGCAGACAGCATACACACACACACACACACACACACAAACGCGCATGTGCACGCACACACACGCACATATACTTACACATACACACTTACAAACAGCGACTCACTTGATGTGTTTACATTTTTAAAATTAATTGAACACGTTATTAGAAACACACACAAATATAATACATATTAATTCTGCACATTTAAACAATGAAGACAAAGAACATACAGCTGTGTAATTCAGTACAAATCAGGAGCTGCTTCAAAACACACACACACACATACAAACACGCAGTTGTGTGCACCTGTAAAAATATGAGCTATGATGAAACCAGATGGTGAGTGTGGGTGTGTCAGGTGTTTGATTTCTACCTAAGAAAGTTTGCTCTGCACCTGCTTCATCTGATGCGTATGGATATAACTGACCAACAAACACACATTCACTCACACGCACAAGAGTCCTCTGCCTGTGCCAGCATCACACACACACATCCTTGTATAATTTTGCACCTATCATTAATCATTTAGGAGGCTAATGACATGATCTCACTCATGTTAGATTGAGCCATCTGCACTGTGTTAAAGTGTGTGTGTGTGTGTGTGTGTGTGTGTGTGTGCGCGCGTATGTGTGCTTGTGCACATGTGTGTGTTTGCGTGTGCGTGTGTGTCCACACATGAGAGGTACGGAGAAACTACAGCTAAATGTGTTTTGCAGAACAGAGTGAATTCCCAGCCAGAAGAATTTAATTTGTCTCAAACCAGTTGAGGAGAGTACGCACAGAGATGCACATACACAAACACCCACACACTCTTCTTCCACAAATTAATCTTGTCTTCTTTCCTCTCAATAAAAATGTGTTCTGTGTTCACTGCCATTTTACCTCATTAACTTGATAAAAGACCAAATTCATTTCCTGAATTTCTATTTGGATAATACACACCAGCCATGTGGCTCCTCCATAGTTTGTACTGGACATAAGTGCACTCATGCATCACAAATACATAAACAGTCTTTTTATCCACAAACACACACAGTGCATCTAACAATAGGGGTATTTCCCATGCAATACCCACAGGCAAATTGTATGTATGGGAAGTACTGTGTACTGTGTAAAAAGAGTAAAAGCTAGTGTATCAGTGTTTATTGCACAGTTCAAAAAAGTTCAGCAAAAAGTTCAATTGAACTGAATGAACTATTCCAATGTTTGAAGTTCAGATGGAGCTTAGCTAAACAAAAGTGCATTTTGAGTCACTGAAAGTGTTTTTTTAATCAGCAGTTTTTTGCTAAGACACAAACGGTAGTAGGTATCCATGTAATAAGTGGAATAATGCCCATTGACCTACAGGCTGTTATTTAATATTACTAATAGTCTGTATCATGCAACACATACTTCATGCTTGATTTAATAAAAGAACATCATTGCTAAAAGATGCGAAATTAAGATGTAAAATGATTTAAAACAAATCATTGCACAGTTCCCCTCTAACCCTCCCGCTTAAGCCAACATGTAAAAGACGACATTGTGTCGGACCTGATAGAAAACCTTTAAAGGGTCAAGCAGACTGCATGGCTACTCAGTGACACCCAGTCAGAGAAGCATAATGAGGCCTTTACACACACGCACACAATGACACACACACACACACACACACACACACACAGACATAGGGGAATTTTTAATGACTCAGTCCTCCATCGAGAAGTGTGAAATCCTTTAACATGCTCCTCAATTGCCCTCTGGGAGGCCTGTGGTGAGGAGTGGAGTGATGTGATGTGATATATGAAAGAGAGGGTCCCTCAGTTCAAACAAGACTGCCCTCTTAACAGCCACTCATCATCAGTGGGAAAGGAAAACACTGTTTTATTCTCCAGGGTGTTTCCCTCAGCCATTAGCACAGCTATTGGGTACAGCTCTCAAGAGGTGTGTGTGAGCACGTGTGTGTGTATGTGTGTGCCTAAGTAGATTTCAGCTTCAAAGTGCCGTCTGTCTTTCCAAACTAAACAAAACTATATCAGCTGAGACTTTGAGGGGAGCTAAAGGGATTAGTGTAATGTGCAATGTGCAATGTGCGCAGCCAACACACACACACACACACACACACACACAATGTCTCCACAAAAACTGCACACTCCACTCTCACAAAGATATGACATCATCCTACAAGCAAGAGACTACACAGACCCCCTCAGACTTCACAATCAATTCCCTCTTCAACTCTCTCTCTGTCTCTGTCTACGTCTCTCTCTCTCTCTCACTCTCTCTGTCTCTCTCTCTCTCTAACACACACACACCCTAACCCTAACCCTAACACACACACACACACTCACACAGTCCATACACAGTACTGCAGTTGGGGACAGGTTTCTCTAGACAGTGTAACTGTGGTCATGTCATTCATCACATCTACCCTCTCCGCACCTTATGCCCCCTTAGGAATTAAAAACTATTTTGTTTCTGTACGTGTATACTTTCTGCCTGGGTGTGAGTGATAGACGGGGTGAGGCAGTGTCAATATGTTAATGTGCATGTATTGTTTTTGTAAGTGTGTGCTGAGAATAATACAGTCTGAATAAGTGACACCTCTGTGGAAATGGCTCTGGGTGCCGAGTCTGAGCTGGGTCATAGCCTTAATGGGGCACTTCCTGGAGTTCTGAATTTTTAGAGTGAAGCTTTAAGTTAGGATGAGTCATGTCACCATTACAATCCCAGCTGTCCGTCGATTTATCGTATCTGGATGTGGCCTGAATGGCTTACAGAGTAACCTTTAAAAGGCTTCCTAACCTGCAGATTACTAATGTGGCCATCACACTCATTCCCTTCTGGGCTGCTTCTCACTCTGGCTGATTCTCTTTCAAGACACTAGGCTGCCCCCAAAATACTGAGGAGCTGTAACCCTGCTGGCCAATGGAAAAAAGCACACAGCCTGCAGATAGAGCAGAGGGGGCATAATTGTAGCTTTTATGAGACATGTGTCAGGAGAGACCTGGGCCTTAGTCGTGACTCTGTCAGCACAAAGGACACACCGATAGACCAACAGAGTGGAATACCACTATACTACTGACATCAGGGATAACAATTCTGACCTGTGAAGACTGATGGTGTATGTCATGTAATTAAGTCAAGGGTAAAGCAGGGTGAAAGACATTATTTTGTTTTGCTTCATTTTGTTTCATACTTTAAAATATGTTTAGAGTATAGTGCCGCTCATATTCATCGTGAAAATGTGCTGAAACACATATGATTTATGTTATCTTACAGGTCATTTTTCACGAGAGAGAGAGAGAGAGATGAAGAGTGAGCGATTTTTACAAGCATGATATATTGCGCAGGGCTTGGTCATTCATGACATAATGTGTTTCATATATTTCTTCCAGCACCATTAGTCTCTCCATATGGCCCTGTTTCTACCACCTGCCAGGAGCACTTAAGATCAAGATATTAGCACACTGCCGGTGCATAAGTCAGTATGACTCCAATATTCATTTATTCACACTGTTTGATTCTGTTCACACCATCCCAGGTGTGCACATCTGCACATAACAGTTGTGTGTGTGTCTGTGTCAGGGCTGGAATTTCGTCATTTTAGGGGCAAGGCCACTTGGGCCTTTGTGTTGTTAATTTTGTGAAGGGCATCAGGGCCACTGTGGCCTTCTGGCAGATATTTTTCAAGGGCAAAAGGCCAAATTGAGAGGGCACGAGGGCCATGGCCCTCTTGGCCCTCGTGAAATTCCTGCCCTGGTCTGTGTGTGTCAATACCTTGACAATATCCATACACCTTTCTTGTCAGTGTTTCGTGCTCAGTCACCCTCAATTCTGTAGTCCCTTTTGAACCCAAACTTATCACTATTAAATCTGTGCCTTCCCCCTATCTTAATGATGTCTCCTGCTCCACTATAATGCAAGAAAATCCAAAGAACAATACTACTCTGACTTAATTAGTACAAATGCCCGTAGACCTAAAGTACTGTTCAATATCATCCTGTTCCATTACTACTTGTAATGATATCTGTGAGCGTTTTTTTTTTCCTTTTTAACAATAAAATGAACCGATATGAGCCAGTATCAAATCAGTCCCTTCTCCTTTACCTTCCCAGCTCCTACAGTTCCAGCCAATGTCATGCTTACAGCTATCTGAAGTGTCCAGCACAGGGAGCCTACCTCACATCGACATGTTACCATCACAGATTTTTAAAGATGTTTTTCCTATTCTCTGTCCTCTTGTTCAGTCCATCATTAATAGCTGTCTTCTGAATGGTACTGTCCCTTCTAGCTTTAAACATGCCATAATACAGCCTCTTTTGAAGAAATGAATTCATTGAGTTTTAACAAGCAAGTAGGAAATGTGGTGAGAGATATTTTTTGTCATCTTAGAAATATTGCCAAATACAAGTCTATTTTAGCTCCAAAACAGACATTAGAGACTAGAGACAATAATACATACTTTTATTTAATCTCGTTTGGACTATGGCAATGCACTTTATGTAGGTTTAACCCATTTCACCTTCTCAAAATTACAGTTGGTCCAAAATGCTCCAGCTAGACTCTTAACTGCTACTAAAAAAAGACATCACATTACTCCTATACTAGTACAGCTTCACTGGTTATCTCTGAAGTACAGAGTTGATTTTAAAATGGTATTGTTTGTTTTTAAAGCTCTAAATGGACTGGCTCCTCTGTACATCTGTAAAGGGGACAGAGCTCTCTCTCTTGCTGCCCCTAAGCTCTGGAACAGTCACCCTTTGCATTCTCCCCTACCACTGATTGTTTTAAATCTTTTCTCCTCATTTTTATCTCAGTCTGAAGCTTTTATTTGATGTCAAGTCCACCTTTTTATTTATTTATTGTTATTGTCATTTTTTTCCTTGTCTTATCAGTATTTTAACATATTTATGGTTTCTGTTTTATGGTTTTGCTGTTTTGTTTTCATGTCTGTGTTGTAACACATTTTGGGGCAACTCGGTTGTTTTTTAAATGTGCTATAAAAATAAAATGACTTGACTTGACTTGACCACAGTACATTACAGCACTGAAAATCTTAAATCAATTTAGTTGGGCAGAAATTCAATGTCAGTAAAAACAAAATGACCAAAGCTGGTTCCACTGTCACACAACTTATAAGCACATAGCAAGTAGCCTGAAGATTGAAGCAGTATTCCTTAGCTACTTTTCTTGTTGAACATTGAAGCAAAGAATTAGTATTCTACATTCTGATAAGTCCAGGAAAGAATTTAGGTCATTTGGCTGTTAAAATAATTGTTTGATTAACAATTTGATTGATTGTCAGATTGTCATTGATTGACAAATAGATTTACAGATAGATTGTGCAGTAAAACAGTACAAATATTAATTTCAGGCGCATTTAACATGTTGCTATTCAACCTACCTTAATTCGTTCATCATTAGGTAAAGCTGTCACATCTCTACAGTATATTTGAAGTTCATAATGAACTTCAGGGTTTGAAATACAAGTGTAATACAATCAGAAACTGTGTCTACTTTATAGGTGTCAGATATCAGAAAGTTTATTTATGTTCTAAAGAACACACCACAATAGGAAAATCAGCCAAGTCATGATACAGTCAATGTAAGCGTAGCGTGAAGTTCTACCAGGAAGACGTAATGCGTGTCATCAATTAGCTGTCATCCAATCAGCACGTAACATCTGTCTTTTTATACGCCATCTTTCCTACCTGCTTTGCTGCTCACAGGTTATTCCGCCGTTCAACGCATTTTCCCTCGCGCCACATCAGACATCTCTGATTCCATGAGGATTTACTACCAGTTCGCCTCTTCCTGCTCGCATTTGCCCGTGCTGCTCCTAAAGGATTTTTTCTCCACTCGCTGATGGTCAACGCCAACATTTCCTATCAAACCCCAAGCCGCCCGGCTATTTTTGGATTTTCTCCCAAGTTCCAGTCTGTTCCGGTTTCAGGTCTCCCTTCCCCGCAGCCGTGCCAACTGTAGCACTACCTACCCTGCCCTTCACTTGTTTCAGTACCAAACCTTGGTTTCCTGTCATTTGATCTGACGATATCATTCCGTTGATCTAGATATGAATGACAGGTCGTACACCTTTTATGTTGTTTGCTGTACAGGTGTATTATGCATCCGTAGTTTGTACCTCCTTGATGGTACACGCAATTTTCTCCTCCTCAGTGGGTTTCTTAGGATAGTTAGCGCATTCATCGTGGTGCTCGTATGCTTTGGCAGTCTGATAAATGATGATAACTATGCTAAAATGCTGAGCAGCTAACAGTGTTTGCTAGCGATTAGCTCATGTTTTGTTAGCCGTCGTACTTGTCAGTGCTACTTTGCAGGTTTCGCTAAGGTTGTTAGCTACTATGCTACCATGCTTCTACTTGACGAGGTCTGCTTGTGTAGAGGGATACCAAATGTATTTTCAGCGTCTGGTTTCGAAGTTTTCTTCTCACATAACTGATTGATGCTTGGGATATGTACATTGACGGCCAAATTCGTTTGCAATGTCCTGTTATTGCAGGCTAACTCACATAGTTGCTAATATGCAACTTAGCTCCGGTTAGCTTCCTATCAGTCAAAATGGGAAAATCAGTCTAACACGGATTACTCGTTGACCGTATTTGTTTAAAGTAAGCTCGTACAAACATGTTAGAATGTGAAAGTTGTCATGTGGGTGAATTCCGTTGTAACCAGTAGCCTACTTAGGTGCCGTTTTCCAGGTTAGCTTCCTATAAATCATCTGACCATAGTCAAGTTCTATGGGGGCTAGTTTCTACCCGGTAGAAGTCCTGATGCTTTCGTTTGCTAGCTGGGAAAATGTGCTATCGACACACTAATATGAGTTCTAAATTCATCTGCAAAGAGACATGCTTACATAGATGGTGTGTCGTGGGTTTTATTGTTGTTGGTTAATCTGTTCAACCTTTACAAGCTGTAGCTGCTTCTACAGTTACCTATGATCCACGTAATTAGCCCAATCTGTTTGCCCCGAAGCTATCGTGCTTGACGTGACTGTTCCGTTGTGGAAGGATCAATTCAGTTAGTGGGATGGACCGATGTCGTTCTTTTCTTTCAAGGTCAAATGTACTTCCCCGTGTGCACAAGCACTGCTGCCAGTTCGGTAAGCTGATAGTTAAATGTTGGGAATGTTTTGTATTAAAGCTCTGCAATTTTCTTTGTATACTGATGGAAACCAATTTCTCCCCGCCAATTCAGTGTAGCATTTATTAAGCATTCTCATTCGCAGCTGCTTAATGTGGTGTTTATGGGGCTCTTGCAGTAATTTTCCCTTTCATTTTCCAACGCAATCTTTAGCCCTTATTGACTAGGTTGATGGGTTAATTATTGAGCATTTCAGTACATCACAACATTTCGCTCAGGTTCCATTCCGTATTTAGGTACTCATTCAATGACTCATGCATGCAGCGTTGTTAACTGACTGACTTATTTTATCTCTGCAGGCTATTTGTCCCAGGTGCGGTAGTTTGACAGTGGTTTGGCCATTATATCTTCATCTTAGTAATCTTAACAGTGGTGTAGCGTGTCCACTCTTGGCTGTCCAACCCTGAGTAGCTTTGTTGAAATGTTTATCTCTCCACCTGCCACCTTCCAACTGAAAAGTCACTGGTTACCGCTCAGCAAAAACCGCTCCTCATCAGGTCCGATGATCGTGTTGTTCAGTCATTCAAATGGCACTCCCCAGAATTCAAGGTAAGCTTCAATGTCTGGTGGTGGTCGTTTTCTTCACTTTTCATATCGTCACTGTTCATGGTGTTACCTGTGACATCTCTCAATATCTGTGTTCCTACTGGAGGAATCTGTCGTTGTTTGCTATGTGTAATGTATTGGTCAGCAAACTCAGCAAACATCGCTCTTCATTTGCATGAAGTTCAGCGGAGCTCAATTTTTCGCCCGCCTCTCTGTCTATACAAACCATTCGTTTCGTATTGGCGCTGCTGCTCCAGCAGCAGCAGAACGTGGTATACCTCCGAAGTCAATTCAAAGGCTGGGGATATGGTCGTCCTCAGCTTTTGAATGTTACATCAGGTCCGATGATCGTGTCGTTCAGTCATTCAAATGGCACTCCCCAGAATTCAGGGTAAGCTTCAACGTCTGGTGGTGGTCGTTTTTGTCACTTTTCATATTGTCACTGCTCATGGTGTTACCTGTGACATCTGTCAATGTCTGTGTGCCTACCGGAGGAATCCGTCATTGTTTGCTATGTGCAATGTCTTGTAAAAGAACTGTACTATGATGTCTGTGCCGAGACCTGAAGCATCCACCACGGGCTGTGTCTCATCTGTCATCTCTGCCACTACTGAAGGCGTCCGTCATCATCTGCGCCAACACTTGAGCATCTGTCACCGGCCTAGTGGTGGCATCCGTTACTGTTTGTTTTGTTGTATGAAATGACTTGTCATGGTATCCGTTATCGAGGGCTAACAATAGGAGGACTGTCACTGTTTGCTATGTGTCATGTATTGTAAAAGAATTGTACTGTACTATAATGGCTGTGCTGAGATCTGAAGCATCCGCCATGTCTGTGTCTCATCTGTCATCTCTGCCATTACCGAAGACATCCGTCCACTTCTGTGCCCATACTTGGGCATCCGTCACTGGTCTGGTGGAGGCTTCCATTATCGTCGTTTTGTGTACTGAAATGTATTATGTCATGTCTGCGCTGAACCTCAAGGCATCTGTTATTGAGCTGACTGTTGAGGCTTTCATTTCTGTTTAAGTGTAATGATATTAAAATGTATTGTTGTGTATGCGCCGAAACCTGAGGCATCCGTTTTCAGCCGATGGTGGAGGCATTCGGCAGTCATTTTCCTATATCAGATCCGATGATCGTGTAGTTCACGACGTTTAACTGGCACTCTCCAGAATTCAAGGTAAGCTTC
Source organism: Coilia nasus (assembly GCA_027475355.1). Classification (NCBI taxonomy): domain Eukaryota; kingdom Metazoa; phylum Chordata; class Actinopteri; order Clupeiformes; family Engraulidae; genus Coilia; species Coilia nasus. The sequence goes on from CM050221.1 coordinate 1,272,663, forward strand.
AACATCTGGTGGTGGTCATCTCGTCACTTTTCTTAGTTTCTGTCGAAGTGGTCACGGTTCATGGTGTTGTGGCATTTGCCATTGTCTATGTCAACAATAGAAGGACTGTCACTGTTTGCTATGTGTCATGTATTGTAAAAGAAATGTGCTGTATTATAATGGCTGTGTGGCCTTGTCTGTGTCTCATCTGTCTTCTCTGCCATTATCGAAGACATCCGTCATTATCTGGCCTTCCTAAGAAGACCATCAAACAGCTTCAACTGATCCAAAATGCAGCAGCAAGGGTTCTTACAAGAACAAAAAGATCTGACCACATTACTCCAGTTTTAATGTCCCTGCACTGGCTCCCAGTAAGTTATAGAATTGACTTTAAGGCATTGCTTCTTGTGTTTAAATCATTAAATGGGATGGGACCCAATTACCTATTTGATATGTTTCAGTTATACGCACCAACTAGGTCTCTGAGATCACTTCAGAAAAATTTGTTGGTAGAACCTGTTGTTGGAACAAAATGTGGGGAAGCAGCTTTCAGCTGCTACGCAGTAAAGCTCTGGAACCAACTTCCAGAAGACATTAAAAATGCTCCTACTGTTGGCAGTTTCAAATCTAGACTTAAGACCAAACTGTTTTCAGATGCTTTCTGTTAATGATTCCTACTAATTATGACCGCCGCTAGCGAAGCTAGCGAAAGCGGTCATTATAGAGTTGCCGCGAACTTTTTTCCCTTTTTTTTTTTTTTTTTTTTTTTTTTTCTTTTTTTTTCAGTGAATGTCCGTCAACGATTCCCGGGACACTGAAACTCGAGGGGACATGAATCTTTGTAGGCATGTAGCCCTGGAACATTTCGAGCGAATAGAAGCTTTTGGTCCCCCAGGGCCACCCCCCTGCTGTGCCATCGTACGTCAAACAGGGGGAGACCGGCAAAAGTTTTTGCTGAATAACTCAGTGGACGTTTCACCCAACAACATGAAATTTTTGTGATATGTCGGTGTTACAGAGACGTATCGACCCAGCCAATAAACGCTCACTTGAAGCATAGCGCCACCTAGTGATATGGGTAAATGCAAAAATTGGGATATTGAGTTGCCAATATCTTGGACCGAGAAGGTGGGAACTGCGCAAAATACGTCATGTACGATCACCACAAAGACCTCTATAACCACAGCACGTGCCATACAATTTGGTCAATAGGGGGCGCTGTAATTGTACAAAATGTCATTTTGCCTATTATCTAGAGAATGCTAATGTTTACAACAACTTTTTTTTATCGTGAAATCTATTGACCGTCACGCATTGAAAACACTGGTCGACGCCCACTTCCAACAAGAACAATTTCCGTGAAATTTTAACATTGCTAAAACGAATCTGAACGAACTCGTCATAGGCCGTTCATGTGAATCTCACCAAATTTGGTATATGTCATCTACAGACAATGCTGACAAAAAGTTATCAAAGGATTTATCTTGAGATAAACCGTTCCGAAGTTACACGTCAATGAACATTTAACACGTAGCTTAAAATTCTTCAAATGGCCGTATCTTGGCTTTTAATTGCTCAAATTTGGTCAAAGTTGACGTCATCTCTAAACATATTTCTTTTCATGTGTACTAAATTTTGTGACATTTCCTCATAGGGGGCGATGTTTATTGGTGAATATAGGTGTCAAAAAACAGTTTTTGTTAAATAACTCGTCAACAATTTTGCCCAAGACAACGATTTTGTATTAGTATGTCGGTGTTACAGAGACGTATCGACCCAGCCCATAAACTCTCACTTGAAGCATAGCGCCACCTAGTGATAAGGGTAAATGCAAAAATTGGGATTTTGAGTTGCCAATATCTTGGACCGAGAAGGTGGGAACTGCACAAAATACATCATGCACGATCACCACAAAGACCTCTAACACCACAGAACATGCCATAAAATTTGGTCCATAGGGGGCGCTGTAATTGTACAGAATCTCATTTTGCCAATTCCTTGCCTTCACAAATCACTCCTACACACTACACATTCAAAACCCACATCCATGCCCACTTCCAGGAAATAATTTCCACAGAAAGTGAGGAACACCTGAGTGAAGGGGAAGGCAATGTGATGGAGTGACCATCACTAGAGTTGTGGGTGTGCTCTGACCCGAAGGGGAAGTCAATGTGATGGAGTGAGCATCACTAAAGTTGTGGGTGTGCTCTGATTGCCACCCCAATGAGCCTATCTCTTTGGCGTTGCGGTCAGGGCCCCCGTTTAGTAACCCAGAGACCTGGGTTCGAGTCCCGGTGGGGTGCCCGGTGGGGTGACTTCTCCTCCCCTTCGCTACAACTGGTGTCAGAATTGGGATGGCTTGCTATGAGGTCATCGGGGGTCCACCCACTGTGTGAGAAGTATGGTGGGAGATGCGTGACAGACACCTGAGTGTATGTTGGCGTTGCGGTCAGAGCCCCCGTTTAGTACCCCGGAGACCAGGGTTCGAGTCCCGGTGGGGTGACTTCTCATACCACATATTGATTTTACTTGTTTGCTTTTACACTTGTTTTACCTTTTATGCTTCTACCACATATTGATTTTACTTGTATGCTTTTACACTTGTTTTACCTTTTATGCTTCTACAATTACTTTATCTTTTATGCCTTTATATATTGTCCTTTGGTTTTATTTTTCTGAAGCACATTGAATTGCCGTTGTGTATGAAATGCGCTATACAAATAAACTTGACTTGACTTGACATTATCTGCGCCCATTCTTGGGCATCCGTCATTGGTCTGGTGAAAGCCTCCTTTTCTGTTTTGTGTATTGAAATGTACTGTTATGTCATGTCTGTGTTGAACCTTGACGCATCAGTTATCGAGCTGTTCGTTGAGGCATTCGTTTCTGTTTAGGTGTAATTAATGTACTGTATTGTTATGTGTGCGCCGAAACCTGAGGCAGTCATTTTCAGCCGATGGTGGAAGCATCCGTATGTAAGCCGAACCCTGATGCAGTCATTTTCAGCGATGGGGGAGGCATTCGGCAGTCATTTTCCGCCTATGGCGGAGGCAGTCATTATGTAAGCCGAACCCTGAGGCAGTCGTTTTCAGCCGATGGGGAGGCATTCGTTTTTATTTCTAAGTGTGATGGAATGCAATGTAATGTTACGTGTGTGCCGAACTCTGAAGCATTTGTTTTCAAACCTATGCTGGAAGCATCAGTTACTGTTTTCTATGTATAATAACATGTAATGTGACGTATGTCAGCGCTGCAACTTGAGGCATCCGATTGTGGTGGCCTCCTCTTCTGTTTCAGTGTACTGAACTTCAATGTTCTGTAATGTTATGTTTGCGCCTATACCAAAGGTATTTGTCACAGGGCTTTTTCTTCTGCCTTTCTACCCTGTCTCATACTGTCACCTATGTCCAGGAATTTCAATTGCTTGCATGATTCGTTTTTCAGTGTTTTTCGCATAATGATGCTTATTTGCACATGGTGACAACTAAAGTGTTGGTGGGTATCTCTTCACAACTCGGTAGGTCTTACTTTTCTTTTTGGGGGGTAGAGTTTAATTGTTTTGTGTAAGTATCACTACAATATTTCTTTCTTTTTTGGGGGTATTACTATTATGCCCTGCCACTACTACAGTCAGCATCTATTCAGTTTTCATGTTTTATTGATTAGGACAAAGGACAGGACCTATGCCAAAGTTTTGTTGTGCCATATCATTTCATGTAATCAAATAAATTCTTATTATTCTGTTACCATATACTCAAAGTCTGTCTGGTTGAAATGTAAGCGTAGCGTGAAGTTCTACCAGGAAGACGTAATGCGTGTCATCAACTAGATGTACCGCATAGTGGTATGACCGCCGCAGTATATTGAAATGTGGGAACTGTTGGTGTGATGAGTGTGTGGTAGAGCAGTGTTGTGAGGTGAGAATTTCTGTGGAAATTATTTCCTGGAAGTGGGCATGGATGTGGGTTTTGAAAGTGTAGTGTGTAGGAGTGATTTGTGAAGGCAAGGAATCAGCAAAATGAGATTTTGTACAATTACAGCGCCCCCTATGGACCAAATTTTATGGCATGTTCTGTGGTGTTAGAGGTCTTTGTGGTGATCGTGCATGATGTATTTTGTGCAGTTCCCACCTTCTCGGTCCAAGATATTGGCAACTCAAAATCCCAATTTTTGCATTTACCCTTATCACTAGGTGGCGCAATGCTTCAAGTGAGAGTTTATGGGCTGGGTCCATACATCTCTGTAACACCGACATACTAACACAAAATCGTTGTCTTGGGCAAAATTGTTGACGAGTTATTTAACAAAAACTGTTTTTTGACACCTAGCTTCACCAATAAACATCGCCCCCTATGACAAAATGTCACAAAATTTAGTACACATGAAAAGAAAGCTGTTAAGAGATGGCATGTCAACTTTGACCAAATTTGAGCAATTAAAAGCCAAGATACGGCCATTTGAAGATTTTTAAGCTACGTGTTAAATGTTCATTGACGTGTAACTTCGGAACGGTTTATCTCAAGATAAATCCTTTGATAACTTTTTGTCAGCATTGTCTGTAGATGACATATACCAAATTTGGTGAGATTCACATGAACGGCCTATGACGAGTTCGTTCAGATTCGTTTTCGCAATATTAAAATTTCACGGAAATTGTTCTCGTTGGAAGTGGGCGTCGACCAGTGTTTTCAATGCGTGAGGGTCAACAGATTTCATGATAAAAAAAAAATTGTTGTAAAGCATGTAAGCATTGTCTAGACAATAGGCAAAATGACATTTTGTACAATTACAGCGCCCCCTATTGACCAAATTGTATGGCACATGCTGTGGTTATAGAGGTCTTTGTGCTGATCGTGCATGACGTATTTTGCGCAGTTCCCACCTTCTCGGTCCAAGATATTGGCAACTCAATATCCCAATTTTTGCATTTACCCATATCACTAGCTGGCGCTATGCTTCAAGTGAGCGTTTATTGGCTGGGTCGATACATCTCTGTAACACCGACATATCCCAAAAATGTTATGTTGTTGGGTGAAACGTTCACTGAGCTATTCAGCAAAAACTTTTGCCGGTCTCCCCCTCTTTGACGTACGCTGGTACAGCGGGGGGGTGTCCCCGGGGGACCAAAAGCTTCTAGTCGCTCGAAAAGTTCTAGGGCTACATGCCTACAAAGATTCATGTCCCCCCCGAGTTTCAGTGTCCCGGGAATCGTTGACGGGCATTCACTGAAAAAAAAGAAGAAAAAAAAGGGGGGGAAAATGGTCGCGGCAACTCTATAATGACCGCTTTCGCTAGCTTCGTCATAATTAGCTGTCGTCCAATCAGCACGTAACATCTGTCTTTTTATACGTCATCTTTCCTACCTGCTTTGCTTTGCTCACAGGTTATTCCGCTGTTCGCCCTCCTCCCTCCCCAGCATCCATCCAAGGGTCCTGTCCGTGTCCAGTGGGTCCTGACGATGATGTCTAATCCGCCATGCCTCTCGATCGATCCTGTGATGTCTCATCTACATCTGCCTCTTCACTGGCCTCCCGATGTCTCCTCTACCTCTGCATCTCCACTGATCGATCTTGGATTTCTTGGTCTCCTCCTTATCCTTCCAGATCCCTCCATTATACTCACTCAGGATTCCAGCTAAAGCCCCTCCATGAACAGTTCCATTCTCCGCCACATACATTTGGGTGACACTGCTTTGTTCCTGGATGTTGGATTTCCTGTCACCTGAGCGACAACCTGGACTCTATCAGCTCATTGAGCACTCAGCCTCAGGCAGTTAGGCTTTCCCCCTAGAGACGTGGTTCTGCCCAAGGTTTCTTCCTCATAAAGAATATTTAGGGAGTTTTTCCTTGCCCCGGTGCTCCGGGGGGACCCAGGGTTGTGCTCTTGAATCCTCAGTTTCCTCTTTTTGTACTATGTATCGTCACATTTAATGTTTATGTTCTGCATCTTATGCTTCTGAAAGTCTATTATCTACGTTATGACCACCACCAGTGGGTTCTTGTCCTTTTGTCGGGGGGTATTACTATTATGCCCTGCCACTACTACAGTCAGCATCTATTCAGTTTTCATGTTTTATTGATTAGGACAAAGGACAGGACCTATGCCAAAGTTTTGTTGTGCCATATCATTACATGTAATCAAATAAATTATTATTATTATGTTACCATATACTCAAAGTCTTTCTGGTTGAACTATGTATTCACTATCTGTCACTGTTAGGCCCAGTTTTTCAGCTTGTTTCAGCTACAAAACTATTGATCTAATCATACACATTGTGTATGTGCGGTGATGTGTCTTTATACAAGTGTATGTGTGTAAGGGTGCTCACTGGTAGGCACTCCTGGTCCAGTGCGTTCCGGGTTACAGCTAATGGCTACGTCCTCAGTGTGTGTACAGTCGTGTTTGTGCCACTCTCTCTTGGTGCAGTGGGTGAGGGCTGGCTCCTTCCCTAAGCAGCTCACGTCATCCAGCAGGATGGGTCCTGCAACCTCACCAAATCTCACTGAGGAAACACTCTCCCCTGACCTGGTCAAAAAACAATATTTTATTAGTAATATATGGCCCCAAATGTACCAATGACCAATATGCCAAGAAACGATCAACGCTCTCATTTTAACTGAATGGTCTTTACTTGATTAACATATGCTGAATTATACAATCATTTGTGACAAAAAAATGTCAGATAAAACATTTTACAATATTGAATGTCAAGCAGTGCTACATGTTATTCACTTGGGCTTTTTTATCTGTAAATATTATGCCTTCACAGTCGCACCATAACACATTCTTTATGTGCATACATGCACACGTGTGTGTGTGTGTGTGTGTCTGTGTGTGTTTGTGGAGGGTGAAACAGCATTTGTACCTGTAGCCTAGTTGCCTGCAGACCACCTGTGAGTTTGTGTCAGTCCAGCCGTCATCACAGACTGTGCCCCACTTGCCACCATAGTGCACCTCCAGCCTGCCCTCGAAGCCCCCCACACCACCCACCAGCCGCACTGAGCCATCTGAGAGTTAGGGCAGCAAAGCAAACAGTGAGTGCAAGAGAAGAGAGTGAGAGAGAGGGAGAGAAAGAGAGAGAGAGAGAGAGAAATGATCATGATCATAAATAATAGTGGGTGTACATTTCTACCATTAAGGGTTTGTTGTAATCCTGCATGTGAGAAGGTGATTCTCCCCCCTTCTACATGAGTAGCGTTTGCTCGCGGCGGGCGCCATTGTTGCCTGCACTAGTTGGAGAGCGAGCGAGAGAGAGAGAGACTCGCAGCTTACTCACACACACATGCACAATTGCACCGGGGTTTTTTTTGGACAGTGGGATGAGTTGGGATTTGTGTCTGTATGTTTGTGTGAACGGTGGCAAAAGCATTGGGAGTGGGGGACTGCTTTATTAACTGTGTGGGTGATGTTGGGGAAATGTTTGTGGTGTTTGGCTGACGCCATTGACAACGCGCTTCAGCGTTTACAGCGCGATTCTCCATCAGTCATAAACACACTCATACACACTTCTCCCTCCTGCCATAAACTGCATTTTCACCATCCCGGACATATAGTGAGGTACCAACTACTGTGTCTAACATTTACACCCTCCGTTAAATCCCTGCCTAGCCTCAAACACAAGTTCAAGATACAAATCTCCATACTCACCGGTCTGCTGTAGTTTCACTGCCCTTCGCGGAAGCGCGCCCGCTGTGGGAGCAGTGGTTTTACACTCTGCCTCGGGGCTGTGGTAGCGGGCATTGTGCATTGGGGGGGGGGGGAATGTGTGTGGTATTTTTTTAATATGAGTGTTTATTTCATTTTGGTGGTGGTTGTATGCTATCATGTTGGTGGTGGGTTATTAGGATTATGTTTGCAATATTTTTGATGGGCTATTGGTGTTGTAAATACTTTGTTCAAAGAATTTACCTATTTTGGTAGGGTCCAATTGGAGGGAACGGTAGCCCTATAAAGAGGGCCCTCATTCTGCCTTCGGGGAGCATGAGGGTAGGTGCACAGAGTTTGCTCTGAGACTTTGTTGCTAGTGCTTTGTTTGTCTGCTGTTTGCTACTTGCTATTGCTATTTGCTACTTGCTACTGCTATTGCTCACCAGTGCTAATAGCCTTTTTTTGTGCTGGGCATTTATCTAGTTTGCCCTGGTTATTTTGTTGCGTTTGCCAGTGCTGCTTGGTTTTAATAAATAACCAACTTTTTGGGACATTTTGCTGCCTGCCTGCCTTCCTTCATCCCTCAACTGTCCAGTTTCGCCTCACCTGTACCCGGGGTGACCGTTCGCCCTCTCACACTGCATTACACTCCAAGGTATCATCTTAATATGAACACATAGCTTAGAGTCCATACTGAAGAAAATAGAAAGCCTGTATCATCTCAGCAGGCCATTCAGATATAAAGACAACCAGTAACCAGCTGTTACTGATGGGCCTGCTGTAGAGTCACTGAGAGGAGGCCCGCAGCTTTTGTAACCATCCATCACCATCCTGTTCTCTGGCCACACACCAGGCAGACTGTGGGAACCTCACCTACCCCAGGAAGATCCCCACAGTAGGCTAACCCTTTACCTCCAATACTGCATGAGCAGGGTGACACAGGAAATACTATTTGTATTTACTCAAAATATGATGACACAATAATGTAGTGAAATTCAATTCATCAGTTCTGATACCTCCGCATGTTACCTGTGTGGAAGCTGCATGTATGTGTTTGAGCGCATGTGTGTGTGTGTGTGTGTGTGTGTGTGTGTGTGTGTGTATCACAACATGTATATCTGACCTGGGCCCAACTGGACCCAACTACTGAAGCAAAATTCCAACAAATATTTTGACATGATAGCCGGTTTCAGGGGTGCGTTCCCCACAAGCATCGTTGCTAACTTCCTTAGCAACTTCGATGGTTTGAACAATGGTCTTACTACACTGCTGTTTCCCAACACCATCGTCCAGACTTCAACGACGCAAGTGTTTCCCAACAACAAAGTCTGGTCAATCCATCAGAAGTAAAGTTGTGCAGTTGGAACGATTAGCATGGACCTGTCGTTAGACCATCGTGTTTGTTCACGTGACATCTTGCTCGTCAACTTTGCGTTACTACCACCATCTGCATGAATGATGTTACTCACAATTCACTCAATTGTCGGTGTGGCATTGCCAGATCAAGTAAAAAGAAGGTAGAAAACACACCCGATAACACACAAAAGGCGGTTGCAAAATGTGGTTGGATCAAAGTTACGTTACGTGCTGTCAATGACAGCTTTTGTAATACCGTGATGTATGAACACTGATTACTGACCCACAAGCACGGTTATTCCATTGTCCAATAGATCATTTCCACCTGTTACAAATTGATTACTATTCAGCAGGATTCGACCCCATATCTCACCGAAAAAGATAGCACATTTCCTTTGACAGACTGACAAGCTAACCACTCATCCACCACCGGGAGTGGTTATATTTATAGCTGTTGCTCCATGCAGTATAAATTAAAAACACAGACATATGATTCAAACTGACATTCAGTTGTTGCTTTTAATGACTAAGGCACATAGTTGTGTTGACGGAGATATCCCAGATTTTCTATAGCTGTCATACCAGCTTAAAGGAAATGAGACTATGTTTCTGTCCTTATGTAGTTCAATCGTTTCTGTCATCATCCGCAACGAATGCATCCGAATACTCTCCGAGCACTTCCGAAACATCTGGGTTTGAACCACGGAACCACGGAAGTCCAAACTAACATAGTCCAGACTTTGGTGGTTGGAGATTTTCGGGAAACAGTCGGACTTGGGGTGCTGGGTAGTTTGAACCTACATTGTACAACGGTGGTTTAATGCTAACATCCGTCGTTGTTTGGGAAACGCACCCCTGGTTAGGTTAGGTCACGTTACAAAGACACTGAACGTTTGACAATTAAAATCGTTTACTAATTACACAGGGTAGCCAACATGTCTGATTCAGAAGATTCAGAACAAAGGCAGGTTATCCACAAACGTGTTTTGCGTCAAACAGAGAAGGAGCATTTGTTAACCACCTACCTGTAAGAGGGGTACAGGACACACCTGCATCCTCGGTGTGGGCACAGTTGTGTTCGCCCCAGGCATTTTTGGGGCACTGCTCAATGGAGAGCTCATTCCCCGTGCACCGCATCTCATCCAGCACTACTGAGCCAGAGCCTGGTCCAAAATAAGCACCCACCCATGCACGCGCTATACCTCTTCATACAAGAATAAACACACCCACACACACATACACACACACACACACACACACACACACACAAAACAAAACAGCACCCAGTGTCATTGTGATTACACTGCACACCACAACACAGAGTGCACACAACAAAATTGACTCTGCATTTAACCCATCACACACGAGAGCAGGGAGCAGCCATAACAACGGCACCCGGGGAGCAGTGTGTGGGGACAGTACCACGCTCAGGATACCTCACTACTGGCAGTTGGTGGATCCTGCGGTCACAGGTCCATTACTGTACCCACCAGGCCACCACTGCCCCAAAACACACAACAACACACACATACAAACAAACACAAACACACACACACATTAAAGGCCACAAATATTCATATAAACATGAGTATGCAGACAATTCCCCAAATTCATCCATCCATTAATCAAGAAACATAGGGGTAATGATCAGAGGCTTTCTGGGATGGCTATGTGAGTGCAGCATGTATGTTACACTATGCTTTTATTACATTACACTTAGCTGACACTCTTATCCCGAGTGACTTAAAGATATTTACAGGGTTTCAGTTACAGTCCCTGGAGCAGTGTGGGGTTAGATGCCTTGCTCAAAGGCATCTCAACCATGGGTAGGATGGGATTCGAACCAGTAACGTTCCGATTGCAAGACCAACTCCCTAACCACTAGGCCACAGCTGCCACTTTTAAACAGCGATTAATGTTGATGTTTGCTGTTCATCAAAGTAAAACAAAATCAGATCCTTTATTACAGTTTTCCTCCATTGGTTTGGGTAATTTCTTGAAACTGAGATGACATTCTCAAGATAACATGGACAGATCCCCAAACGAACTTGCAATTTTTCACAACAGAATGGCATTTCTCATTGCTTTCACCAAATTTCAAATGCTTTGTACATGTCTCCAATGTCTAGTGCATCTTTGCAAATGGTTATGTACCTACAGTTAACACAATCGGCCCACATTTAGCACATTTTCCCAGTGTAATTGTTGTTCTCTTCAAAACATGTCAGCACAAGTCATCATATGCAAAATAGTTTGCTCAATTGTCAAAATTAGTTAAGGATATAATACAATACAGTATCATGACAGTCAGGTGAATAGGTGACAGGTGAAATCAGGTCTTGACTAACAAAGGTGATCACAGATGACCAATCCAACAGTTTGTTGAGTTACCTGACAGGTGTTGTGTATGATTTTGAATGCTACCATACATGTATACATAGAGCTTGGCCTGGTGCCAGCACCATTTGCAGTATGAACATAAAGATACCGCAGGTAAATCAACAAGGGCAACTTCCAGCTGGAGGAAGGGGAAGAGGAAAAGAATAAGGAGGAAGAAGAGGAGGAGGAGTGAGGATGCTTGGTGGTAGAGGAGTGGGTAGAGGAGGAGTGAGGGTGCATGGTGGTGGAATAGGGGGAAGAAGCCACCATTACCGACCACGTTATCAACTATCGCCTCACAATGGACGAGGCAGGGCGCCAAGTACAGCCTAATGTGCCACGCTCTACACACACACATTGCAAGCTTGGGCCTGTATAACACCCAGAAGCTTCTCCTTTTTTCTGGATTGTCTTTACAGATTTTACCAATAATTTTCACACGTGTCTCAAAACCATGTCTACTCTTTCAAAACTCTTAACACTTTTGCATAAACCATAGACTATGGGAGCCAAACACTGTTCTTTCACGTTGCTTTGACACAATTGCGTTCAATCACCAACCAAAATTCATTCGTACTTCTCTCACTTGATGTCCACAACCAACAAAATTATGTGCAACTACAGCTAATTTTTGCAGACATTTGGATATTTTTACCAAAATGGTTAACTTTAGGGTCAAACCTAAAACAAATTGAAAACAATGTTACAAAACACAATATTTTGCATTTTGTCATACAACTGAAATAATGTAGTTGAGACAATCATCGCTTCAAATTTTTAAGTTCAGACAATTTATTTTTTTAATTGTTACAGTATAGCTTTTTACCAGGTATACAAAGAGATTACATTTGCATATTTGTGGGCAACAAATTACCATGTAAAAAGTTGATATTGCTGTGTGTTCCATTACCAGTATGTACTGTAAGTCACGGCCTATCCAAAATGCAGCAGAACAATAGATCAGCATTTCAATAGATGGGGCCACAACCAACTTCTACAGACAACAACTATCTTTACATACATTTACATGGATTTCTTTTTGTAGTATAACATACTGTACTTTTAGGAACTCTAATTGATGCCGGTGATGGGATCTGAACTTTTCTGCTGTGGAACACAATGTAATATATGTAAGCACAGGGTGAAGGTAACACATGGTACGGTTCATCCTGGTGTGTTTCTGGAGTGATTTGTTTTCTTTTTCCATGATTGTGCATATTTGATTGATACAATTTATCTTCAGTTCTGAAATATACACTGCAGTTATAGAATTCTGGAAAATTACAAAATATAAAAAAACACTGAAACACACTTGGTTTTTGTGATTAGCTTCAATATTTTCAAGTATGGTACTTTACCCAGGTACAAAGAATCATCCATTTGTCCACTGTATAGGCCTATACACTTATTCATCTATTGTCAAAGGTGCATAAATACATAAAAAATGTCACTTAGATAGTTTGATAAAGTGTGTATTTACATTACATATCAGTAAAATGTGACAAACTGTAGGACAAAAGTTAGAGGTTATGTGATTTGTTACAAGTTGTTTGCGTTTTTTAGTGTATTGGACATTGACTGCCACTGTAGTCTTGCCGATGACAGCATGTGTTATAGTTATGGCAGCAGTAGTCATTTTGGGTGAAATATGAAGAGTTTTGGTAGCTGTAGTGCATTTGGCAGCAAATGTTAACTGGTGTGCTCAGATGCATGTTGGTGAAGCACATTGTGTTAAGAGTTTTGAAAAAGTAGACATGGTATTGAGACACACATGAAAATGATTGGTAAAAACTGTATATGGATTTAGTCCTAGAAAATGAGAGGGGTCTCAAAGGGCTCCACCTACTACAGTTTGTCATTGTGTGGGACAATGTGAATTTCCACCGTGGCCCATTCATCAGGGCATGGTTCACCACTCATTATAGGATGCGTCCTATCACCATATTCTTCGTTCCTCAGGGTGGGGGGCGACAGCAACAGCGGCTAGTGAAATTTTTGAAACTTTATTGTTTTTTTTCTGGTGGGTGTTTATATTTTGTATACACAGAATACTATATTCATTTTCCTTTTAGGTTCTCTAATATGTGTAACTTACTTGTATGTGTGAAATAAAATTACAAGTTACAATTTCCTCAGCAGAATGAGTGCAGTGTGTGTGGTGTCAAACTTTGGAGGCTGCTCTCATTTCCCAGTTTTATACATAATTGTATTCCTTTAGCTAGACCTCTGCCATAATGACAAAACGTCTAAGCATTTTGACTTCCAGGGCTTACACAGTGCCGAAGGAACAATGCATTTTGGGGGCACTGACTATTTATGTGAGAAAGAATTTTAGTTCTGAAACATGGGTAAACTTTTTTGGAAGGGATATGAGCATTTGCAGGTGATCCATGTAGTTGTGCTGAACCATCCACGTTATTTTGACAGAAGCACTAAATGAACAAAAAAGGGGCTGAAGCAATTGAGAAGGATCTTTGTCATTTTTATGGTACTGACTATTTATATGGGAAAGGGATTTCCTTTTGAAGCATGAATGAACAGTTTTGGGAGACATATGACATTTTGCTGGTTATCTTAAGTGTTGTACAGAACTGTAAGACTGTTTGGCCAAATGACCTTATAGTTATAGGAACGTCATCTCAGTTTCAAGAAATGACCCAAACCAATGGAGAAAAACTGTAACAGTAATCAACAGAGATATTGTGTTTGTGTGCATGTGTGTGCACTCTTTTTTCCTCTGTAAACTCACACTACCTGAAAAAAAGTAATTTTTGTGATATTTCTAGGTGGCCAATTTACACATTTATCTTTCGTGATTGAAACAGTACAAGTCCTTTCCCCATTTGTCCTGTCAAAAGTTTTACAAGTGGAGGAGAACAATACTCTTGATTCACACAAAGCACTCTCTCCATCTATCACTCTTTCACAGGACAACACTTCATTTCATGTCATCAGCACTGCCCAAGGAAAATGCCCTGCATATTTCAGGCTGCATTTTATGACCATGACACCCACGTCTTGCTCTTCCTTTCTCCATTCACAATTTCCTTTCCATCTCTCTTTATCTTCCGCTTCATTAAATAGACCATCTCAACAGGAGGGCCTCATACCATCCCCCCCCCCAGAGCTGGCTCAACATAACATGCATGCTGCACTGCCAACTTCAACACCAACAACATATAAATATCTTTGCGCGTGTGTGTGTGTGTGTGTGTTTGTGCACGTGTGTGCGTGGCTTACCCAAGGCCCAATTGTCTGCACACAACCTCAGCATCGCTGTCATCCCACTGATCATCACAGACCGTTCCCCACTGGCCACCATGGTACACCTCTACCCGGCCCTCAAACTGAGAGCTACCACCAGATAAACGCACTGGCACAAACCCAGAATCCTCTACACACAGACAGACAGACACATGCGCGCGCACACACACACACACACACACACACACACACACACACACAGAAGCATACATGCAAAGGTTTATGCAGATACATGCAAAGAATGCTTTCCAACAATGTTACTATTACAGTTTTTCTCCATTGGTTTGGCTCATTTCTTGAAACTGAGGTGACATTCTCAAAATAACATGGACAAGTCCCCAAACCAACTTTTTCAAAAACAGAATGGCATTTCTCATTGCTTTCATCAAATTTGAAATGCTTTGTACATGTCTCCAATGTCTAGTGCATCTTTGCAAATAGTTATGTACAAGTAGCACACAGTTAAAGGAGAACTTCGGTGTAAAATGAAAATCAGCATGTTAAAACATCATACCGAGTTGGTATGTGTACTGGGGAGCAAATTTGATTTAGCCTGTTGCATTCAGAGTTTAACTATTTTTTATCGTTTGTCCCAGAAGGCTAACAATGGAAGTGGTAGGTGCCCTCAGACGAAGCATGACGACTATGCTATTTTTAAACCATTAAAACAGCTTGAAGAAACTCCACACTCCATCGGTAGTACAACACAGGTCCTGACATTAAAAACGAGGCACTGAGAACTTTGTAAGTGTACACAACATTTATTAATAAAATAGTTTTGACAGGCAGTACCTTGCTGTAGTTTCTCGTCACCGCCATGATGAAAGTCCGCACAAGTCGATTGAGGAACACGAACCAGCAGGAAGAATAGGAGAAGAGGTAGTACAATTGACTTGTTTGCACTTTCATCATGGCGGCGACGAGAAACTACAGCAAGGTACTGCCTGTCAAACCTATTTTATTAATAAATGTTGTGTACACTTACAAAGTTCTCAGTGCCTCGTTTTTAATGTCAGGACCTGTGTTGTACTACCGATGGAGTGTGGAGTTTCTTCGAGCTGTTTTAATGGTTTAAAAATAGCGTAGTTGTCATGCTTCGTCTGAGGGCACCTACCACTTCCATTGTTAGCCTTCTGGGACAAACGATAAAAAATAGTTAAACTCTGAATGCAACAGGCTAAATCAACTTTGCTCCTCAGTACACATACCAACTCAGTATGATGTTTTAACATGCCAATTTTCATTTTACACCGAAGTTCTCCTTTAACACAATCGGCCCACATTTAGCACATTTTCCAAATAAATAGATCTTGCCAATCAATCCCAATTAGTTGGTTCTCAGTGTAATGGCTGTTCTCTTCAAAACATGTCAGCACAATTTCATTGTGTAAGTCATCATATGCAAAATAGTTTGCTCAATTGTCAAAATTAGTTAAGGATATAATACAATACAGTATACATTTTTTGGAACATGTCATAAATTCATGACAGTCAGGTGAATAGGTCACAGGTGAAATCAGGTCTTGACTAACAAAGGAGATTGCAGATGACCAATCCAACAGTTTGTTCAGTTACCTGACAGGTGACAGGTGTGTATGATTTGGAATCGGTGGTAGAGGAGGGGGAAGAGGAGGAGTGAGGGTGCGTGGTGGTGGAATAGGGGGAAGAGGCCAGATGAAATTCGGGCCACCATTACCGACCACGTTATCAAACATCGCTTCACAATGGCAGAGGCCGGGCACCGAGTGCAGCCTAATGTGCCACGCTCTACGCACGCATATTGCAAGCTTTGGCCCGTACAACACTCAGAAGTTTCTTTTTTTTCTGGATCGTCTTTACAGATTTTACCAATAATTTTCACGCGTGTCTCGATACCATGTCTACTTTTGCATAAAACATAGATTATGGTAGCCAAACACTGTTCTCTTTCACGTTGCTTTGACACAATTGTGTTCAATCACCACTTCAACCAAAATTCATTAGTACTGCTTTCAGTTGATGTTCACAACCAACAAAAGTATGTGCAACTACAGCTAACTTTTGCAGACATTTGGATACTCTTACCAAAACGGTTAACTTTAGGGTCAAACCTAAAACAAATCGAAAACAATGTTACAAAATACATTTTGCATTTTGTCATACAACTGAAATAATGTAGTTGAGACAATCATCTTTTAGCCAAATAATTATTACAGTAATAATTAGCGCTTTTATACTTACTTATCCGTTTCTATAGAATTTTGAATTGTTACAGTATAGCTTGTTACCAGGTATACAAAGAGATTACATTTGCATATTTGTGGGCAACAAATTACCATGTTAAAAGTTGATATTGCTGTCTGTTCCATTACCAGTATGTACTGTAAGTCATGGCCTATCCAAAATGCAGCAGAACCATAGATCAGCATTGCAATAGGTGGGGCCACAACCAACTTCTACAGACAACAACTGTCTTTACATACATTTACATGGATTTCCTTTTGTAGTATAACATACTGTACTTTTAGGAACTCTAAGTGATGCCGATAATGGGATCTGAACGATAATGGGATCTTTTCCTTTTAGGTTCTCTAATTTGTGAAATTTACTTGTATGTGTGAACAAAAATTTAAATTACAAGTTACAATTTCCTCAGCAGAATGAGTGCAGTGTGTGTGGTGTCAAACTTTGGAGGCTGCTATCGTTTCCCAGTTTTATACATAATTGTCAGTGTTTCCGCTTTGTACAAATGACTGCAGCGGGCCGCCGCACCTTAATTTTTACCGCCGCACCTTCAGGAATTCCCACTACCTTTTTTTTTTGTATTCCACTACCCATTTTACGTTGCTTGCCCAGTCTTTGCGTTTGGGCCGAAGCGGAGTTCCACCGGCCGATTTAGCAGTTACTTGATTGGTTTCCACTGGTCGCCGTGAGCTCTGATTGGACAACGTTCTGCCTGAAGCAGCATAGCCAAGCCAAACTGAGGTAAAATAAATCGCTACTACAGAGCTGTCACTTAAGATGCCAAATTAGGAAAGGTAAGTGTTGAAGATGTTGTGTTACCTTATATTTCCAGTGATTATGTTTCGTTTTGTCACATAAGTAGGCTACTTTATGTAAAACTTTATGTAAAACTTTTAGTAGGCAACGTTTAGGTTATGTTAGACAAGACGTCTCGTTTGGCCTCCCGGTCTTCAGTGGTAGATCACGCGCTCACACACTGAGGGGATAAATAGGTGTAACGGATGCCAGCTAGCAGAGCTCAGCGTAGAACATTAGTAAACCTCCGTAAAGGCCCTTCCACACCAAGGCGGAATTTCTGCGATTTTCGGAGCGAATTTCTGCATGGAAATTCGGTAATTAACAAACACACATGTTCTAATGAGGTTGTGCACACTAAAAGGCGAAATTCGCTGGGCGGAAAAGAATATCGGACCAGTCCGTTTTGAAGCGAAAATTCGCCAGCGGAAAAACGTGCCTGGCCAATGAAAATATGATTTAATTGTTCTACTATGACATGACAGAATGCAAAGCAAAGAGGGAAGAACCATCTCATCACTTGTCAGCCAGCACCCGGTTTTATATGATAAAAGTCGTGACAATGACCGTTTTTGCAGGGCGCACGTCTCTGCCTCCCCATCTCCGCCAGTTTGTGCTCTGGTCCGTCTATTTCAATGGTGCGTCATGCGCAGCTACAGGTGCAGGTGTGAACATGTTTTGGCGACAAGCTGATTCTTTCTGATCTAAAGACAGTCTAAAATCCATATTTGATTAATATTGCAAGTTCATCTGCAAATTAAGAATGTTAGGCTAACGTAGCAAGAAATAGACAGGCCTGAGCGCAAACTGGCGGGGAAAGGGAGGGAGAGACTTGCACCCTTTTTACCATCTGTGTCGTTACATGGAATTCAGACAGTCATGTCAACTAGGCTACAGTTTGGGAAAACTGGGCGAAATAGAACGCGGAATATAAAAATATGCATCGCAACTGTGCGGAATTTTCGTGCGGATTTTCGCATTCGCTTTTTTTTTTTCGAATTTCCGCACTGCAATCCGAATCCGCCTTGGTGTGGAAGGGCCTTTACATAGGCATATCCACATCCATATAGCTCTCTTAGATAGATTATAAATGTAAGGACGATTTTTACAGCTAATCACCAGAGCGCTAGTTTTCATTTGAGCTGGCTGATAGAGAGAGATCTAACGTCAACGATATCTTTTGATTGCAGATGAGCTTGCTTAAGTATTTCGCCCATAAAAGAAAGGAGAGAGATGAAGAAACTCGTCAGGGAAGATTCGTTCGTGCAAAATTAAAGTCATTCGAGCTAAGGATGGGCATTGCTTAATAATTAATATTAAAGTTGGCTATTCATATTGATAGCCTGTGGAAACTTCAGACCCTCTTCCTCGTGTTTTACTATCAAAGCCATGACGTTTGTATTAACTAGCCCACCTCAGTTTTACTATGAGATGTTCAAGCTCCTTCTTGTCCGAGTCTAACCGAGTCGACAGCTGGAATTGAGATGAACCGCCACCGTCATTTTACAAGGTTCCGGTGCGCGCTGTTCAAATGTTGTTGCAGGTGAATTGTTGGCTATTTATTTACGCTCCATTACAGTGATGACAGTAAAATTGGACATAGAGAATATGTGATGTCCATCCCTAATTCGAGTATGTATGATTAAACACAGTCCTCTCCCCAAACGTCAGTGTTTGCTCATCTGCCAAATGCCATATCAGATCAGAAATGGTCAAAACCACGTTCATTTCAAAATGTGCACGTAAATGTTTTGAAAATATGAATGTTTTATTAGAGTAGCAGTAATCAAGCAGGGGAGCAAAATAGGCTGGAACAAAGAGAATGTGAAGAGAGGGTAGACAGAGAGGAGAGCAGCCAAAAGAAGGGCAAACACAGGGCCACGGACCTCCTGTCAGCGAGTTCCCCCATGAGCAAGCCTTAAAATTGTTTTTTTTTTTTTAAAAACCCAGGAAAATTAAGTGCTCTGAGCAAGCCTGCAAACTTTGCCACTGATTTCCAATAAATGTGTACTTGTAGTAATCATGTGTTGTGAGATTTATGTTTAGGGGGGTGGGGGTAAGAGGTCGCTCTGGCATTGGTGAAGGGGGATGGGGATTTAGTCTTCCTGGCTGTTTTCTAAAGGTTATGGTTCTTCTTTCAAGACTAGGTTTATCCATTTATTCCCTTACAAAGGCTCACCATTTTAGAGTGTTGTGTCAAAAAAAAAAAAACCTCTCACAATGCTCCCGTATCCTCATACTAGGGTCGATACGTCGTATGTCTGAGCGCAGGTCTTGCCACCACACCTTCAGACATTTTCTAGGGGAAACACTGATTGTATTCCTTTAGCTAGACCTCTGCCATAATGACAAAACATCTAAGCATTTTGACTTGCAGTGCTTACACAATGCCAAAGGAACAATGCATTTTGGGGGCACTGACTATTTATGTGAGAAGGGAATTTAGTTTTGACGGATGGGTAAACTGTTTTGGAAGAGATATGAGCATTTGCAGGTGATCCATGTAGTTGTGCTGAATCATCCACGTTATTTTGACAGAAGCACTAAATGAACAAAAAAGAGGCCAAAGCAATTGAGAAGGATCTTTGCCATTTTTATGGTACTGACTATTTATATGGGAAAGGGATTTCCTTTTGAAGCATGAATGAACAGTTTTGGGAGACATATGACATTTTGCTGGTTATCTGAAGTGTTGTACAGAACTGTAAGACTGTTTGGCCAAATGACCTTATAGTTATAGGAATGTCATCTCAGTTTCAAGAAATGATCCAAACCAATGGAGAAAAACTGTAATTGCAGCTCCTTTTCATCTCCCAAAGTATTGGATGTGTATAACATGGATATGTATTACTACATGCTAAATAATTGGTGTGAAACGTACTATTGTCAAGCCAAAGGATAATACGAGGTTCAAATCAGTGAACAGAAACAACAGTACATGCACACTGTTACACAAAAAAGGACCTGGTTCAGGTGTGGTCAAGGGCATTCCTGTAAATTACTGTGACTACTCTGAGACAAGGCAAACTAGTAAAGGAGTTCAGTAAGGCCAATCAATAGTGCAGCTGAGCACTAAATGATCATACAAAAATTAAATGTAAAAACTGCAAATTTTGTTGTTAATGTTGTTGATGCTTTTTTATGTTTTTGTAGAAAAGATGTTATTATTATGTGTCATCATGGTTTAAGGATGTATGCACTATGTTTACTTCCTACCATCCTGTGGTTTGCAGGTGACTGCTGCAGCTTGTCTCTGGCTGCACTGTCCTCCATTCCACACAGTCTTTGGGCACTGGAGAAGGTCCCCCTCCTCTCCGGAACATTCTACAGTCTGCCAGTGCACCGTGGAGAAGCCCAGCCGCGAGAGAGCAGTCACTCGAGCACTCCCTTTAAAGCTACACAAAAGAAGGATTAAAAAAGAAAACATGAACAAGGGAAAGACTTGAGGTGAAAGTCATTGTTTCTCTTTTTGTCTCAGCAGAATAGTACAAGCATTTTTTGGATCTGGGCCCAAAACAACAAATCCAAACTACATCTTCTTCTGTGAACTCTAAATAACATAAAACCATCTACAGCAGAGCCCAAATTCTCTCAGCTACCCCAGTTATCCCACACAACACCCAGCACTGGTTATTCTTCATTGTTTATGCAAGCAATATTTCCTTAAAACAGACACACAGGACTACTGATCCCAACAATGTTTCCATCCAAATATTTTTCCCTTTCACTCCAAATGCAGATTGTATTTCTGTCTTACTTCTGTCTCACCCCTCTCTACCTGTATGTGCGTGTGTGTGTCTCTGTGTCTCTGTGTGTGTGTGTGTGTGTCTGTGTCTGTGTCTGTGTGTCTGTGTGTGTCTGCCTGTGTGTGTGCGTGCATGTGCGGACATGTGCACATATGTTATGTGTGCATGTGTGTCTGTGTGAAGGCTTTGATTTGATTTGCCCAGAGGACACAGATCTGTGATCTTTGACATGCACATACATCTATCTCCTGATGACAGTGTTTGGCCACAGAGGTCATTATTAAGCATGCTCCAATAGAGGTCTTTGAAAGGTCTGATGGATCATGTGACAGTCTGATAGCTATCACTTGGAGACAGCCTGAAATTATGCCATACCACACACACACACACACACACACACACACAGAAGGTGAATCAACTCATGGAAACGTGTGCTCTAAGGGCCCATTTCCACCGCCTTGTTCAGCGCGTAGCCGTGTTCAGCGCGTGGGCGTATACAATAGGTTTGTATAGGGACAGAATACGCTCAGAACGCGCTTGCGGTGGAAATGGTCTAATCTGTTAACGTGCATTCTAAACGAATACGGACAGAATACGGCCACGCGCTGAACATGCAGAGAGTGCGGTGGAAATGAGCCCTAAGGGTAGCTTTTCTCTCATACACTGCACACAAACACCCAAATATAGCTTTCATTTCTCATGCCTGCACACACTTGCCACTCTTACTCCTCATGCACATATGTTCGACTGCAGAGAAGTTAGAAATTAACCTTTGACATCAGAGCCAAATACCTCCAAGTAAAGGACATGTCTTCCCCCAACACACACACAAACACACACACACATACACACACACACACAGCTGTCACATTCTAACACACACAGGGGCATGACATTATTGGACTCACAAAAGTTGTTTTGTGAAATGAGTCGGAATGCATGAGTAACATGTGGCCCCAGGAATTCACATCCCAGATCAGAGATGTACAGAGGTGTACAAACACACACACACACACACACGGACATACAAAACCATACAATATACACACATACACACCTGTTCACATACATACATGCACAAACACAACTGGCATAGACACATACTGTCTGATCTTTCAAGTAAACAACCAGGCCCTCTGTTTGGCTAAGAGAGTCCACATCTCATGATGCTGATTCTAGTGAAGACTCTTCTTTATTTGTTTGTTAAGAGAACAATATGCAAATCGACAAATATGTTCACATGTTTAACGACACTCATTTCCGGTGTGTGTGTGCGTGTGCGTGTGTGTGTGTGTGTGTTTAAAAGTGTGTAGAAGTCCCTACCCCTGGCCCAGCTGTCTGCAGACCACTGCTGCATCCCGATCATCCCAGCTGTTGCTGCAGATGGAACCCCACACTCCATTCAGATACACCTCCACTGCACCCTCCAGACGTGACCGGCCACCCTGCAGACGCACAGAGCCTGCAAAACACACACACATATAGGGCAGTCTCCACATAAGATGCATTAATAATTTGCATTGTTTCAGCTTTCACTCTGCAAATCCTACTAGCAGCATGACGAATGCTCCTAATACTGAAAGATCAGATAATGAACCATCACTGCTTTTATTTCCTGTCTTCAACACCAAGGTTCATACACACTTACATACACACAGTTATTATGTCATGTACACAATCAACATTTCTCTGTCTTTCCCCACTTATGTCAGTTAAAGGTAAATTTACCAAAATGTATCGTCATTCAGCATTTCTGCCCAGTATGTATAGTTTGTACTTTTAGTCTCCCCATCAAAATAATGTTGTGAATTTTACTTCGAAGAAATTAATATCATTGAGCAGAATTAGAGTTTTTCTCCATTGGTTTGGATCATTTCTTGAAACTGAGATGACATGCTCAAAACAGCATACTTCCATCTAAGAAATATTGCAAAAGTTCGTCCCTTCTTGACCCAGCCAGACGCTGAAAAACTTGTTCACACATTTATTACAAGTAGATTAGACTACTGCAATGCCTTGTTCACAGGCCTCCCAAAAAAATCAATTGAAAAATTACAGCTTATTCGAAACTCGGCTGCAAGATTACTAACAAAAACAAGAAAGATGGAGCACTCCTGTACTGGTTGAACTACACTGGCTACCTGTATCTTATAGAATTGACTTCAAAGTACTACTACTGGTATTTAAAGCTGTAAATGGCCTTGCCCCATGCTATATTACTGACGCATTATCCTCTTATACCCCTGCACGAGCCCTTAGATCCGCTGATGCCGGTCTCCTGAGGATTCCAGACGCACCATCCAAAAGGATCGGGGAATTGGCCTTCTCATACTACACCCCAAAGAGATGGAATGCACTACCACAGCACATCAGAGAAGCAGAATCCATCGACATCTTCAAGCGACAACTAAAGACCTACCTATTCAACCATGCCTATACCTAACTACTCAGACCAAAGTCCCTTCAGCCAGACTCCCCCGCCCAGACCAAAGTCCCTTCAGCCAGACTCCCCCGCCCAGACCAAAGGCCCTTCAAACAGTCACAGACTTCCCGTTACCAGCCCCAGCAGATGGGCTCCCCTGGGAGACGTGGTTCTGCCTGAGGCCTGAGTTTTACTCACTGATTCCTGAGGTTTCTTCCTGAATTCACACAAATCAAACAAACAGGGAGTTTTTCCTCACCCCTGTTGCTCCCTGGGGACACTAACAACCGACTGCACCTAAATGAACTTTCCTCGTCTAGTGCCTCTGGTCTGCAAAGACTGCCGACCTATGTTCACATAAGAGGCCGCATTAACAGGGCATTGCATAGTTCTAGCGCCACTGGACTACAAAGATTGCTGACTAGGGCCTACAAGGACTGCCTACCTGTGTTCACGCAAGAGTCAGTTTGCTACTGTATTCATCTGCTCCGCACTTTGAGCTGCATCTTGCATGTATGAACTGTGCTATACAAGTAAAGTTTATTATTATTATTATTATTATTATTCCTATAACTATAAGGTCATTTGGCCAAACAGTCTTACAGTTCTACACAACACTTCAGATAACCAGCAAAATGTCATATGTCTCCCAAAACTGTTCATTCATGCTTCAAAATGAAATCCCTTTCCCATATAAATAGTCAGTACCATAAAAATGGCAAAGATCCTTCTCAACTGCTTTTGCTCATTTTCGTTCATTTAGTGCTTCTGTCAAAATAACCTGGATGGTTCAGCACAACTACATGGATCATCTGCAAATGCTCATATCTCTCCCAAAATAGTTTACCCATCCGTCAAAACTAAATTCCCTTCTCACATAAATAATCAGTGCCCCCAGAATGCATTGTTCCTTCGGCATTGTGTAAGTAAGCACTGCAAGTCAAAATGCTCAGACGTTTTATCATTATGGCAGAAGTCTAGCTAAAGGAATACAATTATGTATAAAACTGGGAGAATAGGGTTTTACACTGAGAGCAGACTCCAAAGTTTGACACCACACACACTGCACTCATTCTGCTTAGGAAATTGTAACTATTTTTATTCACACATAAAGTAAATTTCACACATTAGAAAACCTAAAAGGAAAATGTATATAGTATTATGTGTATACAAAATATAAACACCCACCAAAAAATAAGCAATAAAGTTTCAAAAATGAAACAACTTTCACTAGACGCTGTTGCTGTCGCCCCCCACCCTCTCCTGGTCACCATTCTCATCCTACTCGCCATTCATCCGCTGCTCTCTGTTGGGCCACAGATTTTCATCCACGTCGCATCTGATGTTTTCCCTTGCGATGCAGCATTGGAAGAAGCGGCGTGAATGTCTGAGCCATCCCCTACACAGATCACCAGCATCCATTGCATTGAGCAGGAACCCCTCTGATCTTAAGCGTGGTGTTCGTAAACTCTCCACCTCCAAGCACAGAAAAACTATTTGGATAGGCCGTGACTTACAGTACATACTGGTAATGAAACACACAGCAATCTCAACTTTTTACATGGTAATTTGTTGCCCACAAATATGCAAATGTAATCTCTTTGTATACCTGGTAACAAGCTATACTGTAACAATTCAAAATTCTGTAGAAACGGATAAGTAAGTATAAAAGTGCTAAATATTACTGTAGTAATTATTGGCTAAAAGATGATTGTCTCAACTACATTATTTCAGTTCTATGACAAAATGGAAAATGTTGTGTTTTGTAACATTGGGCCCTATCATGCCGCAGCGCACTGTGCATTCGCGACGTGCGCATGGTGTCATTACTATTCTGTGCCAGCGCACCGTTCATTTTTCAGGCAAAAAATCACGTTGTCTAGAATAGCAGATGACACTGCGCCATCACGGGTGTGTCAGCGAAAAAAAAGAGGTGTGGTTTGGCGCAAAGTGTGCCAGATAAGGACGCAAAAATTAAATCCGCCAGTGACCCACAAAACCCTGGTCTGTCGTCAGTTGCGCATTGCTGAAAAGCTATTTTATGGGCGCACAACGGTTTGGGATATAACGAGAGGGATCCCCCTCTTGATGAGTCGCTGTTAGGGGACGATAGCTATCCACTAAAGGCATGGTTATTACAGTTTTTCTCCATTGGTTTAGGTCATTTCTTGAAACTGAGATGACATTCCTATAACTATAAGGTCATTTGTCCAAACAGTCTTACAATTCTGCGCAACACTTCAGGTAACCAGCAAAATGTCATATGTCTCCCAAAACTGTTCATTCATGCTTCAAAATTAAATCGTTTTCCCATATAAATAGTCAGTACCATAAAAATGGCAAAGATCCTTCTCAATTGCTTCGGCCCCTTTTTTGTTCATTTAGTGCTTCTGTCAAAATAACCTGGATGGTTCAGCACAACTACATAGATCACCTGCAAATGCTCATATCTCTTCCAAAACAGTTTACCCATGTGTCAGAACTAAAGTCCCTTCTCACATAAATAGTCAGTGCCCCCAAAATGCATTGTTCCTTCGGCACTGTGTAAGCCCTGGAAGTCAAAATGCTTAGACGTTTTGTCATTATGGCAGAGGTCTAGCTAAAGGAATACAATTATGTATAAAACTGGGAAATGAGACCAGCCTCCAAAGTTTGACACCACACACACTGCACTCATTCTGCTGAGGAAATTGTAACTTGTAATTTAATTTTTTATTCACACATACAAGTAAATTTCACACATTAGAGAACCTAAAAGGAAAATGAATATAGTATTCTGTGTATACAAAATATAAACACCCACCAAAAAATAACAAATTAAGTTTCAAAAATGTCACTACCCACTGTAGTGGAGAAAAACTCCTCAATTGAATTGAGGAACGAAGAATATGGTGATAGTAACACATTACGCATCCTTTAATGAGTGGTGAACCATGCCCTGATGAGTGGGCCATGGTGGAAGTTCACATTGTCCCACACAATGACAAACTATAGTAGGTGGGGCCCTTTGAGACCCCTCTCATTTTCTAGGACTAAATCCATATACAGTTTTTACCAATCATTTTCACGCGGGTCTCAATACCATGTCTACTTTTTCAAAACTCCTAACACTTTTGCATAAACTATAGACTATGGGAGCCAAACACTGTTCTCTTTCACGTTGCTTCGACACAATTGCATTCAGTCACCACTTCAACCAAAATTCATTAGTACTTCTCTCAGTTGATGTTCACAACCAACAAAATTATGTGCAACTACAACTAATTTTGCAGACATTTGGATACTCTTATCAAAACGGTTAACTTTAGGGTCAAACCTAAAACCTCGGCAAAAACCGAAAACAATGATACCAAACACAACATTTTGCATTTTGTCACACAACTGAAATAATGTAGATGAGACAATCATCTTTTAGCCTTTTATATTTACTTATCCGTTTCTTTATGGTATTTTGAATTGTTACAGTATAGCTTGTTACCAGGTATACAAAGAGATTACATTTGCATATATGTGGGCAACAAATTACCATGTAAAAAGTTGATATTGCTGTGTGTTCTATTACCACTATGTATTGTTATTGGTTATTGGTAAAATCTGTAAAGGTGATCCAGAAAAAAGCTTCTGGGTGTTGTACAGGCCCAAGCTTGCAATGTGCGTGTATAGAGCGTGGCACATTAGGCTGCACTTGGCGCCCTGCTTCTGCCATTGTGAGGCGATGGTTCATAACGTGGTGGGTAATGGTGGCCCAAATTTCATCTGGCCTCTTCCCCCTATTCCACCACCACGCACCCTCACTCCTCCTTTTCGCCCTCCTCTACCACCGATTCAAAATCATACACACCTGTGAGGTAACTCAACAAACTGTTGGATCTGTGATCCCCTTCGTTAGTCAAGACCTGATTTCACCTGTCACCTATTCACCTGACTGTCATGAATTTATGACATGTTCCAAAAAATGTATACTGTATTGTATTATATCCTTAACTAATTTTGACAATTGAGCAAACTATTTTGCATATGGTGACTTATACAATGAAATTGTGCTGACATGTTTTGAAGAGAACAACCATTACACTGAGAACCAACTAATTTGGATTGATTGGTAAGATCTATTTATTTGGAAAATGTACTAAATGTGGGCTGATTGTGTTAACTGTAGGTTACTTGTACATAACCATTTGCAAAGGTGCACTAGACATTGGAGACATGTACAAATCATTCGAAATTTGATGAAAGCAATGAGAAATGCCATTCTGTTGTGAAAAATTGCAAGTTGGTTTGGGGATTTGTCCGTGTTGTTTTGAGAATGTCATCTCAGTTTCAAGAAATGAGCCAAACCAATGGAGAAAAACTGTAACACATACATCATGCCAACAACAGGGCTTAAAACGTCTTCAAGATCCAAAAAGATGTCCAATTGCATACGGCTACGAATCTGATTATTTACTAAGTGCAACGACATAAACACTGATACATATTTTGCAATAATGCACATTTATTGAGCAATCCGTTTAGGAATTGGAAAATTAGCTGTAGTTGCACATATTTTTGTTGGTTGTGAACATCAACTGAGAGAA
This sequence comes from Coilia nasus, assembly GCA_027475355.1. Lineage (NCBI taxonomy): Eukaryota > Metazoa > Chordata > Actinopteri > Clupeiformes > Engraulidae > Coilia > Coilia nasus. The sequence continues at coordinate 1,301,051 of CM050221.1, forward strand.
GTACGAATGAATTTTGATTGAAGTGGTGATTGAACGCAATTGTGTCAAAGCAACGTGAAAGAACAGTGTTTGGCTCCCATAGTCTATGGTTTATGCAAAAGTGTTAAGAGTTTTGGAAAAGTATTACATTATTATTACATTACACTTAGCTGACGCTCTTATCCAGAGCGACTTACAGATATTTACAGGGTTTCAGTTACAGTCCCTGGAGCAGTGTGGGGTTAGGTGCCTTGCTCAAGGGCATCTCAACCATGGGTAGGGCAGGATTCGAACCAGCACCCTTCTGATTGCAAGTCCAACTCCCTAACCACTAGGCCACAGTTGCCCACAGTTGCCCTGTTATACAGGCTCAAGTTTGCAATGTGTGTGTGTAGAGCGTGGCACATTAGGCTGCACTTGGCACACTGCCTCTGGCATTGTGAGGCGATAGTTGATAACGTGATCAGTAATGGTGGCCTCTTCCCCCTATTTCACCACCATGCACCCTCACTCCTCCTCTACCCCCTCCTCTACCACCAAGCATCCTCACTCCTCCTCCTCTTCCTCTTCTTCCTCCTTCTTTTCCTCTTCCCCTTCCTCCAGCTGGAAGTTGCCCTTGTTGATTTACATGTGGTATCTCTATGTTCATACTGCAAATGGTGCTGGCACCAGCCCAAGCTCTATGTATACATGTATGGTAGCATTCAAAATCATACACAACACCTGTCATGTAACTCAACAAACTGTTGGTCATCTGTGATCTCCTTCGTTAGTCAAGACCTGATTTCACCTGTCACCTATTTACCTGACTGTCATGATACTGTATTGTATTATATCCTTAACTAATTTTGACAACTGAGCAAACTATTTTGCATATGATGACTTATACAATGAAATTGTGCTGACATGTTTTGAAGAGAACAACCATTACACTGAGAACCAACTAATTGGGTTTGATTGGCAAGATCTATTTATTTGGAAAATGTGCTAAATGTGGGCTAATTGTGTTAACTGTAGGCTACTTGTACATAACCATTTGCAAAGATGCACTAGACATTGGAGACATGTACAAAGCATTTGAAATTTGATGAAAGCAATGAGAAATGCCATTCTGTTGTGAAAAATTGGAAGTTGGTTTGTGGATTTGTCCATGCTATTTTGAGAATGTCATCTCAGTTTCAAGAAATGACCCAAACCAATGAAGAAAAACTATAAGACACATGTCCACTTTTGTAGTTTCACTCAACAATTATCAACACTATCAACTCAGAAAAACCAATGCAATGCAACTAAAATTATTCAGCGTCCTTGACATTCAGAAAGCAACACTATTTTGATATGGCCAAGCCAATAAAGCTGATTTGAATTTCAATATTAGAGGGAGAGGGTGGGAGAGAAAGAGAAAAAAATCATATGAATGAAGAGATTGTTTGAGATTTATGTCCCCTTAATTTATTGTGTGTGTGTGTGTGTATGTGTGTGTGTGTGTGTGTGTGTGTGTGTGTGTGTGTGTGTGTGTGTGTGTACAAAACATATTACGAGGGCCCTGCGAGAAAATAATATGGGTAAAAAACACTTCTATTGCAGCATACAATACTATATAAATGATGTACTAGCAGTTAAACAATTTTTCTTCCTTTCCATTGTTCTTTTTTTCACCCTTATACATCTGAACTTTACACTTTCTAGGTCCTGTCAACATAAAAATGCATAGATTTGTAACAACTGATGCGTTTTATATGTAGCACTCATTAGTTTTATAGATCTGCAAGTATTTCATGGCACATAATTAAACTCGTGAGAGGGAAAAAATAATTAGTCACAACATAATGAAATAAAAACTGCCCCATTAAGCAGTGAAACAAATACTGCTATCAAAATGACGATTTCCCACAAGCAAAACAAAACGCAAAAAATCTGCATTCAAAACAACGATTCCCCACAAATGGAAACAGCTGCTTATAATAGGGGAGACCGGGGTTGGTTGTCACATTTTTTGCTTTCATTTGAATCCCTCAAAAACGGTGTTATGAATAGATTCGCTTTCACTGTATAATGTAAGCTTAAAGTGTCAGGTAGGACTGGAGGGTCGTAAATCGCCTTAAATTCATTGTGTTCAAAAGATATGGGCTAAATAGACATTGACAGCTTGTGACAACCAACCCCATCGCGGGGTTGGTTGTCACACACTATGGGGTTGGTTGTCACAATGTTATTTCAATGGGAGGGCGGGGAAATGATAACAGAGAAATATTTTTGAAAATTATGCAAAAAAGTGAAGTGAAATTTAATCAGAATATAAGTATAACACACGTGCACTGGGAAATTGACTTTGGAAACATTGAAATAAAACATAGACTTGCTGAATACATACTATTTTATAACATATTATTTAAATATACATATTATGCACCAAAAGACAGATTAGATCAATTACATAAGTAGGCCTATTGTTACTATTTACATTTGTGTGTGTGTTTGTGTGTGTGTGTGTGTGTGTGTGTGTGTGTGTGTGTGTGTGTGTGTGTGTGTGTGTGTGTGTGTCAGAGAGTGAATACATATATGGCCATATATTACATTTTTGTATGGGAGACAATGTGACAACCAACCCCAAACAGAGTGTGACAACCATCCCCAACTGACCTAGTAGTGACACTAGCAGCCACAAGTTGTAGCATAAACTAAGAAAAAACATATTGAAAATATAGCTCTGTCTTTTTACTTTTTAATGGTAATAGTTTTTTCTAAAGTCAACCCAAAACTAGAAAAGAAAACTTAAAGTCCTAAAAATTTACATTTTCACGTTTTTAACATCTCACCTCAAAACTTTGTGTTAAACACTTGAACTGTCAATGTAGATGACCCCTAACAATAATTCGGAACATTTCTATGTCAGCGGCGTTGATCAGGGCCCTTTAGTGGCTGGGATATGATGAGTGTGACAACCAACCCGTGTGACATCTAACCCCGGTCTCCCCTATAATATAATATAATATAATATAATATAATATAATATAATATAATATAATATAATATAATATAATAGGCCTACTGTAGAATTCAAGGCAGATTACATAAATTACGGGATACCTTTATCCCAAACATGTAACTATGGTTTCTTTGAGTTGGTTTTGACTACGTCTCCTTACATGTAGCCTACTAGTTGATCACGCTAAAAATACCCAGTCTCGTCAGCAAACGTCTGCTGGAAATCATACGGGCCGTTCCTGTTATCTCAAGCGTGTGGGTGCCAATGGGGTGGAGGGATTCCAAACTGAAGCTGAGGTCATAATTCTCCTTTCTCTCCAACTGAATTTATGTAAACAATACACAGCGCAACAATGCTATGTGAAACCACTCTACCTGATACCGTATCAGCTAATCTACCTGATAACCACACATACCGGTCTTATTTCTTGCAAGGGCCATTCCATTTTACCTCAGTCAGTGGAGTACAATATTCGGGCCTAAAGGTATACTCATGTTTTACGCCTGAATCACATTCATGCAAGTTTGTCTGTTGCTATGAAGAGGAACGGACAAACTTCGGGCATAGGTTAATTATGCATTCCTGCCCCAGAATTACCCCAGTAAACTAAGGCAGATGTGTCTGAACTTGTCATGTGTTGGATGCAGCAGCAGGAGTGTGTGGCACTGTGAGGGCGTAGTGTCTGCGTGTATGAACACTATAAGCTTTGGTTTTCCTGCATTATGGATTGTTTTAACTTTTACTTAATCACACACCTTCTATCTTACCTTGCTTACAGTCACAGTAACCCCAATCTATTCTTCCTCTGTCGTTTCTGAAGAAGCACCACGGTCGAATTCTTCCGTCGGGATTACGGCACAAATTGTGGTCTCCAAGACCTTTGTCCGGATACCGACTGGTAACTCCGGGCACTTCGGTCCAGTTCATACATCTTCCCCCAGACTCAGTAATACCAACCGAGCCTTGATAGTATCCAGCCAGTCCTCTGCTGTGAATGCAGTCATTGAACGGCTGAATAAACGAGGAAGCGTCAGTGCCCAGAGATTCCGGAACGAACAGAGCAAACAGCAGACAGACAGCTTTGACAAACCGAGGACTCATGTTCGCCAACTTCATCCAGTGGCCATCCCTTGCCGATGCCAGTCAGAGCACTCAGAAGCCGAATCCGGCGACTTGCCTCATGTTCGTAAATCAACTGTATTGGAGCGCGAACAGATGTGTTGTCCGCTTGGCGGCACAGCAGATCAATGAAAAGAGCCCCCGGTCAGCCCCTGATTATACGCCCCATGCAAGCTGATAATGTCCCCCTGAGCTCTGAAGTTCTAACAAGCGATGCTAATGCGTGGGTGTACGTGTTGGGGTGTGTTCCTCTGTTTTAAAATGCTTGTGATAGGCACCAACCTAATTTGGTTAATCTCATGGCACATTCCTTCATTCTGGTATTTTGTTTTGTTTTGTAACGAAATGCTCTGATCAAAGAAGTTACGTTTTTTTGTGTGAGTAGTCGAGTAGAAATAGCACTTTATAAGGTGTCACGCAGTTGCGTTCCTGTCTGTGTAGATTGGAATGTTATATATTACCTTTATTTCCAACCTGCTTGTTGATTTTTTGTTTGGCTTAATGTACAATCGGATTCCCTCATACCATGACATCAGTGTAAATTGGTTTTGTGTGTAGACAGACAGACAGACAGACAGACAGACAGACAGATAGATAGATAGATAGATAGATAGATAGATAGATAGATAGATAGATAGATAGATAGATAGATAGATAGATAGATAGATAGACAGACATGCAACCCCTGGACGTATTATGCTATGAAAACGTATTCTCCAATTTACCACAATTTCATTTTAGCAGGTCCCTACGTACAGCATCTGCGTTCTTTAAATGCAATACTGCCACCTACCGTAGGCTACGTGTTTTACTTTTGACCTCGCTCAGCTACACTTCCACAGAGCAGCACTAGCTGAAGGTTAGAGGGTCAGAGAGTCCTCACTGTAGGTGAGGGGTAACACTCCAGCCGCTGGCAAATCGGGCTGTGGGGTGGTCAGAAGCCACTGTGATACTGTAATACACCTTGCTACTAAGCAACCCAACTGTGCAATCATCCCAGTCCCAGTCTACCATTTACTGTCATATGCAATCTCAAAGACTTGCAAATGTCCCTGTTTGTTGCACTCAGTCTGCCAACGGCCAGAGGCAGTGCCTTAGGCAGGGGAATCATGCTCATCTGCACAGCTCTAATGAAGGTCACCTTGGTGTCTCTGATGTTCCCACCATTATAAAACAATTACCCAGTTTGTTTCTCCTTTCATATATTCTGGATCACATATTACACTATAACGCATTAGATGTAAAATGTGAGAGGGAATTTAACAGACTGCACCTGGTGGGTTGTGCCCTTGATGTCAGTACCTCCCTTTGACATAGATATTTACACAAGTGCCATGAAATGTGTCATTATGACCATCATCTTCATCTGAATTAACTTATCATGATGAACTTACAAAGTAGAAATAATAGTATAACATTTTTAGGCCATGCACACACACACACATACACACACACAGAAGGCAAAAGTAAGAGACAAATATTAAAACCAGTATGACTTTATTTCCCCTGACGGGGTTAAGAATAATAATTATAAAAGCAGAACACAGATAACCTCTCTAACCTCCTCAGACCACAGACTGGATCTTATCCACTCGTCTCTCATCCTCCGAGTAGCGACGGAACTGTTCCCCCAGCAACGGCTCCAGGCCTTCAGAGTTGTAGGAGCGTGCCCGCACCACAGAGGCAATGACTACAGCTACCACAGCTACCACCAGCACAGCAACAACAATCCCAATGGTGATGATCTCAGACAGGGTGTAGGGACGAGCTGTGGAAATCAGAGGGCCAAGAGTCGAAGATTAGGGCGTTGAAGACCTGTAGACTATAGGCTAATGTAAGAGAGTACAGTGGTGACCAAAAGTATTAAGACAAAAGGTCTTTCCTCTCTCTCTGAAGACGCGCTCTGTGTATTATGAACCCGATACAAACAGTGAATTCTATAAAATGCTTAGAAATACAAAAAAGATCATATTGTGCCTTAATTTCCATGGAGCTACCAATTATCAACAAGACCGAGCATAACCTTTGAAAACCTTTGAAAACCTGTATGTGACACTAGTATTCAGCTTTTGGAGCCGTGGTGCAGGTCATTTCCAGGTATAGACCCAATAGAAAACTGTTGGATAAATGTGAATAAGGCAGTGGCAGTCAAAAATATCCTCTTGTTCATGATCTTCCAGAAGGAACCAAGTACCCATGGACTGAGCCAGTGAAAAGAGTATTGCAAATGGTTGTTTAGGTCCATGTTCTGCCAGATCAAGAAGAGTTTAAAGAAAATACATTTTGTAACATTTTGAGTGTCAGCATCTCATTTATGCCCCAATGTAGAACCAGTATTTCTGGCCACCATTTCATTAAAATGTGTCACACCATATGTGTGCATACAATGTGTGCAAATTACTTCTTGTGTAGGTGTTTGTGTGTAGATATGTCTCATAATACTTACTGGGCCACTGAACCTCATATGTGTATCCCAGGTTGTCTGGAGCTGGCACAAACATCTCAGCATTAGTCACAGGTGGCCAGAATGGCACCATGTTAAACTGCCGATTGTGTCCAATAGGAGCATTTTCCTCTGGATACACCACTTGACCTGTCCAGACATACATGTGGTGTTGAAATGCAGGCAGATAATTTTTAATGAGGATTATTTTGGGAGCAGGGTATTACTGGCTCTCTGGACTAACTGGTGATTCAAACTGGCGATTCACTGGATTTGAACTTATAACAGCATTATAAGAATACATTGCCTTTTTTGTTTATCAACTTAGTTGCTTTCTACCACAGGCTGAGATTGGAGGATGTACAGTAATGAAGAATCTTTAATCAATACCCTCTGTACATTCAGTAACCCTGTCTGACACACACACTGCAAAGCTAATTCAGTGGAACTTTTACTAGTTAGCCTTGAAGGAATAAGCTAGCTGATCTAACCCACTGCAAATAAATTATGTAAATAGCTAGTTGTCGTATCCAACTGGGAGTCATTACAAGCACAGGGCAAATTTAGTTTATGTATGCATTTATCTAACCCTACAGTACACAAAGCATGAGGTAATTCCCCCCACAGTAATGTGTTCTTAAAAGGGAATAGCTTATTTAACATCTGCATGGCAATCATATTGTATTATTAGTTGGTTATGGTTGATATAAAGACTGGTCATAATGTGCAGCTAGTGTCTTCACCAGCACTGTGTCTCCTCAGCCACTCATCAAAGATGGCATCAGTGAAGGTGTGCAGCAGAACAAAGATGGGGTCGTTGGGGGAGAGGTGTGTCTGACCCCCTGTGCCATTCAAGAACAGATGGGCCAGGTTGTGGAGACTACGCACCACGGGATCATACCCCCCCTGAGGGGCACTGTAGCCTGAATATAGGTGAACACACACACACACACACACTTGCTCAGTACAGATTGGATTTCAGATATTGTACATAAAGAATAATGCTGAAGAATAAATTATATTATACATTACCATCTTATTAATGTGTGCGTGCATGTGGCTTACCCTCTATTGTGTTCCTGAAGCTCTGGGACGATGTGGAGTAGTAGGGTGGTGTGTCAAATGTGTTTAGCTCCAGGCAGTCTACCACATCCTGCGGCTCAGGCAGACGCTGCACTAGGGGCCGAGCTACATTGCCAGCAGGGTTTCTCTGGATGGGACTGGTCTCAGTGTCTGCACACAATACAGTGTCACAACATCCCTGAACTGTCTACTGCCTTACCCTATAAGCATCTGTACACAAATCTGAATGTGAACAGAATGTGTGTGTGTGTGCATGTGCGTGTGTGTGTGTGTGTTTAAATTCTGTTGTAATCACCATTGTTTTTTCCTACAGTCTTTTCAGAAATGTACTGCCATGCTGCTGTGCCACAGTGTAAATAATGAAAGGGGAGCAAAAAAGCCCTGCTGTTACTGATACAGCACAGCACCTTCTCAGACAGATTCCTGGTGCTCTCTGCCACCAGCAAAGGTGTTGGCAGGTCTGAGTCTGGTTTGTTGTGATCACTCTGACCTCTCCAGGCCTTTGCCATATAAAGCCTCAAGTCTCAAGTTCCCAGTCTTTTTAGAGTCTTAGGGATTTTCACACAGGCATCTCGTGAGCAACCTCAGAGGACTAGTACATCAGATGCTCACGTGAAAACTTGTGCTTACCCTTGAATGAGCCACACAGTGTGTGTGTGTGTGTGTGTGTTTGCATGGGTGTCTGCCCAAAATAAGTAATTGTTTGAACTCACAGACTGAACCTCAGGCTGTTTAAGTCAGAGCTGTGTCACCTGATTTCATAAAAAGTCCCCCCCCACCCCACCGGGGCTGCAAGAGGGACTGTAATTGTGTGTGTGTGTGTCTGTGTGTGTCTGTGTGTGTATGTGATGCTCACTATTGCAAATGGTGCCCATTGTGTCATAGTCTTCCACACTCTCACAGATGACTCTCCATTGGGAAAAGACAGAGTTTGGGCTGATACCATTGGTCATAAAGCTGCTGCGGGCTCCCATTAGGTCATCTGTGCAGATGTCACATTCACTGCCCCCTATGGCGAAGTTCCAGTAGGGGAGGGCAAATGTTGAATCCTGAAGCATGTCCTACACACAAGCACAGACAAACACACACACACACACAAACACACATGCCAGTATAAAAACTGTCTTCTAGTTTTAAACTTTTCAGATTTATGTCCTTTTCTGTGTCTTGTCAGTTCAGTTCTTGTTATTCTCTCTCTCTCTCTTTTACCTGCATGTCTCTTTCCAACTGCAGCAGGTGATATCTATGCCAGGTGACAAATCCTGGACCCTCATGAGAGAAGTCCACTCCCCCAAAGCTCGGCTGCCCTGCCCCCATAAAGGTCTTCTTAACAGAGTAGAAGTGTGTCCACACAAAGTAGTTGTAGATGGTGATGTTCTCAAACTGAGGAGTGTTTCCATCTGGTCCATAGATATCCTGGTAGCGACGTGTGCAGATGACCAGATCTGGGTGAACAGTACGCTTGGCCATGTCCAACGCATTCACAAATGTTTGCTTTTCGCTCGCACTCATCTGCATCACATTACGCCGGACTAAAGGGCAAGAATAATCAATATTGTTTTAGATGTAGATCTATTTTTTGGGCTATGCCAGTAATCACACACAATTCTAGACAATTTCAATTCCATCGAGTTCTGCAAAGCATTATTATAGTATTTTATAGCCTACTTTCTGCTGAGGAAGTAAAAGGTCTTAAAGGAATTAAATTGAATTCTGGAAGAGAATGAGTGAGGGAAAAATGGTGTGAGGAATGTAATCCTAGCATTTTGGTATTACAACCCTCACTACCTCTATTGAGCCAAGAACAAGTAGGATTTGCTTAAGAATTGGATGATGACAGCTTATGTTTAGTAAAACCTTTAGTTATTCAGGGATCATTTGCACACTTCAGGATTTGCAGTTGAGAAAAGTCATATGTGGGATTGAACCTTTTCCAAAATTGCAAGCATAAAAACATATCCTCTCAGGTATAAGCTACCATTACATATTTCTGCTATGATGATGTGTATACCCCTGCTCATGCTTAGATGAAACAGAACTGACTTTCTCAGTCGTTCTCTCTTACCCACTGTCACGCGCTGGTCACAGTTTGGTCCAGAAAAGCCATGGCGACAACGTCCACAATGGTGGCCATAGAAGTTTCCAGCACACTGACAGGTACGGTTAAAGAAGCGTATTGGCCAACGCTCCCTGTCATCCCTCCCATCATGGGGGTACTGCGGACCATGGGGGCGTCTGTCAGCCACAATGGACACACATGCACCTCTACCCTGGCTGACACCACAAGGGTCACTGGTAGACCCTGGTGGAGAAGGACAGCATTGGCCACTCCGCAACCCTTCTGCTGTCACACACTCCCTGGGAAACTGGCACTGCACCAGTGTGGCACTTACACACAACAACACCACGTTCTGCCACATCCTACAACACACACACACACACACACACACACACACACACACACACACACACACACGCATACAAAGATGATTTTAAGACCTCTCTTTCTCTTTGTCTCTCTCTCCCTTTCTCCCTCTCTCTCTCTCACACACACACACACCAACACGCACACACATGCATACACACAGACATACACACACACACACACACACACACACACAGGAATAAGCAAAAGATTACTTAGAATTCTGTAACAGTTGCTGAAAATCCATGTGTATCAGCACATACTAAAGCATTCACCATACATTTTCTTTAATACTAACAAGATCAAGGAATGCATCACATTTCACATGTCTCTTAGCCATGAACTCACAAGAGTGATTACCCAATCGCATATGGATGCCCAGAGCAGGGATACTGCTTCTGGATTCATTAACTAACTCAAGCCCTTACTGTAGCACTCTTCACACACCAAACCCAAAACATGTCACAACATCACTGATAAGTAACGATTAATCTCATCTATTATTTCTGCAATTGACCTCACCACTGAAAAAAACAACCACAACTGATGCCATAAAGAAAAGACTGTACAAGCTAAAAAGGACAGTACATGAATTTTAGTTTCACTGAACTCATTTTTCATAGCATTCTCTTACATCTACAGGAAATCCTAGCCTTATAGTAAATGCCAGCTCACCTCAGTTTACACTCTCAGCCAATACAGAGATAGAGCAGCTTCTGCTCAGAGAGCCTCAGGTCCACTCTAGATTATTTAACAAGGCAAAGCCAAAGGCTGGAGAATGTACCACAGCAGTTCAACACTTCATCTCATGTGAAGTTGTTTTTGTTCTCTTTCTTTCTCTTTTCTCCCCCTCTTTTCACTCCCTTTCTCTCTCTGTCATGCTCACTCTCTCACCACTTTGTAGTACTGTAGTTCCCCGTGAGCGGCCCCTGATCTTTGAGTCTTAAATACCACCAGAGCGCATGATCGCCATGGCTTCTGTGATCCCCTCGTGATCCCAGCTAACCCACCACAAATCTGAACCCCCATGTCAAAAGACAAATACAAATAAAATAAATACTGTACTTAATGTTGGCAGAAAATACCAGGCATACTGCCCTACAAAGGCAAAGTGCAGTAACTATGTGAACATAGAAACTGAGAAAAAAGCCTTTAAAGTTGTCACACTGCCCAGTCAAACCTTATAGGTATAATAGCATTTTTAATGTACTTTCTTAATAGGAAGAAGCAACAAAATTATTCACAAGATAAAGGAGGTGTTATAAAGTCAATTTCCAGTCAAAACTGAATTTCACAAAGTATGCAGTTACTGCCTTTTAGCTTTGTAGAGCAGCACAGGCTTTCATTACACACTGGGAATCATTTGTGGGAGAGTCTGCTGTTAGAAAAAAAAACTATTGATTTTACTGCTGGATGCTACAGTTGATCAGTTTGTTAAAAAAAAATACAGGACAAGAGATTTTGCAGTGTTTATTTCCATGTTTAAAATGTAAAACTGGTCCATAATTTCACATCAATACTTACAAATGCAAAGTCCAGCTGTGTGTACAATATCAATGTATGTTCTATTTACTACTATGAATTGTCCTTTGTACATATGAATGAACAAAAAAACTTCAAACCTTAATCCTTACAACCAAATAACCCGAAGAAGAAACTGCACACCTAGGTTAATATGTGCACCTCATAGACACACAAAACAGAGTTGTAAAAACATTAAGTAACATCTGCATTCTGCAGTACATATTCAGAAATAGCATATTTCTTGTTCATTCTTTTCCACACATACATTTGCATTCAGTTTTATGCACACATCCTCACAATAAACCTAGCATCAATAAAAGGGCCTCAAAGATCACAGTAATACCAGACTAACCAGACTGATAAATGTGAGTGTGACTGTCTGTTGCAAACACAGACCTGTTTGTTTGTACATGAGAATATCTGTGTGTCTGTGCATGTGTGTGTGTGTGTGTGTGTGTGTGTGTGTATCACTGTGGGTGTCTTTATTCATTTATGTGTACATGGATGCATAGTGTGTGTGTGTGTGTGTGTGTGTGTGTGTGTGTGTGTGTGTGTGTGTGTGTGTGTGTGATTCCTTAGAGAACTGAAGTTCTAACATCATGTGATGAATCCTCACGGCTGCAGCTCTCTTCCATAGAGTTCAGCTTAATATCTGTCATGGTGACCTCCTGCTGAGCCTGTGTTAGATCTGGTGTGTCACTTACAGCATTTCTGCACAGACAGAGAGAGAGTGAGAGATTTGTGTTAGCAACAACAATCATCTCTGTGGTTAATATATAGGGAATCTCCAACATTACAATTGGGTTGAGCTTCCTCAATGAACCAGGGTTGTGAAAATGGCACTACTACTACTACTACTGTAAAACTACAGTAATGTTTACAAATGTTACAAAGCATTTTCAACGATAATTTACTTTGTGCAGTAATTGGCTACGTTTGTTAGGGGCTAAGCCAGTATTAAGGTCAAAGCGTTTGAAGTAGGATGCTTGGCGTTTTTTTCCTCTATCTAATTAGCATTGCAGAGTTAGAGCTATATTAGAAGATTTTTCATGAATTCCTGCTGAATGGGTGTTCAACATACTATAACCTTTTCTCCCTTTCATTCATGGCCTAAATGTGTGCTTACAAAATCATGTTATAAATCATGTTGGTATATTGGATAGTGTTTACCTGTCATTTTCTTTTTAGTATAAAATTATTAGGAAAGATAATGGCTAACTTATTTAAAAACATGACATTTGCTTTTGACATTTGACATGACATTTGCTATAGGACAGAAAGAGTGTTTAGGAGGCGAGTGCCCGTATGTTAGTTGTGCTGTTGCAGTTACTGTGCGTCTGGTGGAACGTACTGGTGAGGGAGGCCATCCTCAGCTGGTAAGGTGCTGTCTGTGTTCTCTACAGGCCTTGAATCAGCTGATGCACCACCTTCCTCACATGCTCTTTCAGGAGCAGCAGAACTGAGAAGACACACATACACACACACAAGCACATGAAAGTAAGATGACTGGCTGCAACACATCTTACTTCATTACATATTTTAATTCTTCGACACTCACTTAAACAAATGAACACATATGCACAACATCATACACTGAAAATTGCAATCACATGGCATACACATTGACTCATATGCTGATAGACAGTTAACACATTTAACACACATGTCGGAATGTTGGCTGCTCTGTTTGTCCAGAGGACATGCCAAGAGCTTTCACATTAGTGTGTTTAGCTGGGTGCAGACACACACTGCTGTTAACACACCTGCTTGGTCTTTTCCTGCATTTTAGGATGTACACAATCGTTACAACAGTTTGAAGAACGAGAAAGAAAGCTGCAGCAATCGCTCCAATCTTCCAAGCTTCATGGCCCAAAGAGGTGTCCTCTGCAGAGGGAAAGAGAGTGATCAGCATTTTAACCACTCATTTGTAACCCTCGCAGGAAAATGTAAGACTTCTTTTAATTGGTGCTGTAACATATTTAAAGACATTGTCGTTGAAGGTTTTAAGATACGTTGGTATGTAAAATCATTTCTATAATTTTCTCAGACTAATTGCGTTAGTTTGTGGTTATATTCAGAGCAGATAAACACGCCTGTCTCATATAGCACACCAGCTATGTAGTTTTGGCCTTTGAATCAGACAATGTAGTTCAATAATAAAAGCTTTCACATTGGAGTGAGTTAATCTCTAATACCAAAGCCAGGGGGGACCACACCCTCCTCTACTTTAAACCAACTTCGTGTATTACTGTAGGTCTGACCATGCTTTACTCTGAATTTTTCAGTCAATGCTTTCAAAAGTGACACAGTGGTCAGGTCAAAAACCACTTCACCAGCCTGTAACTAAATGGCATTGACACCATAACTACACTTCCTGCTAAAAGTGCTAGCTGATATATTAGCCTAATCCAATGTATAAATGTGTGGAAATGGCTTTTAGTGTTTGCCAGCATCTTTGGTCATAAGTCTCACAAAACTAAACTGAGAATGGAGCTGAATTGAGATAAGACTTGTTAGCCTCTAACCCTGAAAGGACCAATGTGTATGTGTGAGCAAGTTGGTTGGTGCTCCAAGCGGTGATTGTACCTTTGGGTTCAGGTGGCTCCACCAGCACATTCTCATCATCTTCATCCACATCATCTTCATCCTCCTCAGTCTCATCCTCTCCTCCCAGAGGCATGGCGGGCAGCTCCTCTAGGCTGTCCACAGTCAGCGTGGGCTCGGCCTCGGCCACCTCTGGCACCAACAACAGGTGCTCATGGGAAGTGATCACCCTGTCAACAACATTGGTCTTCTCTCTGACCTCCCCTTCCACTGTGTTGTCTGCAGGGGCCACTACGGGGGCCACCATCTCAATGCTCTCTGTGGCAACAACCCCTGATCAGAGTGGGAGACGGAGGGCAGAGGGGTAAGTATTTAGCAGGTGGGTGAATATTATACCGCCAAGCTGACAGAAGGGGTTGGTGGGAACATATGGAATTCAAAAGTAACTCCCATCCTTCATGTTCACTTTGACGTTGTACTCATTGGGGTCTAACACTCAAGCCTGCTTCTGTAATCTGTGCCACAGGTTGCTGTGTTAGCACAACAGCTTGACCTTCGTTTGAGTGCATGTATGTGTGTGTGAATGTATATGTGTGTGTGGATTGTGTGTACATATACATCACGTGACGAGCCATGTGTGTCTGCTTGTTCATAGTTTACCATTACTTGATATAGCACTGAAAGTAGGTCAGCCCTATAAGTGAGCTGTGCTTGTGCACAGCAAATTACAGGACTGATCACTTTACTAACTAGGAAGCACATAAAAGGAACTGATTTAGCAGTTGGGGGACATGTATACATGCATCATGGGTTTGTACACAACATTGTAACTAAGAACTGCAAACAAGTTTATTTGACTCTGCTGGGATCCTTTGAACAAAAAAAAAGTTTCATGTTAGAAGAGATGGTCAAGTACAAGGTGCATAGTGTTGGTGTATCATGCAAGGCCTCTCTTTTTTTGAGGGGGGAAGGGGGTTTTGTCCCCTGAAAGTTATGATCAAGCCAGTGTGTTGATGTGTGGTTTACATTTACCTTTATCTTGCGGTTCACTGCTGTCTGTTTCTGCTTTTTCATCCTCCTCTTCCTTCTCCAGCTCAGTCAGTGCACCTCCCACCACTGCATCTCCTTCCACCTCTTCTGTCACTTCTTCTACTTTCCACTCCACCTCTGTTCCTTTGTCCTCCCCTGCTGTCTGTCCCACTACTGCCACTGCTTCAGCTGGTTCCTCCTCAGCCTTCTCTCCTATTTCTCCCCCTTCACCTGCAGCTGTCTCCTCTACTGATGCACTCCCCTCACCTATGGCAGCCACCTGGGTGTCCTCCAGGCCTGCAGCCTTTGCCACTGCTCCTGCCTCTCCCACCTTCTCTCCTGCCTGAGTTTCAGACTCTTCCTCTGTGGTCTCCCCTACTGCCTCCTCTGCCTGGCCACCCTCCCCACCAGCGGCTACAGCAACAGCCACATCAGCCACCCCAATCACAGTCTCTACCTCCACTTCACCTCCCTCCTGCTGCTCTACCTCCACCTGTGCTCCCTGAGTCACCTCTGCTCCCTCAGCTGCTGCCACCACCTCAACCCCTCCTACTTGCTCCTCTACCTCCACCCCTATGGCTGTTTCTGTTTCCGGCAGCTTCCAAGTGTCCTCAGCTGCAGTAGCAGTAAACTCTTCCTCTGTAGCCTCCGGTCCAGCCTCGGGTGCAAGGTGAGCCTCCACCTTTAGTTCCTCCTGCTGCAGCTGGTCTTCGGCCTCTGAGGTGGCCTCCTCTCCCGTCTCACTCTCAGCTACTATTTTCACCTCCTCCTCAGGCTGGGCCACCTGCACAGCGATTTCCCCAACTAAGTCATCCACTGCTGGCTCTGCACCAGTCTCTGCAGTCACCTCTGCAATCTGCTCCAGCACCTCTTTGACAGTGTCTGTGGTGACCTGAACTGCCTGCTCAAAAGCAACTTTCACAGCCTCCTCCACAGCGTCCAGACTGGGCACCTCAGGCAGGGTGTCTTGCAGGAGAGGGGAGTCTGTAGATGGTGCTGCCATGTCCACACCATGTTGTAAAGAGACAAAGAAGTATTGAAATGTTTCTGACATTCCCCACACAACTGACATTCCCCATGCTTTTCTAGCCCTTAAAATACACCAGGCACTAAAGATTCAGATATGTCCCTCTTAACTGGACTCTGCATAGTTTATTTTAACAACACCCAAGCCTTTACATAGTGTGAAAAAATGTCCTGATTTTCCAGGACATGTCCTGTTTTCACGTCCTGTCCTGACCGTCCTGGTTGTTCTTTATAAAGTAATGAAAATGTCCTGGTTTTCATTATTTTTCATTGCATTTTTGTGTTATGCATGTATCCTGAAACAAGATAATAATTATTCAGGGAAAACTATAACTTCTGTTTACGTTTGTTAGGCGCTTATTCTATAGGCTATGGTAGTAAACAATTGACAGATAGTAGACACTGATGTAGCTTATTGAATATTTTGGACTGTGTTAAACATAAAATTAATTAGCCATTAACTAAAATAGGTGTATTGTTGATTTGTCTCTTATTCTCAATGTTTGACGAATTGGGTATAATGGTTGTTTGTTAGGTTGTTTGCATACTGTGCTATGCTACCCAGGACGAGTGCACAGTATTCTGTATTCAGTCTACAGCTGACTTAGCAAGAAAATCCCTTACACTAGTAGGCTATATTGGTTGGGAAAGGGCACCAAAAAGGCTAGTGCTGCTCTTGTTGGCTATAGATAGTATTTTGTATAACAATTTTGTATCCATAAAGAGGAGGCATACTTTAAATGTATTGAAATTGGAAGGCATCTTTGAGTGAATTTCGAGTGTCATTTGAGTATTTTATTGCTGGGCCGAGTGTCCTGGTTTTTGTTTATTAAAACATGGTACCCTACTTTAAACTCACTCATTTTCCTAACATAGCAGCAAAACAGAATAAAAATACTACAGCTATACATATCAGTGAGCTGACCATTTGTGCTGAATTATATTTATGTTGACAACAGAGTTGTTTCATTTTGTAACTTTTGTAACTGTGTTATATTTAATATATTTTAATTTATTATTTAGGGACTATGTACCATCTTTACATATACATTTGCCTCTTGATGCATGTGCAAGAGTTAGCCTTATGCTAATTAACATCTTTAGTCATCAGCAGTACATTTTTCAAAATGTATTTAGAAGATATCACATTAATAACCTTAATATACACAAGCCACTACAGCAGATGAATAGTTAAACAACAGTGAAGCAAGATTTGGTAATTAAACCAGACTGTGATGACTGATGAAATAGGTCTACCTTACCTTGTGCCCAGCATAGCTGTGCAACAGTGAGAACCACAATCCATCCTTTAGACAAACATGAGTCCATGGTGTCAGAAATCAGTCCAAACCAATCCCTGCACTCGCTCAAGCTTATGCACACAGACACTGTGTTTGTTTGTGCGCGTGTGTGTGTCTATTTAAGTTTATGTGGACCTTTACAAGTGTTGAACAGAATCAGGCTTGGTGCTACACGTCTCTCTGTCTCACAAGTAAAGAATCATCCTCTTTCAGAGGTGATATTAAGAGGGTTCTTCTGACGCCATCTTGCCTGCAGTGAGCATGACGATTGGTGAAGGCAAGCCTGGAAAAGTGTTGAAGTGGTGTGAAATGCTTCGTGGATTCCTCTCAGCAGCCCTGGAAATCTCTGGCGACATGTCACACACACACAGCAAACCTTATTATAGCAGTTATGAGTGAGCTGCCACTTTTGTTGCTGATATGGGAGGAGAGAGCAGGTGCAGGGCCATGTTGCAGGGCCAGATGCTGCATAGGTAGAGGCATGGGTGAAAAGATTATATAATATACAGACACATCATCCAGTATCACATGGTACTACAGACTGAACAACTCAGTGACATACAGTGAGACTGAATACCCTGAGATGCATTGTATGTCTGTAGCCATCACTGAGGCTTTTGCTATATGCAGGGTTATGAAAAAACTAGTTACATGGAAGAAAGTTGCCCAGTTGAATTATTATTATTTTAATTAATTTGGTAATTGTTAATTTTACAGGTACAAGTGTGAAATGGTGGTAATTGGGATTACAATGAGCATCCTTTCTCCATTCACCAATATCAAGTATAAAGTAACTTGAAACATTTCAGATGTAACTTTTCCAACAATGGTTATCTGAAAGTTCTGTACCAGCTAAAGGCTACAGTTCACTGGGCCACAGCCTCTACTAACGTGTTCGTCTTTATTGTGGACACCCATATGCTTCCTTAGGAGGTGTGCTCATCACCTGGACACTGTCATCTGCAGCTGCTTTGTGTAGGACAGACATCCTTAATGGTTTGATAGAAGTGCATACATTAATGGAGGAAGGGGGGGGGGGGGGGGGGTGGTGGTGTTGGATGCTGAAGAGATCCCTTGTCAGAGCTAACCTTGATGTTAAAAGAATGATGAAAGTGCAGCTTAAGGCATGAGCTCTCATACTGGGTATCTGTGTTCCAAGACAGACAGAGAAACACAGAGAAGGCCTCGTCAGAGTTCTCTCTTCTGAGACATTCTCTTAATATTAATACATTAACACCCCAGTCATCTTTGTTATTTGTAACAATTTCATGGTAAAAATGGTCAGGTGTATTGGTGTGTTTCATGAATTTATCCATATAGTCAGTATCTGACAGTTGACACAACATTTTTGTTTGAGCTCCGACCTCCTCTCCTTTCAACTAAGAACCTCCCTCATCTTAGAAAAGATTACTAACATTTGCATGGAACCTTTTTTAATTGCCAACATTCTTATTTCTAATTATAACTCAACTGCATTGTTTTTCTGCAACTGTAATGGATTACAATTGCATTTCTTTACAACCATGTTGCACACTTCTCCCCATTCCTCTAGTATGTGTGTGCATATGCTTTGGCAATACAAAGTGATTTTGTCACACGACAGAAGGTAGAGGAGAGACTTTGTAGGACCTAACATGATGCATTTCTTGGCATGTGCTGTGCTTGTCAATACTTCATGAGACCTTTTACCATTTACATGACACACTGTCATGTGTTGTATGTTATAAATACTTTATTGCGGTCTCCGCAATGAAGAATCCTTGTACTTGATGAAAGTGAGAGACCAAATGTCTGTAGGTTTTTGCCATAGATATGTAACAGCCTAAAATGACTCTTTTCAATTATTCTCTCTTTATGAAAGAAGGCGAGAGAATCCTTCTCACACGTCATGATTCGTGACTCCTGCAGATTAGACGGGGGTGAGTCTGACTCTAAGCTATGGCAGCCTGGTCACATGCTGTTCACGTTGTGTTTTTGCACCACCAGGCACTGTGCCGAACATCAGCAACAGCGTGTGACCCTTTGGATTACAATCCCTCCTGTTTTGCTTTCCCAGTAGAGTACACTACATATGGGGCACATGCATGATGTGAAGGAGTGGGAGAGTAGGAGCCAACCTGCAGTTCTTTAATGAGTGTGGACACTGATCGGGGGTTGGGTGCATGTTTTTCCTGGAATGTTACTCAATGTAATTACAAATGAAGGAGTGTACCACGTGAGAAGACTTTTTGAGGCTGATCATGGTGTTTTAAACACAGCTGTAGGTACTGGCACCTACAGGGTGCCAATTTAAACAGGCCAGGGGCTTTTAACCAGTGGCTGTCCTCGGCCCACTGGTGGTGATCTCCTTTAAGCTGCCCTATATCATCCACAGATGCAGAGGGCTCTTTCAGAAGTACAGACCAGCGTCAAGGATTGAGACTATTTTGGTGAGATTTGGACATTGATAGGGGGTCTGGACATCACATAATGAACAAAGCCTTGTTACTAAAAACAATACAGTGGACTGGTGCTTTTTTAACAGCAAAAACCAGTAGGCTGGATGACATCAGAGGCAGCTTCACAGAGATTTGTATTCAATGGTATGGCAGTAAGGTTTTCTGTCAAATGTATTCCACTTCTGTTAATGGAATCATTTTTGAGGGCAGGAATCTTTTTGATACATGCATTTCATAAATATTTTCATCATGCCTAATCCAGCATAGGAATGAATCAAAAGCCAAAATAATCCTGCGCTAGGAGGCCCACGCTGCATTACATTCTCAATTTCAACACATCCATTCTGAAATGTGCAGAGGAGCATGATGCATCAGAAAGAAAAAAAAACGTTTCTGACTTTGCCATAAACACAAAAAGGTTGAACTATGAGTTTGGGCAGGTAGACAGACAACTTAACAAAAGTCAGAAATGTGTCTATTTCAGTGCTTTATGTAGCAGTCTGTAGAACGCATGGCGTGTCTCCAAATATGGTCATAAATTTCATCATTAATGGTAATTTTGTCCACGATGGGTAGTTAAATGTGTCAATGGAGCATGCATTAGGCAAAGTAGCCAATGCTTCAGGAGAAGTATTTGGTCAACTGAAAATGATTCTGTCCAACTTCTCTGCCAATTTACGTGAAACCGTACCGACTCATTCTTCCAGGACCTTAAACTTTCATGGGTATACAGCGTAGCAGCTGCTCACACTGAAACTGATGCCAAACGTTGCGTGAAAATAATCGTGGCCTACTATGCCAGTTTTATGTTGTATGTTTGTTTACTATATAATGTCCTTTATCTGCTAACATTTAAGGAAAGGTGTGCTACAGTTCCAAGAGCTAGTAGCCTATTGAGTTACTTTGGAGACCCATGTAGTGATGATGGGGTCGAGCAGGGTCAAGCTTGGGAAGGCCGTGCATTAAAATGCACACATAATCTGTCAGGATATGCAGGCCCTTGTTGCAAAATTGTTATTTTCAAATGGAAAAGTCCTGTTGCTAACAACTAGCCTATCCTAAAGTAATGGAACAAGCATGTCAATCCCAAGATATAATTTGTGTTATTGTAATTGTATATTCCTAGCCATTTAGTATGTAGGGTGCTCACGGGTGCTGCTAGAAATGTTGGGGCTATTAATGAATTCAAATTTGGATCCGCCTAATATTAATAACATCAATAAATGTCTCCTTAAAGGGCCCCAATGTCAATGAGCATCCTACATCTGCCACCTTCCCATCCCAGCTGCACCTCCCCACTCCCCCAGCCCCCTGTCCCAGCTGCCCCTGGGAGCTTGCTGTAACACCCCCAGCTCAACCACCCACTTAGAATGCAGGCAGTGGGCTACAGATTACTTCTTAGTCAGAATGGTGATCTTCAGGACTGAGCCAGTTGGAAACCCCCAATATAAACACAACGTCTTACTATAAAACTAGAGCAGGACTAAGACCTCTCAGGTTATGGATTTATGGAATTGATTTGAGACTTTCTAATTAACTACTGTGGTGATACCAAAAGACCCTAACAGCATTATGTAGAGACTTAATTGTTATCCACTCCTTCATCCAGTAAAGTGGAGTGGAGTAGATCAGACTTCTCCTGTTCTCTTCCTTCCTGCACTGCTCCAGTCTGTGTGTAGAAGTTGCTGTATTTCACAGCCTCCTGCCAGAATGTCAAATGTGCAGCATGCATGCAGACTGTGTCTTCAGCTAGCCATGTTTCACAGTCTCTAAGCAGACTCTGAGGGTGAGCTCATTACCACACGACTAACACCTGTGCACAAATCTGAGCATACAGGCAACACTAACTCACTCACTTATACACAGACATAGTTAGACACACATACTTAAATCAAGCACACAAGTGTATAATGTAATAAGGGTTAACTCCCTACCACTTACTGGTGTTTTAATGTGATTGTATCATAACATATGTTCATGTATACTGTTTACTTTGTGTAAACTGCCCATACAACATAAATGTATTATCTCTAATCTGTAAAACCAGCTGGCTGCCAGTAGATGTCATTCTTTTGTTCAGGCTGGGCTAGTGTAGTCACTAGCAATAAAGCTGAAATAATGTCCCTTATTTCAGTAGTGTTATGCTAAGAAAAATACCGGTAACACTTTACTTTACAGATCAGTAATAAGTAGGTAATTTTATAGTAATATATACCTAATTTTATGGTAATAATAATTTTTAACCGCATATTACAAGTAATAACGGTGCAGTTTCCAGACAATTACTGTGCAGTTTCTAGGCAATAACAATGCAAACTGCTTGGTATACAGTTGTATTGTTTCTGTTACTACACTGAAACAAATGAAGTAATTTCACACAAACTACATGGTATCAGGGCTGTAAAATACACTATCGCATGTTCCTACATAATTTCTCAGCTGCGTTGATATACCCACCAAGTATCCTCTTTCTGACAGTTAGTGTTGTTTTGTGTAATTACCTTGAAAGAAATTGTGCAATTTTAGGGAAATTGCAGAGTATGAGGGCTGTAAAATGCAGAATCACCTATTTCCACTCAGTTACTTAGAAATTTAAAAAGGAACGAATGGTAGTGAATGACCCACAAAGGTTCACTTTATTGAACATACATATTGCAAAAAAAAAAAAAAAAAACGTTCTGTTACAGGTAGCATGGGGTATGATGAGAAGAAACAATAAGGACTATAAACTCTGAACTCGTAATTGCCTTGCTAGTAACATCATTGTTTAACCCCACTATTTTAAGGTGTCTATTTGTAGTGAGGGGTTACACAACAGTTTATTTCATAGATGAATATTAACGAGCGACACCAAACCGGTAGGCTAGTATCATATTTATGTGCTTGAGGGGATTGTGTGGTTTGATTCCATGCGCGAGCACGATAAGAGGAGAATCCATCGGCAGCAGTAATCCACAATATAACGTGCAACCCTCCCTTTTTTTTGCTATTGGGAGTAGCCTGCAGTAGTTGGCAGTCCACAAACAGCAGCTCAGTCCAATAATATATGAAATGATCCACCATGTAGCTAATTCATTCCGTTTTTACCTATGTTCTCCAAGCAGTTAAACTTGAGTCCGAAGTTCTACTGATACACAGACAAACGTTCCCACCAAATACAGTACTTCAGTGATAAAGCAGAATACGTGCACTTACTGAAAATAGTGGTTTAAGCAAATAAAGTAGTCTAGCTCTATTGTTTTCCTTGGAGTTGTATTCAGCGGTCTCGTTTATCTCCCTTTCCCTTCCTGTGAACCTTGACCTCAAACAACTGCCATTAGTGCACAAATTAAATTTAAAATACATAGGCCCTATACATTTTCTTCAAAAGACATAAGGTTAAATACTCTTACAATATGCCCCTTGTAAATAAATTAGCATTTAACCAAATTAAATACGCTGTTTTTAACATCATATAAAAACATGGACTTCTCCACCAATGAGAAACAAGGGTGACAGGAAGTGTATGAACTAAACCGCCAAGTTGGGAAGACGCAGGAATAATGAGAGTTGGAGAACGATGACTTTTGTTTGTTAGTTGTTTAAACCACGATTTTCTGTGAATGAAAGTAGACGGTTTACATAGGTCCCCAGGTGATTTAGAACTAAGAACAGAGTTACATTTTTTTTTTAAATAGTTCAATGTTTTAATCTTAATTTGTTGTTTTTTAAAAATATATTGTTCAGTTTTCCTTTTGTTTTGATCACGCCCATTACCAGTGCCGGCTAACAAACATCATTTTGCAATATTGAAATTGTTTAATAAAGTGAACGTTTGTGGTTGAAGAGAATGGATGTCATGCACATACTTTAAACAAAATTAATAAAAGTTCTGCAGTCTAGGTATTTGTCTGTTAAAGTCAACAATTTCAGCACATGGTAGCATATTTCACAGATGGTAATAACTAAGTAATTGAGTGGAAATAGGTGATTCTGTATTTTACTGATAATGCACAATTGCCCTTAAACTACCTAATTTATTTCAAGGTAATTGCACAAAAACAACACTATCTTAAGGAAGATACTTGGTGGGTATATCAACACAGCTGAGAAATTAAGTAGGAACATGCGATAGTGTATTAATTAATTTGTTTCATTGTAGTAACAGAAACTATATGACATTTTACTATCTAAGTGCTACAATGACTTGGTTAGTTTCATCATTGTGTTGTTATGTCATAACATCTGATAGTAGCCATGTACTTACCAACATTTTACTCCTTCATAACACCACCATGCTGGTGTAATTACAGTCATATTACTTCACAATAAGTAAATTCTGAACTTTATCATTTTAGTATTTACACATTTACTTTAAATAATTACCATTTTATTATACCTTCAAATCAAAGCAATTCGCATTGTTATTGTCTAGCAATTTCACAGTAATTGTCTGGAAACTGCACCGTAATTACTTGTAATATGTGGTTAAAAATTATTATTACCATGAAATTAGGTATAAATTACCATTAAATTACCTACTTATTACCGATCTGTAAAGTAAAGTGTTACCAAAATACCATCCAAATACAGAACATTTCTCTACAACATTTTTATCTGAATTAATATAACATGTTTGGATAAGATATACAAATAGTGATGTAAAAATGTACACAGTACAGTGTTCACAGGCCCCAAAGCTGTTGTTTCCTGTGTGATATCCCCTCTGCAAAGTCTTCAGAGGAGACTTTAAAAACAGAAACATCATTGGATGGCACAACATCAGCCAGTAGGATGCTTAATGTGTTATAGAGTAGGCAAGATTCTAAATAGATAAAAGGGTGATGTAAATAATGATGCACTACTCCTCTGTTTGTCATGTTTGCATCACTGCTTTTTCTGTGAACTGGGCCTGCTATGTGGAACATCTTTTGTTAGCTGCACTCCAAACTCAACAAAACAAACTTGCTCTGCTACCAGCTACCTATTTATGAATATTCATCTTCGTGTGCCACAGTCACAGAGGCTGGAGATGGAGTAATATATGCATCATTCCCATTAGCATTTTTCAGTTCATTTATGCTTGCCCTGTTTGCTGTCTGCTTCAAAGGTTGTTGATTGTTTCTGGTTAGGGAAAGAGGGAGGAGGGTTAAAACATGTTTCTCTTCATCTATGCTGTGTAAACTGTCCCCTTGAGCAAGAGGTCTGCATGTTTATGATTGGGCCATCCCTCTGCAGAGATCTGAGGCCGCTGAGCTTCACTTGTGGAGGAACAGTTGAACAGTACAGTCCACAAAAGAGACTCTGGATTCACTATCTTGATTCACTTATGTGTGTGTGTGTGTGTGTGTGTGTGTGTGTGTGTGTGTGTGTGTGTGTGTGTGTGTGTGTGTGCATGTACGTGTAGGGTGTGGGTGCAAGTGTGCATTTTAATTTGTGTGCATTTTTAACTGCATTTTAATATTTATATGCCAGAAAAAATGACCACAACCCAGCCAAATTAAAGGTCATTCAGTTGTCTTTCCAGTGATATCACGGTTTACGACCGTAAACGCAAGCAGATGACCACTACGACAATTTGAATAAAACTACTCCTGAAGGCAAGGCAAGGCAAGTTTATTTGTATAGCGCATTTCATACACAACGGCAATTCAATGTGCTTCACAAAAATAAAAGCAAAGGACAATATATAAAGGCATAAAAGATAAAGATAAAGTAAGTGTAAAAGCATGAAAGATATAAAAGCTTAAAAAACACACAAACATTTTTTTTTGTAAAACTCATTAACAGAAAGCATCTGAAAACAGTTTGGTCTTAAGTCTAGACTTGAAACTGCCAACAGTAGGAGCATTTTTAATGTCAAAAAGTGAAAAAAGTTGCCAATTTCTTTTAGCTTAATAACCTGACATTTTTCCTAGTTTCTCCACTTACCACATCACTAAAGATTAATAAAAAGGCAAGAATGATTAATTTTTCTGTCACAGTTGAGGAAGGGATGATGAAAAAAAAAGTGAACATGGATAACTGAGGACACCAGCATTCTTTACCTGCATCTTAGCAGCACACTTTACCTTTTAAGTTCACAATTGGGTTGCATGTGGCTTGAGTACGAGGAAGATTATTTGACTAGTCAGCTCCCCTTTGCTTCTTGATGAAGGTGTTGTCATTGTCACACCAAGAAGCAAGTGCAATAGTGGAAGTAAGGTCAGGCAGGAAAAAAGTCTCTTTACATTTGGAATGAAGGCATCAGAACCCCAACCCCCATTTCCCAGGAGTGGCTTTGAAACAATAATCCCCTAATGTACTTCTCCATAAAATGGAGCAGTTATATAAGAAGGCATTGTAGATTATATAAGTACGTTAGCAGTATAAATTATTTATCAGCTGTCCATTTGATGTGTCTATAATTGGATATTTATGGTACGTAGTAGGTCTTGTCGCTCCAAATACACTTTTACCAAAATGTTTCTGACAAATATGAAAAGTCATGAAACTCAGTGAGCTAGAAATGTTAAAGCAGAAATGTGCACTCACTTTGGGATGGCTTAGATGTCAGAGACTGTTCACTTTTAATTAAACACTGATGGTTGAAGGTGTGGAGAGCTGAACACCTCTGATCATTTTCAAATACACTGAAAGGCTGAAGGTTTGTCTTGAAAGTGAATTCCTTAATAAAGCATTATGTACATTCCTGCCTTTTTCTTAAAATACATATTTTACACAGAATATTCATATGCATTTTAGATTTATTAAAATGTGTGAAGACCCATCATACTAATTAGTCCAAACAAAACAGAGGATACAAGCCTATTTTTGGTCCCTGGTCGATTTTTTCATGCACGTAATTCTATTATTTGACCAGCAGAGGACGTCCTGTTTCTTTTACAATTCCACACGTACCTCACCATTAGGCTACGTCATTTGAAAATATATTTTCGGTCTGTCAGCATGCAGAACTTTTATAGACTCTTAGTGTATTGTCTGTTGCATCTGTTGCATTTGTTACATGCTCAGCGATTAATATAGTTTACATCCTGCAAGATTCTCAAAGGCCACATCAATCTGTAAAAAAACCTTTGTCTTCACAATCAAGCCTATATCTATAGATGTCTAAGGGATACCTTCTCTCTAACCTTAGTGTCTTGGATCTCATGTAAGTGCTGAGTCTGAACCACAAAAAAGTAAAAACCCTATTTTAAAAGGAGTTTGTATAATGATGTGTCATGCTGCCTTTTTGATATTTTTAAGTTAATTAGCAGATATAGACAGGAATGTAGAGCATTTCTCACCAGAGAGGCCATAACCAGTCTTATGCAAGACCAATAATGTTTTTAGTTTAGTTTTTTTTTTGTTTTTTCAGGAGCTCTTGGCTACGATTGCAGGGAGTGATAGCTCATGGAGATGTCATCAAAATCGTCTGTTAGACACAATTGTTGAAGAATTGATTTGTTAGAGATGGACAACCAGTCTTAAATGGCAGACTAATGTGTTAGTCAGGTAACACTCCACTGAAGACTATCTGATGAGTCAGCTTGGGCCTGATTAGGCATTGATGAGTGGGAGGCTGAGCTGCAGTTGTAGTGTGTGTGTGTGTGTGTGTGTGTGTGTGTGTGTGTGTGTGTGTGTGTGTGAATTGAAGCTGACAAGGAATGCACAGACAGCTGATGCAACACATCCATCATAATGATTTCACTGCTGCTGTCCTTCGCTCTCAACAGAAGGACGTAAAGTGTGTGTGTGTGTGTGTGTGTGTGTGTGTGTGTGTGTGTGTGTGTGTGTGTGTGTGTGTGAGTGAGAGAGAGAGAGAGAGAGAGAGAGAGAGAGAGAGAGAGAGAGAGAGAGAGAGAGAGAGAGAGAGAGAGAGAGAGAGTGTGTGTGTGTAAGGAGGGGTGGGGTGGGGTGGGGTGGGGGGTTGTTGCATGGCTGCATCACACAACTATCGGCCAAAAATGGGTCAGTTTGCCTCCAGGGTGTAGGAGCACACAGCATCTGACCAGCCACTGACACTCTCTAGCAGGCATTGGTAACATTGCTCTGTACTAATGTGTAGGGTTGGAGAAGATGTTTCAGATTGTATTGGCATATTCTTGCATAGCATTTTCATGTGTCCAGGAAAGATCTTTCATATGTCCAGACTATCCTTACTATTATCACTGATCTACAAGCCCTTTTTTGCAGGTGGCCCAGATGAATTGCAGCCATGTTGCACCTAGTAATGTAGTATAAACAGTCTTAATGAATTCATTCTAAATAAAGTTTAAAGGTGTACTTCCATCGTGTTTTCATTAATTGTGCGGTGTTCTCTAGTATTAATAATTGCCCTGTGCTCTGGTTTTGATGAAAAAAATGTTTTAGTGCTTCTGTTTCAGGCTGTTTTAGTTTGGTGGAGGGGGTGGGTGCAGGCCCATTTCGCATTGGGTCGTTTTTCCCGCCTATTGTCTTCTTTTGACTGATATAGAAAATGGGGGTAGAAAAACATTTTGATATGCAGCATGCATATGCAACTCGGGGTGACCTATCATATTTCAAAAGAGCAAGTACTAAACGGTTTCTCATGGAAGTACACCTTTAATGTTTTTTTTTTTTTTTTTTTTTTTTTACATATTGTGTACTATCTACAGTTTTATAAAGGAGTCTATTAGACAACCATTAGCATCTGTGAGCAAAGCCTTTGGTGGTCTGACAAGAACCAGATTTGACAGCATGCTCCCATGAGCTCCCATAGGCTTCCATGCAGCATTGTAAACTGTGGTGTTGTGTGACCGATCAAATAGGTTATGACAGCAGGGTTAAAGCAAATGACCACCAGATAATATTCTCCTTTCCCTACTCTCTGAATCTGTGGGAGGGGTTTGTCAGTAGTTCTGTGCCTGGTCTCTTGGTAGAAAACCAAACCTGATTAGCATTCCTTTGAAAGCAGCTGGAGATTAAAACACACACACAAACACACACACACACACACACACACACACACACACACACATTGAGAGAGAGAAAGATAGAGTACAGCACAACACAGCATGGTGGAATATGTCGGCTGTATAATACTACTTCAATAAGGTCACATCAAGTTTAGAAGGCCATAACTTTTTCCATTTTTGCATGTTGGTGCATTACTGTGTGCAAACTACAAAATGATGGACCATGCACTTACAAAATGATGGACCATACACTTTCTGTACTAGGCAACCGTATAAAAACAGAAATGCAAAACCTAGGCCAGCTGAGTTAAGTTTGCTCTCCATCTGACTAAGGATATTTATGTTATGTGTTGGCAAAGTTTTAGAACAAACAGCAAGCATGCTCAATCAAAGTGTGGTGCTCTAACAGTAGAAAATTTTCAATCGCTTTGACTGCCTCACATTTGAGTAGCTGTTTTTTATGTTTTGTAAGGTGTTAAGTCCCTGTCTAGGGCTTTGGGACCCAACAAAGAAAATTGAGGAACACAAATAGACTACAGATTGCAAAAGAGTATTATTTATTTTTCGAGAAAAGGGTAGAAAAAAAACAGGCCTCAGCAGCCCCGCAATACTCCCGGTCCCTCACCCACAGAGACGCCAAAAGCAAAGATGGTGGCAGGGGTAACAAAAAAGCTTGCCCAGGTGAAAAAACGTGGCACAGGCGTTAAAAATGCAATGCTTGCCAAAGTACACAAAAAACACAGCTCCAGTGCAGACAACTCCAAAAACACCGCTCCTGAAAATCTCTGTCTCTCGAATGGTGTCACAGCCAGTTGTTAAAGGGCCACAACGCCAATCGAGACCAATAGGAGAACACATGTAATTAGGGTCAATCACAGCTCCTCAACAGGTTCAGTGAGACACCAATCAGCAGACTCAGCTGCGTGGAATTGTCTGCAAGACAAGAGGGGAAAACAGCACCACACAGGAAAAAACACTAAAGACCCATAGGGTCGTAACAAAGGATCCACTTTCTCAGACCAACGACGGAGCTGTGTGTGGATGAAGGTTATCGCATGTTCTGGACTTATGGGATGGAATAATGATAGACATGTGCATGGCAAACATTAGAGTAACACTTATATGACCAGTTTATCTGACTCCATGAAATAATAAAGTTACCTCCAATATCACTGTAGTGCCTTCCATTAAGTCACTCCATCTGATGCCACAGGGTTCCGAATAGGTTTTACCACGGTTTATTTAAACATAAATCAAGTGCTCTTGTAAGGTAACTTGTCTTATACAAAAATAAAATAAAACTAGAATCGGACCTTGAACTTTGCATAAAATAAACCAGTGAATAAATCAAATTGAAAACCATATGCTGCTGGCATCTCCAAACATTTCCAAGCTTTCTGCTGAGCACCGTGCTCTTTGTCTCACCTAAGGCGTCCTAATTGGCACAGGTGAGCCATTAAAACCATTTAGGGCAGTTTAACCCTTGGAGTGCCTCTGTGTGGCACAGACGCACAAATCGGCCAGCAGGTGTCATTAAAATGAACAAAAACCATAATGGCTCCTACACATCAGCCCCCTTATTGCTACCAGATAAGGTACAATAACAACCTAACAATATGGAGTCATACAGTACAATGTGCCTCTCATGTCATACTTCATACGTTCATAAACAGAAACACATTAGGCACCAAAGTAGTACATCGAGTGAATACATCAAATCCCTTTTTTTTTTTCTTTTCAATTTCAGTTCAAGTCAGAGTTCATAAAGTTCTTTTGACAGCCCATTTTGCCATAGGTGGCACCATTCATATCAAAGTCCATTGATCCATGTGTGTATGCAGCATCTTGTGTGTAGCGTTTGTATGTATGCACATGCGCATGTGAGTGTGTGTTGCAGACGGCCGTTCCTTGTTTGGTGCATAGTCCATGTGAATGCAACAACATCAGTGTACAATGACATGTCAATTCAAGTCACCATGAACATTCATATTTACATATTCACATGTCATTCTCCAACAATAAACAAAGTTTTGTTATTGGACGGTCAATAATGTTTGTCTTTGTTTTTAAACTTACACTACGAACAATTCCCTTTGAGTCTTTATGTGTATCAATCACTCTTCCCAACATCCAAGACCCCCTTGGTGCATTACGATCTGCAATCAAAACAATGTCTCCACACACATAGTTTCTCTTTTGCTTAAACCATTTCTGTCTTTCTTGCAAACTGGGAAGATACTCTCTAACCCATCTTTTCCAAAATAAATCTGATAAGTATTGCACCTGCTTCCATCTTTTTCTAGTGTACAGATCTGATTTTTGAAATAAACCTGGGGGTAGTACAGGCTGACCTTTCAGTAACAAGAGATGGTTTGGAGTAAGAGGTTCAAGATCACTGGGGCTATCTGATGCTGTGGTAAGTGGGCGGCTATTAAGAATGGCTTCTACCTCACAGATGAAGGTGTGTAATGATTCGTCATCCAATGTTTGTTCTCTGGTTATGGACATGAGTATTTGTTTGATTTGTTTTATGAGCCTCTCCCATATTCCTCCAAAGTGTGAAGCAGCTGGTGGGTTGTAAGTCCATTGTATACCTTTCTGCTGCAAGGCAACTTGTAGTTTGTTGCTTTGGTTCCATACTTTAATGGCATTCTTTAGCTCCTTATCAGCTGATGTCAAATTCGTGCCATTGTCAGATCTGATCTGCTTCACTTGCCCCCGTCTACTTATAAATCTGCGAATTGCATTAATGCACGAATCTGTATCCAGAGAACTAGCTATTTCTAAATGCACTGCTCTAGTAGTCAGACATGTAAAAATTACGCCGTATCTTTTAACATCACTACGACCCCTCTTCACTATTATTGGGCCAAAGAAATCTGCTCCAACAAAGGTGAATGGTGGCAAGTCTGGTGTTACTCTCTCTGTAGGGAGGTCTGCCATTTTTTGCTCTCCCAAGTTAGCATGTTGGCGCCTGCACAGGACACACTCCGAGCATATCTTCCTCACCAGTGCATTTGCTCCTGGAATCCAATAGCGCTGCCGCAGTTTGGACAACATGTGATTTCTCCCACAATGGCCTAGCTGTTCATGAATGTGTTTTAACACAAGTTTAGATACATGATGGTGTTTAGGAAGAATCACAGGGTGTTTCTGGTCCTCTGGCATAGCCATTCTACTTAATCTGCCTCCAGTGTGAAGAAGTCCATCTTGCAGCACAGGATCCAGTTTACGAATTGTGCTCTGGCGACTAACATGAGTATTACCCTTCTGCAAGTTTTCTATTTCTTCTGAGTAACTTTCATATTGAGCAAACTGAATAATGGCATGTTCTGCTGCTTTTAGATCATCCAAAGAGATAGGCTGTACATTCATGCATTTTGTCCTGAATTGTGTTTTTTCTTTCATCTTACATGGTTTCTTTTCATCAGAATCTTTAACATCTACATTCAGCATCATTTCTTTTCTTTTCTGACTTAGGTGCAAAAGAATGTGCTTCAGCTTTAACATCCATGCAACTGCTCTGACAAGCTTACTCCATTTTGAATGATACTGTATGAAGTCATGAGCAGGATTCTGTTTCTTTGATATTGTGGCCATGATTACAACATCTTTCCTCACTTCCACATCGCCATCATCACACTGTTGTGGGACAGTGTTGGAAGATGGCCACTCAGATTCTTGAAGTCTGAGAAACACTGGACCATTAAGCCAAGTGGTGGAATAAAGAAGTGCACTGGCCTTTAACCCACGAGATGCGCAGTCTGCTGGGTTGAGCCTAGTGTCAATGTGTCTCCATTGCTGTACCCTTGTCATTTCCCTTATTGTGCTCACCCTATTGGCTACAAAGGTCTTGAATCTTTTGTTTTCATTTTTAACGTATTTCAGCACTGTTGTACTGTCAGACCAGAATATAGACTCATCAAGTGTGAGCTGCAATTCTGCTTTAATGAGCGTATCTACTCTCACTGCAAGCACTGCTGCAGTAAGTTCCAATCTTGGCATTGTCATTTGCTTCAGGGGTGCCACACGTGATTTCCCCATTGTAAAGGAAATATGCACTTCTTGTTTTATATTCTCCAGACGAAGATATGATACACAACCATATCCACTTTCCGAAGCATCGCTAAAGTGATGTAATTGGGCAGATGTTACCTGACCAAAATTCATGGGCTTCATGCACCTACTGACTGCGAGCTCTCTAATGTGACTTAGTCCAGTCAACCAGTCCTGCCACATCTGGACGTAGTGCGCTGGTAGCTCTTTGTCCCAGGCATAATTCTGTCTGCATAGGTCCTGCAGGATGTTTTTAGCTGTAAGAACAAATGGGCAGATAAAGCCAAGAGGGTCATAGACAGAAGATATAACTGACAGTAAGCCTCTCCTCGTACACGGCTGGTCTTTAAGGCTCACAGCAAAGGTAAGTTGGTCTCTTTCCACATGCCACTGAATTCCAAGACTTCTCTCCACAGGCAAATCACCGGATTCTAAGTCAAGGTCTTTGACCTCTTTTGCTCTGTCTGCCTGTGGGATGGACATTAGCACATTTCTACTGTTGCTGATCCATTTGTGCAAACGAAAGCCCCCCATTAAACATGCAGATTCTAGCTCCTTGCATATCATTATAGCATCAGCTTCAGTCATTACAGACTTCAAACAGTCATCCACATAAAAATTGCACTTTATTGTTTCCATTGTTTCTCTGGAGAAGATGTCTTTGAAGTCTTCAGCAGTTTGTCTAAGGGCAAAATTAGCACAACTTGGTGAAGATGTTGCCCCAAATATGTGCACAGTCATTCTGTATTCTTTAATAGGCTGGTTTGTGTCACCATTTGGCCACCACAAAAATCGCAAGAAGTCTACATGCTTTTCAACAACCCTAACCTGGTGGAACATGCCTTCTATATCCGCCATTAAGGCGACTGGCTCTTGACGGAAACGCAGAAGAACACCCACCAAATTACTAGTGAGGTTTGGACCTTGAATCAGTGCACTATTCAAAGATATTCCTTGAAAGGATGCTGAGCAGTCAAAAACTACCCTTAGAGTTCCCTTTTTTGGATGGTGCACTCCATGGTGTGGAATATACCACACCTTTCCACTCGGTGCTTCCAGCTCATCAGGTGGCACAATCTCTGCATAGCCCTTTTCAATTACACCCTCTAAGAAGGCTGTGTATTCATTATGATACTGTGCATTTCTTTCCAATTTTCTTTTCAGGGACAACACACGTTGATGTGCCTGCTGATAATTGTTTGGCATTGTTACATCATTGCATTTGAAGGGTAATGGCAAGTAATAATGGCCATTTCTCAGTTCCTTAGAACTTTCCATGATTGACATGAATTGTTTGTCTGCTACTGACATCTCTGTTTTTTCCTCAGCCTTCAACTCTGGAAAATCATGATGATATTGTTTCAAGTCATTTACAAGTCAGTTACAAGTCATTTAAAGTTGCCACAGATATGTGATTTACCACAGTACATGCATGGCTGCCTTTCGTTTCGCATGTAGTTTCCTGCATGAGCCCATTGATGACCCATCCTAATGAAGTTGTAACAGCGTATGGCCCAGTACCTCTACTGTTAATAATTTTCCATGGTTCCATAAGTTTGGCAGCATTTGTTCCAATTAATAATTCAATGTCAGCATCCAATTGTGGTATTTTTACCTCATGGAGATATTGCCATTTATGTATTGTTTCTTGTTTTGGTATATGATGTTTTGACACTGGCAGTTTTGTTTGCGTATAAACCTCTGGGAGCTTATGAAATTTCTGGCCTTCCATGTTACTGATTTCAAGACCAGAGACTACACTGCTGCTGACTGGCTTCTCTTGCCCCATTGTGCGCAGGAGGATTGTGCAGTTTTTCCCACAAGTGTTTAATTTTCTCTTAAGTTCTGCAAAATGTTGCAGAACTACCAGGGTCCAAGAATGCGTAAGTATGTATGATTTTGTCTGAATTGAACATTTTCACTTTCACTGGGACAATAGCAAGAGTGCACTGTTTCAGTTCACCGGCCTGCAGATCATCTTCACTCACAGACACCATGGCACTACTCAGCGGCTTACTTGCAGGTAAGACATGGTCACCTGTCCCGTCATCCTTTTGTTTGCCTGTGTGAATATGCAGAACGGTTGGATGAGAAAGAGAACATTTTCCACATGTCATTCTGTTCTTGCACATTTTGCTCATGTGTCCCCTTATCAGACATCCAAAACACATTCCGTTTGTTTTAAGGAATTTAATTCTATCAGCATTTGGTTTCCTCTGAAACAGCTCACAGTTTTCAAATGTGTGATTCTTTTCACAAAATAAACAAGGCCTTTCAAAGGCAATTTTTTGTTTCTGTCCACGTGATTCACCATCTTTAGCGTCAGATACATGAGCAACTGTAGTTGCAAAGCTGGTTCTGCCAGTGGGTTTACTGACTACTGTTTGAGCCTTGGGTTTTAAGACTCTTTTAGCTTCAACTCCAACTGTGTTACTGAGGTCTCCAAATACTGGATCAAGCATGGCTCTACAATGCCTCTCAATAAAGTCAACCAAATCCTTATATGTCACTCTGTGGTTTTTGTCTTGTATGCTACACACATGTGCACGCCATTTGTCACGCAGCCTAAATGGAAGTTTAGATGTAATCTGTCTTAGATTGGTGGAGTTCTCCAGCTCTCTTAGGCCATCAATGTCCTGCATGGTATGATAGCAGCTGCGTAGGAAGAGAGCGTAAGACCTTAGCCCACTGCCATCCTCTGGCCTTATGACTGGCCAATTCAGGGCTTTGTTCATGTAGGCAGATGCTATTTTGAAGCGATTCCCAAACTGAATCTCAAGCTGTTTCTTAGCTTCCTTGTAGCCTACAATTGGATCCATGTGCAAAAAACTAGTGACAAGGCTTCTAGGTTGGCCCCTAGTATACTGTTGCAAATAATAGAGACGGTCATCCATGTTAGTGGTATTTCTTTCAACACACTGCTCAAAAGCCTTAATGAAGGTTCTGTATTGTAGAGCATCACCATCAAAAACAGGAATTTCTCTGTCAGGCAGAAGGGAAAGTGTTTGCTGCTTGACCAACAAGTCAGTTATTTCAGTTTGTCTTTTTAACACATCAGTAATGTGATCATTACCTTCATTATCATGTGAACCGGCAGCTTGAGCAAGAGCAAAGGGCTGTCTACTTTGGGAGGATATGACCTCTCTTTGTGGTCTTGCGGGCCTTTGTGATGTTGCAGGGATTCTATACTCAGTTGAAGTGTCAGATCCCGAAGCACCTAACCATGAGCGCTTTTCTTCTGACTCTCTGTACACTCTAACTTTCGCCTCTGCAGCGGCCAGCTCGGATTCTATAGCAATTCTCTCTTTTCGTGCCTTTAATTTTGCCTCCTCTATATCCAAGTCGAGTTTATCAGTCAGTACTTTGGCTTTTGCTTTCAGAGCTGCGCACTCTGCCTTAGCCTTTAAATTGCCTTAGCCTTTCATTTCTTTTCCGTGTCAAAACCCCAAGCTTCCCCCTACGAGTAGCAGTTAACTTAAAAAGTTTCTTTTCCTCTTCAACATTCTGGTCTTCGGGGTGTAAATCAGACATTTTCAACCTTAACTGAAATCCATACACTCAACACAAATTTGCATAATCAGTTCAAAACCTTCAAATCGGAAAACACAAAAGGCAAAGTCAAAGTAGTTCACGCTCAAGCGCAACAGCAGTTAACATGCGAGCACGGCGGCCCACACCGTAGTCCAATGTTCTACTCACACCACCAGTGAAGATTGTCCATAAATCCCGAAATTATGAATATACACTGGGCAAAATAGACTAGAATCCGGAGATATTTTGACTGGATATGTTTTATGACATGCAGCATATCCGGACCAGGTTTTGACCATATCCTGATTTTTTAAGAATCCGTGAAGATATTGACGTATTTTGACTCCGGATTTGCCCTGGGTAAAATATAAGGAATCCGGGGATATCTTAGCCTAACTGTATTTAAGACATGCAGCATGTTTTGACCATCTCCGAAATTCTTAAAAATCCGCACAAATATTTTTCAGTCACGATTCACACGGGGCATGTTCTGTTCATTTCTTTTTTTATTAGGCCTGTGTCTGCCTTCTGTGGATATTTCCCCTATGCTTCCTTAATATGTGTACGCACGCACCAGTCTCCCTCTCCATTTGTCAATCTTTTATGTTAGGTTTTGATTGGGGGAAGTGTCAGGGCACGCGCTGATCTTCCTACCAACTGCCATGTCACATTTCAAAGTCAAGGAGGAGGCTATTTTCTAAAATGAACACCAGCGGCCGAGTGGTAAGCACTGCATAGAACGCAGTGCCTACTAAGGTTTCGGATGCAGCTCTGCTGTCCAATCGTATTGGAATAGAACGTTGTGATTCTTTAGAATGATTGGCTCTTATCTGGCCGCACATTTAAAATCTGGGTGGTACAGCCTGTCCGTTTATTGTCGCACTGGAAGCAGAGGTTGGTGTCGTGCAGGCAAAGATTTTAATTCTTATTTTTTAACACCTTGCTGTTATGGGAACTCCTGGAAGATCCCCAACTAAAATAGCCAATGCTTGGCGAGCAAGTGCGAGGTCGAGGTTTGATGGTGAAGAAAATCCAACTCTGAGAGATGTTCTCTAAGGTAAGTTGAAATAACAAGATTTGTATTTGGCCAGATGCACATACAATATTTTGTGTTAATGTACATCAAAATGAAAGCATGTGTGATAATGGTAACATTGAACTTTTCAATTTTTAACAAAACATTAACTGTTGTTAGCTAACCAGGACTTTGACTGAACTTGAGGGAATAAGTTAGCTACAGGCAGCCTGTCTTGGCGCTGGCGGGATATCTGGCGGGCTGACGTTAACGTTAGCTACATAGTTAGCTAGCCTGCCACCAGCTCATATCATGATGTTTGTGACATAATGCATTATCAGTCATTTGAATGTATAAACATTTTTCTGACATTGATGTCTGATTATCAATATATCTGGAAAGGACTAATTTCAAAATCTTGCTTCGTCAAAAATATCTAGGCTAACATGCTACATAGTTAGCTAGCTAGTATTTGTACAATTCTCCGCCGGGACCTAATTACAATTGTAAAGGAGGACAGTCATCCACTAATGTTTTTTTTAGAGGCGGACGATTCTCTGCTAAATCAAAGCGAGCATTTCCCTGAACTATATGAATATACTATGATTTTTCTTCATCAGGCACGGGTGAGGCGCATACATCGTGGGCTGGGGGAACTACAGTGGCGAGTTGGATCTAACGACAGGTATGTCCAATTTCACAATGACGTTCAATGCCATTTTCAATTTATTTCAGAAAAGGGACAAAACAAATCCTGATTTCTTGATTAATGTTGAGTGCTGTTCATAGGGAAAAGGTCAATTTTCATGTTGTCCTGTACTCTATTGACTTCTGTGATTTTTAATGAAATGAAAAGTAATCAAAACCTGTGTCCAATTGTATGTTTTCTGTTCAGCTTTAGGTCAGGCTGGGTTAGGTTCAGGCTATTAAGGATTCTGGGGAGAGTTGGTGCTATTAAGGATTCTGGGGAGAGTGCTTACTAAGAAGTAAGAGTGAAGATTATTTATCTGACATTCATGTGATAATGATCCACTCATAAAACTGTTTAACTCGATTTCTTACTGTCTCGCAGAAGCCTGCAACCGATTTTCGAGAATCTTAAAAGCCAAAAAAGATTGGAATTTGCGGGGAGGACTGACGATGTGAAGATTAAAAAACTTAACAGCAGACATGAGCGGGTAGGTAAAACACAACTAAAGCACAACTAACAACCCCATCATAGTTTAGTTCCGTTTAAATGCGCAGTACACAAGAAAACAGTCCATGGGATGGAGGAAGTTGGACTCAATGTTTGTTAAATCCCATCTACAAGGTATAGGCTTTTAGAAAATGTATGGTTTTTGCTGTGTAACCTGTTTACCTTAAGGGTATAGGGCAAAATGTTAAAGATTTTTGAATATAGGACGAACCAAGAGTACATAGGCCTACACAGGTTAACCCTATGGGCCCGACGGACGCAAAATGCGTCCAAATTTACACCCATTCTTCTCTGTTGAATTACTCCGGAATGGTAGCGAGATGGCACTTACACCAAACAAAACAGTGGAACCAGGGCTTTACAACGTGACCTCCCGCTTATTTTGAGCTCAAGTATCGGCAAGATGTATATATAAATCGCCAAAATTTCTCATATTAGCGCTCTGCACAGGCATTACTCTCGTTTAAATTACTCGCGAACCCGAAATAGTAAACCATATTCCGTATAAAAAATCTTGTATTCTTGCAAGTACCTATCCATAGGATGCTGTCATTATAGATATATTTTTATATGAGTAGGAGATTGTCTGGAATCTGGCAATATAAGAACCATGATGGTGGGGTATTCAGTGGCTTATTAATGTTGAGCTAAGATTCTGTGCCTTGTCTATGCAATCACGGGTTTGCGAGTAATTGCAGAGCTGTGCAGAGCGCTAATGTGAGAGATTTCGGCTAATTTTAACAAATTAATATCTTGCCGATACCCGAGCGCAAATATAAGTACTGTAAAGCCCTGGTTCTGCTGTTTCGTTTGGAATGAGTGCCATATCGCTACGATGTACCGTTGCAAAGTAATTCAACAGAGAAGAATGGGTGTACATTTGTCCGCACTTTGCGAGCGTCGGGCCCATAGGGTTACGCTGCTTCTTTTTTTGATGATGATCTGAGCCGTCTTGGCGGAGGTCTGCAGTCTACAACTGCTTTTGTTTAAGACTTTTTTCCACCACTAGGTTAATACAGGCCTTACGTTCTTAATCTAATATGAGTTTGGTGCACAATGTTTCGTTTATTTCACATTTCCATTCAAAGATCCCAGAAATAACCACCGCCCTTTTTGTTCATGTAGTTCAAACTTTCTCGTACAGTTCTGGCCCATGTTGCTGGTTGTAAACAAGCGCGGATTTTACCATGCACAGTGTAAGCATTCAACCGTAGGCATGCATCCTTTTGAAATGCGTTGTGTAATACTGCCGTCTCTTGTAGCTTTTCAAGCAGAGACTGTTGGTGGCCCGGGACATCTTGGAGGAGGACGACTACGAGTACCTGAAAGGAGCTGACGTCCTCATGTCCGACGAAGAAAGCGGAGAAGAGGACAAATGCACCTATATTGTGCTGCAGCCGAGGTGGAGAAACGCGAGGTTAACACGAGTCCTACATAGATGCCAGCAGGCGCTCGAGAGTAATGGGAGACTCGGCCGTAAGCCCGCCTGTCTGAGGCGGCGGCTCACCGAGAGGGACTGGTTCTCCCGTCGTGAACCCCCAGCCAAAATGCAAATTATTGTGTTGATGTTTGAGTTTGTAAAAATGGGAAATGACAATAAAGACAACGTAACAAATGTCATTGTCTGTCGTATGAATTTTAGATGTAAAGTAAAACAAGTTGGAATCAGCAGGTGTTTCAAAGTAATTGTTATGGCGATCTATTGGTCTATTACAAGTTAATGTTAATCTGTTGAGGGGCGTGATAAGACATTTTGGCCATGTATGCCTGTCCTATAAACTCATAACATAACTAATAAAGGCATGTAGCCTACTATAAATGCCTTTGAAATGAATGCTGCCTGGTCGTAAAAGCTATGGGCGGCACCACGTTTGACGTATCCGGAGATATAAGTAACAAGAACGAGACGTATTCGGGGGCATATCTACAGCGACTACGTGAAACATGGATCATATCAGGTGAGTATACAGCATCCGGATATGTCGCGTGTAGATACAGTGCCATTCCGGAGTTCTGATATGCTCCGTATATGACAATTGACACCAACGTATCCGTAGCGTATCTATCCATATATCTCCGTATATTCTAAATATCCGGTAGTATATGACTACAAACACCCCCGGAAACAAAGCCTTTTTGCCCAGTGATATCCACAATTACAGTGTAGAAATCGCAGTCCAGTTCTGCCAAAGTCAATAAATCCAAAGAAATACTTCCAGTAATTCCAAACGCAAAGTCCGTAATTCCACAAGCGAGCAGGTTTTCAAACTATGTAGTGCCTTCCATTAAGTCACTCCATCTGATGCCACAGGGTTCCGAATAGGTTTTACCACGGTTTATTTAAACATAAATCAAGTGCTCTTGTAAGGTAACTTGTCTTATACAAAAATAAAATAAAACTAGAATCGGACCTTGAACTTTGCATAAAATAAACCAGTGAATAAATCAAATTGAAAACCATATGCTGCTGGCATCTCCAAACATTTCCAAGCTTTCTGCTGAGCACTGTGCTCTTTGTCTCACCTAAGGCGTCCTAATTGGCACAGGTGAGCCATTAAAACCATTTAGGGCAGTTTAACCCTTGGAGTGCCTCTGTGTGGCACAGACGCACAAATTGGCCAGCAGGTGTCATTAAAATGAACAAAAACCATAATGGCTCCTACAATCACCATACAGCTTAAGAGCTAATAGCACAGTAATAGCATGGCACACGAAGAGAAATGAATAGTAAATGAATGAACAGTTTATTAACCAGATGCAAGTTAACTGTTACAATTAACAAAGATTCACTGTAATGACCAAATCAACCAGAGATATAAAGAAATCAAGCAAAACCCAAAACAATAGATAGAGAGAAAGAGGAAGAGAGAGGGAGAGAGAGATACACACAGCGTGTGGGAGCGTCGTAGGTGAAAGAGAAAGCTCAATGAGTTTTTCACTAGCTGACTAACTTAAGTAGCCAACCTGATGCCAGTTGTTCAGCACACCATGAGGTGTTATCTTGGGGGCAGGGGCGTTGGAGACAGCCCACTGCCTCACACTACTCAGTAACCTTAGGATCTGAGATCTTTATTAGAATAACCCGAGTCTGCTTCAAAACTGAGACCAGTATACCACTCACATTGAGGCCATCAGAATTAAACCAAACATGACATGTACATCTCATAGCATTATCCACAATACAATATACCCTTAATTATCCTGTCCTTGCCCTAAGGATGACCTGAGTAGGTATCCACATGTTGACAGAGCACAGATAAGAACACAGTAGGGTGTGGCACCTAACTAAACACAAGAGCATGCAGCAGGGGAGCTCCTCTGAAGCTCTCTTTATTGTGATAACGCAAAGCTCCTTTGTTGTGCTCAATCAAAATAGTCATCCTTCAATCCAGATCCTTACAGTCCCCCTTTGGCCCATTGGGACAATTTAGTCTCAGTCCCAGTGCAGGCTGCGTCTGTGCAAGGTGAGATGGATGACTGAGGATGATTGTAGTATCTGTGTCCATGGTGAGTGTGGCCGCACTGATGTGGCTCTTAGATTAAGGTGTTGGTGATGGTCAAGCTTGGTGCCCACTCAGTCCCACCGGGTGTGAGCATATGGTGTTGAGTGGACAGTAGAGCTGGCTCCTCTGTTGGCCAGTTCTGTCTGCACCAGGTCCCGATCTGGGTTGTAATCTCTTAAATGTTCTGTCGCTGTTGCTCTGTCAGCAGGCATTTTATCAGGATTGTCCATGAGGAGGTGTGAGTTTGTCGTGGCCCACCACCTAGCCAATACAGGCTCTATCCCCAATGAGACACACAACACCAGGCACGAATCAAGTTTGAGATTTTATTTAAGGGTCAGCAGCCACACAGCTTGGTCACAAGCAGCACCCCACCCCCGCATAACAGTGGTACAGGGAGTACCACAAGACAGCCCACTAAGCACATCAAGGCACAGACAACCAGGAGCGATGGTAGCACAAGTTCACAGCAAACAGTCCACAGCAAAGTAGTCACAGCACAAAGTAGTCACAGCACAAAGTCCAGAAGAAAAAAAAAAAGATATATACACACATATTAAGAAATACAAATGCCACCCAGCACAATATTTGCACACAATGAGTAACACCACCAAACCAAAAAAAAATAACAATTAAATAGCCTATGGATGCAAAGGCTAGATGTTAATGGCACACAAAAGAGCAACCCACACACCCTTCAGGACTACCAGTACTACAACACGAAATACATGCAGGCAAATAAGCACATTGAACTACTGAACAGCTGAACTACACATGCATACATACATACATGCACATGTGTATATGCTTACTGTTATGCCCTTGTATCACGTCGTTGCCTAGGAAGCTTCTCCCCTCCTGATGACGGATGTGCTGCATAAAAA
Organism: Coilia nasus; assembly: GCA_027475355.1. Classification (NCBI taxonomy): domain Eukaryota; kingdom Metazoa; phylum Chordata; class Actinopteri; order Clupeiformes; family Engraulidae; genus Coilia; species Coilia nasus. Next base: position 1,344,038 of record CM050221.1, read on the forward strand.
GCCCATTCTCCCGCCCCAACTCAATCAGTCAATCAAGTAATCAGTCAGCTCCCCTGTAACCAATAATCCCATTGTCCATACATGGAGCCCTTGACATAGTCCCAGCAATACTCTGAACAATTATACAGTACATGCCACACAACACCCACAGAAACACAATACAAAGATTAAACAAAATATCAAAAATATCAAAATGTGACACCCCCCTCCCACTAATCGGTGGTCGTCCCGACCACTAATTCCGGTACCTTACTGGCGGCACCCCCAGGTTGGTTCGCTGGGACTGCCATGCCCCCAACCCTACTGCAGCATTCTCCCCTGGGGGGTCCCCTCCCCCAGCACCATGGATGATGCCTCCTACTTCCCCAGCCTCCCCTGGATCCCTGACTGCCACCTGCTGTCCCGGTTCGGCTGGGAAACCAACTGGCCACCATCCCCACTCTGGCCCTCTCTCGGCTCCCTGCTGCCTTAAGGGCCTATCTGCCCACCCACCTGCGCCTCCACGAGCTCCGCTCCGCCAGCTGCTGGGTTGAATACGCAAGTTGTTCTGGTGAATGGTACGTAGGGGACCATCCTTGCCTTCTGGACGCACCACATAGACAGGCCGGTCTTTCATGGGCTGGCTCTGGACTACATGCGGTTGGGGGTTCCAGTGGTATCCCAACTTACCCCGGGCCCGGCGGCGGAAGTCCCGCACCAGGACCCTCTCCCCTGGCAGCAGCGACTGTGCCCGATGGCCCCGGTTGAGCCTCCCTTGATCCTGTTGCTGCTGCGTCCGCTCCTTCACCAGCCTGTATGCACCCTGAAGAAGGTCATGGGGCTGGTGGACCCAAACGTGTAAGGCGACCGGCTTCTCTGGCCTTACCAGTCCTGCCATCTGGTCCACCGAAAGACGGGCATGGCGACCAAATACCACGAAAAAGGGAGCAAATCCAGTCACGCTGTGGGGCGTGTTGTTATATGCGTGCACAAGCCCTGGAAGATGCTCCCGCCATCGGGGCTGCTCCCGCAACTCCAGTGTGTTCAGCAAACTGCAGATTGTTTGGTTCATCTGCTCACAGGCTCCGTTCCCCTGTGGATGGTAAGGTGTTGTTCTCACTTTCCGGCACCCATACAATTCACACAACTGCTGCATCAGATCTGCTTCAAACGCCGCACCTTGGTCTGTCAGGATGCGTTCTGGGCATACAAAAGGCTGAAACACAGTCCCCCATAGCACCTTCGCCGTGGTGGCCGCCGTCTGGTCCGTTGTAGGCACAGCAAAGGCAAATCTGGAAAAAAGATCAACAATTACTAATATGTACTGATGGCTATCCCCTGGACGCCGCAATGAAAAATAATCCAGGGCCAGGGTCTCCCAAGGGTAGCCACTAGCGATAGAGCACAGGGGTGCCCTGGTCCCGGCCTCTGGCTGGCCAAGCACACATTGAGGGCACTCCTGAGCCCACTGGTGACTGTCCCTGCTCATCCCGATCCAAAAGAGTCGCTCCCGTAGTGCCATCAGGAGTTGGGAACCCTTGGCATGGCCCAGCGCGGCATGATACTGGTCCCACAACATCCTCTTCTCAGCTGCAGGAGCTACAATTGCTACCCACTCACCCAGCCCATCACGTGTCAGATGCCGCCTCACCAATACTCCGTCCCTCACCTCCAGTCTCTCCCATTCTCCCAACAGTTGTCTCCCAGCGGGCTGGAGGGACTGACGCTCTTCCCAAGTGGGTCTTCTCCCATCTTGCCGCCACTGCCGGATTTTGGCCAACTCCAGATCCTGACCCTGCCGATCCAACCATGAGCCTTCCACTGCCGAGGAGGGTGCATCCACCTGCTGTACGGTCGCTGAGGTCACTGCTGTTACTGCCGCCACTGCCTCCGGGAGCCGAGACAACGCATCTGCGTTCTGATGGTCTACCCCAGGCTTGTGATGTAAGGAGAAGTCAAAGTTTGCCAACTGGGCAGCCCACCTCTGTTCCACGACCCCAAGCTTCGCCGTTTGCAAATGAAGCAAGGGCCGGTGGTCGGTGAAAACTTGGAAGGTAGAGCCCCACAGGTAATCTTTAAACTTCTCGGTCACAGCCCATTTTAACGCCAGGAGCTCCAACTTGAAAGCGCTGTAATTTTGATCATTTCGCTCGGTCTCATGAAGCCCCCGACTAGCATAAGCAATGATGCGTTCCTGTCCTTCCTGTACCTGAGAGAGTACAGCCCCCAGCCCATGCAGGCTGGCATCTGTATAGAGCTTGAACGGAAGCCTTTAGCACAGACTCTTTGAGGTCCTGAAAGGCCATCTCGCACTCCGGGATCCAATCAATGGCCCTTGTCTTACTACCGCCAGTCCCCCTCAGCAATGCGTGTAACGGCCGGGCCCTCCGTGCAAATGCCGAAATAAACCGGCGGTAGTACCCAACGAACCCCAGGAACGAGCGCACCTCTCAAACAGTCTTGGGAAATGGCCATTCCTGGACTGTCTCAGTCTTCCTGGGGTCGGTGGACACACCCCCCGCACTCACCACATGGCCCAGGTACTCCACCGCACGCTTGAAAAGGTGACATTTTGTGGGCTGCAGCTTCAACCCATGACCATGCAGCTTGGCAAACACCTGTTCCAGATGGCCTAGATGTGAAGAGAAATCAGGTGAGTATAGAATTATGTCATCCAAATAAATGAGCAAAAATTCATGTACTTGCCCCCCCAAACAACGCTGCATAAGTCGCTGGAAGTTTGCAGGGGCGTTACATAGGCCGAATGGCATCCTCTCGAACTCATACAAACCCATTGGGGTAGCGAAGGCAGTTTTCTCCTTATCAGCTGGGTGGACTTCCACCTGCCAGTACCCACTGGCCAGGTCAAGCGTAGAATACCACTGGGCCTTTTTCAAACTTGTCAATGATTCTTCCACTCGGGGTAATGGGTAGGCGTCCTTATGCGTGACTGCGTTTAGTTTCCGATAGTCAACGCAAAACCTCCACGAGCCGTCCCTTTTTTTCACCAACACTACCGGGGCTGCCCACGGGCTGGCGCTCCCTCGGATGACTCCACCCTCCAGCATGTCACGCAGCAGTGTCCTCAGCTCATTATAAAGGTTGGGTGGCACTGGCCGATAGCGCTGGCGAATGGGAGCGGCATCACCTGTAGGAATGGTATGATACACAGCATCCGTGCGACAGTAGTCCTCCTCATCCTGGGCGAACACCTTCTGCCATCGTTCAAGCAACCCCCGGAGCTGGTTGGACTGGGAAGGCGTCAATCCCTCTGTCTGTTGAAGCAGAGTAGACAAACAGGTAGGAAAGGGACTACTCACTGGTCTTACGTCCACCTCCACCACCGCGTCGGCCTCCTGCCGCAGGACCAGCTGATTCGGTGCTTGGACATCGTCCCGCCCCAAGCGCATAACATGTGCTAGCGGCCGCCGGGGAGGCAGCACCACCGGGTAGGGGTGGGGGTTACACACCCGAAGCAACACTCTGCCCTCCCGCAGTCGGGTTACTGCGTGGCCCACACACCACTCCTGCCCGCCGTAGTAGCAGTCTTCGAGCAGGACGTCCTCCTGGTCGGCCCTGAGCGCCTCTGGGACGTACGCCCACACCGCAGTCTCGGTCTGGGGTGCCAACCGAATCGGGTCACTGGCCCGTAGCCGAGCAACCCCAATATTGGGTCCCCGGTGTTCAGCCGCCTCCAGCCTCCGACAGGCTGCAAAGGCCCGGTCCCAGGCCACCACAGCTGCCCTAGGAAGTGTAGACTTAAAAAGCGTGAATTGGTGACCCCCCTGCTGGCGCAGGCCCTCCCAGCAATGCTGAATAACATTCATGCCCAAAATACCATAGGCAGGAGGCAAGTACTTATCTTCAACAACAACCACCCCCTTACCAAGAACTGATACCCCACCCACCTCAAAGTCCAGTAGTGCATAACCAATGTAGGGTACAGCTGGCCCATTAGCGGCTTTTAAGGTCAGCCAGGGGATATCACTCACCTCCTTCACCTCCGCGTCCTGTAGATAACTTCGGAACAGGCCCTTGCTAAACAGAGTCACCTGCGATCCAGTATCGAGGATGCAGGGGACCCGTCTCCCCTGAACGAGGATCTCAACTTCCGGGCTCTCTCCCACAAGGGCAGTCCGCATCGGCACAGCTCCTGGTTGCCCCTCCTCTGATACTCCCCGACTATTGGTGGCCCCTGCCTGCTGGCAATTGCGTTGCATATGTCCCGCCTGGCCACAACGCAGACAGATCGGGCGGCCCTGGTTGTCCCATGTGGGCAGCCTCATACGCCGTGGTGGCCGACTGGCTCCCTGTTCTCCACTCACGGGGCCTTCCGGCTGTTGACGGTTGGCCTGCTGTATTCTCATCTCAGCCAACAGTGAAGTCTTTAAATCTGTTACCTGAGTTCGCAGCTCCTCCGCCAACTCCGCTCGCAATGCCTCCATAAGCTTGTTTCAATCCTGTAGCGGATTCACCTTGTCGGTGGGAGCAGGCTGTGGGGGGCTGTTGTACATCTGCTTAGTGTCGATGTTCTCAGCCACGGCCAGTTCAGTCTTCTTCTCCATGGCCTTGGCTTCCCGGCACGCCTCCTCGAAGGTCAAACCTAGTTCCCGTCGTACCCGGCGTTGGAGCTCTGTCTGCACAGGCCCCGGCACTAACCCCAAGACCAGCTGGCTCCGTAGCATCTCGTCGTCCGACCCAGTCGCCTGCTCCTTGTTCCGCCACCTGGAATGGGACTCACTGAGACGCAAGATGAATGGGCCCACCCCCTCCCCTGTCTGCTGCTGACACTTAAAAAACAAAGATCTGAGTTGACTAGTACTAACATTCTCTCCATACAGTTTTTCAAGAGCATCAAATATTTTACTATCTGTGTCCCTATCCGTATCTTTAAGCAACTGAATTTCCCTCCTTGCATCACCCTGGAGAGCACTCATTACAAAATCAACTCTCTGTGTAGCAGTCAAAGTCTGTGCCCGCAAATACACTTCCATTTGGTTACGCCACTCAATAAAGGGAATCTGATTAAGTTTTCCCTCATACTTAGGTACCCATGGTCCACCCAAAAACCACGGCACCATCATCATACCCCCGGCTGCTGCCCCCCCTTGTTCGTCAGCCATGGTGTTGTGTCCTGAAAGGGGATCCGCCGACTACCGCCAAAAATTGTCGTGGCCCACCACCTAGCCAATACAGGCTCTATCCCCAATGAGACACACAACACCAGGCACGAATCAAGTTTGAGATTTTATTTAAGGGTCAGCAGCCACACAGCTTGGTCACAAGCAGCACCCCACCCCCGCATAAGAGTGGTACAGGGAGTACCTCAAGACAGCCCACTAAGCACATCAAGGCACAAACAGCCAGGAGCGATGGTAGCACAAGTTCACAGCAAACAGTCCACAGCAAAGTAGTCACAGCACAAAGTAGTCACAGCACAAAGTCCAGAAGAAAAAAAAAAAGATATATACACACATTAAGAAATACAAATGCCACCCAGCACAATATTTGCACACAATGAGTAACACCACCAAACCAAAAATAAATAACAATTAAATAGCCTACGGATGCAAAGGCTAGATGTTAATGGCACACAAAAGAGCAACCCACACACCCTTCAGGACTACCAGTACTGCAACACGAAATACATGCAGGCAAATAAGCACATTGGAAGAAAATGCATGCACATATACCCCTCTACACATCAATCGCTGACATCATTAGCCTGACACGTTAATCCCAAGAAGAGGAGTACACCGGGGCCTCTGCTCGTCACCGAACAGATGCGCTGCTGACCAGAGAAAGGTAGGAGTCAAGACTTTGGGTCGGCGGCTTCCCCACGCCGACCCAAAAAAAAAACAAGAAATTATTAGCTCCGTAGTCCACATACACACGAGGCGGCCCTTGAGGCGTCGCCAAGTCCAAACCTGCGGAGATGACCGGAGCACGGCAGTCCGCGAACTTCCCTCAAGCCTCCACGGAGCCGCACGCCACTGTCCACCACACACACAGCCTCTGTCACAGTCCAAACGTCCGATGGCTCCTCCTCAACAGTGCGGGAGCCCCTGGAATGCAGACAGCAGCACTAAGAATCACGCAGCCCAATCGGCTACCTGCACACACACAGACATGCAGCACATTCCTACTTTCCTTGAACAGCTGATTGCTCGCATTCAGTCTCTCGCTTTCTCCCTCCGGCTCCGTTTCCGGGTTCCATCCAGCACTCTCCAGTCCCAGCCTCTCCGGAAACAAAAACACATCTACTTGCACCAGGAGGAGGTCAGACCACGGCCCACATGCACACACACACACAATAGGAATGAGTTGACCACTTCCCTTTAGTTGGCGTGCAATCGCGCTCCTCTCCAAACGCTGGCAGGCTAGCTGGAGCTCCTGCTGCTACTCGTCACTGTCGTGGCTGCGCTGGCTCAGTCACGGTCCAATCACGTCGTTGCCTGGGAAGCTTCTCCCCTCCTGATGACGGATGTGCTGCATAAAAAGCCCATTCTCCCGCCCCAACTCAATCAGTCAATCAAGCAGGGGTGGAGCTAGGGGGTGGCTTTTGGGGCTGAAGCCCCGAATCTCACGTCAAAAGCCCCGAATCTTTTTACGCTTTAAAAAAATATGACAATCCTGAGAATATGCTCCCTGTAAATTACAAAAAAACTGATTAATGGGCAAATAGCCTACAACAAAACCCACATTTCCCTCATTCTTAAAATGCTGTTATTATAACGTGACCCAACTAGAAAAATAGAATCCCACAAACAAGGGCGTGCATGTGTTCTAATTCTAAACATTAACGTCTCCTTTGTCTATGCTCGTCTGTCAGAACTCGTCTGTCTTCCTTCAACCATGGACATAATACATTTCTTTACAAAAAACTACGGGTACCTTTCATCAGCAGCAGCCAGTAAGTTGTCACACGTTTCAGGCCAGTGATTTCTAAGTTATGTTGGGTTAGCACGGCAGTCTTGACGTTTGGTAGGCTACTAGTAGCCACAGCTTGGCTGTCTACATTAGGCTGCTATAATAATTCTAGCCCGGTAAACCAGCCCCTCGTACTTCTTTTTATTTTGTACAGAATTCTGAAATGAAGTACGAGGGAAGAGCTAATGAGTTAATGAAAGTGGAATGTGAAGCATAACTTTAAAGGTGTTATAAGAAGAATAACTTTAAAAGCTAGTAATTTTCTCCATTCCTGAGCTTTGATCGCCATCTAGTGGAAAGTATATGCAACAGCATACTTAGCTACAAAATCATGGGCCTATTGTTCACTAAGCACAGTGAGGATATTTTATTGTCACATGCATAGGTCTATAGTGACAGAGTGTAGAAAATGCAGTGAAATTGTGTCTGTCAGTCTATTTATACCACTTCTAACATACAAAAAACCAAACAAGTAATCCATCTCTGCAGTCCCAGTTTGAATCTACTGAAAGTTAGTATCACATGAGTCTCAATTTTGCTATTGTTGTTTACATACGAATCTCTAGGAGTCAGTAATTAAGTGGTTATTGTTTCTTTCCACATTGTCTTGTGCAAGCCATGCAACTGAGATTACAGGCTATGAATTAGAAGGGATTTAGGATTTGACATGTCTAACAGATCACTCTAAAATGGACTAGAATGCAGGAATTTGCATCTAAGAAATCAAAAAATTTTCTGGGGGACGACCCCCAGACCCCCCCGGGCTAAGCCCCGGATGTTCACAACCTCTGGCTCCACCTCTGCAATCAAGTAATCAGTCAGCTCCCCTGTAACCAATAATCCCATTGTCCATACATGGAGCCCTTGACATAGTCCCAGCAATACTCTGAACAATTATACATGCCAACACCCACAGAAACACAATACAAAGATTAAACAAAATATCAAAAATATCAAAATGTGACAAGTTAACAATGGCTGTCTCTTAATGGCTTTTGATGGTTTAGGGATTTGCATAGAGAAGGGTGGATAAACAAGGCATTGCAGACAACATAACGTAAAATAAAAGAATTGCTCAAGAACTTAAATGTAGAACCAAGTTGAAAACAGATTTGTACTTTCATCCCAGCTGTTTACCAGGCTCTTCAGTCTGTTTTGCAATTTAAAACGTGTTCCCATATGCATATCACCGCTGATGAGTTTACAGTTCTATTGTTAGGGTAGAATTAACATTAGTGTGTCTTTTTGGGTGTCATCTACTATTATCTATCTACTATCTGGGGCTATTCCTATATCCAGGCTTTTTTTTGCCGGGAATCCATAAGTCTATATAGCTCAGTGACCGTACTTTGCGGTATGCTACTTTTCTTACAGTTTTTCTCAATTGGTTTGGTACATTTCTCACATCAGAATTGAAATTCTCAAAAGTTCTTGTTCAATTGTCACATCATCATGTCATTTGTGCAGATGAAAAAGGCAGTTTCTCATTGCTTTAAACAAATTGCAAATGCTTTTGTCCATCCATGCAAATGATTGTGTACAATTCTCAGTTTTTTTGTACATTATCAATTGCTTTTGTCATGCTAATCAAAATGCTTTGTTATGGGAATCTATAAAATAGTCTCACTACCCAAAACAGGCTATAGTTCATCATATAAGTCTTAACATGCAAAATGATTTACCAAGCTATCATAACATGTCAAGCACATTTCTATACATTTCCATAAGACATTTGTAAATATGATCTAAATTGGTAAATTGCTTGAATCTAGACTTTTTCTAATGAAGAGAGTTGAGAAACCAATGATCAACAGTCTTCTGAATGAGCTCAAGGGAGCATCTCATGAACAATCTACTGGAAAGTATATAACCAGAGCACAATACAAAGTTACAATGTCTGACAATGGAAGGACAAGAAAATGGACAACAACAGGGAGAAGGAGAGGAAGAGGGGTGAGGCTGCATGGTGGAGGATTTGGAAGAGGATGGATTAGGCACTCCAGAAGATGCTATCCACGCTGCCGGTGTCATGTGGGTAAAAATGTGTTGCCTGACAGACAAGAATGTGACGAAGCTGAAGATCAGGATAAGGACTTAGAATTTAGGGAGATGTTCATATTTTTTGTTTACTTACTATATGGCCTATGTTTATGTTTTTGACCTATGTTTACTTACTGTATTTTACCTTTGTTCTGTCCATTGCTGTCTTTTTTTTCTTTACGCACTGCAATGTCAATGTCTGCCAATAAAGAAGTCATTCTGTAAATGTGAATCTTGTCTTTTACAATGAATCTCACACATATACATTATATGAGGTGAAATGTACAACACTTGTCATCACACCTAAACCACATTTTACATCAAAATGTCCCTTCGAAGTGCACTATTCAATTGCCAACATGACTAATGAATTTATCCGTACACAGTGACACAATGACTAAACATTCTGATGGCACTGACACATATATTGAACCAAAATCTTGCTTTTGAGGGATGAACTAAGCATTTTGAGCAAGAAACTAGCTTTTGCAGGTGATCCACGGTGTTTTGCTATTTGTCCAAACTGTTTTGAGAAATGCACTCGATCTTCTGCAAATTGCAAGAAAGATTCGAAAAATGTACCAAAACGATAGAGAAAAACTGTAACAGTGGCACCAGATCTCTTGAGTCAATAGATAACTTTAGATAAGACACTACATTGGGTAATAATTCTTCTGCAAAACATGTTAGCATTCAGGACAATAATACTACTAGCATCTGCACAGCCTATGTGCTTTTACGCATAAACAGCTTTTTAGAATCCGTACAACCTATTTCAATGCATAAAAAGCCCTCACCGTCTGCACAGCCTATGTGCTCTTATGCACAAACAACCTACAGATTTAGTATAGCCTAGATGAAAACGGCCTACGAGGTCTAGCCTAGATGCTTCACGCACAAACAACCTAGGTAACCTTAGAGTCTATGCACTGTGTGAACCAGCGCAAACAACAAAGCTAACACATATTAAGTAGCCTTCAGCTTTCACACTTTCAGTAAGACTGTAACAGAGAATATGTGGTCTTCTCAATATGGCAAGATAAACAAACAGGGTGATAGCTCTTAGCAAACAAAGGTGTCTTTCTTACCACATTGCTGAATTGTGCATCTATAAATAGCAGGAACAGATAGATTTGATACCTGTGGAAACACTGGAAATGCTGGGAGAAAGGCACAAATTACATGTCAGGCGGGCAATGGAATAACGGTCTGAAAAACCTTGACATTTCACCTGTGAACTGCTCTTCTTTTTCTCCTATGTCCATCAGCCAAACAACTTTCTGAGTCTGATAATTCAGATGAGCTGCATTGATCAGACTGCAATGAAGCACGGCGCTTTCTAAAGTATGGTGGCGGATTTCCGAGACCCAATTGCCAACATTTGTGCGCTTCGTGGCCTACTTTATGGCACGACTTACAGGACTTGCTGCAGTCGCTAACTTTTCTCCTAGTGCGCTTTCTTTTCAGACGTTGGCTGCTTGTGCATGTCCGTCGGAAAGCAGTCACACTACAATGCGTTGGAGCAGGAGAGAAGTCATTAGCAGAACCATTTGTTTCATCTTTACATTGTAAACATGGTGCAGTCGCGTGAGGGATGTCTGAATAATCATCGGTTGGGATGGCGACATCTTTGTTTTCAGCACATTTCTTTGTATCTGTTATTCTTGTTAAGATTGCTACACATTCTTTGAGTAGTTGCAGTTTCATTTGTTGTTCTTCAATTATTTTCTGTTGCTTTTCAAACAGTAAATGCATGATGACTTCAGAAAACTTGCTTTGCTTTGATTTTGTTTTACGCATGCCATTGTTTAACCATCACTCATATATCTCCTCTTCGGTAGATGCTACTGTAAGGCCTTTGGTCGCCAGTTTATCTAACGTGCCAGCCAAATTGTTTTTCAATGTGCACAATGCTTTTGCCCAAATGATCCCAGTCCATTTTACACGGAACGGAGAGCTGAAGTTTCTGAATGTTTTGGTGAGGTCTCAACGTCTTCTCAATATGCTTACAAGAAGTTTAGATCTACTCACCACCTTCAGGAAATCAGGTCACGTCATATGCATCACGTCGGGGTCACCAACTGTAAGGATCCACTTTCTCAGATCAACGACGGAGCTGAGTGTGGAAAACCATAAAAAACCAAACCTGATTAGCATTCCTTTGAAAGCAGCTGGAGATTAAAACACACACACACACACACACACACACACACACACATTGAGATAGAGAAAGATAGAGTACAGCACAACACAGCATGGTGGAATATGTCGGCTGTATAATACTACTTCAATAAGGTCACATCAAGTTTAGAAGGCCATAACTTTTTCCATTTTTGCATGTTGGTGCATTACTGTGTGCAAACTACAAAATGATGGACCATGTACTTACAAAATGATGGACCATACACTTTCTGTACTAGGCAACCGTATAAAAACAGAAATGCAAAACCTAGGCCAGCTGAGTTAAGTTTGCTCTCCACCTGACTAAGGATATTTATGTTATGTGTTGGCAAAGTTTTAGAACAAACAGCAAGCATGCTCAATCAAAGTGTGGTGCTCTAACAGTGGAAAATTTTCAATCGCTTTGACTGCCTCACATTTGAGTAGCTGTTTTTTATGTTTTGTAAGGATCCACTTTCTCAGACCAACGACGGAGCTGAGTGTGGACGAAGGTTATCGCATGTTCTGGACTCATGGGATGGAATAATGATAGACATGTGCATGGCAAACATTAGAGTAACACTTATATGACCAGTTTATCTGACTCCATGAAATAATAAAGTTACCTCCAATATCACCATACAGCTTAAGAGCTAATAGCACAGTAATAGCATGGCACACGAAGAGAAATTAATAGTAAATGAATGAACAGTTTATTAACCAGATGCAAGTTAACTTTTACAATTAACAAAGATTCACTGTAATGACCAAATCAACCAGAGATATAAAGAAATCAAGCAAAACCCAAAACAATAGATAGAGAGAAAGAGGAAGAGAGAGGGAGAGAGAGATACACACAGCGTGTGGGAGCGTCGTAGGTAAAAGAGACAGCTCAATGAGTTTTTCACTAGCATTGCCTTAAGTAGCCAACCTGATGCCAGTTGTTCAGCACACCATGAGGTGTTATCTTGGGGGCAGGGGCGTTGGAAACAGCCCACTGCCCTACACTACTCAGTAACCTTAGGATCTGAGATCTTTATTAGAATAACCCGAGTCTGCTTCAGAACTGAGACCAGTATACTGTACCACTCACATTGAGGCCATCAGAATGAAACCAAACATGACATGTACATCTCATAGCATTATCCACAATACAATATACCCTTAATTATCCTGTCCTTGCCCTAAGGATGACCTGAGTAGGTATCCACACCATATGTTGGCAGAGCACAGATAAGAACACAGTGGGGTGTGGCACCTAACTAAACACAAGAGCATGCAGCGGGGGAGCTCCTCTGAAGCTCTCTTTATTGTGATAACACAAAGCTCCTTTGTTGTGCTCAATCAAAATAGTCATCCTTGAATCCAGATCCTTACAGTTTATTTAGAAAGAGATAAAGAGAAGTGTGTCTGCTTTCGCCCTTCTACCTCTTACAGTCACATCTTCAAGGTTCAGCTTTGCTGCCTGGAGCCCAAATCAGCACAATGAATTGATGGATCTTTCATAACTTTCTCCCCCCTTGGGCAGCCAAGCTATCCTTTAAAAGAAACACACAGTAAAGGCCCATTCACACCTAGAATGATAACTATAAAGATAATTACAACTATAATGTTGCAAAAATCGTTTTAACTTAATAATTGGTGCCGATCACACATCAACTATAACGACAGGCTAAACAATATTGTTGGAATCACTTTCTAAACAATTTTATGAACTATAAAAGCACTGTCAGTCAATCAGAATTCATAAGAACTCACAGGACATCATGTTCTATTGGATGTTTAAATCATGACTAGAATTAACATGATATTCTACAGTGTGGACACCCATCATTGTAGTTGTACTTGTCGTTGTCGTTATAGTTCTTGCTGTTCACACCAACTAAAGGTCCGTTCACACTAAGAACTGTAACGATAACGGCAACTATAACTACAACGTGGTAATTATCAAAGTGGTAATGACCACCATGGAATGTTGAGAAAGCATGTGGCAACTTTTTTTTCAGGGGTAGTTTTATTCCAACCCCTTGCTTTCATGGTCATAAACCATGATATCACTGGAAAAAGAACGGAATCAGATTTAATTTGCAATTTAATTTGTTAAAATGGGCCCGACACCATGGTCCTCAATTTTTTTTAGATTTTTAGTCCAAACATTCTTCCAGGTCATAATAGAATCAATCCAGAATTTCAGCTTCATATCTTGTTGTGTTTTCTGAGATATGGCTCTGTGGGTAAACTCCAGTATTTCATAACCAAAACTGTTTTATACCCCTCTCCTCTCTCAACACAACCACATTCTTTCCTGGGGCACTGGGGCAGTACCCTGTGAAATTGTTTAATATCATACTGGAATTACAGTCCTTCCCACCATTGAAGACTTATTCATCGAAACAAACCCAGATTTTTTTTAAAGTAATGGAAAAAAACTTTTTTTGTTCTCATATGATTATGAATGCAAATCACTCATTTTTTTTAAAACTTCAAGTATACATAGTCCATGAGGAAAAATAGATGGGTTTTTTTTGATGGTTCTCATATTTTGAAGCTGAGCCCTCAAAATTGGCCAAAATTGAGTTTTGTTGTAAATATACCAATTTTATTGCATATGTTCAAGGACAAGAGGAAATGCACACTCAAGTTTCCTTTCTTTCTGCAATAGTATGCTACTTTGTAGACCATGTAAAAGTGGTAGATCCAAAATTAGATTGTAGATGGTAGATCCAAAGTCTCGGCTGAAGGAAGTGTTGGTTTGATTTATATGAACCTCTTGGAAAGACAATATGGGTGGTAAACACATTTTTTCTGTTAGAGGGATTAGAATGCCATCCTGTAAACAGGCTAAACCTGTTATATCCAACTTTTCCTAGCCCCTTAGAACATATTCAAGTTGTCAAAAATGAAAAAAAAAAATCAACTAATTGTTTTTTTGTTTTGTTTTTTTCATTACACCACATGGTACTGCATTATTTAAATTTATAGGAAAGAATGTGGTTGTGTTAAGAGAGAAGAGTGGCGCTTTTAAAGTACTGGAATGAATGGCTGAAAACCTGAATAGCTATATCTCAGAAACTAAACAAGATATCAAGTTGACATTTTGGTTTGATTCTAACAAGACAGGAAGGAACTGTGATCCAGTTTTTATGGCACAGCCTGTATATATTACGTGTGTGTGTGTGTGTGTCTATGTGAATCAGATCAATATGTATGTATGTTTTTAAACTATAATAATATAACATTGCAGGTGTATTTTCTTTCCTAAACCAATTGTCAACATAGAAGATAAAATTAACCATCCAGCCTCCACCTGTCCTCCTGAAACTGTGAACAGAGTCATCATGTATGTGCATGTACATACCGTGTGTGTGCGTGTGTGTGCACACCACTGTGATATCTATGCCTTAAATAAACCTGTCAATGGAAGGCAGGTCGAGGTCGCTTTCATCCTACAAATCAAAGCCATCTTACACAAAGTCACACACACATAGAGAGAGAGAGAGAGAGAGAGAGAGAGAGAGAGAAAGCTGTGTTAGGCTGGTCTGTTTGCCATATAAAGGCACAGAAATGCTAAAAACAAAAGAATCAAAATGTCACCTGGGGTTTCTCATGAAATGTGACACGTTTTTCTGAGGCATTATTTTGGTGCCATGTGGAATGCTCCACTGTATTCCTATGGAATGTAACAGTTCACCCGATAGTAACAGATTGACTTTTGAAGGGTAATATACACACAGCCCTATAGAGATGTACATTCTGTACCGATCAGTTGATCCAAAGTCAGCTATTTAGTCTCATGAAAAATGTACTGTAACAGCCTAGAATTGAGTCCAGTGATGAATGTAAATCAGATGTAAGGGGAGTCCTAAAGTGACCTGATTGGATCACAAATCAGGAAGCTGTCACAGCAGACTATCATAATAGATGGATGAGGCTTTTTGGGGGAAGGGTTAGAGAAGAGAGGCTGCCCTTGTACTCGTACAGTTTTTTTTCTTCTCCCTAACCAGAGAAGGTGTGGTGCCTTGAATCAGTAGCAGAGACAGGGGGAGGTCAAAATGACTTAATGATAACAAAGGGTATGGGTACTTGAGCACATCTCAGTGCGCTGCTACCAAGCATGGTCTCCACCATACTTTAACTACACTCTTCTTCCCTATACTACTCCTCCCCAACCCTGTGGTCTCCACTTGCTCCTGGCTAGGTAGACAGTTTATCTTTCAGTTAAAGCCTCTCTGCACATGCAAACAATTCAAGCCACTAATTTTACTGTCACTACATTTCCGGTGAAGTGAAACATTCCTGAACAGAAATCAACAGCATGGGAATTTATAAGGATGCAATTCTATTCAAATCTAAAATAAATTACTTTCATCAGCTGTGCCAACTGAAAACAAATGGGCATTTAGGTCGTTCTAAAATCTTTTGGAATCATTCTTTGCAACTGCCACTTTTCACTGAATCATTTATTATTGAAATTTTCTTTCTTCCTTTCTTTCTCTTTGTTTTTTCACTCTCTTCTCACTTTTCTCTCGTTCTTGTTCACACACGCGCACACACAGAAATCACACATATAGATGCGCACAAGTCTATCTGCCCCCACACCAAGAGGCACCTGTTAACAGAGCCTGCTCTGTCATAGGCCTAATCTGGTTTCTTCTCACACTCTCTGTAGTTGAACCAAGGTCACCATGAAACTGTTTCTCCATCTCCATCATTCCTTCTCATCACCATGTATTTATGTCTGTCTCTATCACTGTCTCTTCCTATGCCCTTGTTTTATCACTGTGTATCATCAACACACACACACACACACACACACACACACACACACACACACACACACACACACACACACACACACACACACACACACACACACACAAGCAGTATGTTAGCAGCAATAGCATTTAGCAGGAAACTTACCTACCTATCTATCTACCTATCTACCTATCTATCTATCTATCTATCTATCTATCTATCTATCTATCTATCTATCTATCTATCTATCTATCTATCTATCTATCTATCTATCTATCTATCTATCTATCTATCTATCTATCTATCTATCTATCTATCTATAACCCAGTTGTGCCAGGAAATTTAGATTGCTTCTGAAAATATGTCTCCTGAACACCCACTTGAACTACAAACACACAACAGAACACGGCTAATTTTTAGAAAAGTTCTGTTTTTCCATTTTTCTCAGTCACTTTGGACATTTGCAAAACAGTAAGTGCATTTCTCAAAACAATTTGTACAAGCAGCAAAACACCATGGATTGCACCAGTCCCTTGCTAAAAATCCTTAGTTCATCTCTCAAAAGTAAATATCTGAGTTAATGACCATGTCAGTGACATCAGAATGACAAGTCCTTGTGTCATTGTATACAGACAAGTTGCTTAGTCATGTTGTCAATATAACCGTGCACTCTTCAGAGATGTTCTGATGTAAAGTATAGCTAAAGTTTGATGACAATTATTGTAAATTGCAAGTTACACTTTAGTGTATGTTGATTGCAAGAGGGAACAATATTTACATGCTATTACTGTTTGTACTGTAATTTGTTGACAGACTATATCATTGTGATGCAGAAAGGAAAAGACAACACTAAATAGCACAAAGAAAAACAAAAAAACACCTTTGAGCTATTTCAGAAAACTGGTTGATTATTGATTGATGCAATGCTTTACACATTTCCCTTTGTTAGAGAAAGTCAAGATTCAACAGCATATAATAGACTTATGTGATGAAGAAATGCCTAAATGTTGATCAACATGACATAAGCAATTGATAATGTAAGAAACAGCAGAGAATTGTACATAATTTTTTGCATGGAGGTAAAAAACTTGCAACTTGGTCAAAGAAATGAGAAACTGTTTTTTTATGTGCACAAGTGACACAATGATGTGAAGATTGAACAAGTAGTTTAGAGAATTTTAGTTCTGATCTGAGAAATGTACCAAAGTGACTGAGAAAAACTGTAAGTCAGGCTCTGCCTTTTACTGACTTTGCCTCTGCCTTGTCCCATGCTTATTTGAGTTTCTGGATTATTTCACCTTATAATGGAGCATAGGAGATTTACAGGTAAAATAAATCAGATAATTTTTCTTTCTTGCTGGATAATTTCAAATGTGATATGCCACATATTGGTTGCAGTGTTTGACAACCGGAAAGAAGCCTTTTTGAAGACATCTGAGTTTTCTAGCTCACAGAGATAAAAAGGGATGAGTGAGAACTCATATCCACACACATGCATGTGTGTGCTGACAAAGACGCAAACACACACACATACACACACACACACACACACACACAAACATGCATGCACACACAGACACTCACACAACGCTTTCCCTTGCGGCCTAATTACAAAGATAACAGTAAAGTTATTTGTGTCTTCCTCTCACACCCAATGTGTTGAAAATATTTTTGCACTGCTTTCTCAGGCAGAAGGAGAGATCTCCCCTCTCCAAGTTCCATCAGTGTTTAATTAGCCTACCTGATTAAAATGAGTTCCTTTAATCATTCTGCAAGGTGAGGCAGGTTGGCTCTGCCAAAGGATGTACCGTATTTCTTGCTGGATTTTCTAGAAGTTCTCATGTCTGTATTTATGCTGCATGCTTGGGACATTTAACACATTTTAAAGCAATGTTCCTGTCTTTGACATGGGTGCAAACACCAGCAGCTCAACACAGTGAATGGCTAAGTGTGTTTCATGTTTGTGTTCAAGATACATGAGCAAGCAGTTTAGTGGGACATACAAGTGTAAGTGTATGTCTTGTGTGTATCGCTATGTCTTTGTCTCTGTCTCTGTCTGTCTGTCTGTCTGTCTGTCTGTCTGTCTGTCTGTCTGTCTGTCTGTCTCTCTCTCTCTCTCTCTCTCTCTCTTTCTCTCTCTCTCTCTCTCTCTCTCTCTCTCTCTCTCTCTCTCTCTCTCTCTCTCTCATCTCTTCTTTGTATTCCACAGTTACATTTGTCTTTCACGAGAAGATAATTTGTCTTCTATGAAGAGGAGGGTTACTGTTCCTCACTTCATTAGAGGAGGAGAGACATGTCCGCCAGTCACATATAGTCCTTCTTAAGCCCTCAGACTGGGTCTGTGAGCAAATTTAATACTGTTGGCAATAATACAAGTGATGGATGACACTTGAGACACTCATCTCCTCTCCTGTGGGTTTGCAGACCTGAGAGGTAACCAACTCTCATTCCATCTACAAACAAGCTTGCTGCATGCACATGCATTACAGTTTTTGCCAATCATTTTCACGCGTGTCTCAATACCATGTCTACTTTTTCAAAACTCTTAATACAATGTGCTTTACCAACATGCATCTGAGCACATCAGTTAACATTTGCTGCAAAATGCACTACAGCTACCAAAACTCTTCACACTTCACCCAAAATTACTATCGCTGCCGTAAGTATAACACATGCTGTCATCGGCAAGACTACAGTGGAGACAGTCAATGTCCAATAAGCTAAAAAATGCAAACAACTTCACATAAACTCTAGCCTTTGTCCTACAGTTTGTCACATATTACTGATATGTAATGTAAATACACACTTTATCAAACTATATAAGTGACATTTTTATGTATTTATGCACCTTTGACAATAGATGAATAAGTGTAAAGGCCTATACAGTGGAAATATTCTTTGTACCTGGGTAAAGTACCATACATATTAGAAAATATTGAAGCTAATTACAAAAACCAAGTGTTTTTCAGTGGTTTTTCTATTGTATATTCTATAACTGCAGTATGTATTTCAGAACTGAAGATAAACTGTATCAATCAAATATGCACAATCATGGAAAAAGAAAACAAATCACTCCAGAAACAAACCAGGATGAACCGTACTATGTGTTACCTTCACCCTGTGCTTACATATATTACATTGTGTTCCACAGCAGAAAAGTGCAGATCCCATTACCGGCATCACTTGGAGTTCCTTAAAGTACAGTATGTTATACTACAAAAGGAAATCCATGTAAATGTATGTAAAGATAGTTATTGTCTGTAGAAGTTGGTTGTGGCCCTACCTATTGCAATGCTGATCTATGATTCCGCTGCATTTTGGATAGGCCATGACTTACAGTATATACTGGTAATGGAACACAATATCAACTTTTTACATGGTAATTTGTTGCCCACAAATATGCAAATGTAATGTGTAATGTCTGTCTTATTATAATATGTGACTGTACTTGTCTGCACATGTGGTCAAGTTGCAACACCTTTGGTGTTCCTGCATCCTCAGTGGCAGTGAGAAGGAAACAAATAATGTTTGTGATGTATTCTGTATTGTGTACATTTGTGTTTAAGAGATAAAGTAAGTGTGTGTGTGTGTGTGTGTGTGTGTGTGTGTGTGTGTGTGTGTGTGTGTGTGTGTGTGTGTGTGTGTGTGTGTGTGTGTGTAAGAGAGAAAGACACAGGGAGACAGAGAGAGAGAGAGAGAGAGAGAGAGAGAGATAGAGAGATTTTAAGAGAGATTTAATTTATTTTAAGAGAGATTTAATTTATAATTTAAGATCCAAAGGAGAGGACGTAGCAGAATGCTTAAAAGCAGTGGCCAACAAGCAATTCCCCACAGCAAGCATTATAATTTCAGCACTACTTCCCAGAAAAGACTTTCCCAACGAATTGATCAACAAAATAAACCAAAAAATCTCCTCATATTGCTCAGACATTCCCAACACTCATGTTGCCCATCATCAATCTCTGTCCGTGGAACACCTATACGACCATGTGCACTTACATCCAGATGCAGTAAGACAATTTGTCAAAGACCTAAAAGACACAACTTTAAACAGAGTCTACTTCCCCGTCCAATCCAACATGGTCACCCAGCCCCACGATCGACAGCTAGAACCACACCTCAACCAAGCCAGACCGAACATGGCACTCAGGACCCAGCCCAGCCAGTACCGACCCTCTCAGAAACAGACAAGGCGACCCCGGTATCACAGAGCCCTACCCAGCCAAACTCCGACCAGGCCAGCCCAGCCTACCAGGACGCAGCATGGCCAACCTAGGAAGGCCCAAGCCAACATACCTCAGACAAGCCTTGAAGCCCACCAAAATGAACTGTGCTGCCAACCTCGACCAGCACACACTACAGGTGCATACGGGAGTGGTGCTCCATCAGGAAGCTGTTCATGCTGCAGAGCTCCCCAGGGCCACCCTACCTACTCAGATGTACTGCAAGGTAAACAACATCCGGTCTATACAGACATTGGAGAAGTGAGGCAACTACTCCACCTTATCTTTAAAAAATTAGGCTAATAAGAAAAAGAAAAAAGAAAAAAAAAAGAAAGAAAAAACTGTGAATTGTGTATATTTATTTGATTGATGTGATGTGCAACAATGCAAAGCAATGCATGATTTCTTTCACTTTTTTAGCCTCTTTTTATCCATTGAAATGTTTCTTTCTACGATTCTAATACCAAATGTATAAATATGTTAAAATCATTCTCCATAAGTTCCTGGAATATCCAGGGACTTTATTCAACAGCTTTTGGAGCAAAAAGGCTTAATCCAGACTTTTTCCTGCATATTAGAAACCATGACATTATTGTTTTATTAGAGACTTGGTGTAAATCAGACACAATTACTCACTGTCCCCCAGGGTACTACGAAATTCTTTTGCCATCTTTGAAAAATAAAAACATAACACATGGCAGAGATTCAGGAGGAGTTATAATTTGGATGAAGGAATACCTTTCCCCCTATCTATGCACTGTAAAAAGAGGACTCACTCACGTATGGCCAAAATTAAACAAAGGTATTGCAAATGATGAGAATGACCTATATATATGTGCCATATATGTTCCACCAGCAGAATCACCATACTACAACGATGAGTTCTTCAGTAACCTCACTACAGAATGCAACCATTTCCAGGCTCAGGGCAATGTGTTGCTATGTGGGGATTTCAATGCCAGAACAGGCCTGGAAAATGAAATTATTGACATGAATGACAAAGATAATGCATTTACTATTCTACCAAATCTGGAAAATCCGACAAAAAAATCAAGACATAATCCTGATCCTGTCACAAATAAAAATGGTAAAGAGTTAGTGCATCTCTGCCGAGGCCTGGGCCTGTACTTCCTTAATGGTAGGATGAAAGGGGACTCATTAGGCCGGTTCACATATTGCTCAAGTGGCAGTGCATCTGAATTCAGTAATGCAGCAAACTCTGTTGAAATTACTAATAATATTAACAACTTTTTACAAACAAAATTTGAACCACACCAATCAGATGTCAATTGGGCAGTATATCAAGTGACTGAATTGTACCACAAAATTGCAATAAAAGCAAACCTACTAAAAGGAAATCCAAAACCCCGAAGCAAGCCCAACAAAGAGAAATGGTTTGATAAGGAGTGTGAACTAATGCGGAAAAATCTTAGACAACTGTCTAACCAAAAACATAGACAACCACATAACCCAGAAATAAGAGAGAACTACTGCAAAAAACTCAAAGAATATAAATTCATGATTAGAAAGAAAAAGCAAACCCACTACAATAAAACTCTTGATGAAATTGAAAACTCCATACATCAAAACCAGTTTTGGGAAAAATGGAATAACTTAAACCCAAAACAAAGACAAGAAACACCACTGAAAGATGGAGAAATATGGAAGGCATATTTTGAAAACCTTTATGAAAACATTATACCCGATAACCTCACAATTGGCCAACAAATTATTAAAGAAAAACTACATTCTCTCGAAAAGATAATAAAAGACAGTCAGTGCCCTCTTGACTATGAAATCACATTAGATGAACTACTTGACACACTCCACAAACTAAAATCCAAGAAAGCATGCGGTCCTGACAGCATCAGGACTGAAATGCTGAAACACAGCACCCCTGAGCTGCACAGTGTACTTTTGAAATTATTTAACCTTACTCTTCAAGCTGGCTGCTTTCCTGAGGTCTGGAACAGGGGGCTTATTTCCCCAATATTCAAGAGTGGAGACAAATTCGACCCCAACAACTACCGAGGCATCTGTGTGAACAGTAACCTGGGGAAGGTTTTCTGCTGTATTCTAAACGCCCGTCTACAGGCCTTCCTTATCGAACACAATGTCTTGAGTAATGGTCAAATTGGCTTCCTACCAAAACATCGTACCACTGACCATATTTACACCCTACACACCCTTATCAACAAACATGTTCTTCAAAAAAACAAAAGTAAAATATTTGCTTGTTTTGTAGATTTTAGAAAAGCTTTTGACTCAATTTGGCATGATGGATTATTTTACAAAATCTTGCAAAGTGGTGTAGGGGGTAAAACATATGATGTAATCAAAACCATGTATTTGGACAACAAATGTGCTATAAAAATTGATAACAGCAGAACAGACTACTTCCCTCAAGGGCGTGGGGTGAGACAGGGCTGTAGTTTGAGTCCTACTCTATTCAATATTTATATTAATGACTTAGCGGTGCAACTGGAACAATCTACAGCTCCTGGACTCTCCCTAAACAACATGGAAGTTAAATTCCTGCTCTTTGTGGATGACCTGGTGCTGCTGTCGCCCACTGAACAAGGGCTACAGCAGCACCTGGACGTACTAGAGCACTTCTGTCAGAACTGGGCCCTGACAGTTAATTCGGCAAAAACAAAGATTGTAATCTTCCAAAAGAAAGCCAGATCGCAGGCAACCAGACACCCTTTCACTCTAGGAAACACCGCCCTAGACCATTCATTATGTTATGATTACTTAGGCCTGAAACTCAGTGCCTCTGGAAGCTTTGACCTTGCAGTGAATGCGCTAAAAGAAAAAGCTCGTAGAGCTCTCTATGCTATCAAAAGAAACTTTCATGAAATTCAAATCCCAATTAAAATCTGGTGCAAAATTTTTGACAGTGTCATTATGCCTATTGCATTATATGGATGTGAAGTATGGGGTCCACTCAGTAAGATAGACTACGCTAGATGGGACAAACATCCCATAGAATCCCTGCATGCAGAATTTCTTAGAAATATCCTCAGAGTCCAAAAAAAAACTCCCACAAATGCATGCAGAGCAGAATTAGGCAGATTCCCATTGGCATTAAATATACAAAAAAGATCACTAAAGTTCTGGACACATCTAAAATTCAGTGCAGAAGATACTATAAAGTTTCAAGCATATAAAACCCAAGAGGTCAGCCCTGATACCAGTCCCCTCAGTCAGTTGGTTCTGAAGTTAACTAACCCATTTAACACACTAACCCATCAACCTCAGACCAACCCTGCTGTCCAAAATCAAATCAGAATAAAACAAATTATGAATCATTGCAAGAACACCTATCTGGAACATTGGGACAATCAAACCAAATCACAATCCAAATTAGAATGTTATTTAACATTAAAAAGAAATTATGAATTGGCAGAGTATCTCTACACAGTCAGAGATACAAAGCAGAGACAGATCCTTACCAAGTACAGGCTAAGTGACCACAGTCTAGCCATAGAGAAAGGGCGTTATAAAAAAGCATGGCTGCCAAGGGATTAGCGAATCTGTGGTCACTGTACGACTGGTGAGGTTGAAACTGAGATGCACTTTCTGCTTCACTGTCCAAAATATGAAGAAATTAGGCAACAATATTTTTCAATATTTGCAAAAAAAGTACCAAATTTTAGCTTTCAAAATGATAATGAAAAATTGGCCCACATTCTTGGAGAAATACAAAATTGTAACGTAGCAGCAAAATATGTTGCAGAATGCCATACCCTGAGGGACAGTGAAAACATACAATGAGTTGTTGTGGGTGTCTGTGGGTGCGTGTTTTTGTTTCGCTGTGTGTGTTTGTGTGTGTGTGTGCGTGTGTGTGTGTGTGTGTGTGTGTGTTCTTAATGTTCTTTATTGATCTTAATGTTCTTATGACCTTAATACTTGTATATTATTGTTCTCTGTAAGCTTTGGCAACACTGATGTACACAGGCATGCCAATAAAGCGAATTTGAATTTGAATTTGAATTTGAGAGAGACAGAGACAGAGAGAGAGAGAGAGAGAGAGAGAGAGAGAATAGTATTAACAAGCATGTTGGAAGCATGAACATGGTCCTTGTCTCTCTCCTAGAGTATGTGTGTGTTTGTGTGTGCATGTGAACCCAGACCTGCCTTTAATGAGGTGAGCCCATAACATGCTGTGGTGTGCTGAAAGTGTTTATTTGGCATCAGGTCATTACTGAAATCAATAAGGCCACTGGCTCTAGCCCATCACTCTCTGTATCACCACCACACGTCCCCATAACTCTCCGCTTAATAGCTACTCTCTCTGCTTCATCACTCTCTGGTCATATCCATCTCTCTGATCACTATATTCACCTGTCTGAGTGGGAGAAATATGCATCTATCTATCTATCTATCTATCTATCTATCTATCTATCTATCTATCTATCTATCTATCTATCTATCTATCTATCTATCTATCTATCTATCTATCTATCTATCTATCTATCTATCTATCTATCTATCTATCTATCTATCGGTGTATCTGTGTCTGATCTATAAATAAATGTTTTTTTTTCCTTGTACATGATTGTGAAGGCAAGTTAATGAATTATGATGTCATGAAATGAAATAAATAACTAAATAAACCCTGTGTTTGTTTACCTGTCAGTCTGTTCTGACGGCTGTTTTCCATCTGCTGCGTGCTGTTCTTTCTTACAGCACAATATATGTGCATTTCTGATGAGACCTTGGAGTTCATCTGGCATCCTGTCATGCTGTTACCCCTTAAGCCTTGCAACCCCTGGGTGGTCCTTTGACCTACTTCTTTTATCTCCTACTTAAATATGAGATAAACAGGCAATTAATAGGAGTGTATGAATGCACATTTGAAAGGCCTTGTGTAAGCTTGGTTGCATTAGTGTTTGTTTTTAGGCACTTAAACCTGTATCCTCAGTAGCCATGTATGCATGCATGTATTTGAGGATCATATCTTTATTCATTGTGTTCTGAAATTACTCTATTATTTCATCACATTACCCAATATGCATGTGTGTGTGTGGTTGCACATTCAAGCAGGATGTATTTTAGTGGCCATGTGGCTGGAACAGATGAGAGGAGGTGGGAGGAATGAGTCACAAAATCACAGAGATTCAGAGCTGAGAAGTGTTTCTGTCCCTCTTCTCTCTGTCTGCCTCTTTCTCTCCCTCCCTCTCTCTGTTGCTTACTTTCCTCTAATTAATCATCCAGCCCATCTTTGTATCGTCGCTGTTCCCCAAGCCATCTCTCTGTCCCCTGAGGAACTGAACTGGATAGACAGTCATTACATCACTAAGACAGTGGGACACTGCTTTAGTATCATACCATATACAAAACATTTACTTAGCCCACATCATACTTGACAGAATGACTCAACTAGTCCGATTTACAGACCTATGTAGGCTATACTGTAAGATGCTTTCCAAATGGTCAAAAAGTTGGATCATATTGTAAAAAAGTACTGTGATATAATGAAGTTGTTTGAACCTGTTACCTTTAAAATATGGGAACAAACTTTCACATTTATAAACAGAAAATACATGTTTTACAGTTTTTCTCAATTGTTTTGGTACATTTCTCACATCAGAATTGAAATTCTCAAAAGTTCTTGTTCAACTGTCACATCATCATGCTATTTGTGCAGATGAAAAAGGCAGTTTCTCATTGCATTAAACAAATTGCAAATGCTTTTATTCATCCATGCAAATGATTGTGTACAATTCTCAGTTTTTTCGTACATTATCAATTGCTTTTGTCATGCTAATCAAAATGCTTTGTTATTGGAATCTATCAAATAGTCTCACTCCCCAAAACATTTGGGCTATAGTTCATCATATAAGTCTTCACATGCAAAATGATTTACTAAGCTATCATAACATGTCAACCCTGGACGTGGAAGGTGTATGACCGTGAGCCACACACACTTACAGTTTTTCTCAATTGGTTTGGTACATTTCTCACATAAGAATTGAAATTCTCAAACGTTCTTGTTCAATTGTCACATCATCATGCCATTTGTGCAGATGAAAAAGGCAGTTTCTCATTGCATTGAACAAATTGCAAATGCTTTTGTCCATCCATGCAAATGATTGTGTACAATTCTCAGTTTTTTCGTACATTATCAATTGCTTTTGTCATGCTACTCAAAATGCTTTGTTATGGGAATCTATCAAATAGTCTCACTCCTCAAAATATTTAGGCTATAGTTCATCATATAAGTCTTAACATGCAAAATGATTTACCAAGCTATCATAACATGTCAAGCACATTTCTATACATTTCCATAAGACATTTGTAAACATGATCTAAATTGGTAAATTGCTTGAATCTAGACTTTTTCTAATGAAGAGAGTTGAGAAACCAATGATCAACGGTTTTCTGAATGAGCTCAAGGGAGCATCTCATGAACAATCTACTGGAAAGTATATAACCAGAGCACAATACAAAGTTACAATGTCTGACAATGGAAGGACAAGAAAATGGACAACAACAGGGAGAAGGAGAGGAAGAGGGGTGAGGCTGCATGGTGGAGGATTTGGAAGAGGATGGATTAGGTACTCCAGAAGATGCTATCCACGCTGCCGGTGTCACGTGGGTGAAAATTCGTGGCCTGACAGACGAGAATGTGAAGAAGCTGAAGATCAGGATAAGGATTTAGAATTTAGAGAGATGTTCATATTTTTTGTTTACTTACTGTATGACCTATGTTTATATTTTTGACCTATGTTTACTTACTGTATTTTACCTTTGTTCTGTCCAGTACTGTCTTTTTTTTTTCTTTACGCACTGCAATGTCAATGTCTGCCAATAAAGAAGTAATTCTGTAAATGTGAATCTTGTCTTTTACAATCAATCTCACACATATACATTATATGAGGTGAAATGTACAACACTTGTCATCACACCTAAACCACATTTTACATCAAAATGTCCCTTCGAAGTGCACTATTCAATTGCCAAACTGACTAATGAATTTGACTGTCTTATCCGTACACAGTGACACAATGACTAAACATTCTGATGGCACTGACACGTATATTGACACAAAAACTTGCTTTTGAGGGATGAACTAAGCATTTTGAGCAAGAGACTGGCTTTTGCAGGTGTTCCACGGTGTTTTGCTATTTGTCCAAACTGTTTTGAGAAATGCACTCGATCTTCTGCAAATTGCAAGAAAGATTCGAAAAATGTACCAAAGCGATAGAGAAAAACTGTAACCTAGCTGCAATGGATGCAACATGCCAAGACATAACAGCAGATTCCTGTAGAGCATGGATTAGGCACTCCAGAAGATACTATCCATGCTGCCTTGCACGGGAAGACATCCGGTGTGGCATGGATGAAAATTTGTGGCCTGACAGACGGAAATGTGAAGAAGCTGAAGAAGCTGAAGATCAGGATCAGGATTTAGAATTTGGGGAGATGTTCATATTTTTTGTTTAGTTACTGTATGACCTATGTTTATATTTTTGACCTATGTTTACTTGCTGTATTTTACCTTTGTTCTGTGCAGTGCTGTCTTTTTTTTCTTTACGCACTGCAATGTCAGTGTCTGCCAATAAAGAAGTCATACTGTAAATGTGAATCTTGTCTTTTGCAATCAATCTCACACATATACATTATATGAGGTCAAATGCACAACATTTGTAATCACACCTAAGCCACATTTTACATCAAAATCTCCCTTTTAAGTGCACTATTTAATTGCCAACATGACGAATTTCACTGTCTTATCCGCACAGTGACACAATGACTAAACATTCTGATGGCACTGACACGTATATTGACAAAAAAACTTGCGTTTGAGGGATGAACTAAGGATTTTGAGCAAGAGACTGGCTTTTGCAGGTGATCCACGGTGTTTTGCTATTTGTCCAAACTTTTGTGAGAAATGCAGTCGATCTTCTGGAAATTGCAAGAAAGATTTGAAAAATGTACCAAAGCATTAGAGAAAAACTGTAAGATATGGCGTTGCCCTGGCTTTTACAGAGTTCAGGTTTGTAGGGCATGGTAACAGTGCCTGAGATTAATATTTGGCAGCCTACAACTGGATCATTGGGTCTCTCTCTCTCTCTCTCTCTCTCTCTCTCTCTCTCTCTCTCTCTCTCTCTCTCTCTCTCTCTCTCTCTCTCTCTCTCTGCTCTTGCATCGCAAGCAGCAGTTTGAAGTAGGATCTGACAGCTCTTGCAGAGCACTCGCTCACTTTCCGCTGTCTCCGTCCGTAAACGGAAGCTCGACTACAAGTCGCGCAATTTTTCAAACGACAGCAGGTGATAATGCAATATTTCCCCAAGCACGCTTTCTAACAATCTTTAATACTCGCATGCCCTGTTTATGCCTCTTCTTTACCTACATGCCTTGGCGTTTTACTTGACTAAGGTTCTCAGACCAGAGCTGGGTCGAGAGCGTTCTGCTGTTTCCAACTTGGAGGGAGAGGGATAAACTCTGCTGGATTTTCCAGAAACCGCGAGTAACACCCGACATTCTGGTAAGTAGATCTAGAGTTCTTTCACATCTACGCAAAAGAGTTTTTGTGTTACGCATGTCATTTATTGTTCTCGTGCATTCTCCCACTCGCTGTGCCTACGGTCACAGTTGTGATTGGCAAACGTGTAGAACTTGGCAATTTTTAGTGAAAGTCTTGACGAGTCGGGAAACTGAACAGGCTTGTAAGGAATATTTCTGTAATATGTGGGTAAGAGTGGGGTGAGACCCAGACTTTAGATAAATGGGTCAAAGAAATGTTATACACTTTTTGCAAACCCTGGTAGCCTACCTGGGTTGTTTTCACAGAAATGCTAGTTTTGGTGAAAATGTAATGCAATGCAATGCACTGTGGATCCTTAAGATCACCAAGTCAAAGATAGAAAGAGAGAGAGAGAGAGAGAGAGAGAGAGAATGACGATTAAGTAATGATGATGATGATAATAATAATGATGATTATGCTTAGTGGCTTAGATGAAGGTGTGTCAAGTGAAACTCATATTTAGACTTGTTAGATAAGTATGTGTGTTTGGGTTAGGTGGGGGCTGTCATGGAGTGGGTGGTGGTGTAAATGTGTGTTCATATGGGCACAGTTGTCTCTATCTGTAAGGCTTCTATCTGTAAACTGTTATGACCGTGCTCCGAATGGCCCAGCATTCTCTGTGGCATCCAAGAGGTGTGGAGTGAATATGAGGGTACAACTGAAGCTCTGCCATCAGGGTCTGCTTCTTCATCACATCTCACCAGTTGTCTGTGGGCGGTGAAGTGCCCTCACCTCTCCACTCTCTCCTGTTGTTTATCAATTATGTATGACAGTAATGAGCACCCCATAGTGCAGTCGTTAACTTAAACGACCACGCACTAGCGGCTAATCACAGTACCACATTACTGACTCAGTCAGGTTCATTTACTGTAAAGAAGAAAGAAAATAGATAGATAGATAGATAGATAGATAGATAGATAGATAGATAGATAGATAGATAGATAGATATTAGATAGTATTGTTAAAATAATAATACAAGCTAACAAAAGACAGTGTAAGCATTTCCTCCTCTATCTATCTACTGTATCTATCTATCTATCTATCTCTCTCTCTCTCTCTCTCTCTCTCTCTCTCTCTCTCTCTCTCTCTCTCTCTCTATATATATATATATATATATATATATATATATATATATATATATATATATATTTGCAGTCACAGGTCTCCCAGCCTGACATTGCTTTGATACTTTTGACAGTAATCTCATGACCTCAAGTGAGACTTTTGGTGAAATGCTGACGCTGCATATTTGTCCCCCTGAAAGTTCAAATCGAAGTCCAACAGTTTCACCAAGAACTTTGTTCATAGGCTGCTGTGGCTGGAGGAAGGGTCAATGCCAACATCTAGCCATAAAACAGGCCGCTCTATCAGCAGGCTCCATGTTTAAAATAGGGCAGCCCCCTTCCTGGGAGCTCCTGTGGTGGCACCATTAGGGATCAGGCGCTGTGATGTAAGCTATGAGTCAGCCCTGTCTGCTGTAACAGTGTGTTGGCTGTGCTGAGGCTGTCCTTCAGAACACGAAGCACCAGATTGAGATAGGAAGACAACTGGAGGAGTGGATGGGAGACTTGGGGGAAAATGAGTGGGATGGTGCAAGAGACAGTGGAAGTGGCGGAGGAGGACAGGGAAGAATGTGGGTTGCTGGTATTTCAGGTGCTGTGGCTTCCTGCCAAAAGTGGTGAGATGCACCAGCCCTCCAGAGGCGAATCAGAATGTCTGCCTATTTGTTTGTTAGCCATTGTTTACCTTGTTCATACCCACACCCCATATACTCTTTAGAAATAGTGAATTATTGTTCAAATTGGTTTGTCATGTCCTTTGCCACTGTTGTCTTCTGAGGCCTTTTAAACAGCTTTGGTGGCTCATCCACACCGTCTGTCTGCAGCCTGCAGTCAGGCCACCAAATATGTGAGCAGCCACCTGCGAGCACTAGTTTCAGCCAAGTCACACACAGTCCACCCAGACAACTCCGTCTCCACCATTCTAACATCCAAGCACATTTCTCTTGTAGACTGTTTTATCTCATACAATGTTTTAGCTTTTGTAATGTGACATTTATAATGATGAGTACTTGGAGACAAAAAAGGGTGTCTGTAATTGACTACCAGAATAATTAGGGAGTGAATTGGGAGGAGTCAGAGATGAATAGTCATGTGTCTTTGTCAGAGCATCCTTGATACAACACACCAGTTGGTAAGCACCCCAGGTAATGGTGTGTTGACGGAAAGGCTGCTGTTGATTAGGGCCTGTCAACATGCTTTTAAAAAGGCCAGTTTATCTATGTAACTTGCAGGTCTTTTTCATGAATGGTGCACACCTAGCCCCTTTATGTGCACACAC